>QXEO01000432.1:0-1390887 GCA_007115705.1 Dactylis glomerata
AAGACTAGCTGACATGAGCAGGCGGCTATAGCCGGGGTAAGGCCGGCTTAAGCCGGTGTGGGACCGGCTTTAGCCGGTCCAGCTTCAGCGCAACCTCTTCTTGCGGCGTTTCAAGCTTTTCCGGTTGTTTTCTTCTCCTTCTCTTCCATGCTCGATGATGTCGGACTTGATTGTTGACGCACATGATGTTGTGAGGTCCGAAAGCCACCCCACATCATCTCCCCCGCTTCAAAGAACGTCGTCCTCGACTGATCAAATCATCATAGGGGAGGTAGATGTAGGCGATTGTACTTGGAGCACCATGTGGTCGTTCTTGCGAAGATCGGTTTGGCAACTCTTCCATGTTCCTTCACCTTCCATGAGTCCTACAAAGGTCACAAGCAAAGCAAAACAATACTCAAAGAGTAGCCAATTGACGAAGGAATGACAGATGGGCCCCCGACATTGCACTACCTGGTTTTCGGTCCAGGGGGTGTCTCAGGAAAGGCTTTCGAGGCCCGTCAAGGCAGTGTTCGATGCGGCCCAGGATATTACTTGGTGTACAAGCGAAATTTCGAAGAGTCCAAGCTAGATTAGGTCTCGGTTGATCCGATCTGTACTTGGCTTGAGAAACACTCCTGAGACCTAGCCTTATCTTATAAAAGGCTGGGAGGGAGGTTTGAAACCCTAGAATCACTTCCACCCACCTCACGCCGGAGCGCTCGACAACTTAGAGCTCTCTGCTTTTGGCCAGATCAATCTGCGCCGCCATTGTAACACCATCATCGTCGCCACCACCTCAATACAAAAGTCAGACAAGCAGGACGTAGGCCTTTTACCTTTCGAGGGGGCTGAACCTGGGTAAATCCTCGTGTCCTTCTGCTTTCGTCTGATCGCCGTCGAGTTCGCCAGGTTCCCAATACGCTTCCTAGATCGAAAGCCCTTCGACATGGGCATTGCCGGGGATAAACCTCGTCAATTGGCGCCGACCGTGGGGACGACGGGATCTGGATCTACGGATTCGCCGGCTCCATCACCAACCGCAACCAAGATCGGCATCGACACCGCCGTCGGCATCGCTGCGCCGACCAACGTCGGCACCCCCGTCAAGATCGACGCTACCATCGGCATCGCTGCGCCGACCAACGACGACACCACTTCCAAGATCGGCATCGACCCTCGCCGGCATCGCTGTGCCGGCCATCGTCCACACCAGCCCGATGGAATTCGAGACTGGCGCCGTCGAATCGACTGTCGTCGATGGCATCTCGCCAAGCACTATCAACCTCACCTCGACGATGAGCGCCATCGACCCCGTCCCGAGCGCGGCAAGGGCAGCGCCCGAAGGCTACGACATGGCCTTCGGATTGTTCAATTTCCATGTGGACAGCAATGGAGCAATGGAATTGCTCTCCATCGGCGAATCGGCTCCGCTCGTGGCCGAAACGACGACACCACCATCCGTCGGGGGCAAACCCTTGGCAAGCGCGTCACTAGCGCCGTCGAAGGAGGAGCTGAGACTGAAGATTTCGACCCCATCAGTAGGGTCGAACGATTTCGAAGATCCGCCTCCATCCCCGACCACCGCATACTGCGTCGACTGCGACGCATACCACTACATAGGCGCCGGAGATTTCTCACTCCATGAGATCGCCGGCTGTGAAGATCCGCGGGGAGGTACAGCAGCTATCTACCCAACGATATCCGAGTGCGATCGGGCTCTCAACGCCCTCACGCTTCGCACAGCACCCTATGATCCTGACTACGTCGAAGGATTATACTCGGACTACACGTGCTCCGACGACGACGACGATGTCTACCCCGAAGCTAAGGGGAAAATCGGCAATTCGGTGAGCTCTGCCTCGCTATGCGAATCTAACGCATCTAGCGACGGCTATATGGCTGATCATGACTTTGATTTCATGGTCGAAGTCGGACCCTACGTCGAAAGCGACGACGTCTATCCTCCAGCGCTGGGAGAAATCAGCGATGACTCGACCCCGTGGCTCGGGGGCCACTGCATGATGGCATCACACAACGAAGGAAACAACAGCGGCGGTCGAAACCGAGCAGACAGCGGTCGACCAGTGGTCACACATGACCAGATTCGGTTCGCAAGAAGGGTCTATGCGGGCGAATTAAACTTCGGACCCAACCCAAGTCCAAGCGATCTGGCTGCACTCCGATTCGTCGTTCAGGAGCAAAAAGATCAGATCAGCGCTGATAGACGAGTGTTGGAACGACGCAGAGAGGAGGCCGACGCATCCAGCAGAAGGCGGGCAGAAAGATCATCGCACTACTCTTCAAGCGTTCAGCACAGATCAAGATCGCGCACTCAGCAGGGGGCCGATATGCATAATGTCACTCGAAACCTGGAGGCAGAATTCAACGAAGCTGAGTTAATGCCCAAGACCAAGGAAGCAGCAATCATGGCTGCAGCGGCATACATTGCTGCGAACGCGTCTAACGGTGACGAACACATGCGACACCTGCGAAATCTAGCACTCGAAGGAGTAAGGGTGCTGCAAGGCACGCCTGGCTCAGCACATGATGCGACAACAGCAAGAGCCGCTCCACCACCGGAACAGGCTAGGCACCCAGCACCAGCGCCAGCCGTAGCGCCTCGGACGCATGTGGTCGAACCTCTCAACGGAGAGCTTCGGCATGGCCTGGCCCGCATAGAGTCGACCAAGGGCGAGCGCGACGCGAGGCGGAAGCGTTCGGCGGTCCCAGCGACGGACTCTGCGGGGCAGAATGCCTTTAAGCCTTTTGATCCGCTCGGCACCATTGCCGAAAGGAATCAAGCTCAGCGACGGCGTAGTCAGTTCAACGGGCAGCAGGATCCCCGAATTTGGCTAGATGATTTCATGACCGCTGTCAAGATCAGCGGCGGATCCAGAGACAACGCTCTCCAGTTGTTATCACTGCACCTAAAGATAACGCAAGGGCATGGTTGAATAATCTCGCCCAAGACAGCATTCGCTCCTGGGAAGAGTTTCGGCAAGCGTTTATTGCAAATTTCCGAGGCACCTCACGACGCCCTACGTCGTTCGAAGAGCTTCGCTTATGCGTGCAGAAGACCGGCGAAAACCTGAGGTCATACATCTCACGATGGATCAGCCTTCGGAACACGACAGAGAATATCTCGCCCGAAAGGGCCATTGATGCATTTCGGGACGGCTTATTTCGGCGTGACTTCAAGGAGGAACTGGGGCGCTGCAAGCCCAGAACCATCGACCACCTCATGAGTTTGGCGAGCGAATGGGCCGATGGCGAGGACTCCATCTCGGCTCCCAGAAGCCGCCGTCGATTAGCAGAACACGATGGCGATGCGAAGGATCAGTTCCATCCCGGATCTCGGAAGAAAGGTCGCCGAAGCCGCTACGACAACACGGAGAACGTAGACATGATAGCAGCTGGCTACGTCCACGAAGACCGCGACGACAATCGCGACTTACCACGACGAGGAAATACTTACTACGGCAGCAGCAGCCGTGACTCGAAACCCAGCAAGGAGTGGCGTCGCCGGCAGCCACAGCTGTCGGCAGAAGAGATGCTCGACAGCGGATGCCCAAGGCACACGTACCTCGACAAGGACGGAGTACGAAAACCTGCACACCTCCTCATCGAGTGCAGGGAATTCCTTCGCCTCAACCGAGCACTTCAGGAGAGGATGAATGTCGAGCAACCAGTGGCAGGGGCGATAGCCTACAACGCTCCACCGCCACCACCGAATCCACCAGCAAATGTCGTACAGCAAAGCCATCAGGCCGCTACGATCCAGCAAGCCGAGCAGCGACAGCCGGCCAACGAGGAAGAAGAGTTCCCGCCTCCAAGAGGTTTCGTGCCCATGATTCGGAGGGGGCGCCCGACGAACAAAGTTCGGCGGAAACGCGCGAGAGAAGTATTCCACGCCGAGCATGCGCCACCAGCTACTCCCGAATATCTGAATTGGTCCGAACACCCGATTGGTTTCGACCGGTCAGATCATCCACCGAAGATACCACGCCTAGGACACCATGCTCTGGTTCTTGAGGCGCAGATAGGGGGCTTCACCTCGAAAAAGGTGTTCATGGACGGAGGCAGCAGCTTGAACCTAATCTATGCAGACACGCTGCGAAAGATCAAGATTCCACTAAACAATCTCCTGCCAACAGAGACCTCCTTCCACGGAATCGTCCCGGGAAAGCCAACGTATCCATTGGGGGCGATACACCTCGACGTCATCTTCGGCACTAAAGGAAACTTCAGAAAGGAGAAGATCGAATTCGAGGTGGTCGACTGGCCCTCGCAGTACCATGCCATCCTCGGGCGACCAGCGGTCGCCCGATTCATGGCCGTACCCCACTACGCCTACCTCAAGTTACGGATGCCCGCAAACAGAGGACCACTGACGATCAGCGGCAGCTTTGCGCGGTCAGAAAATTGCGACAAGGACTTCAACGACATGTCCCAGACTTTCGGAGTGCACGAGGAATTGCACCACATTCGAGAAGCCACTGTCATGGACATCGATCCACCGGCGCAGCAGAACGCCCCAGAGCTGTCTTTCGATGCCACCAAAGACACCCGGGAACACCAGATCCACCCGACGGATCCAACCAAGACGGCGCGGGTGTCGAACTCCCTTTCCCCCGCATAGGAAAGCGCGCTCGTCGAGTTCCTCTGTGAGCACTGGAGGATGTTCGCCTGGTGTCCAGCAGATATGCCAGGCATCCCCAGGGAACTCGCCGAGCATGAGCTTAAAATATTTCCCAACGCGAAACCGGTCAAGCAGTCTATGCGACGGTACAATCCAGAAAAGACTAAGTCGATGGGCGAAGAAATTAATCGCCTCCTCGAGGCTAAGTTCATCAGAGAGATCAAGGAAGCCACATGGCTCTCGCCACCGATCATGGTGGAAAAGAAGGACACCAAGATCTACAGGATGTGCATCGACTTCACAGCCTTAAACAAACACTGCCCGAAGGACTACTTCCCCTTGCCCCGAATCGACCAGATCATCGACTCCACGGCAGGATGCGAGCGCCTCTCGTTCCTCGACGCCTACTCTGGATATAACCAGATATGGCTAAAGGTAGAAGACGAAGACAAAACGGCGTTCATCACCCCGCACGGGGTATACTGCTACATGACGATGCCTTTCGGGCTCAAGAACGCCGGAGCTACGTATCAGCGGTGTATGCAAGCATGCTTGAAGGAGCAAATCGGACGCAACGTCGAGGTCTACGTCGACGACATTGTCATCAAGACATCAAAAGCAGATACCTTGCTCGATGACCTTCGAGAAACCTTCGCCAACCTCGACAGATACAGCATCAAGCTCAACCCGAAGAAATGCTCTTTCGGGGTACCCACTGGCCAACTGCTAGGCTATTTGATCTCCGAGAGAGGAATCGAAGGCAACCCAGAGAAGATAAAGGCCATCATCAGCATGCACCCCCCGAAGACGCTTCGACATGTCCAGCAGTTGACAGGTCGACTCGCAGCGCTTAGCCACTTCATCAGCAAGCTTGGCGAAAAAGCACTGCCCTTGTATCGACTGCTCAGAAAAACAAACAACTTCGCGTGGACCGAAGAGGCGCAAGCCGCCTTCGACGACCTCAAGTGACGACTATCGACCTCGCCAGTTCTCGTTACACCTCGAGAAAAGGAGCCAATGTTGCTGTACATAGCGGCTACAAATCAAGTTGTCAGCTCGGTGCTTGTGGTCGAACGCGCAGAGGAAGGCAAAGAACACGGCGTACAGAGGCCCGTGTACTACTTAAGCGAGGTCCTGTCACCAACCAAGCAAAGATACCCCCATTATCAGAAGTTGGCATACGCCATCTACATGACGGGGAAGAAACTGCCGCACTATTTCGAATGCCACTCCATCATAGTAGTGGCTTCGAACCCAGTCTCTAGCATCCTCAACAACCCAAACGCTACAGGGCGTGTGTCGCTATGGGGAGTCACGCTGGGACCCTGGGAGATCACGTACCAACGCCAGTCTGCAATCAAGTCGCAAGTCCTTCCGGACTTCATAGCCGAATGGACAGAAGCCCAGATGCCCGAGCTGCCAGACCTGTCGAACAGCTGGACTATTTTCGTCGACGGATCCAAGCGAGTTTCGGGGGCAGGGGCAGGGGTGATCCTGGTGTCACCACAAGGAGACAGGATGCGCTACGTCCTCCGAATGCGCTTCCCGAACCCCTCCAACAACGAAGCAGAATACGAGGCCGTCCTCCACGGAATGCGCATGGCGAAGGCCTGCGGGGCCACCCGCATCAAGATACACGGAGATTCGAACCTCATCGCCCAGCAAGTCATGAAGGAGTGTGACGCGACCTGCGCGAACATGATCGCATATCGCGCCATGTACGACAAGCTCGAAGGCAAATTCGAGGGCTGTGAAGTAACGCACATCGGCCGGGAAAGCAACGAGGAGGCAGATAACCTGGCCAACGTCGGCTCAAGGTGCCTCCCAATACCGCCAGGTGTTTTCTTCGAGGAGATATTCGAGCGCTCCGTCAAGATCAAGCCAGTAATTGAACCGGCGTTAGCAACACGTCCGGAAGCTGGGACGGTCAATACCGCCCCAGCGGCAGGAGCAGCAGACCTCCCGAAGGATGCAGCCGCGCTCATGCTTGTCGAAGCAATATGGACAAAGCCGTACTTGGCGTTCCTGATGAGGGGCGAACTCCCAGAAGACCCCATCCACCGCCGACAAATCATGCGGCGCTCTAAGGCCTTCACGATAATCATCGGGGAACTCTACAAGCGAAGCACTTCGGGGGTGCTCCAGCGGTGCATAGCGCAGGAAGATGGAATCACCCTCCTCCGAGAAATCCATGAAGGAACCTGCGGACATCACGCCTGCAGTTGAACCCTCGTAGCAAAAGCCTTTCGGTCCGGATTCTACTGGCTATCCGCCCTCTACGATGCCAGGAACATCGTCCAGCACTGCGAAGCGTGTCAGATGTTCGCCACCAAGCTGCACGCGCCGGCATCGGAACTGCAAACCATACCTGTGGCATGGCCCTTCGCACAATGGGGGCTCGACCAAGTGGGGCCTCTCCCCAAATCATCTCAAGGAGGGCATACGTACTTGCTCGTCGCTGTGGACAAGTTCTCCAAGTGGATCGAAGCCGTTCCGGTCACCAACCAAGAGGCAATCACGGCGGTCAAGTTTTTCGAGTCCATTGTTTATCGGTACGGCGTCCCGAACAGCATCATCACCGACAACGGCACCAACTTCACTTCGGGCGAATTCCAGGGCTTCGCCAAAGACCTCGGCATCAAGCTCAAGTACGCTTCGGTAGCACACCCCAAGTCCAACGGCCAGGTCGAAAAGGCCAATGGACTCGTCTGCGGAGGCTTGAAGAAGCGACTGCTTCGACCCCTCAAGCGCGCAGCAGGCGCCTGGGTCGAGGAACTGCCTTTGGTGCTATGGAGCCTGCGAACAACGCCCAACTCCTCGACAGGCTACACACCCTTCTTCTTGCTCTTCGGAGCAGAAGCCGTGCTGCCCACGGACGTGCGCTACAGCGCGCCCCGCGTCGCCGCCTACGTCGAGGAAGACGCGGACAAGGCGTTAGCAGACGCCCAAGACCTGCTGGATGAAGCTCGAGACGTCGCCCTCGTTCGATCGGCGGTCTATCAGCAGAGCCTCCGCAATTACCACAGCAGACGGGTACGCGGACGCTCTTTCGAGCCGGGCAACCTCGTACTCCGACTCAAGCAAACAAGCACGTCGAAGCTGGAGCCACCATGGGAAGGCCCGTACCTTGTCCACGAGGTCATCCCAGGAGGAGCATATCGTCTACGCAACCCGAAGACGGGCAAAGACGTAGATAACCCATGGAACGCCGCGCAATTGCGCCGCTTCTATCCTTAGCTAGCAAAGCTGTCTCCTCTACCCCCTCTAATATGTAATCAAGTGTCGGCAGCAGTCCGCACCCAACATTATGCCTTTGGCACCAAGCAATAAAATTCGAGTTCCTCACTTCATGAGTTAACATATCCGCATATTCGCCTACGCTCGGGGGCTCAGTCCTTCGACCCACGCTCGGGGGCTCAGCCCTCCGACCCACGCTCGGGGGCTTCGCCTACGCTCGGGGGCTCAGTCCTTCGACCCACGCTCGGGGGCTCAGTCCTTCGACCCACGCTCGGGGGCTCAGTCCTTCGACCCACGCTCGGGGGCTCAGTCCTTCGACCTACGTTCGGGGGCTTCACCTACGCTCGGGGGCTCAGTCCTTCGACCCACGCTCGAGGGCTCAGCCCTCCGACCCACGCTCGGGGGCTTCGCCTACGCTCGGGGGCTCAGTCCTTCGACCCACGCTCGGGGGCTTCACCTACGCTCGGGGGCTCAGTCCTTTGACCCACGCTCGGGGGTTCAGCCCTCCGACACACGCTCGGGGGCTTCGCCTACGCTCGGGGGCTCAGTCCTTCGACCCACGCTCGGGGGCTTCGCCTACGCTCGGGGGCTCAGTCCTTCGACCCACGCTCGGGGGCTTCGCCTACGCTCGGGGGCTCAGTCCTTCGACCCACGCTCGGGGGCTTCGCCTATGCTCGGGGGCTCAGTCCTTCGACCCACGCTCGGGGGCTTCGCCTATGCTCGGGGGCTCAGTCCTTCGACCCACGCTCGGGGGCTTCATCTACGCTCGGGGGTTCAGTCCTTCGACCCGCGCTCGGGGGCTTCGCCCATGCTCGGGGCCTCGACGTCTCGGCCCATACTTGGGAATTGCGCTCTCTAATCCTGAATTCGAGCACTGCGTTGTCTTCGACCTACGCCCATGGATTTTCGTCTTCCCAACCTACGCCCGAAAGCTACGCCTTTTCGGCTACAGATGAAGAAGATATATATATACAGATTGAAGGTACAAACACAGCCACAAGGCCAGGTCATGGCACCGCAGCGCCTTGGTTCGCCCTCTGCCGATCACTTTCGACAACAATTTGTCGAGCGATACAGTCAGCGGTACTTCTACAAGCAGCATAATGGGGCTCCATGTTGTAGCGGCCACTGGGCGACGGAGGAGGTGTCTTCAGAAGCTCAAGGTCGACTTCAGGGTAGTGAGCATGCACGAAAGCAAGTGCGACTACAGCCCCGCTGCGTAGGTGCGCCCGGACAAAGGAATGTATGGCGTTGCCGTTCTCGAATCGATCAAGCAGCGCCGGCAAACCTTCGGGCTGATCGTTTAGAGGAAACATCGCCTGGTGCACCAGCGCGAGGGCACCTCGGCTCGTCTCAGCCAACGCGCCAGCCTGAGCAATCCTATCTTGTAGAAGTGTCAGCTTCATGGCTTTCGATCGATCAGCCCAAAAGTTATCGGCAACAGAGTTGGCATGATTCTGGGCAGCAACAATATGCGCATTTACGCGCCGAGCTTCGGCTGCACTATCAAGGCACGCATCTGCGAAAAGAGACCGAAGGTCAAAACCTGCATATCTAAGTCAATGCACAGCGAAAGAAGTTCAGAGACTCACACTTCAGGGATTTTCCAAGATTTTCTATCTCCTCGAGAAGAAATTTCTCGCAGTCTGCGGCATGCGACGCTTTCGATAGAGAGACGTCGACCCTGGCAGTAACCATCTTCAGTTGCCGCTGTGTATTTTGGAGCTGGTCGCGCAACGATCGAATTAGCGACAATTCGCCTGAGGAAGGTGCTCTTCGTTCGACGGCACCAGAAGTACTGCTCGCCATTTCGTACGAAACAGGCCAAGCACCAGCACTCAGGGAAGGATCCTGCACGAGAAACCAGTCATCACACACAAGCATTGGCAACCAGATGACAAGACGATTAACATGATAGCAGAACAAGTTTTACAGCAGAAAGGAGTTCTAATCGGGGTCACAGCCCTCGATGCGGGACAACCAAATCTAATTACAGATGCGTACTAAGCATCACCGACTCTACACTGAACTACCGGCCCTGCTAGACGGTGCGCCGGATGCTTCACGCTTCCGCGCCTTCGCCGCTGCACGCTTCTCGTTCCTTTCGGCCAGGAAGCTCGTCATTCGGGCGGCCAGATCACGAGCACGGGCAACGTAACCCTTGGCGGATTTGTCGCGCCCGTCCTTGTCTTTCGGGTACGTGCCCGTGATCTTGTCAGCATCGAACTCCACGTTGTGCATCATCATCATGGAGAAGACAGACGTGGAGCCGATAGTTACCTAACGACGAACCGCGGCAAATAACGGGTCTTCGCCGTCCACCTTCACCGCCAGAGCTTCGAGAATCCCCGCCATTGTATCACTTGTCGAGTCGGGTACAGACGTATCCCGAACACGAACAAGCGTTGACCGCACTCGTCCTAGGAGGTTGACAACCTCTCGACTCAGGCGTTCGGCGAGGCCGACACTGGATTCGATTCCAGAGGGCTCCTTCATAGCTCCGGCATCCAATTCGGCAGCAGCTACAAACAAAGAACAACCTGTCAAGTCAAGATAGGGCGGTGCAACACACAAGTTAACCCAGGCAGAGCTCGAAGAACTCACCGCGCAAAGCATCAAGCGAAGTTTGCAGGCGTTGGTGCAGCTCTCCTTCTCGGGCTTCGGCATCCAAGCGGCTCTTCTTCGCACGCTCCTGAGCTTCGGACGATTCGGCCTTCAGCCGGGCAATTTCGTCATTCAGCTTGGTAACTTTCGCCTTCAAACCTGAATTCTCAGCGGCAAGATTGTCCAGCTGAGATTTTAGAGAAGTCTTGTCAGCGGCGGCCTGAGCCCCAATCCCTAATCATTCAAAAGACGACATCAGAAAGAGAAATGAGATAACATACAGAGCAAAAATTCGCAAGTGGAGTCGCAATACTCACGCCGAGTCTCCTCAAATTTCTCGGACAACTTTCGGTTCTCCTCCTCCAAGGCAAAGAAGTTTCTGCAAACCTTCGACAGGTCCCTAACAACGGGCTAAAAAGGCAGAACAGAAGATTAACCTTCGAGTCATGATTTGGAGGGCAAGCCTAAGTGTAAACACTTAGACTCACCCTCGGGGGCTGCTAATGGTCAAATACGCGAGGTGCAGGTCGAAAGTCTTTGGACTTACATGGTTGCTAGGACCGGAAGGCCCGCCGGACGAGGATACAAGCACGAATTCTTGTTCCGCGCCTTCTTCTTGGAAGAGGTCAAAGGCTTCGTCAGAGCAACCTTGGGGGCGACAATATCGGCGACCTTCTCCTGTGAGTCTGCCGTTTGCTCAAGGGCGTCGTCATGAGGTCGAACCTGGTATCGATCTTGATCCCCTGGACCAGTTGACGTTTCCTCGGTGGAAGATCTGAAGCAATCAACAACGTTAGAACCGGACAGCCAAATCAAAACAAAACCACAAGATGCACGAAAGAGAAACTTACGATGCGTCGATCCCGAATTTCGGAAGGATCTTCTTCTCCGTTTGAGGAGGAGGGCGGCGGTTCAAAGGCGAGGCAGGGATCGCGCTGTTGCCATCGTCACCCGAAGTAAAATGGGTGTCGTCGATATCTTCTGAATCTTCGACAACGTCCGCGACTCGCTGTTTCTTCGGAGCCCTCGGCGGCGATGGAGCGGCGGAGGTTGACCCCTCCAGCACTTCGGCAAAGTCGCGCCCCGAATATTCGCCCATCTCGGGCTGGGGCGGATAGCATCGGGCTACGTCAAATACCTGCACGAGGAGAAGGATTGCACTCGACACTGGGCGATCCGGCTAAGAAATAGGGAAGGCATTCGAATAAGAGCAAAGTCATACCTCGGTGCGGGGAAAGGCTTTGCTAAAGGCTACGGCGCCAAAGATCTTCGGCACGGGATCTTTCTTCTTGATGTTCGTGACGGTGCGAACGCACTCGTCGATTTCGGCCTCGTGCAGTTCATCCTGGGAGATTCGGGTCGAATCCCGGTGATCGCTGTAATCCCACATGCAGTGGGCTCGGGCAGCGAGCGGCTGGATTCGACGCTCGATAAAAGTGCGAATCAGCTGGATCCCCGAAAGCTCCTTCTTCGGAGTAGCTCGGAGCTGCTGGATCCTCTCCATCAGCGGTTCCGTAATCTTCAGCTCCTCATCCGAAAGATCGTGCCTCCAGGATACACGAGGTCGAAGAACGCCGGTGGAATGGAACTCTTCAAGTCCGAAGTTTTCGCCGCCGGAGGGTTTGTCCTTGGCGTAGTACCACTTCGTCCTCCACCCAGGATTATTTTCGGGTGTCTGGAGGTTGAAATACTCGACGTCTGGGCGCACTTGGACGCCAAAACCGCCGGTTTGGTAAGGCAGAGGGTGCCGAATCACGAAGATTCGGCGCCACAGTGCCCAGTGGGGTTCGATCCCCAGGAAGCATTCACAAAGCGTGATAAAGCACGCAATGTGAAGAACAGAGTTGGGATTCAGGTCGTGGAGCTGAATCCCGTAGGCAAAGAGAAGGCCACGGAGAAAAGGATGCGGGGGAAAAGACAAACCCCGCAGCAAAAAGGCAATGAAAATTACCCGGAATCCGAGGGGTGGCCGGGGAACGATCTCCAGGCCGGCGGCGAGCGATTCCGCCGGCGCGTTCTTCAGGAGACCCATCTTCTCGGCCTGGGACAGTTCCTTGTTCCCGACCTTGGATTGGACCCAGCGACCGATGGCGGAGCCTTCGGCGTCGGCTGTCCTGGCTTTCTTAGCAGCAGCAGCGGCGCCGGCGGCTGTGGAGCTCCTTTTGCCCATGGTCAGGGCGCAGCAAAGGTCGCGGAAATGGAGACGGAAGGGTAGAGCTACAGGAGCACTGCGCGAGGAAGGAGAAGATGGCGGCGGTGTGAGACAGACTGTTACCCTGCCACCGTCATTTATTCCGGCTCTGGAGATCTACGTCAGATCTCGACCGTCCACGATGAAGTGGAAACGGCCGGACTGATCCCACCGTCCACGTGTCAACACGCGAGCACCGCGGCGTCCACTACGCACGGTAATCAAGAAAACCGCGCCGGTTATTTCTCACCCACGCGCGGGACGTGCGGTCAAACTCTGTCAATGGCCGCGATGCGCGGCCTGAGGGCCCACCATACGTCTCGTCCTAGCAGGGTCAGGTTTGTCCTGCAGGAGATGAGGTGACGACTCGATGCAGCTTATCGTCAGCAATGACGCGTTTCCTTGGGAAGTTGGTTTCCTTTTCGATTCAAAGGGTAAAAACTGGCGAAGGCTCTTTCGAGTCCCAAAGGTATGTACCCCTTGCACTCAGTTGATCTCTTGATCGGGTTTCTTTCGAGGTCTTCTGTGCTCTTCTCTTTTGTGCCATTCGAATAAGCATTGAGTTTTTCGACGACTCTGTCTTTCGTTCCTTCGAGGGAATTTTCCGGTCCCTCGAATTATCTTTATCGGGCCAGCAGCGCCTTCGACATGTTCGGGTTAGGGTTTTGGTCCCTCGAATTATCTTTATCGGGCCAGCAGCGCCTTCGACATGTTCGGGTTAGGGTTTTGATCCCTCGAATTATCTTTATCGGGCCAGCATCGCCTTCGACATGTACGGGTCAGGGTTTTGATCCCTCGAATTATCTTTATTGGGCCAGCAGCGCCTTCGACATATTCGAGTCAGGGCTTTGATCCCTCGAATTATCCCTTTCGGGCCAGCAGCGCCTTCGACACAATCGAAGACAGGATTTCGGTCCTTCAGGCCATTTCTTTCGGGCTAGCAGCGCCTTCGAGACATTTGAAGCAGGGCCTCGATCTGTCGAGTTGCTTCTTTCAGGCCCAATAATACCTTCAGAGAATTCAGGTTTGAGCTTCGAACCTTTGAATCATTTTCTTCGAACCCGTCTTTCGAGCTATCAACGCTCCTCAATCAACATACCTGAATTTCGGTGGCAATATACCAGTTCGGATGCCGTATGTCAAATACGAAGGTAAGTCCACGATTTGCAACATCGGATGGCCCGGTATTCGTATCAAACGCGCTCTGCCGGAAATTTTCCATACCTACGGTATGAAGCTTGCACCGATGGACGCATCGGATGCCTCATAATGAACTGGGCTCCGACCTGGTAAGTCCGACGCGGCTCGGGTCGGAGTAGCACCAGCCCACGCGGGTTCGAGTCGGGGGACTCGAATCTGAGTAAGCTAACCGTATGTCTTTGCAGCAATGCAATTAACTGAGACCCGGCGTGAGTCTCAGGCCGGTTATGCGCATCCCTCTGCAAACCCAACTTAACACTTTCGAGGCTCTACACGAGAGCGGCTTGAAAATCACGTATCGAAACGAGCATATTATTCGAATGACCCCTGTACATTTGCAGCTTTGCAGGTCAAGTGCTCATGTCGGGTGCGGCTGGGAAGACTTTCGGGAGGAGTCCCTGCCATAGTCTTCGGCTATCCCAGGCACTCGGGGGCTACTGACGAAGGAATGACAGATGGGCCCCCGACATTCGCCTACCTGGTTTTCGGTCCAGGTGGGGTGTCTCAGGAAAGGCTTTCAAGGCCCGTCAAGGCAGTGTTTCGATGCGGCCCAGGAATATTACTTGGTGTACAAGTGAAATTTCGAAGAGTCCAAGCTAGATTAGGTCTCGGTTGATCCGATCTGTACTTGGCTTGAGAAACACTCCTGAGACCTAGCCTTATCTTATAAAAGGCTGGGAGGGAGGTTTTGAAACCCTAGAATCACTTCCACCCACCTCACGCCGGAGCGCTCGACAACTTAGAGCTCTCTGCTTTTGGCCAGATTCAATCTGCGCCGCCATTGTAACACCATCATCGTCGCCACCACCTCAATACAAAAGTCAGACAAGCAGGACGTAGGCCTTTTACCTTTCGAGGGGGCTGAACCTGGGTAAATCCTCGTGTCCTTCTGCTTTCGTCTGATCGCCGTCGAGTTCGCCAGGTTCCCAATACGCTTCCTAGATCGAAAGCCCTTCGACATGGGCATTGCCGGGGATAAACCTCGTCACCAATTCCTGTAGTTTATGGCATGAGTTCGTGAGTAGAAGGAGTTCACCTTACAAATATGTTGATGTGCTCTCGTTGGAGAAGTTGTTGATTGAAACCACTCGCGGGAGCGCATCCACCAATAGAGTCCATGTGTACCTACGCACAACAAAGACCAAGCAAAGTATGTGTGTGCATGATAGGGGACCATATCATCAAGGACATGTCCATTCTTGTTCACAACACCATTAGCACAACACAAGTATAATAAAGGGAAAGCATATGCAAGGTCTATGTGTAAGCAACTAGTTTGAACATCTTCCAAATGTGGGAACACAAAAACTCCATCAAAATTTGAGAAGACCATGGTGTCCATCTCATGTTGAAAGACATGCATAGTATTGCACTCAAGGCTTTGGAAAGAGCAAGGAGTCAACATCCTTGAAGCAATACGAGGAGAGTTTGGCAAAAACACATACGACAAGATGGCAAACTCATCATCAACATGTGTGCAAACAAACCATAGGAAAGAACAAGTTTTCATCATATTTATTGCAACACAAATCATATTCATCCAAAAGTAGAAGAAAACATCATTATCACAAGTGGTTATGCATCTCAACCAAAAGAAAGAGCAATTTGTCAACTTGTTGGATGCAACACCAATGAACTCAAAGCGGGAACACGTGTGACAAGTCATGACCAATATAGCAATGTGGTTGCACACAAAACAAAAGGAAGAGAAATCATTCCACATGTATGTTGCAACACATAAAGCATCAATGTTCAATATCATGGGAGCATGAATGTCACTAGTGTCACAAAAATCATCAACATGCTTGCAAAGAAACCATATGGAAGAGCAATTTTTCAACATGTTTGATGCATCGCATGTGAAGGGTATGCGAGCGGAGTTTGAGTTTGAACTCACAAGTATTATGCTCTCAAGAGCTCTTTTCGCCAATTCGTGCTCAATCGAGGTTGACGTTATTGTCCTCGTACCTACACACACCAAAGATATCCGAAACAACGTGTGTGCATGGTAGATGAATACATCATCCATCATGATGTATCTCTTTGTTTGCACATCACCATTAGCATCAAGCGAGATATCATAATATTCATGGTGAATATGCAAACAATGTGTGAAAACATGCTTATCATGCGCAAATGCAAAATCTTCATTATTTGAGATAGCTATGGGGGCCAACTCATTGTCAAACATATTAACATTATTGCAAACCAAGCATTTGAAAGAGCAAGTGTTCAACATTTTGGTTGCATTAATGGGAGAATATTGCAAGCATTGGGCACAAAACATATTCACAATTTTAACCTTGTTGTCGACAAACCTAGGGAAAGAGCAATTGTTCGGCAAGCTTGTCACAACACAAGCATCATTGTCATCATTGCAAGCAATATATGGGAAAAAGCAATTGTTCAACATATTGCATGCAATAAGAGCTAAGGTGAAGCATTCATAGCTAAGCATGTTCATGTCCACTAGGGGAATCATGGCATCACCAACACCTATGTTGTTACCTTTGTGGTCGCACTCCTTTGAAGTAGGTGTTGTTGAAGTAGGTAGCTCCATGTGGTCGACAAGCTCATCATCTTCTAAGCATGGTGAATTATCATCAAGTGTATGCACCATGTACATCTTTTCCAAGGTTGGCGTCGCTTCATCCATGGGATCTATTGCAACATGAGAAAACACACTCAAGGTAGACGGGTAAGTTGTTAGAAATCGAAATGGCCTCACTTGACCTATCAACTACCACTCTTGTCTCACTCGGTGTATCACTCATGCTCTCAAAGTGGAAGCACTCACTCTCACATATAGTGGAATCACTCATCTCACGTATAGTGGATTCACTCATCTCACGTATAGTGGATTCACTCATCTCACATATAGTGGAGTCCCTCATCTCCATGGAATGGACGTCATCCTTATCCGAGCAACCTAGCAAAGAAGAAGACAACACAAGAGGAGTAGAGGTTAAGTTGTTAGAAAGCAAAATGTCCTCACTCAACTCATGTGGTGTATCACTCTTGCTCGCAAGGTGTATTTGGCTCTCATCCTTGCATGGGGTAGGTTTCGTCCTCTCACATAGGCTATCAAGATGTGGTTGTTGGTTTGCACGATGCTCTTGAGGTTGAGGTTGTCGATTGCGCTCAAAGTTGTCGACAGACGACATGATTCGTCTCCTGATTTCGGCGGGATCGGCGTCCGATATCCCCCTCCTTGCGGCCCATTCCTTATTCCTTGCGGTGAGCTCCGCTTCCCATTCCGCTAACCTTGCGGCCGTTTCCGCTATCCGTGCGGTGAGCCTTGCGTCCGATTCTTGATCTTGTTGAGGATGTTCATGATGGCTTTGATGGTGATGATCATGATCCTTGGAACGCTTCTCGTGGCGATGAGATCGTCTTGTAGGAGCCGTTGCGGAGGTGTCATGTGGGATGGGAGACACCATTGGAGACAAGGTCGCATCTTGGTAGGACATCTCACGGCTTGGCAATCTCGAAGCTCTTGTGGTGGTCCTCCTCGAGGAGGTGTCGTGGACGTTGTCGTAAATGGGCTCTTCAAGGCATGGACACCATGTAGGTTGTTTGTGGTTAGCACCATGCTCTTGAGGTTGGCGACGACGCTCATGGTCACCCACATGATTGGAGCATGAAGAAGATCTTGATGAGCTCAACCTTGTGTGATGAGGAAGATCATGTTGGCGTTGTGCTTGGTGAACTATGCGATGGTCTCGAGTATCTTGATGTGCCCATGCACGCTTGTCGTAGTCGAATGAGTTGTCGATGTATTGTTTCTTGTCCACCTTGCTCATGTAGTCGAAGTTGTCATCCATGCCCTCCATGCGTGAGTAGTAGTCGATGTCGTAGTCGGTGTAGTCCTCCGTGAACTTTCCATGATAGCGTCCGTTGAGCCTAGACATAGTTCACACAAGGCAAGATATATATATATGTAGAAGTGGTGGGGGTTAGAAAACTACAATTAGATCACTTCCCGTAGAAACTATTGAATGGATGAAACACCGAAAGGACAACCGTGGTGCACAAGTTAGAACACACGCAAAAGGCTATATGGTGGATGGGAAGCAAAAGTGGAAATGCCAAACGAATATGATCAAAAGAAAAGTCTATTGTCAAATGTGGGTAAAATCCAAAGGCAAATGTCAAGAACGATGATCTACGTCAAGGAAACACGGAAACACACACAAAAGATATAATGAGGTTAGCGTGACCAAGGAAGTGAGCAAAGAAAACAAAATGGTCCTAACGAAGACTATTAGCTCGGTGTCACGCCAACGCAAGAGAGACCGTAGCTTGGTTGCATAAGAAAGAAGCAACAAGATTTGCACAAGATGCCACTCTTCTCTTTTCTCTCTTTTTGCTTACAAGCTTTGAACTCCTTTGTATCGGTGGAACACACACTCTTTTTGGTATTTTGGTGTTGCGATGCTTAAAAGCTTATTTGCTATCTATTGATGTCGCACAATGGATTTTTCCTCTTTTGTGTATCTCTCTCACCGAGCTTGCTTCGGAGCTTTGCTCAACTTATGCACACACACAAACCCTCTCAGTGTCGTGAACACTTGTGCAATGCTTCGCAACACTCGTAAAGCCACTCTCAATAGGATAGGTACACAAAGGAAGAAAAGAGGTTACAAAGGTGGTGCAAGTGATACCTATGCAAAGGTTAGGAGGTGTCAAAACACACAACTTGCGGCGATGTCGATGAAGGTGGAGTCAAAAGACAAGTCGGAGGTCCGGTGCGCCGATGCCGTCGTCGCGATGTTGATGTAGGCGCGGTATTACTTGGCACGAACAAGGCACGCAAAAACCAAAACCCGAACACACACGTCAATGCCCGAAAATTTGGGGCAAAAAGACTTACAAAAGTTGTCAAAATTTGTGTCAAGAGAACGCCGGATTTTATGTCAAAGGGTCTAATGGATGTCAAAAGGGGTATTATGGTGTCAAAACGGTGACAAATGTTGTCAAAATTAGGACGAGCCGAAGTACACCGGCTTTAGCTAGTTTGATGACCGGCTATTTCCGGGCGTGGTGGTCAAGCTGGCGGATGAGCTGCTGGCCGGTGGATGGTGTCGTGGGCGTCAGGGGTGAGCAGGTGCTAGTGGCCGGTGGCCTAGGCGCAGGTGCCCATGAGCTGGAGCGGGCGGAAGCGAGCAAGGGCGTGCTGGAAGGTGGCTGGGCCTGCGGAGGATGGGTGGCGTGCTTGGCGGAGCAGAGCTTGGGCGCGGGGGAGTTGGGCCGACACAGTGGTGTGTTGGGCGGGCGTGCACGGTGTGGGCTTGGAGCCAGGCGGGAGTGGGCGAGCTCGGCTGCTGGCGTGTGCGCGGAGCGGCTGGCCGAGCGAAGCTGGGCGGTGCGGGCACTGGCGCTGGGTCGAGCTGGAGTTGGTGCGCGCAGCGTGCGCGCTGGAGCAGCTGAGCTGGTCGACGCGAGCAGTGCGGGCGAGCGGCCAGGCGGGTGCGGGTGTGGGGCGGCTGGTGGGCCAGCAGGGGCGGGCGCGCGCGCGGCGCAGGTGCGGAGCGTGGACGGCGGTGGCAGGCATGCGGCTGGGTGCTGTGGGCGGTGCGGGTGGGGCCTGCTTGGGGAGCTGCGCAGGAGCGAGCAGGAGGATGGCGAGCAGTGCGGAGGAGCGAGGTGGCGTTGACCTGGGGAAACCACGGGCCGGCTTTAGCCGTGCTTGGGCCGGCTTTAGCCGGTGGTGCGGCTTTAGCCGGTCTGAGGGCCGGCTTTTGCCGGTTCGCACTTTTTCGAGTCCGGAAATTTTGCTTCAGGCCGGCTATTTTCGGTGGGCAGACCAGCTTTAGCCGGTTCGGGAGCTGCGCGAAAAATTTGTCGATTTGGGCGCAAATTGGAAGATAAAATCGTCGATTCTGGCCAAAATACAAGGAATTGGGGCTAGAAAATTTGTGGAAATGTAGATCAACACCCAAAACATCAAATCTTTGGATCAAAACCACAAATAACTCAACAAATCAAGAGATCAAAATTCGAGGCAATTGTGGTGCTATTTTTTTATTTTCGAAATTTATGGTGGAAATCACAAACGAGAGTAAATCCGTGGCAACCAAAAGCTGCTAATACCATATGATGTGGGGTGACCCCCGAGGTGTGGCCCGATCTTCATGGATTCACGTGATTTGAGGCGGGAAACGGGGATGAACACGAAGAACACGATGAACACGAAGATGACGAACACAATGAACAAATCGAAGGCAAACACACACACACACACACAAGATACACACCGGTTGTCCTCGTTGGCCCGATTCACCAACTCAATAGAATCACACGGAAGAGACTCCAAGAGTAGAATTCCTTGTGAGAGATTGACTTGCTTGGAATAGAATTCCAATTGGAGAAGAGACCAATCAATTGGATAGAATTACACACACAAGTATGCAAGAGATCCAAATCAAGGTAGAATTCCCCAAATGGAAGAGATCCCAAACAAAGAGGGTGATTTCTAGATGTGGATCTAGTTGGGTTCCCACAAGGGAGAAGGCATCATGCCAATTCTTATCTTAATTCATCTCTATCCTATCTCTAGGGGAGGGGGAGCCATATATATAGGGAGCCACGAGCTAGGGGTAATTTGGTCACTAGGGAGAAAGATAACAAAGGTGGCTTCATGGCCAAGACATAGCTGACATGAGCAGGCCGGATATAGCCAGGGTTAAGGCCGGCTTTAGCCGGTGGGCCGGCTTTAGCGGGTGTGGGACCGGCTTTAGCCGGTCCAGCTTCAGCCGCAACCTCTTCTTGCGGTGTTTCCAAGCTTCTTTCCGGTTGTTCTTCTTCTTCCTTCTGTTCCACGCCTCGATGATGTCGGACTTGATTGTTGACGCACATGATGTTGCGAGGTCCGAAAGCCACCCCACATCAATAACTCAAAAAGAAAGAGATCAAGAGGCAAATGCAAATAGTGGCAGAAATCTGTCAAAATAGAACAGCAGGTAAAGATCAAATTTTTTTCGAAAATCTTGTGTTGCTCAAATTGAAAAGTGCAAAACTAAAGAAAGTTAGATGATAACATGGGGCATGTGCAAAAAAAATCGCAGATCAATACGACATACTGGGATTTTTCATAAATTTTTACAGCGAAACGTAGAAATCTGTTTCGGGATAGTAACTTCCCCAAATCTTACCTTCTTCCTATTAGAAACTATTCTTGGCACAAAAACGAAATAAAAATGATAAGAAGAGGTCATTATAGTAGTAACAACTTCCAAGAATCAACAGAAAGAAAAAGTACTAAAAGTAAGAATCAAGTAAAGTCATTAAAGTGCTTTTCTTTAACGCCTTTGAGCTAGGCGCAGAAAGTAAAAATCAAGTATTTTCAAGTGAAGAAGCATCAAGACCAGATGCCTTACATCTACCTCTCTTACCTTTACTCTTAACTTTAGGAAAATCATGACGATTGCCTGGTGGGGAAGTGAACTTCATGGTGCCTTTTCCCACATCTATTATTGCTCCCAAGAGTTTTAGCATAGATCTTCCAAGTGTGATTTGTCCATTTCCTACACATTCAATAACAAGATAATCAGTAGATACCATTCTCCCTAGGATTTTCGTAAACACTCCTTCAGCTACTCCAATGGGCAATATAATGGAATTATTGGTAAGAGATATTCCTTCTCCACCCTCAGAAAGTCCCCAAAGATTCAAAGATTCATAAATATCCTTAGGCATAAGGCAAAATTCAGACATAATATCACAACGAGCATGAAAAGTTTCACTATTTATAATAACTTTTACTATAGGGAACCATCTTGAGGGTTCAGAATTTATTGGAACATAATCATGATGCTCACGAAGCATATTATAACATTCTTTTAAATAGGTTGTATTTGTCTCAAGAGTGTTTAATCTAGCATAAATGCTCACAAGGGATGAATCAAATTTACTAGGTGAGCTATATATTGCAATCAACTTTTGTATGACATTAAAAGCTTGATCCCCATTGCAATGAAGGAAATCGCCTCCTGCTACAGCATCCAAAGCATATGCTTCAATTCAACAATGACATTTGTTGAACTACTTTGGTCACTGAAGGGTCACTCTTTGGGTCAATCAGAAGACCAAGTTATGATGATCTCATATCTTCATTTTATCTTTTTTGTTGACATCCTTGGCAATCCTCCATCTTATGATGCATTCCTTTGTAAAAACTCTTGGTTCAAACGGAGCTCTCAAGGTTGGTATGACTTCTTCAACGGTAAGCTTGCAGTTCGTCCTCACTATATTCTTACGCTTGGCAACACTTGCCTATTATAAGGGTATAATATCCTATCCTCCTAAGTTCAAGGCTTAACAACGTCGGCACTCTTGTAGGTATGTCACTCTAGATTAACCATTCCTCATAATAAGAGCGAACAATATGAGTAGTCGTCATGGGGGCCAATCCATGTTGTACCCAATCATTATCTTGTATTTGGTTTGGTGCATCTCGCATTCTAACTCTTAGTCAATCTCACTAGCTTTGACAAAAAAATTCTTGGAAATTGAACCAATGTTCCAAATCCCATTTTTGAATTTTTGAAAACAAATCTATCATCCCTTAGCTAGAGGTTTGCATAAACTCTCGTATGGCATTAACTCTTAGCTTGTAGATCCTTCGGTTTGCCATCTCATGTTGTATGCTTCCTCTCCTTGAAGACTGGACATCCTAGATGGAGCCAATAATGTTGCTGTCTTCACGGAGAATTGTCTAGAAAACACTTGTTTGGGATTGGGATGAAGTTGAGAATATATAGAAGGGAGCTAAAGAAAAATTCCTACCCAAAACACAACAGATCAAGGCAATTCATCTTACAAACAACATCTAACAATCATTCATCACATCAAGCAAACTAGGTCAAACACTAATAATCTAGTATGGTCATACCCCAATTTGATATGACCATTAGATTATCATGATATCGTTGGTTCTATAAATTATAATTATTGGTGGTCTTGTCTATTACTTGCTTGTGTACTTCAAGTTTCTCCTCTACTTCCTTGATTCATTTTCTAGAGTTGTGCATGCTGCATTTGAGTCTTTCTCCAAGTTCTTCGTTTGGCCTTCAATGTAGTTCTTCATGTTGAGTCAAGGAAAATATATGGAGTATCAGTCTCACACTTCTGGCACATTGTGATCTTCTATCCTTTGTTGATGATATTCAAGAGTTGGGTCGTCTAAAGCAAAAGGTAACATTTGAAGATGAAGTAGGAGAGAATAAAAGGAGTTCAAAATGCAAAACTTTTTTATATATAAACAGAAGCAAGATGAGATAGATTTCATTTAGAAAACCAAAATTATATTTTATTTTATTTTGAAGGAAGAAAACAAAATTTTAGGGGATTCCTAGTCTAATCCAAACCTAGGGTCTCGATCCTACAGGCAACACTATGCTCTGATACCATTTTGTAACGCCCCACCTTTGGATTAAGGTGGAACACCTGTGTTAAGTGCTATTCCCTAGATCACTGATAGCACCTGATGAGGACATCCCTATACTTGCACCTTCTCCACCAACTACTACACAAGATGTTCCAGCTGTTCAGTCCAATGAGATTAGAATTGGACCCATTACAAGAGCTCATGCTAAGTTACTAGCACAACAGGTGAACTTGTTTCTTAATGAGCCTGATGTGTTACTTAATGAGAACTTTATACTGCCTAAGTCATTGTCTTATTGTATGATCAGGTACATTGGAGAGGAATGCGTAGCACGGAGCGAGGAGCCACAGCAAGAGGAACACCAGAAGATGATCGCCAATATCTGCGCGAGGGAGGAGCGGGAGGAAGGCGCGATAGAAGAGAAGGAGATCATCAAGAAGGGCAAGTTTCAGTTCCAGAAGACAGGACAGTCCGGCCCTCCAACACAGGACAGTCCTGCCCTCCAACGCCGGACAGTCCTGCCCTACACAGGACAGTCCTGCCCTCCAACAGTGGACAGTCCGGCCTCAGGTGCGCCCGAGGGCAGACACCTTCTGTGGTGTAGCGCGCGTCACCCCAGGACAGTCCGGCCCTAAATAACCGGATAGTCCGGCCCGTCTCGGACCAGATCCGAACGGATGTATCCTAGTTCGAGTCGAATACATTTTATCTCGAGTCCTGGCCACCCCAGCCGCCCATATAAGCCCTGGGACGACCCAATAGTTAGGGCAGACCACGTTAAAACTATTTTGGAGTTGTTTCTCTTTAGAACCTCTGAAATTACTTGTGATCGAGTTTATCAAGCTACAATTGAGTGTGATCTGTTGTTCCATTGGGAATTAGTGGATTGCAAACTACCGTTCGTGGTCGACGGCTACGTGCGCAAGATCGTGGTGTTGTGAATATCCTACAAGGTTCGAGAGCTGTTGCATTGGCATCAGGGTTCGAGCGGGAGAGTTCATCGCTACACGGTGTTTATCTATCTACCATCATCATCATCGCCATTGCTTGCTGAGAAGATCGGGACACCCCTTATCATCTTGGTATCAGATTTCCAGTTTACTCGGTGAGCATCCACAGATCCATCCATTATTTGAGTGTTTTTCGTCCTATCCAGAAAAAGCCAAAAAAATATTAGGGTTTAGTTTTGCCATAGCCTAGATTGCATCGTTTGCTAGTCTTAGTTGCTGGTCGTAGTCGTGTCTTTGATCCGATCTCTTCTGGTAAAGTCGTAGTGTCTAGGTTCCCTTTGTCAATTTCGTTTTTGTTCTTCGTTCTTGAGTCGTTCATCATCGTTTCTGCCAGTTTTTATCAATTTACCGAGTCCACATAGCGTACCCTTGATGAGGACATCCCTACTATTGTTCCATCTCCACTTCGTAATGATGACAAGCAAGTTGCTGCAAAGAAGAAGTCCAATGATGAAATCAGAATTGGACCTATCACAAGAGCTCGTGCAAAGTTAATAGAACAACAGGTGAATTTGCTCCTAATAGAATCTGATTATTTTGTTAATGAGAATTGTTTACTGCCTAAGTCTTTGTGTGTTTGCATACTCAGGTTCATGGGAGAAGAAGACATAGCACGAGGGAGCGAGGAGCTGGAGCAAGACGTGATGCTCATGCACATGGACGCGAGGGAGGAGAGGGAGGCCAGCGACCAGCATGAGGAGGAGGAGGACATCACGCAGGAGGCTGCATATGGCGCACCACCAAGTGTATGTGCGCCATACACATAAGGCCTGCGCGCCTAGTTGGCTGCACCCAACCTTTGGGTCAGTTTGTATCACGTCCGGTTGAGTCGAACCAAGTTAGAGGACCAGGTCAGGTCGGCTGCCTTTGGGCCAGCCGCACCCCCCTTATATTGTGTGCCTATGCGCCATAGAGAGGTTAGACCACGTTTTAGATAAACCCTAGTTCTTGAGACTGCTGCAAGCATTCATCTGGAATTCTTGTCTCCAATTCGTTTCGATCTGGAGATTATATACTGCAAGTTAAGTGTGATCTGCTGTTCCATTGGGAATTAGTGAATTGCAATTATACCGTTTCGTGGTCGACGGCTGCGTTGCGCAAGTGTGTGAAGTCGTGAATATCCGAAGGGTAGAGAGCTGTTGCATTGGCATCAGGAATCTAGCGAGGAGAGATCATCGGCGACACCAAGTTATCTATCACCATCATCATCATTACCGCAAGCTTACTGAGAAGATCGGGCCACCCCATATCAACCCTTGTTGCAAAACTTAGCTACAGCCTTTCTACAGCATCCGTGCCTAGGAACGTACCCATACGAGACTAGTTGCTGTGCTCTGACAGGCTGCTCTTTAGGTTTTCGAGGTGCAATTTTTCGGCCGAATTCAGACCGGACAGTCCTGCCATATCACACAAGACAGTCCGGCCCTTGCAGAATTGTTGCTCCAGTATCGTTTCAGTTATTTTACTGTTGAGTCATATAGTTGAGAAAAAGTATATAAAAAAAATCAAAAGAGAAAAGAAAAAGAGATACAAGAAGAAAAAGAGCAATATCTTTGTGGTGATTGTTGAGGCCTGGTTCTATATTGCACTTGTAGTTGAGCAATCTTGTGCCTGTCTATTTTGAGCTATTACTAGCGTCTCTCTTGTGCATTGCAATATTCTTGTTTTTATAATTGCTTTGCCACGTTTATCTCCACGTGTGTGTTTTCCTTGGGTTATTGTCTCACGATCAGCACTAGGATGGGTTTGCGGTGTAGTTAGGACTCCATACCTACAGCTCCACCTTTAATAACCTGTGTGCCTTGTGATCGCCTCTATACCTTTGATATTCACTTCATCACATCAGTGCATCAGTCGTTTGCTTCGAATTGGTAAGCACTACTATTCGCTTTGGAGCGGTAAGATCTCCTTTCTTGTCAGCTTTGTGCGAGCAGAGAGTTTGCCACCATATCGATTTTGGGTTTTGCACTAATCTACTAATCATGTCTGCTAGTGATGATGTTGTGATGCAGAAAAAGGCAGAAACTGCTACAGTCACTTGGAGGGAATATGAAGCCTTACGGGATCATTTGACAGGAGTTTTCACTCGCACCACGGATTCTTTAGAAAAGGATGTACAGGGAGTACAAATCCAGTTGGGCGAAACTGAGAAAGATGTCAACAACATTCAAACACAAGTGACTACAATCAATACAAATGTCAACGCGTTACAGCTATCCATTGATGCTTTGCGCGACGCCTTTGAGCAACAGCGGCAACAACAATTTGATGATGCTGCTGAACATGCAGACGCAGATAATGGAAGTGTTAATGATGAGGTCCAACAACAGCCAGACAATGGCCGAGGTAGGGGACGTGCCAATCCCCCTGGTGTTGGCCGTGGTTTTGCTCCTGTGGGACATGCTCAGCGTGTAATCCCACAAGCAAATGATGATATCTTGAGCAAACCAAAATTCTCAAACCTAAAGAGCAGCCTGTCAGAGCACAGCAACTAGTCTCGTATGGGTACGTTCCTAGGCACGGATGCTGTAGAAAGGCTGTAGCTAAGTTTTGCAACAAGGGTACGCTATGTGGACTCGGTAAATTGATAAAAACTGGCGGAAACGATGATGAGGACATCCCTATACTTGCACCTTCTCCACCAACTACTACACAAGATGTTCCAGCTGTTCAGTCCAATGAGATTAGAATTGGACCCATTACAAGAGCTCGTGCTAAGTTACTAGAACAATAGGTGAACTTGTTTCTTAATGAGCCTGATGTGTTACTTAATGAGAACTTGATACTGCCTAAGTCATTGTCTTATTGTATGATCAGGTACATTGGAGAGGAATGCGTAGCACGGAGCGAGGAGCCACAGCAAGAGGAACACCAAAAGATGATCGCCAATATCTGTGCGAGGGAGGAGCGGGAGGAAGGCGCGATAGAAGAGAAGGAGATCATCAAGAAGGGCAAGTTTCAGTTCCAGAAGACAGGACAGTCCGGCCCTCCAACACAGGACAGTCCTGCCCTCCAACGCCAGACAGTCCTGCCCTACACAGGACAGTCCTGCCCTCCAACAGTGGACAGTCTGGCCTCAGGTGCGCCCGAGGGCAGACACCTTCTGTGGTGTAGCGCGCGTCACCCCAGGACAGTCCGACCCTAAATAACCGGATAGTCCGGCCCGTCTCGGACCAGATCCGAACGGATGTATCCTAGTTCGAGTCGAATACGTTTTATCTCGAGTCCTGGCCGCCCCAGCCGCCCATATAAGCCCTGGGACGACCCCATAGTTAGGGCAGACCACGTTAAAACTATTTTAGAGTTGTTTCTCTTTAGAATCTCTGAAATTACTTGTGATCGAGTTTATCAAGCTACAATTGAGTGTGATCTGTTGTTCCATTGGGAATTAGTGGATTGCAAACTACCGTTCGTGGTCAACGGCTACGTGCGCAAGATCGTGGTGTTGTGAATATCCTACAAGGTTCGAGAGCTGTTGCATTGGCATCAGGGTTCGAGCGGGAGAGTTCATCGCTACACGGTGTTTATCTATCTACCATCATCATCATCGCCATCGCTTGCTGAGAAGATCGGGACACCCCTTATCAGCACCACAGAATAAAATAGAGTATTCATTGCATAGTATCAAAGATTACAACGTGGATCCAGATACATAAGTCATAAAATCATAGAAACCAGCTTAGTCACATGGACTAGCTCAAATAACAGAGTTTGACACAACATAAACACAACAGAAACTAGGGTAGTAGTGAGCCTCCATCTTCACCATGCGCCACAGGTAGTCATGTTGGAATGTAGACTCGAGATCCTATCACTTACTCCTCATCAAAATAACCTGCACATTTGAATATGCAGCCTCATGAATGGGGGTCAGTACAATGATGTACTGGCAAATGACACATATTTGGTGGCTGTTGTGAAAGAACTAACTACATGATATTTGGCTGGTGGATCTCTTGGGCTAATTTGCATAAAGCCAATTTTATCCTACAATTCTTTCTTTCAAAATTTTAGTCTTTAAGGGTCGAAATAACCCCCAATATCTTGCACACCAGTTGAACCCTCACATCTTAATCAGTCAAGACAGAGCCCATATTGTCATAAGGCTGCAGTGGAAGTACTCTAAAGCACAGAAGACATATTAATCTATTTGTTCCTGGGTGACCGTCCCAAGTGGCATTCTGAGTACACATCCTCTTGACGAGGCCTGTGCCCCAGAAGCCACCTACATCACACTCTTCTTATCAAACCAATCCACCCAGGTGTTTCATTTTAGTTGAAGTTCTTAATTTGTTCGTAAAACAACTTTAACAAGTGATCAAAGCATGGCATCAATATTTTTCAAAGTATTTAGCATCCTAACTGGTGAGGTTTAAAGGATAGCTACACACTACTAGAATCTAAGCATTTTATAAAACAGTTGAATATTCCACCTATCATGCATACTACTGAAAACACTAATGTAGTAGTATAAAAATAGGTAGAAGCATGTGCGTCACTTGTTAAAGTTGTTATATTTAGTGGACCAAGATGTTTAGAAAACATTTGTGAGGTTAGAAAAGCTTTTTAATTATTTAAAAAGAATTTGGGCAATTTTGAGTATTTGAAATAGGGCCAATTGCCTCCCAAAAATGGTTCTGGTTTGTAATGCTTTGAGAAAATTTGGTTATGAACCCACTGGATTGTGGACAGTAACACAAAGCTACTGCAAGTGGTTTCACTCCAAAAACTATTTTTGAAATCAAATGGTGCTCAAATTAGTGATTTGATTAAATTTGAAGGTTGAAAGTGTGTGCACATTTCAATTTTGAAAATAATTGGTTCTAAAGTGTTCTACATGTTCTGAGGAATCCAAAGACTACAAATTTGTAGAAAATGGATGTGCAGAACAAAATCTATAATTTATTTGGTGCAAATGGGCAATTATTACCATTCGAATTTCATTTCAAAGCTTTGTACAGTACCCAAGTGATATTCTTGCATAGTTGTGTTCTACACTTTGCAAGGATTCCAAGGATATAAAATTTGCAAAATTTGGACTAGTAGATTAATTTCTATTGATTTTACAAGTTGCAGCCAAAAAGAAAAGAATTGGAATTCTGTTTGATTTCAGGCACACGTGGCTGTTTTTGATTACTCGATACTGGTTCAGCCGGATCAGGCTTCCGGTTCGTTGGATCTAAGTTAGATCTTAAGGCCCAGAATTGCCCGTAACGGTTGAACCGGAGTTCTAATCTACGCCATTTGATTAGGATCCAACGAACAGAGGGGGAAGGGGAAAGAACACACTGACGACTTAGGGTTCCGGTGGGCTCGCGGCGAGGGGGTTACCGATGGCGAGCTTCTAGTGGTCTCCAGAGGAAATGGAGGTGCGGACGGGATGCGGGATGTCGAGGGAAGCTCGCGTGCATGGCCTAGGTGGTCGGTGGCGTCCTGTAGCGGTGGAGAGGCTCGGTTGAAGGAGGCGAGGATGTCGGTGACCTTCGGCTCACGGTGAAGCAGTTGATTTGCTGTGCGCTTGGACAAAGGAAAGGTATTAGCAGGGGTGCCAGATCAAGGGAAACTAGAATAGGCCAGTGAGTGGGTGCGGCATCATCAGAGCTCAACAAATTTGGCGATGAACATCGCCAGCGTCTGCAGGCTTCGGTGAAGAAATCGGGCGGCCTGGTGGCGTTTCAGGTGGGGAAAAAGTGAGAAGAGAGAGGGGGAACAGGGCTTTATAGGGGAGGGGTCGAGGGAGCCACTGGGAGGGCTCGGGAGGAGTGGGGGAGAGGGAGATTGTGGTCGGAATGTGTCCAGAGGAGCGGTTCAGAGGTAGGGGATGGGCATGACAGGCGAGCCAGGGTGTCAGGGAGAGAGAGGGAAGCGGGGTGGGCTGGGCTGGGCTGGTCCGATGGCTGCTGGGCTGGTCCGGTTCTTGGGTCGGCCCAGTGGCTACCTTTCTTAAAGTAAGGTAAACACCCAAGTGACTCCAAAGGACTATCCTCCCCAGAATAATCACCCCCGTTACTCCAACTAATGCACACGTTCCCCCACAAACGCTCTCATAAACATGCTTGATCATAACAAGTAAATAAGAACGGGGTACATAATATTCATCTACGCATACACTGAAATTAAAGAACAATTGCTGATGAGGACATCCCTACTACACAGCCATCTCCACCTATTATTGATGATCCTATTGTTGCTGATCAAGATAAGTCCAATGACGAGATTCAGATTGGACCAATTACTCAAGCCCGTGCTAAGTTGTTACAACAGCAGGTGAACTCACTCTTTGCTGAATCTGATATTTATCGTAATGAGAATTTTATACTGCCTAAGTCTTTGTTCATATGTATGATCAGGTTCATTGGAGAAGAAGGGGTTCGAGGGAGCGAGGACATGCAGCACATGGAGCATGACGTGGTGATCAAGCAAGAGAGCGCGAGGGAGGAGAGGGAGGCCGGCGCCACAAGCATGGAGGACATCACCACGTGAAGGAGATCAAGTCTGGATGAGCATGAGCATGTGATGGCGCACTAGGACTGCCTGCGACACGATGTCTACACGTCTAAGGCGCGCTACACACTTGGCCTGCGTGCTAAAATTAGGCCGAACCCATATATGGGTCGGTATGTACCCGTTTGAGTCGAACCGAGTCAGTTTGGGCCCAAACCAGACATGTTTTGGGCCAGGTCTTTGTTGAGGTCGCCCGGCCACCTATAAGTAGCCCTGGGCGCCCCCTCAATTAGGGTTAGACCACGTTTAGACTACAGATTATTTCGTTGAACTGCTGTAAGCATTCATCTGAATTCCTCCGCACCAATTCATCTGGATTTGGTGTTATACTGCTGCAAGTTTAGTGTGATCTGTTGTTCCATTGGGAATCAGTAGATTGCAAACTACCGTTTCGTGGTCGACGGCTACGTGCGCAAGTGTGTGGAGTCGTGAATATCCTACAGGGTTTGAGAGCTGCTGCATTGGCATCAGGGTTCAAGTGAGGAGAGTTCATCAGTGACACCAAGTTATCCCCGACAATCATCCGCTGCCATCATCACCATCGCGTCGCTCACGAGAAGATCGGGCCACCCCATATCATCTTGGTATCAAATTTCCACAGTTTACTCGGTGAGCATCCACAAATTCATCCCTGCAATTCGTTTTTGTTTTCAGTCCTATCCAGAAAAAGCCAAAAAAAAATTTAGGGTTCTTAGTTCTGCCATAGCCTAGATTGCACCGTTCTTGAGTTTTAGTCGCTGATCGTTTTTCGCGTTTTCTTTCTTCCATCCGTAGGAGTCTAGGTCTAGCAATCTTGTCTGCATCTTAGTTTTACTTTTGGTCGTCTTTTGCATCGCCTGGAATCATCATCTTCGTCGTTGGGTTGTCGGCTGTTCTTCACGTAGAGCAGATCCGATCGAAGTCTTTAACAAAAAAAAACAAGCAACGAGCGAGAGCGTGCATCGCTGGGAGTCCATCTCCAGCCGATCGGATCCCTGGCTGATCTGATCGATCTCCTTGGCGTTCTGCGCGTGGAGCAGCTCGTAACCCGATCGGATCTCGTATTCAAAAAAAAACAAAAGAAGGCCAGCGCTGCAAGCCCCACGCCCACCCGCCTCGCCCAGGGACGGAGCCTGTCTGGGGTCCCGCGCGCCTCGCCCCGCTCACGCTCGCCTCGGCGCGGAGCCTGTCTGGGGTCGAGCGCCCCAGCTCGCTCGCTCGGCGTGGTGCGCCTCGCACCAGGGCGGAGGTGGTCTGGGGTCCAGCGCCCCGTTTCGGCCCAAGTAGTTTTAGGCCCAAATTTCGAGTAGCAAAAAAAAATAGAAAAAGGGGACGTGTACTGCACACACGCCGCACCTATATTAAAAAAAAAGACGACAAACTACTTTGTCCGTTTCGCGTCGCCATCGCGCTGCCGTGTGTTTCCGGCGTCGTACATCTCTGCCGTTGACATATTTTTCGTCGGTTTCTCTGCCGCGACAGCGTGTTACCACTGTGTCCACATAGCGTCCTTTCTACACGATTTTGATCGCTTTAGCTACAGCCTATCTACAGCATCGTGTTAGGAGCTTACCCATACGAGACTAGCTACTTCGTGCTCATCAGGCTGCTGCCGTGTGCGCAATCTTGTGCCTGTTCGTTGAGCCAGTGCTAGCGTCTCTCTTGTGCATTGCAACATGAGCTATTGTGCGTTGCCACTTATATCTCTTGAGCTCTTTTTCAGAGTTGCTTTGCCTCGCTTATCTCCACCGTGTGTGTTTCGTGGGTCTTGTCATACGATCAGCACTAGGACTTGTTTGCGGTGTACTTAGGATACCATACCTACAGCTCCACCATATATTCCTGGTTTGTCGTGTGATCGCTCTTATACCCTCGGTATTCACTTCATCACATCCGTGCACGAGCTTGATACTTTGTTCTGGTACGCACTACTATTCACTTTGGAACGGTAAGATTACCTTTTCTTGTCAGTTTTTGAGTGAGCTGTGAGAGGCACCACACGTTTTTGATTTCGTGCACTAATCTACTAATAATGTCTACTAGTGGTTATGATGTGATGCAGGAAAAGGATGGGGATACACCAGTGGTTTGGACAGATTTTGTTAGACTGCGTACTCATCTGGAGGGGGTGTTGGATCGCTCTACTGCCGATGCTGTGACTGCACATCAGCAACTCCAGTTCAAAGTGCAAGGCACCGCAGATACTGTTCAAGCTATGCAAGCTCAGTTCACTACTTTCCAGCACAACATTGATCAGTTGACCCAATCTCTAGCGGAGCTGCGTCGGCCCATTGTACCACCGGCTGTGCAGCCTGCTGCTGACTTTGCTGATGATGATAGTGTCCATGACAATGCCAATCTACTAGGCCCCAATGCTCGTGGGCATGGTCTTGGACAACATGGTCGGCCACCACATGGCGTTGGTGCCCGACGTGTAATACCTGCTGAGGATGATTTTCTAGGGAAGCCAAAGTTCTCGATACCCAGATTTGATGGTGAAGGTGATGTGGAGGATTACCTCACTTGGGAGCTCAAGATCGACAACCTGTGGCATTTGCATGCTTACACTGAAGATAAGAAGATCAAACTTGCATCCTCGGAATTTGATGGTTATGCCCTGCGTTGGTGGGATAATATTCTGTCACAACGACGAGCAGCTCATGAGCTTCCAGTTTTGCGATGGACAGAGATGAAGGAAATCATGCAGGCTCATTTTGTACCCACCAATTATTTGCGTTCAGTTTTTGATTGATTGACACAGCCAAAGCAAGGATTTTTGACTGTTGATGCTTATTACAAGGAGATGGAACTGTTGATGCAGCGATCGCGAGTTCAGGAGTCTAGTCAGATGACTATGCAACGGTTTTTGCATGGACTCAGACTTCCTATCAAGAACATCGTCTGGCATCATACTTACAATGATATGAATCAATTGCTTCACCATGCTATGGAGGCTGAGGCACAGCTTGCTGAAGAGGCGCAACAAAAATCTCGCTTTTCACCTGCCAGTCGATATACTTCCAGGGCGCCTTCTAGCCCTGCCCCAGCGCCACTTGAGGGGACTCCTACTCGCCCCTCCTCGTCCACTAGGCCAGCGACCTCTGGAGCTCAGTCCAGACGTCCCGCTACCACACCAGCTGCTAGTTCTGGTTTGAGTGCCTCCGTGACTCGTACTACTGAGAAACTATGTCATACGTGTGGAGGCAAGGGACACTTTAAAAGAGATTGTCCCAACAAAAAAGTGATAGTGGTTACTGAGAACGGATATGAGACCGGAGAAGATGCTGATCCGTTTCGTTCTGATGATGAAGGTGAAGATGCTTATGCTGACTCTTCTCCTATTATTGTCGTCTCTCCACGTACGTTGAGTGTGCAGCCCAATATTGATTCTCAACGCTGCAACCTGTTTCAAACCAAGGCACTAGTTGGTCCCAATAAAGCTTGCAAGGTGATCATTGATGGCGGAAGCTGTCGCAATCTCGCAAGTAAGGAGTTATGTGCCAAGCTGGGTTTGAAATATTTACCTCATCCTAACCCATATTATATTCAGTGGTTAAGTGACAATGGTGAGATGAAGGTAAACTACATGGTACGTGTGAACTTTGAGATAGGGCCATACAAGGATTCTATAGATTTTGATGTGGTTCCTATGACGGTTTGTCATCTCTTGTTGGGTCGGCCCTGGCTCTATGATCGACATGTGCAACACAATGGTCGAGCCAATACTTATCACTTGGAGTTCAAGGGCAAGAAAATCAACCTACTGCCTATGTCACCGCAGCAAATTGTTAATGAATCTCGTCAGAAGACTGAAGTGAAACTTGAACAGCCACCTCCACGAGATAATGTAACAGCCGTGAGTGATATAACGAAAAGTGAGGGAGTGCCCAACTTGTTAGTTTTAGCCACCAAAGAAGACATGAGAGAATTTCGTGAGGATCCTACAGCCATGCCTCTTGTGCTCATGTACAAGGGCGAGGTCTTAGTTTCTAACGATATGCAACCTATTTCTCTTGGTGTCTCCACTGTTTTGCAGGACTTTGATGATGTTTTTCCGGCGGAGGTACCTGCTGGGCTGCCACCATTACGAGGCATCGAGCACCAGATCGACTTGATCCCTGGCGCCTCCTTGCCCAACCGTGCCCCTTACAGGACCAACCCCGATGAAGCAAAGGAGATACAAGCACAAGTGCAAGCTCTTCTGGATAAAGGGTACATTCGTGTCTCTCTTAGTCCTTGTGCTGTTCCTGTGATTTTGGTGCCTAAGAAAGATGGTACATGGCGCATGTGCGTAGATTGTAGAGCTATAAACAACATTACTATTCGATATCGTCATCCTATTCCCCGTCTCGAGGATATGTTAGATGAATTGAGTGGTGCTGCTGTTTTCTCTAAAATTGATTTGCATAGTGGTTACCATCAAATTCGCATGAAAGAAGGAGATGAATGGAAAACTTCTTTCAAAACTAAATTTGGCTTATATGAGTGGCTAGTCATGCCTTTTTGTCTTACTAATGCACCTAGTACATTCATGCGCTTAATGAATCATGTTTTGAGAGAGTTCATTGGTCGTTTTGTGGTTGTCTATTTTGATGACATACTTATTTACAGCCGCAATGAAACTGAACACTGTGCTCATATTAGACAAGTTTTGCAAGTGCTGCGTGATAATAAATTGTATGCTAATCTTGAGAAGTGCACATTTGCAAAAGATAAGGTCATATTTCTGGGTTATGTTGTTTCTAAGCATGGAGTAGAGGTAGATCAATCTAAAATTGCTGCTATTCAAGATTGGCCTACTCCCATGAATGTTAGTCAAGTACGAAGTTTTCATGGTCTTGCTGGTTTTTATCGCCGTTTTGTGAAAGACTTTAGTACTATTGCTGCACCATTAAATGAGTTAACGAAGAAAGGTGTTCCTTTTGTGTGGGGCGCAGCCCAAGATCATGCATTTGTTGAATTGAAACGTTTGCTTACTTCTGCACCTTTACTTGCATTGCCTGATTTTTCAAAGCAATTTGAAGTTGAATGTGATGCTAGTGGTATAGGCATAGGGGGCGTTTTGATGCAAGAGGGTCGTCCTATAGCTTATTTTTCTGAGAAATTATCTGGTGTTAGACTGAATTATCCTGTTTATGATAAAGAATTGTATGCACTTGTTAGAGTTCTTGAGGTTTGGCAACATTATTTGTGGCCAAAAGAATTTATCATACATTCTGATCATGAAGCTTTGAAATATTTGAAAGCATAATCCAACCTGCATAGGCGTCTCGCTAAGTGGGTTGAGTTTATTGAATCTTTTCTGTACATCATTAAACATAAGAAGGGAAAAGATAATGTGGTTGCTAATGCTCTCTCTAGGAAGAATATGTTATTGACACAACTTGATATAAATATTCCTGGTTTAGAGAGTATTTGTGAGCTTTATGCAACTGATCATGATTTTGCTGAACCATATCGTTTGTGTGCTTTGAAAAACGCTTGGGAGAAATATCACATACATGATGGGTTTCTATTTCGAGCTAACAAACTATGTGTTCTGGAGTCGTCTTTGCGTTTGCTCTTATTGCAGGAATCACATGCTGGAGGTTTGATGGGTCACTTTGGGCGTGAGAAGACATTACTCATGCTAGCTGATCAGTTCTTTTGGCCCAGGATGAGGCGTGATGTGGACAGGTATGTGCGGCGCTGTATTGTGTGCAACACATCCAAGTCCAAGCTGAAGCCTCACGGTTTGTATACACCACTACCTGCACCTATTACACCATGGGAAGATATTAGTATGGATTTTGTGCTAGGATTGCCAAAAACTAAACATGGTCATGATTCTATATTTGTGGTAGTGGATAGATTCTCTAAAATGGCACACTTTATTGCATGTCATAAGAGCGACGATGCGTCGCATGTGGCTAACCTGTTTTTCAGGGATATTGTACGCTTGCATGGAGTGCCCAAGACTATTGTTTCTGACAGGGACGTCAAGTTCATGAGCTACTTCTGGAAGACCTTATGGGGAAAGCTGGGAACAAAGTTGCTGTTCAGCACTACATGTCATCCCCAGACTGACGGCCAGACCGAGGTGGTGAATCGAACTTTGTCACAGTTGCTGAGGACAATGATCAAGAAAAATCTGCGGGAGTGGGAAGATTGTTTGCCGCATGTGGAGTTTGCCTACAACAGGGCGGTACATTCTACTACTCAGCTTTGTCCGTTTGAGGTGGTGTATGGCTTCAAACCTATTACACCACTAGATTTGTTGCCTCTTCCATTGCATGAGAGAGTTAATATGGAGGCATCAAAGAGAGCTGATTTTGTGAAGAAAATTCATGGGAAGACTCGAAAGGCTATTGAGAAGAAAGGGAAGAATACTGCTGCTGCTCGCAACAAGTCAAGAAAGCAGGTTCTTTTTCAGCCCGGTGATATGGTATGGGTGCACCTGCGCAAGGACAGATTTCCTTTGCTTAGGCGTTCCAAGTTGAGGCCCCGAGGTGCTGGTCCCTATAGAGTGCTTGCCAAGATCAATGATAATGCCTACTCGATTGATATTCCTATTGTTGAGTTTGGTGGTGTTAGCAACAGTTTCAATGTTGCTGATTTATCACCATATGATGGAGATGACCTTGGAGCGTCGAGGTCGACGCCTTTTGAAGGGGGGGGGAGATGATGAGGACATCCCTACTACACAGCCATCTCCACCTATTATTGATGATCCTATTGTTGCTGATCAAGATAAGTCCAATGACGAGATTCAGATTGGACCAATTACTCGAGCCCATGCTAAGTTGTTACAACAGCAGGTGAACTCACTCTTTGTTGAATCTGATATTTATCGTAATGAGAATTTTATACTGCCTAAGTCTTTGTTCATATGTATGATCAGGTTCATTGGAGAAGAAGGGGTTCGAGGGAGCGAGGACATGCAGCACATGGAGCACGACGTGGTGATCAAGCAAGAGAGCGCGAGGGAGGAGAGGGAGGCCGGTGCCACAAGCATGGAGGACATCACCACGTGAAGGAGATCAAGTCTGGATGAGCACGAGCATGTGATGGCGCACTAGGACTGCCTGCAACACGTCTAAGGCGCGCTACACACTTGGCCTGCGTGCTAAAATTAGGCCGAACCCATATATGGGTCGGTATGTACCCGTTTGAGTCGAACCGAGTCAGTTTGGGCCCAAACCAGACATGTTTTGGGCCAGGTCTTTGCTGAGGTCGCCCGGCCACCTATAAGTAGCCCTGGGCGCCCCCTCAATTAGGGTTAGACCACGTTTAGACTACAGATTATTTCGTTGAACTGCTGTAAGCATTCATCTGAATTCCTCCGCACCAATTCATCTGGATTTGGTGTTATACTGCTGCAAGTTTAGTGTGATCTGTTGTTCCATTGGGAATCAGTAGATTGCAAACTACCGTTTCGTGGTCGACGGCTACGTGCGCAAGTGTGTGGAGTCGTGAATATCCTACAGGGTTTGAGAGCTGCTGCATTGGCATCAGGGTTCAAGCGAGGAGAGTTCATCGGTGACACCAAGTTATCCCCGACAATCATCTGCTGCCACCATCACCATCGCGTCGCTCACGAGAAGATCGGGACACCCCATATCAATTGCAATCTCATATATTACTCATAGAAAGATCCACTACAAAAGTGATACAAAGATGGCCATAATCATGTTATACAGCTCATATGGCGCTAAGACGATGAAGGTAGAGTCATTGGAGGGGATGGAGATCACACCGGCAGTGCCCCGCCAGAGTTTTCCCCTCCAATCTTCGATCTCCCAGGCTTCTGTTTCGTGTTTCTGTGTTTCGGCAGCGCTCCCCTTTGCGACCCGCAGGGGACCCTTTTTATAGATGGTTTTAGGTCAAGACAAATCCATCAAGATGAAGATCGATGGCATCGGAGCAATGCGGTGGGAACCGGTAGGCCCCATGTGGCCTAGGCATCTGGCCGCATGGGCCATGCCCGTTTCTTCCTTAGACCTCCTCTGTTGCACTTCCTTCTCTCCGAAGTCTTGTTCCGTGGAAAAACTGGCTCCAGCAAAGTTTTAGGTAATTTGGACTCTGTTTGGGTCCCTGAAAGTTAAAAACATTGAAAAAGAGGTTTTATGGTGTTCCCAGGTTAATCCAATAAAATTAGGGAACATGTGAATTATTCCCAATAATCATCAAAAAGCATGAATATAACCAATATATGATGCAAATAAGGTGGAATATCAAGTGGGAAAGTGCAAAGATCATGTATGCATTTTACATGCATCACCTGGCCGTCCATGTGAACACCTGTTTGGCTCTAAATTTGTACCTGCCATCTGAGCTGACACAGCCACCATCCCTGATATGCGGGGCATGTGTCGTGCATAGCCCGCTCATCGTTGAGGGTCTCCTCGTGTCTTCTTGTGTGCTTGAGATAGAGTGGAGAGAGATGTGGTGATGGATGCTTCCAATTGAGAGGACACCTCTTGCTTCCGATGTAAGTTGTCACATAGTATTATATATACTATAGCACCTCCTAGTGTAGGATCACATACACAGTTTGTCAGATAGAGCTGGCTTCCACGGTCATGTCATCATTAGTAAGGCTACCATCGGATAGGACGATACTGTGCAAGTAATACTGCCTGCAAGGTGGGGTCGTCTGCTATTAGGTCGTGAGAACTCTAGAACATTCCTGGCTGCCAAAAGCTCCCTTTGCATTTGATTCAAATTTGGGTCAAATTTGACAGCATGGCCGCCATTCATACAAGGTGGATGAAATTTAAGTTTAAGGTACCTTAGAGTATAATGTCCCAGAGTTTATGAACAAAAACGTTTAGGGTACCTACAGTCAATTCTGATAAAATCCATCGAAACTCATTTTTTCAAATAATAGCTACCATCAAAGATAAATGTACATCTCCTGCAACTTGACATCCTATAAGATCTAATACATAGTTATACATTGAAAATTGCATTGGTGGCATGTTGCACCTTATTGTAAGTAGTTTTTCACAAACACAAGAATACACCTTTTGATTGTCTTTTTTCGAAATAAAATTTAGAGTGAATTCCACTTTTTATACCGTAGATATACATCTGTCCCACTGTATTTCCTCACCGCCGTGACCATGGTTTGCCGCCTCGCAATGACCTATGCCATGCTAAGCGATGGAGGCTGCAACAGAGTTCTAGCAGATCCTTCTTTCGGTATGTGGACATGGATGTGGCTGAGTACTAGGAATATTTGGACCTACGCGAGCCAGACACCGATGAGGAGGAGGTGGGGATGACCGAGTCGGAGCATGCATAGCGGGCTTATGTGAGACTGGTTGATAACGATGAATCGTTCATGGACATGAACATTGCCGACGCTCTCGCCGTGCATGGGTAGCCGCTAATGAGGCCGCGACGATCCATCATTAGGAAAATCTCGACCATGCTATCACCTAGTCAATGGAGATGGTCATCGACGATGAGGCTCTAAGGACAGCCAAAGATGTGACTGCGATTGTCTGTCATCGGGAGGACCTCGATCGTGCTATCGCCCAGTCCATGGCCATGGTCGTCACCAACGAGTCTGCAAGTGGCGCCGCCGAGGTAGCAAGGGGCGTTATCAGGAGGACCTCGATCGCGCCGCCCTTAAGGGCTATGCTCTAGAAGCTATGGCTGGGTACAAGGTCATCGTCATTTCGTATGATGAGGAGTCAGGCCGGCATGCTTGACGTTGGAGGAGGAAGAAGATTATTTACTTTATGGAACAGAGGGAGTAGCTTTTATGTTTACTATCTATGTACAGTGAGGCCAACTACCGAAGTTGTTGGTCGTTGTCAACAACCTCCTCAAATATTCAATAAAGTAAAATTATGCTAGAACTAATGCAACCGAAAAAAAGTAGTAAACAAAATGAATAATGAAAAATAAAAATGCAAACCAAAATATAAAAGTAATGCAAAACTGAAAATAAAAGTGATATGCAAGACAGTAACAAAACAAAAATAAAGTACTTTGCAAATAAAAGTGATATCCAAGCTTAGGCGTTTGTACAAGTTGGTGATGAAGACTTTCTTGTGAGCAATCCTTCTACTAGTTCCCCGGCAACGGCGCCACAAAATCTTCTTGATGGTTCGCTAGGTTCAGACTCCAAGTGCAAAGTGCTGAGCATACGGAAGCTTGATTTTTCCCACGAAGGTGACTCGAGGGTTTATATCAAACTCTCGAGGAACTATGTGTACAAGGATCCTTCATGTCCTTCTTCTAACAACCTGCAAGGTAAAATAAATTTGCTTTGTGCCCTCAACCTCACCAAGTGGTTGTCAAGAACAAGGTGTGTGTATGTAAACAAAACTGGAAAGTAAATATGCAATATAAATAAATAAATATGCAAAAGCAACAGCGCCATAAAATTCTATGTCACGGGAATATGCAAACTAAAGTAATATGCAATGCAATGATAAACAGTAAAAGGTATAGTTGTAGTGTTTTGGTTTGTGAAATGCAATAAAGGAAATGTTTTTTGTATTTTCAAAATTAATAATAACTAAAAATAAAAACAGCAATAAAGTGAATGGAAAGTTGTTTCTTATAATAAAAGTGGACCGGGGTTCATGGGTTCACTAATGCACTCTCTCGTAAAAGATATGGTGGACATATGATCATACAATTGACATAAATGATTGCAACAATGTTCACATTCAAATGAATTCATATGGGATCACGTCCTATATAGAGATGTTTTGGTTATTCATCTCTCTCATACTCCACCAAGATGGGAATTTAATCTAGTCACCTCGGTATTAAGAAAAACTCAGAGCATAACATTAAGCACAATGACATGAAGTTAAAATAAAAACATGCTAGATCTAGTCGCGGATACTCAGCAAGGTCACGCTAGAGATACCCTGTAGCATGGTATTTTCTTTATCCCTAGCAAGGCAACAAAGTAAGGTAAACACCCAAGTGACTCCAAAGGACTATCCTTCCTGGAATAATCACCCCTGTTACTCCAACTAATGCACACGTTCCCCCACACATGCTCTTATAAACATGCTTGATCATAACAAGTAAATAAGAACGGGTACCCACCACACATGCATGCTTATAAACATGCTTGACTCCATAATACAGCAGTGTAAATGAAGTACAATCAGCTACTGCCACAAACCCATAGTCCAGAGGTGGACTACTCCCTCTTCATCATGGTGATGAAGGTACAGTGGTTGGAGGGGATGGAGATCACACCAGCAGCGCCCCGCTGGAGTTTTCCCATCCAATCTTCGATCTCCCAGGCTTCTGTTTCGTGTTTCTGTGTTTCGGCGATGCTCCCCTTTGCGACCCATAGGGGACTCTTTTTATAGATGGTTTTAGGTCAAGACGAATCCATCGAGACAAAGATCGACAACATCAGAGAAACGAGGTGGGAACGGGTAGGCCCCATGCGGCCTAGGCATATGGCCGCGTGGGCCATGCCCATTTCTTCCTCAGACCTCCTCTGTTGCACTTCCTTCTCTTCGAAGTCTTGTTCCATGGAAAAACTGGCTCCCGCAAAGTTTCGGGTGATTTGGACTCTGTTTGGTCCCTGAAAGTTAAAAACATTGAGAAAGAGGTTTTTTGGTTTTCCCAGGTTAATCCGATAAAATTAGGTAACATGCGAATTATTCCCAATAATCATCAAAAAGCATGAATATAACCAATATATGATGCAAATAAGGTGGAATATGAAGTGGAAAAGTGCAAAGATCATGTATGCATTTTACATGCCTCACCTGGCCATCCATGTGAACACCTGTTTGGCTCTGAATTTGTACCTGCCGTCTGAACTGACACATCCACCGTCCCTGATATGCGGGGCATGTGTCGTGCGTAGCCCGCTCGTTGTTGAGGGTCTCCTCGTGTCTTCTTCTGTGCTTGAGATAGAGTGGAGAGAGACGTGGTGATGGATGCATCCAATTGAGAGGACACCTCTTCCTTCCCATATAAGCTGTCACACAGTATTATATATACTATAGCGCCTCCTAGTGCAGGATCACGTACACAGTTTGTCAGACAGAGCTGGCTTCCATGGTCATGTCATCATTAGTAAGGCTACCATCGGATAGGACGATACTGCGCAAGTAATACTGCCTGCAAGGTGGGGTTGTCTGCTGTTAGGTTGTGAGAACTCTAGAACATTCCTGGCTGCAGCCAGCAGACATCTTCACCACCGAAGGCCCGAGCCGACAAAGACAACAAAACCTTTAACCGACGCTTTGTTAAAGGTTGCAGGGTCCCAACAAGAGCGACAGAGGCTAGAGACCAGAGTGACGCCAGCCACGCACGGCCTCCACCAAGCGCAGCGAGCAAGCCCCTCCTCCACGGAAGGATCTGAGGTAAACTGAGGGCATATACCCCAGATATGCCGGCCTAGGTGAAAAGGCGCTTTATGAAGCAGTCTTCGCCTAGGCAGAGGGACAGAGGAGAGTGGGACCCACGCCAAGGTCGTAGCCACGGGGAGCCGGCAGCCAGGTAGCCAGACGACATACTATAACCAGGCCCCTGCTCGACTTGATACAGCCCTAGGTGGTTGCACCTCTTTTCTTTGCCAAATGAACTCGTACCTAGGCGCCTCCACCTTCTTCTTCTCAATCCTTGCTGGAACCTTGCATTGCTGAACATGAACCTGCTTAGCACGACCCTGCAAAGTAGTAATGCCTGGGCCACACAACTGACGAACACGTCCATCCTTGCATGTATGCGAACGCACTGCTGCTCCAACAAAACGTCTCCGAGGTGTTCTCGCAAAACTGTGGCTGACTACCCGCGGCACCATATGCACTGGAACACGATCAACATCACCGTCATCGGTCTGAACACCCATGTCAACACGAACTGGAAGTGGAACACATGGAACACATGCTGACATATCCTTCCCTTCATCAATATGAGGCTTGACTTCAATCGTCTTGTCACTAACAAGAACAACTGGCTTGTCATCCACAGGCTTGGCTGAAACAATATCACCACTGATGCTCTTCGCATCATGCTCCTCAAGCTGCACCTTAGCTAGCCTTTGTTGTGGCTTAGCTTTATGCAACTTCTCCTTGCGAACCACCAACACGACATCGGACTTGATTTGATCATCTCTCATAGGCTTCAAAGTCCGTTGTTTGCCATCATACACAAAAGAATATGTATTTGCTCTCCCAGCATACCTAGCATTGCGATCATACTGCCATGGACGTCCAAGTAATAGCCCACACACCTCCAATGGCAACACATCACATTCCACCTCATCGACATAGTCATCAACTGTAAATGGCACACGCACCTTATGAGTAATCATCAGCATACTGCAGCTATTAACCCACTCAACATGCCTCGGTTCTGGAGTACGCCATGTGGATAAACTCAAAGCCTCCACAACCGACTTGCTAATGCCATTACAGTAACTACCACTGTCAATCATCAACTTGTATGCTTTGCCTTTGATTATGCACTGCGCCTGAAATAAATTCCATTGCTGGCCTCTATCGGCTGTCGTACAAGTCTCATCATGTACCCTTTTGAGTTGCATATTCAGCCCACTCAATGGTACAACCTCCTCCACGACATCCTTGACAATATCAGCCTTGACAACAGCAACCGCTGACAATTCAAAAATCGTGGCTGCCACCTTACTAATTGTCAGCAATGGAACAACTGTCAACTTCTCATGAGTAGTCACAGCTGTCGCGACCTTCGGTATAGGAGCTATGCTCTTGCCCACATCCTCTATCCCATGCACAACCTTGGGTGGCTGCTTAATTACTTCTACGGTTACCATGGGCTTTCGAGAAGGAACCATGGTGCTAGAAGGTATAAAGCACTCTCGCAGAAATTTCCTGAAATTCATCCAAGTTGCAGAGGTAATGCTCTTCTCCCGCAATGCTTTATGCCACCAACTGTATAGCCTGTCATCCACGCGTCGGTCTGCAAGAGCCAAGCGTGTAGAATCATTCATGTTGTGATCATAGGTAGCACATCTGTAAAAACCGTATAGCATATGACGTTCCCATGACTCAAACTCTTCATCTGTTGCATCGTTGGCCAGTTGCCAATTGATCTCATATTCATCATATGCTAAAACACCATCCAACAGGTGAAGATAGTCATTAAAAATATCACCCGACTTTTTGCCACTGTGACACCTGTAGCCATAATAATCACCCGGAAAAGAATCCATCTTCATGTCTACTTTTGCCCAGCCTTGACTGATTCCTAAATCCAAAACGCAGCTGCAAAAAATTTCTTATGTCTTACGCTTTGAATCAGACTTTAGATCCCTGAATTTTTGACAGTAAGCAATCAATTCCAGCTATACTTGTTCTCGGTCTTGCGCAGTGGCAGAACTGAAAAGAGGAGCCAGGAACGGGCAGAAGAAGGGCGCTCGACCACGGATACTGTCTGTGGTAGAGCACGAAGGCGAGAAACCCCGCGAGCACGTGTGGTAGCGAAGCAATGGGCCGGCCCACTGGGGTCCCGCAAGCCCCGATCTGGAGAACATGCACGACACGGGGCGATCCTAGGCGAGGGCAATCCCAGGCGAGGGCGGGCGGTCTCCAGGGAGCAGACCGTCTCCCTGCCCCGATGCGCATGGCTGGATTGTTTTTTTTCTTTTTCAGCTCGATCGGATCTGGAGATCCTTGTTGGCCGATCGGATCTGCTTTTTCTTGTCTCTTCGATCAATCTAACCCGAAATCAAAAGCGATCGGATCTGGCTTCACCTCCGACGAGAACTTGAATTTGTAGCGAAGAACAACCAGCAACAACTCCTCGTAGATCTGAAAAGCCGATCAATCACCACAACAAAGCAGCCGATTTGAAAACTGCTCGAGGAAGAACAATCCGCAGATCAATAGAAAACACTCGCCGTGATCAACCTGGCTCTGATACCACATGATAGAGGATCATGCCGGTGATCCTATGGAGTTTTGTCCCAATCTTTCACAACGAGTCTACCCGGATAGAAATCTTCCAATAACGCGAAGAACGTCACCTGAAGAAGAGGAACGAATCCAGCAAGCAACATGATGAAGATCACCATGCCTCAAACCTGAGCCTAATAATCCTTGATGAACACAATAACCCTCGCAGCATTCTTTATTAGATAAGACGGCAGCGCCGTTTCCCTGGAGGGATGATACACGGTGGAGCACACGATAGTTTTAGACTAAACAACTAAAATCCCTAAACCCTAACCGGCTGGCCTCCTTATATAGATGGCTAGAAAACTATTGGGCTTGGACAGGCCCAAACCCAACACACACAAAACCCTAAGTGGCCCATAACATGACCTGACACACAAAATAACATAAACAGATATATAAATTGCTGACACAACCTTAGACTAAATTATCTCATATCGTAGGTCGTCCTGGCGTGCCAATCTGCAACGAGCTTCCCTCATCTTGGTGGAGTCCTGAAATTGGGCTTCACCTCCTACTTCGTCCCCATATCAGCAACGAACATGGGGCCATGGTCGAGGTGTTGACCCTAGAGGAAGAAGGTGGCGGTGGCCCATCGTGCACCGCACGCCCGCCGCTTGAATGTTCACCTCTACCGGAGCAAGACCCTCTGCCTCCAGAGCGGGACATCTTGGACTCCGCCATCATAGATCTGCGCGTGCCCCTCGACCTCACCGCGGATCCTACCAAGATCGCTGAGAACCTGGAGCAAGCTCGCATCGCCCTCCTTGGAATGGTGGTCAACATTGACGACACCCGCCGGCGTGTGAACTGTACGCTCCACTAGTACAACACCGCGCAAGGCTACACGCCGGGTGGGGATGGCCCCAATCGGGCTGGACAAGTACGTTAATGAGGCCGAGATTTAGGCACGGAGCTGTACCGAACAGCGCCCTCTGCAAGGTCACCTCCGGTCATTGCCAAGACAACTTATAGTACGCCCACCAAGAACCTCCGCGCTGCTCGCTACATCACCTCTGAGCTAGATGGCTTGCAAGGCGAGGAGCTGCGGGAGAAGCAAGCTCAGCTCCAAGAGCTCCTAAACACCGCCGATCTACAATAGCAAGCGATGGAGCCGGACGGGGAGGCCAGCGGCACACGGCGCGACAACTACCTCATCGTAGTAGGCCAGAACAAGCCTCAGGCGCACCAAGCTTCATCGTCCAACCAAGGTCGGGTGGAGCACAGCCGGAGCAACCGAGCTCCTGGCAAGAGTGGTGGAAATCATCGCACCCAGCACTCCGACTACCATAGCCGGCAGCCTTGAGATCCGGCTGTGGTCACCAGCAAGACGCGCAATCCACCTCGGCCTGACGCGGCGGAGTCGGCATGGGGAAAGGCTGTGGCGCATGCCGCGCCGGCTCCTAGAGCCTGCACGGTGCTCAAGGCCCCCAACCGGCTCGCTCGCATGTGAGCCTGAGAGTCGGCGAACGCGTTGACCCTCCGAAGGACGACGCTCGCAATCGGCTTAACCAGCTGGCGGACTCCAAACTCGATGAGGAAGAGTCCTCGACGGGACCAGTTTGTTTTGACCCGCGCATCCACAACAAACCCTTTTTGCCAAAGTTCACGCTCCCGTGGGATATGCCCAAGTACACTGGAGCAGTGAAGCCGGAGGACTAGCTGTCAGACTATGGCATCACCGTCGATATCGCGGCCGGCAACAAGAGGGTGGTGGTGTGCTACGCGCCGCTCATGCTTCAAGGATCTACCAGGATGTGGCTCAACAGCCTGCCGGCTCTACAGATCAACTCGTGGTACGATTTCAAGGAGGCGTTCATCAAGAATTTCACTAGAACATACAAGCGACCTCCCCGCCCATGGCAGCTGGCCCTCTACAAGCAAGGCCTAGATGAGCCAGATCGTGACTATCTCACGAGATGGTCAGAGCTACGCAACTCATGTGAGGGAGTAGGTGAAGAGCAGGCCATCAGATACTTCACCGATGGATGCAGGCAAGGGTCCCTGATGAAGCACAAGCTCAACAGAGCTGAGACGAAGACCATGGCTGAATTCATGGCGATAGTGGACAAGTATGCATCAGCCAACTCCGCGGCCAGGGTGCAGTTCACTAAGTTCGGGCCGGCTGTAGGGCAATCCCAGCCGGCATCCGGCCAGGACGGACATCACAACCACGACCGCCACGGCAAGAGGAAACATGAGCGTAATGACAACATGTATGGCTCGAAGCAAGTGGCCGCTGTCCAAGGAAGCCCAGGGGCTACGGGCGGGAGTCAGAAGCGCAAGAGTGACAAGTTCAACAAGGACAAGTACATGAAGCAACCGGACCCGTTAGGGGTCAAGTCTCTGTGCTTATTTGTGCTGGTCCCTGGATCAACTTGCTAGCACACACATTTCAAGATGCAATACCAAGATACAAAGGTCACAAAGTATTACATCAAATGATCTAGAAATTTAAAATAGTGCTATACAACTTGTATAGCCTAAAAGTAGACTAGCTCAACACAAATAAAGTTTAACAACGGAAAGCTAATAACACAAAGGGCTCCATTCAGTGCCTTAGCAAACACAGATGAGTGGAGACTCGCGACCCTATCATCGTACCTTAGTCATAACCTAAGTAACCATCAACATGAGAAGTTGCAGCCACGAATGGTCCATACATTTGAATTGTATTGGCAAGATTCACTAGGTGATATCTTATTCAAAAACTTGAGATAAGAAAAGACAGTGTACTTCTTATTCCTACAAGGTTTCAATCCTCTAACTCCATTGGTGTCAAACAACAAAGTTCCAACCAAAACTAGACTCAACATTTCAGTAGGTCAGGCTTAATGCCCCTACCATGCACCTCAACGATCAACCGAGCTCAACATGTCAGTAGGTAAGGCTTAATGCCCATACCATGCAACTCCACTATCTATCGAGATCAACATGTCAGTAGGTCAGGCCCAATGCCCCTACCATGCATCTCAACTATCTACCGAGCTCATCATGTCTGTAGGTCAAGCTCAATGCCCCTACCATGCAACCCCACTATCTAACGAGATCAACATGTCAGTAGGTCAGGCCCAATGCCCCTACCATGCATCTCAACTATCTATCAAGCTCAGCATGTTAGTAGGTCAGGCTCAATACCCCTACCATGCAACTCAACCTAAAATCTCATCTCCTAGATCACCCAGACTACTCACTTCTTTTCGTCGAACCAATCACACATCCAAACTAAGTAACATGAAATTCCAATCAAGTCTATACAAGCATTTGGCTTAGTGTAACCCCGAGAAGCATTGCAGTGGCGAAGACGCTCAAGGCAAGCACGTGTGTCATCCATGTTGGTGCGGATCTTGAAAACACACCTCAGCCCCTACCTGGCGCACCAAATGTCAAGGGATTTTGTGTTGCAAGAACACGGGTACCACACGAAGGACCCAAAGGTACCGAATGTAGGGGGCAGAATGCGTGAAATCAAGAGAGCAATGAAGGATGGCGATGGAAGACTCGAGACGTCGAAGAAGCACACCGCACAACAGAGAGTGGCACCGATCTTACCCAGGTTTACGACCCTCGTGGTGAGGTAAAGCCCCTACATCCTACCTTATTGTATCGTGCCGTGATACCTCATAAGGTATATAAGGTCTTGGTTATAGAGCTCAAGCTAGACGAAGATGGAAGAAACCTATCTCTGCGTAGCTAGAGCGACCGATTGGAAGTCGATCTCTTCTTCAAGGCTACTACCCCTCCTTTTATAGAGCCAAGGTCCTCCTTCCCTTGATCAACTTGGGGAAGGGGTTGCCACAAACACAGCAAAGGAGAGGACTAACTAGCCCGTTGCTGTCGTCGATGGACCCTGTCCATGGTGTAGAGAAGCGCCGGTCCATGGGAGTGGTTGAGGAAGGGCTGACTTCCTTCCCTAGCGTGCTGCACCATCCATGCTGATATTTGCGGGAAAGCAGTAACCACCATGCAGCTTTATGCAGGTGCATCAGGGCTGTTGCCTCCCGGTCGAGGCAGCTGGACGACGTGGTCGGCTTGACACCACCTTTGCTTCTTTTCTTGTCGTATCCTTCTCCAAAGTGCAGGGGATGCACAGAGAGGTATTCCTGGCGAGGAGAGTCTCGTGTTTCAGATGAGTAAGTGTTGTTCTCCTCGCGAGGCGCCCCCTCGCGAGGGTCTTGCTTGTTGGGCTTGTATTTGCTTCCTGCTCCTTGACGAAGAAGATTGGGCCATTGAATGGGCCATTGAATGGGCCTGGGAGCAGGTGGACCGAGATACCCTAGAATCCAGTACACCGACAGCATCAGTTGCGCTTGCGTTGGTTATTGGGACAGTGATACGTCTCAAACGTATCTATAATTTTTTATGCTCCATGCTTGTTTATGCACCATATGCTTTGTGTTTTGTTACACTTCATGGCATTATTATGCACTTACACTAACCTATTAACGAGATGCCATAGTGCCAATTCCCTGTTTTCTGCTGTTTTTGTGTTTCAGAAAAGCTACACAGGAAATATTCTCAGAATTGGACGAAACAAAAGCCGAAGTTGCTATTTTTCCCGACATGAGATGGAGTCCAAAGCAGAGATGGATGGGAGCCAGGGGCCAGCCACACCATAGGGTGGTGCAGCCTAACCCCTAGCCGCGCCACCAGGTGGTGGGGCCACCTGGTCCACCTCCTGATGCCGCCCTTCTGCCTATATATTCTCCTCGGCGAGAAAACCCTAAGCCCCGATCAGTTTTCTACGAAACATACTACAAGCCGCCACCATCATCGACGCAAGATCGGGAGGGTCTAGAAGCTCTTCCCGGCACCCTTCCGGAGAGGGGAATCACCACCGGAGGCCTTCTTCATCGCCATGCCTTCCTGCAAAGTGATGTGTTAGTAGTCTACCTTGGACTACAGGTCCATAGCAGTAGCTAGATGGTTGTCTTCTCCTCCATGTGCATCATGTTTAGATCTTGTGTGCTGCCTATCATGATCAAGATCATCATTGTGTAACTCTAGATGTTGTGTTTGTTGGGATCCGATGAATATTGAGTACTTTGTCAAGTTGATTTATTGATTTATCATCTCTATGTTGTTTATGATCTTGCATGCTCTCCGTTGCTAGTAGATATCTTGGCCGAGTAGATGCTAGTGACTCTAAGAGGGAGTATTTATGCTCGATAGCGGGTTCATGCCTCTAGTAATCTGGGGGAGTGACAGAAACCTCTAAGGTTGTAGATGTGATGTTGCTACTAGGGAGAAAACAACAATCTTGTGTTCAAGGACATTTGTATTGTTTACATTACACACTTTGCTTAAGGCGATGATCTGTTGCTTGCAACTTAATACCCAACGGTTGCTCAGATGACATCTAGCGAGTGGATTATTAGTCATCGATGCAGTTGGATTATGGTCTATGTATTATGTTGTAATGCCCAAGTGAATCTCATAGTGATCCTCATGACATTTGTATGCTTTCTTTATTCTATCAATTGCCCAACTGTAATTTGTTTACCCAGCATGTTATTTATATTATGGAGAGACACCTCTAGTGAAATGTGGACCCTGGTCCATTCTTTTACATTCTTATTACCTTTTACTATTTACTTGCATTATTTACATTCTCGCAAACTACTATCTTTTACCACACGATACATTTAATCCTTTGTTTACAGCAAACCGGTGAGATTGACAACCTCGCTATAAGTTGGGGCAAAGTACTTTGGTTGTGTTGTGTGCAAGTTCCACATTGCTGTTGGTGCAAAGCTAAGCCCCAGATAAGGGGCCATATATAAATTGTTTGGAGCTGTCGCCAAGCTAGCAAGCATCAACCTTTGGAAGTTGGTTCTTTCTCCTACTGGTTTGATAAACCTTGGTTTCATACTGAGGGAAGACTTGCTACTGTGCTCATCATACCTTCCTCTTGGGGTTCCCAACTGGGCGGTCAACTACACGCCATCAAGCAATTTTTTTGGCGCCATTGCCGGGGAGAAAGAGGATTTCTGCAAGGGGAGTCTCTCGCTTCCAATCTTTTACTTTGTTATTGTTTTTCTTTACTTTATTTTTGCTTGCATCTTTTTATCAAAAATACAAAAAATAGTTCCTTTTATAGTTGGTTTTTCGTTACTTTTAGTTCATTATGTTGTTCCCTAAGTACGCTCTGGAGGACCTTTCAATAGGTAGCGGTTCTATAATTAGGAAAGATAACATCGAGGAGTTATTTAATCACGTTAGTAAGCATAAAGATGTTGAGGATAGATCTTTAGCCGAACTTGCTCCTAGTTATGAAGTTGCAGCTGCTTATTTAGTTCACATGCTGGAGGCTAGGTTTGTTAACCTTAATCCTTTTATGCAGCAAATGTTTCTTAAGCTTCATGATATCGAAGACTCCGAAAAGAGAGATTTTATTTTGGAGACTTTGAGTAGAGAATTTAGAGATGTTGTTATAGAAGCTAGGGAAGTTTTTGAGCGTTTTAATATGCTTGGCTCATGTGTAGAGGTTGTTGGTACAACCAAGGAAGAAACCAAAGTACCAATACCTTTCAAACTTGTAGGATTGCATGAAGCTTTGGAAAAGAATTTTGATTGGATTGTTCCTGAAAACCCTTTTGATGAAAGTAGTGAACCCAAGAGTGTTCATAAGGGATCTTCAAAAACTCATTTGGATATAATACAATTCCTTGTTGAAAAGACTTCTGCAATTGATCTTAATGCTTCATTTGAAAATACTTGATTTCCACTTTCTGCGCCTAGCTCAAAGGAGTTAAAGAAAAGCACTCTTGGGAGATAACCTAATATTTTCTTTTCAGTACTTTTTCTTTTTGTTGGGTCTTGGAAGTTATTACTACTGTAATGGCCTCTCCTTATCATTTATATTTCATTTTTGTGCCAAGAAGAACCTCTAATTGGAGGAAGGTAAAATTTGGGGAAGTTGCTGTCCTGAAACAGATTTCTGCGCTTCACCGTAAAAATTCGTGAAAATTCTCCTAACGTCTTTTTGATCTGCAATTTCTTGTGCACATGCCCCAGGTTATTTCCAAACTTCCACTAGATTTGCACTTTTCTATTTGAGCAATAGAAGATCCTCAGAAAAATCAATCTTTGTCAGCTGTTCTGTTTTGACAGATTGCTGCCACTATTTGTGTTTGCCTCTCGATCGCTTTCTTTCTGAGTTCTTTTGATCATGGAACTTTTGAGGAAGTTGATACAGTAGCTTATACTTTAATTGGTGTTATACTTGAGTTTGAAACTGAATCAAAAGAGTAGATTTACTATTGTGCTTACACTAATGTTGCTAATAGAATTGTGTGAAGTTTTGTATGAAGGAAGTTTTCAAGTGTAGGGAAAGGAGAATGATGAGATGAGATGAAGTATGGACAAAAGCTCAAGCTTGGGGATGCCCATGTCACCCCAAGAAATATCCAAGAGGTACAAGAAGATGCACTCCGTTTTTTACTGCCAAGAACACTCTAGTTTTCACTCTTATTGTTCAACGAGTGTTCTCTTTTTCTAGTACTGCGTTTAGCTTTAATTTTTCACCTTGATTTTTGTTCAGATCTTGTTATTTATTTGTATCAAGGTGTATTTAGACCTCTGGTCTATGATGTTTTTCATCTTTAAGAGTTGATTCAAAAAGGTTGATGGTGTTGGAAAAGAGAAAACAGTTTCATGCCTATAGTGGTACAAATGGGAGCTTGTTTAGACTGTGGCTTAGACTTTTGCATGTCATGCTTGATGTTATTTTGATAGTATGCTTAGTAGTTTTTGTTGTAGCATGACTTGTCTCAAATGACTGAGATTTCTTAATGTGCCTTTGAAAGAATCATGCGTTGTTTTTATTATATGGGAGCATAATATTTTGGTTTTCTCCTTTGATGCTTTATTTGGGTCAACTTGGCGCATGCTTACACCATGTTTTGAATTTAACAAGTCGCCATAAGCCTCTATGATCAATTTTTTTTACTTATGATACCACTTTATGCTTTGGTTAATAATGTTTTGTCGCTATGAATGATTATGGCTGTTATTGCTCTCTTAGTTGGTCGCTCCCATTCTTTTGCTAGCCTTCATCTGTACTGAGTATGAGCTCTACTCGTGCATCCAATTACCAAAAACCAAGTATTCCAAAGAGTCCACTATAAATTCCTTTGCGTGGTATTAGCAAGCCATTCCAAGTAAATTTTCATGTGCTACCTTTCAAAAACCCATGAAAATACTTCTCATTTTGTGACACTGTTTTTAGCTCATGGGGACATAGTGGTCAGATTTGCTATCTTCCATATTGTTTTATTCCAAAAAAAAGAAAAAAAAAGAAAAAAGGCACTCCTCCATGGTATGTGAAAGTTGGTGGGCACCCGATGGAATCGGTTAGCCATGGTTTGTGAAAGGAAAAGTGGGGAGGAGTGCCAAGCTTTATAAAAGAGCACAAATGTGCCAATCTCTCTCAAAACTTGCTTAGTATGGAAGATAGTAAGAACCCCATTGCCAGTCGTTGATAAGAACAACCACCTCTCAAAACAAATTTTTATCACACCGGTGATACCACATGATAAGGATCACACCGGTGATCCTTGAGTTTTGTCCCGATCTTTCACAGCGAGTCTACCCGGATAAATAATCTTCCAATAACGTGATGAACGTCACCTGAAGAAGAGGACGAATCCAGCAAGCAACGTGATGATGAACACCACGCCTCAAACCAAAGCACGACAATCCTTGATGAACACAAGAACCTCCGCAGCAACTTTATTCGATAAACGGCATCGCCGTCCCCGGAGGGATGCTTCACCAAGAAACACAACGCGGTAGTTTGTAAACTAAACAACTGAACTCCACCTGGATCGGATCTGAAAGGAAAAACGTGGATTCCTTGGACTCTCGCAAATCAATCTCCAATACCAATGGCTGGGCAGATCGATCAACCAGCCGTGATGCGATTGATCCCAACGTGAATGCCAACCACCAGTACTCACCGATCTGAAAACCTCGGATCTGAAACCAGAACCAAAAGAGAAACCAACAACTCGAGCTAATCTGAAAATCTCCAATGAAGAACAATCTACAGATCAATCAGCTGATAACACTCGCGGTGATAAACCCAGTAATCTGATACCAGATGATAAGACAGTTTGGCCCGATCTTTCACGATGCACCACCTGATCTGATAGATCTCCCAATCACGTGAGCAATACACGTAACCTGAAGATGGGGAACGTCAATCCTGCGAGCAACTCGTCGATGTAGATGAACCTCATGCCGAATAGATGAATCCAATGAGCAACTCGATGATGAACAACGAGCCTCACGCAGCAGCACGACAATACTTGAATAACAAGCACCTTCACGCATAACACAATATAGTGGATAACTAGACGAACGTCGGAGACGCCGTCTCAATACGCCAACCCCGGAGGGATGGTACACACACGTGGGAACTAAAAGTTCTACATAATTTTCAGCCTCCCTAAACCCTAGCCGCCCAGCCTCCTTATATAGACGGCCAGAAAACTATTGGGCTTGGACATGCCCAAACCCAAAACATAAAATAAAACCTAAGTGGCCCACAACGTGACCTAGCTATGAAATAACATGAACAGATATGTAAATTAATGACATAGCCTTAGACTTAATTATCACATATCGTAGGTCGTCCTGGCGCGCCAATATCCTCATCACCATTGCCAGTCATTGATAAGAACAACCACCTCTCAAAACAAATTTTTATCTCTGGTTTACAAATGAAAAGCTCTAGCACATGTTTAATCACTGCTTCCCTCTGTGAAGGGCCTTTCTTTTACTTTTATGTTGAGTCTCCACCTTCTACCTTTATGCACCGTCTAAGAGAGCATAGTTGTCATTCTGAGTAAAATGTGCATAGTCCCAAAATTTATTATTGATTGATTCATGATTATGGTTTTGCTTGTTCTTAAATTATTTGTATCTAGTCGCCCTCTTAAACTTGAAGGTGTCCTATGCATTTATGTTTTGCTACTCCATGAAGGACAAGCTGAAAACCACTTTGCTATGTTTTTCTATATGCTCGAAACACACACTTGACTTTCAATGCATTATTACTCATGATCTTTTGTTTGTGTTACTTTTCATGTAATAACATGGTTGTTGAGTTTTATTGTCAAGATTATGTCTTTTATGCCCATGTTTAGCACTCAATGCTTTACATCGTTTGATCAAGATTGTGTTGGTGCATGTCACCTAAAAAATTATTGTTTTGTTATCACTTACCTACTCGAGGACAAGCAGGAGTTAAGCTTCGGGATGCTTGATACGTCTCCAACATATCTATAATTCTTGATGCTCCATGCTTGTTTATGCACCATTTGCTTTGTGTTTTGTTACACTTCGTGGTGTTTTTATGCATTTTTTGGAACTAACCTATTAACGAGATGCCACAGTGCTAGTTCCCTATTTTCTGCTATTTTTGTGTTTCAGAAAAGCTGCACAGGAAATATTCTCAGAATTGGACGAAACAAAAGCCAAAATTCCTATTTTTCCCGAGACGAGATGGAGTCCAAAGCAGAGATGGAGGGGAGCCAGGGGCCAACCACACCATAGGGTGGCACGGCCTAGCCCCTGGCCGCGCCACTAGGTGGTGGGGCCACCTGGCCCACCTCCTGATGTCGCCCTTCCGCCTATATTTTCTCCTTGGCGAGAAAACCCTAAGCCCCGATCAATTTTCCATGAAACATACTACAAGCAGCCGTCGTCGTCGACGCGAGATCGGGATGGTCCAAAAGCTCTTCCCGGCACCCTGCCGGAGAGGGGAGTCACCACCGGAGGCTTTCTTCATCACCATGCCTGCCTCCGGAGTGATGTGTGAGTAGTCTACCTTGGACTATGGGTCCATAGCAGTAGCTAGATGGTTGTCTTCTCCTCCATGTGCTTCATGTTTAGATCTTGTGAGCTGCCTGATATGTCTCAAACGTATCTATAATTTTTGATGCTCCATGCTTGTTTTACACCATTTGCTTCATGTTTTGTTTACACTTTGTGGCGCTTTTATGCGCTTTCTGGAACTAACCTATTGATGAGAGGCCATAGTGCTAGTTCCCTGTTTTCTGCTGTTTTTATGTTTCAGAAAAGTTACACAGGAAATATTCTCGGAATTGGACGAAACAAAAGCCGAAACTCCTATTTTTCCCGACACGAAATGGAGTCCAAAGCAGAGACGGAGGGGAGCCAGGGGCCAACCACACCATAGGGTGGCGCAGCCTAGCCCCTGGCCGCGCCACTAGGTGGTGGGGCCACCTAGCCCACCTCCTGACGCTGCCCTTCCGGAACTAACCTATTGACGAGAGCCCACAGTACTAGTTCCCTGTTTTCTACTATTTTTGTGTTTCAGAAAAGCTACATAGGAAATATTCTCGGAATTGGATGAAACGAAGACCGAAACTCCTATTTTTCCCAGACGAAGGACGAGGACCGAACGAGAGCCGGAGGGGGGCTAGAGGGCAGCCTCACCCTAGGGTGGCGCACCCCTAGCCCGCGTGGCCCTATGGTGAGGTGGCCCTAGCCCACCTCTAATGCCGCCTCTTCGCCTATATAAAGCCATCCGACGGAAAACCCTAAATTGATCGGTGTTTTTCGAGAAGAAGTCCTGCAGCTCCGCCGCCACCACCGATGAATTTCCGGGGACAGAAGTCTCTGTTCTGGCACCCTGCCGGGACCGGGAAGTGCCCCCAGAGCCATCTCCATCGATGTCGTTGCCTCCACCGACATCTCCATCGACTTCACCGCCATCTCCACCAACGTTGTTGTCTCCTATGATGAGGAGGGAGTAGTTGTCCTCCAGGGCTGAGGGCTCTACCGGTAGCTATGTGGTTCATCTCTCTCTCCCATGATGTGATCTATATGTGATCATGATCTTTGTAACTAGTTGAATTGGTAGATACTATTATTCAGATATTATGCTATTCCCGTGCTTTATCATTATAATCTCTGGAGACACCTTGTATCATGATGTGAAGGTGACAGTGTGCGCATTGTGTGTGTCTTTTTGGCTAGTCTCTCTATGATTGTTGGTGTTTGTTGGAACCATCTAGTGCGTTCACGGTGATAGTGTGAGACAACCTAGTTTGGGGAAATGCGAACTTTGAGGAGTGCTTCGTAGCCCTACGCATGATTAGTGTTCGTTATCCATTGGATAATAGTTTAGAGTGGCATAGTGAAGTTAGTATCTATTGATTCAATTATGTTATGTTTGTTGAGAGTGTCCACTAGTGAAAGTATGATCCCTAGGCCTTGTTTCCAAGCATTGAATACCGTTTACATTCAGTTTTGTTACATGTTTGCTCGCAGCAATATTTATTGCAGCTTACATTTACTACTTATAATCATCACTACTACTTGTATTTCACTATCTCTTCGCCGAACTAGTGCACCTATATATCTGACAAGTGTATTGGGTGTGTTGGGGATGCAAGAGACTTTATGTATCATAATTGCAGGGTTGCTTAAGAGGAATAGCTTTGACCTCCTCCTCCCTGAGTTCGATAAACCTTGGCTGATCCACTTAAGGGAAACTTGCTGATGTTCTACAAACCTCTGCACTTGGAGGCCCAACACTGTCTACAAGAACAGACGCGTGCGTAGACATCAAGCTCTTTTCTGGCGCTATTGCCGGGGAGGTAAGGTAAAAGGTACTCACATCCTCTGGCTACTAAGTCTTTTAGTTGCTGGTAAGTGCTCGAAGTTATTTCCTTTAGATTCTGCAATTATATCTTTTTGTTTCTTGTTTTTATTTTCACTAGTTAGGCTTAATGGAAAAAAGAGTTCTTTAGTATTTTTCCTGAGTTAGGACATGAAGTGTTTGAAAAACCTTTGGGGCTTTATTTGCATAGCAATGTTATTTGTATGAATTCCTTGAATACCATTGTTGCTAATGCCATAGAAAGGTCTAAGCTTGGGGAAGCTGGTTTTGTTAAGCATGATATTTTTAGTTCCCCAGCTTTAGTGGAGAAAATTTGCTCTGATGATATTTTATCTCCCATATGTGATGATTCTAATGATGTTTGTGATCCTTGTTATTTTAAAATACCTATGAAAATTGTTGTACGTGCTTTGAATAACTGCTATTTAGGGGATGGAACTGTCCATCCTGGTGATCATTTGCTTTTTATACATGAATTATGCGACTTGTTCAAGTGTGCAGGTATTTCTACAGTTGAGGTTAAGAGGAAGCTATTTTCTTTATCACTGAAGGGCAGAGCAGCGGAATGGTATAAGACGCTGAAGGATGGCCGACCTGTTGACTGGGAGGAAATTGTACCTCTCTTTTATTCTAAATTCTATCCTTCTAGTGAGGTTCATAAAGATACGAATTATATTTATAATTTTCATCCTCATGACGGAGAAAGCATTGCCCAAGCGTGGGGAAGATTGAAGTCACTAATGCTCAAATGTCCTATTCATGATCTTCCCCGTAATATTGTTATTAATAATTTTTATGCAAGGCTTTTTGGACATTACAGGGACTATCTAGATGCATGTTTTGAGGGATCCTTCACAAGCAAGGAGGTTGAAGCAAAGTGGGATCTGCTTAAAACAATTCAAAGCAATATTGAAGATTGGGATAGCGACAAAGGTAAAGGATCAGGAATAAATTATGAGTATGATTGCAAGTCTTTCGCTAAAACTGCTGATTTTCAAGAGCTTAGTGCTAAGTATAGTCTTGATCCTCAAATTATGGTTGATTGTTTTAGAGCCTTTGCTTCCCATATTAATGTTCCCAAAGGAAATGGGTATGTGTATCATGAACCTTTTAAAGACACTTGCATAGAAAGTGATATTGTTATTGATGATTGCAATAAACATGCTCAAACTTCTGAAAGTACTACTTCTTATAAGCATGTTAATTTTTGTGGAGTACTTAGACCTTGTGAAAAGAGTCACGACAAAGAAGATTATTGTATCCACCATAGGAATGAAGAAACCCGAATGTGGCATAAGGCTCTAGATGAGCTTGGTGAAAAGGTTTGTGAGCTTTATCCTTTTATTTGTGATCTTTGCCATGAAAAGGGTCATTTTAATTTTCAATGCTCAGGCCATAATAATGACCTTTCTGATCCAATGAAGACCGCAATTTTGTATTGTGATGACAAGATCACTCTCAATCAGCATGATGAGTTTACTTTATTTTTGGGGTGTGAAGAGTTATCTAGAAAGACTTCTTTGGTAGATATGAGTGCTTTTGATATTAATAGCATCCTTCGTGGTTGTTGTCTCTATTGTGTTAAAGATTGTCTCACAAATACTTACATACAAAATGTTATAAAAGAGGATGCTTTACCCAAATTTGACAGGGATGATTTTTGTTTCTATCTTATTAATAAAAGGGAGGAATCCTCCAAAGTTTCTTCTGTTGTTTCTGTCAGTAAACCAGATTATGTGGAGAAGCTTCCTTTCAAGCCTTTCCCTCCTAAAGAAGTGAAGAAGAAGAAGAAGAAGAAGAAGAGGAGGAGTAAAAGGAGAGAGGAAACGGTATCTTCCCCTGAGCATGTTGCTCCTATTATAATTTTTGATGAGTCTGAACTTGATGATGTTCTTATGCCTGTTACCTATGTTAGTGATCATGATTGGGAAAAGCACTCTACTTTTGATATTGAAAATCTTTTTGGTACCGATTCTAAAAATTATGAGGTTAATAATTGTTGTACCATTAGTGCTATCCATGTTCCTTTCAATGATGATATGTTTATAAATGAACACGCTTTGGAAGATAGCTATTCTATTGCTTATGATGATTACAATGACGAGTATAATATTTTTAGTTCACCTACTATTAGGAGGAAATAAGGTATGATTATAATATGCCTCCTATTTTTGATGATTATGGTGATGAGAATAGTTATTTAGGTGAATCTGCTCCTACTACGATTGTTCATGTAGGGAGTATTAATCCTTTTATGCATGTGGCTCATGATAAGAATGTTTTATGTGATAGTTATATTGTTAATTCTATTCATGATGCTACTGAAAGTTATTATGAGAGAGGGAAACATGGTTTGATGGATCTCAACAATATTAAGTTTCCCCTCTTTGTGTTGCAAATCTTGAAGTTGCACTTGTTTTATCGACCCATGTATGTTACTATGTGCCTCGTTGATTTATTTTCTATGCATAGGAAGTGGTTTAAATTTAAATATGTTTCATATTTTCTTTTTGATGCTCTCGCTTGCTTCAAGTTCTTTTATGGTGCCTTTGCCTTAAGCTCTTTTCTGGTGCCTACATGAGCATCTTCTCAAAATCACTGCGCCTAGCTCAAAGGCGTTAAAGAAAAGCACTCTTGGGAGATAACCCAATGTTTTCTTTTCAGTACTTTTTCTTTTATTTGAGTCTTAGAAGTTATTACTGCTGGAATGACATCTCCTTATCATTTTTATTTCGTGTTTGTGCCAAGAAGAACCTCTAATTTGAGGGAGGTAAGATTTGGGGAAGTTGCTGTCCTAAAACAGATTTTTGTGCTGTACTATAAAAATTTGTGAAAATTCTTAGAATATCTTTTTGATCTTCGATATCTTGTGCACATGCCCCAGGTTATTTCCAAACTTTTATTAGTTTTCCACTTTTCGATTTGAGCAACAGAAAACCCTCTGAAAAATCGATCTTTGTTAGCTGTTCTATTTTGACAGATTTCTGCCACTATTTGTGTTTGCCTCTCGATCGCTTCCTTTTTGAGTTCTTTTTATCCGAGGACTTTGGAGGAAGTTGCTACAGTAGTATATGCTTTAATATGTAGTGTGTTTGAGTTAAAGTCTGAACCAAAAGAGTTGATCTATTATCATGCTTATGCTAACGTTGCTAATAGAATTGTGTGAAGTTTTGTATGAAGGAAGTTTTCAAGTGTAGGGAATAGAGAGTGATATAGATGAGATGAAGTATGGACAAAAGCTCAAGCTTGGGGATGCCCATGTCACCCTAAGAAATATCCAAGAGGTTCAAGCGTCAAAGCTTGGGGATGCCCTGAGGCACCCCCCTTCTTCATCGGCAAACATCAGGTCACCTTTCAACACACTATTTTTTTATTGCTTCATATTCTATGCATTTTTTTTGGAGCATCTTTACTTTTGCTTTCAGTTTTCTTTTGTTTTGTTTACTGCAATAAATGGTTGGACCCCAACAAATTTCTTTTGGAGAAGATGCACTCCATTTTTCATTTGCCAATAACACTCTAGTTTTCACTCTTATCGTTCAACGAGTGTTATTTTTTCTAGAACTACGTTTAGCTTTCGTTTTTTGCCATGATTTATGTTCAGATCTTGTTATATCTTTGCATCAGGGTGTATTTAGACCACTAGTCTATGTTGGTTTTCATCAAAAGAGTTGTTTCAAAAAGGTTTGAATGGTGTTGGAAAATAGAAAAAAGTTTCATGCAAAAAGTGGTACAAAAAGGAGCTTGTTTAGACTGCAGCTTAGACTTTTGCATGCCATGCTTGATGTCTTTTTTATAGTATGCTTAGTAGTTTTTGCTGTAGCATGACTTGTCTAAAATGACTGAGATTTCTTAATGTGCGTTTGAAAAAATCATGCGTTGTTTTTATTATATGGAAGCATTTTTGTGGTTTTCTCCTTGATGCTTTATTTGGGTTGACTTGGCGCATGCTTACAACATGTTTGACTCTTACAAAGTCGCCATAAGCCTCTATGATCATTTGGTTTTGACTTGTGATACCACTTTATGTTTCGGTTTATGATGTTTTGTCGCTATGCATGATTATGGCCGTTATTGCTCTCTTAGTTGGTCGCTCCCAGTCTTTTGCTAGCCTTCATTTTGTACTAAGTATAGGCTCTACTCGTGCATCCAACTCCCAAAAACCAAGTCATTCCAATGTGTCCACCATACATACCTATTAGCAATTTGCTATCCAAAGTACATTTGACTTGCTTTTATCTATCCTTCAAATTAAACTCTTTTTGGTGTTATGTGAAAATCAGTTAGTAAAGCTCTCACGAACCTGACGCCACACTTTACTTTTCTCGCTTTTAAAATTTTGACATTGTGGATCTCTTATGTTGATGTTATGCTTGCAAGTTGTAAGTTGGAAATTAACCAAACCATACCATCATGGGGCAAGCTTTCAACATTGCACTTTATCTCATTTGAGTTGATATCGTGATCTTTTGTTTATGGATACTCACGATGTGAAATAAGTTGAGATCTTGCGGGGTCATGGAGTTTGTATATGTGTTACAGAAACACCTGGGCCACTAATCTAAGCCATGCATCATTCATGGTGGAAATTTACAGCATGCCCATAGTGGACATTCGACGACGCATCTCACAATAAAAAGCTATACCAATGGTAAATAAAAGAGATACCGAGGTGTTCATTGTCTGTTTGTCCTGTCCTTTTGATGTGGGCTTGTTCCATGTAATCAGGCTGGAGGTACCCCGTTGGCAGTTCTCGATGATACATGTATGCTTACAATGACAAGAGCTTGCTTGGGACCTAAGTCGAGTAGCATGAGGTTTGGGTATTCGTACTTTACGGGACGAGGTTTTCAACTGATGATTTGTTAAGCATATGCTTCGTAATTGTACTCGCATTAACTTTAACCACTCAAGATGCCTATGATGGGGGCAATAAGAGCTCAAAGCTAGTGATATGGGGTGGCCCGATCTTCTCAGTAAGCTTGCGGTAATGATGATGATGGTGATAGATAACTTGGTGTCGCCGATGATCTCTCCTCGCTAGATCCCTGATGCCAATGCAACAGCTCTCTACCCTTCGGATATTCACGACTTCACACACTTGCGCAACGCAGCCGTCGACCACGAAACGGTATAATTGCAATTCACTAATTCCCAATGGAACAGCAGATCACACTTAACTTGCAGTATATAATCTCCAGATCGAAACGAATTGGAGACAAGAATTCCAGATGAATGCTTACAGCAGTCTCAAGAACTAGGGTTTTATCTAAAACGTGGTCTGACCTCTCTATGGCGCATAGGCACACAATATAAGGGGGGTGCGGCTGGCCCAAGGGCAACCGACCTGACCTGGTCCTCCAACATGGTTCGACTCAACCTGACGTGATACAAACTGACCCAAAGGTTGGGTGCAGCCAACTAGGCGCGCAGGCCTTATGTGTATGGCGCACATACACTTGGTGGTGCGCCATATGCAACCTCCTGCGTGATGTCCTCCTCCTCCTCATGCTGGTCGCCGGCCTCCCTCTCCTCCCTCGCATCCATGTGCATGATCATCACGTCTTGCTCCAGCTCCTCGCTCCCTCATGCTATGTCTTCTTCTCCCATGAACCTGAGTATGCAAACACACAAAGACTTAGGCAGTAAACAATTCTCATTAACAAAATAATCAGATTCTATTAGGAGCAAATTCACCTGTTGTTCTATTAACTTTGCACGAGCTCTTGTGATAGGTCCAATTCTGATTTCATCATTGGACTTCTTCTTTGCAGCAACTTGCTTGTCATCATCACGAAGTGGAGATGGAACAATAGTAGGGATGTCCTCATCATCTCCCCCCCCCCTTCAAAAGGCGTCGACCTCGACGCTCCAAGGTCTTCTCCATCATATGGTGACAAATCAGCAACGTTGAAGCTGTTGCTAACGCCACCAAACTCAGCAATAGGAATATCAATCGAGTAGGCATTGTCATTTATCTTGGCTAACACCTTGTAAGGACCAGCACCACGCGGCCTCAACTTGGAACTTCGCAGCTGTGGGAACCTATCCTTGCGCAGATGCACCCAAACCATATCTCCAGGCTGAAACAAAACTTGCTTTCTTGATTGGTTGCATGCAGCAGCAATGTTCTTGCCTTTCTTCTCAATGGCCTCTCGTGTCTTCTCATGAATTTTCTTCACATAATCTGCTCTTTTTGATGCCTCCATATTAACTCTCTCATGCAATGGAAGAGGCAGCAAATCTAGTGGTGTGATTGGTTTGAAACCATACACCACCTCGAAAGGACAAAGCTGAGTAGTAGTGTGCACCGCTCTGTTATATGCAAACTCAACATGTGGCAAACACTCCTCCCACTCACGCAGATTTTTCTTGATCATGGCTCGCAGCAATTGTGACAATGTTCTATTCACCACCTCCGTTTGACCATCAGTTTGGGGATGACATGTAGTGCTGAACAGTAACTTCGTTCCCAGCTTGCCCCATAGTGTCTTCCAGAAGTAGCTCATAAACTTCACGTCCCTGTCAGAAACAATTGTCTTGGGCACTCCATGCAAGCGAACAATGTCCCTGAAAAACAGATTAGCTATGTGCGACGCATCGTCGCTTTTGTGGCATGCAATAAAATGTGCCATCTTAGAGAATCTATCCACTACCACAAATATACTATCATGACCTCTTTTAGTGCGTGGCAAACCTAACACAAAATCCATACTTATATCTTCCCATGGTGTGGTAGGTGCAGGTAGTGGTGTATACAAACCGTGAGGCTTCAGCTTGGACTTGGACGTGTTGCATACAATGCAGCGCCTAACAAATCTGTCCACGTCACGCCTCATCTTGGGCCAATAAAAATGATCAGCGAGCATGAGAAGCGTCTTCTCACGCCCAAAGTGACCCATCAATCCGCCAGCATGTGATTCCTGCAACAATAGCAAACGTACCGACGATTCTGGAACACATAGTTTGTTAGCACGAAACAAAAATCTATCATGTATGTGGTACTTGTCCCATGCAGTTCTAAGCATACACAAACGATATGGTTCAGCAAAATCATGATCAGTGGCATACAAATCACACAAGCTCTCTAAACCAGGAATTTTAACATCAAGATGCGTCAATAACATGTTCTTCCTAGATAGAGCATCAGCAACAACATTTTCTTTCCCTTTCTTATACTTGATTATGTAGGGAAACGACTCAATGAACTCAACCCACTTAGCTAGGCGCCTATGCAAGTTAGATTGAGCTTTCAGATATTTTAAAGCTTCATGATCAGAATGTATGATAAATTCTTTTGGCCACAAATAATGTTGCCAAACCTTAAGAACTCGAACAAGCGCATACAATTCTTTATCATAAACAGGATAATTCAGTCTAGCACCAGAAAGTTTCTCGCTGAAATAAGCAATAGGTCTACCTTCTTGCATCAACACACCACCAATTCCTATACCACTAGCATCACATTCAACTTCAAATTGCTTAGAAAAATCTGGTAGTGCAAGCAATGGTGCAGAAGTAAGCAAATGTTTCAGCTCAGCAAATGCATGATCTTGAGCAGCGCCCCATACAAAAGGCACTCCTTTCTTAGTTAATTCATTCAATGGTGCAGCAATAGTACTAAAGTCTTTCACAAAACGCCGATAGAAACCAGCAAGACCGTGAAAACTGCGTACTTGACTAACATTCATGGGAGTAGGCCAATTTTGAATTGCTTCAATTTTAGATGAATCTACCTCTACCCCATGCATAGATACAACATATCCCAGAAATATCACTTTATCTTTTGCAAATGTGCACTTCTCAAGGTTAGCATACAATTTAGCATCACGCAACACTTGCAAAACTTGTCTAATATGCTCACAATGTTCAGATTCAGTGCGGCTGTAAATAAGTATATCATCAAAATATACAACCACAAAACGACCAATAAACTCTCGCAAAACATGATTCATTAAGCGCATGAATGTGCTAGGTGCATTAGTAAGACCAAAAGGCATAACTAGCCACTCATATAAACCAAATTTAGTTTTGAAAGCAGTTTTCCATTCATCCCCTTCTTTCATCCTAATTTGATGGTATCCACTACGCAAATCAATCTTAGAGAAAATAGCAGCACCACTCAATTCATCGAGCATATCCTCTAAGCGTGGAATAGGATGACGATATCGAATAGTGATGTTATTAATAGCTCTACAATCTACGCACATGCGCCATGTACCATCTTTCTTAGGCACCAAAATAACAGGAACAACACAAGGGCTAAGAGAAACACGAATATACCCCTTGTCCAGAAGCGCTTGTACTTGTCGCTGTATTTCCTTTGTCTCTTCGGGGTTGGTCCTGTACGGCGCACGGTTTGGAAGAGTGGCACCAGGAATCAAATCAATTTGATGCTCAATTCCACGCAATGGTGGCAGTCCTGCGGGCACCTCCTCCGGAAACACATCGTCGTACTCCTGCAATACATTAGAAACACCAAGAGAAACAGGTTGCATATCATTAGAAACTAACACCTCGCCTTTGTACATAAGCACAAGTGGCATGGCTGTAGGATCCTCTCTAAATTCTACCATGTCTTCTTTGGTGGCTAATATAAGCAAACTAGGCACTCTCTCACTTTTCGTTATATTTTCACTCACAGCTATTACATTATTTTCTCGTGTAGGTGGCTGTTCTAGCTTCACTTCTGTTTTCTGACGAGACTCATTGACAATTTGCTGCGGTGACATAGGCTGTAGATTAATTTTCTTGCCCTTGAACTCCAAGTGATAGGTATTAGCTCGGCCATTGTGTTGCACATGGCGATCATACAGCCATGGCCGACCCAGTAGTAGGTGACAAACAGTCATAGGAACCACATCAAACTCAATGGAATCCTTGTATGGTCCTATCTCAAAATTCACACGCACCATATGATTTACCTTCATCTCTCCGTTATCACTCAACCATTGGATGTAGTAGGGATTTGGATGAGGTAAATATTTCAGATTTAGCTTGGCACATAACTCCTTGCTTGCTAGATTGTGGCAGCTACCTCCATCAATGATTACTTTGCAAGCTTTGTTTGGGCCAACTAGTGCTTTTGTTTGGAACAGATTGCAGCGCTGGGAATCAGCATGTGGCCTGACACTCAATGCACGCTGCGAGACAACAATGATAGGTGCTGGAGAAGCAAAGGCATCCATGCCGCCCTCACTTGTGTAACCATCATCATGGGAATCATACGGATCAGCGTCATCTCCAGTGTCATACTCATTATCATCATTAACAATCATCACCTTTCTGTTTGGACACTCTCGCTTGAAGTGCCCCTTGCCACCACATGTATGGCATTGCATATCTCTATTACGAGCTGTAGACATGTTGGAACCAGAGCTAGGCGCAGGAGCTGCTGGTTTCTTTGCAGTAGAAGCATTGGAGGCTGGGTGAGAATGTGAAGAAGAGGGGCCTCTGGTGGCACCCTCCATAGGCGCTGCAGATTGGTGTGGCGCCCTGCTAGAGAACCTCCCAGAAGGAGTATATCGTGCCTTGATTTGAGCCTCTTCAGCTAGCTGCGATTCAGCCTCCCTTGCATGATGCAAAAGCTCGTTCATAGTGTTGTAGGAATGATGCCTAACAATGCCTTTTATGTTGTACTTCAGCCCATGAAGAAATCGCTGCATGGTCATCTCAATAGACTCTCGAACACGTGCACGCTGCAGCAACATCTCCATCTCCATGTAATAAGCATCAACGGTCATGGTTCCTTGCTTCAACTGTGTCAATTTATCATAAACAGTACGCAGGTAATTAGTGGGAACAAAACAAGCTCGCATGATCTCCTTCATATTGCGCCATGTAAGAACAGGAAGCTCGTTGTTATCTCTTCTTTCCGTCACAATGCTATCCCACCAACGTAAGGCATAACCATCAAATTCTGAAGAAGCAAGCTTGATCATCCTATCTTCAGTGTAATCATGCAAACGCCATAATTTTTCAATCTTGAGCTCCCAAGTAAGGTACTCTTCCGCATCAGTGGAGCCTTCAAATCTGGGAATCGTGAACTTGGGCTTGCCCAAGCCATCATCCTCCTGAAATGGCACACGCCGAGCACCAGGTGGTGGTGGTGGTCGACCCTGTCCTGGAAAACCACGCCCGCGGCCATTGTTGCCCATCATGTGTTCATTATCTCCATGGACACTATCAACATCGCCATGGTCCTCATGATGGCGTTGCTCAACAGTTACACGCAGCCCATTGACGGAAGTTGTCAATTGCTGTATGCTTGTCTGGAGAGCAGTGACTTGCGCTTGCATAGCATTGACTGTAGTTTCAGTTGCATCCACTTTCATTTGCACAGCTTGAATATCAGCATCAATGTTTTCAGTGGATCTAGTAATAACCCCTTGCAAATGATCACGGAGAGCTTCATATTCCCTCCATGTAATAGTAGCATCATCAGCCTTTTTCTGCATCACATCATCAACACCACTAACAGACATGATTAGTAGGTTAGTGCACGAAATCAAAAATCTTTTTGGTGGCACACTCACAACTCACTCAAAACTGACAAGAAAAGGAAATCTTACCGTTCCAAAGTGAATAGAAAATGCGTACCCGTTTGGATAGATGACTAATGCACGGATGTGATGAAGTGAATACCAGGGTATAAGAGCAATCACACGACAAAGCAGGAGTATAAGGTGGAGCTGTAGGTATGGTATCCTAACTACACCGAAGACAAGTCCTAGTGCTGATCGTGTGAACAAAACACCCAAGGGAAACACACACGTGGAGATAAACGTGGCAAAGCAACTATAAAACAGGATATGTTGCAATGCACAAGAGAGACACTAGCAATGCTCAATGTAAACAGGCACAAGATTGCTCAATCTACTAGTGCAGCAAATTAGATAGATGCTTCGGCCTCTCACTTTTCTGTTTTTGATTCTTCTCTCTTTGCTCTTTTTTTTTGACTTCTCTTTATAAATCCAATTCACGGAGTACTGTAGCTACAGTAAATTTCTCTCTCCTCTCTCTTTTTTGGCCACAATACGTCGCACCGCGAAGATTTTTTCAGCACGGCAGAAAGATTTGCACTCGAAAACCCTAAACAGAGCAGCCCGTGGAGCAAAAATATGCTAGTCTCAAATAGGTAAGCTCCTATACAATTATATAGTAGAAAGGCTGTGGCTATGTTTATCAAAAGATGCAGAAAGGTACGCTATGTGGACTCGGTTTTGAAGGAAAACGAGAAAAACTCAGAACTGATGAAATCTGTGCCGCGGCAGGGCAATGCCTCGATGGCGACGCACGCGCTGGACCAGACAAAACTGCCCCTTTGTCTGGTGAGGAGCGATCGCTGCCTACGCGCGAGACCAGACAGAACGGCGTTTTTGTCTGATGGCGAGCGATCGAAGTGGACTCGGTGGAAAAACACAACTCAGATCAAAACCTAAAACTGACTAGAACCTAGACTCCTACGGAATACGAAACAGATCGGATCAAAGAAAGGAAAACGACCAGCAACTAAAACCAATCTACGATGCAATCTAGGCTATGGCAATACTATGAACCCTAAATTTTTTTTTGGCTTTTCTGGATAGGACGAAAATCAAAACTAAACTACGGATGATCTGGTGGATTGCTTACCGAGGAAACACTGGAAATCTGATACCAAGATGATATGGGGTGGCCCGATCTTCTCAGTAAGCTTGCGGTAATGATGATGATGGTGATAGATAACTTGGTGTCGCCGATGATCTCTCCTCGCTAGATCCCTGATGCCAATGCAACAGCTCTCTACCCTTCGGATATTCACGACTTCACACACTTGCGCAACGCAGCCGTCGACCACGAAACGGTATAATTGCAATTCACTAATTCCCAATGGAACAGCAGATCACACTTAACTTGCAGTATATAATCTCCAGATCGAAACGAATTGGAGACAAGAATTCCAGATGAATGCTTACAGCAGTCTCAAGAACTAGGGTTTTATCTAAAACGTGGTCTGACCTCTCTATGGCGCATAGGCACACAATATAAGGGGGGTGCGGCTGGCCCAAGGGCAACCGACCTGACCTGGTCCTCCAACATGGTTCGACTCAACCTGACGTGATACAAACTGACCCAAAGGTTGGGTGCAGCCAACTAGGCGTGCAGGCCTTATGTGTATGGCGCACATACACTTGGTGGTGCGCCATATGCAGCCTCCTGCGTGATGTCCTCCTCCTCCTCATGCTGGTCGCTGGCCTCCCTCTCCTCCCTCGCGTCCATGTGCATGATCATCACGTCTTGCTCCAGCTCCTCGCTCCCTCGTGCTATGTCTTCTTCTCCCATGAACCTGAGTATGCAAACACACAAAGACTTAGGCAGTAAACAATTCTCATTAACAAAATAATCAGATTCTATTAGGAGCAAATTCACCTGTTGTTCTATTAACTTTGCACGAGCTCTTGTGATAGGTCCAATTCTGATTTCATCATTGGACTTCTTCTTTGCAGCAACTTGCTTGTCATCATCACGAAGTGGAGATGGAACAATAGTAGGGATGTCCTCATCAGCTAGTAAGTACCATAATTTTTGAAGGTTTATAAAACTTGCAATCCCTGCTTCCCTCTGCGAAGGTCTTTTCTTTTACTTTTATGTTGAGTCTCCACCTTCGACCTTTATGCACCGTCTAAGAGAGCATAGTTGTCATTCTGAGTTTAATGTGCATAGTCCCAAAGTTTATCATTCATTGATTCATGATTATGGTTTTGCTTGTTCTTAAATTATTTTTATCTAGTCGCCCTCTTAAACTTGAAGGTGTCCTATGCATTTATGTTTTGCTATTCCATGAAGGACAAGCATAAAACCACTTGGATATGTTTTTCCATATGATTTGAACACACGTTTGACTTTCAATGTTTCATTACTCATGATATTTCGTTTGTGTTTCTTTTCATGTTATAACATGGTTGCTAAGTTTTATTGTCAAGATTATATCTCTTATGCCCATGTTTTAAGTTCTTTGATCTCAGCACTCAATGCTTTACCTCGTTGATCAAGATTGTGATGGTGCATGTCACCTCAAAAATTATTCTTTTGTTATCACTTACCTACTCGAGGACGAGCAGGAGTTAAGCTTGGGGACGCTTGATAGGTCTCAAACGTATCTATAATTTTTGATGCTCCATGCTTGTTTTACACCATTTGCTTCATGTTTTGTTTACACCTTGTGGCGTTTTGATGCGCTTTCCGGAACTAACCTATTGACGAGATGCCATAGTGCCAATTCCCTGTTTTCTGCTATTTTTGTGTTTCAGAAAAGCTACACAAGAAATATTCTTGGAATTGGACGAAACGAAGACCGAAACTCCTATTTTTCCCGGACGAAGGACGAGGACCGAACGAGAGCCGGAGGGGGGCCAGAGGGCAGCCTCACCCTAGGGTGGCGCGCCCCTGGCCTGCGCGGCCCTATAGTGAGGTGGCCCTGGCCTACCTCTGATGCCGCCTCTTCGCCTATATAAATCCATCCGATGGAAAACCCTAAATTGATCGGTGTTTTTTGAGAAGAAGTCCTGCAGCTCAGTCGCCACCACCAACAAATTTCGGGGTACAGAAGTCTCTGTTCCAGCACCCTGCCGGGACAGGGAAGTGCCCCCGGAGCCATCTCCATCTCCATCTCCATCGACGCCGTTGCCCCCACCACTGTCTCCATCGACTTCACCGCCATCTCCACCAATGTTGCTGTGTCCTATGATGAGGAGGGAGTAGTTCACCCCCTGGGCTGAGGGCTCTACCGGTAGCTATGTGGTTCATCTCTCTCTCCCATGATGTGATCTATATGTGATCATGAGCTTTGTAACTAGTTGAATTGGTAGATACTATTATTCAGATATTATGCTATTCCCATGCTTTATCATTATAATCTCCGGAGACACCTTGTATCATGATGTGAAGGTGACAGTGTGCGCATTGTGTGTGTCTTTTTTGGCTAGTGTCTCTATGATTGTTGGTGTTTGTTGGAACCATCTAGTGCGTTCATGGTGATAGTGTGGGACAACCTAGTTTGGGGAAATGCGAACTTTGAGGAGTGCTTTGTAGCCCTACGCATGATTAGTGTTCGTTATCCATTGGATAATAGTTTAGAGTGGCATAGTGAAGTTAGTATCTATTGATTCAATTATGTTATGTTTGTTGAGAGTGTCCACTAGTGAAAGTATGATCCCTAGGCCTTGTTTCCAAGCATTGAATACCGTTTACATTCAGTTTTGTTACATGTTTGCTCGCAGCGATATTTATTGCAGATTACATTTACTACTTATAATCATCACTACTACTTGTATTTCACTATCTCTTCCCCAAACTAGTGCACCTATACATCTGACAAGTGTATTGGGTGTGTTGGGGACACAAGAGACTTTCTGTATCGTAATTGTAGGGTTGCTTGAGAGGAATAGCTTTGACCTCCTCCTCCCTGAGTTCGATAAACCTTGGGTGATCCACTTAAGGGAAACTTGCTGCTGTTCTACAAACTTCTGCACTTGGAGGCCCAACACTGTCTACAAGAATAGACGTGTGCGTAGACATCACTGCCTATCATGATCAAGATCATCTATGTGTAATTCTACATGTTGAGTTTGTTGGGATCCGATGAATATTGAGTACTTTGTCAAGTTGATTTATTGATTTATCATCTCTATGTTGTTTATGATCTTGCATGCTCTCCGTTGCTAGTAGATATCTTGGCCGAGTAGGTGCTAGTGACTCTAAGAGGGAGTATTTATGCTCGATAGTGGGTTCATACCTCTAGTAATCTGGGGGAGTAACAGAAACTTCTAAGATTGTAGATGTGTTGTTGCTACTAGGGAGAAAACAACAATCTTGTGTTCAAGGATATTTGTATTGTTTACATTACACACTTTGCTTAAGGCGATAATCTGTTGCTTGCAACTTAATACCCAACGGTTGCTCGGATGACATCCGACGGGTGGATTATTAGTCATAGATGCAGTTGGATTACGATCTATGTATCTATCTATTATATTATTAAAACAACTAACAACCAATGTCTAGGATTTAACAATTTAGTTCTAAACTTTATCAATGATCGAGATTAACCAATGTGAATCTCATGTAGTAAGAGTTAGCCGGCTACACGCTGCCTGTTCGTATTTAGCACGGACTCTTGATTTGCAACTAATTATTTGTTTGTATTTGGCATGGACTCTTAATTTGAAATAGATCGTACAACATATATTTACGTCCGTGACCCTGGCTGGTGGATCCAAAGCTCGATACAAACTAGCAAGCAGCCGTGATGGCTCAAGGTAGGGTAGCAAGTCATCCACGACGAGTCCATCTCTCCGTCACAACCGATGGATTGAAGTCACGCGGCGGCGATTCCTAAAGTCCATGGACTTCTTGGTTCTGGCGGAGCAGTGGATGGTCGTCCGACCGGAGAACAAGAGACAATGCAGGCTTCGATCTAGATGAAGAGGAGCGTCCACAGTTCTATCGGCATGGTTCCGAAGCCGGATGGCGCCGAAGGTGGACCAGGAAGTGAAGTAGCCTGGGCGAATGCAGAGTCACCAAGAAGTGGAGAAGAGATCGGCCGCATGAACGATTAGATTTGGATGCGCTCAAGCCTCCTAGAAGAACTGGAATCCAGATCACGGCGGCACCATCCCACTCAACACCATGCGAGCACCCTAAACAGATCGATGTCACCCAAAAGCATGTGTCTCCCAAGTGGATTTGTTCCTAGGCTTCAGCTGCAATCACGATTTGGAATAGCGCAACGAGAGGTAGGACATAGTCGTCAACTTATCTCATGTACAAAAGGATCGTGTTTATAGCTCCTAGGTTACTTGGAGGACTAATCTACAGAATAATACTGATCATGTCATGTATTCTTGCGGTGTGCCATCAATGATGGAAATTATAGCAAGGAATAAATGTTTGCCCGAAGGTAGAAGAAAAGCAATTCACTGACTGGGCACATGCATAGTCTCCGTGGTCAATGAGGTAACCAGGAAGCTGCAAAAGTTCTGGAGGACAAAGAGAAAACTTTATAAGACAAACTGTCATGGTCGTCCATTAATGTATGATGTGACCATCAAGTACTTTGCTCAAAAGAAAAGAAGAGGACAGTGGCAGATCAAATTGGTATGTGTTAATAATGTTTTTTTGTATTTCATATGTATTTATTCTTATAGAGAGGTTAACCAAACCATATAACTGCGAATGTGACAGAAAACAACTGGCACTGATGAATATCAAATAATAATCTATTCTTGCTATACGCTAAAATATAAGAGAAAACAATTAACTAAATTATATCACTTTTCATTGTCATCCCAACCAAGACTTGACGGAGTAGAATTGAAAAACCTACAGTATGCTTACACAGTTATGGCCCAAAGGAGGAAATTTCTGTTTGGCGGAGGTTGCGCATGTTTGTGCATGGCTAAATCTATCCCTCCGATAGATTTGGAGTGGACATGAATCTGGGTTCATAATACTATTGTTGGGATTTCTTCTATAGTATATTTTTAAGGAAGAACAAACTACAATTTTATAAACCATGGCAGATGGAACATTTATTTGGTGGATAAGGAAATAAATATATTTTCTTCATAAATTGTTTGTAATACAAATAATGAAACTTCATTAAAAAATACATAAAGATATTAGTATTTAAGAAACCCAAAGTAGAACTAAAATGTATAATGTAACAATTTGATTTCTATTATATCTTTACTATTAAATGGGAGTTCGTGACGGCAGTAGGTTCTAAAATACGTTTGACATACATCATTGAGAGCATCTTAGCCATCCAATCAACATCAAACGGTAAGATTTATGACATAAAAATAACTACATCCCACCCACTAATTAAGCAAAAAATTAAAAACAAATCATGGCTGATTAATGCTGACCTATCCACAAATTAAGCAATGACATGCGGACGTACCGGTGTGTTCTTATTTCCCCCCTTCATTCTAGTGGCACATACAGACGTACAGGAGGAGGCGGAGTCGCTACCCGCAGAGGAGGCCAAGTGTCAAGGCAGACTTGATCGAGATGGCTAACACCCGTAGGGATGGAGGCGGCGAGATCGAGCAAGATACAAAAGGTGCTATCTGCGATGCACAGGGCCGACACAGCAGGGTAGCTCTATCCGGAGCAGCCTTAAGGGAAGCTCCCTGGTGGCCCAGGTGAGTGACGCGCCGCCGGCTCGGTAACCGCTCGAGCAGATACGGCGAGTCAGACCTCTGCCTGGGCCTTCGTGCGTGACCATCTGCTGCGGATATTCCCCAGTCCCTAGATCTGGCCCATCTTGACATCGTGCCCCTCGACCATGACCTGGTGGCCTCTCCACCTTGACCAGGTCACCGCCGTCTTGAGGTACAACATCCTCCAACTTAATCCCTTGTTCATCAAGAGATCTGGCCTCTTCCAATACCGAGCTCGCCGCTATCTGATTACCATCTGACCACCTCCAAGCCGGGCAGCCTCCTTATTCCGGAGCGCCTCTAGCCCGACATGATCTGAGATCACTGCAGGCGCTTGCCAATGTCAATTCGGATCAAGGGGATGAACTCATGAATCATTAAGAGGAGAAACAAAGTGACAAGGGTATAGATAATAGAGCCCATCAGTTGAGTACCCCTGAGGCCCGTTAAGCTAGGCCCAATTGTAATACTAGTCAAAATACGAGTTCTTACCGTATGTTGATATTGTAATCTATATCGGACCCTACCCGATCCTCGAGACCTGGCCACCTATATATAGGGGCCAGGAGAGGATGGTGTAGGCTAGATTGAAAGCAAGCCAGGTTTTACACCCACGTTTACTTTCATAGCCACCTTGTTTGACTGAGTTTACCTTCGAGTTCATCCGACGCCCTATCTCCCCGATCCTAAGTTCTTCATCTAGGACATTTGTCGAGTTAACCCCTCGTCAAATGGCGCCGACCGTGGGGACTCTGGGCATTGGAATCATGAAATCGACGGCTTTTTCACTTTTAGCCAACAGCAATCCGCAAATCAACAAAATTCAGATACCCTTCGGAACTATCGATTTTCAACCTCACCAGTCAGGTTTCACACAAGTATTCGAGAGCATGGATCAGGATATGGATTTGACGATCGGAAGTCTAAACTTTTGCGTCGGATCACTAGGTTCGATTCGCCTTTCAGATCCGACGAAATCGGATCCATCGGCAAGTGAGCCCAAGACAGTAGCAATGTCGGAATCATCAGAAGGTTCTTCCAGCGAGGTAAACTCGCCGATCAGCTTGGAAGAAGAAGAAGAAGAAAGAAAAATCGCAGAAGGCGATGAAACCACAGAAAACTTCGACCTAGAGGTTCAACTTGGAGATCTCATGATCTACCACGACGACATCTCAGATCAATCAACGGACACTTGGAAGACAGGACTAGAACTTTCTGAAGATGACAATTCGATCTTCTCAAGTTAGAACGGCAAACTCGACAATCGATGCCAGATATTAGCCATCGCAGAAGACAATTCAGAAGAACTCGACGACAACAACAATCCAGTGCTCAATCCAGCAAACATAAATAGAGGAGCAAACCACTTAGCGGAAGGAGAAACCGCTGACTCCCTCGCAACAAGGGTAAAAGTTCGATTATCAGAAGATGAGTGGAGAACAATCAATACAGCCGTGGAGCACGCCACGCCAGTACCAGCAAATTCCAGACAAAACATGCTTTTGGGATACCATTACACCCTAAGGCAGCAGGCGAAGTTATTAGCAAAAGAAAGGATTGAAATACAGAAAAGGAAGGACTCAGCCATTGCAGCAAGCGACGCTGCTCGCAGAGCACGAAGCGATGCATCGTACACAAGCAGAAGGCATCATCGGCATGGATCAAGATATGAGAATCTCGGGCATTCAGAAAGGCAAAGTATCTCAAAAAACCTCGACTCGTCCTTCCTATCGGTCGACGATCAAGGAAACATTATACCAAAAAATCCTGAAGCAGCACTGGTGGCAGCTCAAGCATACTTGTATACAACACGACCTAATCCAGGAGATCCGAGGGAACATATGCATCGTGCAGCACTAAACAGATTGAAGATGGTAGGCAACAAACTATCAGCAAAAGAGGAGGAAGTGTATCGCAACAAAGGAACCCATAAACCAAGGTCACCACGCCGTCACAATAGTCCTCGGCATAGAAGTGGAAGTCGACGACCTAGGACACCGTCACCAGGATGATATAGTAGTCCAAAAAACAAAGGAACCCGATGATCCAGAACTCCAGATAAAATACCCGACTATGAAGACGATGAAAAGGAGATGGGGGCGCCATGCTTTACCCGCAGGGTTCGCATCACGCCAGTACCCAAAGGCTTTAAATTACCTCATGACCAGCAAAAGTACGATGGATCTCAGGAGCCACAGTCATGGCTTTCAGACTACCTGCAAGCAGTAAAAATATTAGGAGGAACCAGGGAAATAGCAATGCAAAGTTTGCAGTTACACCTCACCGGTGCGGCAAGGTCATGGTTAAGCAAACTAGGAGAGGAAACAATTGGAAACTGGGAAGAACTCACAAAGCAATTCACGAGCAACTTCAAGTCGACATACAAGCGGCCAGCATCTATAGAAGAAGTCAAAGCCTGCGTGCAGCAACGCGGGGAAACATTGAGGGCATACATGCAAAGGTGGAGTATAATCAAGAACTTGGCAGTCAAAGTCTCAGATGAAAGAGCAATAGACGCATTCATAATTGGGTTACAACGAGGAGACCTAGTAGAAGAGATGGGCAGGATAAAGCCGAGAACAGTATCAGATCTAATGGACGTAGCAAACAGATTTGCAGATGGAGAGGATGCGTGCAACAATAAACGCACGCGATCACCAGAGGATGATAGAGGAAATAGGTATGGAGGTCAACGCAGAAGATCCCGCAACTACGACAACTATGGCTCTCACAGCCAAGTAGCCGCAGGATACAAAGATAACAGCTACCAAAGTAACGACCGTATAAGCTCGGGATACCGTAGCTATGGAAAAGAAGACTACAGAAAGTTTCAACCAAGGGAATCTAGAGAGTATAACCCATCACCAGAAGATATGCTCAACAGACCATGTCATATTTACTCTGCATTTGTCGATGTAAAACGAGTATCCAGACACGCAATGAAAGATTGCACTACATTCTTGAAACTGCAGGAAGCAGCACTCAATAAGCAAGCCGAAGCAAAATGGCAGGGATATGACGAAAACACAAGCAACGCACCAACAACCCAACAAGGGAACAGTGGAGCTCCCAAGATCCAAGATCAACCAAATCAGGGACGCGACGACGACGAAGGATATGTTCCATCTAAAGGGCACATTACAGCAATGATACAGCCAGTGCCCAAGTCGAACAAAGAGGAGAAAAGTATAACTGGCATAGGATTACAAGGTAGCATGACAGAGTACATGGTTGTCAGGGCCTTACGACAACCATCAACAGCTTCGCCAATGTACTGCGCACGATCCTGAAGAAGCACGATGGCACGACAACGGTGGGGATTGGACCATATGCTTTCAGTTCCTGGAACACACTTTGAAGAGCAGTAATCCGCTCAGCAACCTGACGTGATTCACCAACAAGATTGAGGCAGGTACCTGCGGTACAAGCAAAAATCAGCACGGAGAAAGTCAGAGCAAAAACAAAGAGGAGAGGCTCCCTAAAGACTTACAAAGTAACATCTCGCAAACAGACTCGACGATACCAAGAAGAAAGGACTCGCACTCCTCAAAATGAGTGATCCTCGCTACTAGACCCGACACTTTGTCTTCGAGATCAGACACTTGTCTTACGAAACCATGGGACTTACTAGCCTTGTCTAGAGCAACTTGTGCCTGGCGTTTCATCAAGGATAGGCGGCTCTCAAGGTCCGCAACTCTGAAAGAATATTCCTCACATCGACAGGGAGGTCGAGGAGGCGAGGAAATCCTAGAAGCGAATATATCATCAGGGGATGGAGCTCGATCATAACCCGATGATTCACCAGCAAGCAAAGGCTGAAGTCAATCAGAAGAAAAGACACATCTCAGGACCATCATTCAAGCATTTCATATTAGAAAAGATATCTACAAGCAAGTGCAAAGCCTTTTGACCAGTTCTTAGGCAGAGCATAACTAGAAGTTTATTACAACAAAAGAGATGAATAAAACAATAGGAAGACTAAGTCTACGCCACCTCAGCATCATGCTCCGTGGCAGAGGAAGGCATGGCAGAAGCAGCACCAGCAGTCGGAGGAGGCACGGATTCATTTGTCGCTGGTGTCGAAGAAGCTGGCATAGAAGAAGCCGCAGAAGCCGCAGAGGGAGAAATCATGGCCACAATGGCGGGCGAAAACTTCTTTGCCTTCTCAAAGAAAGCCTTTAGCTCTGAGCGGGTGCGGCCATGGGAAGAGCCAACCTTCTCCCAGTCAACCTCCGCACCATGTGCATATGAAAATGCAATGGCCCCCTCGGCACCATGCTTCAAAGAAAGGCCTTTCATCTGAAGCACGGGGTCGTCAGTGGTGTCGAAGGCCTGGGCAAGTTTCTTCACATCATTGTGTGGCACTTCCGCCTTTTGCTTGGGCCACAACCCTACAAAAATCCACATAAGAACACAGTTAACTAACTCGAAGATGTCTCGGACGGATTTCCAATTCGCTTCAAGCAAGCTAACCGCAGTCATGAGAGGATCGCTGTCTGGTTGCAAAGTCAACGCAGGCACTCTAGTGTATTCTGTAGAACCAAGAAGACAGAAAACAGCAGAAGAAGAATATATAAGCAAGTATAAGAAAACAAGTAAATCAAAAAGTAGTAGAAGAAGAAAGATACAGTATGTACCTCCAGCAGCAGCAGACATCGTGTTCAGCCGCTCAGCCACAGCTTGTCCTGCTGGAGGTGCTACTTGTTAGCATCAGACAAGGCTTTCTCCGCTTTCTTCGCCTTAGCCAATGCTGATTTATTCGACTTCTCAGCACTGACCTTGGCAGCAGTCGCGGCATCAAAAGCTTTCTGAGAAGCGCTGAGTTCAGCCTCCAGCAATGAAATGTGAGCATTGGCTGTCGCTAAGGCAGCTGTAGGACAACAAGGAGGAAAGAAAAGATCAAGCAACAAGCAAAGAAAAGTATACAAGATAAGCAAAGGTAGGAAAAGTAATTCACCTTCGGAAGCTCTAGCAACCTTCAAGTACTCAGCACATTCAGTGCCCAAGGCGACAAATTTCTTCATCAATGCCTGTCAAGGAGGGAACACGTGAGTATACGGATAACGCAAGAAACATAAGGGAGGATAACCACTTACATCATCAGGGGAGTCCACGGATTCATGGGCTTCGAGGGAAACATCGGCTTCCTTCGATTTTTTCGATCGCTTGGTGCTCCGGGACACGGGAATTTTCTTGATAGGAGCTCGAGGGGCCTTCGGAGATTTCACGGCCGGCTCAACTTCTAGCATGGGAGGTTCATTAGCAGTTATATCCTCAGCAGAAGGAGCAGTGGTAGCATCCCTCTTCGGGTCCTCATCATCACTACAAAGAAAAGCAAAAGGAAACAGGTTTTATACAACCCAAAAAGGGAAAAAAGCAAACACAACAAAATCATAGAGTACATAGAACATTTACGATGCCATGAAGTCGAACAGTTCTAGATCATCTTCTTGAACAAGGGCTTCACCGGCCGCAGTTCTCTGGACGGAGGTACTCGAAGAAGCGAGCTCTTCGACACGCTTTCTCTTCTTATCGACAACAAGATCTTCAGAAAGTGCAGGAGGAGGCGACGTCGTCGAGCTCGTATCATCTTCTGATACTTCGGCATCATCTCTTCCTGATTTTCTTCAGCCTCGGGGGCTTCAGAAATAGCAGAGGCCTGATCCGCCGAAAGAGGCCCCTCCTCTGGAAGGGGAGGGCGCGAAACAAGGAACTGATGATCCTGCAAAAGAAGTAAGTCAGTAAAATCATCGAGACATGCCAAATGATAGCAGGAAGATGATGGGAAAAACGAGAATAGATAACGCAAAGAAAACATACCTCGGGCAAAGGGTGCTCGGAGTCGAAATAAGGGGTGGCCAAGTCCGCAACTGCATGATCCTTGGTGAGCTTGGTAAGCGCCCTGACCCGCTTGTCGACATCTTGCTTCTCAATCAGATCTCCAGAGACTCGAGAAGAATCTACCAAGCTAGAATAGTTCCAAAGCTTGGAAAGACGAAGCTGCAGGGGTTGAACCCGACGTTGCACAAAGAACGCCATGAGTTGAATACCTGACAGAGCGCCTCCTTTACCTCCTTTCAGGGCTTGGATGCGGGTCAGCAGTGGTGCGATCTCCTCCATCTCTACATCTGTGGGAGCTGAATCCCACGATGACAACTTCTTCAATTGCTTGGAGGCATCGAAAAGGGCTAAGCCGTATTCATCATTCGAGGAGGCCTTACGGTCTTTGATATAAAACCATTTGGTCCTCCATCCCTGGACTGATGCAGACATGGAAAATTCCAAATATTGGGCTTCAGCATGCATAGAGACGACAGCTCAGGCTTATTTGATAAAGAAACGCTGGGGCGGAGCCAAAAGATGGACCTCTAGAGAAGAAAATGGGGTTCGATCCCCAGGAACGACTCGCAAAGAGTCACGAAATAGGCAATGTGGAGGATAGAGGTAGGTGTGAGCTGGTGAAGCTGCATACCGTAAACATAAAGAAGCCCATGAAGGAACTCGTGGGCAGGAAGAGAGTGTCCATGGAGAAGGAAAGCGAGGAACATCACCCAGTAGCCGCTCGGGGGCTTGGGGATCCGTTCGGTGCTAGGGAAGATGATGGAATCGTTGTTGGAAACGAGACTGTCCGCCTTGGCGTTGTTCAGATCCTTCTGCTTGAAAGCAGAGGGCACCCAGCTCATTGCGGAGTTCGTCGCTTTACCCTTGGCCATCTTGTTCTTCTTCGCCAAGTGCTTCACATGCATCCACGATCTTCACTCGGGGGCTAGGCAGGAGAATAGCAGGGCGCAGAGATTGAAATAATGGCGGCGGCGGAGATAATGAGCTGGTAAATAGTACAAATCTCCACTCTCCACTAATATACCTTCCCGGAGAAGGAACGTGGGCTGAGACGTGGCGCACGGAGAGGAAGCGGCAGCCCACTAACGGGCGGGGAAAATACAAAATTACCGCGCTACCCACGAAACGGTTCGCGCTCATTCAAAGTGACGTATAGAGAAATTTGGCCGCTGACAGTCATGAGCAAGATACAAAACCAAAGATAAACTCGACATATGCGTGTACTCGACAAATATTGAATATGGCAATTTGCAAGTAAAGAATGAAAGCGCGGTGACAAATGATTGGCACTGACAAAACAGGAATTAATTTTGGAGACTATACCCGAAAACATTCGACTATAGCCTTGGGGGCTACTACCATCGGGAGCGCTGAGCGCGCCCCCGATGATATTATCATCAAACTATTTCGAGTTGAAGTATGAAGATGGAGCACACTATATTTGAGCCTATACTCAAAAAAATAATTCTTCGACTATAGCCTCGGGGGCTACTCCCATCGGGAGCGCTGGGCGCGCACCCGACGATGTTTATTCATGAATACCGGAGCAAGGAAGGTGAAGGAAAATTCGATGAAATGTTATTAGTCCCATCGGGAGCGAGTTGCTTATTAAGTCATGGTTATATAACCCAAATATTTTCAGTCAAATAAAGACTGCGACATGTGATTCTCGAGTTGCATTATCGCAATGAAACTCGAATGCCGTGATTTATCATGAAGGTAAGACCCCGGGATCCGTCCTGTGAGGCCTGGTATATGCACATGGATGCGCTCTGCTGGTATGTATCCATGTCTACGACGTGAAGAAAATCCTGGTGGACGCACTAGGTACCCTGAGAACCACTGGGATTCATTCTTTGTAAGTCCTAAATGCGGCAAAAGAATGGGTTTGACCGGTTTCCTGAATTCAAGTCCAAGGGGATTGAATTTGAAGTAGGTGACAAGTATCTATTCCGGCAGTTAACTGGCCTCTTGATCCGTCAGAGTTGTCAGGCTTGTTCATCAAAACCCCTTGCGAGATATCATAATAAGAATAAGTCGAAAGACCAAGTCGAAGATTTGAAGATATGAAGAAGTCAGAGAAATGATCAAGTCGAAGATTTTAAGATTAGAGATTCAACCTGAATCTGCAATTCTGGTAGAATCTCAGGGGCTACTGACAAGGGTATAGATAATAGAGCCCGTCAGTTGAGTACCCCTGAGGCCCGTTAAGCTAGGCCCAATTGTAATACTAGTCGAAATACGATTTCTTACCGTATGTCAATATTGTAATCTGTATCGGACCCTACCCGATCCTCGAGACCTGGCCACCTATATATACGGGCCAGGAGAGGACGGTGTAGGCCAGATTGAAAGCAAGCCAGGTTTTACACCCACATTTACTTTCATAGCCACCTTGTTTGACTGAGTTTACCTTCGAGTTCATCCGACGCCCTATCTCCCCAATCCTAAGTCCTTCATCTAGGACATTTGTCGAGTTAACCCCTCGTCAGAAAGCATCAAATTGGGTTGGTTAGTTAGTATCTCCCTGGTTGGGTTTCTCAAGATCAGATAAACATTTATTTCAGGAAGATAGATGCAACCTTTGTAGAAGCGGAGCAGCGTCGAGTTGACTAGCTGAATCGTAATGTCACGGTGTTCTTTTCTTCAGAAACTATGTTGGTCCCTGAATGAGATACAATGTGCTTGTTGGTGATGTTCCTATGTTGTGTTCTCAACAAATCCATACGTGTTGATTAAGTTTTTTCTGTACCTTTTTAGTACCATATTAAGGAGAATGCTAAATAAATATCCATCTAGATTGACTCCCAAATGGTTTTTTGTTTCCCTGAAACCTGCACTGTTTGCTAAGAAAGACTGGATTCATAAAAAAATTGGTTGCCCAATACCTCAATGGGTCCTGTGCTTTAATTTTTTTCTTGCGGTCTGAACTAAGAAAAGAAAAATTCATCAAGGAGAAGACATCACGGTTTTATCAACAATACGGAGGCAAAAAAGAATCAGCCTCATCAGTGAGTACAACAAGGATCCTACAGATAACATGTCCAACACCCTGATTCAGTGATGGTGATGTTCCTGCATAGAATCGTAATACTGAGAATATTATCAAAACTAAGTTATAATGGTAACCTTGGCTATTGTACTGATGTATAGATGTTCAACTTTAATATGTTCAGGTTCATTGCCTTTTTATCTACACATTCATCAACAACTAAGAAGATCGGTATTTTGACATAATGAAGCTTTTAGAAAATGGATGGACAAACTTCTGTAATCTTTTCCTTTTGTTTGTACTTTTAATTATTACTATGGGGGTTTCGCCCAGTGTCTCTTGGTTAAATTTTTTTTAAAGCATAATGCATTTTGTATCCTCACTAGGAATCAACAAATATAAATTAAGAAATTGGGGCTTAATACAATGCTAATAACACGAGCAGGGGTACATTCTACAGTAGTTTCATATATCTCTGTGTAACCACAGGTTTATTCACGCCCTAGGTTCTCCGAGTGAGTTTTCCTAAGTGAGTTCAGTGGTAGCGATAAAGAAATTATTTTGTATAAGATGTTTTACATGACAAAAGTAATACATTGAAACAAAAGAGTGTTTGACACTTTTATGAAAAAATATGCATTTTCAATGTCCCCATATATATAGTTGTCTTTTTGTGGCAATGCACATTCTCCTCCCCAAATCCCCCCGTCATCATGGATCCGTGCTCGGGTAGGCAGGCACGACCTCTAGGTGGAGCAATTAGAAAATTTGAAGTGGCATCCAAGATCCTCCTCGCTGCCTCGAGCAACTGCTAGCAGAAGAAGATATTGGTTCAGCACTACTAGAGCCCTTCACTTTCTAGGAATGGCTGTCGGTTGATGGAACCAAGTTCGTGAAGCCTCGATCACTCACAGACAATCATCGAAGCCATGCAATGATGAGCCGTAGCAACGCACTAGCATTCAACTAGTAGCCATTAATATTTATGTATGGACATCGATGTCAATGTAAAATGAACAACATGCATATGTTGATTTCAAGTACTCTAAGAAAGGACAAGCTATGATTGGATCGAGCAAGAAATAATATGATAGCATTTTTTATGAATATACATCAAAAATAAATTTCCTTTGAATGGCAAGCGACATAGGAAATTAGCTGAAATACAAGCATGCATGTGCCGAAGCATATAGAGCCTTCATATTGCAGTAATGAAAAAGTATAAAAAAATTATTTCTAGAGTATGTACAATAATGTTCAAATCTAAGAAATGACTACAGTTGTAGAGACAAAAGCAACAAATTGGTAGGACACTTAGTGATTTTGGCTTGTGGATAGAGATCTTAATCTATCAGTTCTTTGTCGCCACCCAAAACATTTGTTGGCAAAAAACTACTATACTTGACCAAACTTTTTTGAAACAAAACTTATGTTTCAAAATATGTAGACTTCCGCTCGATTTATTTTATATTTTAAGTCTATATTACTGTTGAACTATCTCTAGCTGAAGATTCATATATCACGGTTCAAAGAATCAAATATGATGACACTTAGGAAATCTAGCTGCGCAAATGCGCGGGCCAACCAGCTAGTTATATTGTAATGCCCAAGTGAATCTCATAGTGATCCTCATGACATTTGTATGCTTTCTTTATTCTATCAATTTCCCAACTGTAATTTGTTTACCCAGCATGTTATTTATCTTATGGAGAGATACATCTAGTGAATTGTGGACCCTGGTCCATTCTTTTACATTGTTATTACCGTTTACTATTTACTTGCATTATTTACATTCTCGCAAACTACTATCTTTTACCACACGATATATTTAATCCTTTGTTTATAGGAAACCGGTGAGATTGACAACCTCATTGTAAGTTGGGGCAAAGTACTTTGGTTGTGTTATGTGCAAGTTCCACATTGTTGCTGGTGCAAATCTACGCCCCAGATAAGGCGCCATATATAAATTGTCTGGAGCTGTCGCCAAGCCAGCGAGCATCAACCTTCGAAAGTTGGTTCTTTCTCCTACTCGTTCGATAAACCTTGGTTTCATACTAAGGGAAGACTTGCTGCTATGCTCATCATACCTTCCTCTTGGGGTTACCAACTGGGCGGTCAACTACACGCCATTAGACAGCTTCATTCCACTTGGTGAATTTGTCGACTATGACAAGATGGGTGTGGCTGCAGTGCGCCAATCTTGGTAGCTTGCAAACCATGCCGAGTCCCCATTGAGCAAATGGCTATGGCAAAGGGATTGTGCTGAGCTCTAAGGCTGGAGCGAGTGGTTCGGTTGCAAACATCTGGCATGCGTTGCATCTGGAGACGATGTTTTTGGCATCTTGTACCACTGTGTGCCAATATAACCCTGCTCGGTAGGCTTTGACAGTGATTACTTGGCTGCTGGCATGGTGTCTGCAGGTTCCCGCGTGTATGTCATGCAGTAAGAGCCATTCGTTGTTGGGTGCAATGCAGTGTTGAAGGACTCCAGATATGCTCTGCTTGTATAGCTCGCTGTTGATGACCTTATAAGCTTTGGAGCGGTGAGCGATGCGTCGTGCCTTCGTCGGTTCCTCCAAGAGTTCCTATCATGTGACGTAAACAACAAAGGGTTGCATCTAGATAGGTTCCATCATCATGACTTCCATTGCTTTGTCGGGTGCTATGGGGGCCTCTGGTACTGTGGGTGCTGGAGGGATGTCGCTTGGTGAATCCCCGGTTTACTGCTGGATTGGGTGGAGGCGCCTTGATCTTGATAGAACGCTTGTTGATTTTTTCCAAGAATACTCCAGTGGTATGGGTGCACAGGTGGACCCGATGTTAGCCAGGTTGTCGACTTCCTCGTTGCTCATGCGATCAATGTGCAAGAGCTCGTAGCCATAGAAATATTCTTCAAACTTATTCGAATCACCGTAGATCATGAGTCTGGTGGCTCCGGATGCCTTGGCCATCCGCTTACCATGGAGGAGGGCTTCATACTATACTTTGTTGTTGGAGGTGTTACTGAAGTTCATGCGGAGGATGTAGTGTAGCTTGTCTCCTTGGTAAAGATGATGATGTCTCATGCGCCTGCTCCTTCAAATCTCTTCGAGCCGTCGAATTACATGCTCCACGAGGTCGACAAGTCTGGCTTGGCTGGCGGTTGTAGCTCTATCCTATCAGATAAGAAGTCCGGTACTACCTAAGACTTTATAGTCGTGGATCCCTGTTATGTGATCTCTCGTGGAGATAGCTCGATGCCCTATAGGGAGACTCTAGCGGTGGGCTTTGGGTTGTTGAGGATGCTGGATAGGGGAACATCGCTCACCAATATGATCGGGTGCTCCATGAAGTAATGGCGTAGTTTGCATGCTGTCATGAAGACACCATATGATAGTTACTGATAGTGCACGTGCTGCTTTTTGGCCGGGGAGAGAACCTTGGTTGCATAGTATGCGGGATTTTGTACTCCATGAGTTATGCCATCGTTGGGGCGCTCAACGATTAGAGCGATGCTGACGAATTGGTTGGTGGCAGCAACATACATCAGCATCGGTTCCTTCTCCTTTGGCATAACCATGACATGGGAAGTTGATAGTAGGCGCTTAAGGTCCTTAAATGTTGCTTGAGCTTTGGCTACCCACTCGAACTTGTCATATTTCTTCAGGAAATGTTAAAATGGCAAGGTTTTTTCTCCAAGTTTGCTGATGAAGCGGCTAAGTGCTGCAACGCGTCCGTTGAGCACTTGGATTCCTCAAAGGCCTGTTGGCTGTCCCATGGCCAGTATGGCCCTAATTTTCTCTAGGTTCGCTTGATTCCTTGAGCAGATATGAAGTACCTGAGTAGTTGTCCTGTAGGGACCCTGAACGCACACTTTGTCGAGTTTAGCTTGATGTTCTACTTGGTGGTGATGACGATATCGTTAACATAGACTTGGACGTTCTAGCCTATTTGATCCTTTAGGCATGCTCACATGCTCCGCTGGTACGTAGCTCCTACGTTATTCAGCCCCAAGGGCATTGTTGTGTTGCAAAACATGTTGGTGGGTGTTATAAATGTTGTTTTCTCTTCATCTTTGACTTTTGTCCTAATTTGGTTGTAGCCTGAGTAGGCATCAAGGAAGCAAAGACATTCACATCCTCCAGTGGGGTAGACAATCTAGTTGATGCATGGTAGGGGGAAGTGGTCCTTTGGGCGGTGCTTGGTCAGGGCCATGTAGTCGACGCACATGCAAGGGATCTTGGTTTGCTTCTTCAGGACAAGGACTAGGTTAACTACCCAGGTGGCTGTTTTCATTTCCCAAATGAACATGGCCTCGAGGAGGTGCTTGATTTTATCACCAATAGCCTTGTGCATCGGCTTAGAGAAGCGACGCATCGACTGCTTGATAGGTCGGGTGTCGGGGTATACTTGAAGTGTGTGCTCATCGAGTTTCCTCGAGATGTCTAGCATGTCTGCTGGGCACCAGGCGAATGTCTCCCAGCGCTCATAGAGGAAGTCGATGAGCTTGCTTTCCTATGCAGGTTGAGGTTAGTCGACACAATGGCGGTCTTGGTAGGATCTCTTGGATTTATATGATGTTCCTTGGTGTCCTTGCTGGAGTCGAATTCCATGTCGGGCGCTGCCCTCTTGGAGACTAGGAGTAGCGTAAGGTCTATCCTTTCCTTCTATTCCGCAAGTTTCTACTGCATGCCCAAGGACTGTGAGATCTTGTTGAAGAGTTTATCACAGTTGTTAGATCGTATAAAACTTCCGCTAACGGTGAGGACCTTGTTTGGCCTTGGTATCTTGAGCTTGATTTAAGCGTAGTGTGGTACGACCATGAAGCGGGTGTAAGCTGGTTGGACGAGTATGGCGTTAAACTGTGAGGGCCAGTTCATGACCTTGAATTCTATTTTCTCACGCTGGAAGTTGTCGGGTGTGCCGAAGATGACATCTAGGTTGATGGTTCCGAGGAGGAATTTATGGCTTCCCGGGGACGATGTCGTGGAAGGTGGCATCTAAGGGCGTGAGGTTGGTGAGGGAGACGTTCATGGCATGTAGTTTGTCAGCGAAAATCAGGGTGATTCTGCTGCTTCCATCCATGAATATCCTAGCTGAGGTACCTATATTGGGTGTTCTACGCTGTCGAAAAGCACGGGTACCTCTGACCAATTAAGGTAGTTAGGGGTCGTGGGTGGTTGTGTTACCGCCATGTTCACCTGTCGGGTGAATAGCTTCTACCGTTAATTGGGAAAACACCCCCCTCTGGATCATACGTAGATTTCCTCGGGAAGGTGTGTATTGCTCAGCTCTGGCGATAGGTGGCAGCTATGGCTACACCTGCTGTATCTGTTGGGGATATATAAAATGGTTATACCAGCGACGTAGTCCTAAACTAGCAAGCCTGGGTGGCCCATAGATGGTGTTCAGGCGACAGGCCTGATCGGATGACCTAGTTGCTAGGGGACCCATGGCGGATTCCCAGATAGTAGGAGCTATTGCGGATTCCTAAAGACCTACGTATGGCCGCTACTTGATAGACAAGGCATAGTGTAAGAATTATTCTATGACTCCATATTGTATACGCCTTAGAACCGCCGTGATGCCCAAGCCTGGCACCTTTATAAGCTGGCTTGGGGGAGCCCTTGAGGCGAAAAGACAATCTCATTGTAACCGAGCACTTATTTCCATTATAGTGAATAATAACAGCATGTAGGAATCCGCCCCTGCTGTGGGATCTGAAGCTGGGTAAACTCGTGGTATTCTCGTCCCGGATCGCTAAGCCATGTTCACCCCCCTTCCACAAACCACCATAGATTACCCTCCATGGAAGATCTGTTGGTAGAACCACGATAGTTGGCGCCTACTGTGGGGGTATCAGGCGTCTGGACCGGAAATCCGGGCGAGATCCACCTTTGCGGGCATCAGCGATACTGTCACTATCGGGTGCGTCCTCTATGATTTTGGCGTTCCCATCGTCTCGAGAAGAACCCGCCCACATCTTTTTCATCCCAATCAAAGATATCCACATCTTCATTGGTGAGAATAACCCTACCACCACAACAAAAAGCAATGTCCGGTGGACTGGCACAGTCAAAACCCCCATACGTACCGCTTTCGAGCTGGATACGGAGGAGGGAAGATCCGATCTGGAACTTTCTAAGTCCTCTAAATTAGATCTAAAATCTAAACCCACCCAACCTGCTCTAGAGGTAGAGGAAGAGTCGGAAGGCCACTGCGAATCCGCCGTGGCTATCCAAACATTAGAGACAAAGAGGTACCACTTTATTGCTTTCATTGGCATAACTTCGGAATCTAGCTCCAATGCAGACGACATCCAAAATGAATCCATCCTCGAGGCACTCAAGTATGCTGACAAAGCTATGACAAAGAAGCCTACAACACTGACGAGTACAATGTCACCATGAAGGAATCCAAGGCCGAGCTCGCTCATATGGGGTTAGAAAAGAAACAAGCAGCCGCCAAGCAGGTGTTCATGAAAAACAAGGGAGATGATGAATGATATGGGCACGAAGGAGGAGGTGAAGCCCAATTTCAGGACTCCACCAAGATGAGGGAAGCTCATTGCAGATTGGCACGCCAGGACGACCTACGATATGAGATAATTTAGTCTAAGGTTGTGTCAGCAATTGATATATCTGTTTATGTTATTTCGTGTGTCAGGTCATGTTATGGGCCACTTAGATTTATTTGTGTTTTGGGTTTGGGCCTGTCCAAGCCCAACAGTTTTCTGGCCATCTATATAAGGAGGCCAGCAGTCTAGGGTTTAGGGGAGTTCAGTTGTTTAGTCAAAAACCATCGTGTGCTCCACTGTGTATCATCCCTCCGGGGAAACGGCGCTGCCGTGTTATCTAATAAAGATTACTGCGAGGGTTCTTGTGTTCATCAAGAATTATCAGGCCGTGGTTTGAGGTGTGGTGATCTTGATCAAGTTGCTTGCTGGATTCGTTCCTCTTCTTTAGGTGGCGTTCTTCGCGTTATTGGAAGATTTATATCTGGTTAGACTCGATGTGAAAGATCGGGACAAAACTCCAAGGATCACCGGCGTGATCCTTATCATGTGGTATCAGATTACTGGGTTTCTCACCGCGAGTATTTTCTGTTGTTGATCTGCGAATTGTCTTCTCAAGCAGTTTTCAGATCGGCTGGTTTGTTCTAGTGATTGGTCTACAGATTGTTATTTATCGGATTTTCAGATCTGGAAGGAGTTGATGCTGAGTGTTCTTCACTGCAATTTACGTCGGACGTGACGCCAGATCCGATCTCCTGCTTTCCGGTTAGATCCGATCGAACAGCAAAAAAAAAATCTGCTCGCTATCCGATCGGAACGAGATGTGGAGATCGATTGGCAGGAGTACATTCGGTTTGCCCCAGCGCTGGCCAGATCGAATCGGCAAAGTCAAACACAGAAAAAAAATACAAGACCGCCCGTGCGTTGCACAACAGATCCGATCGCTGGAGTATATTGGAAAAACAAAAAACAGAACAGGAGCCGGCCGCCGCCACGCGAGCGATAGGGAGGCCAGGTGCGCCCGCGCCCGATCGGGAATTGAGGGATTCGCCCTTGCTGGGGCTCGCGGCTCGTCGCCCGCCTGGCGATCCCGCCCAGGATCTAGTGTTCCTAGCGGGCCGGCCCATCTGGCCTCGAGCTGTTCGCTCGGCTGCGCCTGGCGCAATCGCTGCGGTCAGGAACGCGCGCTAGACCTCAGACCATCTCTGTGGTCAGGCGCCGGACGTTCACCCAGTTTTTATTCGTTTTGTCAGTTTCGTTTGCTGGTTTTGACTGCAATTTCGACAGATACTACTCAATACCAATAGCTGCAAGGAAAAGCATAGGTAAAATTGTTTTGTATTGATAAATCAGTGAAGGCTAGGACAAAATAGTAACAAGATGGATTCTTTCCCGGGTGATTATTACGGCTATAAGTGTCGCAGTGGTAAGAAATCTAGCGATATTTTCAATGACTATCTTGACCTCCTGGATGGTGTTTTAGCATATGATGCATATGAGATCAATTGGCAACTGACCTATGATGCAACAGCTGAAGAGTTTGAGTCATGGGAACGTCATATGCTACAGGGTTTCTATAGGTGTGCTACCTATGATCAAAACATGAATGATTCTACCCGTTTGGCTCTTGCAGACCGACGCGTGGATGACAGGCTATACAGTTGGTGGCATAAAGCATTGTAGGAGAAGAGCATTACCTCTGCAACTTGGGCGAATTTCAGGAAATTTCTGCGAGAGTGCTTTATACCTTCTAGCACCGTGGTTCCTTCTTGAAAGCCCATGGTACCCGTAGAAGTAATTAAGAAGCCACCCAAGGTTGTGCATCGGATAGAGGATGTTGGCAAGAGCATAGCTCCTATACCGAAGGTCGTGACAGCTGTGACTACTCATGAGAAGTTGACAGTTGTTCCATTGCCGACAGTTAGCAAGGTGGAAGCCACGAATTCTGAATTGTCAGCGGTTGATGTTGTCAAGGCTGATGTTGTCAAGGATATCGTGGAGGAGGTTGTACCATTGAGTGGGCTGAATATGCAACTCAAAAGAGTACATGATGAGACTTGCATGACAGTGGATAGAGGCCAGCGATGGACTTTATTTCAGGCGCAGTGTTTGATCAAGGGCAAAGCGTGCAAGCTCATGGTGGATGGTGGTAGCTACTGTAATGGAATCAGTAAGGCTGTGGTGTCGACTTTGGGTTTGTCGGCATGGCGTATTCCTGAACCTAAGCATGTTGCATGGTTAAATAGTTGCGGTATGCTGAAAGTTACTCATAAGGTACGTGTGCCATTTACAGTTGGTGATTATGTTGATGAGGTCGAGTGCGATGTGTTGCCATTGGAGGTATGTGGACTGTTACTTGGACGTCCATGGCAGTATGATCGCAATGTTACTCATGCTGGGAGAGCAAATACATATTCTTTTGTGCATGATGGCAAACAGCGGACTTTGAAACCTATGCAGGATGATCACATAAAGTCTGATGTTGAGCTGGTGGTACACAAGGAGAAGTTGCGCAAGGTTAAGCCAAATTCTGGGCTAGCTACGCCGCAACCTGAGGAGCATGATGCGAAGAGCATCAATGGTGATATTGTTTCAGCCAAGCCTGTAGATGACAAGCCAGTTGTTCTTGTTAGTGACAAGCCGGTTGATGTCAAGCCTCTTATTGATGAAGGGAAGGATATGTCAGCATGTGTTCCATCTGTTCCACTTCCAGCTCGTGTTGACATGGGTGTTTAGACCGATGACGGTGATGCTGATCGTGTTCCGGTGCATACAGTGCCGCGGGTAGTCAGCCACAGTTTTGTTAGAACACCTCGGAGACGTTTTGTTGGAGCAGCAGTGCGTGTGCATACAGGCAAAGATGGACGTGTTCGTCAGTTGTGTGGCCCGGGTATTACTACTTTGCAGGGTCGTGCTAAGCAGGTTCATGTTCAGCAACGCAAGGTTCCAGCAAGGTTTGAGAAGAAAAAGGTGGAGGCGCCTAAGCACAAGTTTATTTGGCGAAGAAAAGAGGTGCAACCACCTAGGGCTGTATCAAGTCGAGCAGGCCAAGAGGGGGGATGTGGTGAGGAAGGCAAGCAACACTTGAAGACGGCGAATATGCATGGTGCTATTGTTGATATTCCGCCACCCTTTCGAGTAGATCCTTACGCGTTGGGGACAACGCTTTTTGAAGGGGGGAGGATGATATGGGCACGAAGGAGGAGGTGAAGCCCAATTTCAGGACTCCACCATGATGAGGGAAGCTCATTGCAGATTGGCACGCCAGGACGACCTACGATATGAGATAATTTAGTCTAAGGTTGTGTCAGCAATTGATATATCTGTTTATGTTATTTCGTGTGTCAGGTCATGTTATGGGACACTTAGCTTTATTTGTGTTTTGGGTTTGGGCCTGTCCAAGCCCAACAGTTTTCTGGCCATCTATATAAGGAGGCCAGCAGTCTAGGGTTTAGGGGAGTTCAGTTGTTTAGTCAAAAACCATCGTGTGCTCCACCGTGTATCATCCCTCCGGGGAAACGGCGCTGCCGTGTTATCTAATAAAGATTGCTGCGAGGGTTCTTGTGTTCATCAAGAATTATTAGGCCGTGGTTTGAGGTGTGGTGATCTTCATCACGTTGCTTGCTGGATTCGTTCCTCTTCTTCAGGTGACGTTCTTCGCGTTATTGGAAGATTTATATCTGGTTAGACTCGCTGTGAAAGATCGGGACAAAACTCGAAGGATCACCGGCGTGATCCTTATCAATGAAGGTCAAATGACAGCGGATTCACCGGCACTAGCAGCTAAGGATGCGCAGGCAGCAGGAGTGCTGGAGTGTCTGCCTCCCACCCCCGCCGCGGTCACTAATGACTTGCCGGTTATCCATGGCGGACCAAGGCCTACGCAGCCCACAATCCCAGAAGATCGACCTGCAGAGGACTTTGCCACGCCTATGGACAAGGTCATGTATGGTATGTTGGCATATCCCATCACTCCTAAGTACTTCAAGGATATATTCTATCTCGAAAATAAGTGTCGTGATATGGTTAAGGAGGCGAAGTCCATCAAGGAGAAGAACGAGAAGCTGGACAGAGACCTCAGCAAGGCACAAGACATGTTTAAACATGCAAGAGACCTAGAGGAGAAGTACCATAAACTCCTTCAAGTCAATGATGGTGGTGATCCACAGCTAATACGGAACCTAGGGTTTGCTACGCAGGATGCGGCAGCATTGCCTAAGGTATACAAAAAAATATGTCTTATCTCGACAAATCACGCAAAGAGTTCATAGCAACCCCCATGGAAAATATACCGGTCTCCAAGGCAATTCTGGAAAGCAATCGATCCCCAGATCCTCTAGACACAGTTTTTAAGCTAATGTCCAAGGCACTGGTGCAACATGAGAGAGCCACCACATCGCAGGGGTGATGAGGACATCCCTATTACACCACCATTATCTCCTGCTCCTATTGATGATGAAGATGTTGTTGCGAAGAAGTCCAACGAGATTAGGATTGGACCAATTACAAGAGCACATGCAAAGCTATTGGAACAACAGGTGAACTCACTCTTAATTGAACCTGATATTTTATTTAATGAGAGCTTTATACTACCTAAGTCTATGCATCTATGTATGATTAGTTTTGTTGATAACACAAGCATTGGACGAGGAGGAGACGTGTCGCAGCGAGATGAGCAAGACTTGATGATCAAGTGCGCGAGGGAGGAGAGGAAGGCAGGCGCACCCGAAGATTACCAGAACATCAAGTCTACATGGGAGAGCATGAGATGGCGCACTAGGACAGCCTTCGACGCGATGTCTATGAGACTAAGGCGCGCCACACTCATGGCCTGCGTGCCAAAATAGGCCGAACCCACGTATGGGTCGGTATGTACCAGTTCAAGTCGAACCAAGTCCGTTTGGGCCCAAACCAGGTTGGTTTTGGGCCAGGTCTTTTTCCAGGATGCCCCAACCCCTTTAAGTACCCCAGGGGCACCCCCTTGTGTCATTTAGACTACGTTTAGATTACCCCCAAACATCAGAACGAAATTGCTTGTAAGCTTTCCTCTAAAATCATATATTCCTCTATGTTTCGCTCGGAATATCTACCCCACTCCAAGTTTGTTTCGATCTGGAGTTTTGCTACTGAGAATTCAAGTGTGATCTGCTGTTCCATTGGGAATTAGGAGATTGCAGAACCGCTTCATGGTCGGCGGCTACGTGCGCAGGTGTGTGGTGTCTCGAATATCCATAGGGTTGAAGATCTGTTGCATTGGCAACGGGGGAACAGCCGGAGAGTTTGTGTGCGTCTCACAGATTATCCACCAAGTTATCGTCCATCTACATCGGCTCACTGAGAAGATCGCGCAACCCCTTATCATCTTGGTATCAGATTCCAGCGTTTACTCGGTGTGAGCATCCCCAAATTCATCCCCGTAGATTTGTTTTTGTTTTCGTCCTATACAGAAAAAGCCACACAAAAATTAGGGTTCTTAGTTTCGCCGTAGCCTAGATTGCATCGAGGTACTGGCTTTAGTCGCTGATCGTATTTTCACGTATCTTTTCATCAACGTTGTAGGAGTCTAGGATCCTCGTTCTTTATTGTATCTTCGAGTCAGATTTCGTGTTTGTTGTGTCAATCTTTGATCTCCTGCCTCTTCCATAAGCCGGCGGCTGTGCGCGTTGTTCTTCACGAGAAGTACTGGATCGAGCAATCAGCAGATCTGATCGGTATAAAAAATACAAAGAAGGCTGCGCCCGATCGCCAGGGGCCAGCCTCGCGCGCGACCTCAGAAGGCATCTGCGCTCGAGCACGCTGGGGGAGCGAGGTGCGACCGCCCGATCGCCTGCCCTCAAGCTCCCCTCAGCGCCAGCAGGCCCAAGCCTGTTTAGGCTAATTTGATCCCCAAAAAAAGAGTAAATTTTTTTTTGGATTACCATTCTCATCCCTTCAAAACTTCTAGTCTTACCTCTCTGATTGCCAAAGCTTTCATAGATTTTACTATCTTGTCTCATCCTCTTCAAATCTAAATACTGGACGACTGTTACCAATTAGACCTGAAGCCTATCAATTGAAGACGAAGCAAAAGTTTCACTCGGGCTTCTTCAAGCCTCTCAAGTCCCAGAGTATGAAGCATGGAGCCCAACTTAACCCTATGTGAAGCCCCTATGGATACGCTCCTGAGAAGTGTTAAAATAATTCGCCTTTGGTTCATACCAAATGGCTTTATCAAGGAGCTGAACTTGTTCCTCCTTGGACTCGCACTTTTGTAGTCGCCAAGGACCGAGTACTTAGTTGCTTGACTAGTATTTGTTAGGTTTGTTAGGCAAATATGCCACAAATGGCGCACTTCAACAATTTCTCTGAAGACCTCACCACCGTGTGATGTGAGAAAGAAGACCTACAAATCTGCACTTCCAAATCAGCATTGACGTCTCATCAACTTCACTCCAGCTTCATCAACAATTACCATCAAGATTTCAACGCAAGCCATGTCAAGATAAACGAAGACCTCAACGACAATGACCAACCTGACTCCTAGGATTAATAGGACAAGCTCAATTGCCTTGATTGAGCTAACCCCAAACATCGTGAGTTTGTTAAGTGTCCTTGGTACTCATAGTACCTTGTGTGTCCTTGATGCTGTTTGTTGTTGCCTTGTGTATTTCTAGAGTGTGTGTTGTTACTTTGTGCTTGTGCTTGGTTAGGCCTCTTGGTCTTAAAAACCCTCTAGCATGTAGAACCCCGAACAGGAAACTTCTCTAAAGTGTGATTTCCCTCTCATCTATATATGTCGGCTTGAGTGGCATAGATAAGTTAGTAGTAAGACTCTAACTCTAACATTGATAATAGTGGAATATAACTCTTCCCGCAACACCCCCATAAGATCTGACACGACAACGTGCTTCAAGCTTTGTCAAGACCTCTCTACAACATCAAGGAAGTAGAAGATAGACCTTCCTAGACTACAGAGGACTTCTAGAAGACCAAGACTTCACTAACCTAGATCGACTAAGCTTAAATCTAGAGTTTCTCTAACATTGATGATACTCTCTTAACACCCCAACACTTGCTAATCTTCTAACAAGCCAACTAACATTGATCATAGAAGTATCAAAGCCAAGCCTAACTCTCGTAGCTAAACCCGTTATTGCTACTTGAAGCCCAAAGACTTACGTGCTTGATCTCCGCTAAGCGAATGGAAGCCTGAAGACTCTTCAAGATCCGGCCCTCGGCTCGCCTCCGCCAAAGAAGAGCCTTCAGCTCAAGCCCAAGAAGACCTAGATGAATGCTTGCAATTAGGACTAACATGCGCCTTGATAGTTAGGAAGCGCAGAGAATTAAGTCTATAGATCTGAAGTACCTAGCAAGACCGAAGCTCAAGCACCATTATCTACAACCTCTATAGCACTCCAATCTCAAGACGGAAGGGTCTACACCAACCTCCAGCTTCAAGGCGCGACACAAAGATTTGAAGATTCCATCAAGCTACTTGAAGGAAGCGACAATCCCAAGCCAGCGAGAGCTACCAGAGAAGCCTCATCTTTTCAAGACCTCAGCTACGAGATGATGACCTTCTGACTTTTGTTGAATCTTTACGGGCGCACTAGATAGCCTTACCGCACTAACCTTAGATGCGTCTTGACGAGGTTTTAGCAAGGTACTCTCGGCAGCATCAACTATTCAGCCATCAACTTTAGCAAATGAAGACAATCTGATATGGGCACGAAGGAGGAGGTGAAGCCCAATTTCAGGACTCCACCAAGATGAGGGAAGCTTGCTGCAGATTGGCACGCCAGGACGACCTACGATATGCGATAATTTAGTCTAAGGTTGTGTAAGCAATTTATATACCCGTTTATGTTATTTCGTGTGTCAGGTCATGTTATGGGCCACTTAGTTTTATTTGTGTTTTGGGTTTGGGCCTGTCCAAGCCCAACAGTTTTCTGGCCATCTATATAAGGAGGCCAGCAGTTTAGGGTTTAGGGAGTTCAGTTGTTTAGTCTAAAACTATCGTGTGCTCCACCGTGTATCATCCCTTCGGGGAAACGGCGCTGCCGTGTTTATCAAATACATTGCTGTGAAGGTTCTTGTGTTCATCAAGGATTATCAGGCTCAGGTTTGAGGCGTGTTGATTCTCTTCACGTTGCTTGCTGGATTCGTTCCTCTTCTTCAGGTGACGTTCTTCGCGTTGTTGGAAGATTTCTATCCGGGTAGACTTGCTGTGAAAGATCGGGACAAAACTCAAGGATCATCGGCGTGATCCTTATCATGTGGTATCAGAGCCAGGTTTATCAAATACATTGCTGTGAAGGTTCTTGTGTTCATCAAGGATTATCAGGCTCAGGTTTGAGGCGTGTTGATTCTCTTCACGTTGCTTGCTAGATTCGTTCCTCTTCTTCAGGTGACGTTCTTCGCGTTGTTGGAAGATTTCTATCCGGGTAGACTCGCTGTGAAAGATCGGGACAAAACTCAAGGATCATCGGCGTGATCCTTATCATGTGGTGTTGATTCTCTTCACGTTGCTTGCTGGATTCGTTCCTCTTCTTCAGGTGACGTTCTTCGCGTTGTTGGAAGATTTCTATCCGGGTAGACTCGCTGTGAAAGATCGGGACAAAACTCAAGGATCATCGGCGTGATCCTTATCACAATCCACATCTTTGGCAAAAGCTAGTCTTCGACATAGCTCAGGGTATCATCGGTGAGTTCAACAAAAGTTATAAAGTCTAACTCTAACCTAGCCTACCCCTCTCTACTTCTACTCTTAGAAATCTCGGGATGAGATTCTTTAAGGGGGGAAGATCTGTAACACCCCAACTTTTTTAACCAAGACAAAGTGTAATATCCCATGTTTTTATTTCAAATTTTGGAAAAAAATTGTTTAGTTTGAGTTTATTTAAAAGCTTTATTAGAAAAATATTTCAAACTTTCTATTATTCCTTGAAGGACTTCTTTTAAGTAAATAAGATTTCCAAAATACTATTTTCTTTCTTTTATTCAAATCCTATGCAAGCTTATCTGCAAAGGAAATATTTTACAAAATGATTTATATTAAATAAAGATCGCATTTCCAAAAGTGTGTTTGAAAATAAAGTTCGAATAGTGATATGGGCACGAAGGAGGAGGTGAAGCCCAATTTCAGGACTCCACCAAGATGAGGGAAGCTCGCTGCAGATTGGCACGCCCGGACGACCTACGATATGCGATAATTTAGTCTAAGGTTGTGTCAGCAATTTATATACCTGTTTATGTTATTTCGTGTGTCAGGTCATGTTATGGGCCACTTAGTTTTATTTGTGTTTTGGGTTTGGGCCTGTCCAAGCCCAACAGTTTTCTGGCCATCTATATAAGGAGGCCAGCAGTTTAGGGTTTAGGGAGTTCAGTTGTTTAGTCTAAAACTATCGTGTGCTCCACCGTGTATCATCCCTCCGGGGAAACGGCGCTGCCGTGTTTATCAAATACATTGCTGTGAAGGTTCTTGTGTTCATCAAGGATTTTCAGGCTCAGGTTTGAGGCGTGTTGATTCTCTTCACGTTGCTTGCTGGATTCGTTCCTCTTCTTCAGGTGACGTTCTTCGCGTTGTTGGAAGATTTCTATCCAGGTAGACTCGCTGTGAAAGATCGGGACAAAACTCAAGGATCATCGGCGTGATCCTTATCATGTGGTATCAGATTACTGGGTTTATCACGGCGCGTGTTTTCTGATTGATTGCTGATCTGCGGATTGTTCTTCCTCGGGCAGTTTACAGATCATATTGGTTACAAATTTGTTTTGATCATAGGTTTTCAGATTGCTGAGGAGTTTGCAGCTGGTTTTCGATTTCGATGAGACCCGATCGATTTCTGTCAAGTCTAGGCGCTGCACGATTTCCTCCAAATTGGTCAAGATCTGATTTGATTGTTTCTGGCAGTGCTGCTCAGATCCGATCCGCTGTAGGAGGTTTCGTCATCGTGGGAGATCCGATCGGAGGAGGAAAGACAAAAAAAAAGAACACCAGCGCAGTGCTCGCTGCCTCGCGCTGAGGGACGGAGGCCGTCTGCCCTCAGGTGGCCGTTCCGCGCCTGGGATCGAGGAATTTCTGCCCCGGACGTTTCGCTCGCTGAGACTCGCGGGGTTCAATCACGCGTGGGATCGCTCCGCTCCCAGTTTGGATCGGGCCTTTGGCCCAGTTGGCATCGGCTCCTCGTGCTCGGCCCAGCCTCAGCTGCGATTCGGCCAGAGGCATCGCTATATTGCCTATCGCTAGGACTGCTGGCCGCGCATAACCTCAGACGTTTTCTGTGGTAGAACGAGACCCAGGGCTGATCGCTAGAAAAAAAAGTTGCATCGTTTCTCTGGGTTCGGACTGAGTCTGAGACGGCTACTACTTGACGTTCTTCAAGCGCGCTGTCTTAGCTGTTCTTCGTGTCTGTTTCTCAGTTCGCTGCGGGAAGACTGGGAAAAGAGTCTGATTCAACGAGTACGTACAGAGTGCACTAGTCTGCAGATTTTTGCTTGACGGTGGACATTATTTGCTTGACAAAGGACATTAGTTGCTGCTGCATTTGCATTCAACAATCAGTAACGGCTGAGTGCATATAAAGATGGATTCTTTTTCGGGAGATGTTTTTGGCAAAAGGTGCTATCTTGGTAAGAAGTCTAGTGATGTTTTTAATGATTATCTTGATATCAAGAAGAGTGTGCCGCTATCCAAGCCTAGCTGGTATTTACATCAACTTGCGACAATTGCGGAGTACCACGATTGGGAAAGGCACATGGAACTGGGTTTCCGTCGATGTCGCACATACAATGACAAGTTTCGTAGCTATGATGGATATGGTCTTGCTTACCGGCGTGTGGACACTGAAGTAACCAGATGGTGGTGCAAGGCGGTTGGAAGAAATGAGTTTGATTATACTTGGGAGGACTTCAAGAAATTTCTCCGTGATGGTTTTGTGTTACCGTATATGGAGGAAATAGAGAAGCCACCCAAGGTTGTGCATCGGATAGAGGATGTTGGCAAGAGCATAGCTCCTATACCTGAAGGTCGCGACAACTGTGACTACTCATGAGAAGTTGACAGTTGTTCCATTGCCGACAGTTAGCAAGGTGGCAGCCACGAATTCTGAATTGTCAGCGGTTGATATTGTCAAGGCTGATATTGTCAAGGATGTCATGGAGGAGGTTGTACCATTGAGTGGGCTGAATATGCAACTCAAAAGGGTACATGATGAGACTTGTATGACAGCGGATAGAGGCCAGCGATGAAATTTATTTCAGGCGCAGTGCATAATTAAAGGCAAAGCATGCAAGTTAATGATTGATAGTGGTAGTTACTGTAATGGCATTAGCAAGGCGGTTGTGGAGGCTTTGGGTTTATCCACATGGCGTATTCCAGAACCAAGGCATGTTGAGTGGGTTAATAGCTGCGGTATGCTGAAAATTACTCACAAGGTGCGTCTGCCATTTACAGTTGATGACTATGTTGATGAGGTGGAATGTGATGTGTTGCCATTGGAGGTGTGTGGGCTGTTACTTGGACGTCCATGGCAGTATGATCACAATGCTATGCATGCTGGGAGAGCAAATACATATTCTTTTGTGCATGATGGCAAACAACGGACTTTCAAGCCTATGAGAGATGATCAAATCAAGTCTGATGTTGAGCTGGTGGTACACAAGGAGAAGTTGCGCAAGGCTAAGCCAAAATCTGGGCTAGCTATGCCGCAATCAGAGGAGCATGATGCGAAGAGCTTCAATGGTGATATTGTTTCAGCCAAACATGTAGATGACAAGCCAGTTGTTCTTGTTAGTGACAAGCCGGTTGAAGTCAAGCCTCATATAGATGAAGGGAAGGATATGTCACCATGTATTCCATGTGTTCCACTTCCAGTTCGTGTTGACATGGGTGTTCAGACCGATGACGGTGGTGCTGATCGTGTTCCGGTGCATACGGTGCCGCGGGTAGTCAGCCACAGTTTTGTTAGAACACCTCGGAGACGTTTTGTTGGAGCAGTCGTGCGTGTGCATACAGGCAAAGATGGACAGTGTTCGTCAGTTGTGTGGCCCGCGCATTACTACTTTGCAGGGTCGTGCTAAGCAGGTTCATGTTCAGCAACGCAAGGTTCCAGCAAGGATTGAGAAGAAGAAGGTGGAGGCGCCTAAGTACAAGTTTATTTGGCGAAGAAAAGAGGTGCAACCACCTAGGGCTGTATCAAGTCGAGCAGGCCAAGAGGGAGGATGTGGTGAGGAAGGCAAGCAAGACTTGAAGACGGTGAATATGCATGGTGCTATTGTTGATATTCCGCCACCCTTTCGAGCAGACCCTCACGCGTTGGGGACAACACTTTTTGAAGGGGGGGAGGATGATATGGGCACGAAGGAGGAGGTGAAGCCCAATTTCAGGACTCCACCAAGATGAGGGAAGCTCGCTGCATATTGGCACGCCAGGACGACCTACGATATGCGATAATTTAGTCTAAGGTTGTGTCTGCAATTTATATACATGTTTATGTTATTTCGTGTGTCAGGTCATGTTATGGGCCACTTAGTTTTATTTGTGTTTTGTGTTTGGGCCTGTCCAAGCCCAACAGTTTTCTGGCCATCTATATAAGGAGGCCAGCAGTTTAGGGTTTAGGGAGTTCAGTTGTTTAGTTTAAAACTATCGTGTGCTCCACCGTGTATCATCCCTCCGGGGAAACAGCGCTGCCGTGTTTATCAAATACATTGCTGTGAAGGTTCTTGTGTTCATCAAGGATTATCAGGCTCAGGTTTGAGGCGTGTTGATTCTCTTCACGTTGCTTGCTAGATTCGTTCCTCTTCTTCAGGTGACGTTCTTCGCGCTGTTGGAAGATTTCTATCCGAGTAGACTCGCTGTGAAAGATCGGGACAAAACTCAAGGATCATCGGCGTGATCCTTATCAAATAGAGTTATTCTTTAAATTTTAAAGGTTTATGTTAAAACCCTAATTCTATTTTGCATTTGCAAGTAAAGCCCTTTGGCCAATTTATAAAATTGTCATTGAAAATTAGTTTTATTATGAAAAGTGGTTTCTTACTATCTTAAAATGTTGTTGTGAATTTTTTAAAACTTTTGAACTAGTTTGACCTTAATTTGAGTTTTTCTGAAAAAGTTTTGAAAGAAAAGAGAAAATAGAAAAGAAAAAAACAGAAAAAAAAGTATAAAGGCCGCGGGCCGACTGTTCGGCCTAGCCCGACAAACGGCCCACGGCTCGTCCAGGCTCCTAACCAAATCGGTGTCCCTCTCCCCTGTCCTTGACGCTGGCAGGGTGACCCCACCTATCCGATCATCTTCAAGCTCTGGTCGGAGTCTGGCCCGGACACGGAAGCTCCCCAAGCCCTCCGATCGTCAATCTCACCCTAAACCCTAACCCCTTCTTCATATTCAGGAGCCTATAAATAGCCTCGGCCCTCTCTCTCCTTTCCCCTTTCTTTTCCCTCACTCGATACGCCGCCAGGCTGTGGAAATTGGTCGTCGGAGCTCCGCGCATCTGCCAGCTCTCTCCGTCAAATCCGGCGCCCACCAGTGAGCCCGAGCCCTCTTTCTCTTCCTAACTCCTTTCTCTCCCTCTAGCGCACATGCTGATGCCCTCCGTTCGTCCAATCTTGCAGCGAATCAGCGCGCCAACACTCGACTGAGACCGCCGACACCCGGAGCCACTCCGGCCAAACCTCCTCTCATGTTGCTGGATGTGATCGACGATAGAGACCACGCCCCCGACTCCGCCGTGACCACTGCACGCCGTCCACCCCTCAGCTGTCCTTGGGAACCTCTAGAAGCTCGCAGATGACCACTTCACTGCCGCGAGATCGCCGGAACCCTAACCGCCAATGAGGCCTCTTCTCCTTTTCCTCTCTATCCGTTGGATCTAAGATCTACGGCCCAAATTTGATTTTTAAACGAAGGGGTACCGGCTAATCTTGGCCACCCAGATCTAATAAAACCAGACGACCCTCAGACCCTATTCGGCCGAACCGGTACCCTACAATAGGAATCAAGCACGTGGCACTGCTCTGTTTCAAACAGATTCAAATAGATTCTAAATATCTAAAAATGTCCAAAAATCATTGATAATGTTCTGTAACTCTAAATCTTACAAATAAGATGTCTCTCGATAGCAACAATGTGTAGATTCCATTGGTACAATAAAATCCCATAGTTTCTGTAGTCAATTTGAATTGAATTTCAAATTGATTCAAATCCATTTGTTACACCAATTAATTCATAACTATTGTTCTACACATCCAAAAATCACAATTTTGTAGCCCTTGGAATCCTCTGATCTTGTAGAACATCATAGAGTCAAGAAACATCAAAGTTGATAGTGCAGAAACCTTGTGCTTTCAAATTCATCCAAATCCTTGTTTTGATCATAATTTGCGTTCTAAAATTGATTTTGGAGTAATCCAATTTCAGTAGCTTTGTTTAACTGTACTCCATCCAGTAGCATCACTTCCCAAATTTCTTGAATCACTTTGCAAATATTCTAATTCAAATATGGGAATTTGAGTATTTTCACTATAGGAATAATTCTATTTTTTCAGCCTATTTCCTTTTACAAAAGTGAGTCTCATGATCACTTCTATTCACCAAGATCATCTTGTCACCACCTTGTCCCAGTATCATGCTACCTAAATCCTTAAACCTCAACCTTGCTAGGATTGTTACTATTGTTTTGAAAGTGATGCCAGCTGCATAATTAAAATTATCAACTTCAATGAATCACTTGGGTGGAATGGTAGTTTGGTTTAGTGGCTACTCAGGGCTGCATGCCTAGGGGAAGGACCTAGAGTATGTGGTGACTTGAGAGTGCACTTATGGTTTGACACTTAGGATCATAGAGATTAATATGTCTTCCGTGTATAGTGTACTTCCAGTGCAGCCTTATGACATTATGGGCTCTGTCTTGATTGAGTATGATGTGAGGGTTCAACTTGTAGTAATGACATGAGGTGGTATTTGGGGTACGGTCATGCTAGTATGGTTGAATTCTTCTTCTGAAAGGTCTCGTCTCATTCTTCTCTCTGGGTGGAATGAGTCTTATGGTGAAAGTGCACAACCCCTGCAGTGTGTAAAACTAATCGATTAGCCGTGTCCCCGGTTATGGACAATTTGAGTATCTAGACATGGTTGTATGGAAGAATTTCATCACCTTTTCAAATAAATTAAAATTGATTAGTCATTCCGAGGGATGGACTCGGGTGTCTAAGTAGTTCAAGATAGACTTAACCACATGGGGTCAATTCGTGGGATGGACTCGAATGATTTTATATGCTCATCTCAAAAACCATTTCAAGATTTAAAAATGTTTTGATTTGGAAAATATAGGATAAAATTTACTTTATGCAAATTAGCCCATAGACCCACCAGCCAAATATCATGTAGTATAGTCTTTTCACAACAACCACCAAATATGTGTCATTTGCCAGTGCATCATTGTACTGACCCCTTTCATTGGGGATGCATATTCAAATGTGTAGGTTATTTGGATGAGGAACGATTTGTAGGATCTCGAGTCTACATTCCAACATGTCTGCCTATGGCGCATGATGAAGATGGAGGCTCATTGCCACTTTGTTATTCTTCTATGAATCTGTAAGATTTTAGACTTATGTAACTTGATCTACGTTGTAATTTTGATACTATTGCAATGATTACTATATTTTGTACTATGGTGCTATTAGTGATCTAGGGAGTAGCACTTAACACAGGATTTCTGCCTTTTTCAAAAGGTAGGGCGCTACATTAAGTACTGTTTAGTAAGGCAGAAATGAGGGCCAACAAAAAAACTTTTTGCAACTAGATAAATAAAATAGTTTCCCATGTGTTTGCCTGGATTTTAGACTTATGTAACTGGATCTACGTTGTAATATTTGATACTTTGCAATGATTACTATATTTTCTACTATGGTGCTATCAATGATCTAGGGAGTAGCACTTAACACAGGAGTTCTACCTTTTTCAAAAGGTAGGGCGCTACAGAATGGTATCAGAGCATAGTGTTGCCTGTAGGATCAAGACCCTAGGTTTGGATTAGAAATAGGATGACCCTAGGATAAAAAAATTATGTCCCATCTTGCTTCTGTATATATACATAAAAGAAATGTTTGCATTTTGAACTCTTGTATTCTCTCCTACTTCATCTTCAAATGTTTCCTTTTACTTTAGATGACCCAACTCTAGAAAGCATACAGAAAGGACTGAAGATCAGAATGTGCCAGAAGAATGAGACTTCTAATTCTTATGTTATTCCTCGGCTCAGCATGATGCACTACGTGGAAGGCCAATGAAGAACTTGAAGAAATACTGACATGAAGACTGCACAACACCAGAAGATGAATCAAGGAAGTAAAGAAGAAACTTGAAGTACACAAGCAAGTAATAGACAAGACCACCAATAATTCAAGTTTATAGAACCAACGACATTGTAATAATCTATTGATCATACCAAACTGGGGTATGACCATACTAGATTGTTAGTGTTTTGAATTAGCTTGCTTGATGTGATGAATGCTTGTTAGATATTGTTTGTAAGATGAATTGCCTTGATCTATTGTGCTTGGGTAGGAACTTCATTAGATCCGTCCCAATCCCAAGCAAGTGTTTTCTTGACAAGTACCCATAAAGACAACAACTGATATGGGAACGACGGAGGAGGTGAAGCCCAATTTCAGGACTCCACCAAGATGAGGGAAGCTCGTTGCATATTGGCAGGCCAGGACGACCTACGATATGTAATAATTAGTCTAAGGTTGTGTCAGCAATTTATATTCATGCCTATGTTATTTCGTAGCTAGGTCTAGTTGTGCGCCACCTAGGTTTTATTGTGTGTTTTGGGTTTGGGCCTGTCCAAGCCCAACAGCTTTCTGGCCATCTATATAAGGAGGCCAGCGGTCTAGGGTTTGGGGAGTTCAGTTGTTTAGTTTACAAACTATCGTGTTGTGTTCCTTGGTGAAGCATCCCTCCGGGGACGGCGATGCCGTTTATCGAATAAAGTTGCTGCGGAGGTTCTTGTGTTCATCAAGGATTGTCGTGCTTTGGTTTGAGGTGTGGTGTTCATCATCACGTTGCTTGCTGGATTCGTCCTCGTCTTCAGGTGACGTTCTTCGCGTTGTTGAAAGATTTATATCCGGGTAGACTCGCTGTGAAAGATCGGGACAAAACTCAAGGATCGCCGACATGATCCATATCATGTGGTATCAGATTACTGGGTTGATCACTGCGAGTATCTTCTGTTGATTGTTTGATCTGTGGATTGTTCTTTCCCCCAAAAAGTATTCAGATCAGATTGTTCTTCATCGGAGGTTTTTAGATTGGTTTAAGGAGAGTGGGCGATTGGATCGTGTTGCTGGTTATTCGTGAAGTTGCCGTCAAGCTCGGGATCGTCCGCTCGGTCTCCATAGCTCGCCGTACTGATCGCTCCAAGGATCACTGGGTAGAGTCAACGACCAGCTCGTTTTCCGTCCAAGAGGTTTTCTCAGATCTGATCGCATGGAATCGAAAAGTGAAAAAAAGAGAAATCGCTGATTGTGTCCTAATCCGATCGAGACTACCGGGAGTCCTCATGCTGGAGAAAAGCTGTTGCCTCGATCCTCGTTTCTAGAGTCCTAGCGCTGGACTACTCCCTGGCCGATCGCTCCAGGTAGAAGAGACAAAAAGAAACACGTGGAATCGATAGCTGTTGCCTGTTTCCAGATCCGATCAAGCGATTGAGGAATTGAAGGGAAAAAAAAGGGCGCCGTCACCGATCGACCCGAACTCGCCTGACCGCAGAGGCAGTCTGCCCTCGAGCGAGCTTCTAGCTCGAGTCCCGCACTCACGATCGGCCCGTGTCCTTAGTGGGCCGATCAAGCCAGAGTCGATTTGCCCGATGGTTTCGTTGTTTCCGAGCGTGCCTCGCTCGCCCGACGCGCCCAAAGCGAGCAGGGTTGGCGGCGGAGACTTGGCCCACAGCGAGCAGGCCGGCCCATCTGCGCCTCGCTTCGCCAGACGCGCCCCACGCTCTCGCATCGATGTTCGCCCGTGCAGCAGCACAGAGATCGTCTGCCCTCAGGCGCAGGGCCGGTGTAAGACTGATTTGGCCGGAGTGGTTAACAAAAAAAAAGGAGACAGCGATCCCAGCTCGGCCACGGATGCCTGGGCGCAGAGGCTATCTGGGGTACAGCGCGCTGCCTCAGCATATCTTTTGTTTCTCTGTTCTCTACTGTGACAGTACGGGTAAAGCACAGTGAAAGTGTTTTGCATCCAGGTATCAGTGAAGGCTTGGAAATAGGAGAAACACAACACAATATCTTTCAGATCAGTGACAGTTGGGATACAATAGTACTACAATGGATTCTTTTTCAGGAGATGTTTTTGGCAAAAGATGCTATCTTGGCAAGAAGTCTAGTGATGTTTTTAATGATTATCTTGATATTAAGAAGGGAGTGCCGCTATCCAAGCCTAGTTGGTGTTTACATCAACTTGCGACAATTGCGGAGTACCACGATTGGGAAAGGCACATGGAACTGGGTTTCCGTCGATGTCGCACATACAATGACAAGTTTCATAGCTATGATGGATATGGTCTTGCTTACCAGCGTGTGGACACTGAAGTAACCAGTTGGTGGTGCAAGGCGGTTGGAAGAAATGAGTTTGATTGTACTTGGCAGGACTTTAAGACATTTCTCCGTGATGGTTTTGTGTTACCGTATATGGAGGAAATAGAGCAGCCACCCAAAGTTGTGCATGGGATAGAGGATGTTGGCAAGAGCATATCTCCTATACCAAAAGTCGCGACAGCTGTGACTACTCATGAGAAGTTGACAGTTGTTCCATTGCCGACAATTAGCAAGGTGGCAGCCACGATATCTGAATTGTCAGCGGTTGATGTTGTCAAGGCTGATATTGTCAAGGATGTCGTGGAGGAGGTTGTACCATTGAGTGGGCTGAATATGCAACTCAAAAGAGTACATGATGAGACTTGTATGACAGCGGATAGAGGCCAGCGCTGGAATTTATTTCAGGCGCAGTGCATAATCAAAGGCAAAGCATGCAAGTTGATGATTGACAGTGGTAGTTACTGTAATGGCATTAGCAAGGCGGTTGTGGAGGCTTTGGGTTTATCCACATGGCGTATTCCCGAACCGAGGCATGTTGAGTGGGTTAATAGCTGCGGTATGCTGAAGATTACTCACAAGGTGCGTGTGCCATTTACAGTTGATGACTATGTTGATGAGGTGGAATGTGATGTGTTGCCATTGGAGGTGTGTGGGCTATTACTTGGACGTCCATGGCAGTATGATCACAATGCTATGCATGCTGGGAGAGCAAATACATATTCTTTTGTGCATGATGGCAAACAGCGGACTTTGAAGCCAATGAGAGATGATCAAATCAAGTTCGATGTCGTGTTGGTGGTTCGCAAGGAGAAGTTGCATAAAGCTAAGCCACAACCAGGGCTAGCTCAGGTGCAGCTTGAGGAGCATGATGCGAAGAGCGTCAGTGGTGATATTGTTTCAGCCAAGCCTGTAGATGACAAGCCAGTTGTTCTTGTTAGTGACAAGCCGGTTGAAGTCAAGCCTCATATAGATGAAGGGAAGGATATATCACCATGTATTCCATGTGTTCCACTTCCAGTTTGTGTTGACATGGGTGTTCAGACCGATGACGGTGGTGCTGATCGTGTTCCGGTGCATATGGTGCCGCGGGTAATCAGCCACAGTTTTGTGAGAACACCTCAGAAATGTTTTGTTGGAGCAGCAGTGCGTGTGCATACAGGCAAAGATGGACGTGTTCGTCAGTTGTGTGGCCCAGGCATTACTACTTTGCAGGGTCGTGCTAAGCAGGTTCATGTTCAGCAACGCAAGGTTCCAGCAAGGTTTGAGAAGAAGAAGGTGGAGGAGCCTAAGCACAAGTTTATTTGGCGAAGAAAAGAGGTGCAACCACCTAGGGCTGTATCAAGTCGAGCAGGCCAAGAGGGAGGATGTGGTGAGGAAGGCAAGCAAGACTTGAAGACGGCGAATATGAGTGGTGCTATTGTTGATATTCCGCCACCCTTTCGAGCAGACCCTCACGCATTGGGGACAACGCTTTTTGAAGGGGGGGAGGATGATATGGGCACGACGGAGGAGGTGAAGCCCAATTTCAGGACTCCACCAAGATGAGGGAAGCTCGTTGCATATTGGCACACCAGGACAACCTATGATATGTAATAATTAGTCTAAGGTTGTGTCAGCAATTTATATTCATGCCTATGTTATTTCGTAGCTAGGTCTAGTTGTGGGCCACCTAGGTTTTATTGTGTGTTTTGGGTTTGGGCCTGTCCAAGCCCAATAGTTTTCTGGCCGTCTATATAAGGAGGCCAGCAGTCTAGGGTTTAGGGAGTTCAGTTGTTTAGTCAAAAACCATCGTGTGCTCCACCGTGTATCATCCCTCCGGGGAAACGGCGCTGCCGTGTTATCTAATAAAGATTGCTGCGAGGGTTCTTGTGTTCATCAAGAATTATCAGGCTCAGGTTTGAGGCGTGGTGATCTTCATCACGTTGCTTGCTGGATTCATTCCTCTTCTTCAGGTGACGTTCTTCGCGTTATTGGAAGATTTATATCCGGGTAGACTCGCTGTGAAAGATCAGGACAAAACTCAAGGATCGCCGGCGTGATCCTTATCATGTGGTATCAGATTACTGGGTTGATCACCGCGAGTATTTCAGATTGATTGTTCTCTGGATTCTCTGGATTGTTTTCCCCTAGCAGTATCCAGCTCAGATTGGTTTGTGTGTATTCTTCAAGGCGGCTGTTTTCAGATCGATTGCAAGCATCGGAATTGATCTCAGAGACGCAGGCCAGTTTCCAGATCGGATCGCTAAAGAGGAGTCCAGGGAAGCAGATCCGATCGGGAGCATCGAGGCAGAGAAAAAAAAAAGAGCGAGGCTCGTGGCGCTCGAGACAGTTTTCCTGCCAGAGTCCTACCGATCGCTGCAGTAAAAAAAAAACAGCGCAGATTAGCATCGCTGGGAGTCCAATTCCGATCGGATCCAGTATCAAAAAAAAAAAAACTGGCCAGCGCGTCTCGCCCCGTGCTTCTGCCGATCAGGGAATTGCTCGAGATCGAGGAGCATCGAGCGCTAGTGGGCCTGCACTGCAGATCTGATCGGGATCTCCCTGAATCGGGCCGGCCCATCAAATCAGCTCACCCAGCCGCAGTTACCAGATCCGATCGCTCAGCGCTATAGCCAGGACCGATCGCTGCCTTCGCTCAGGATCTCGAGCGCTGGTCTGCCAGACTGCCACCTAACGGGCTGGCCCATCTCCACTCGAGCGGGTTGCTCGACCACGCCTGGGAGCGACCATCCAGGGTCGCTAGACCCCAGACATTCTCCGCTCTCAAGCGCTCGCTCGCCCCTATCATCAGCTCTCAGTTCCTTCTGATTTGCTTCAGCTTGCACAGATTTTTTGCAGATTTTTGTGTGACTGATCACTAGGAGTAACACAGGATATTTTGAATTAGTGACGGCTGGGATAAAATAGTACTACAATGGATTCTTTTCCGGATGATTATTACGGCTATAAGTGTCGCCGTGGCAAGAAATCTAGCGCTATTTTCAATGATTATCCTGACATGCTGGATGGTGTTTTAGCATATGATGCATATGAGATCAATTGGCAACTGACCTATGATGCAACAGCTGAAGAGTTTGAGTCATGGGAACATCATATGCTACAGGGTTTCTACAGGTGTACTACCTATGATCAAAACATGAATGATTCTACCCGTTTGGCTCTTGCAGACCAACAAGTGGATGACAGGCTATACAGTTGGTGGCATAAAGCGTTGCAGGAGAAGAGCATTACCTCTGCAACTTGGGCGAATTTCAGGAAATTTCTGCAAGAATGTTTTATACCTTCTAGCAACGTGGTTCCTTCTCGAAAGCCCATGGTACCTGTAGAAGTAATTACGCCGCCACCCAAGGTTGTGCATCGGATAGAGAATGTTGGCAAGAGCATAGCTCCTATATCGAAGGTTGCGACAGCTGTGACTACTCCAGAGAAGTTGATAGCTGTTCCATTGCCGACAGTTAGCAAGGTGGCAGCCACGAATTCTGAATTGTCAGCGGTTGATGTTGTCAAGGCTGATGTTGTCAAGGATATCGTGGAGGAGGTTGTACCATTGAGTGGGCTGAATATGCAACTCAAAAGAGTACATGATGAGACTTGTATGACAGTGGATAGAGGCCAGCGATGGAATTTATTTCAGGCGCAGTGCATAATCAAAGGCAAAGCATGCAAGTTGATGATTGACAGTGGTAGTTACTGTAATGGTATTAGCAAGGCGGTTGTGGAGGCTTTGGGTTTATCCACATGGCGTATTCCAGAACCGAAGCATGTTGAGTGGGTTAATAGTTGTGGTATGCTAAAGATTACTCACAAGGTGCGTGTGCCATTTACAGTTGATGACTATGTTGATGAGGTGGAATGCGATGTATTGCCATTGGAGGTATGTGGGCTGTTACTTGGACGTCCCTAGCAGTATGATCGTAATGCTATGCATGCTGGGAGAGCAAATACATATTCTTTTGTGCATGATGGCAAACAGCGGACTTTGAAACCTATGCAGGATGATCACATAAAGTCTGATGTTGAGCTGGTGGTACACAAGGAGAAGTTGCGCAAGGGTAAGCCAAAATCTGGGCTAGCTACGCCGCAACCTGAGGAGCATGATGCGAAGAGCATCAATGGTGATATTGTTTCAGCCAAGCCTGTAGATGACAAGCCAGTTGTTCTTGTTAGTGACAAGCCGGTTGATGTCAAGCCTCTTATTGATGCAGGGAAGGATATGTCAGCATGTGTTCCATCTGTTCCACTTCCAGTTCGTGTTGACATGGGTGTTCAGACCGATGACGGTGATGCTGATCGTGTTCCGGTGCATACGGTGCCGCGGGTAGTCAGCCACAGTTTTGTTAGAACACCTCGGAGACGTTTTGTTGGAGCAGCAGTGTGTGTGCATACAGGCAAAGATGGACGTGTTCATCAGTTGTGTGGCCCAGGCATTACTACTTGGCAGGGTCGTGCTAAGCAGGTTCATGTTCAGCAACGCAAGGTTCCAGCAAGGATTGAGAAGAAGAAGGTGAAGGTGCCTAAGTACAAGTTCATGTGGCGAAGAAAAGAGGTGCAACCACCTAGGGCTGTATCAAGTCGAGCAGGCCAAGAGGGAGGATGTGGTGAGGAAGGCAAGCAAGACTTGAAGACGGCGAATATGCGTGGTGCTATTGTTGATATTCCGCCACCCTTTCGAGCAGACCCTCACGCGTTGGGGACAACGCTTTTTGAAGGGGGGAGGATGATATGGGCACGATGGAGGAGGTGAAGCCCAATTTCAGGACTCCACCAAGATAAGGGAAGCTCGTTGCATATTGGCACGCCAGGACGACCTACGATATGTAATAATTAGTCTAAGGTTGTGTCAGCAATTTATATTCATGCCTATGTTATTTCGTAGCTAGGTCTAGTTGTGGGCCACCTAGGTTTTATTGTGTGTTTTGGGTTTGGGCCTACCCAAGCCCACCCGTTTTCTGGCCATCTATATAAGGAGGCCAGCGGTCTAGGGTTTGGGGAGTTCAGTTGTTTAGTTTACAAACTATCGTGTTGTGTATCTTGGTGAAGCATCCCTCCGGGGACGGCGATGCCGTTTATCGAATAAAGTTGCTGCGGAGGTTCTTGTGTTCATCAAGGATTGTCGTGCTTTGGTTTGAGGCGTGGTGTTCATCATCACGTTGCTTGCTGGATTCGTCCTCGTATTCAGGTGACGTTCTTCGCGTTGTTGGAAGATTTCTATCTGGTTTGACTCGCTGTGAAAGATCGGGACAAAAACTCATAGGATCACCGGCATGATCCTTATCAACAACATTATCGGCTCCAACTAAGATGCTCACTAACAACAAGAAGAAGAAGAAGCATACAACATGAGATAACTAACCGAAGGATCTGCAAGCTAAGAGTTAATGCCATATAACAGAGTTTACGCAAACCTCTAGCTAAGGAACGACATATTTGTTTTCAAAATTTCAAAAATGAGAATTATAACATTGGTTCTTTTTCTAAGATTTTTTTGTCTAAGCTAGAGAGGTCGACCAAGAGTTAGAATGCGAGATTTAATAAACCATGTATCGAGTAATGATTTGGGTGCAGGATGGATTCATCACCATTCCTACTACTCTTATTATTCGCTCTCATAATGTTGGCTTTGCAAATTTAGAGAGACATACCTACAAGAGTGCTGACATTGTTAAGCCTTAACCTTAGGAGGATAAGATGTTATACCCTATTAATAGGCAAGTCCTGCCAAAACGTAGGAATACAGTGAGGATGAACAACAAGCTTACCGTTGAAGAAGACTTGTGATGGAAGGAGTCCTACCAACCTTGCAGAAGAATGGACCATAAGGTGAAAGACCTCCAAGGATGTCGACTAAGAGGATGAAATAAAGACAGGAGATCACCTTAACTTGGTCTTCTGATTGACCCAAAGAGTGACCCTTCAGTGTCCAAAGTAGTTCAAAAAAAGTTCATTATGGATTGAAGCATTATAGTGAAGAAAAGCTTGCTCAAGCCTCCCTATGAAATATTGGAGGCCCAAGTTTGTGAATAGACACCCACCTATTGGAAATGAAGATAGAAGTTACATATGGATTCAAAAGATGACCCAGTGCCAAGTCAAAACCAAGGTGTGCCCAGGTTGAACCCAAGACCTAGACTACCCACAAAAGTTTTTTAAGGGTGGTATCCCACCTAGGTATCCCAAACCCTTCTTTCTTTCTAGCCTCTCCGAATCTTTGGGACGAGATTCCTTTTAAGGCTGGTAGTCTATAACATCCCAAGTTTTTGTTTCAAATTTTGGAATAATTTGTTTTGTTTTGTTTGTGTTGATTGAAATTTCACAAGGAATTAAAACTTTTTGAGTTTATTTAAAAGCTTTATTAGAAAAACTATTTCAAACTTTCTATTATTCCTTGAAGGACTTCTTTTAAAAAAATAAGATTTCCAAAATACTATTTTCTTTATTTTATTCAAATCATATGCACGCTTATCTGCAAAGGAAATATTTTACAAAATGATTTATATTAAATAAAGATTCCATTTCTAATAGTGTGTTTGAAAATAAAGTTCAAATAGAGTTATTCTCTAAATTTTGCATTATGCAGATAAAGCCCTTTGGCCAATTTATAAAGTTGTCATTGAAAATTAGTTTTATTATGAAAAGTGGTTTTCTACTGTCTTAAAATGTTGCTGTGAATTTTTTAAAACTTTTGAAACTGGTTTCAGCTCAATTCGAGTTGTTTTGAAAAAGTTTTGAAAGAAAACATAAAACAGAAAAGGAAAAAAGAACATTACAAAAAAAGTAAAAAGGCCGCGGGGCGACCGTTCGGCCAAGCCCGAGAAACGGCCCACGGCCCGCCTGTGCTCCTAACCGAATCGGTGTTCCTCTCCCCTCTCCTTGACGCGGACAGGGTGACCCCACCTGTCAGGTCTTCTTCAAGCTCTGGTCGGAGTCTGGCATAGACATGGAAGCTCCCCGAGCCCTCCGATCGTCAATCTCTCCCTAAACCCTAACTGCCTCTCCAAGTTATGGAGCCTATAAATAGCCCTCGCCTCTCTCTCCTTTCCCCTCTCTTTTCCCTCGCTCGATACGCCGCCAGGCTGCGGAAATTGCTCGTCGGAGCTCCACGCATCTGCTGGCTCTCGCCGTCAAATCCGGCGCCCACCGGTGAGCCCGCGCCCTCTTTCTCTTCCTAACTTCTTTCCCTCCCTCTGGCGCACATGCTGACGCCCTCCGTTCATCCAATCTCGTAGGGAATCAACACGCCGACGCTCGACCGAGACCGCCGATGCCCGGAGCCGCTCCGACCGAACCTCCTCGCCATTGCTGGACACGATCAATGACGACAACCATTCCCTGACTCCGCCGTGACCTGCTGCATGCCGTCCACCCCTCCACCATCCTCGGGAACCTCCAGAAGCTCGCCAACGACCACCTCACTACCGCGAGATTGCCGGAACCCTATGACCCCGATTTGATTTTTAAACCAAGGGTATTGGCTAATCTGGGCCACCCAGATCTAATAAAATCCGACGGCCCTCAAACCCTATCCGGCCAAACCGGTACCCTCCAATAAGAATTAGCCACGTGGCCCTCCTGTGTTTCAAATAGATTCTAAATATATGAAAACTTGCAAAATTCATAGAAAATGTTCTGTAACTCTAGGTCTTACAAATAAGATGTCTCTGGATAGCTAACAATGTATAGAATCCATTGGTGAAGTAAAATCCCATAGTTTCTGTAGTCAATTTGAATTGAATTTCAAATTGATTCAAATCCATCTGTTACACCAATTAATTCATAACTTTTGATCTACACATCCAAAAATCACCATTTTGTAGTCTTTGGAATCCTCTGATCTTGTAGAACATCATAGAGTCAAGAAACATCAAATTTGATATGTGCACAAACCTTGTGCATTCAAATTCATCCAAATCCTTGTTCTGATCATAACTTGAGTTCTTAAATTGATTTTTAGCTTTGTTTTACTGTACTCCATCCAGTAGCATTACTTCCCAAATTTCTTGAATAACTTTGCATATATTCAAATTCAAATATGGGAATTTCAGTATTTTCACTATAGGAATAATTCTATTTCTTTTCAGCTTATTTCCTTTTACAAAAGTGAGTCTCATGATCACTTCTATCCGCCAAGATCATCTTGTCACCACCTTGACCCAATATCATGCCTACCTAAATCTTGCTTGTCTTGTTTGATTATGTTTGTATTGTATGGTGTGTTTATGTTCTGTTATTTCTATGTTATAGCTTGTATGGAGAGCAACGTATTTTATTAAAAGACGTGAAAGATCATCAGCTACCAAAAAGGCAAGTGACACACATTCTTCTACCTATTTTTACTACTTCATTAGTGTTTTTCAGTAGTATGCATGACAGGTTGTTTTTCAAAGAAGTTTATGCAATGCTAGATCCTAGTAATATGTAGCCAACCCTTAAACCTCAACCTTGCAAGGATTGTTACTATTGTTTTCAAATGTGTAGGTTACTCGGATGAGGAATGATTTGTAGGATCTTGAGCCTACATTCCAACATGTCTTTGTTATTCTGATGTGAATCTGTAAGATTTGAGACTTATGTAACTGGATCTACGTTGTAATTTTGATACTATTTGAAAGGATCGTATGAGCGACTAGAGGGGGGGGGTGAATAGGAGCTACCCCAATTTTTACTTCTTTTACAAATTAAGGCTAGACAAGAAGGTAAATTTTCTAGATGTGCTACTAAGTGAATTTACCTAAAGTGACAAGCAAGCTAGCAATAACAATATAAGTAAAGGTACAAGTAAAGGATAGAAGTAACATCAATGGAGACACGAAGACACAAGGATATATTCCCGTAGTTCCTTCCTTGGTACGGGAAGTACGTCTATGTTGGATAAGTGTGGTACCACAAAGGCCACCAACGCCACAAAGGCTCACCCTATTCTCCGGTGAACAAGCCACAAAGGCGAGTTCACGCTCCACTAAGTGATGCCCTTAAAGGCGGCACCAGAACTTTACACAAAGTATTGGGGCGAGCTCCACAACTCAATTGGAGACTCCCATTAGGCCCACCAAGCTCTTACACACAAAGTTGAGCTTGGAGGACGGCTTCTTCCGGCTAGGGTTCCAAGGAACCCAAGAGTAACAAGTTCCTCAGTGAAATGGAGAGGGAAATAAAATCGCCTTGGTGGAAGTGTAGATCTAGGTCTCCTCCGTCGAATCCCCAAAGGGCTTCATGTTCTAGTGGCTACAATGGGAGATCTAGTTCTTTGGAGCTTTGCAACAATGGAGGAGAAAGAGTAGAAGCCGCAACAGCCACTGGAGGTGGAAGACGACTATTTATACCCCTCTGAGAAATCTAGCCATTGGGATCAACTAACACCAGAGTCTCCGGACTTTGGGGCCAGAGTCTCCGGTGTCACCCAGAGTCTCTGGCCTGTAAGGGCCGGAGTCTCCGGCTCCCTGGCGCAAAAACCTCGGAGTCTCTGGGGAGTCCTTTCAAAGACTCCGGAGAGGCAACAAAGGCTTGCACCACTCGGACGTAAAACCGAGTTTGGGAGGCCTGATTCTTTGGTCGAAGTCTCCAGCTCAGAGTCAAAGTCTCTGGCCTTTACAGCCGGACTCTCCAGCTCTGAGGCCCGGAGTCTCCGCCCAGAAAATTCCCGACAGCAGGATTTCTGCAGAGTTCTCTCAACCATATTGCAAAGGGGTGTAAGAGAGTGTAGGATTTGATTTCACCCTAGCTTTTCATCGAGCAACCCCTCTTGATAGTATGGAGACCTAACATACACAACCAAAAATCTAGGTCTTTGAGGCTTCGATCTTTTCACTTTTGAGGGGTTGATAAACTCCGAGTCATTAACCAATAAACCTTCACACTTAAACAAACGGTTAATAACTCAAGTGTTGACAACAAACACCAAAATATCATTTACTCGGGAAATGCTCTTTCAATCTCCCCCTTTTTGGTGTTTGATGACAACACACGAATTTGCAAGATATATATAAGTAGCTCACAAGTAATTCATGAAATGAAGTTGAGCTCCCCCTAGTTGTATGCATAGTTTGATTTAGCCTTTGAATGCAAATGCACACAATTTGAGTTCATAGCTCCCCCTCACACACATGAACCAACACCACATATGCAAAAGTAATGGATATATCAAGAAGGGCAATTGCATAAACAAGACTAGATAATAGTAAAGACTAGATAATAGAAATAAAGAGGTTACCAACCACGTAGTCTTTACATAACACAATAGAACACATAGTCTTCACAAATACCACCATAGTCTTACAAAGCCAAATCCAACGGAATGCAAATAAAACAAGATACCTGGACACAAGCCAGAAAACACATAAAAAGCTAAAAAGCTTGTGCCCTCCCTTGCAAATCCCTGGGAACCTACTAGAACTACTTCTCCCCCTTTGGCATCGGGACACCAAAAAGGGAAAAGAGCAATGCTACATCCCCAAGTTACTCCTCATCGGAGTCCGCATTCTCATCGGAGTTCTCGCCATCCTCCTCCTCTTCTTCTTCCTTGGCCTCAGATTCCTCAACATCCGGGGAGGCCCTTCCATGAGAAGGACCGGTGACCTCTTCAAAGTCCTGCCAGTTCGCCAAAGTCTTCCAAGCATTGTAGGACAAGGTTGAACTAGAGCCTACTTCTTTGGCGGCGGTCTTGGGAATGTCCAACTTTTCCATGATGCGCCTTTGGTCATGTTGGATGTGCTTGTTGCGAACATATTGGCTATGGAGATTTTTGTCGATGTCCACATTCATGCAAAGGACATTGATGAGGACATCCCTACTATTGTTCCATCTCCACTTCGTGATGATGACAAGCAAGTTGCTGCAAAGAAGAAGTCCAATGATGAAATCAGAATTGGACCTATCACAAGAGCTCGTGCAAAGTTAATAGAACAATAGGTGAATTTGCTCCTAATAGAATCTGAGTATTTCGTTAATGAGAATTGTTTACTGCCTAAGTCTTTGTGTGTTTGCATACTCAGGTTCATGGGAGAAGAAGGCATAGCACGAGGAGTTGAAGCAGTTGGAGCAAGACGTGATGATCATGCCCATGGACGTGAGGGAGGAGAGGGAGGCCGGCGACCAGCATGAGGAGGAGGAGGACATCACGCAGGAGGCTGCATATGGCGCACCATCAAGTGCTTGTGCGCCATACACCTAAGGCCTGCGCGCCTAGTTGGCTGCACCCAACCATTGGGTCAGTTTGTATCAAATAAGGTTGAGTCGAACCACGTTTAGAGGACCAGTCAGGTCGGCTGCCTTTGGCCAGCCGCACCCCCCATATATTGTGTGCTGATGCGCCATAGAGAGGTCAGACCACGTTTTAGATAAAACCCTAGTTCTTGAGACTGCTCTAAGCATTCATCTGGAATTCTTGTCTCCAATTCATTTCGATCTGGAGATTATATACTGCAAGTTAAGTGTGATCTGCTGTTCCATTGGGAATTAGTGAATTGCAATTATACCGTTTCGTGGTCGACGGCTGCGTTGCGCAAGTGTGTGAAGTCGTGAATATCCGAAGGGTAGAGAGCTGTTGCATTGGCATCAGGGATCTAGCGAGGAGAGATCATCGGCGACACCAAGTTATCTATCATCATCATCATCATTACCGCAAGCTTACTGAGAAGATCGGGCCACCCCATATCATCTTGGTATCAGATTTCTAGTGTTTCCTCGGTAAGCATCCACCAGATCATCCATAGTTTAGTTTTGATTTTCGTCCTATCCAGAAAAGCCAAAAAAAAAATTAGGGTTCATAGTATTGCCATAGCCTAGATTGCATCGTAGATTGGTTTTAGTTGCTGGTCGTTTTCCTTCTTTGATCCGATCTGTTTCTTGTTCCGTAGGAGTCTAGGTTCTAGTCGGTTTTAGGTTTTGGATCTGAGTTGTGTTTTTCCACCGAGTCCACTTTCATCTCGAGTTTCCGCCGCCTTTGTTCTGATCCGGGTCGGCAGATAAACCCTAGAAAAGCAAGAAACAAAGTGCTGACCGATCGCTGTTTGCAGTCTCCGCGCTATCCGCATTTCAGTACCGAACGCTCTCGACCAGACACCGCGGGAACGTTTGTCTGGTCCAGCGCATTGGCAATCTTGCTCAGAGTCCTGCCGCGGCACGAGTTCTGTGCGTTCTTCTGCCGTGGTACAAATCCGAGTTTTTCTCGTTTTCCTTCCAAACCGAGTCCACATAGCGTACCTTTCTGCATCTTTTGAAAGCCATAGCCACAGCCTTTCGACAACATCGTGTAGGTACCTTTTCCTACGAGACTAGCATATTTTTGTTGCTCCACGGGCTGCTCTGTTTAGGGTTTTCAAGTGCATTTTTGTCTGCCGTGCTGAAAAATCTTCGCGGTGCGACGTATTGTAGCTACAGTACTCCGTGAATTGGTTTTATAAAGAGAAGTCAAAAAAAAAGTGAAAAAAAGAGCAAAGAGAGAAGAATCAAAAACTGAAAAGTGAGAAGCGGAGTTTCACTTCATTCAGAGGCCGAAGCATATATCTAATTTTGCTGCACTAGTAGATTGAGCAATCTTGTGCCTGTTTACATTGAGCATTGCTAGTGTCTCTCTTGCGCATTGCAACATATCCTGTTTTATAGTTGCTTTGCCACGTTTATCTCCACGTGTGTGTTTCCCTTGGGTGTTTTGTTCACACGATCAGCACTAGGACTTGTCTTTGGTGTAGTTAGGATACCGTACCTACAGCTCCACCATATACTCCTGCTTTGTCGTGTGATTGCTCTTATACCCTGGTATTCACTTCATCACATCCGTGCATTGCTCATCTATCCGAACGGGTACGCATTTGCTATTCACTTTGGAATGGTAAGATTTCCTTTTCTTGTCAGTTTTGAGTGAGTTGTGAGTGTGCCACCAAAGAGATTTTTGATTTAGTGCACTAACCTACTAATCATGTCTGTTAGTGGTGTTGATGTGATGCAGAAAAAGGCTGATGATGCTACTGTTACATGGAGGGAATATGAAGCTCTCCGTGATCATTTGCAAGGGGTTATTACTAGATCCACTGAAACCATTGACGCTGATATTCAAGCTGTGCAAATGAAAGTGGATGCAACTGAAACTACAGTCAATGCTATGCAAGCGCAAGTCACTGCTCTCCAGACAAGCATACAGCAATTGACAACTTCCGTCAATGGGCTGCGTGTAACTGTTGAGCAACGCCATCATGAGGACCATGGTGATGTTGATAGTGTCCATGGAGATAATGAACACATGATGGGCAACAATGGCCGCAGGCGTGGTTTTCCAGGACAGGGTCGGCCACCACCACCACCTGGTGCTCGGCGTGTGCCATTTCAGGAGGATGATGGCTTGGGCAAGCCCAAGTTCACGATTCCCAGATTTGAAGGTTCCACTGATGCGGAGGAGTACCTTACTTGGGAGCTCAAGATTGAAAAATTATGGTGTTTGCATGATTACACTGAAGATAGGAAGATCAAGCTTGCTTCTTCAGAGTTTGATGGTTATGCCTTGCGTTGGTGGGATAGCATTGTGACGGAAAGAAGAGATAACAACGAGCTTCCTGTTCTTACATGGCGCAATATGAAGGAGATCATGCGAGCTCGTTTTGTTCCCACTAATTACCTGCGTACTGTTTATGATAAATTGACACAGTTGAAGCAAGGAACCATGACCGTTGATGCTTATTACATGGAGATGGAGATGTTGCTGCAGCGTGCACGTGTTAGAGAGTCTATTGAGATGACCATGCAGCGATTTCTTCATGGGCTGAAGTACAACATAAAAGGCATTGTTAGGCATCATTCCTACAATACTATGAATGAGCTTTTGCATCATGCAAGGGAGGCTGAATCGCAGTTAGCTGAAGAGGCTCAAATCAAGGCACGATATCCTAGTGCTGGGAGGTTCTCTAGCAGGGCGCCGCACCAATCTGCAGCGCCTATGGAGGGTGCCACCAGAGGCCCCTCTTCTTCCCACTCTAACCCAGCCTCCAATGTTTCTAATGCAAAGAAACCAGCAGCTCCTGCGCCTAGCTCTGGTTCCAACATGTCTACAGCTCATAATAGAGATATGCAATGCCATACATGTGGTGGCAAGGGGCACTTCAAGCGAGAGTGTCCAAACAGAAAGGTGATGATTATTAATGATGATAATGAATATGAGACTGGAGATGACACTGATCCGTATGATTCCAATGATGATGGTTACACAAGTGAGGGCGGCATGGATGCCTTTGCTTCTCCAGCGCCTACCATTGTTGTCTCGCAGCGTGCATTGAGTGTCACGCCACATGCTGATTCCCAGCGCTGCAATTTGTTCCAAACAAAAGCACTAGTTGGCCCAAACAAAGCTTGCAAAGTAATCATTGATGGAGGTAGCTGCCGCAATCTCGCAAGCAAGGAGCTATGTGCCAAACTAAATCTGAAATATTTACCTCATCCAAATCCCTACTACATCCAATGGTTGAGTGATAATGGAGAGATGAAGGTAAATCATATGGTGCATGTGAATTTTGAGATAGGACCATACAAGGATTCCATTGAGTTTGATGTGGTTCCTATGACTGTTTGTCACCTTCTACTGGGTCGGCCATGGCTATATGATCGCCATGTGCAACACAATGGCCGAGCCAATACCTATCACTTGGAGTTCAAGGGCAAGAAAATTAATCTACAACCTATGTCACCGCAGCAAATTGTCAATGAGTCTCGTCAAAAAACAGAAGTGAAGCTAGAACAGCCACCTACACGAGAAAATAATGTAATAGCTGTGAGTGAAAATATAACGAAAAGTGAGAGAGTGCCTAGTTTGCTTATATTAGCCACCAAAGAAGACATGGTAGAATTTAGAGAGGATCCTACAGCCATGCCACTTGTGCTTATGTACAAAGGCGAGGTGTTAGTTTCTAATGATATGCAACCTGTTTCTCTTGGTGTTTCTAATGTATTACAGGAGTATGACGATGTGTTTCCGGAGGAGGTGCCCGCAGGACTGCCACCATTGCGTGGAATTGAGCATCAAATTGATTTGATCCCTGGTGCCACTCTTCCAAACCATGCGCCGTACAGGACCAACCCCGAAGAGACAAAGGAAATACAGCAACAAGTACAAGCGCTTCTGGACAAGGGGTATATTCGTGTTTCTCTTAGCCCTTGTGTTGTTCCTGTTATTTTGGTGCCTAAGAAAGATGGTACATGGCGCATGTGCGTAGATTGTAGAGCTATTAATAACATCACTATTCGATATCGTCATCCCATTCCACGCTTAGAGGATATGCTAGATGAATTGAGTGGTGCTGCTATTTTCTCTAAGATTGATTTGCGTAGTGGATACCATCAAATTAGGATGAAAGAAGGGGATGAATGGAAAACTGCTTTCAAAACTAAATTTGGTTTATATGAGTGGCTAGTTATGCCTTTTGGTCTTACTAATGCACCTAGCACATTCATGCGCTTAATGAATCATGTTTTGCGAGAGTTTATTGGTCGTTTTGTGGTTGTATATTTTGATGATATACTTATTTACAGCCGCACTGAATCTGAACATTGTGAGCATATTAGACAAGTTTTGCAAGTGTTGCGTGATGCTAAATTGTATGCTAACCTTGAGAAGTGCACATTTGCAAAAGATAAAGTGATATTTCTGGGATATGTTGTATCTATGCATGGGGTAGAGGTAGATTCATCTAAAATTGAAGCAATTCAAAATTGGCCTACTCCCATGAATGTTAGTCAAGTACGCAGTTTTCACGGTCTTGCTGGTTTCTATCGGCGTTTTGTGAAAGACTTTAGTACTATTGCTGCACCATTGAATGAATTAACTAAGAAAGGAGTGCCTTTTGTATGGGGCGCTGCCCAAGATCATGCATTTGATGAGCTGAAACGTTTGCAATCTTGTGCACCATTGCTTGCACTACCAGATTTTTCTAAGCAATTTGAAGTTGAATGTGATGCTAGTGGTATAGGAATTGGTGGTGTGTTGATGCAAGAAGGTAGATCTATTGCTTATTTCAGCGAGAAACTTTCTGGTGCTAGACTGAATTATCCTGTTTATGATAAAGAATTGTATGCGCTTGTTCGAGTTCTTGAGGTTTGGCAACATTATTTGTGGCCAAAAGAATTTATCATACATTCTGATCATGAAGCTTTAAAATATCTGAAAGCTCAATCTAACTTGCATAGGCGCCTAGCTAAGTGGGTTGAGTTCATTGAGTCGTTTCCCTACATCATCAAGTATAAGAAAGGGAAAGAAAATGTTGTTGCTGATGCTCTATCTAGGAAGAACATGTTATTGACGCATCTTGATGTTAAAATTCCTGGTTTCGAGAGCTTGTGTGATTTGTATGCTACTGATCATGATTTTGCTGAACCATATCGTTTGTGTATGCTTAGAAATGCATGGGACAAGTACCACATACATGATAGATTTTTGTTTCGTGCTAACAAACTATGTGTTCTAGAATCGTCGGTACGTTTGCTATTGTTGCAGGAATCACATGCTGGCGGATTGATGGGTCACTTTGGGCGTGAGAAGACGCTTCTCATGCTCGCTGATCACTTTTATTGGCCCAAGATGAGGCGTGACGTGGACAGATTTGTTAGGCGCTGCATTGTATGCAACACGTCCAAGTCCAAGCTGAAGCCTCACGGTTTGTATACACCACTACCTGCACCTACCACACCATGGGAAGATATAAGTATGGATTTTGTGTTAGGTTTGCCACGCACTAAAAGAGGTCATGATAGTATATTTGTGGTAGTGGATAGATTCTCTAAGATGGCACATTTTATTGCATGCCACAAAAGCGACGATGCATCGCACATAGCTAATCTGCTTTTCAGGGACATTGTTCGCTTGCATGGAGTGCCCAAGACAATTATTTCTGACAGGGACGTGAAGTTTATGAGCTACTTCTGGAAGACACTATGGGGCAAGCTGGGAACGAAGTTACTGTTCAGCACTACATGTCATCCCCAAACTGATGGTCAAACGGAGGTGGTGAATAGAACATTGTCACAATTGCTGCGAGCCATGATCAAGAAAAATCTGCGTGAGTGGGAGGAGTGTTTGCCACATGTTGAGTTTGCATATAACAGAGCGGTGCACACTACTACTCAGCTTTGTCCTTTCGAGGTGGTGTATGGTTTCAAACCAATCACACCACTAGATTTGCTGCCTCTTCCATTGCATGAGAGAGTTAATATGGAGGCATCAAAAAGAGCAGATTATGTGAAGAAAAGTCATGAGAAGACACGAGAGGCCATTGAGAAGAAAGGCAAGAACATTGCTGCTACACAAAACTAATCAAGAAAGCAAGTTTTGTTTCAGCCTGGAGATATGGTTTGGGTGCATCTGCGCAAGGATAGGTTCCCACAGCTGCGGAGTTCCAAGTTGAGGCCGCGTGGTGCTGGTCCTTACAAGGTGCTAGCCAAGATAAATGATAATGCCTACTCGATTGATATTCCTATTGCTGAGTTTGGTGGCGTTAGCAACAGCTTCAACGTTGCTGATTTGTCACCATATGATGGAGAAGACCTTGGAGCGTCGAGGTCGACACCTTTTGAAGGGGGGGGGGAGATGATGAGGACATCCCTACTATTGTTCCATCTCCACTTCGTGATGATGACAAGCAAGTTGCTGCAAAGAAGAAGTCCAATGATGAAATCAGAATTGGACCTATCACAAGAGCTCGTGCAAAGTTAATAGAACAATAGGTGAATTTGCTCCTAATAGAATCTGAGTATTTCGTTAATGAGAATTGTTTACTGCCTAAGTCTTTGTGTGTTTGCATACTCAGGTTCATGGGAGAAGAAGGCATAGCACGAGGAGTTGAAGCAGTTGGAGCAAGACGTGATGATCATGCCCATGGACGCGAGGGAGGAGAGGGAGGCCGGCGACCAGCATGAGGAGGAGGAGGACATCACGCAGGAGGCTGCATATGGCGCACCATCAAGTGCTTGTGCGCCATACACCTAAGGCCTGCGCGCCTAGTTGGCTGCACCCAACCATTGGGTCAGTTTGTATCAAATAAGGTTGAGTCGAACCACGTTTAGAGGACCAGTCAGGTCAGCTGCCTTTGGCCAGCTGCACCCCCCATATATTGTGTGCTGATGCGCCATAGAGAGGTCAGACCACGTTTTAGATAAAACCCTAGTTCTTGAGACTGCTCTAAGCATTCATCTGGAATTCTTGTCTCCAATTCGTTTCGATCTGGAGATTATATACTGCAAGTTAAGTGTGATCTGCTGTTCCATTGGGAATTAGTGAATTGCAATTATACCGTTTCGTGGTCGACGGCTGCGTTGCGCAAGTGTGTGAAGTCGTGAATATCCGAAGGGTAGAGAGCTGTTGCATTGGCATCAGGGATCTAGCGAGGAGAGATCATCGGCGACACCAAGTTATCTATCATCATCATCATCATTACCGCAAGCTTACTGAGAAGATCGGGCCACCCCATATCAGACATACCTTTGCCACCAAGAGAGCTTCTTCATATTTGCCTTAATCTCAACACGGCTAGAGGGCACAAATGCATTGCTAGCATTTTTTATGCGAGGCCCCGTACTAGGTGCAACTTCAACAGACTCTTCTTCCTCATCCTCTTCTTCCTCTTCATCACTAGAGGCAAAGACTTCTTCCACAACACCCATATAGGCTTTCCTTTGAGGTTTGACATATTTGTGGGAGGTGAGGTGGGTGGTGACGAGAGGATGCTCGGTGTGTTGAGCAATAAGGAGTAGCATGACATATGGAGCATACACCAGAGTCTTCTTCTTGGTGATCACGGTGTCATATATTTCCTTGTAGATGAAGTCCATAACATCAATAGGCTCCACTTCCACATCTTTTCCACTCACAAACACCTAATGGGAATAACCAAGGAGGTTGACAAGTACTCCACGAATGGCATCCAAGTTTCCTGCACTTGGGGCAATGTTCTCACGGAAGAGGTGAATCAAGATGTTGTAGCGTGTCTTGAACCCATAAGCCTCACCAAGCACAACCTCCTTCCTCTTGGCACTAGGAGCAAGCCTCCCGTAAAGTGGCTTCAAAGTCTTCTTATCATATGCCACTCCCTCAATATGCATCCTCAACCCGGAAGCAGTATTGGCGCCCGCAAAAGCATACCCAAGATGGCCGGCAAACTCTTGAAAGCTTGAGCGACAAACGTCATTCCCAAGCATACAAGTCATGGGAATATCTTCTCCATCTCCAAAGACCACAGTGGCAAAGAACTGGTGAATGAGAGCAACATTGTAGTCTTGGTTGATCTTCATGAGGGGGTGAAGCTGAAGCTTCTTCATGATCCATAGAGCCCCCTCAAAGTATGCATGCTTATGGAGATGCTCAAAGTCAATGCTCTTCTGAGGACACACCTTGTCCTTAGTGAGTTGGTCATCTAAGAAACAAAATTGTGTGTCTCTCTCTACCACCGAAGCCGAATATGTAGCCACGGCAAGTTGTTGTGCACAACTCTTATGAATGAGGCAAACTTTAAAGGACTATGTTGTCATTTTTGACAAAGTGCCTCTTTTGTGTGACAATAAAAGTGCAATCAAGATCGCTCACAACCCGGTGCAACACAATAAGACGAAGCATATTGAGATTCATCATTATTTCATTCGGGGTGTCAACCGTGAAGAAATTGATCTATCTTATGTTTGCACCAATGAGCAACTTGTGGATATATTCACGAAGCCACTTGATGAAACAAGATTCTGGGAATTGAGGCATGAACTAAATATCATTGATTCAAGCAATGTGGCTTGAGCTAAGTGCATATACTCCCATACTCTAACGTGTGTTTTGGTTTAGATGTGGGCATGGAGATAGGGGGAGTGTGGTCCTAATTAATTGGGCTATCCCTCCCCCCATAATGCCGATAGTAAGCATATTATTCTATCTTGTCATTTGTGACAATTTGAGCTTAATTAATGAGTCTAGGTTTTGGGCCCAAGATATATCTTCGCGGTGCCATACCTTTATACTCAAACATGGTGGCCTCGGCCACCGACCTCCTTTGTGGAGGAGTTACCCATTTGGATTCTTATTGCATATTTCTTGTCTATGGGAATGTACTCATGTTTGGTTTTTCTTGTATTTATTTGGATTTTTGCAAAAATGAGTACTTAGTACCAGCTAGTGCCAACTTGTCTATCTTAAGCCATTTCCTATCTCTTAAACATGTCTCTCTTGCAAACACACATGTCCAAAAATTTGAACTTGCAGTTTTGGTCGAGGAGGGCTAGAGACTCTGGGCTTTGCAGCCCGGAGACTCTGGTCCTTCTGAGCATGTCTTGGGTATATTTGGCTTGGTTCACAAAAGTCCCTCCCTTCAATTGTTTTACTTCAAATCCAAGGAAGAACTCCAACTTCCCCATCATAGACATCTCAAACTTGTCGTTCATGAGCTTAGCAAACTCATCATTGAAAGCTTTGTTAGTAGAACCAAATATAATGTCATCAACATATAATTGGCAAATGAAAAGCTCCCCGTTGACCTTCTTAGTAAAAAGAGTGGGATTGATTAGCCCAATTTCAAACCCACGATCAACCAACAACTCTTTAAGGTGCTCATACCACGCACGTGGAGCTTGTTTAAGTCCATATAGCGCCTTATCAGGTTTGTAAATGTGGTTAGGAAATTTAGGGTTTTCAAAGCCCGGGGTTGCTTTACAAACACCAATACATTTAAAGGACCATTAAGAAATGCACTTTTAACATCCATTTGTTGAAGTTTGAAATTATGATGGGATGCATATGCAAGTAAGATGCGAATAGATTCAAGACGAGCAACGGGAGTGAAAGTTTCACCAAAATCAATACCCTCATGATGAGGGTTAACTCGACAAATGTCCAAGATGAAGGACTTAGGATCGGGGGAATAGGGCATTGGATGAACTCAAAGGTAAAGATTAGTCAACCGAGGCATGTATCGAGAATAAACGTGGTGGTGAACTTGGCTTACCCTCAATCTGTCCCTGACCGGCCTCTCCTGTCCCCTATATATAGGTGTCCACATATCGCACAAATCTGGACGAGACGAAGGAAACCGAATGTCAAATTCATGATCTTCTACAAAAAGGGTATGTTCGTGAAAGCCTATCTCCTTGTGCCATTCCGGTAATTCTTGTTCCCAAGAGTGATGACACACTTTGAATGTGTATGGATTGTCGCCCCATCAATGCCATTACCATCTGATATCATCATCCTATTCCTCGTTTAGACGACATGCTTGATGAGCTTGCGGGTTCCACTATATTTTCTAAAATTAATCTTCATAGTGGATTCCATCAAATACGTATGGCATTGGCAATGGATGGAAGATGACATTCAAGACCAAATTTGGTCTCTATGAATGGCTTGTCATGCCTTTTGGATTATCTAATGCACCATCGACTTTTATGCGTCATATGAACCACGTTTTGCGATCTTTCGTTGGCAAATTTGTCGTGGTTTATTTTGACGACATCCTCATTTATAGCAAGTCATTTTTGAACCATGTTTCTCATGTTGAGCAAGTCTTGCACATTCTTCACAAAGAAAAGCTTTATGCAAACCTCCCAAAGTGCAACTTTGCTCAAAACAAGTTGGTTTTTCTAGGATTCATTATCTCTCACAATGGAATTGAAGTAGACACTTCCAAAATTGAGGCCATACGAAATTGGCCAACAACAATAACGGTTGGCCAAGTGAGAAGTTTTCCTGGCCTAGCCAGTTTTTACCGTCATTTTGTTAAGGATTTTAGCACCATTGCATGCCCTCTAAACGAACTTACAAAGAAAAATGTACCTTTCGTTTGGGGCAAAGCTCAACAACATGCTTTTGATGAACTAAAGAAACGTCTTACGGAGGCACCATTGCTTGTTTTACCCAATTTTCAACAAACCTTTGAAATTGAATGTGATGCTAGTGGAATCGGAATAGGTGGTGTGCTCATGCAAGATGGACACCCCGTTGCTTATCATAGTGAAAAGTTGGATGGTGCATGACTCAACTATCCAATCTATGACAAAGAACTCTTTGCTCTTGTTCGTGTTTTGGAAGTTTGGCAACATTATCTTTGGCCAAAAGAATTTGTCATCCATTCGGACCACGAATCTTTGAAGTTTTTGAAAAGCCAAGAAAATTTGAACAAATGTCATGCGAAGTGGGTTGAATTCATTGAATCCTTCCCTTATGTCATCAAGTACAAAAAGGGCAAAGAAAACATGGTCACGGATGCTCTATCCCGCAAAAATACCACCCTTCTCACTCACATTGACACACACATTTTGGGTTTAGATGAGCTACCGGATTTGTACCCTTTCGATCCTTTCTTTGGAACCATATTTGAACAATACTCGAACTTGCAAAGGGTGGATGATTTCTATTTGCATAAGGGTTTCCTCTTTAAAGCTAACAAATTATGCGTACTCGAGTCCTCTTTTCGTATGTTGTTATTGCAAGTGGCACATGGTGGCGGCCTCATGGGACATTTTGGACGCGAGAAGACTTGTGCCATGCTTTCAACGCACTACTTTTGGCCAAGGATGTACCGTGACGTCGAGAGGCACATCCAACGATGCACTACATGCATACAAGCTAAGTCCAAATCTAATTCCATTGGTCTCTGTATGCCTTTACCTATTCCACATGCACCATGGTCGGACATTCGCATGGATTTTGTTTTGGGTTTGCCACGGACACGAAATGGACATGACTCAATATTTGTGGTCGTTGATCATTTTTCCAAAATGGCACATTTTATTCCATGTCATAAGATCGACGATGCTTCACATATTGCTAATTTGTTTTTCAGGGATATCATTCGACTTCATGGGTTTCCAACAAGCATCGTGTCAGATAGCAACGTCAAGTTCATGAGCTAGTGTGGAAGACCCTAATGGCCAAGCTAGGGATCAAGCTCCTCTTTTCTTCATCTTCACACCCCCAAACGGATGGACAAACCAAAGTGGTGAATCGGAGTCTTGGAAGCCTCCTACGAGTGTTGATAAAAAAACCCCAAGTCGTGGGAGGAATGCATTCCTCATGCGGAGTTCACCTACAACCGCGCCGAACATAGTCTCACCAAGCGAAGCCCCTTCGAGATCGTCTATGGGTTCAACCCACCAATGGCACTCGACGTCCTTCCACTCCCACTTCACAAGCGCGTCAACATGGACATCACCAAGCATGCCGACTTCATGAAGAACTTGGACGAAGACACATGCAAGCCAATTGAAGAACATGTCACTCGCCATACCGCCAAGATCAACAAGAACAAGACTCCATGCATCTTCGAGGAGGGCGACCTTGTTTGGATACATTTGAGCAAGGATCGGTTCCCACATGAACAAAATTCAAAGCTCAAGCCACAAAGTGATGGCCCCTTCAAGGTTCTCAAGCAATGACAACGCATACGTCATCGACATTCCAACCTCCAAGTACCTCATGAGCAATACATTCAACATCAAGGATCTATCCCCCTTTCATGGTGAGATGGTCAATGAAGAGTCGAGGTCGACTCTTTTCCAAGAGGGGGAGATGATACGGGGTGGCCTTCGGACACCTCCGCCTCAAGACCGCCAAGTCCCCCGCGAGGACCCATGACAAGAGCTCGAGCTAAAGCCATCCATGATAAGGTGAACTTGCTCTTAAACACACTTGATTTAGAACATACATTGGATGGTTCGCTACCTCATTACAACGTCATTTCTGCAGTCTGATACGAACCACATGGAGCGATGACCAAGGTTGAGGAACACGAGGAGGAAGCCTGGAAACGCTGCAAGAAGAAGCCGGTGCAAAAGACGGACCGGCTAAAGCCGGCCACACCGGCTATAGCCGGACTGAACTCTGGCTATAGCCGATCTGCCCGAGTCAACGCACCTTTGGCCCAGAAGCCAACTATGTAATCTTTCCTAAATTACCAAATTGCCCCCAAGTCATGGCTGCCTATTTATATGGGTCTCTTTCCTCACTCTAGACTTAGATAAGAATTAAGATAAGACATGGCATCATGCCTCTCCCCTTGAGGGAAACCTACTACTATATCTCCCATCTAGAGTGAATCATCATCCCTCTTTGTTTGGGATCTCTTCTATTTGGGGAATTCTACCTTGAATTAGATCTCCCATCTAGAGTGAATCATCATCCCTCTTTGTGTGTGTAATTCTATCCATTGGATTGGACTCTTCCCTAAGTGGAATTCTATCCCAAGCATATCAATCTATCACAAGGAATTCTACTCTTGGAGTCTGATAGGGTAAAGGTGCCCAATCTTTCGATGAGACGATAACTATCAATTATGGTGGAGGTCGACGTTGACGATCCAACTACAAAAATGCAAGACATTGCACCTTAGCAATCGATACACCAACTTCCGAGGCTATTGATCACGCCGGAGCTAGATCAACCTGATCACGAAGATCAATCCCTGCAAGCAATCGAAGAACCAGCAAGAATTATAGATGCAATCAAGATATTGCGAATATAGATGAAGGCTTTATTGAAGAGGTGGGATTCTGTCTGTGCATAGTACAAAAGGTCTGTTTGACACTTGTGCCTATGGCGAAGAGTAGCTCGTGGCTAAGTCTTTATCTAAACAAAAACCAAGTTCTAATGACGGCTAGGAGGAGGTATATATGAGGGAAAGGGCAGGGATTTTCGTAAAACCCTAATGGGCCATCCGAAAATAGCCCTAGATGGGCCCTTTTCCACTCAAACAGCCTCCAGAAAATTCCTAAAATACCTAGGACGAAAATACATGGGTTTAACCCATAAAATAAGGTGACACGGCACCATATAAAGCCTTGGACGAATTTTATGATTTGGTAACTTGTGAATTTCGTCCAAGCATCCTTGCATCATTATGGTGGCTTCAAAGTTCGAAAATCTTCACTTGCAGCGTCATCCTGAATCCTCACACAATTGCTGCCATCATCTCCATGCATGATCATGCTCCAATGTTTGTCCCTCTCATCCATGCTAGGCCCATCATTCCTAAGTAACATAAACAGATCTGATTTAGGCAGTATCATATTCTCATGAATATTAGGAATAGTTCCTAGAAACAAAAGTACTTGATAATTTAGTTGGCGTGCACAAACACTTGTGAGAGGTCCTTGAAATTGTGGAATGTGAGGAAGTGTGGCTGTAGGTGCAACGGTTGTATCAACCGTAGGGATGTACTCATCAGAGTCTCTTCCTTGTGATTCTATTGAGTTGGTTAATCGGGCCAACGAGGGAACCGGCGTGTATCTTGTGTGTGTGTGTTTGCCTTTGATTTGTGTGTCATGTTCTTCGTGTTCATCCCCTTCCCCCGCCACAAATCTCGTGAATCCGTGAAGATCGGGCCACATCCTTGGGGTCAACCCCTAGCACAAAGTGTGTAATGTAAACAATACAAATGTCCTTGAACAAAAGATTGTTGTTTTCTCCCTAATAGCAACAACACATCTACAGCCTTAGAAGTTATTGTCACTCTCCCGAATTACTAGAGGCATGAACCCACTATCGAGCATAAATACTCCCTCTTGGATTCACTAGCATCTACTCGACCAAGATATATACTAGCAACAGAGAGCATGCAAGATCATAAATAACATAGACATGATAAATCAACAATCAACATGACATAGTACTCAATATTCATCGGATCCCAACAAACACAACATGTAGAATTACATAACGATGATCTTGATCATGATAGGCAGCTCACAAGATCTAGACATGAAGCACATGGAGGAGAAGACAACAATCTAGCTACTGCTGTGGACCCATAGTCCAAGGTAGACTACTCACGCATCACTCCGGAGGCTGGCATGGTGATGAAGAAGTCCTCCGGTGATGATTCCCCTCTCCATCAGGGTGTCAGGAAGAGCTGCTGGACCCTCCCAATCTCGGGACGACTACGGCGGCGGCTTGCAGTATGTTTTGTGGAAAAGTGTTCATCTCTTTATGGTTTTCCCGTCGAAGGGAATTTATAGGTGGAAGGGCGATGTCAGGGGGTGGACCAGGGGTCCACACCACCTGGTGGCGCAACCAGGAGGTGGCCCGCGCCACCCTATGGTGCGGCTACCCTCTGGCCCCTCTCCGTCTTTCCTTTGGACTCTATCTTCATGTCAGGTAAATAGGAACTTCGGCTTTCGTTTCGTCCAATTCCGAGAATATTTCCTGTGTAACTTTTCTGAAGCACAAAAACAGCAGAAAACAGGAAATTGCACTGTGGCATCTCGTTAATAGGTTTGTTCCAGAAAATGCATAAAAATTCCATGAAGTGTAAACAAAACACAAAGCAATTGGTGTAAAATAAGCATGGAGCATAAAAAATTATAGAAACATTTGCGACGTATCAAGCATCCCCAAGCTTAACTCCTGCTCGTCCTCGAGTAGGTAAGTGATAACAAAACAATAATTTTTGAGGTGACATGCACCAACACAATGTTGATCAACTTAAAGTAAAGCATTGCATGCTGAGATCAAAGTACTCTAAACATGGGCATAAGAGTTATAATTCTAACCGTAGAACTTAGCAACCATGTTACAACATGAAAAGTAACACACAAAAAAGATCATGAGTAATAATGCATTGAAAGTCAATTGTTTGTTTCAAGCATATATGATAAGGGGAGCATAGCTACTACTCCTACTATTTTACCACCTCCTTATGTTCTAAAGCTTGGACAATTCTGTTTTGAAGTGCCTCCAGAAGATGATGTGAATCCCAATTTTCGTACACCTCCAATGGAGTTTCATGGTCGCCGAGGCACTGCAGCCAAAGATATTTAGGTGTTTTATTTTAATTAAGTTTGCATGATGTTTTTATTTCAGTTTGGTTTTATTTGTGTGTGATGGTTTTGGGCCTGTCCAAAATCAAGTGTGTTTTGTCCATTTGGGCTTTTAGTTTGGTATGGGGCCTAGCCCAGCCAAAGTAGCATTTGGAGTCACCCATATAGGGTTATGGCAGCCGCCTTGTATCGTTGAGACTTGTTATTTTCGAGCTCAGAAAGAGACCAGAAAAGTCCCAATGTTTGGGGACGCATATCGGTGTGTTTGCTTGCTGATCTTCGAGATCTGATGTTATACCATGCGTGGGAGTTGATTCCGGTCAGTTTCAACGTGAGGAGTTCAAGAGGGTTTGATTTGATCTGTCTCAAATTCAATTCTCTTGTTGTTATCTTGCTGTTCGTTTGATCGCCGTGAAAGATTGGGCCAAACCCCCTTTGGATCACGCTGATCCGTATCATCTTGGTATCAGATTCGTTGGGTTTATCACGGCGGAATTTGTTGTTGAGATTGATTTGTTCTGCTGAGATTTATCTGCTGAGGAGGACTAGAAGACCAGATTCATTTCAGATTGATCGGGATTTCTCTGCTCTGAAGTTTGCTCTGCTGCCTGCGGTTCACAAATTTTCGTTGATTGCGATCTGCTGGTTTCGCTGCGACCAGAATATTTTTGGACGAGATTGATTCTACTGAGGCAATCTGCCGTGACTCTGTTTGTGCTTGGCGCCACTGCTAGATCCGATTTTCCTTGGCCAGAGTCCATCGATCGAGGAGTTCATGCAGAGCCAGCGTCGCCCTCATGCGCCTGTGCATCGCGTGCTCCCTGCAGGCGATCGTGGATCATCAACAGGGTTTGTTCTCCGTCGTGGGCCGGCCCAGAATCGGCGGTGTCGCTCGCTCTAGGACGGAGCCTGTCTGGGGTCAGGCGTCATTCGTCTTGCCCAGGCGTTTGCTTGATTTCTCCTTCGATCGGCTCACCCAGGCACATCACGTGACCAGAGACATTGTTGAGTTGCTACTCCTTCCTGGTTCAGCTCGAGCCTGCGATGTGTTTCTTGGATTGATCTGGAGATTGGTTCTGTCGTGGAGAAGTACTCGTGCCGATACGTATCACCGATTGTGATAGGGCAAAGGTGTCCGATCTTTCGATGAGATCTTGATACGTCGATTTGGTGGGTGGAGTTTGTGCTTGACGATCCGACTACACGTGCGAAGCTCGTGCGCCAATGCAATCGCTAGGACAATCTCCGGGAGTTACTGATCTTGCGGGTGCACGATCAGCCTGACCAGCGAGGGTCTTAATTCCTACCTGAAATCGAGAACAAGTAAGAACTAATACAGCAATCAAGATATTGCGGATGAAAGATGTATGCTTTATTCAAAAGGTGGGATTCCGAATAGGCGGTCTTCTTCTGGGCGATTGGCCTCAAAAGTCGAGCTCGTAGTTGCAGCAAGGGCTAACTTTTAGTCTAATCAAAATCCGAGTTCTAATGACGGCTACGGGGGTATTTGAGGAGGAAAAGGTAGGGGTGCGACCAGCCATGGGTTGGGTGGTCGAACGGACCCCTAACAGGCCTTTTCTCCTCAAATTCGGACTCCTAAAAAGTGGCTGTCTTATTTGCTGCGAAATTTACATGGGCCTGGCCCAAAAATAGAAGTGACGCAGCACCATATGTATTTATGGACGAAATTATGAAGTAGCTCTTTGTATATTTCGTCCAAGTCTTCATCCTTCATTATGGTGGCTTCAAAGTTCTGAAATCTCCACTCGTGGCGTCTTCTTCAATCCTCAAACGCATGCTGCCATCTCCATGCACGATCATGCTCCAATGCTTGTCCCTCTCATCCATGCTAGGTCCATCATTCCTAAGAGTAACAAACATATCTGATTTAGGCAGCATCATATTCTCATGTATGTGAGAAAGAGTTCCAAGAAACGAAAGTACCTGATAGTTAAGTTGCTTGGCACGAGCTCGAGTGATGGGTCCTTGTATGTGTTCCGCTGTAGGTACAGCGGGTGTATCAATAGATGGGATGTCCTCATCATGCTCCCCTTCTTGAATTGAAGTCGTCCTCGACGCAACCTCATCTTCTTCACCGAAGTAAGGTTTTAAATCTGCAATGTTAAATGTAGGACTTACCGTACCAAAATCTGCAGGAAGCTCCAGTTTATATGCATTATCATTGATTTTCTCTATCACCTTAAAAGGACCATCAGCACGTGGCATTAACTTAGACTTGCGCAAATCAGGAAAACGATCTTTGCGCAAATGCAACCAAACAAGATCACCAACCTCAAACACAACATGCTTTCGTCCTCTATCCCCAGCAACTTTATACTTAACATTCATGCGTTCTATGTTGTCTTTAGTAGTTGCATGCAATTTTAAAATCAATTCAGCACGCTGTGTAGCATCGAAATTATTTTGCACTGAAGATGGTAAAGGCAACAAATCAATAGGTGCACGTGGAACAAAACCATAGACAATCTGAAAAGGGCTCATCTTTGTGGTAGAATGCAGCGAACGATTATAAGCAAACTCAATATGAGGCAAACATTCCTCCCACAATTTTAAGTTCTTCTTTAAAACAGCCCGCAGCATGGTAGATAAAGTTCTATTAACTACTTCAGTTTGTCCATCAGTTTGGGGATGACATGTAGTACTAAACAGCAATTTAGTCCCCAACTTAGCCCATAAACATCTCCAAAAGTGGCTAAGAAATTTAGTATCACGATCAGAAACAATAGTATTTGGCACACCATGCAAACGAACGATATCACGAAAAAATAATTCAGCAATGTGCGCAGCATCATCGGTCTTGTGACAAGGAATAAAGTGTGCCATCTTAGAAAACCGATCCACAACAACAAAAATACTATCCCTCCCCTTCTGTGTACGAGGTAATCCCAAAACAAAGTCCATTGAAATATCCTCCCAAGGAACACTAGGAACAGGAAGAGGCATATATAAACCATGTGGATTAAGGCGAGACTTAGCTTTTTGACAAGTAGTGCAGCGTGCCACGAATCTCTCAACATCTCGCCGCATGCGTGGCCAAAAGAAGTGTGCAGCAAGAACATCCTCCGTCTTCTTGACACCAAAGTGTCCCATTAATCCTCCTCCATGCGCCTCCTGTAACAACAAAAGACGAACGGAACCATCTGGGATGCATAGTTTGTTAGCACGGAACACAAATCCATCATTAAGGATGAATTTGTTCCATGTCCTACCATCTTTACAATTTTGCAACACATCTTTAAATTCAGCATCATGCAAGTATTGTTCCTTTATAGTTTCCAACCCAAAAATTTTGAAGTCAAGCTGAGATAACATAGTATAACGGCGCGACAAAGCATCAGCAATAATATTATCTTTACCCTTTTTGTGTTTGATAACATAAGGAAAAGATTCAATAAATTCAACCCACTTGGCATGGCGACGATTCAGTTTTGCTTGACTACGAATATGCTTCAAAGATTCATGATCAGAATGTATAACAAATTCTTTAGGCCATAAATAATGTTGCCAAGTTTCTAATGTCCGAACCAGCGCATATAATTCTTTATCATAAGTAGAATAGTTCAGACTAGGCCCACTCAATTTTTCACTAAAATATGCTACAGGTTTGCCCTCTTGTAATAACACACCTCCCAAACCAATGCCACTAGCATCACATTCAAGTTCAAACGTCTTATTAAAATCAGGAAGTTGGAGTAATGGAGCATGTGTTAACTTATCTTTCAGTATCATGAAGGCCTCTTGTTGTGCATCGCCCCAAACAAAGGGCACATCCTTCTTTGTGAGCTCATTCAATGACGCAGCAATAGAACCAAAATCTTTGACAAAGCGCCTATAAAACCCAGCAAGACCAAGAAAACTCCTTACTTGGGTGACCGTCTTGGGCTGTGGCCAATTATCAATAGCTTCAATCTTGGCTGGATCAACTTCAATTCCCTGTTCTGTAACAACATAACCAAGAAAAGCAACTCTATTTGTGCAGAAGGTGCACTTCTCAAGATTACCATACAAACGTGCATCACGTAAAGCATTGAAAACAGCACGTAAATGATCCAAATGGTCCTCTAAAGATTTGCTATATATGAGAATGTCATCAAAATATACCACCACAAAACGACCAATAAAAGCACGGAAAACTTCGTTCATCAGTCTCATAAAGGTACTAGGTGCATTAGTTAAACCAAACGGCATTACTAACCACTCATATAAACCGAACTTAGTTTTAAAAGCTGTTTTCCATTCATCTCCTAATTGCATACGAATTTGGTGGTAACCACTACGCAAATCAACTTTAGAGAACATAATAGAACCACTCAACTCATCTAGCATGTCATCCAAACGAGGTATAGGGTGACGATATCGAATGGTAATATTATTAATAGCACGACAATCAGTACACATGCGCGAAGAACCATCTTTCTTAGGTACTAAAATAATAGGAACAGCGCATGGACTAAGAGACTCACGAATATAACCTTTGTCCAATAAACTCTAGATCTGTCGTTGTATCTCTTTTGTTTCTTCAGGATTGGTGCGATATGGCGCACGGTTGGGCAGCGAAGCTCCTGGAATCAAATCAATTTGGTGTTCTATTCCACGAATAGGTGGAAGTCCAGGTGGAACATCTTGTGGAAAAACATCCATGTATTCCTGCAAAAGGTTAGCAACCGCAGGTGGCAAAGAAGGAGGCATATCCTCAAATGAAAACAGTACTTCTTTGCAAATAATAGCATAGCATGGAGTAATATTGACATCAATTTCAGCAAGATCAGATTTGCTAGCAAGTAAACAAGGATTCTTCAAACGAATTTCAGTAGCATGGTTAGAATCAGATTTAGAAGAATGCTTAGGTGGTACAAAATCTGCAGCAATAATCTGATTCTCACTCTTATGTTTGTCCTCATTTTTTAATCTACTAGCTCTAGCAAGATCATCTTTCAAAATTTGTTCCGGAGTCATGGGTTTAAGTCCAATTTTCTTGCCAGCATGTGTAAGAGAATACTGATTTGTTTTACCATTATGTACAGATTCTCTATCAAATTGCCATGGTCTACCAAGTAACAAAGAACAAGCTTGCATAGGTACAACATCACAATCAACAAAATCTGAATAAGTACCAATAGTAAAATGCACGCGTGCAGTTCTTGTTACCTTGAGCTTACGGGAGCTCTCAAACCATTGAATGTAATATGGATGAGGTCGTTGTCGTGTGGGCAGAGCAAGCTTCTCCACCATGTCAATACTAGCCAGATTGTTACAACTCCCTCCATCAATGATGATCCGGATAGCTCTCTCCTTAACAACGCCTCTTGTTTGAAACAAGTTGTGGCGTTGATCATGCTCAGCCTTGCTCAATTGCACACTCAAGACACGTTGTGCAACTAAGCTCTTGTATTGATCAGCAGTTTCAGCTCCCATTACCTCCATCTCCTTGTCAGAATCAGAATTGGCACCATCACGTGCAGCAATAAGTGCCAATGTATCATCATCAAAATCACTTGCAGAGTCATATTCGCCATCTTCAAGTACCACCATCACACGTTTGGTTCTGCATTCTTTTTCAATGTGACCAAACCCAAAACACTTGCGACATTGAATATCGCGAGTCTTCCCCGTGGAGGCCATGGAAGAAGAACTCCGTGTCGGACCAGCAGATGGTGATGGAGCAGGAGCAGGAGCAGGTGGCGTTCTTGACGTCGGCGTGGTATACCTGGAGGTGGAAGGACCTGGTGCATCCCCACGAGAAGGTGGAGCTGATTGGCGCGCAGACCATGAAGAAGTATGACCTGCAGAATTATTAGGTCTTCTCCATGATGGTTGACGATCCTGCACTTCAAGTTCAGCTTTGCAAGCAAGGTGAAATAAACGAGTAATAGTATTGTACTCCTTGTAGTCTAAAATATGCTGAATCTCCTTATTTAAACCACCAAAGAAACGTGCAAGCATAGCTTCATTATCCTCTACAATACCACAACGAATCATGCCCGTTTGTAACTCTTGATAATACTCTTGTACAGAATTTTTGCCTTGTTCTAAACGAGTTAATTTTTTAAGCAAGTCTCGTTGATAATGTGGAGGTACAAAACGAGTACGCATGGCATGTTTTAGACCAAGCCAAGTAGCAGGAATATTAGCATGATTGACTCGACAATATTCAGACCACCAGATAGAAGCAAAATCAGTAAATTCACATGTAGCAGCACTAACACGCAAATGCTCAGGGTAGCGTAAACATGCAAAACGTTGCTCTACTTCTAATTCCCAAGTGAGATATGCATCAGGATTATATCTACCCTCAAATGGCGGAATATTTAATTTTAGCTTAGCCACATGGTCATCATCACGTACCGGACGCGGAGGTGGACGAGCGTTGCGGTTGTATTGCCGCGGACGGCCAGGTGCAGGTTGTTGGACCTCGTCCTCGTCGAGCTCGTTTTCATCTTCGAACTCGTTTTCCCCCTCGTCAGCAGCATATCCGTCCTGGGTGGCCGCCTCCGTAGCGGCCGCAGCAGCTGCCGCAGCTGTAAGAGGAACGCGGCGAGCACGTGGTACAGGGACGGCCGGCCGTGGCAGTGGTGGTAAACGGGCCAGGACTTCCTGGAACCGGGCATCGAGCTTGGTGTTGAAGGATGCCTCAAGACCAGCCATCTTGTCCATCGCATCAGAAAGCTTGGAATCAACATCACCCAAGCGTGTGTCCACATCTTGTGCACGCCCCACCAACAGCCGTGTGAAGTGGGCATGCAACTCTGCACTAGTCATCTTCTCTGGATCAACATCATCCTTCGGGGTTCCTGTCATGGTTAGCGTGGAAGCAAGCACAAATATATATACCTATGCACTACGGAATATGGTGGGATCACGCGTAATCCGTCAAGCGGTATACAAAGCTCTTACAAGTTCTTACCCAACAGGAGGAAGGTGATATGCAACCAGCAAAGAACAGCGACTCCCAAAATGGCACAAGCGATTACCAGGTGTCGATACAAAGCACGTGCAGAAATATGTGGAGCTGTAGGAAGGCTTATATGGTAGCAAAAATACAGCAAATGTCAAAACAGCAATGCAATGTTGAAAGAATGCTCAACCACGGTACTGTGCTGGTCCTAGGCTATACCAAGCTAGAGACGCGAGCCGAGAACACTAAGGAAGTCACGGCGCGGCCCCACAAGCAGAAAGGAACAGCTCCCAAGCAAAATATAAGTGAAGATCTGCAGGAATTGTCAGGTCTGAAACTTCGGAGGGCAAAAACTCAGCCTTCCCGGCCTTTTTTGGGAGTTCTGGGTGTCGCACAACGACGTAGTGGTTGTGGTCACGTAGATCTTTTCGCTACGAACATTTTGAGTACTCGCACGTCGAAAACGGAGTTCGTATGCAAAAGTTATGACCAGTTGAAATTTGCTGTCGAAAACCGTCAAAAAACTGACGGAACTGTCAAAATTCAGACTGAATTCGGAATGCACTAGTAGGAACGGGTCAACCCGACTTGGATGCGGAGTTGACTTTTTTTTTTTTTTTTTTTTTTTTTTTTTGCTCTTCTTCCTCCTCTTGACTGGCGACCGAAACCTAACTCACGGACTCTGAAAAAGGTACGGATGAAATTGGGAAGAACGAACAAGAACTTATGTGAAGGCGGTGGCGGAAGTATATGGCGTGGTGGTGGAAGGATATGGCGGAGCAGTGGTGCAAGCGTGCGGCGGCGGCGGGACTAAGGTGAATCGAACTCGAAACTCTAAAGGAACCGACACTAAGACCAGCAACTCGACACGCGGATGCAGACACAAATTCAACGATGCAAACTGAAAAGACAATGCAAAGGCTCGGATGGTTTATGGGACGAGATGATCTAACCCTAACTGTATTTTTTGGCTTTTTCGTGGTTTATAGGTATGAACACTGATGCAATCTAAACTACGAAAACAGTAAATCTCACCGAGCAACCTGAAATCTGATACCACTTGATAGGGCAAAGGTGTCCGATCTTTCGATGAGATCTTGATACGTCGATTTGGTGGGTGGAGTTTGTGCTTGACGATCCGACTACACGTGCGAAGCTCGTGCGCCAATGCAATCGCTAGGACAATCTCCGGGAGTTACTGATCTTGCGGGTGCACGATCAGCCTGACCAGCGAGGGTCTTAATTCCTACCTGAAATCGAGAACAAGTAAGAACTAATACAGCAATCAAGATATTGCGGATGAAAGATGTATGCTTTATTCAAAAGGTGGGATTCCGAATAGGCGGTCTTCTTCTGGGCGATTGGCCTCAAAAGTCGAGCTCGTAGTTGCAGCAAGGGCTAACTTTTAGTCTAATCAAAATCCGAGTTCTAATGACGGCTACGGGGGTATTTGAGGAGGAAAAGGTAGGGGTGCGACCAGCCATGGGTTGGGTGGTCGAACGGACCCCTAACAGGCCTTTTCTCCTCAAATTCGGACTCCTAAAAAGTGGCTGTCTTATTTGCTGCGAAATTTACATGGGCCTGGCCCAAAAATAGAAGTGACGCAGCACCATATGTATTTATGGACGAAATTATGAAGTAGCTCTTTGTATATTTCGTCCAAGTCTTCATCCTTCATTATGGTGGCTTCAAAGTTCTGAAATCTCCACTCGTGGCGTCTTCTTCAATCCTCAAACGCATGCTGCCATCTCCATGCACGATCATGCTCCAATGCTTGTCCCTCTCATCCATGCTAGGTCCATCATTCCTAAGAGTAACAAACATATCTGATTTAGGCAGCATCATATTCTCATGTATGTGAGAAAGAGTTCCAAGAAACGAAAGTACCTGATAGTTAAGTTGCTTGGCACGAGCTCGAGTGATGGGTCCTTGTATGTGTTCCGCTGTAGGTACAGCGGGTGTATCAATAGATGGGATGTCCTCATCAGATTGATTCTTCTGCATCACGTGGTTCGGTCAGATTCATACTAATTCAGATTGGCTTGTTTACTCAGCATCAATTTTGGCTGCACCGTCCAACACCAAGTCAAATTCGGTCAGATTTTTATTGGTTCCCGTCGAGGCGCTCGAGTTCTCGCTGGACGTTCATCCGTGGAGTTTTTTTATTCTCTCCTATCGCCTTTGCCTTTTCTGGTGGGAATCGTTTGCTCTGATCAGATCTGCGTAAAAGCCAATTGAATAAAGAAAAGAAGCACAGAAAATCAACTTGGCCACGTGATTTGTGCCCTGCTAGCTAGCGCCAGATTTAAAGAACAAAGAAGGAATTTGAGGCCTTTGTTTCCACGTGAAGCTGCTCACATCGCGCTAGACCACAGACATTGTCTGCCCTCTAGCGAGTTGCTACTGCCTCCCGTTCAGTTCAGTTTTCTGTCAGCAATTTTTTCCACGGTAAAACTTGTTTGTGGGCTGTAGTAGCTACACAATGGTGAACTTGGCTAATGGTGAAAATTCAGTAGCTGCTGGAGAGGAGCTGAAGGAACTTGTGCCACCCACCTTTGTTGAAGATTTGGCTCCTACTGTTCGGGCTGGTTTTGATAGCACATGTGACTTTATTTTGCGGAGACATGCCGCATTGACAGCGCAAATTGCACAGCTCGCTACCCGGATTGATGCAATGGGTGATGCTACCGCCCGTGCACGCATGCAGCCCCTCTTGCTGCACAGCCTCGCGACGTGGTACCAGGCCGCCCTGCTGAAATTCATGATCATCGACCCGTGGCACCCGCTTATGATGGAGAACTTGACGATGACGCTGATTATGTACCACAACAATGACAGTTTGCTGCTCGTCCTGCAGGTGCTCATCATGTATAGCCACATGATCGTGACCGTGTTGGCCATGCTGGTCGTGTTCCGCTTGATGACGGTGGTCTTGGACGCATCAAATTGTTCATCCCTCCTTTTTCCGGTGACCGCGGACCTGACGATTATTTGGAGTGGGAGATGCGCATGGACCAGATTTTTGCTACTCATTTTTACACCGAGGAGAAGAGACTTCAACTTGCTGCTGTTGAATTCACCAGTTATGTGCTGATTTGGTGGAACCAAATTCTGCGTATGCGTACTCGCCCAACATCATGGACTGGTATGAAAGATCTTATGCGCCATCGCTTTGTTCCTGAACACTACAAGAGAGACATGTATAATAAGTTGCAGCAGCTCACTCAATGTACTAAATCTGTGGATGAGTATTATAAAGAGATGGAGTTGTTGATGGTACGTACAGGGACAAGGGAGGATATAGAGGCCACGATGTCTCGGTTCTTGAATGGACTGAATTTTGAGGTGCGTGATTATGTGGAGATGGTTTACTATAATGATCTTCAGGATCTTGTGCACCAAGCTGAGCGTGCGGAGCAACAAATCAAACAATGCCAAGCTGCAGCACCTACAAATTCATGGCATCGTTCCCATACTGAGGCTGCTGGTCCTAGTGTTAAGACGACACCTTCTACATGCTCTAATAGTGTTTCTCATAGCGAGGCACCCAAATCTGGAGTGTCCAAAACTGCATCTACGTAGTCCACAGCAAACATCGAGTGTTTTACTTGTGGAGGACGAGGACACATGAAGCGTGATTGCCCTAATAGAAAAAGGGTGATGCTCACACATGATGGCTATGTTTCTGCTAGTGATGATGAGAAAGCTGATGCATCATCAAGTGAGGAATCTGAGGAAAATCCTGAACTGATCGTGGATGGGTATGAACTTGCTGCAAATTTAAAAAATCTAATGGTGCAACGCATACCAGAAGATCGCATACATGACCAAGGGCAGCGCTGGAATATATTTCAGACCCAATGCATCGTCAAGGACACCACTTGCAAACTGATTATTGATGGTGGCAGCTACACAAATGTTGTTAGCAAGAGTTTGGTGGATTCTCTATCATTGCCTACATGGAAGCACCCGCAGCCACATTGTGTTGAGTGGTTGTATAATTCAGGGAAGCTGAAAGTCACACATAAGGTGCGCCTAAAATTTTCAGTAGGTAATTATGAGGACACAGTGGTCTGTGATGTTTTGACTATGGATGCATGTCATGTGCTGTTAGGACGACCGTGGAAATTTGATAGGCGTTCCACTCATGAAGGCAGGTCCAATGTTTATTCCTTGTGGCATAAGGGGAAGCGTCATGTGTTGCAGCTTATGCTCGATAAGGATATCAAAGTGGACGTGTTTGCTGCACAGAAAAAGGTCCAACACATTAAGGCGAAACCGAGGAAGGATTCCTTTCAAGTTGGGGAGGATGATAAGGGGAGCATAGCTACTACTCCTACTATTTTACCACCTCCTTATGTTCTGAAGCTTGGACAATTCTGTTTTGAAGTGCCTCCAGAAGATGATGTGAAGCTCAATTTTCATACACCTCCAATGGAGTTTCATGGTTGCCGAGGCACTACAGCCAAAGATATTTAGGTGTTTTATTTTAATTAAGTTTGCGTGATGTTTTTATTTCAGTTTGGTTTTATTTGTGTGTGATGGTTTTGGGCCTGTCCAAAATCAAGTGTGTCTTGTCCATTTGGGCTTTTAGTTTGGTATGGGGCCTAGCCCAGCCAAAGTAGCGTTTTGAGTCACCCATATAGGGTTATGGCAGCCGCCTTGTATCGTTGAGACTTGTTATTTTCGAGCTCAGAAAGAGACCAGAAAAGTCCTAATGTTTGGGGACGCATATCGGTGTGTTTGCTTGCTGATCTTCGAGATCTGATGTTATACCATGTGTGGGAGTTGATTCCGGTCAGTTTCAATGTGAGGAGTTCAAGAGGGTTTGATTTGATCTGTCTCAAATTCAATTCTCTTGCTGTTCGTTTGATCGCCGTGAAAGATTGGGCCAAACCCCCTTTGGATCATGCTGATCCGTATCAATATAGAAAACATAGCAAAGTGGTATTCAGCTTGTCCCTCATGGAGTAGCAAAACATAAATGCATAGGACACCTTCAAAGTTCAAGAGGGTGACTAGATATAAATAATTTGAGAACAATCAATACCATAATCATGAATCAATCAATAATAGATTTTGGGACTATGCACATTATACTCAGAATGAAAACTATGCTCTCTTAATCGGTGCATAAAGGTAGAAGATGAAGACTCAACACAAAAGTAAAAGAAAGGCCCTTCGCAGAGGGAAGTACTGATTGCAAGTTTTATAAACCTTCCAAAAATTATGGTACTTATTAGCTTTGAGCTCTCATTGCTCCTATCATAGGCATCTTGAGTGGTTAAGGTTAATGCGAGTACAAATATGAGATATATGCTTGACAAGTCATAAGTTGAAAATCTCATGTCCCTTGAATACGAGTTAATAAACCATGCTAATCGACTTAGGTCCCAAGTAAAGCAATCCTTGAGTTTTGTCCCGATCTTTCACAGCGAGTCTACCCGGATAGCAATCTTCCAATAACGCAAAGAACATCACCTGAAGACGAGGACGAATCCAGCAAGCAACGTGATGATGAACACCACGCCTCAAACCAAAGCACGACAATCCTTGATGAACACAAGAACCTCCGCAGCAACTTTATTCGATAAACGGCATCGCCGTCCCTGGAGGGATGATACACGGTGGAGCACACGATGGTTTTTGACTAAACAACTGAACTCCCTAAACCCTAGACTGCTGGCCTCCTTATATAGATGGCCAGAAAACTGTTGGGCTTGGACAGGCCCAAACCCAAAACACAAATAACCCTAAGTGGCCCACAACTTGACCTAGCTACGAAATAACATAAGCATGAATATAAATTGCTGACACAACCTTAGACTAATTATTGCATATCGTAGGTCGTCCTGGCGTGCCAATCTTCAAGCTGCCCTCATCCTGGTGGAGTCCTAAAATTGGGCTTCACCTCCTCCGTCGTGCCCATATCATAAGTTCTTGTCATTGTAAGCATACATGTATCATTGAGAATGCCAATGGGGTACCTCCTACCCGATGATATGGAAACTATCCCACATCAAAATGACAAGACAAACAGACAATGGACACCTCGGCATCTCTTTTATTTACCATTGGGTATAGCTCTTTATTTTGAGATGCATCGTCGAATGCCCACTATGGTTATGCTGTAAATTTCCACCATGAATGATGCATAGTTTAGATTAGCGTCCCAGGCATTTCTCTAACACATATGCAAACTCCATGAACTTCACAAGTTTCCAACTCCTTTCACATAGATAAGCATCCATAAACAAAAGATCATGATATCAACTAAATAGGAATAAATGCAATGTTGAAAGCGTGCCCCATGATAGCATGGCTGAGCTAACTCCCAACTTACAACTTGCAAGCATATAATCAACATAAGAGAGCCACAATGGTCAAGTTTAATAAGTGCAAGAAAGTAAATGTGCCATCAAGTTCGTGAGAGATTTACTAACTAATTTTCTCATAACAAAAAATTTAATTTGGAAGATAGATAAAAGCATGATGAATATACTTGGAATAGCAAATTGCTAATAGGTAGATATGGTGGACACATTGGAAAACTTTGGTGTTGGGAGTTGGATGCACGAGTAGAGCTCATACTCAGTACAGATGAAGGCTAGCAAAAGACTGGGAGCGACCAACTAAGACAGCAATAACGGCCATAATCATGCATAGCGACAAAACATTATTAACCAAAGCATAAAGTGGTATCACAAGTCAAAAACCAAATGATCATAGAGGCTTGAGGCGACTGGTTTAAAGTCAAAACATGGTGTAAGCATGCACCAAGTCAACCCAAATAAAGCATCAAAGGAGAATACCACAATATTATGCTTCTATAAGATAAAAACTATGCATGATTCTTTCAAAGGCACATTAAGCACTCTCATTTATTTGAGACAAGTCATGCTACAAAAATAACTACTAAGCATATAATCAAAATAATATCAAGAATGACATGATAAAGTCTAAGCAACAGTCTAAAACAAGCTCCCTTTTGCATCACTATAAGCATGAAACAATTTACTCTTCTCCAACACCAATCAACCTTTTTGAAACAACTCTCAAAGATGAAAAGCAACAAATACCAGAGGTCTACACACACCTAGGTAAAAAGAACTAACAAGTTCTGAACAAGAACAAAGGAGGAAAATAAAAGCTAAACACAGTACTAGAAAAGGAGAACACTCATTGAACGATAAAAGTGAAAACTAGAGTGTTCTAGGCAATGAAAACGGAGTGTGTCTTCTCCAAAAGAAAAATGTTGGGGTCCAACCATTTATTGCAACAAAAAAAACAAAAGAAAACTGAAAGAAGAAATAAAGATGCTCCAAGAAAAACACATAGCATATGAAGCAATAAAAACATAGTGTCTTGAAAGATGGCCTGATATTTTTGTTGATGAAGAAGGGGTGCCATGGGGCATCCCCAAGCTTTGACGCTTGTACTTCTTGGATATTCCTTGGGGTGACATGGGCATCCCCAAGCTTGAGCTTTTGTCCATTCTTCATCTCATCTCATCATTCTCCTTTCCCTACACTTGAAAACTTCCTTCATACAAAACTTCACACAATTCTCATTAGCAACATTAGTTTATGTAAGATAGTAAATCCACTTTTGGTTTAGTTTCAACAAAAGTACAACACAAATTAACACATTAGCTACTGTTGCAACTTCTCTCAAAAGCTCCATGATCAAAAGAACTCAAAAAGAAAGAGATCAAGAGGCAAATGCAAATAGTGGCAGAAATCTATCAAAACAGAATAGCTGGTAAAAATCAATTTTTATGAAAATCTTATATTGCTCAAATCGAAAAGTGCAAAACTAATGGAAGTTAGATAATAACCTGGGGCATGTGCACAAGAAATCTCAGATCAAAATGACGTTCTAGGAATTTTCACGAATTTTTACGGTGAAGTGCAGAAATCTGTTTCGAGATAGCAACTTCCCCAAATTATACCTTCTTCCAATTAGAGGTTCTCTTGGCTCAAAAACGAAATAAAAATGATAAGGAGAGGTCATTACAGTAGTAACAACTTCCAAGACTCAACAAAAAGAAAAAGTACTGAAAAGAAAACATTGGGTTATCTCCCAAGAGTGCTTTTCTTTAACGCCTTTGAGCTTGGCGCAGAAAGTAATAATCAAGTGTTTTCGAATAAAGGATCATTAAGATCAATACCAAAAGTCTTTTCAACAAGGAATTGTATTTTATCCATACAAGTTTTAGAAGATCCTTTCTCAACACTCTTGGGTTCACTACTTTCATCAAAAGGGTTTTTAGGAACAATCCAATCAAAATTCTTTTCCAATGCTTCATGCATTCCTATGAGTTTAAAAGGTATTGGTATTTTGATTTCCTCCCTATTTGTACCAATAACATCAACATATGATCCAAGCATGTTAAAATGCTCAAAGACTTTCCTAGCTTCTATAACAACATCTCTAAATTCTTTACGCAAAGTTTCCAAAATAAAATCTCTCTTTTCAGAGTCTTCGATATCATGAAGCTTAAGAAACATTTGTTGCATCATGGGGTTAAGGTTAACAAACCTAGCCTCCAACATGTGAACTAAATAAGCAGCAACAATTTCATAACTAGGAGCAAGTTCTGCTAAGGATCTATCCTCAATATCTTTGTGCTTACTGACATGATTAAAGAACTCTTCAATATTATCTTTCCCAATTATAGAACCGCTACCTACTGATAAGTCTTTCAGAACATACTTAGGGATCAACATGATGAAATAAAACTAAAGTAACAAAGTACCAACTATAAAAGGAACTATTTTTTTTGTATTTTTGATGAAAAGATGCAAACAAAAATAAAGTAAAGAAACTAAGCAAAACAATAACAAAGTAAAAAGATTGGAAGTGAGAGACTCCCCTTGCGGAAATCCTCTTTCTCCCCGGCAAGAGTGCCAGAAAAGAGCTTGTTTGTGCGTAGTGTTGACTACCAGTTGGGATCCCCAAGAGGAAGGTATGATGAGCACAATAGTAAGTTTTTCCTCAGTATGAAACCAAGGTTTAATCGACCAGTAGGAGAAAGAAACCACTTCTGAAGGTTGATGCTAACTGGCTTTTCGCAGGGCGCACTATCGGCGCCAGGAGCAACATGGAACCTGCACACAACACAACCAAGATACTTTGCCCCAACTTGCAGTGAGATTGTCAATCTCACTGGTTTGCTGAAAACAAAGGATTAAACGTATCGTGTGGAAAAGGATATTTGTTTGCAGTAAGTAAATAAATAATGCTTGCGGAAAGTAAACGGTGCTTGCAGTAGATGGTAATATAAATGTAAAAGAATGGACCGGGGTCCATAGTTCACTAGAGGTGTCTCTCTATAAAGATAAATAACATGCTGGGTAAACAAATTACAGTTGGGCAATTGATAGAATAAAGAATGCATAACAATGGATGTACGTGTCATGAAGATCACTATGAGATTCACTTGGGCATTACAACATAATACATAGACCATAATCCAACTGCATCTATGACTAATAATCCACCCGCAGGATATCATCCAAACAACCCTTAGGTATTAAGTTGCAAGCAATAGATTATCGCCTTAAGCAAAGTGTGTAATGTAAACAATACAAATATCCTTGAACAAAAGATTGTTGTTTTCTCCCTAGTAGCAACAACACATCTACAACCTTAGAAGTTATTGTCACTCTCCCAGATTACTAGAGGCATGAACCCACCATCGAGCATGAATACTCCCTCTTGGAGTCACTAGCATGTACTCGGCCAAGATATCTACTAGCAATGGGCAAGATCATAAATAACATAGACATGATAAATCAATAATCAACTTGACATAGTACTCAATATTCATCGGATCCCAACAAACACAACATGTAGAATTACATAATGATGTCTTGATCATGATAGGCAGCTCACAAGATCTAGACATGAAGCACATGGAGGAGAAGACAACCATCTAGCTACTGCTATGGACCCATAGTCCAACGTAGACTACTCACGCATCACTCCGGAGGCTGGCATGGTGATGAAGAAGGCCTCCAGTGATGATTCCCCTCTCCGGCAAGGTGCTGGGAAGAGCTTCTGGACCCTCCCGATCTCGAGATGACGATGGCGGCGGCATGCAATATGTTTTGTGGAAAAGTGTTCGTCTCTTTAGGGTTTTCCTGTCGAAGGGAATTTATAGGCGGAAGGGCGATGTCAGGTGGTGGACCAAGGGTCCACACCACCTGGTGGTGCGGCCAGGGGTTGGCCCGTGCCACCCTATGGTGCGGATGCTCTCTGGCCCCTCTCCGTCTCTCCTTTGGACTCTGTCTTCGTGTCAGGTAAATAGGAACTTCGACTTTCGTTTTGTCCAATTCCGAGAATATTTCTTGTGTAACTTTTCTGAAACACAAAAATAGCAGAAAATAGGAACTGGCATTGTGGCATCTCGTTAATAGGTTAGTTCTAGAAAATGCATAAAAATGCCACAAAGTGTAAATAAAACACAAAGCAATTGGTGTAAAACAAGCATGGAGCATCAAAAATTATAGATATGTTTGCGACGTATCATGCCTCTCGAATAGAAATATGGATTGAGGTATTTCGTTGATGGACCTACCATGGAACAAGATAGCTAGGGAGTCCTGGATGACTTCACCATAGACGATGAATGCCAGCTTCTCTTGCGGTGGATTGCCAAACTTGTCTTTAATGGTCTGACTGGCATGGACACCATTCACTGCTGGATTTCACGGTGGATCTAGCCTCTTCAGTATTGGCCATCTCTCATGTGCCAATATAGCAGAATCAACGACCCTCAATGCTATAACAAGGAGGAATTGTCCCTTGAAGAAATTGAGTGTCGGATCCGCGACATCATCAAGGTTGGTCATGATGTTAAGCTAAAGCTTGGAATGCCAATGTACAAGAATGGCAGATGTCTAGAAGTAAGTATCTTGCTACTTCCGCTATGAATAAGCTGCTTGCGGATTTGCACCTCATACTTTATTCCTTGCAGATTTCTACGCTCCTTCCTTCTGATCTAGCCCTGTCATCCGCTATACCCGAGCTAAAGAGTTTACAGATGACAAAGAGGAACCAGCCTCTTCTCCCATCAGAAAATGTAAGGCTCCAACGGCGGCAGAAGACACTGGACCTTCACACAAAGGACCAATAGTGGATGAGCATGTGGTAACTGAACATCGCGGAGTCCGTGGTGCTGGCGGACGCATGAGTGGTGCTGGCGGAAGGATTCTTCCCCGCCATCCAACTCCTGCTCTACGTGCCAAATTAGATGATGTTCCCAAATCCGCTGCCACTATCCAGCTACCCGAAAGGAAGTAAGTGTAGCTGATTTCAATACTTTATCCGTTACCACCACTTTTCTTCTAACACTTTGATACAGGAAGAAGAAGGTTGCTGCACAAAAAGTGCCATTAAAGAAAAGAACTTCTCCCGCCATTAATTCCTCCAACACCTGATGCCCCAATCCGCCAGAACCCCCCCCCCTCAACTTTTGCCCAAAGAGTAAACAAGATGGCTGAAGCTTCGGCTAAGGATGACATGCCCAGTGTCACACCTGCTGGGAGTTTAGAGAAGTTTGTTCCTGGCGAAAGCTCCTCTAGAAAAGGATAGGTGGCAGAAGGTACCAGATATGCTTCGAAATGGAAGAAGCGGGTAAAAGCTCTCTTTCATCTGGATACTTTGCAAGAGCAAGCAAGCAACCATATTTCTTCTGCCATGACATCGTTTGTGCAAAGAACTGGTGTTATGAAATAGGTATGTATTCCCTGTAGCCCCCGAGCGCAATGGCGGATTCTCATAGAGAATCCATCTGGGTGCTCTTAGAGTAACCACTTAGAATTTGTTTTAGAATTAACCTGTAGCCCCTGAGCGCCGCAAAGCAAATCTTTCCTAGCGGTGCTCTTAGAAGACTTAAGATTTTTTCCTAGTTGTAGCCCCCGAGTGCTATGGCGGATTATAAACCGGCATAGGGCTCTAAGAGAACTATGTATTTAAAATGCGATGACTAGCCCCTGAGCGTTATGGCGGATTTCTATCTGGCGTAATGCTCTTAGAGAACCCGTCGTTAAATTTGATGTGTAGCCCCCGAGCTCTTATGGCGGATTGCACTCCAGCATAGTGCTCTTAGAGAGACTGGCATTTCACTTCATAAATCTTAACAGAATTACAAAAAAGTTGTAAAGGATCTTGTCTAGGCCGTCAGCTCGTAAGAAAAGGAGCTGGTGGAAAAGAATTTGTTCATAGCTGGTCTCCAGGGGAAGCTGGAGCATAGGGTAAGTCACTTTGCGTGTTTTTCTACTTTCAATAGTGTAACTTTCGCTGCTCATCTTTGCTATTATTATCTGCCATGCAGACAGTGCGAAGCTGAAGGCTACCCTTGAGTGGGAAAGGAAAGGTCACGTAATCGCGGTGGAGGGGCTTGAAGCTCAACTCCACCATGCGCTGGCTGATAACTCCACCCTTGAGGAGCAACTAAAGGACCAGCACCGCATCGGCCTGCAGAAGGAGAAGGAACTCGAAGACGTCCGCCGTGAAGCTGCAGATTCAGAGAAACAGCTAAGCGGCTGTATTGAGATCTTTGGCTATCTGCACAAGACGCTACTGGGTACGCTTTGCTTCACACTTTGCATGCACTGAGATTTTACTAAGATTGTGCTTGTAGGCTTTTCCGCTATACAGAGCAATTTGGTCAGCCGGAGCCGAACACAGGATCAGAGCTATGTACCGCCACAGACACTGTGAAGAAGGAACTAGATGTTCTCTTCGACGCGGGGCGTGGTGCATGCACAAGTCTCTAGATAGCTGGGTCCGCCAAGCTAACTTCCATGGAGCTTGCAGAGAAGCTGAAGCTTGTGCCTGGTATTGTCGAGGACTGGAAGAAATCTGCTGGAAGGGGTGATGCTAGAACTGCACTCACACTGACAAAGGCCCACTGCCCCGAGCTCAGCTTAGACCTCGTCACCTCTGGAATGCCAAAAGCCTACGACGATGGAGCACCAGTGGATGAAGCTGCCATCTGGCAGAGCATGCTAGGGTATGATCACCTGTGTGCCAGTGGCACTCAGCTTGATGTATATTACGAGGCATACACTCCGCCTGAGTCTCCTAGCAACGCATCTGCGGTGGTCTCCAAAGACGCTGAAGCTGGTGATGGGCTGATGGCGGGGACGGAGCCACTTCTGCAGCTACTCAGCCTTGAACTCTGATCTGCAATTTGTAGAAAAAACAATGCATCAATTCGACCCCTGAGTGGGTCTATAATATATGGTAAAGTGATGCTCAAAAAACAAGGCAAGAATAATATGAAAACCCAGGAGTTCATAGGTCCAGGGGGTTGCCATGGGCCATCCCTAAGCTTATGGTGTTCTCTATTACTTATATGACTCCTTGCTTGATGATTATTTGTTCCTTGTGAAAAAAGTTCACCACAAAACTATTTCCCACCTCTTTTCTAGAGTGGCTAATATTAGAGGGCACAAAGATAATATAAGTGCTGCAAAGAAAACCCCAAATAAAATTTGGTGCAAGGTATACAGAGAGTGTATTCAGTTGCCAACATTCACTAAATATCAAAAGACTAAAAAAGAATCATCTTGAGACTCAAACAAACGCTCAAAAAAATAAAAGACAAAATCTGTCAATAAAAACAGCAACAGTTTGACAAATTTTTCTACCCAGCTTAAAAAGGTCACGAATTTTTTTTATATTTTTATTAAGGTATAGTATGAAAAGTTTCTATTTATATAAATAGCACAAGTCCATAGGAGTTACAGAAAAAATATGAAAAATCGTGCACTAAAAAGTGCTGCGCAGAATTCAGCATCTCCAAATAAGTATTGCAATCTCTTAACACCCAAGATGGGTAAAATTGCAACTTTAGTTTTTCCACAGTAGACACACTATAACGAACTTTCTTGCTACAGCAAGGACACAAAAAGAAGACTCAAATAAATTACTCTCTCACAAGAGCAACAAAAACAAAACCGAAAAAAGTAAATACTACCGGGTTGCCTCCTGTAAAGCGCTTTCTTTATAGCCATATAGCTAGGATTTTTACCTTATTATTTCAATATGGGCAAGTGTCATGAGAGCACTTGTACTTCTGAACATTCACCTTCTTCTTGGAAAGTGATCCATGCATTATACCAGGATCCCATGATGTGTTCATCGAAATAATAGTCAAGGTGAAACATAGTAAAGAGCACCACAAGATATGGAAATAATAACAATGAAGTCTCACCTTCTTCCTATGCATTGGCATTTCATATATGACTAAATAACAGCAAGTAGAATCATATCATTGCATATTATTAGTGGATGAACACATCATATCATTACTAGAAGCATAAAGAGGGTACTTATCACCTCCTCTTTCATAGTAGTTGCAATTACTATAAGGAAATTTCATAGTGCTAATATTTAAATCATGCAACTTGGAAAATTTTAGCACATCAAGAGGATCATTAAATTTATTAAGGCATTCATTAGCATACTTTCCTCTTTCAAAGTAGTTACCAGTATCAATTTTAATCATAGAATCATGGTTGCAATAAGATTTTTCATTAGAAATTTGGATACCACATAGGTACTTCTCAACATAAGCATATTTCTCCTATATGGTGTAAGTAGGAGATTTCAAGAATAATATTGACTCTCATGAATGAGAGCAACATCATGAATAAAAAGTATATCATTTATATCCTCATGTAAACATGGAGGGTTATCAATGAGCATAGGACCATCATCTAAAGCATTATCATATAGCATATATAAGCAACACTCCTTATCATTAATAATTTCACTAGTAGCATTACTCGCCAACAAAGGTGCATCAAAATAGGAAGGGTTGTCATGGTTTCGTATTCCCTCACAAGAAGTGTATGAACTTTCATAAATGGCAATTGAGTTTTGAGTTTGAGTGTTACTATCATCTTTGGGAGGTTCCAAAACATCCCCAAGCTTAGGTGGAACTATGGCTTCTTCATTTTCTTCTTTATGTAATAAGCTAGTGCTCTCGCGAGCAGCCATAACCCTCTTATTATTGTCAACAACATAGACATTATCCATGAAGTTGGTTATGCAATATTGAAGGATATTAGTGATTGTATTTACAAATTTAGAAGCTATAGGACAATCTTCATGTTCATAAATGAAGGTTTCTAATTCACAAGCTGCCATAAAAGTAACAAATTGCTCTACTTGTTCTATCCCTAAATGAGCATAATCACAACTATGATAAGATGCAACAACATGTTCTTCATGGGATCTACATTGAAATTCAAAGTGTCTAAAGTTTTGTTCAGAGCAAAAATTTGTGTCATCATAATAGTCAAGCAGCTCAATGGAAATACAATTTAGCCTTCTCCTGAAATATTCTAATCTTATCCCTTCTTCTGACACGCTCCATGTGAGATTCCCAAGACTCATACTCTGCACACTTTGCAGCACTGTTCAAACTCCACGTGATTTTAGTTGCATCATACCGAAAACCAGACAAGATCTCTAAATAGTCACTGTAGATATCGTCCGCTTTGTCAGTCAACCGGACAGGTCTTGAACCCATACCGAAATATTGCTAGTATGCACAAAATACAGCAGTACAAGTATTGTTCCTGTTCTTCTACAGGTAAAATTTCTGCTGAAAACGTACACCAAATAGTGAACAAAGAAACACGGAGGCTGATACTCACACAAGACTGAGCTTGGATGCGCACGGGGCTGGATTCTGCAGGCAGCACGCGCAGGCGAGGAGCTGACGCGGGCCACAGGCGCGGCCAGGTCGCGCTGAAGGGCAGAGGTCGTCTGAGGTCGAGCGACCCGGGACGCCCCAGCCTCGAGCGCCTCTGCTCGCGTGCGCTGCCTCGGCTCGCGTCCTGTTCAGATTGGGCCGGCCCGCGTGGGATAGCAAGGCCGCGATCGAGAGCTCCAGGGACCTGCAGCTGCGGGCGATTCCTGGGCGAGCGAACCGCGATCGAGCGGCGATGTTCGATCGGATCTGGACGAAAAGATCGAGCATTGTAGATTGTTTTTTTTCTCTTACTCGGTAGCGATCGGATCTCCTGAACAATCGATCAGTTTCCTTGCAGCAACAGACCTCGACGGAGCGGACTCTACAAACCGAACGGATCTTGAGAGGAAAAACCTGTAGCCAACTCCTCAGCGATCGAAAAATTACCGGAGAACAAACAGCTCGATCCTGACTTGCCACCAACGAATCGACAATCAGCACAACAGCGCCGAGGTAATCTATTACGTACTGGCCCTCTACGAACGCCAGAGCAATTTGCAGATCAATTCTTCCACCAAACAACTCCGCTACCAATATCTCCAATCTGACAACTGCCCGTATGATGAACAATCAGCAGAGCAATCTCGCCGTGAGCAACCCAGTAATCTGATACCACATGATAAGGATCACGCCGGTGATCCTATGAGTTTTGTCCCGATCTTTCACAGCGAGTCTACCCGGATATAAATCTTCCAATCACGCGATGAACGCAACCTAAAGAAGAGGAACAAATCCAACAAGCAACGTGAAGAAAATCAACACGCCTCACACCTGAGCCTGATAATCCTTGATGAACACAAGAACCTTCACAGCAATATATTTGATAAGATGGATGACGGCAGCGCCGTCCCCGGAGGGATGCTACACGCAGCACACAACTCAATGTTTTGTCTAAAATTCTGAACTCCCCTAAACCCTAGACTGCTGGCCTCCTTATATAGATGGCCAGAAAACTGTTGGGGCTTGGACAGGCCCAAACCCAAAACACACAATAAAACCTAGGTGGCCCACAACTAGACCTAGCTACGAAATAACATAGGCATGAATATAAATTGCTGACACAACCTTAGACTAATTATTACATATCATAGGTCGTCCTGGCGTGCCAATATGCAACGAGCTTCCCTCAGCTTGGTGGAGTCCTGAAATTGGGCTTCACCTCCTCCGTCGTGCCCATATCAGACTCTCTATGTTTCTTAGCGATCTCAGTAGCATATAAGTACTTAAACAAAGCCTCATTGATATTCATACTTATGCTCATAATAGGAGTATTTTTAATATTTTCCATTTTTCATTTTATGGTTTTTTGTGTATATAAGAAAAAACAACAAGAACTAGAAATAAAAAATAAAAAAAGAGAATTGCTTTGCAAATCTAAAAGAATGAGAAGACTCACAGTGGTGTTACCTCCCCAAGCTTAGGTGATTGCACGGTGCATGAAGAAGATCTCGCGTCGATGAATGGCCCTCATTTGATGAAGATAGCAGTTGTGAATGCTTTCCTTTGTTTCCCGGCAACGGCGCCAGAAAATAATCTTGATGACACTAAGCAAAGGTGCCAACTCGTCAGGACTCCAAGTGCAGAGCGTTGTAGCAAGAGTAAATTTCCCCATAAGAGAACTCGAGGTTTAATATCGAACTCTCGGGGAACAGTCGAGAAAGTTCTCGTCGTTCTTCTTCAAGCAACCTGCAAAACAACTTCCTTGTCTTGTGTCCCCAACTCCACTGAGTGGTTGTCAAGCAGAACGTGTAAATGTAAGTAAAATAAATATGATGATGCAAATAAAGTAAATAATAATACAATAAAGTAAATATAATGCGTGAAAGGTATTTTTTTGGGTTTTATAGTTGTACTAGTAAATATGCTCATGCGTTGCAATGGAAAAGACACATACTGCTTCATGGAGACGCACAGGGCTTCATCAACTCCAATGTAAACATAATTCATCGTGCATAGAAATAAATAACCATAATATCTAAAAAATAATATACTTTTTAACCATAAAATATCTTAAAAACTGTATACCTTGTACTTTGTTTAACCAAAATTTATTCAATATAAACTACAATTTACTTTCATGGGAAGTACTCAAAAATCTTCCTTATTTGTTCAAATATCTTGGAGCACCATGAAGGAATGCATCCAACCTTTGAGTAGAAGCATTCTTCAAAGTACTATAAATATCACTCTCCGACTCTGGTATTTCTTTTGTGAAAACTCTCTCTTTCTAATATAATTAGTAGTGTTGTCTGCATAAAAGCAAATATGTATAATATGAACAAACAGGAGGCAAACTTAAGCACTATTGCAATATGGTGCAAATTGTATGAGTGATCAACTTCTATATTTTTTGTTATATTTCTTTTCTCCAATTAATATAATGGGCAGCACTATTGACACTATGAGTGACAAAAAAGAAACATATTTAAACAATAGATATACTATGAGTACATGTAGGAATATTATGGTTTGCAATGTAGTAGTTATTAATTATAGATCTATCCAGAAATAATATTGCCAAAAATCAGCACATACGTATAGGTAGCTTATAATATTTCTGGCCAGCAACTTAAGTAGTACAAAAGGAAGTTGCAACCAGTACAGCATGCAGCTCATCGGTAATATGTCTCATGTGTGTGTATATACCTTGTATTCGGCCTGATTCCACCAGTGAAGACTGTTCCATTTGCTGTCTATTCCATTGCCACAATGCTCCCAAGTTGCAAAGTCTACTTCGCTTTTTCTAACGTACAAAACTGCTTTGCACAACTCGATCGGTTTTGGGCTTTTGGCACCCAAAGACGGTAGAATCAATCGTTTGGGTTAGTTCCATGACAGACATATCCTTCTATTTTAGTCTCCAACATCTGAAAACGCGATTCAATGGACCTTAGGGCGCCAGGTCCGTATCGTGCACATCTCCATTGAAGATTGGCACTTCACATCTTTGCACAAAAGTCACTGTAGTTTTCATAATTCAACCTGTAGTCCATGAGACACTAGTGGAAATCGGGGCATTAGCACCGGTTTGTAAAGGCCTTTTGCACCGGTTCTGGAACTGGTGCAACGCTTTCGGGACTAAAGCCTTACCCCTTTAGCACCGGTTGTGTTACGAACCGGTGCTAAAGGGTCTCCACGTGGGCGTGCAGACGAGCTCCCGCCAGTGGACCTTTAGCCCCGGTTTGTAATATGAACCGGTGCTAAAGGTTGACGACGTGGCAGCCCTAAACGCTGCCGCGGCTGAAACCCTGAACCCTAGCCATTTGAAATATGTTTTTTCAGGTATTTGAAATACGTTGATGCACATATAAAAGAAACCATTATATTACACAATATCGTCATGTATATAGAGATCGAAGCTAGTGTCATCTTTCATCGTGCTTGGTCGAACATATTACATAATGGTACATCGTACACGTTCATGCATATATACAATATAATTTCTATTACGATTTTTCCAAAATCGTATTGCCAATGGTATTCTCCGGTTGGGCTATGACCTCTTCAAGTAAGAATCCTGCCACTTCCTCTTGAATTGCTTATACACGCTCGGTTGCTAGAAGACGATCCCGCATTCATTCGATCTAATGTAAAGAAGGGGATCAATATATATGAATGAAGAAACTCAACATAAATGATGGTAATAAAATAAAATTGTGAATATTGTTTACGTACATCTAGTTGTTCTAAGACTCTGCCCTTCTCACAGCAAGTCTCTCGAATGAACTCACAAACATAGAATCCACATAAATTATTCCCATATTCTTGCTTCAAGCACTTTATGAGAATAGAGTTCAATCAAAATAATAATCAAGGATGATAATAGTATTGAAACTAGAATCAAAGAGATGTGCGGACCTAGCTAGTAGTACTTACTAGTACTTGTTTAAATTCAAGCTCCTTTTTCCAGGGACCCAGTGCCTTCTTCGTGAACCATTTCCAAGCACGGCCCGGCAAAGAAAAGGAATAAAGAAGTTACTAGTTACTTGATATCGGGAAATGAACAAAAGTTGTCGATATAGTGCCATGCATAATGATTGAAATTAACTCTGGAGTGTATCAATCATGTCTCTGAATGTCTCAAAGGGTTTACGTTTTGAGTCCATGACTAGTACTCGTCCTCTATCAAGTTCAATAACTAGAAAAATAAAGTGATACCTGTGCACATGCATAACACACACTTAACATCGAGTAACCAAAATAGTACTGTGTACAAGACAGTAACACTCACTTGAAGTTGTAAGGAAATAGTATTTTCGTCATGGTTCCTTATTTCCTTAACGCCCATACCAAGTTATTCTCCGTGTCCTTGATATGGTTATGGAGACTATGCTCGTTCACAATATATGGGTCAATGAACCCAATGTCATAGATTCGTCCTCTTTTGGATTCAAGTTTCTTCAATCTGCATAATATAGTGAGTATAATTATGCATGCAATGAACAAGATGAGCTAAAGACTTAATTAAAAAAATAATACTTACAGACAATAGGCACTGATGATAGATTTGTCGAGGGCATAATGATTGTATAACTGAAATAATTCAGCAAATTCGATGTTTATGTCATCAGTTCCACGAAAGTAATGCTCATCATTAATTCTTAGTACGATCCAGTTCTTCCCATCCTTTGAGGCTTCCATGTACCACTTATGCAATTTTCACAATCTTGTTGGTGGATTCAGAATTTCCTCGGGTTTGACGAGAGGGTGCCTGTACCGGTATTTGTATGCTATATCAGCCGTGGGGAAATCACACTTTCTTAAGTTCTGAGAAACAGACATACCATGAGCTTCGGCCTCCTCTTTGTATAGTACTATGATCTCTGGATCATACTGGACATCAGAAACACTTGGAGTAGGGGGCACGAGTTCATCTATTCTCCGAGCTGAGGAATTGATTTACCTTTCGACCGCTTTGCTGCATCTGACTTGAGAATATTGCATTCATAGTATGATACAAGCCTTGGCTTGGCTTGGAGAAGGGTCTTCAACAATTTTATCACTTTCGGATCTAGAGGAGGCTGCTCGGTGGACTGCTCGGTACTCTTTTTCTTCAAATTTTCAAAGAAGTTTTTTGATTTGTCTTGTACGATCGCCGCATTTTCCTCCGAAGTATAGTCGTAAGGTCTCTTGGGAGGAATCTTAGGTACTCTTGGGAGGGGCTCCTGTCGACGGATCGGTGATTGGTTACGACTCATCGATGGAGCGGCGATGGTATGCTTCCGCTTTTGGCTCTGAGCCTCAGTGGGCGGACGCGGTGGAGACGGCTGATGAGCTGGAGAAGGCTGATATGATGGAGAAGACTGACGCGGTGGAGATGGCGGAGAAGGCTGACGCGGAGATGGTCATGAAGGCTGACGCGGCGGTGGAGAAGGGTGATGCGTTGGAGACCTTGGCATCCAATTTGGAAGGACGATGTATTCCTTTAGCCATAGAACGGTGGTTTTCTTGGCTTCTCCCAGCTCATACAAATCCCCTTCACCCGCAGGGTAGTCAAGCTTCAACTGCTCAAATGCGCTCATAACTTGATCCACCCCGGCAACAATGTAGCCATGTGGAGCCAGACGGCAATGATAAGTTGGATTAGGTCCAATGGGTAAGGCATAGCCGACCGCCACCTTCATGGTTCACAACTTTCACATGTAGCTCGCAAGGTGTCGACTCCATGGTATCAGCCACTAGGTAGCGGATCGCCGGTTCATCATCATCCCCCAGGAGCTCCGTGGATGCCACGCTCCTTTTCCGTTGAGATGGTGGGCCGGTAGCATCATGTGCATCTTCTATCTGCCACTAGTGGAAAAAAGGCTATTAGTGGCGCACCAATTTGGACTATGCGTGGCGCATATGGGATGCGTGTATATGTGTGTATATGTGTGTGTATGTGCGTATATGTGTGTATATGTGTGTGTATGTGTGTATATGTGTATATGTATTATGTATATGTGTATATGTGTATGTATGTCCACATATATGTGCGTATATGTGTGTGTATGTGTGCGTATATGTGTGTATATGTGCGTATATGTGTGTATATGTATGCATGTGTGCATATATATGTGCGTATATGTGCGTATATGTGTGTGTATGTGTGCGTATATGTGTGTATATGTGTGTGTATGTGTGCATATATGTGCGTATATGTGTGTGTATGTGTGCGTATATGTGTGTATATGTATGTATATGTATGCATGTGTGCATATATATGTGCGTATATGTGCATATATGTGTGTGTATGTGTGCGTATATGTGTGTATATGTGTGTGTATGTGTGCATATATGTGTGTATATGTGTGTATATATCTGCATGTGTGCTATATGTGTGTATATAACTAATCCAAAAGTTTAATCCAATATAAATTTTGATCTAAAAATAAAAATAAAAATAAAAATTTGAAAATATAAAAGTGCGAAAAAGTCTATTTTCCCTTTTGAATTTTGAGATTCTAAAATTTGTCGAAACGACCATAGGTCGTTGAATTCGGATGTAACTTTTCGTGTAGATACTTTTTCATATAGAAAAATTTTAATCCGACTTCGTATGCAAAAGTTATGGCCATTTTACCGAGACATAAAGTTTTTTTGTAAAAAACATCAAAATCCATGTTTATTATTTTTCTTACTTACTAGATCACATAACTAAATCTGATTTTTTGAATTTTTTTCAAACCTTTTATCATTTTCTTTTATTTTTTAGAAAACTAAAAAGGCGACCCACGGGAGGGGGGGTGTGGCGGGTGAAAAAAATGTTTGAAAATTTTCCTGCCCACGTTATGAGTGGCGCATATCCATTATGCGCCGCTGATATGGGGGTTATTAGTGGCACATATCATATATGCGCCACGCATATCCCTGACAGTGGTCAGGCCAGTAGGGCCCACATATTATCAATGGCGCATATTTTCTGATATGCGCCACTAATAGAGAAAATATCCGTGGCGCATATAATAAATGCGCCACAGATAAGACATGATATTTTATCGACGACCCTTCTGGTGGGTCCCACATGGATTTTGGTGGCGCATTCTGACCAACATGCGCCATTAGTAGTGAAATTATCAGTGGAGCATATTCCCAAATGCGCCACTAGTAAATACTAGTGGAGCATATTGAATATGTGCTCCACTGATAAAACATCTATCTATAAGCCTTTTCCTACTAGTGTGCGGCTGAGATGCGGCGGTTCCTTGCTGGCTCATCCGGTTTAACATATCTGTATGCCGCTTTAACTGTTCTTCTATCTAAGAGATGCGGTCTACCCCCCTTTCCTTTCTTCTCTGACGGCTTCTATCGGGAAATTTCTTCCTTTCGACAGGAAACTCGAGTTTCCATGATTTGGAGCCTGGTGTGGTTTGTGTTCATCCTGGGTGTTCATCATTCCCAAGGGCGCGTGTGAGCTTGTCCTTCTATCTTTTGGGATGGAACCTCCCCTCTTCAACATCCTTTGATGCGCTTCTAAGGGCATCAATGGGAAGGGGGTCTTCGTCATACTTTTTTACAAATATACACTTCCCTTCTGAGTCCAACTTCCCTCCATGCCCGTAAAACCAATCCCTTGACCGATCGTTCCATTTCAATGTCTCTGGAATGATCCCTTTTAGCAATTAGATCGTCCTCTATTTTTTTCCACTTAGGCTTGCCAGACTTGTAGCCTCCTTGCCCCATAGTATGGTGATATTTTTTTTAGCAACATTATTCTTATTTATTTCTGACCTATTCTTAGCTGCCTCTGAAGTCTTGTACTCCACGAATGCGTCCCAGTGGTCTTTTATATTCTCATATGCTCCAGTGAACACCGGAGTCTTTTCTTTCTAGACAAATTCCTTGTACATTCTTTTCTTCTAGTTGTTGAATTGTAGTGCCATCTTCGAAAGAGTCCACTTCTTGACTTTTTGCTCTATGATATTTAGATGACGATCATCATCATCTGAATCCTCCTCATTTGGATCCTCCTCATTTCAATCCACCTCTGGTGCCGCCGATAGGGTAAAATTTACCATGAGCTTCTTCCAAAGCATATTTTTCAATCTCTTGTGGACATAGCTAACTGGTTCCATCTTTGTCTTCTTCCATTGTTGAATGGTGATCGGAGTGTTGTCCCTAACAAGAACTCCGCATTGTCTTGTTAATTTATTTGCGTGAGCCGCGGGAGCAATCGGTTCGCCATGTTCACCGATTTCTTTGATCATGTACCTTTCATGTTCTTCCAACCTTCTAGCCAGACCTCTTTTATTTACAGAAGAGTGGCTCGATCCAGAGGGCTAAAAGAAGAAAGAGCGTTAATATATGTATATACACAAATCAAATAATCCATCTATACAATAGAGGCTTAATTAATTAATACACATATACCTCGCCGGACTTTGTAGTATTCAAGGTTCCACCAAAGCCGTCGGCTTCTCCTTCATCGGAGCTGGTGCCTTCTCCCTCACCAGCACCTTCTCCCTCATTGGAGCCATGTCTTTGGTTTTGATCATCTCCCTCACCGGAGTTGTTTAGAAACAAAGAGGTGACATCATCATCTCACTCACGGATGATGTTCGCGATAATGTTTTCCTGGTCTTCGTCTCTTCCGAGATCCATAGTTTCTGCAAAGAATTATTACAAGTTATTATAATGCTACAAACACAACTATTCTCTATTCTAGGGTGTGCAAAGACTTACAAGTTAACCGAGACCAATAACCGAGACCAATATCCTAAATTTTACAGTGTGTGTGCATGCATTCATAGAGTATGTCACCGATACCGAGACCAAAAAAGGGGCGTTGGCCAGGCGCCGACGCGGTGGGGGAAGAGTTGGTCTTCCCTCCCCACCGCGCCGGCGCCCGGCCAACGCCCCCATTTTATAACGGAACCCTAACCCTAACTAAAAAATCATATTTATATTTCTCTAAATTAATTAAGGAATCCTAACCCTAACTAAAAAATATGATAGAAATTATTTTTGCATTTCTCTAAATTAAGGAACCCTAACCCTAACTAAAAAAATACTAAGGAACCCTAACCCTAAATCCTAATAAAGCAAAATCCTAACTAATTAATCCTAAATATAAACAAGATCCTAATTATAATTAATCCTAAATATAAACAAAATCCTATTTCTATTTCTATTTCTATTACAAAGGAACCCTAAGCCTAACTAAAAAATCCTAAGCAAAATCCTAACTAAGGAACCCTAACCCTAAATCCTAAGCAAAATCCTAACTAATTAACCCTAATTATAATTATTAACACTACATCTAAAAAAGTTAGTAAAACTAACCTGCAGGGGCGATCGTCGGGCGGGCACATGTACGGGGGCGGCGGTAGCCGGCCGGCATGCACGGGAGAGGCGTCGTGGACACAAGAGGTGGCGGGCGCTGGCGAGCATAGGAGGCGCGTGCCGGCGAGCACAGAAGGTGGCAGGCGCTGGCGAGCAAACAGAGGCAGCGGGCGAGCTCTCGGGCGGCGGTTGGCACAGGCATCCATCGGCGGCTGGCGCGGGCGATGGAAAGGCGGCGGTTGGCGGCGGCGTGAAATTTTGGCAGCCTGCCTATGTCGTCTCTGCTCCTAGCACGCAGGTCCTTAGTCGATTTGGCGATGTGAGGGAAGAAGGGACGGGCAGTTATAAAGCAGGGGCCTTTAGCACCGGTTGGTGGCTTCAACCGGTGCTAAAGACCCTATAGCACCGATTATAGCCACCAACTGGTGCTAAAGCTCAGACCTTTAGCACCGGTTCGTGCCAGGAACCGGTGCTAATGGTTACTTTTGGTGGGCACTGCACCGCCACCCCTTTAGCACCGGTTTGAGCCACGAACCGATGCTAAAGGTTCATTTGAAAAGTTTTTAAAGTTTTCTGTTGTTCCCGCCTTATTCCATATTGAAGCTATGATCAACATTCCATAATATTTTGTAAAATAATTAAAAATCAAAAAAATACATATACCATATCAAAATGATTACTAATTTTTTTATGAAATAACAACACATTGAAATGCTGAAAATTATTTAGAAAAAATTAGTAGGCTTGCAAAGAATTCAAAATCGGTAGGAGCCCGCCAGATTTGAACTATAGGCACATGATATAATGCTCATGATTTTTTGTAAAAATCATTTTTAGGTTCACAATATGCTGTTTTATCAGAGATCCACCACAAGTTTAGCGAGACTCAACCCCAGGCTATGAATCTTCATGCCCACCGTTTTGAATATAATTTCAAACGGGCATTGGAATTTCAAAAACAATCCAAACAATGTAAAACCTTCGCGTGGTGTCATATTATGTGTTATAGTTGCAAGGAAAAATATTATACTTGGAAAATTGCAAACATCACAAAAAAACCTTCACAAAACGAGCTATCATGTTCGATGTTTCATGGCTTTCAGGCCAAATGACCAATGTTATGGCTAGAATTGCGGCATAGTTTGTGATAGTGTGCCCATATTGTTCACACATGTGCATCTTGGGATTGCTTACGATGTTGCAGAAGGAAGTTTTCCTTTTCATCGCACAAAAAAGTCATTTTCCATTTTTTTTAGGTGCAAAAAATGGGATTTTTGTGAAGCAACCACCAAATTAAAGTTTCACATTGCTACCAAACCATTTTTTAAAATATTAGACCACCTTAGATGGAATATTTTCCAGCCGGTGCATCTGAAACCTTTCTGTCCACACCTCATGAAAAAGACAAATTCCTGCCGAATCGGTAGGAGGCCCGCCAGATTTGAACTATAGGTACATGATATAATGCTCATACTTTTTTTGTAAAAACCAGTTTTAGGTTCACAATATGCTGTTTTATCATAGATCCACCGCAAGTTTAGTGAGACTCAACCCCGGGCTATGAATCTTCATGCCCGCCATTTTGAATATAATTTCAAACGGGCATAAGAATTTCAAAAACAATCCAAACAATGTGAAACCTTTGCGTGGTGTCATAATATGTGTTATAGTTGCAAGGAAAAATATTAAACTTGGAAAATTGCAAACATCACAAAAAACCTTCACAAAACGAGCTATCATGTTCGATGTTTGCCATAAATTGGCACATTTAATACATATGGTGACCTAAAATGCCTTGGAGGCTATGAACCCTCCTTTGCGTATGTCCCTTGATTAGGATCACTTCGTTCATAACCATGGAGCATCTTCACCATTTAACGTGATGCTTGGGTCAATATTCACTCTGAAGGGCGGAATTTCATCAAACTTATTATAATCTTCTAACATGTGTGTCTTATCCTCAACTTCATGTTTCTTTTCCTTGAAAGAACTATGTGACGCTTTGGCTCATCGTATGATGTATTTGTTGCCTTATGTTTTCTATTTTTTGGTTTGGAGGACATGTCCTTCAGATAGAAAACTTGAGGCACGTCATTGGCTATGACGAATGGTTCATCTCTGTAACCAATATTATTGAGATCCACTATTGTCATTCCATACAGCTGGTCTACCTTTACCCCTACTCCATCTAGCTTGAACCAGTTGCACCAAAACAAAGGGACTTTAAAAGAAGGTCCATAGTCAAGTTCTCATATCTCCTCTATGTAACCATAATAGGTGTCCTTTTGCCCGTTGTTGTTTCTTGCATCAATGCGGACACCATTGTTTTGGTTGGTGCTCTTTTTATCTTGGGCGATCGTGTAGAATGTATTCCCATTTATCTCATACCCTTGGAAAGTCAATATAGTTGAAGATGATGAACCGGCCAACAAGTACAGCTGATCTCCAACAATGTTGTTATTTATGAGATATGTCTGCAACCAACCGCCGAAAGTCACCATATGTTTATGTGTAATCTAGGAGTCAGACTGCACCGGGTGTTGGGAGCGTACAATATTCTTGTGTTCAGTGATATACAGGGCCACCAAGGTGGAATTTTGTATAACTGTGTAGTGTGCTTGAGTGAAAGAAATCCCGTCCATACAATACATTGATTTCTTTCCTAGCGTGCCTTTTCCACTTAGTCTCCCCTCATGCCGTGATTCAGAAACACCAATCGACTTAAGGTCAGGGATCAAGTCAATACAGAACTCAATGACCTCCTCTGTTCCATAGCCCTTGGAGATGATTCCTTCTGGCCTAGCACGATTATGAACATATTTCTTTAAGACTCCCATGAACCTCTTGAAGGGAACATGTTGTGTAGAAATACAGGACCGAGAATGGCAATCTTTCGACAGGGTGGACCAGGAGATGCGTCATAATACTAAAGAAGGATGGCGGGAACACCAACTCAAAACTAACAAGACATTGGGCCACATCCTTCTGTAACCTTGGCAGAATATCTGGATTGATTACCTTCTGAGATATTGCATTGAGGAATGCACATAGCTTAACAATGGGTACGCGAACATTTTTCGGTAGAAGCCCCCTCAATGCAACCGAAAGCAACTGCGTCATAATCACGTGATAGTCATGAGACTTCAAGTTTTGAAATTTTTTCTCCGTCATATTTATATTTGACGAGAAGCCAGATGACACCTTGATACTTGAAAGGACTTCAAAAAATATTTCCTTCTCTTCTTTGGTAAGAGCATAGCTGGCAGGACTTAAGTGACGCCCTTTATCCATCTTGTTCTGTGGATGCATGTTGTTTGGGTCTTTCATACATTGATGGTCCTCCCGTGCTTCTGGTGTATCTTTTATCTTTCCATACACGCCCAGAAAGCCTAGCAGGTTCACACAAACATTCTTCGAACCTCTAGGTCTTTCCAATACTCAAGCTCCCAAAATATAGATTCCTTGTTCCACATGGCTACGTGTCCGGTAGCGACGTCATTTGGGACAGATTGACCGCCAGGACCCTTTCCAAAGATTACTTCTAGGTCCCTGACCATATCAAAAAATCATCACCAGTACGGAGTTTAGGCTTCGGCCGGTGATCTGTCACACCTCTAAAATGCTTGCCTTTCTTTCTTACGGAATACATGGTCGTAAGAAATCGACGATGCCCCAAGTACACAATCTTCTTACTTTTTCCAAATATATTGATGTAGGGAGGCTTTCGGACCTCACAACATCATGTGCGTCAACAATCAAGTCCGACATCATCGAGGCGTGGAAGAGAAGGAAGAAGAAGAACAACCGGAAAGAAGCTTGGAAGCGCCGCAAGAAGAGGTTGCGGCTGAAGCTGGACCGGCTAAAGCCGGTCCCACACCGGCTAAAGCCGGCCCCACCGGCTAAAGCCGGCCTTAACCCCGGCTATAGCCGGCCTGCTCGAGTCAACTCTGCTTTGGCCTTGAAGCCACCTTTGTTATCTATCTCCCTAGTGACCAAATTACCCCTAGCTCGTGGCTGCCTATATATATGGCCCCCCCTCCCCTAGAGATAAGATAGAGATGAATTAAGATAAAATTGGCATGATGCCTTCTCCCTTGAGGGAACCCAACTAGATCTACATCTAGAAATCTTCCTCTTTGTTTGGGATCTCTTCTAGTTGGAGAATTCTACCTTGATTTGGATCTCTTGCATACTTGTGTGTGTAATTCTATCCAATTGATTGGTCTCTTCTCTAATTGGAATTCTATTCCAAGCATATCAATCTCTCACAAGGAATTCTACTCTTGGAGTCTCTTCCTTGTGATTCTATTGAGTTGGTGAATCGGGCCAACAAGGACAACCGGTGTGTATCTTGTGTGTGTGTTTGCCTTCGATTTGTTCATCGTGTTCATCGTGTTCTTCGTGTTCATCCTCGTTCCCCGCCACAAATCTCGTGAATCCGTGAAGATCGGGCCACCCCAAGAGGTCACCCCTCATCATATGGTATCAGCAGCTTTTGGTTGCCATGGATTTACTTTTGTTTGTGATTTCCACCATAAATTTCGAAAATCCAAAAAATAGCCCCAAAATTGCCTCGAATTTTGATCTCTGGATTTGTTGAGTTTTTTGTGGCTTTGATCCATAGATTTGATGTTTTGGGTGTTGATCTACATTGCCTCAAAATTTCTACCCCCAATTCCTCTTATTTTTCTCGGAATCGACGATTTTCTCTTCCAATTTCCGCCCAAATCGACGAACAGCTCGCGCAGATATTTCTCGAAAAAGATTGATCCGGAAAAAGCCGGACCACAGACCGGCTAAAGCCGGCCCACCGGCTAAAGCTGGCCCGCTACCGGCTAAAGTCGGCTCGCTCTACTCCCTCATGTGCAGATCAACGCCGCCCTGACCAGCTCTATCGCGCGCCCGCATCCGCCTGGGCCCCGCCCCCGCTCGTGCACCAGCAGCTCGCAGCAATCGCTCGCAGCTCGCAGCTCTCTCGCGCGACCGCATCCGCCTGCGCCCACCCCCTGGCTCACCCGCCCACCGCGCACGTCCAGCTTGCTCCCCGCTGCCTCGCTCCAGGTCGCTGGCCCCGGCCCCCGCTCAACACCCAGGTGCAGACGCCACAGGCCGACTTCGCGCTCGATCTCGCCAGCTCCTGCCCGCACTGTTTCCGTCTGGTACCCACCCCCGCTCGCCCCGCCTCGCAGCAGACCACCGCGCGCCCGCACCAACCCGCCCGCCCCAGCACCTCCTACCACCGACCAGACTCCCACCAGCACCAAGGCCGACCGCCCCCGCCCAGCCCCAGTATCACCAGGGCGTCCGCCCAGCACCGCCCGCCACCTCGCGTAGCACGCAGCCAGCGCGCCGCCTGCTCTCGTCCACGCGCACGCTCGCTCAGCCCACAGCACGCTCCAAGCCTGTTGGCGCCTCTCCACGCCCCGCCCAGCCAGCTCCCACGCGCAGCACCTCGCGCCACCAGGCCCCATCTCGACGCCACCGCACCACCGCTGCCTCTCCAGCTCTGCCGTCTCCTGCAGTTCCCTGCGACGACATAGACCGGCTAAAGCCGGACCAATCCGGCTAAAGCCGGTATACATCCGCCACCATCCGCCGGTTGCGTTTTAACATCATGGACATCCATTCAACAATTTGACAACACATCCGGCGTTATCTTGACGCAAATTTTGACAACTTTTGTGAGTCCTTTTTGCCCCAAATTTTTCGGGCATTGACGTGTGTGTTCGGGTTTCGGTTTTTGCGTGCCTTGTTCGTGCCAAGTAATTCCGCGCCTACATCAACATCGCGATGACGGCATCGGCACCCCGGAACTCCGACTAGTCTTTTGACTCCACCTCCATCGACATCATCGCAAGTTGTGTGTCTTGACACCGCCTAACCTTCGCATAGGTATAACTTGCACCACCTTTGTAACCTCTTTTCTTCCTTTGTGTACCTATCCTATTGAGAGTGGCTTTTCGAGTGTTGCGAAGCATTGCACAAGTGTTCACGACCGTGAGAGGGTTTGTGTGTGTGCCTAAGTTGAGCAAAGCTCCGAAGCAAGCTCGGTGAGAAAGATACACAAAAGAGGAAAAATCCATTGTGTGACATACATAGATAGCAATTAAGCTTTTAAGCATCGAAACACCAAAAATCCAAAAAGAGTGTGTGTTCCACCGATACAAAGGAGTTCAAAGCTTGTAAGCAGAAGAGAGAAAAGAGAAGAGTGGCATCTTGTGCAAATCTTGTTGCTTCTTTCTTATGCAACCAAGCTACGGTCTCCCTTGCGTTGGTGTGATACCGAGCTAATAGTCTTCGTTAGGACCATTTTGTTTCTTTCCTCACTTGTTTGGTCACGCTAACCCCATTATATCTTTTGTGTGTGTTTCCGTGTTTCCTTGACGTAGATCATCGTTCTTGACATTTGCCTTTGGATTTTTACCCACATTTGACAATAGACTTTTCTTTTGATCATATTCGTTTGGCATTTCCACATTTCCTTCCCATCCACCATATAGCCTTTTGCGTGTGTTCTAACTTGTGCATCACGGTTGTCCTTTCGGTGTTTCATCCATTCAATAGTTTCTACGGGAAGTGATCTAATTGTAGTTTTCTAACCCCCACCACTTCTACATACATATATCTTGCCTTGTGTGAGCAATGTCTAGGGGCAACGGAAGTTATCATGGAATGTTCACGGAGGACTACATCGACTACGACAACTTCGACTACATGAGCAAGGTGGACAAGAAACAATACATTGCCAACTCCTTCGACTACGACAAGCGTGCATGGGCACATCAAGATACTCGAGACCATCACATAGTTCACCAAGCACAACGCCAACATGATCTTCCTCGTCAACGCATACATGAAAGGAGGCGTGCCGAGGCTCGTGAACGTCCCAAACAAGAACATCATGAAGCGCCCAAATCTCTAGATGCTTGGTGTACATCGGCTCATCGCACAAGGTTGAGCTCATCAAGGTCTTCTTCACGATCCAATCATGTGGGTGACCATGAGCGTCGTCGCCAACCTCAAGAGCATGGTGCTAACCACAAACAACCTACATGGTGTCCATGCCTTGAAGAGCCCATTTATGACAACGTCCACGACACCTCCTCGAGGAGGACCACCACAAGAGCTTCGAGATTGCCAAGCCGTGAGATGTCCTACCAAGATGCGACCTTGTCTCCAATGGTGTCTCCCATCCCACATGACAACTCCGCAACGGCTCCTACAATACGGTCTCATCGCCACGAGAAGCATTTCAAGGCTCATGATCATCACCATCAAAGCCATCATGAACATCATCAACAAGATCATGAACAACCGCGACAAGCGGCACATCAACCTCAAGGTCATGAAGAACCTCAAGACCCTTGGTTAGAAAACTTCAACGCACGGCGCGCCACCTGGGAAAAGGAGTTCAACGCCATGGACAAGAAGTACGCCGACCGGTATGCCTCCATCAAAGCCAAGTATACCGCAAGGTGGGAGGAATCGCGCGCAACGCTCACCGCGGAGATGAAGGACTTGAGCACGACGATAAAGCAATTCATGGCATCTTACGACAACTCGGCGCGCCAATATCACCGCTCAAGATCGCATTCATCAAGATCTTCTTCCCGCTCCAACCATGGGAGTCACCATGAGCGCCATCGACAACCTCTCCCTCACGAGCATAGTGAAAACCAACAACCACATCTTGATAGCCTATGTGAGAGGAAGAAACCTACCCCATGCAAGGTTGAGAGCCACATACACATTGAGAGCAAGAGTGATACACCACATGAGTTGCGTGAGGACATTTTGCTTTCTAACAACTTAACCTCTACTCCTCTTGTGTTGTCTTTATCTTTGCTAGGTTGCTCGGATAATGATGACGTCCAATCCATGGAGGTGAGGGACTCCACTATATGTGAGATGAGTGAATCCACTATACGTGAGATGAGTGATTCCACTATATGTGAGTGTGAGTGCTTCCACTTTGAGAGCATGAGTGATACACCGAGTGAGACAAGAGTGGTAGTTGATAGGTCAAGTGAGGCCATTTCGATTTCTAACAACTTACCCTCTACCTTGAGTGTGTTTTCTCATGTTGCAATAGATCCCATGGATGAAGCAACGCCAACCTTGGACAAGATGTACATGGTAAATACGCATGATGATAACACACCATGCTTTGAAGATGATGAGCATGTCGGCCAATTGGAGCCACCTACTTCAACAACACCTACTTCAAAGGAGTGCGACCACAAAGGTAACAACATAGGTGTTGGTGATGCCATGATTCCCATGAAGATGCTAAGCTATGAGTGCTTCACTTTATCGCCTATTGCATGCAATATGTTGAACAATTGCTCTTTCGCATATATTGCTTGCAAGGATGACAATGATACTTTGGTAGTGACAACCTTGTCGAACAATTGCTCTTTCCCTAGGTTTTTCAACAACAAGGATAAAATTGTGAACATGTTTTGTGCCCAATGCTTGCAATATTCTTCCATTAATGCAACCAAAATGTTGAACAATTGCTCTTTTCAATGCTTGGTTTGCAATAATGTTATTATGTTTGATAATGAGAAGGCCCCCATAGCTCTCTCAACTAATGAAGATTTTGCATTTGCACATGATACGCATGTTCCCACATATACTTTGCATAATCACCATGAATATTATGATATCTTGCTTGAGGCTAATGGTGTTGTGCAAATAAAGAGATGCATCATGATGGATGATGTATTCATCTACCATGCACACATATTGTTTTGGATATCTTTTGTGTGTGTAGCACTAGTAGGAAAACCCTTATAGGTGGGATGCAATTCTGTGGCGCACTAGCCAGCAGTGCGCCACAGAAAATAATTCTGTGGCGCACCAAGCAGGGTGCGCCACAAAAATACAACAATTCTGTGGCGCACCAGAAAGCCATGCGCCACAGAATTTTGGTGGGGCCCACTCCCTGCCAGCCCCAATCATTGGTTCCACTAATTCTGTGGCGCACCTGGTGTGATGCGCCACAGAATTAGTACATTCTGTGGCGCATCTTGTCTGGTGCGCCACAGAATTAGAACATTCTGTGGCGCATCAGGTCTGGTGCTCCACAGAATTAGTGGAATTCTGTGGAGCACTTGACCAGATGCGCCACAGAATTAGCTCGTCCCACACCTTTAAAGTGCCAACCTACCACACCTCCCACACTCCCAAGCCATTCATCTTCCTCTCCTCCATCTAGATCTAGCTCTAGCTCCCTTCCCTCTCATCCCATTTTGACCATAGTTTTCACTTTCTTTGGTACTTATTGTACTTACTTTGGTTGATACATAATTGGCGGTGAGGAGAAGCCTCTCCATACTCTCTCCTCCTCTCCAACTCATCGATCGCGGTCTCTTCTCGGTATCGAATCTACAAGGTGAGTATTTGGAGGGGACATGCATGCGCATGTCGATCTTGTGTATGGATGATTGTTGCACGTGAAGCGCTTGTGTGTGTGCCGGTGTGGTGCATGGATGTTTGTCGAGACGTTGATTCATTTCCGTTTCGGCAAATTTTTGTACTACCCATACGTCCTACCTTTAGGAGAGGTCATGCCGAATTTTTCCGTTCTATGTATACCTTTAGGAGAGTTCCATGCATGTGTGTGCATGTGTTGCGGTTGTAATTTTCAGCTCTATGTGTACCATTTGCAGACAACCATGGTCCTCTCGATGAGTTCCGCTCGAATTAGTAGATACAAGAAAGACGCGAAGGAGGACATGATTTGGAACAATAGGCGCCAGATAAGACGTCCGTGTCGATCATGCAAACTCGAGCGCTGGATCAACCCTGATTCCGGACAACTGGAGGAGCACCTGCTGAGGCGCGGTTTCATGCAGGACAACCAGGCGTGGCCGGCCCCAACAAATGGTGCGCATGAAGACCATGGTGGCGAGCGAGATGACGAAGCACCACATGTCGGTGGAGAATATCATCATGAAGAAGAAGTCGGCGGAGAAGATCATCATGAAGTAGAAGTTACCGGCGGAGAAGATCATGATGAAGAAGATTCTGGCGCGACTCCGCTAATTTCGGCCTTGCGGGACTCTCATGTTCAAGATCTGCTCCTCCATGAGACGAGCAACGACAGAGCTGCAGCCAGAGAGAGAGCCAAGCTGGCACAAATGGAGAAAGACGGGATGACTCCGATATTTCCTGGGTGCCGTCCGCAGGATACGCGCTTGCATGTAACACTTGATTGTCTGCAGATGAAGACGCAGAACAAATGGACCGATTCCAGCTTCAGCAAGAACATGAAATTCTGGCACGATCGTCTCCCAGAGGGGAACACATTGCCAAGTAGTATCGAGGAGGCCAAGAAAGTTGTGTGCCCTCTTGACTTACCGTACGAAAGATACCACGCCTGCATCAATGATTGCGTGATTTATCGGGGGGAGTACAAGGACATGACCACATGTCCTGTGTGCGGCCACGGACGGTACAAGGTTGGGAACAAGAAGGTACCTCGAAAAGTGGTATGGTACTTTCCTATCACTCCCCGTCTGCAGCGGTATTTCGTGGACCCTAAGGAAGCAAAGCTCATGCAATGGCACGTGGAAAGGGAGAAGCCCGAAGAAGATCCGGAGATGGGCTATATGCTGACACACCCTTCAGACGCTGGCCAGTGGGAAGCATTGGACATCGCCTTCCCTAGGTTCGGGGGCGACGGAAGGAACATCAGGCTGGGTATGAGCACCGATGGACTCAATCCGTTCGGCAACCAGAGTAGCACGCATAGCACCTGGCCTGTGTTTGTATGGCCTTACAACCTACCCCCATGGCTGTGCACCAAGCAAAGGTATATACACCTGAGTATTCTCATTCAGGGGCCGAAACAACCAGGTGTCGACATGCATTTGTATCTCGGGTTGCTGAAAGAGGAGTTAGACACGTTGTGGAAGACGCCACCCCGTACGTGGGATGCCTACAGTAGAACTTATTTCGATATGAGAGCCGCGTTGATCACGACGGTCACGGACTATCCTGGTTGCGCATACGTATCTGCCCAGGTCAGCCACGGATTCTGTGGTTGTGTGAAGTGCATGGACGAGACCCCGCATCTACAGCTACCAAGGGATCCCGGGTCCTCGAAAACCGTGTACCCAGGTGCTCGAAGGTGGCTTCGCTTGGATCACCCATGGAGAAAATGCGCTGATCTGTTCAATGGTAAAGATGAGCCCGATGGACCCCCGCGACAGAGGAGCGGTGCAGAAATCGACAATCTTCTAAAAAATTGGAAGGAGTGCCCAGCGCTGGGAAAGAAGCGACCGAAGCCAGAGCCGCTGCTCGGTGTATGGAAAGCGAGGTCTATTTTCCACGACTTGGAGTACTGGAAGGTCCTCCACACGCCCCACAGCCTCGATGTCATGCACATTACGAAGAACGTTACCGAGAGTCTGCTTGGCACTCTTTGCAACTCGGAAAAGTCCAAGGATGGGCCGAAAGCAAGATACGATCTGAAACATTTTGGCATCAGAAAATCTCTTCAAGCCCCCGATACTGATGACAACGACGACGATGATGATGATGATCAGACGGAAGGGACTCAACGGGTCGCGCTACAACACTTAAAATTGGTCGAACCTTTTGTGCAAGAGCACAAAAGCATAATCGAGCAGAATTACATCGATATGGGCCGGCCAAGGAAGATGGGAGACGTAACCAAAGAGCACAACTCCAGCTTCACGCTTTGGTTTAAGCAAAGTCAACTACTTCAAGCACAGAGCAGAAGGCCTTCTACCGAAGATGAAAAAATCATATACACCTTATCACAGGGCCCCGGGCATAACGTAAGGACCTATCAGGGGTACGACATCAACGGTTACAGATTCTACACCGAGGAAAAGGACAGAAATAGTGAAAATCAAAACTCAGGAGTAACTATGCTATCATACGCCGATGACGAGACTAGTATCAAGGAAAGATTTTTCGGAAGGATCGAGGAGATATGGGAGCTCAATTACTGTGGAGAGACGGTGCCAATGTTCCGTGTGAGATGGGCCAAGAAGGTCGAAAAAGAAGGCCGATATTTCACCACCATGGTTATACCGGATGCCAAATCGAAGAACGCATCCGCGAAAAATGAGCCATGGGTACTCGGTAGCCAAGTTGACCAATGCTTCTTCATCACCGACCCGTCGAGGCCTAGCCGTGTTGTCGTGAGGAGGGGCAAGAGGAGCATCATAGGAATGGAAGGAGACGCAAACGAGGAAGACTTGGACAAGAACGGTGACCCGAAGATCGAGGAGGAATTCGACAAGCACTTCGACATGCCTACTACTAGTAAAGTAAGAAGGAAGACCTCCCTACCTACTAAAGGTTGTCCGTTCACACGAAGAAATCTCAAGGTGGCCGGCATAAAGTATTCAACCGCCAACAAGAAGGGCAAGAAACGCTAAGCTAGCTCGGAACCGGACGGAGAAGATTTTTTTGGTGTGTGTGATCGAGACTTTTTTGTGTATGCACATTCCAAAGCATAAGGCTTATATTTTTAGAAACTATCGACAACTATAATATTATATAGACATCATATGAAAATTTGGTCAAACTTCAGGTTCTTTGATCGAGACTTTTTTGTGTATGCACATTCCAAAATATAAGCCTTATTCATTGAAACAGAGGGAGTAATAACTAAAATAATTAAAAAAAAGGAAATAAATTCTATGGCGCATCTACTAGTGGGATGCGCCACAGAATTCTCTAATTCTGTGGCGCATCCCACCATTAGATGCGCCACAGAATATTGACACTTAGTAAAACTGCGGATCGATCCCCTCCCCCGCGCACTGCTTCTCTCTCTATTCGATAGCCGCCGCAAACCCTAGCTAGATAGCCGCCGGAGATCGACTCCTCGCTCCACCCCCGCCGCCCCCGAAGAGGAGCACGTCGCGCCGCCGCCCCCGAAGAGGAGCACGCCGCCGTCCCTGCAGACGAGGAGCCCCGCCGCCCCCGAAGTGGAGCACGTCGCGCCGCCGCCCGAAGAGGAGCACGTCGCGCCGCCGCCCGAAGAGGAGCACGTCGCCCCGCCGCCGCCGCTGCAGAGGAGGAGCCCCGCCGCCCCTGCAGAGGAGGAGCCCCGCCGCCCCCGAAGAGGAGCACGTCGCGCCGCCGCCCGAAGAGGAGCACGTCGCCCCGCCGCCGCCGCTGCAGAGGAGCACGCCGCGACACCGTCTGTTCGGCGGCGCCATCTCCACCACCTTCCCCGCCCGATTCTAGGTACGCGCCCTTCTCCCGATGCTTGCCTGCTCGCTGTTCCTCGCCTGCTCGCTGTTAGAATCGAACAAGAATCATGTTCCTCGCTTGCTCGCCTGCTCGCTGTTAGAATAGATGGATGGTCTCTCGAATTTCAGCTACATATATTTGTTGGTTCTGTAGTCTGTACTGATAGTTGCAAGGATCGATTAGCAGCAGCTTTCTGTAACTTGCAAGGAGCGATTCTGAACATTGGTTTTTACAGGAAGTTTCTGTAACTTGTTATTAGCTTATCTGACATCCTAGAGTTAATTGTGCTAACTTGCATTGGGTAATTTCTTATTGCCAATCATCGATTAGCAGCAAGTTTTTGTACTTAGTAGGCGTGGATGCATAGAAATGATGTTCTTTTCAGCCATAAAATGAACTGCTGTCAAAAACCACAGCCAATCATCGATTAGTTGCAAACCTTTATTGCTTTTGGTCATTTGACCAAATATTAGTTGCATATTGTCTTGTACTGTGACTTTGTGATTCTTTCTTGAGAATATTGCTGCTGTTATGTGTTATGCAATGAGATATTTTGACCATAATCTGCTGTTATATATGCTTATGAGATGTTGTCAAGTGTGGATGAATAAACTGAGTTGCCCATTTCTCCCGAAGTGTTGATTCGCTTCCGTTTCGGTTGAGAAATGGGCACTCATAGGTAGAAAAATTAGCAAAAGTCATGCCGAAATTTTGAATTTTTCCGTTGCATTATGTACTAACTATTTGCCTCTTTTTAATGAAGTGCAAATAAACATGTCGGGCACTTCTAACCCTAAGACCCAGGAGGAAGTCGCCAGAGAGGCCAACAAGCCATGGTGGGAGGAATACGATGAGGTAGAGGGCCGGGGGGGAGCAACCGATCGCGGCGATGAGGACGAGAGCTGGGGGGCCGCCTCCGAGAGCGGCGATGAGGAAGAGGGCCAGGATGACGCCGCCGAGACCGGTGAAGAGACCACCGACCGCACGGAAGGTGATAGCGGCGGCAACACTCAGGAGGCCAAGAAGAAGAGGAAGGCGAAGAGGCCAAGGGCGGATCGGAGGCCGCAAGTGCTAGCCAACATCACCGATCCTTTCACGTTGGTCTCCAAAAGTGGCCTACCCTTGGAGCCTTCTAAGGTTGCCAAAGGGTACGCGATGCAACTAGGGTGCATCGTCCGTGAAACCATGCCGGTCAACACTCAAGACCTCAGAAGCGAGGCCAACGCGGCTTTGGCCGCAACCCTCCTCCAGAAGCTTCACCAACGATACACGTTCCCACAGCCGTTCAATAAAAAGGTGGACTCTTTAGCGCTCACGAAGATGAGCACCGCCTTGAGCAGCTGGAAAACCCGGCTGAAGGACAAGATCAAGAAAGGTAAAAGCTGGGAGCAGATAAGTCGCAAAGACCCGACACTCTCTAGAGAAGACTTCGAAGCATTCAAGTCGTCCTTAGAGACTGACGAGGCTAAAAAATGGACCGCCTGGGGGAAGAAAATGCGGGAATTGAACCTAGGGGCTCACCGTTGCGGAAGCGGCGGTTACCGAGGAAAACAGCCCACTTGGGACAAGGAGGATGCCGAGATGATACGTCTGGGCAAAGAAAACCCCTGGCTAAAAATCGCGGATATACAGACTAGGAACTATGTCCGGTCCCGCTACTACTTAGACTGGGAGACAGGGGAATTTGTTACGGATTACCCCGACGTGAAGAAGTTCGAGAAACTCCTGGTAAGGATAGTCTATATTATTATTACGCTGATCTTATTAAGCAATGAAGCCAAATGGGCTAACCTTAAGTTCCTTTGTCTGAAGGACAATGAGTTGAAGGGTAGTTCTACGGCTGGCCCGTCATCCCAGGGGTCGACAGAACCGTGGGACACGCCTTTCAACAGGGCGACGAACGCATACAAGGAACGGGACCTGGACAAGCCACCGACGTCGGCTGGCCGTGTGTCCGGCTTTGGCACAAGTATGAAGGTATCCGAGTACTACGGATCGGATGCCAACTCGAGAAAGGAGAGGAGGTCGACTAAGGATAAAGCCGAGGTTCAGGAGCTGAAGAAGAAGGTGGAGTCACTAGAGAAAATAGTGGACCCAACCGAGATGAGTAAGTTAGTGGACAAGAAGCTGCAGGAGAAGCTCCGGCAGATCATCCCCCCTGGTTTGATGGAGGGGTTAGCTGCTTGGAATGCGGCAGGTCAACAGGGGCCGATATATTTGCCCAGCGTCAGCGGCAGTAACTCAAGTCACCAAGTGTCACCGCTGGTGACCCCGACGCCGCCGCTCCACCTGGTCGCATCGACGCCCCAAACCGCGGAAGCTGATAGGGTGGTGGTGCCTGATAATGCACTCGAGAGTGAGCGGCCCGGCACCGGCACCAGCACCGACGCCCTTGTATCAACATTAGCAGAGATCAACGCCGTCAAGAAGGTAACTCATTAGTTAATCCTCCGCGTCATCTTCTTTAACTATATATGCCTTGCGCTGATCTTATCCAACATGCCCCTGACTCAGGACGAACCTTGCATACTCCTGCATGTGGTGGAGCCCGGCGGCAAGTTGATGGATGTTGCTACCGGCACTCTCATGCCCAGCCGAACTATGCACCACAGAAACATTGCAGATAATTTGGTGAAGGTGAAGTTGGCAATGGTAGTGCCGGAGTACCACAACCTCCTCCCCCCCGATCAACCTCTGGGCACAGACGAGGGCGACGTTATGGTCCTTGGGAATTGCATCGGCTGGCTTATGACATGGCCGAAGAACCAGATTCGTCTGGCGGGGGGGTCTTCCGAGTGTCAGGCACAACATCGGCGCCACCTCCCCTATCATCCAGCCCAAGGTCGTCCGGCCCGGCGCCGGCCCCACCCTTAAGGAACCGGCGGTCGCCGCTGCCACTACCCTGAAGGAACCGGTGGTCGCCGCTGCCACTACCCTGAAGGAAGCCGGCTACCATTTTCAGCCCTAACACGCTGTATAAGACGATCGTCGGGGAGCCACGCGAATCAACACGAGCACCCCAAGCAACCCAAGCACCCGTTGCACCACCATCATCACCACCAGCACCCCAAGCAACCCCAACATCAGCACCACCAGCACCCAAAGCACCCCCAGCAGGTCAGGTGAAGAAGCCAAGGAAGAGAGGAAATAAGAAGGGCGCATCTTCGAGCCAGACTCTTCCTAAGAAGATGCGGGCCGACGACATGGTACCACGGACACTGGGTGGCTTGTCCCGGCTTCATGAAGCTGGTAAACTGATACTGCCTGAGGACCTCGAACACCTCGCAAGTGGACCAATGATCAGTTTGCAGCAAAATATTCAGTTTCTAGAGAGCCTCCTTCTTAAAGACAAGGATCCAAATTACCCGGTGTTCACGGTCAAGGTGCCAGCAGCAGACCTGAACTTCGTCCAAGCATACCCCGCGGATATCTTCTTCATAGCGTTCGAGGACGTCTTCAATCTATTTCACTGGAAACGGCTCGACTATAACTTGGTTCGCCTATACGCAATCAATCTTCAGATGAAGATCAAGAGAGAGAGACCCCCCAACGTCGCGGTAGCGGATCCCTACTACATGCGCGATAGCCAGCTGGTGGATGGCTCAAGCACACGGACCGCGGCGGTGCGGTACCTCCAGAGCTTCATGCTCATGAACAAAGAGAAGAACACCATTCTTCTGCCTGTCTTTCCCGAGTAAGTACACATTCGCTCTAGGCCGACGTAACTTATGCTTATATATTTCTTCCATTCCCGATCATTTCCAACATTCCATTTAAATTGCATGTGTTGAGCAGGGACACATACTGCACACTCGTCGTTCTTTGCCCGAAGTGGTCACTAGCCCAGTACTTCGACTCATCGAGTACAACGACGAAGAAAGACTACAACAGAATAAGGAGTGTTCTCGATGAGGCTATCCTTTTCTACTCCAAAAATGGAGGCATCTTCCACGAGAAGGGGAAATTTATCAGGCCGGACACTAAAGAGCAGGGGTTCAAGCACGTGATCAGCTTCCCTTGCATCAAGCAGCCAGATGACAGCATGAAGGAGGCCTTCTATGTCCTCCATCACCTTAAAGGGTTTGTCGCGGATGCAGAGATGATGCGTCTGCCACCTAGTAAGCGAGACCCCAAAAAAATGGCGGGGGAGATCAGCGATGCTGATCTTAGAGAAGACTTCCATCGCATCCAAGTAAAGCTATCAGAAATTATCGTAGAAGATGTATGCAACAGATCGGGGCTCTTACACCAACTCAGAGGGTTGTGTAAGAGGGATATAGAAGAACGCCTACATAGGCAGGGTGATGGAAGGACGTGGACGACGAAGGACATGTACAAACCGTTCCCGGAGCCCATGAGCAAGACGTCTCGTTGATCGAGAGGCCGGTGTGCCTACTGTGTTGTAAATAAACTTGCTTAGTGTCGTTGTTGGACTTCAATTACTATTGTAGTCGATGTAGTTGAACTTGATTACTTATGTGATACCGATGCTATATGACTTTTAGGTTTATTATTATTTCCTTGCTTTAATTCTTGTGAATATGTATGCATGTGAACCCTCTAATTCTTTCCATTGCATTATATACTAATATGCCTTGTGTCCATAGAGATGACGTGGTACGTCGTGTTCGAGGGGCGGGTTCCAGGAGTCTATGAGGAGTGGACAGACTGCAAGGAACAGGTGCACAAGTTCAGCGGCAACTGCTACAAAGGCTACCCGACTCAACAAGAGGCGGTTGCCAAGTGGAGGATGCACCAGTCGAACAAGAGCAAGATGAAGACCTTCATTGTGCTCTCGCTCTTGCTCACCATCGTCGGAGCGGTACTCTATTTCATCCTAGTGTAGGCGGCGGCCGGTGTCACTTCATTTCTATCTTGTGATGATGCACTTAATTTGCATGGATTATGAGTTGTATGGAGATATATATGTATGATGAGTTGTATATATGCATGGAGCTATATGAAATCTGTTAATATTCTATATGAAATGAGTTGTATATGGAGATATATAATTGTGCTATATGAAATCTGTTGATATATCTGTATACTGCTATATTATATCTGTTAATACCTGTATATATACGCCAGACAGATTAATTTCTGTATAAAACCTGTAATATTTCTGTGGCGCACTAAAATGCAATTCTGTGGCGCACCTAATTCTGTGGCGCACTAAACCATAATGCGCCACAGAATTTCTTAATTCTGTGGCGCATTAGGGCTTGGTGCGCCACAGAATTCCTTATTTCTGTGGCGCATGTGCTGGTGCGCCACAGAATGCTTATTTTTGTGGCGAAGATTCTGTGGAGCACCGCCCATGCGCCACAGAATGTATATTTTGGTGCGCCACAGAAGAGGTTTTCCCTACTAGTGTAGGTACGCGGATAACAACGTCAACCTCGATTGAGCACGAGTTGGCGAAAAGAACTCTTGAGAGCATAATACTTGTGAATTCAAACTCAAACTCCGCTCGCATACCCTTCACATGCTATGCATCAAACATGTTGAAAAATTTCTCTTCCATATGGTTTCTTTGCAAGCATGTTGATGATTTTGGTGCCACTTGTGACAATCATGCTCCCATGATTTTGAACATTGATGCTTTATGTGTTGCAACATACATGTGGAATGATTTCTCTTCCTTTTGTTCTGTGTGCAACCACATTGCTATATTGGTCATGACTTGTCACATGTGTTCCCGCTTTGCGTTCATTGGTGTTGCATCCAACAAGTTGACAAATTCCTCTTTCTTTTGGTTGGGATGCATAACCACTTGTGATAACGATATCTTCTTCTACTTGTGGATGAATATGATTTGTGTTGCAACAAATATGATGAAAACTTGTTCTTTCCTATGGTTTGTTTGCACAAATGTTGATGGTGATTTTGACATCTTGTCGTATATGATTTGTGTTGCAACAAATATGATGAAAACTTGTTCTTTCCTATGGTTTGTTTGCACACATGTTGATGATGAGTTTGCCATCTTGCCGTATGTGTTTTTGCCAAACTCTCCTCGTATTGCTTCAAGGATGTTGACTCCTTGCTCTTTCCAAAGCCTTGAGCGCAATACTATGCATGTCTTTCAACATGAGATGGACACCATGGTCTTCTCAAATTTTGTTGGAGTTTTTGTGTTCCCACATTTGGAAGATGTTCAAACAATTTGCTTACACATAGACCTTGCATATGCATTCCCTTTATTATACTTGTGTTGTGCTAATTGTGTTGTGAATAAGAATGGACATGTCCTTGATGATATGCTCCCCTATCACGCACACACATACTTTGCTTGGTCTTTGTGGTGCGTAGGTACACATGGATATTCTTGGTGGATGCGCTCCCGCGCGTGGTTTCAATCAAAAACTTCTACAACGAGAGCACATCAACAACTTAGTAAGGTGACCTCCTTCTACTCACGAACTCACGCCATAAAATCTCAGAATTGGCTACTCTTTGAGTGTTGTTTCTCTTTGCTTGTGACCTTTGTAGGCCTCATGGAAGATGAAGGAACATTCAAGAGTTGCCAAACCAATCTTCGCAAGAACGACCACATGGCGCACTCCGAGTACAACCGCCTACATCTACCTCCCCTACATGATGATGTTGAGTCAACGTCGAGGACGATGTTCTTTGAAGCGGGGGGAGATGATGTGGGGTGGCTTTCGGACCTCACAACATCATGTGCGTCAACAATCAAGTCTGACATCATCGAGGCGTGGAAGAGAAGGAAGAAGAAGAACAACCGGAAAGAAGCTTGGAAGCGCCGCAAGAAGAGGTTGCGGCTGAAGCTGGACCGGCTAAAGCCGGTCCCACACCGGCTAAAGCCGGCCTTAACCCCGGCTATAGCCGGCCTGCTCGAGTCAATTCTGCTTTGGCCTTGAAGCCACCTTTGTTATCTATCTCCCTAGTGACCAAATTACCCCTAGCTCGTGGCTGCCTATATATATGGCTCCCCCTCCCCTAGAGATAAGATAGAGATGAATTAAGATAAAATTGGCATGATGCCTTCTCCCTTGAGGGAACCCAACTAGATCTACATCTAGAAATCTTCCTCTTTGTTTGGGATCTCTTCTAGTTGGAGAATTCTACCTTGATTTGGATCTCTTGCATACTTGTGTGTGTAATTCTATCCAATTGATTGGTCTCTTCTCTAATTGGAATTCTATTCCAAGCATATCAATCTCTCACAAGGAATTCTACTCTTGGAGTCTCTTCCTTGTGATTCTATTGAGTTGGTGAATCGGGCCAACGAGGACAACCGGTGTGTATCTTGTGTGTGTGTGTTTGCCTTCGATTTGTTCATCGTGTTCATCGTGTCCTTCATGTTCATCCTCGTTCCCCGCCACAAATCTCGTGAATCCGTGAAGATCGGGCCACACCAAGAGGTCACCCCTCATCATATATACTGTTAGTCTTATCTAAATAGTGTGTGCATGCATTGTATCCCTTGTTCGTTTGTCCTGAAAGGTTACTAAGAGCAAGCCAATCATTGATGGTTACGAAAAGCAACGCTCGTAGGTCAAATGTCTCCTGTTTGTGCTCATCCCACGCACATACACCTAGTTTGGCTCACAAATGTAAGAGTTCTTCAACTAATGGTCTTAGGTACACATCAATGTCGTTGCCGGGTTGCTTCGGGCCTTGGTTGAGCACTGGCATCATAATGAACTTACGCTTCATGCACAGCCAAGGAGGAAGGTTATAGATACATAGAGTTACAGGAAGGTGCTATGCCTGCAGCTCTGCTCCCCAAAAGGATTCATGCCATCTGTACTTAGACCAAACCTTAAGTTCCTTGCGTCGCCTGCAAAGTCCGAGTAGTCTCTCTTGATTTTTCTCCACTGCGACCCATCAGCGGGGTGTCTCAACATCGCGTCTTTCTTACGGTCTTCTTTGTGCCATCATAACAACCTGGCATGCTCTTTGTTTCTAAACAGACCTTGGTAGGAACCCTCATCCTGGGGGGCTCGCCATCAACATCACCAGGGTCATCTCGTCTGATCTTATACCACAGTGCAGTGCATACCGAGCATGCTTCCAAATTCTCGTACTCCTCACCACGGTAGAGGATGCAGTTATTAATGCATGCATGTATCTTCTGCACTTCTAATCCTAGAGGGCAGAGAACCTTCTTTGCTTCGTACGTACTGTTAGGCAATTCATTATCCTTTGGAAGCTTCTTCTTCATTATTTTCAGTAATTTCACAAATCCCTTGTCAGATAAACTAGTCTCTGCCTTCCATTGCAGCAACTCTAGTGTGGTACCAAGCTTTGTGTTTCCATCTTTGCAATTTGGGTACAACTTCTTTTTGTGATCCTCTAACATACCCTTTAACTTTCGCTTCTCATTTACACTTTCTGCTTCTTTGTGTGCATCAACGATGGCCCAACGAAGATCATCATCAGGCTCATCTGATGCCTCTTCATCTCCAGCTTCTCCTGTCCCTTCAGCTTCAGCTTCCCCCATTGCAGTATCACCATATTCAGGGTACATATCATCATCCTCTTCTTCTTCATTGTCTTCCATCATAACCCCTCTTTCTCCGTGCTTGGTCCAACAATTATAGCTAGGCATGAAACCTTTCCGAAGCAGATGGGAGTGAAGGATTTTCCAGGAAGAGTATTCCTTGTTGTTCTCACAGTCAACACATGAACAACACATAAAACCATTTTGAATGTTTGCCCGAGCCACATCACCAAAATTATGAAGGCCTTCAATGAACTCAAAAGTGTGTCGGTCACCATACATCCATTGTCATTGGTTCATCTGCGTCATATAAATAAGTTTACCAAAACCATTACAGAACATCATAAATAGTGAAGTGACCACTGTACATCAAAACATGCATTTGTATCAATGACAAATGAAAGGATAGAGTTTCTAACCTCGATCGAGGAGGAAAGAATGAGGACAAAGCCTTAGTGTCGCTCGGGCACCTCATATCATTTTTATTTTGTGTGAGCTTAAGTAGCATCATGCTCTTAGGCATTTCATCAAACACCTCTTGTGCATAGGAAAAAATCAAACTAGCACACCCCTATCACACCTTCCACAGGAAAAATACAGAGGAGAGCGCTGTTGGATGGGTGTATTTATAGGCAATCCTTTAGCATCGGTTCGTGCCACAAACCGGTGCAAAAGGTCCTAAAGGTCTAGCAGACGTGACACCTTTAGCACCGGTTCGTGGCACGAACCGGTGCTAAAGGTTCCTTACAAACTGGTGCTAAAGATCCGCGGGCTCCCTTTAGCATCCTGGCTACTCAAACCGGTGCTAAAGCACCCCTTTAGTCTGGGTTCATAAGCCAACCGGTGCTAAAGCCTTTGGTAGCTCCAAACAAAAGCCCTATTTTCTACTAGTGAGATGGAGGATATAAAAGTGGCAACCGGTGATCAAACCCTAACCAGATCCTGATTCAAACCCCCCACCCCCCGCCGCCGCCCTCTACATCACCCTCGCGCCGCTACCGGGCCACCATCAAGATCCAGCCCAATGCCAGGCCGCCTCTCTGACCACCTCACGGCGCCGCCAGGATGACGCTAGGCCGCTGCCGAGCCCGCCTCTCCGACCACCTCACGACGCCGTCGGGCTGACACCGGGTCGGCGCCAGGCCGCCTCTCCGACTACCGGCGACCGCCATCCTCCCTTCTTCCTACTGCGACGGCATGCAGCTTAATTGGCGAGGCAGGCAGGCAGCTTAGGGCTAGATCTTGCATTCTTGGCGTCAGATTTGTTGGATCTGGTTTTAGATCTTGACGTTTAGGTTTTTGATCTGTCTTTTTTTATCTATTGGATCCTTGTAATTTGGCCTATGGTTCTGTTTGAAATAATCTGAAGATCTTGTTGGATCTTGTTGAAAACAAATGGATCCGCAGCATCTTTTGGATCTTTTCATACAAAAGGATCTTACTCATCAGAAAATATGAAGAACTTTTTATTGTGTTAGAAAGATTATTTCAAATTCTGAAGAACTTTGTAATAACATGAAAGGATCCATATTGCAAAATCTAGAGAACTTTATAGGCAGGAAGGACAAGTTGATCAGGAACCGATAAAGCTCAGGGTCTTTTTCGCAAAAAAGTCATCACTAATATTGATGCAAAAGCTACATGGGACAGTGAGAGATAAAGGCTGGGCGCCATAAGTACCGGAGAAAATCCGGGTTACTCCAACATCCTATCATCTAGTGTCCGCACATAGGATTAACTGCTCCTCGCCTCCTCCATCGCACAGATCACATCAAGCACAAAGCGCCTTGCTGGAGAATGAATCTTCTGCACACACACAAAAAAGTTCATCAGTGTTCATCAGTCGCGAGCACAGGCAGGCATAGACATCACCGGGCAAACACATGCATTGGCTACCGATGCCGCTCATCATGACTGCCAGCCTTGCCAGTGCCGCATGGGAAGAATGGAGAGGGCAGGGTGCAGGTGCAGCAGTAGCCCCAGCGATGGTGGGGAATAGGGGATCTATGGAATCCCTAGGGAGGTTGTGAGATCGCAGCGGACAACAATGACAAAGGGAGGCCGCGGCACCACCGCAGGACATAGGGGAGTCGCCGGAGAGAGATGCGCAGGGCAGAGCGAACCCATCATGACATCATGAGAGGATCATGGGCTGCCGAGAGATCGCGGTAGATCATGGCGACGGGAGACAATGAGGCTGCCAGAGGACACCGACAAGAGACGGGACCATCATCGGAGTTAGTATGGGCATGGCGGAGCGATTGATCATAAGTGTTGGATGGTTGGCGACAGCGCAGCCGGCTCATGCGTGATCTTGAGCGTTTGTCTCGTCCGGCGTGTCAATTTGCTTCTGTCTTCCACGGTTGCTGCTCGCCTCTTCCTCCTCGCCTCCTCCATCACATAGATCACATCGAGCACAAAGCTCCTTGATGGAGAATGAATCTTCTGCACACACATAAAAAAGTTTGTTAGTGTTCATCAATCACGAGCAGAGGCTAGCGTAGACATCACCGGGCAGGCACATGCATTGGCTATCGATGCCGCTCATCGTGGCTGCCAGCCTTGCCAGCACCGCATGGGAAGAACAGAGAGGGCAGGGTGCAGGTGTAGCGGTAGCCCCAGCGATGGTGGGGAATATGGGATCTATGGAATCCCCAGGGAGACTGTGAGATCGCAGCGGACAACAACGACAAAGGGAGGCCACGGCACCACCAAAGGACACAGGGGAGTCATCGGAGAGAGATGCACAATGCAGAGCGAACCCATCACGACATCACGAGAGGATCATGGGGCTACTGAGAGATCGTAGTAGATCACGGCGATGGGAGACAATGACGCTGCCAGAGGACACCGGCAAGAGATGGGACCATCATTGGAGTTAGTATGCGCGGGCGGAGCAATTGATCATAAGTGGTGGATCGTTTGTGATAGCGCAGCCGGCTCATGCGTTATCTCGAAGCGTTCATCTCATCCGGAGCGTTGATTTGCTTCTGTCCACGGTAGGTATAGTCGCTTTTGCTTGCAACATTAGATCGATTTGATGCATGACAATCAACCGTTCCATATTAAAAGGCTCAATGAAGGCACTAAGAAGACGAGTCATGTATCGTCGAGATACCAAAATTTGGATCAAGATACGGTCAGGAGCGCTCCGTTTCTTTTCTTTCTTGTCGATGTACATTGTACTCTAGTAATCGGGCCGCGGGTCGCACGCCTCTTGCAATCGACCAAGGCACGGGACCTACGAGGCTATGAATCGTTATTTACTTAATCGGTGGCAGAGGCTATAATTTAGTGTTTGTTGGAGGGTAAATCCGTCCGAAAAAAGTGGTTGACGATGGAAACCTTACTACTTTTATTATTAGGTATAGATGCAAGAAAATAAATGTGTTTTTGTATTTTCGCATTTAAATGATGCTAAAAATAAAAGTGCATGTAAATGCGTTGGAAAGGTGTTTCTTAGGACTAAAATTGGATTGAGTTCATGGGTTTACTTGTCTACTCTCTCATAAAGTTATGGTGGCATTAAGCGCAAAGCAGATGACCGAAACATTGACATAATTTTTATTATGTTAACTTGATAATACTCATATGGGCATCAAGTCCTAAATTAAAGATGATGCAACACATCTTACTTATACTCCACTAGATAGGAATACACTTCAAGCAATCTAGTATTAAAGAATTAACAGAGTATAGCCTTAGGTACTTTGACATGATGTTGAATATCAAATATGCTACCGCTTGGACATATTACGATAGAATGATGTCCATGAATGTCGCTTGGAATTCTAAGCTGTCACCAAGAAATTATAGCACATGCATTCTTTTTAACCCTAGTGAGGTAACCATGGAAAGGTAAAAACCATAGCAGATCAATGAATAATGTTCACTACCAATCACTACTACCTAGTTACTCCATCTAATACACACCATCCCCCTCTCGCGCTCTCGCATACATCTTGGATCAGAAATAAAGAGCGGGGTAATAATATGCATCTACTCATACATCAAGAACATAATAACATATCACATCTCATTGATCATCCACTAAAATAAAGATCCACCACATAGGAATTACATAATATGCATCATAATCATGTTGGGCAGCTCATATGATGTCTAAACATTGAAGCATAAGAGAGAAATAGAACAAGCTACTGCCGCAAACCCATAGTCCAGAGGTGGACTACTCCCTCTTCATGGCGGTGATGATGGTGTTGATGTCGGAGAGGGTGGAGAAGCGATCGGAGGCGACTCCAGCAGCATTTCCCCATCCAATCTTCACTGAAATAGCCTTTATTTCTGTGTTTCGTGTTTCTCCGCCGCTTCATCTCGCGATCATCGAGGGCGGTTTTTATATAGGCATTTTTAGGTCAAGCTGAGCATCAGGAGACGAAGATGAATGTCAGCAGAGGTTCGAGGCTCAAATGAGCCTGGGTGGCGTGACCTGGCTAGGGGTCGCGCCACCTGGTCTCGTTTGGCCCCTGGGCCTTCTCTTGTTGACTTAACAAGGCCGACGCTATCCCAATATCCTCCGACGACAGACCACATGGCAAAGGCCATCGGAGAAATCCCTCACCACCTCACAAGAATTACCCTGCTTATGGCAGATACCATCAAGACGACGCTGCTCCGCGCCATAAGACCAATATGCCACCACCAAAGTATAAGACATTCGCGATCCCTCAGGGAGGAAATCTCATACGTGATAACGACGGCAAACGGGGACAAAGCCGTGACACTCGGCGCAGAGACGAGCCGCCACGACGGGAAACTAGTCGAGATGGCGGATCCAAGCAGAGGGAACCAGCTCGACATGACGATGGCACTCACCGCAGTGGCGACAAGGATAAGCATCGCTCTTCCCACCGCCGCGATGATAAAGGGCAAGGCTCCTACCGCCATGACGATAATCCAGCTCCACGTAGAGCAGAGGGAAGCCTTCGCAGTTGCAGAGACCCATCGCAGGACATCGAGAGAAAAAGGCGAGACCCCTCACCATCTCCACCAAGCAGCCCCCATGGCGACGACATTGGCGGTCGAGCCAGGTCGCTTAGCTCCCGAAAATATCCACAGGATCACAAGCCCTACGATGCGTGTACCCACCTAAACGAGATTGCCAAGTCTCAAATAGCCTTCTTCCTCGGCCCTAAGTGCTTTGGACAGCGGATCCGTGATGAGCCCATCCCACATGGGTTCAAGATCGAGAAGAACATCCACGAGTACATCGGAGTCGATAGGCCTTTGACTTGGCTACAAGACTACTTCAACGTAGTGCAGTTCACAGGGAGATCACCTAATGTTGTTGTCCGCTATCTGCCCCTGATGCTCTCTGGCACAGCACGGCAGTTGATCAATGACTTGGCGGAAAATTCCATCCAAACCTGGTTCAACATGCAGATTGCGTTTACAGAAAACTTTGAGGGTACCTACAAGCGACCTCACAACATCGGTGACCTCCAATGGTGCCGGCGGGCAGACGACAAGACCTCTTGAACTTTCCTTGCGCAATGGCTGGATATGAAGAATTCATGTGAAGGGGTTACCGATGAATCCGCTATCCGTGCGTTCATCGACAGTTTGGAGAGAGGCTAGCTACTCCGCCATCGCCTGTTACAAGAAAGGAATGAAGGGAAATTGACCCTAAACTCCATGATCACCATTGCAAGTAACTAAGCGGCCGCTGACGAGGGTTAACTCGACAAATGTCCTAGATGAAGGACTTAGGATCGGGGAGATAGGGCGTCGGATGAACTCGAAGGTAAAGTTAGTCGAAATAGGTATGCGTCGAAAGTAAACTTGGGTGTTTAACCTAGCTTGCTTTCAATCTGCCCCACACCGTCCCCTCCTGGCCCCTTAATATAGGTGGCCAGGTCTCAAGGATCGGGTAGGGTCCGATACAGATTACAATATCGATATACGATAGGAACTCGTATTCGACTATCATTACAATTGGGCCTAGCTATACGGGCCTTAGGGGTACTCAACTAACGGGCTCTATTAACTATACCCTTGTTAGTTGCCCCTGAGATTCTACCAGAATTGCAGATTCGGGTTGAATCTCTAATCTTTAAATCTTCGACTTGATCAATTCTTCGACTTCTTCTTATCTTCAAATATTTGACTTGGTCTTTCGACTTATTTTCATGATATTCTTTCGCAAGGGGTTTTGATGAACAAGCTTGACAACTCTGACGGATCAAGAGGTCAGTTAACTGCCGGAACAAATACTTGTCACCTACTTCAAATTCAATCCCCTTGGACTTGAATTCGGGATACCGGTCAAACCCACTCTTTTGCCGCATTTAGGACTTACAAAGAATGAATCCCAGTGATTCTCAGGGTACCCAGTGCGTCCACCAGGATTTTCTTCGCGTCGTAGACACGGATACATACCAGCAGAGCGCATCCATGTGCGTATACCAGGCCACACAGGACGGATCCCGGGGTCTTACCTTCGTGATAAATCACGGTATTCGAGTTTCGTTGCGATAACGCAACTCGAGAATCTTATGTTGCAGCCAAGTTTTTTACTGATAAAATCAAAGAATTTCGGACTTTAAATTAACTTCTTCGCTCCCGATGGGAGTAATCTCTTTGTATTTCGTCGACTATATAGTCGAAGTTTGTATGACAATCTTTCTTCATCTGCACTATTGATTATCTCATCCTCTATCGGGTGCGCGCTCAGCACTCCCGATGGGAGTAGCCCCCGAGGCTATGTTTGGATACTTGTAGTCAAGCATAGGCTCAAAGTTCAGTTCTTGTTCCTCCTGTTAACGTCTACTGTTTGCAAGCCCCCGAGTCCAAGTCGAGGTTTTCATATCGTGCGACCATAGTCTCCTTTTCGTGTTTTTTCTCTTTGGTATTATCGTGTGCTGTGTGCAGAACTTAACTCCTATTGTAAAATATGTTTACGGGCCTTGCTTTAGCACGGGGGCCTGATAATACGTGCTTATAAATAAAGCACCTTCTGGCAAGGGTAAAAACCCTAATCAGATTCCTCCGCCGCCGCATCATCTTCTCCCTCCATCTAGGGTTTTCCTAGCCTTTTCATTTGTCCACATGGCTGATGCAGATGGTTCCTGTCTGAACCTTGGCTCTCCGGTGGCGCCGCGAGGTCGAGGTCACCCTCGTGGAAGCAAGAACAAGAACAACACAACTCCGGCCGCCGCAGGGTCGTCACTGGCCATTCCGGCCAAGCGTCGTCCCGGTCGCCCACCTGGGAGCAAAAATAAGCCCAAAGTGACTGGTGCTGCCCCAGGTTCAAGCGCCCCTCCTCTTGCTGCTCCCACTGCTCCTCCCTAGAAGCTTTTCCTTCTTTTGCATTGCTATGGCACAGTGCCGTGAGATTCAGCGTCTTCCGCTGAATTTCACCAAGTTCATGGATGGGCGGGAACTGCGGGAAGCGGTTCTCCGTGAACAGTCTAGCAGTGGGACTCCATACGAGGTGGAGGTTTGGTATGATGGCGACGGCGAGCAGTACTTGAGGGGTGGCTGGTCACAATTTGCAGAAGACCACGACATTCACCAAGGCTTCTTCATGGCCTTCGACCTCCACATCGGCACGTCGAAGTTCAACGTGAAGATCTATGACCGCACCCAGTGCCAGAAGAAGTACGAAGCTGAAGTCCACTTCCATTAGGATCTTCTTTTTATGTAATTTTGCTTGACAATGTCCTTGCCGCCATGTTATCTATAATGAATATTCGTACTCTTCTTTGATGGTTTTGCTAGTACCAAGAAAACAAGTCACTGTTCTGAGGTATGCTTGAGATATATCGGGTTCTTTGCGAACCAATTGGTATGAAGAATATCGGGTTCTTTTGTGAAACAAATTGTTTGAATATTATCGGGTTGTCTGCACAACCTATATAGTGAAAAAGGTCTCCCTGTCGCGATAGAAATTTCGTTCGTACGACCCGAGGGTTGAAGCCCCTGAGCGGAGAAGTAGAAATACTTGTACAATTTTGTCGAGTTTAACCCAAAGAACCCGACCTATAGCCTCATGTTCTGGGTTCAGAAGGTTAACTCGAGTTTAATGATACCACTAGATTTATTCTACGCGTAAAAACGTCGTAGCTGCTCTGCATTCCACGGATTACTCTCATATTTTCCTGTCTTCTTGTCTTGTAGTCGATATGCTCCTCCTAGAATTACTTCTGTGACGATGCAGGGTCCCACCCAAGGGGACTCCAATTTGCCATGGCTGTCTTGCCTGAGTCGCAAAACTAGGTCTCCCACCACGAAGGATCGTTGACGAACTCGACTACTGTGGTAGTTTCGTAGACTCTGTTGATACTGTGTGGCTCTTTCTAATGCCTTATGCCTTGCTTCATCTAGTGCATCGACATCGTTTTGCAGTGCTTCTGTCGATGTTGTCTCGTCGTATGTCGTCACTCTTGGGGCCTCGTGTGTAACTTCGACTGGAAGCACAGCTTCTGTGCCATGGACCAGGAAGAAAGGAGTTTCTTGAGTTGCTGCGTTAGGCGTAGTACTTAGGCTCCAAAGAACGGAGGGCAACTCTTCTACCCAAACGCTCTTGGCTTTCTCGAGAGGTGCTAAGAGCCTCTTTTTTATCCCACTACATATCAGGCCGTTGGCTTTTTCAACTAGCCCATTTGTCTTCGGGTGCGCCACAGATGCGAATTTGAGCTTGATCCCTAGTCCTTCGCAATAACTCTTGAATTCCTTTGAAGTGAAATTTGTCCCGTTGTCTGTGATGATGCTATATGGTACACCAAAACGGAATACTATTGACTTGATGAAGCTGATTGCTGCTGTAGAATCTTGAGTTGTTACCAGGGCCGTTTCCACCCACTTGGTAAATTTATCGACTGCCACTAGCATGTAGACATGTCCTCCTGGCCAGGACTTGTGCAATTTTCCCACCATATCGAGGCCCCATTGCGCAAAGGGCCAAGACAATGGTATTGTTTGTAGCTCTGCTGCTGGTGCATGCGGTCTAGATGCAAATCTTTGACATGCTTCACACTTTCGAACTATATCTTTTGCGTCTTCGATGGCTGTTAGCCAATAAAATCCTGCTCGGAAAGCCTTTGCCGCTATTGCTCTGCTGCTAGCATGATGGCCGCACACTCCACCATGTATGTCTTTTAGTATTGTTTGTCCTTCCTGGGGCGTTACACAACGCTGCAAAACGCCGGTAATACTCTTCTTGTATAACTTCCCCTGCAACACGACAAACGCTTTCGATCTTCGAGTTATCCTCTTGGCCTCCACTGCATCTTCTGGTAATTGTTTATTTATCATGTATGCAAGATATGGCTGCATCCATGTTTCTTCTATCATCATGACCTCCTCTGGCTCCGACGTAGCCCTCGAGTCTGCTGGAGTAGTCGAACTTTTTCCACTTTTTATTGATCTTTCTACTATTTCTTCCCAAAATACTCTGGATGGCACGGGTAAGCACTGTGACCCGATATTTGCCAAATTGTCGGCTTCTTCAGTACTATTCCTGCTTATATGCGAGACTTCGCATCCATCGAATGTTCCCTCGAGATAATGATATAAATTCTTGTAGGCCATCATGTTATCATTGATTGTGTCACACCTGTTCATAACTTGCTGGACAACAAGGTTGGAATCTCCAAATATTTTTAGGCGAGTTGCTCTGCATGCTTTGGCCATCTTCATACCGTGCAACAAAGCCTCGTATTCTGCTTCGTTATTAGAAGCTTGTGGAAAGCTCATCCTTAAGACATACTTTAATTTGTCACCATGGGGCGATATCAAGACCACTCCTACGCCTTGAACTCTCTTAGAACCGTCGAAGTACATTGTCCAAGTACTGGATAAGTCTGGTGGTCCCGTGCTTTGCAGCTCCAGCCATTCTGCCGTAAAATCTGGCAAGACTTGTGACTTAATCGCCTTCCTTTTTTCGTACGTGATGTCCATGGGAGATAACTCGATTCCCCACAAAGAGACACGTCCTATTGCTAAAGGATTGTTCAATATGTTCGATAGTGGCGCTTCATTGACCACTATAATTGGGTGGACCGCAAAGTACTGTCGCAGTTTTCGTGCAGTTGTGAAAACACTATATGCAAGCTTCTGATAATGCGGGTACCTCTGTTTTGTCGGAGATAATACTTCACTGATGAAATATACCGGCCTTTGGACGCCGTGCGCTTTTCCTTCTTCGCTTCTTTCGACTACTAATACTGTACTCACCACCTGATGGGTTGCGGCGATGTACAATAGTAGTGGTTCTTTTTCTTTTGGTGCGACCAGCACTGGTGGCGTGGAAAGCACTTTTTTCAACTGTGCAAACGCTGCGTCTACTTCTTCTATCCATTCAAATTTATCATCTGACTTCTTCATAAGTGCATAAAAAGGAAGCGCCTTCTCCCCTAGTCGAGCAACGAAGCGACTTAGTGCCGCGACGCGTCCTGCGAGTTTCTGTACGTCATGTAGTTTCGTGGGTTTCCCCATTGTTAAGATTGCTTGAATCTTCTCTGGGTTTGCCTCTATTCCTCGTGCTGATACCAAGAACCCCAAAAGTTGTCCTGCTGATACGCCGAAGGAACACTTTGTCGGGTTAAGCTTAAGCTTGTACTTGCTCAGGTTGTCGAAGGTTTCTGCCAAGTCGCTGATTAAAGATTTCTCCTCTCTTGTGGTGATGACTACATCATCAATGTAGACTTGGATGTTGCGTCCTATTTGGCTTTCGAGGCAGTTTTGCATCATCCGCTGATAAGTTGCTCCTGCATTTTTAAGGCCGAACAGCATTACTTGGTAGCAAAACACTCCGTAAGGTGTGATGAAGGCCGTCTTTTCTTCGTCTTCTTTCTTCAATTTGATCTGATTGTAACCAGAATACGCGTCCAAAAAGGAAAGCCTGGCGCATCCCGCTGTTGAATCGATTATCTGATCGATGCAGGGTAGAGGGAAGGGATCCTTTGGACAGTGTTTATTGAGAGATGTGTAGTCGACACATACTCTTTGTACGTTTGTATTCTTCTTGGGTACTATGACTGGGTTCGATACCCAACTCGAAGTTTTAATTTCTCTGATAAATCCGGCATTTTCTAGCCTGTGCAATTCTGATGCTATCGCCTTCCTTTTAGGTTCATCAAATCGTCTCAATGGTTGCTTGACTGGCTTTGCCTTGGGATCTACATTTAATGCGTGCTCGACGAGTTCCCTGGGAACCCCTGGCATGTCTGATGGACACCAGGCGAAGATTTCCCAGCGCTCACGGAGGAACTCGACGAGCGCGCCTTCCTATGCGGGATCCAAGTTCACCGCAATTGATGTCGTCTTGTTTGGATCTATAGGGTGGACCAGGATTTTCTTCGAGTCCTGAGTTGTGTCGAAAGCCTGATCTGGCAGGGATCATCCAACGTCGGGTAGCACATTATGATCCGTTTCTCCTTTTAACCTCTCATATTCCGCTGTCATGCCGAAGGTTTGCGCCATCCTATTGAATTCTCTGTCACATGTGTTGGCTACTTCAAAGCTCCCTTGTACTATAATTGTTCCTTTGGGTCCTAGAATTTTTAGCGTAAGATACGCGTAGTGTGGTACTGCCATGAATTTTGCAAATGCTGGGCGCCCCAGGATTGCATGGTATTGTGATGGCCAGTCCATAACTTCGAATTCCAGCTTCTCTCTTCGGTAGTTGCCGCTACTGCCAAAGCAGACGTCGAGTTCTATTCTTCCCAAAGGGTAGTTTGCGGCTCCCGGTACTATTTCGTGGAAGGAGCAATCTGTTGGCTTCAGACTCGATAGCGAGATGCACATTGCCTTTAAGGTTCTAGCATATATTAAGTTTATGCCACTCCCTGCATCCATGAATACTCTTCCGATGTCGTATCCTCCTGTTTGCACCTTTAAAACCATAGGCGAGTGGCCTGGCCTGGGAACTTTGCTCGGGTGGTCTGCTCTAATGAACTTAACTGGTTGATCTGACCACCGTAGGTACTCTGTGGTAGCTGGTGGTGATGATATTGCTAGGTTTACTTGCCTGGATATGCTCTTTCGCTCTTTCTTTGACTTGGGCACCGGTTGAATCATGGCTGATATGTAAACTTTTGACTCTAGGTGCCTTGCTAGCCTTTGCATTTGATATCCTTGACTTCTGTGTGTTTCTCCTTGCCTCCCTCCTTGGCTTGAGCCCATGGCGCTTTGCAGCCTTAGGAATGTTCTACAATCCTTCATCTGGTGATTTGAGACTCTTTTCCCGTCGAGATATGCGTAGTGGATTCGACAAGGTCCGTGTAGCATATCCTCGGCCGAAGGACCGGAGTATCTCGATTTTTCTACTCCTTTTGCTTGAAACCTCCTATTTTCATATCCTTCCTCTTCTTCTACTACGTAGCCCGCGGCTACCTGACTTCGCCTTTCTTGGTTACCCCTGCTGTGGTGTCGTCTCCTCTGTCTACTTATTCTATTGACTTCTGGTGAACGTCCTCTTTTGTTGTTATATGCGTCCTCTCCATCAGCGAATTTGTTGGCTTGTTCCATTAATTTGGCTACTGTCGTAGGTCTTGTTCTTCCTATTTCCTCCACGAGATCTGAGCGACGAAGTCCAGCTGTGAAGGCATCTATTGCTCGTTCGTCGGAGACGTCCTCTGCTGAATTTTTGATTATACTCCATCGTTGTATATAAGAACGTAGAGTTTCGCCTTTCCTCTGCACGCACGCCTTAACTTCCTCCAGTGATGCTGGGCGCTTGTATGTTGAACGAAAATTTCTTGCGAATTGACTTTCGAGTTCCCCCCAACTTCCGATGGATTCGTTGGGTAGGGTATTCAACCAGGACCATGCTGCGCCGGTGAGGTGTAGCTGCAAACTTTGCATTCCAGTCGCCTTTGTTCCCCCCAATATCTGTACTGCCTGCAGATAGTCTGATAACCATAGGGTAGGCTCTTGTGACTCGTCATACTTATCCTGGTCGTGTGGCAGTTTGAATCCTTTGGGTACCCGCGTTTTGCGAACCCTGCGGGTAAAGCATAACGCCCCCATCTCTTTATCGTCGTCTTCATAATTTTCTTCCCTCCAAGCATGACGTGATTTGTTTACTCGAGCTTGCGCTATTACATTTCTTGCGTCCTCTTTCCTCTTCTGTCGCCTTTCCTCTTCTGATGACTCGCTGTACTCGTTATCTGCGAAGTTGTATCTGAACTTCTTCTTTTCCTTGCAGCTTGTCGACTTTGTCTCTGGGTCTTTTTCCCTGATCTTGCTTTCCACTATTCCAAGACTTCGTATCGCAGCTTGGTGCATATCTTCTCGCGGGTCCCCAGGTTCTGGCCTTGTAGTTAGTAAATACGCTTGTGCTGCTACCAATGCTGCATCTGGCGTTTCTTGTATGAAGTCGCCTTCCTCCTCTTCTGACTGTGGGGTAGGGCTCCTTGAGTACCTTTCTTCTTCGCTGCGCGCCGTCACCCCTCTATTGTGCTTTGGGTCTCCGTGCCTTTCTCTGCTGTACTCTGAATCTTCATTATAGTCTTCCCAGTACTCTTCCCTTGATATACTGTTATTGTCTTGAAAAACCATGTCTCTTTCCTCCCTTAGTTTCTTCCTGTGTTGGTATAATGCATACTGATAGCCCATTAGAACTTCTCTTCTCGATCCTTCGGGTACTTCTGTACCATGATTGATAGCGATTTGATCATTCTCCATTCGCCAGCCGAAACGTGGACTTTCTCCTTTTCCTTTTTGTTGTGTTCTTTCATTTTGTCGACTTGCTTGTCGACCTTTTTACTTCCTTCGCTGTTGTTTTCTTCTTCTGCTTCAGTGATAATAACGCATAACTGATGTACTTTGGAGAGGCCGCTGCTTCCCCCGGCGGAGTCTTTTGCGTTGTTGTGCATCTGGCACGCTCTTTCTTTTGAGTCGAAATTTTCCCGAATTTTGTCGCCTTCTGCGATTGGTGCTTTTTCGAAGCTGACCGGCAAGTTTACCTTGCTGGAAGAGTCTTCTGATGATTCCAACGTTTCCTCTGTTTCGGGCTTGTTTGCCGACGGATCTGGTTTCGTCGAATCCAAGAGGCGGGATGAACCCGATGGCCCGATAATGATGCTCAAACTTCCAATGGTTAACTCCATCTCTTGATTTCCGTCGAGTTCCAAACTGCTGTTGGCTAAAAGCGAAAAAGCCGTCGAATTCATGATTCCAACGCCCAGTTCCCCACGGTCGGCGCCAATTGACGAGGGTTAACTCGATAAATGTCCTAGATGAAGGACTTAGGATCGGGGAGATAGGGCGTCGGATGAACTCGAAGGTAAAGTTAGTCAAAATAGGTATGCGTCGAAAGTAAACTTGGGTGTTTAACCTGGCTTGCTTTCAATCTGCCCCACACCGTCCCCTCCTGGCCCCTTTATATAGGTGGCCAGGTCTCAAGGATCGGGTAGGGTCTGATACAGATTATAATATCGACATACGATAGGAACTCGTATTCGACTATCATTACAATTGGGCCTAGCTATACGGGCCTTAGGGGTACTCAACTAATGGGCTCTATTAACTATACCCTTGTCAGCCGCCGATGATGACGCCCGCGAATCCTTAAAGGCTTTCGCCATCCAGAATACTGGAAAACGGAATAACAACAACAACAAAAGGGAGAATCCGCCAGAAGAACAACAAGCTCCAGACATGGTAGCAACAACCTTCTCCGATAAAGGCCAAAGCAGTCAGCGCGGCCAGGGACGCGGTTCTAGCAGCGGCCAGCCGCAGAGCTCCACAGCTCCCGCTATGGTGCCCTCTGCCCCCGTGTCCTACAATGAGTACCGCGATATGCCATGCTTCACCCATCGGGACGCTTCAGGTGAGTGCAATCACACCAACCGGAACTGCAAGTTTGTCAATGACATCAAGGCGGACCAAGAGGCTGGCTACAAACACACACAGCGACGAAGACCCCCATGGCAAAGGAAAAGCAGACAAGGAAAAGGAGTCCAAGGATGGCAGCGATATGGAAGAAGACCCTACGCCCAAACCCGCCGAAAAAGCCGAGGGTGGAACTGGTGCGGGTAACCCATACAAGAATCCCAAAAAGGGAGCCTTTCACACATTCCTTGGTCCCTGCATTGTTAAGGCGCAGCGAGCCGCCATGCACTCCTTGAACGCCACCATGCCTAAAATCCGCCAGTACGTCCGGTGGTCCGAAGTACTGGTGCAGTGGAACCGCAAAGATCACCCAGGGCACATCTCGGATGGATACTACGCCATGGTAGTCAACCCCCCTTATCTAAGGCTACGAGTTCTCCAAGTGCCTCATGGATGGCGGCAGCAGTCTGAACATCATGTACGTGGAAACCTTGACAAAGTTAGGCCTCACCAAGACCCAACTCCGCCATAGTGCTGTCAGTTTCTATGGAGTGGTTCCTAGCCGCCAAGCCAAGTCCCTAGGGTCCATCACCCTCAAGGTTTTCTTCGGAAATGAAAGTAATTTCCGTTAAGAGCCCATAACCTTCGAGGTGGTTCCCTTCAAAAGCACATACCATGTGATCTTTGGTCACCCCACCTTCCATAGTTTCCACGCTAGGCCGTGCTATATCTACAATCAGCTGAAGATGCCAGGGCCTGATGGCATCATCACCATTTTTGGCAGCTTCAGGAAGGCCAAGGAGTGCGAGGAAGGAGAAGCTGCCTTTGCAAAAGCCGTGTTTTTCAGCGAGGAATTCAAAGAAATCCATGCCGCCATGGATCCTGCGGAGATGCCGGCATCCAAGCAGGAAGTTTCCACCTCCCCACCCACCTTCAAGCCTATAGTTGACACTAAGCAGGTGGAACTTGTCACTGGTGATGCTGCCAAGACCACCTCCATCGGGACAAATTTGTCCCCCAAATAGAAAAGCGCGATCATCGAGTTCCTCTGTGAGAACCGGGACATCTTCGCATGGCAGCCATCTGACATGACTGGTGTACCCAGGGAACTCGCCGAGCATGCCCTACAAATAATACCTGGCTCTAAGCCTATAAGACAAGCAATGAGACGCTTCAGAAACGAGAAATGTCGCGCCATAGCAAATGAAATATCCAAGCTACTAAAAGCAGGCTTCGTCAAAGAAGTAATCCATACAATCCCGTGCTAGTTCCTAAGAAGAACACAAAGGTTCTGCGCATGTGTGTAGATTACACTGGCCTAAACCAAGCATGTCCCAAAGAACCTTTTCCTTTGCCTCGCATTGACCAAGTCATTGACTCGACGGCGAGATCGGATCTGCTATGCTTCTTAGATGCCTACTTAGGTTACCACCAGATCAAGATGAAGGAATCCAACCAGCTTGCTACCTCGTTCGTAACACCTTATGGCACATATTGCTATGTGACCATGCCTTTTGGTTTGAAAAACGTAGGAGCAACTTACTAGCGCACCATGCAAAAGTGTCTGGCAGATCAGATTGGTCGCAACATCCACGCATACGTGGACGATATTGCTGTCATGTCCAAGAAACAGGACGACCTCATAGCGGATCTGCAAGAGACCTTCAGCAACCTAAGGAAGTACAATATGATGCTCAACCCCATGAAGTATGTCTTTGGGGTGCTAGCCAGACAACTCCTAGGATTCATCGTCTCCCACCGCGGAATTGAAGTCAACCCGGAGAAAATCAAGGCCATCCTTGACATCTCTCGGCCTAATGATCTGAAGGATGTATAGCGACTCACAGGCTGCATGGCAGCAGTGAGCAAGTTCATCAGTCGTCTTGGTGAGAAGGCTTTGCCTCTACAAGATGATGAAGAAATTAGACGAATTCATCTGGACCGACAAGGCAGACACTGCGCTCAAGGATCTGAAGAGAGTGTTGTCCACTGCACCAGTCCTAGCAGCTCCCGAAGACAAGGAGCCCATGTTACTCTACATGGCGGCAACCAACAGGGTCGTCATCGTGGTTGAACGCAAGGAAGAAGCATAGGAGTACGGCGTCTAGACACTAGTCTAGTTTGTCAGCGAGGTCCTGACGGAATCCAAGCAGTGCTACCCTCACTACTAGAAGTTGGCATACGGAGTGTTCCTTGCTTCGCATAAGCTAAGGCACTACTTCTATGACCATAAGATCACATGGTAAGCAAGGCTCCACTAAAGGACATCATCAACAACAGCGATGTGACAGGACAAGTCGGAAAGTGGGGCATTGAACTAGCCTCCTTTGACATTGACTACGAGCCTCGCACTGCCATAAAGTCTCGGGCTTTGGCAGAATTCATGACGGATTGGAAGGAAGCATAGGAGACTACGCCCGTCCTAGAACCAGAGCATTGGGTGATGTACTTTGATGGTTCAAAGTTGCTACACGGCTCAGGGGCTGGGGTGACGCTCAAATCTACTAAAGGAGATGAGCTCAGCTATGTCCTCCAAATCCACTTCCCCACCACCAACAACATTGCGGAGTATGAAGCGCTACTGCATGGGCTACGCGTCGCAAAGGAGATCGATGTACATCACATTATGTGTTGCGGAGACTTTGACCTTGTCGCCCAGCAGGTGGCGGGCACATACAAGGCTCGGAACAAAGTCATGACGTCTTACAGGGACGAGGTGGACAAGATGGCCAAAAGGTTCCTTGGCTACGACATAAAGCACGTATGGTGAGAAGAAAATATGGCGGCCGACACCCTCTCCAAGTTAGGATCTAGCCGCAAGGCGGTTCCCCCAGGCATATTCCTCGAGCATCTGCATGTACCATCAGTTAGGATGGTGGATCCAGAAAACCTAGAGTTAGCAAGTTCCCATGTTATGACGATTTTGCCTAGCAATCCGCCATGGGCAGAACCCTACCTGGAATATCTGACAAGCAAGAAGCTACCTGAAGATGAGATGATGAGGATCTATCCATGGAATATGATGATTCTACTTGTTTGAGCTGGAAGAAAATATTGAGCCTAACTAATAATAATGATAAGGTGAATTCTTTCCTAATTGAAGAGAATGTTTTGATATCTCTGAATTATATACTACCTAAAGCAAAGTACTATTTTGTATTTAGGTATGTCATCTGTCAAGATATCGCCAGCGGGAGGAGATGGAGGACGGCGATCAAGAGACAAGTGGAGATCAAGTCTGCATGAGCATGAGCATGTGATGGCGCACTAGGACTGCCTACGACACGATGTCTACACGTCTAAGGCATGCCACACACATGGCCTGCGTGCCAGAAATAGGCTGAACCCATATATGGGTCGGTATGTACCCGTTTGAGTCAAACCGAGTCAGTTTGGGCCCAAACCAGGCAGGTTTTGGGCCAGGTCAATGCTGAGGACGCCTGGCCACCTATAAGTACCCCTGGGTGCCCCCTCAATTAGGGTTAGACCACGTTTAAACAAAACCCTAGTTTCTAGACAGAACCAAGAGTTCCTCTGAAATTATTCGCACCAATTCGTATCGATCTGGTGTTTGTTCTTCTGAAAGTCTGAGTGTAATCTGCTATTCCATTGGGAATTAGTATATTGCATCATAGCTTCGTGGTCGGCGGCTACGGGTGCAAGCGTGTGACGTTGTGAATATCCAAAGGGTTGAGAGTTGTTGCGCTGATAGCAGGGATTAGCCGGAGAGTTTACAGCGACACTCGAGTTATCTTCATCACCATCATCGCCATCTACATCGCGCTCGCTGAGAAGATCGGGACACCCCTTATCATCTTGGTATCAGATTCTAGCGTTTACTCGGTGAGCATCTGCAAATCCATCACTGTAATTCATTTTTGTTTTCGTCCTATCCAGAAAAAGCCACACAAAATGATATGGGGTGGCCCGATCTTCTCAGTAAGCTTGCGGTGGTGATGATGATGATGATAGATAACTTGGTGTCGCCGATGATCTCTCCTCGCTAGATCCCTGATGCCAATGCAACAGCTCTCTACCCTTCGGATATTCACGACTTCACACACTTGCGCAACGTAGCCGTCGACCACGAAACGGTATAATTGCAATTCACTAATTCCCAATGGAACAGCAGATCACACTTAACTTGCAGTATATAATCTCCAGATCGAAACGAATTGGAGACAAGAATTCCAGATGAATGCTTAGAGCAGTCTCAAGAACTAGGGTTTTGTCTAAAACGTGGTCTAACCTCTCTATGGCGCATAGGCACTTAATATATGGGGGGGTGCGGCTAGGCAAAGGCAGCCGACCTGACCTGGTCCTCTAACGTGGTTCGACTCAACCTTATGTGATACAAACTGACCCAATGGTTGGGTGCGGCCAATTAGGCGCGCAGGCCTTAGGTGTATGGCGCACAAGCACTTGATGGTGCGCCATATGCAGCCTCCTGCGTGATGTCCTCCTCCTCCTCATGCTGGTCGCCGGCCTCCCTCTCCTCCCTCGCGTCCATGGGCATGATCATCACGTCTTGCTCCAGCTGCTTCAACTCCTCGCTCCTTCGCGCTATGCCTTCTTCTCCCATGAACCTGAGTATGCAAACACACCAAGACTTAGGCAGTAAACAATTCTCATTAATGAAATAATCAGATTCTATTAGGAGCAAATTCACCTGTTGTTCTATTAACTTTGCACGAGCTCTTGTGATAGGTCCAATTCTGATTTCATCATTAGACTTCTTCTTTGCAGCAACTTGCTTGTCATCATCACGAAGTGGAGATGGAACAATAGTAGGGATGTCCTCATCATCTCCCCCCCCCCTTCAAAAGGCGTCGACCTCGACGCTCCAAGGTCTTCTCCATCATATGGTGACAAATCAGCAACGTTGAAGCTGTTGCTAACGCCACCAAACTCAGCAATAGGAATATCAATCGAGTAGGCATTGTCATTTATCTTGGCTAGCACCTTGTAAGGACCAGCACCACGCGGCCTCAACTTGGAACTTCGCAGCTGTGGGAACCTATCCTTGCGCAGATGCACCCAAACCATATCTCCAGGCTGAAACAAAACTTGCTTTCTTGATTGGTTTCGTGTAGCAGCAATGTTCTTGCCTTCTTCTCAATAGCCTCTCGTGTCTTCTCATGAAGTTTCTTCACATAATCTGCTCTTTTTGATGCCTCCATATTAACTCTCTCATGTAATGGAAGAGGCAGCAAATCTAGTGGTGTGATTGGTTTGAAACCATACACCACCTCAAAAGGACAAAGCTGAGTAGTAGTGTGCACCGCTCTGTTATATGCAAACTCAACATGTGGCAAACACTCCTCCCACTCACGCAGATTTTTCTTGATCATGGCTCGCAGCAATTGTGACAATGTTCTATTCACCACCTCCGTTTGACCATCAGTTTGGGGATGACATGTAGTGCTGAACAGTAACTTCGTTCCCAGCTTGCCCCATAGTGTCTTCCAGAAGTAGCTCATAAACTTCACGTCCCTGTCAGAAACAATTGTCTTGGGCACTCCATGCAAGCGGACAATGTCCCTAAAAAACAGATTAGCTATGTGCGACGCATCGTCGCTTTTGTGGCATGCAATAAAGTGTGCCATCTTAGAGAATCTGTCCACTACCACAAATATACTATCATGACCTCTTTTAGTGCGTGGTAAACCTAACACAAAATCCATACTTATATCTTCCCATGGTGTGATAGGTGCAGGTAGTGGCGTATACAAACCGTGAGGCTTCAGCTTGGACTTGGACGTGTTGCATACAATGCAGCGCCTAACAAATCTGTCCACGTCACGCCTCATCTTGGGCCAATAAAAATGATCAGCGAGCATGAGAAGCGTCTTCTCACGCCCAAAGTGACCCATCAATCCGCCAGCATGTGATTCCTGCAACAATAGCAAACGGACTGACGATTCTGGAACACATAGTTTGTTAGCACGAAACAAAAATCTATCATGTATGTGGTACTTGTCCCATGCATTTCTAAGCATACACAAACGATATGGTTCAGCAAAATCATGATCAGTGGCATACAAATCACACAAGCTCTCTAAACCAGGAATTTTAACATCAAGATGCGTCAATAACATGTTCTTCCTAGATAGAGCATCAGCAACAACATTTTCTTTCCCTTTCTTATACTTGATTATGTAGGGAAACGACTCAATGAACTCAACCCACTTAGCTAGGCGCCTATGCAAGTTAGATTGAGCTTTCAGATATTTTAAAGCTTCATGATCAGAATGTATGATAAATTCTTTTGGCCACAAATAATGTTGCCAAACCTCAAGAACTCGAACAAGCGCATACAATTCTTTATCATAAACAGGATAATTCAGTCTAGCACCAGAAAGTTTCTCGCTGAAATAAGCAATAGGTCTACCTTCTTGCATCAACACACCACCAATTCCTATACCACTAGCATCACATTCAACTTCAAATTGCTTAGAAAAATCTGGTAGGGCAAGCAATGGTGCAGAAGTAAGCAAACGTTTCAGCTCATCAAATGCATGATCTTGAGCAGCGCCCCATACAAAAGGCACTCCTTTCTTAGTTAATTCATTCAATGGTGCAGCAATAGTACTAAAGTCTTTCACAAAACGCCGATAGAAACCAGCAAGACCGTGAAAACTTCGTACTTGACTAACATTCATGGGAGTAGGCCAATTTTGAATTGCTTCAATTTTAGATGAATCTACCTCTACCCCATGCATAGATACAACATATCCCAGAAATATCACTTTATCTTTTGCAAATGTGCACTTCTCAAGGTTAGCATACAATTTAGCATCACGCAACACTTGCAAAACTTGTCTAATATGCTCACAATGTTCAGATTCAGTGCGGCTATAAACAAGTATATCATCAAAATATACAACCACAAAACGACCAATAAACTCTCGCAAAACATGATTCATTAAGCGCATGAATGTGCTAGGTGCATTAGTAAGACCAAAAGGCATAACTAGCCACTCATATAACCCAAATTTAGTTTTGAAAGCAGTTTTCCATTCATCCCCTTCTTTCATCCTAATTTGATGGTATCCACTACGCAAATCAATCTTAGAGAAAATAGCAGCACCACTCAATTCATCTAGCATATCCTCTAAGTGTGGAATAGGATGACGATATCGAATAGTGATGTTATTAATAGCTCTACAATCTACGCACATGCGCCATGTACCATCTTTCTTAGGCACCAAAATAACAGGAATAGCACAAGGGCTAAGAGAAACACGAATATACCCCTTGTCCAGAAGCGCTTGTACTTGTTGCTGTATTTCCTTTGTCTCTTCGGGGTTGCTCCTGTATGGCGCACGGTTTGGAAGAGTGGCACCAGGGATCAAATCAATTTGATGCTCAATTCCACGCAATGGTGGCAGTCCTGCGGGCACCTCCTCCGGAAACACATCGTCGTACTCCTGCAATACATTAGAAACACCAAGAGAAACAGGTTGCATATCATTAGAAACTAACACCTCGCCTTTGTACATAAGCACAAGTGGCATGGCTGTAGGATCCTCTCTAAATTCTACCATGTCTTCTTTGGTGGCTAATATAAGCAAACTAGGCAGTCTCTCACTTTTCGTTATATTTTCACTCACAGCTATTACATTATTTTCTCGTGTAGGTGGCTGTTCTAGCTTCACTTCTGTTTTCTGACGAGACTCATTAACAATTTGCTGCGGTGACATCGGCTGTAGATTAATTTTCTTGCCCTTGAACTCCAAGTGATAGGTATTGGCTCGGCCATTGTGTTGCACATGGCGATCATACAGCCATGGCCGACCCAGTAGTAGGTGACAAACAGTCATAGGAACCACATCAAACTCAATGGAATCCTTGTATGGTCCTATCTCAAAATTCACACGCACCATATGATTTACCTTCATCTCTCCATTATCACTCAACCATTGGATGTAGTAGGGATTTGGATGAGGTAAATATTTCAGATTTAGTTTGGCACATAGCTCCTTGCTTGCTAGATTGCGGCAGCTACCTCCATCAATGATTACTTTGCAAGCTTTGTTTGGGCCAACTAGTGCTTTTGTTTGGAACATATTGCAGTGCTGGGAATCAGCATGTGGCGTGACACTCAATGCACGCTGCGAGACAACAATGGTAGGCGCTGGAGAAGCAAAGGCATCCATGCCGCCCTCACTTGTGTAACCATCATCATTGGAATCATACGGATCAGCGTCATCTCCAGTCTCATACTCATTATCATCATTAACAATTATCACCTTTCTGTTTGGACACTCTCGCTTGAAGTGCCCCTTGCCACCACATGTATGGCATTGCATATCTCTATTACGAGCTGTAGACATGTTGGAACCAGAACTAGGCGCAGGAGCTGCTGGTTTCTTTGCATTAGAAACATTGGAGGCTGGATTAGAGTGGGAAGAAGAGGGGCCTCTGGTGGCACCCTCCATAGGCGCTGCAGATTGGTGCGGCGCCCTGCTAGAGAACCTCCCAGAACTAGGATATCTTGCCTTGATTTGAGCCTCTTCAGCTAACTGCGATTCAGCCTCCCTTGCATGATGCAAAAGCTCATTCATAGTGTTGTAGGAATGATGCCTAACAATGCCTTTTATGTTGTACTTCAGCCCATGAAGAAATCGCTGCATGGTCATCTCAATAGACTCTCGAACACGGGCACGCTGCAGCAGCATCTCCATCTCCATGTAATAAGCATCAACGGACATGGTTCCTTGCTTCAGTTGGGTCAATTTATCATAAACAGTACGCACGTAATTAGTGGGAACAAAACGAGCTCACATGATCTCCTTCATATTGCGCCATGTAAGAACAGGAAGCTCGTTGTCATCTCTTCTTTCCCTCACAATCCTATCCCACCAACGCAAGGCATAACCATCAAATTCTGAAGAAGCAAGCTTGATCTTCCTATCTTCAGTGTTATCATGCAAACGCCATAATTTTTCAATCTTGAGCTCCGCATCAGTGGAGCCTTCAAATCTGGGAATCGTGAACTTGGGCTTGCCCAAGCCATCATCCTCTTGAAATGGCACACGCCGAGCACCAAGTGGTGGTGGTGGCCGACCCTGTCCTGGAAAGCCACGCCCGCGGCCATTGTTGCCCATCATGTTTTCATTATCTCCATGGACACTATCAACATCGCCATGGTCCTCATGGTGGCGTTGCTCAAGAGTTACACGCAGCCCATTGACGGAAGTTGTCAATTGCTGTATGCTTGTCTGGAGAGCAGTGACTTGCGCTTGCATAGCATTGACTGTAGTTTCAGTTGCATCCACTTTCATTTGCACAGCTTGAATATGAGCGTCAATGTTTTCAGTGGATCTAGTAATAACCCCTTGCAAATGATCACGGAGAGCTTCATATTCCCTCCATGTAATAGTAGCATCATCAGCCTTTTTCTGCATCACATCAACACCACTAACAGACATGATTAGTAGGTTAGTGCACTAAATCAAAAATCTTTTTGGTGGCACACTCACAACTCACTCAAAACTGACAAGAAAAGGAAATCTTACCGTTCCAAAGTGAATAGCAAATGCGTACCCGTTCGGATAGATGACTAATGCACGGATGTGATGAAGTGAATACCAGGGTATAAGAGCAATCACACGACAAAGCAGGAGTATATGGTGGAGCTGTGGGTATGGTATCCTAACTACACCAAAGACAAGTCCTAGTGCTGATCGTGTGAACAAAACACCCAAGGGAAACACACACGTGGAGATAAACGTGGCAAAGCAACTATAAAACAGGATATGTTGCAATGCGCAAGAGAGACACTAGCAATGCTCAATGTAAACAGGCACAAGATTGCTCAATCTACTAGTGCAGCAAATTAGATATATGCTTCGGCCTCTGAAAGAAGTGAAACTCCGCTTCTCACTTTTCTAGTTTTGATTCTTCTCTCTTTTCTCCTTTTTTTGTTCTCTTTTTTTGACTCTCTTTATAAAACCAATTCATGGAGTACTGTAGCTCCTCTCTCTTTTTTGGCCACAAAACGTCACACCGCGAAGATTTTTTAGCACGGCAGAAAAATATGCACTTGAAAACCCTAAACAGAGCAGCCCGTGGAGCAACAAAATATGCTAGTCTCAAATAGGTAAGCTCCTACACAATGGTATAATAGAAAGGCTGTGGCTATGTTTGACAACGGAAAAGGGAAAAGACACGATATGGACTCGGTTTGGAAAAACAAACGAACAAGACTCGGATTTGTACCACGGCAGGAGAACGCACGGAACTCGTGCCGCGGCAGGACTCTGAGCAAGATGGCCAATGCGCTGGACCAGACAAGCGTGGCCGCGGTGTCTGGTCGAGAGCGATCGCTGCCCATGCTCGATACCAGACAGATCGGCGTCCTTTGTCTGATGGCGAGCGATCGAAGATCGGTAGCAGACGGGCCGACTCGGATCAGACCAAAGGCGGCGGAAACAACTCGATATGATAGTGGACTCGGTGGAAAACACAACTCAGATCCCACACCTAAAACCGACTAGAACCTAGACTCCTACGGAACAAGAAACAGATCGGATCAAGAAGGAAAAACGACCAGCAACTAAAACCAATCTACGATGCAATCTAGGCTATGGCAATACTATGAACCCTAATTTTTTTTGGCTTTTCTAGATAGGACGAAAATCACAACTATTCTACGGATGATCTGGTGGATGCTTACCGAGGAAACACTGGAAATCTGATACCAAGATGATATGGGGTGGCCCGATCTTCTCAGTAAGCTTGCGGTGGTGATGATGATGATAGATAACTTGGTGTCGCCGATGATCTCTCCTCGCTAGATCCCTGATGCCAATGCAACAGCTCTCTACCCTTCGGATATTCACGACTTCACACACTTGCGCAACGTAGCCGTCGACCACGAAACGGTATAATTGCAATTCACTAATTCCCAATGGAACAGCAGATCACACTTAACTTGCAGTATATAATCTCCAGATCGAAACGAATTGGAGACAAGAATTCCAGATGAATGCTTAGAGCAGTCTCAAGAACTAGGGTTTTGTCTAAAACGTGGTCTAACCTCTCTATGGCGCATAGGCACTTAATATATGGGGGGGTGCGGCTGGCCAAAGGCAGCCGACCTGACCTGGTCCTCTAACGTGGTTCGACTCAACCTTATGTGATACAAACTGACCCAATGGTTGGGTGCAGCCAATTAGGCACGCAGGCCTTAGGTGTATGGCGCACAAGCACTTGATGGTGCGCCATATGCAGCCTCCTGCGTGATGTCCTCCTCCTCCTCATGCTGGTCGCCGGCCTCCCTCTCCTCCCTCGCGTCCATGGGCATGATCATCACGTCTTGCTCCAGCTGCTTCAACTCCTCGCTCCTTCGTGCTATGCCTTCTTCTCCCATGAACCTGAGTATGCAAACACACCAAGACTTAGGCAGTAAACAATTCTCATTAACGAAATAATCAGATTCTATTAGGAGCAAATTCACCTGTTGTTCTATTAACTTTGCACGAGCTCTTGTGATAGGTCCAATTCTGATTTCATCATTGGACTTCTTCTTTGCAGCAACTTGCTTGTCATCATCACGAAGTGGAGATGGAACAATAGTAGGGATGTCCTCATCACAAAAAGTTAGGGTTCTTAGTTCTTGACATAGCCTAGATTGCATCGAGTTCAAGTTTTTAGTTACTGGTCGTTTTCTGTTTTGCGTTTCCTTTCTTCCAATTAGAGTCATAGGAGTCTAGGTTGTGTTTTCCCGTTCAGAGTTGTTAGGGTTTTAGTCTTGCCTTTGCTTCGTATTGATCGTCGGAGTCTATTCCTGTGTCGAGTTTTTCTGTTCATCGTCTATCTATTTCCCAGATCGAGCGATCGATCTCGCAGTGTCCCCCACGGCCAGGTCTCTGTCTAGTTCCGATCTGCAGCGTCCCGCCTGTTCATTACTGCCAGGCCCGATCAGTCAAATCCAAAAAAAGAAATATAAGCCCAACACTACCGACCAGACATCCTGGTCGAGCGTGTCTGACCTGGAGCGTCCCTAGCAATTGCTATTCCCATTCCTGCGGAGTCCACTAGTTCCACGATTTCTTCCCAGATCCGTTCGGTACAAGAAAAACAACGTGGAATCAATCGCTCCAGGGCCCATTCCCAATCTGATCTCATCGATCACAGTCGGCTAGGTCTGATCGCTCGAGTTCCCACCAAAGACGGCCCACGCTAGCGATCAGACTAAACGCCGTTTTTGTCTGGCTGGGTGCGTAGGCCACAAACGCTAGCGACCAGACATAGTTCTCATTTTGTCTGGTCTCGAGCATTGTCTCTGCTCCTGCCGCAGCGCTCTGTCTCAGCCTGGCTGCAACACTCTCTCCAGAACAATTCGTCGCCTTGGCACAGCAGCCCTGCCGCGGCACTCTTTTTGGTCGATTTTCTGCCGCGCCCGGTTGCCAGAGCCGTTCAGCGTGTCTTGCCGTGTTGTCGTCGGTGCATCCACGTTTTCTGCCGTGACATAGTTTTGCAGAGATTTTCTGCCGTGGTACAGTTTCGGTGAGTTGAGTCTTTCTCATTTTATTTCCAAACCATGTCCACATAGCGTACTTTTCTGCCTCTTTTGGAAACCATAGCCACAACCTTTCGACAAATATTTGGTAGGAACCTTTCCTACAAGACTAGCATCCCATTGCTCGACAGGCTACTTTGTAGGTTTTCTGAGTGCTTTACATAGTGTGGCCATATAAGAAAGAGGAGCGAGAGATAGCACATAGTTTCCAAAAAGCAAAAAAAAAGAGAAAAAGAGTTATATTGCAAAAAAAAGAGATACAAAATAGCTGAAAGTTTGTTGTTCCATTACACAGTTTTGAGAGGCCTAGTTCATCATTTGTGCACTCGTAGTTTGAGCAATCTTGTGCCTGATCATATTGAGCTATTGCTAGCGTCTCTCTTGTGCATTGCAACACGAGCATATACTCCGACATATACTTTTCGAGCTCACTTTTCAGAGTTGCTTTGCCCCATTTATCTCCACCGTGTGTGTTTCCGTGGGTCTTTGTCATACGATCAGCACTAGGACTTGTATTTCAGTGTATTTAGGTGTCCATACCAAGCCCCACCTTATACCCTGGTTTGTCGTTTGATAGTATCTTATACCCTCGGTATTCGCTTCATCACATCCGCACATGTTCTGCCACTACAAGTTGGTAATCTTTCATAATTCACTTTGGAACGGTAATATATCTTGTTCATTCAGTTTTGAGTGAGTTGAGAGTTCCACGATATATGTATTGCTGCCACTTCCTTTGTCTTTACTAACAATGGTAGATGATGACGAGGAGGATCCATCAGTTTAATTGCAGCAATACATTTTGGGAGGAGGATTCTGGAGTGGTGATTAATTCGGGTTTGTTCCACTTCACTGCAGATATTAATGGTAGACCTGCTGCTGTTACCATTGATAACTGTTCTTTACCGAACTTCGTTAGTATTGAGGTTGTTGAAAAGATGCAATTACGTACTTATGGAAAAATTATACCATATATGTTGGCTTCTTATGATCATGCACTACCGATTACGCGAACCACCCATGTTCCTCTCACCATTTATGTCCATACAGTTCATATACGTTGTGATGTGGTTCCTAGAGCGCTAAATTTTTGCCATATTTTGTTGGGAAAATCTTGGTGTTCTTAGTATAAGGTTGTTTTTGGTAGTGATCATCCCGACCCTTCCATCATTTTGAATAGTACGCATACGTGGTTGTCATATATTTGCATTAAGCAATTTCAGGAGGTTAGGTGTCAAAACCTACATCCACCTGCAGCCCTCCCAATAAAATCACATGTTGCTCCTATTCTTACACCACCCAACCTATGTATTCCCACCATGTGTACACCTCAGCCACCTAAAGTTAACTTGCATGATTCCACATTATGTGTAGATACGAGTGTGCACCAGTGTGAGAATGTCATTGTTCCAGAAAAACTGAGCGAGGGAGTTGTTAGGACATGTGAGGATATTTCAACTAATGTAACCATGTCTACTCCTAGTATTATTTCTTGTGATATGTAGGTTGCTTTTGAAGAAAGGGAGCCGCCTATTTTACAACTGCATCACCGGTTTGTGCATTATCACTTCAGGAGGACGTTCATGTGCCTACTACATCCGAGGAGTATGTCACTGCAATAGGCACTGATTTGGAGCTACAACCAACCATGGGAAATCTTTGTGAGTCTAATCCTTTGCTGGTTCCTTCTTGTGATTTATCTTGCACTACTGTCTTAGCACCTTGTGATACTTTGCTAAATTCAAATTTTGATCATGTGGTACTGATGACACATAAAGAAGTACTTGCTCGAATACCACCTGTTCATATTGTGTATTCCATCATGCTATAAACCTATTAATTTGAGTTGTGCTATGAATAAGATTTCTGAAATTTCATATTTGAATTCTAGCACATATATGCCTATTGCTTCACTTTTAATTTAGTCGGTGAATATAGCTTGAGTGATGATTTTATGGTGGACCACATATGCATTACATGTGATAGAATCGCTGAACTGAAACTTACTGTTTTTAGCAATATATGCAATGTGTCCATGTGTTTTTGCTCTGCGACAACAGTAAATTTTCGAGATAGTATGATGTATTCTGGTCTACTTGATGTGTTTCAGCTCACCAAACATGATATGTTGGGTTGCTCTAGTTTTGCCAGTTTGCACTCAGATTTGCTATATTTATTGTGTTTGTCCCACACTTCGTTGCCTAAGTGTGGTACTGATCCGTACATAACTTATATTTGCAAATTGTGTTGCATATTACATATAGGATATGCTGATCATGCACATATACATGAATACTTCTGTGTCCATTCATCACTTGTTCATCATAATCAGAGTAGTGTAGTGGGAACCTGGTATAAACCTATTTCATTCTCATATTTGTTGGAATGGTTTGACCTTGCTCATCATAAATTTGATCATAGAGCTTCTATGAGGACACTTGATTTAATCTTGCACTATACAACTATCTACATAGATCGTCCTCGCTGTGCTCATGCTTATATGAATTTCACTTATATTTGCAATTTCATTTGCATCTTGTCTACTAGGAATACTTATCATGTTCACAAAACCGAGACAACATTTTATATATACATATATTGTGCGTACACGTTGCTCTTTTTGTTTCTTCCATTTTCAGCTAACCCAAAGCCGAGGATGGCTTTTCTTGAAGAAAGGGAAGATGATGAGGATATATCCATGGAATATGATGATTCTACTTGATTGAGCTAGAAGGAAATATTGAGCCTAACTAATAATAATGATAAGGTGAATTCTTTCCTAATTGAAGAGAATGTTTTGATATCTCCGAATTATATACTACCTAAAGCAAAGTACTGTGTTGTATTTAGGTATGTCATCTGTCAAGATATCGCCAGTGAGGGGAGAGGGAGGACGGCGATCAAGAGACAAGTGGAGATCATGTCTGCATGAGCACGAGCATGTGATGGCGCACTAGGACTGCCTACGACACGATGTCTACACATCTAAGGCACGCCACACACATGGCCTGCATGCCAGAAATAGGCTGAACCCATATATGGGTCGGTATGTACCCGTTTGAGTCAAACCGAGTCAGTTTGGGCCCAAACCAGGCAGGTTTTGGGCCAGGTCAATGCTAAGGACGCCCGGCCACCTATAAGTACCCCTGGGTGCCCCCTCAATTAGGGTTAGAACATGTTTAAACAAAACCCTAGTTTCTAGACAGAAGCAAGAGTTCCTCTAAAATTATTTGCACCAATTCGTATCGATCTGGTGTTTGTTCTTCTGAAAGTCTGAGTGTAATCTGTTGTTCCATTGGGAATTAGTATATTGCATCACCGCTTCGTGGTCAGCGACTACGTGCGCAAGCATGTGACATTGCGAATATCCAAAGGGTTGAGAGCTGTTGCGCTAGCAGCAGGGATTAGCCGGAGAGTTTACAGCGACACTCGAGTTATCTTCATCACCATCATCGCCATCTACATCGCGCTTGCTGAGAAGATCGGGACACCCCTTATCACGAAGTCCAGAGAAGGCAGATCGAGTGTAGAGCAAAAGCGTACACCATCATTGATGGACAGCTCTACAAACGAAGTACTTTAGGAGTATTCATGAAATGCATACCCCAAGTGGATAGAATCGAGATACTAAGGGAAATCCACGAAGGGGAATGTGGGCATCATGCCGCCGCAAGATCCCTAGTAGCAAAAGCGTTCCGCCATGGGTTCTACTGGCCTACAGCAAAGGCAGATGCAGACTAGATTGTGGAGCTCTGCCAAGGCTGCCAGATGTATTCCAAGCAAACCCACATGCCCGCCACAACACTGCACATGATCCTATAACCTGGCCTTTCGCAGTCTAGGGGCTGGACATGGTGGGTCCACTGAAAACAACACCTTCAAGATTTACGCACCTATTATAAGGGTAAATTTCCCCTAAGTGTGTTTTTGGTATTTAATGACAATCCCTATGGACTAATGTTTTCATTGATTTTTTTATGAAGGAATTGTTCATAGGAATTGCTTCAAGTCTATGTGTTGGATTCAAGGCTTGGATGCCATGAAGATAAAGATATATCTTAAGTATTGGCATCAAGATCATTGAATAGAAGAGATGAATCCAATATGATCAAGAAGAAGAAATAAAGATGTACTTGTCTAGAACTCAAGTAATCCATGCTCTAGCTTATGTGTTAAGCCAAGGAGTCTCGAGATCTTGAGAGTTTGGCTACAAGATAAGAATTCAAGATATGGCTCTATCTCGAGGTCATGATGGTCTCATGTGTTGAGATATGATTGACTAATACCTAGAGCATGCAATCAAATGAAGAATTCTCTGTGTGGCTCAAGATATTGTGATGAGGATTGGCACACCAGGATGACCTACGATATGTGATAATTAAGTCTAAGGCTATGTCATTAATTTGTATCTATGTTCATGTTATTTCTTAGCCTGGTCACGTTGTGGGCCACTTAGGTTTTATTTTATGTTTTGGGTTTGGGTCTATCCAAGCCCAATAGTTTTCTGGCCGTCCATATAAGGAGGCCGGACGGCTAGGGTTTAGGGAGGCTGAAAATTATGTAGAACTTTTAGTTCACGTTATCACCGTCCCTCTGGGATCGGCGTGTGTGACGGTGTCTCAGACGTTCGTCTAGTTATCTATCAATAAAGACAAGAGAGTTCTTGAATTGTCAAGAGTAATCCTGTGTGCGCGAAGGTCCTTGAATCTGTCAAGGGTTGTCGAGCTGTTGGCGTGTTGATTCAGCGTGAGGTTTGTCGTTCATCGTTGAGTTGCTCGCAGGATTGGCGTTTCCCAATCTTTAGGTCGCGTGTTCCGCTCACGTGATTGGGAGATCTATCAGATCAGGAGGTGCATCGTGAAAGATCGGGCAAACAATTCTTCATCATCTTGGTATCAGAGTGCCAGGTTGATCGCGGTGCAATTATTGGTGGTGAAATCAGATCAGAGAGTTTGCCCATTGCTGGTTTCCATCAGCCTCGGTTTTAGTAAAGGGGATCGATCTATTCCATTCACGGTGTTGAGGGAAGGAAGCCGATCATTCCTCGCTGGATCCGATCGCTCAAGCGAATTGAAAGAAAAAAGAGAACACGACCCGCGTCCTTGCCTAACCACAGACGTGGTCTGTCCGTGGGCGATCGCGAGCCTCGCTCGTCCCGCCTGGGAGCGCGGCAGCGATTTTTGGCCGCCCGCCCGCCCAGTTCCCCAGCGGGCCAGCCCAGATCACTCGCCTGCCTAGGAGATCAGCTGCCCACGCCGAACCTAGCGATCAGATCGTTCTCGCCCCGCGCTTGGTTCGTTGTGGAGTCTTGAAAAGAGCAGTCTGGATCAGATTTGGTAGGTGTGCTGCATGTTTGCTGCCTTAAAAAAAAGTTGCAATCATGTTTCCGTAATTGGTGAAAGCTGGTCAAAGTACATTTGGCAACAGGCAGACAGCGACAGAAAAAAAAGGAAACCGCAGATTGGTTGGCATCACCTTAATCAGTTTCAGCGCAAGGAAAGAAATAAAAAAAGGTGGAAAGGAAAATAAGAAAATAGAGACACTGTTAGCCGTTCCTAACGAGGTGGAAGATTCCATACGTTTGGATCCTTAGCGTGCAGGAATTTGTTCTATTTTTTTGAGTGATGTGCTTTGTTTGCTACCAAAATTCAGTTTGTGTCTGTGGGTATATTCAGCTCATTTGGACCCTCAGTGTGCAGGAATATGTCCCGTCCGTTTTGGGTGATCTGCTCATATGCTTTGAGACTGCTTTCTGGTGATCGCTTGTGTCTCAATCAGGTTTGTTGGTTGGTGGCGCAGAATACTAAAAGGTGCCAAGAGCAAGTCAAGCTAGCCGAGAGGGAGGATGTGGTGTGGCAGGCTGGCAAGGCTTGAAGATGCATAGTGGCGATATTGCAGATTTGACGCCACGTTTTACGAGAAGACCCTCTGGTGTTGAGGACAACGCCTTTCCAAGAAGGGTAGTATGATGAGGATTGGCACACCAGGACGACCTACGATATGTGATAATTAAGTCTAAGGCTGTGTCATTAATTTGTATCTATGTTCATGTTATTTCTTAGCCTGGTCATGTTGTGGGCCACTTAGGTTTTATTTTATATTTTGGGTTTGGGCCTGTCCAAGCCTAATAGTTTTCTGGCCATCTATATAAGGAGGTTGGACGGCTAGGGTTTAGGGAGGCTGAAAATTATGTGGAACTTTTAGTTCACGTTATCACCGCCCCTCTGGGATCGGCGTGTGTGACAGCGTCTCAGACGTTCATCTATTGATCTATCAATAAAGACAAGAGAGTTCTTGAATTGTCAATAGTAATCCTGCGTGTGCGAAGGTCCCTGAATCTGTCAAGGGTTGTCGAGCTGTTGGCGTGTTGATTTAGCGTGAGGTTCATCGTTCATTGTTGAGTTGCTCGCAGGATTGACGTTCCCCAATCTTCAGGTCGCGTGTTCCGCTCACGTGATTGGGAGATCTATCAGATCAGGAGGTGCATCGTGAAAGATCGGGCAAACAATTCACATCATATTGTGATAAAGTATGAGAAGATTCAAGGTTGACCAAGACAAAGATCAAAGATTGGATTCTAGATTGGTCAACACATGAAGCATAAGGAATGTGCCACATGGGACCAATCGGTCTTGTGGTATGGTAAGGTTTGTCAATTATGCTTTGTGAACTAACCCATTACATATGTGTGTTTGTGTTGACTGTATGGGTTAGGTATTGTGTCAGGGATATGCATCAATAGTGATATTACATATAGCCCATGAGAAAACGACATCAAGTGGTGGTTGTCATCAAGGTTGAGAATTGCAAGTTCAAGATAAGCATCTCGAGAAGATCATATGCTTGAAGCTTGTCATCCATTTGGTGATAATGGAATTGTGAAGACATGCCTTAGTGAAGCTATCCCATAGTGGTGTATGGGGGGAGAAAATTGGAATTCTTCACAAAGCAATGATGACCCACAAGTATAGGGGGTGTATCGTAGTACTTTCGATAAATAAGAGTGTCGAACCCAACGAGGAGCAGAAGGTGTTGATGAGCAGTTTTGATAAAGGAATCACTATAAATACTAGCAAACAGGTTTTCAGGAGTATTTGGTAATATGAGTAAATAAAGTGCGAGTAAATAAAAGACAGTAGTAACAATTGCAGCAAGTGGCCCAATCCTTTATTCAGCAAAGGACAAGCCGGTTGTGTTCTTATAATAACCAAACGTTCTCGAGGACACACGGGAGGTTTCTGTCAAGAGCTTTCGCTTCATAGAGCCAATAGTATTTATTGATTTGGTAAGTGTTATGGGGGTGAACCTGTGCTAGCGCACTACCCTTACTAGGATAAATACACACTTGTGATTATACCCCTTGCAAGCATCCGCAAATACAAGAAAGTAATTAAGATAAATCTAACCACGGCCTTAAACTCTATGATCCTACGCTCCATGGTGCAATGGTTTCCCAACGGAGGTTTAGGTTTCTGTCACTCCAGCAACCCCACAATCGGTGACCAAATACACAATGCATCTCACTAGGCCCATAAATGGTGAAGTATCATGTAGTCGACGTTCACATGACACCACTAGTGAAATAGCACCACAACAATATCAAACCATTAAATATTTCTCAACAATAATTCACTACTAACATCTTGACTTCTCCCATGTCCTCAAGAACTAAATGAACTACTCACAAGACATCATATGGATCATGATCAGAGGTGAAATAATGGTAAATAACAATCTGAACATAAACCTTAACTCAACGGTTCCACTCAATAGCATCAACTACAAGAGCAATCAACACCGGGAAAGTTTCCCCTATGAGTATAACAAGAACCAACTCAAGATGTTACAGCGGGATGGCGAGGTGACGGTGGAGATGAAGGTGCTGGTGATGGAGATGATGATGATGATGATCCCGATGAAGTCTGGTGCGATGGTGATGACGATGGCGACGATCTCCCCTCTCCGGGAAGGGATTTCCCCGGCAGATTTCTCTCTGCCGGAGAGCTTTCTCTCTCTGGTGTTCTCCGCCCCGCAGAGGCGGCTGTGTCTAACTCTGAACCCCCCCCCCCCTTGACTTAGGTTTTCGGGGATGATGATGTATGCGAAGGGGCGAGACCAGAGGTGGGCCAGGGTCCCCTCACACAGGGCTGGCGCGGCCAGGGGGCTGGCCGCGCCGCCCTAGCGTGTGGGCCACCCCTGGCCTCTCTCGACTCCTCCTTCTGGCTCCGTGAGTCTTCTGGGAAATTATAATTTCTGGGTATTTTTCTGGAATTTTCCTGATCTTCAAAATATGGTCCCTTGATGGTCCTTTTTCCAGCAGAATCCTGACTCCGGCAGCAACTCCTCCGATGATCATCAAACATGTGAAAACAAAGGAAATAACATAAGTATCATATCTAAGTATGAAATATATCAATGAATAACAGTAAATTATAATACAAAATAGTGATGCAAATTGGACGTATCAACCCCCCCAAGCTTAGACCTCGCTTGTCCCCAAGCGAAAACTAAACTCGGTAAACATGACCACAGGTTTATGGAGTGAAGTGTCGATAATCAAAATACGGACAAGAAGCATCACATTCACTAAGGCACAAATTATAATAGACAGCAACTTCCCTTTATAAGATGTAAACTTGCAATAGGTAAAAGGGAATCACATATAAGGATGCACAAGGTAAATTATAATTGGCAATGGCAAACCTTATCTTGGTCAAAGAATGGAGAACAAGCTGTTCTCTCTTTTTAAACGGAGGCTTTTAAAACAGAGCTAATATAGCAAAGACTATATGCTCAACAAAGTAAACTTTTGCATTCAAAGAAAGCTTTCAAAGATATATTCCTTCAGACAAAAGCATTATACAAAACAAGGAAGGTAATAAACATGATTAAACGGATCAACATATGGATGAGTGAAACATAACAACTCAAACGCTTGCTTGAGACAGAGGGAAATAGGTTGACTCAACATAAAAGTAAAAGATAAGCCCTTCGCAGAGGGAAGCAGAGATTAAACATGTGCTAGAGCTTTTCATTTGTGAAACAGAGGTAAAAATTGTTTTGAGAGGTGGTTGCTTTTGTCAACGACTAGCAACAGAGTTCTTGATATCTTCCATACTAAACAAGTGAGAGCGGTTCCGAGATGTTTAATTAGTTGGCACTTTGGTGCTCTTTTATAGCTTTGCACTCCTCCCCACCTTTTTCCTTTCTCAAACCATGGCTAACCGATTCCATCGGGTGCCGACCAACTTTCACAATCCATTGGAGGAGTGCCTTTTTCTTTCTTTTAGAATTAAGATTATAATGGTCTGACCAGCTCCCTTGCCAAATTAATGACGAGCAGATGAAGCTGCCTAGTCGAGGGGTACTTAATTTAGTATGGAAGATAACAAACCCATCCACTACGTCCTCATGAGCTAAAAACAGTGGCACAAAATAAGAAGTGTTTGAAAGTTTTTGAAAGGTAGCACATGAAAATTTACTTGGAATGGCTTAAAATACCATGCATAGGAATTTATAGTGGACTCTTTGGAAGTGACTTGGCTTTTGGGAATTGGATGCACGAGAAGTATTCCCTCTCAGTACAGGTTTTTGGCTAGCAAGGCTGGGTAGCAAGCATAAGAGTTGCATGAAACAAACAAACATACATATAATAAGAACAATCATGCAAACTCCCTTGAAGGTACAACGATTTTAACTTTAAGAATAACAATGCTTATAAGCCAAACATAAGGAAAACTAAAGTGATGTAACTACAAGCACTTCTTTATTCTTTTCTACTCAAACCTCAAGGTAAAGTTGCTACTGACCAAGCTAGGTTTGCCAAAACCAACTAAATCTACTCATGCTCCCAATGTGATACCAATACCAATTGACAAGACTAGTCACATAAGAGAGATTGCAGGCCTAACATAAAGTGTACGAAAAGTAAACGATAAAACTTCTCATTAATATTTCATTACCGCAACTCACACCAAAGGATACAAAGATAACTAACTAAGGAGGATACTTCCAACTGCAAACTATTCTATATGATAACTTCTCTATTCATGATAAGACTCTACTTGAAAAGTAAATAAACAAAAGGTAATGATGTGATACCGCGGCACTCCCCCAAGCTTGGAACAAGCCAAGGGGATGCCTATACCGATGATGAATTACTCCTTTGGTGGTGGCGGTGGATAATCTCTAATAAGCTTCTCAATCAAATCCTTCAGATCATCAATCTTGTACTCGAGGTTACGAATCATCTCAGAATTGTGCTCAATACGGTTCATGAACCTGTCAGCAAGAGAATCCCAGCTCTTGGAATTATTTCCCCATCCTTCTTCACTCTTGGAGCTTCATGTTCCTGCATTGTTAGAACGATCTATATCCCAGCCAGAGGGTAATCGTGATTTGAGCACCTTTTGGAACTGATGTTCATGAATTAGAGTATGGAAGGGACTTTGGTTTGGCGGAGATGCCCGTGGAGCTAAGGTGTGATATGGCACACCTCCTCCGGTCCTTATGCGAGCGCTCTTCTTGAACTTGTCATGATCTGTCACCACCCCTATGCTGGCAATCATGGTGCTTGGCCTTGGATCTTGATCTTCCTCCTCATCTTCTCTTTCAACCTCTTCTTTCTGCCGGAAATCTTTGATGTCATCTTCTGGAGGTGTCTTCTCCTTGTCACCGCTTGAAGAGGCCATGACTCCCCAAAGCTTAAGATCAACTCCTGACAGAAACAGCTCGAAACAAAACACGACGAGAAAACGATATACAGACCTCGGGGACTCCGGGGGGTTAAATAGGCGAAAATTATATATCAAAGCGAAGTCACAGGAGGAAACCGGGACGGAAACGAGTTCTGGTGTGTTCTCACACGGGGGTGGCGCGGCCAGGGGTGGCCCCGCGCCACCCGTGTGTGAGACACACACGGACGCTTTTTCCTCCCCTTTTTCGTCTCGTGATTTTTCATATTTATTAAAAACAGCAAAAATATTAAAGAAAGAACTTTTCGCGAAACTTTTCTGACTAGAACTGTTACCTATTCGAAAACGAACTCTGCAGGTTCCTGCAGTTTGTCTTGGATGTAATCTTCCGGAGAAACTGTTTCAATAACATCAACATCTTCATTATAAGAATCTCCAGAAATATAGTGTTTGAGTCTTTGCCCATTCACCATTTGTGTAGAATCATCTTTCAATGAAGCAATCTTAATGGCACCTGAGCGGTACACTTCCACAATAACATATGGTCCTTCCCATTTAGAAAGTAATTTACCTGCAAAAAATCTGAGACGAGACCTATACAATAGAACTTTCTCACCAACATGAAACTCTCTCTTAAGAATTCTCTTATCATGCCATTGCTTGACTTTCTCTTTGAAAAGTCTGGCATTCTCATACGCTTCATTTCTCCACTCATCTAGAGAACTCAAATCTAACAACCTTTTCTTACCGGCTAGTTTAAAATCTCTATTAAGCTCTCTCACTGCCCAAAAAGCTTTGTGTTCTAATTCTAAGGGCAAGTGACACGCTTTTCCGTAAACCATCTTATAAGGAGACATACCCATGGGGTTCTTATAAGCTGTTCTATAAGCCCATAAAGCGTCGTTTAACTTACTAGCCCAGTTTTTCCTAGATCTACTAATAGTCTTCTGCAAGATAGACTTGATCTCTCTATTTGAAAGCTCTACCTGCCCACTAGTTTGGGGATGATAAGCAGAAGCAATTCTATGATTGACATCATACTTAGCAAGAGTCTTTCTAAAACTACCGTGAATAAAATGAGAACCTCTGTCAGTCATAAGATATCTAGGCACTCCGAACCTAGGAAAAATAACATCCTTAAGCATCTTTAACGAAGTCTCACCATCGGCACTCTTTGTAGGTATGGCTTCTACCCATTTAGTAACATAATCGACGGCAACAAGTATATGGGTATAGCCTTTTGAAGGAGGAAAAGGACCCATAAAGTCAAATCCCCAACAATCAAACGGTTCAATAACAAGAGTGTAATTCATAGGCATTTCATTGCGTCTAGAAATATTTCCAACTCTTTGACATTCATCACAAGATAAAACGTACCTTCTGGCATCCTTAAAGAGGGTTGGCCAATAAAAACCTGATTGTAGAACCTTCTGTGCGGTTCTATCTCCAGCATGATGCCCTCCATAAGCACTGCTATGGCATTTTCTTAATATCTCTTGTTGCTCGTACTCCGGTACGCATCTTCTCATGATACCATCAACTCCTTCTTTATATAAATGTGGGTCATCCCAAAAATAATGCCTCAAATCATAGAAGAATTTTCTTCTTTGCCGAGCTGTAAAGGTCGGAGGCAAATACTTGGAAACAATAAAGTTAGCATAATCAGCATACCAAGGAAGGTCTCGTGTAGTTGCATTAATTGCAGCCAACTGTTCATTTGGAAAACTATCATTAACAGGAATATGATCAAAAGAAATATTTTCCAATGTAGACAAGTTGTCAGCCACAGGATTTTCAGCACCTTTCCTATCTACGATATGCAAATCAAACTCTTGTAAAAGCAACACCCATCTAATAAGCCTAGGCTTAGCATCCTTCTTAGTCATAAGATATCTAATAGCAGCGTGATCAGTATGAATAGTAACTTTAGAATCAACAATATAAGATCTAAACTTATCACATGCAAAAACAACAGCAAGAAACTCTTTCTCAGTAGTAGCGTAATTCCTCTGAGCAGCATCAAGAGTCTTACTAGCATAATGAATAACATTCAACTTATTATCTACGCGCTGTCCAAGAACAGCACCAACAGCAAAATCACTAGCATCACACATAATTTCAAAAGGTAAATTCCAATCAGGTGGTTGCACAATAGGAGCAGTAGTTAAAGCCTTCTTAAGAGTTTCAAAAGCTTCCTTACAATCATCATCAAAGACAAATGGTACATCCTTTTGAAGAAGATTGGTAAGAGGCTTTGAAATCTTAGAGAAATCTTTAATAAACCTCCTATAGAAACCAGCATGACCAAGAACACTACGAATACCTTTAACATCTCTTGGACAGGGCATTTTCTCAATTGCCTCCACTTTTGCTCTGTCAACTTCAATACCTCTTTCAGAAATTTTATGTCCAAGGACAATTCCTTCATTCACCATAAAGTGGCATTTCTCCCAATTAAGAACAAGGCTAGTTTCTTCGCACCTCTGCAAAACTTTATCAAGGTTGTGCAAACAATTATCAAAAGAAGTTCCATAGACGGAGAAATCGTCCATGAAGACCTCCACAATTTCTTCACAAAAACCATGAAAAATAGCAGACATACATCTTTGAAAAGTAGCAGGAGCATTGCATAAACCAAACGGCATACGTCTATAAGCATAAGTTCCATAAGGACAAGTAAAAGTGGTTTTCTCTTGATCATCCTTCTTAACAGCAATTTGAGAAAAACCAGAATAACCATCAAGGAAACAAAAATGAGTCTTCTTAGACAACCTTTCTAGCATTTGATCTATAAACGGTAAAGGGTAATGATCTTTCTTAGTAACTTTGTTTACCTTCCTATAATCAATGTACATTCTATAACCAACAACTACCCTTTGAGGAATAAGCTCGTTATTCTCATTAGGTACAACAGTCATACCTCCTTTCTTAGGAACACAATGAACAGGACTAACCCATCTACTATCAGCAATAGGATAAATAATACCAGCATCAAGGAGCTTTAATACCTCATTTCTTACCACATCCTTCATCTTCGGAATTAGGCGGCGCTGATGCTCCACAACTGGCTTTGCATCTTTCTCCATATTAATGGCATGCTGACATAAAGTAGGAGAAATCCCTTTTAAATCATCAAGAGTATACCCCATAGCTCCTCGATGTTTCCTCAATATCTCCAATAATCTTTCTTCTTCCTTTCCTGAAAGTTTTGAACTAATAATAACATGATATATTTTCTTATCATCAATATAAGCATATTTGAGGTCATCAGGCAAAGGTTTTAATTCAAACACAGGATCTTCTCTAGGCGGCAAAGTGGTACCAAGATCCTCCACAGGTAGATTATGCTTGAGTAATGGTGGTTGACGAAGAAGAATATCGTCAATCTCTTCTCTTTCCTTGCTAAAAACATCACTTTCGTGATCTTCCATGAATTGTTGCAAGGCATTATTAGGGGCAAGAGCAATAGAAGCAAGCTGCTCAACTCGAAAATTTTCATTAGGCGTTTCATTCTCATAAGAAGTCTTAGCAAACTTGGAAAAATTAAACTCATAAGACTCTCCATTAAACTTAGTAAAAAATTTCTCTTTCTTACAATCTATTATGGCGCCACAAGTGTTCAAAAAGGGTCTACCAAAAATAATAGGACAAGTTTTACTAGCCTCCTTACCAAGTACTAGAAAATCAGTAGGGTACTTAGTCTTACCACATAGAACTTCCACATCTCGAACAATACCAAGAGGCCAAACAGTCTCTCGGTTAGCAAGCTGAACAACCACATCAATATCTTCAAGTTCACAAGCGCCAATCTCGTGCATGATTTCTTTATAAAGCTCTAAGGGAATAGCACTTGCACTAGCACCAATATCACATAAGCCATAATAGCAATGATCTCCAATCCTGACAGAGATAACAGGAACACTTGCTTTCCTGTGCTTTTTAGGATGCGAAAGAATGTTAGAAGCATCTTCACAAAAAAGAATATATTCATCTCCCACATCTTTAGTTACAAGATCTTTCAATATAGCAACAGGAGACTTAATAGTAATTTGCTCATCAGGCTCTGCAGCTTTTTTAGTACTTTTATTAGACACACTTACCAAAGTAGAGTACTTCTTTACCTTAGCAGGGAAAGGTGTCTTCTCAATATAAGGTTCAGGAACGATGCTATCAACAGTACAAACTTCAGTAGCTGCAGCAGGTATATGACTAATAGAATCTTTGTAAGGCGCATGATATTTGTTCCAATCTTTCTTTGGAACGTCAATATAAGAAGCAAAGGCCTTAAGACAATTAGCAAGTATTTGGGAATCAAGACCATAAGCAGCGCTAACACTATGAAAGTCATCGGTTCCCATAAAAGATTTAATGCATTCATAATCATAGTCTATACCTGACTTCCTACCTTTGTCGTTTTCCCAACCTTCAGCATTCTCTTGTATACGGTCAAGAAGTTTCCACTTGGCATCTTCTTTCATATGAGTAAATGATCCAAAGCAAGAAGCATCCAAATAATCCTTATCAGGAAGAGTAAGCCGCGCATAAAAATTATCAATAACAATATTATTGGGGAGCTCATGAATGGGGCATTTGAGCATTAGTAACTTCAATCTCCCCCACGCTTGGGCAATACTCTCTCCATCATGAGGCCAAAAATTATATATCTTGTTACGGTCTTTATGAATTTCACTTGGAGGATAAAACTTGGAATAAAAGAGAGGCACAATATCCTCCCATGCCATAGATGGACCATCTTGGAGTAGTCGATACCACTCTTCAGCTCTGCCTTTCAATGATATAGAGAATAATTTCTTCTTGACCTGGTTTGGTGAAATACCTGCACACCTGAACAACTCGCATAATTCATGTATAAATAGTAAGTGATCACCCGGATGGACAGTTCCATCTCCTGAATAGCAGTTATCCATAATACGCCCAACAATTTTCATAGGTATTTTAAAAGGATCAATTTCAGCAGGCGGCGGCGGTGGTGGTTCCTCCGCATGTGCAGCAGTAGCAGTAGTAGTAGAAGTGTTTCCAAATAGGAAACCAAATGGAGAGTTCTCCATAGCAAAGTAAATTAAAAGACAAAAATAAAACAATACTCACAGTGACGGTTACCTTTACTAATTCCACTCTTCAATAGCGCTACACTCCCCGGCAACGGCGCCAGAAAATAGTCTTGATGACCCACAAGTATAGGGGGTGTATCGTAGTACTTTCGATAAATAAGAGTGTCAAACCCAACGAGGAGCAGAAGGTGTTGATGAGCAGTTTTGATAAAGGAATCACTGTAAATACTAGCAAACAGGTTTTCAGGAGTATTTGGTAATACGAGTAAATAAAGTGCGAGTAAATAAAAGACAGTAGTAACAATTGCAGCAAGTGGCCCAATCCTTTATTCAGCAAAGGACAAGCCGGTTGTGTTCTTATAATAACCAAACATTCTCGAGGACACACGGGAGGTTTCTGTCAAGAGCTTTCGCTTCATAGAGCCAATAGTATTTATTGATTTGGTAAGTGTTATGGGGGTGAACCTGTGCTAGCGCACTACCCTTACTAGGATAAATACACACTTGTGATTATACCCCTTGCAAGCATCCGCAAATACAAGAAAGTAATTAAGATAAATCTAACCACAGCCTTAAACTCTATGATCCTATGCTCCCTGGTGCAATGGTTTCCCAACAGAGGTTTAGGTTTCTATCACTCCAGCAACCCCACAATCGGTGACCAAATACATAATGCATCTCACTAGGCCCATAAATGGTGAAGTATCATGTAGTCGACGTTCACATGACACCACTAGTGAAATAGCACCACAACAATATCAAACCATTAAATATTTCTCAACAATAATTCACTACTAACATCTTGACTTCTCCCATGTCCTCAAGAACTAAATGAACTACTCACAAGACATCATATGGATCATGATCAGAGGTGAAATAATGGTAAATAACAATCTGAACATAAACCTTAACTCAACGGTTGCACTCAATAGCATCAACTACAAGAGCAATCAACACCGGGAAAGTTTCCCCTATGAGTATAACAAGATCCAACTCAAGATGTTACAGCGGGATGGCGAGGTGACGGTGGAGATGAAGGTGCTGGTGATGGAGATGATGATGATGATGATCCCGATGAAGTCCGGTGCGATGGTGATGACGATGGCGACGATCTCCCCTCTTCGGGAAGGGATTTCCCCGGCAGATTTCTCTCTGCCGGAGAGCTTTCTCTCTCTGGTGTTCTCCGCCCCGCAGAGGCGGCTGTGTCTAACTCTGAACCCCCCCCCCCCTTGACTTAGGTTTTTGGGGACGATGATGTACGCGAAGGGGCGAGACCAGAGGTGGGCCAGGGTCCCCTCACATAGGGCTGGCGCGGCCAGGGGGCTGGCCGCGCCGCCCTAGCGTGTGGGCCACCCCTGGCCTCTCTCGACTCCTCCTTCTGGCTCCGTGAGTCTTCTGGGAAATTATAATTTCTGGGTATTTTTCTGGAATTTTCCTGATCTTCAAAATATGGTCCCTTGATGGTCCTTTTTCCAGCAGAATCCTGACTCCGGCAGCAACTCCTCCGATGATCATCAAACATGTGAAAACAAAGGAAATAACATAAGTATCATATCTAAGTATGAAATATATCAATGAATAACAGTAAATTATGATACAAAATAGTGATGCAAATTGGACGTATCAAGCAACAATGATCAAGTGAAGCATTCCTGCTTGACGGAAGCATGAAGCATCTCATCAAGGTCAAGCGGGATGCTCAAGGAAAAGGTTTGTCCTTGCTAGGTTTTCCTTTTACTGGTCTCATGGTGTTTGTTGGGAGACCGAGTTATAGCATAGATAGCCGCACTATCAAGAGGGGCTTTCGATTCGGTAACTTGATCACATCGTCTTAGGGAGCTCTATCCTTTGCATACTTTGCTTCTCCCTATTTTGTTGCTTATTGGTCTTCCTCTGTGTGAGGTTCTTGAGCTTGTTGTTAGCTTTCCAACAAGTCCAAGTTCATTGAAAACGGAATTTGTATGCATCTCTTATTGCATTTTCAGGTTTGGAGGATTTACAGATTCTTCCTTAAGGGAGGTTCTCACCTCTCCTTATTTGATATTTTTACTCTTACTAATTCTTGGGAATTATGGGGTTCACTGGATAGATCTTTCTCTTAGATTTTCAAAAAGCCCAAATTTGCTAAAATTGGAGTCCGAATGTAAAAGTTATGACCATTTTCGTCTTCCGAGTTTTTTAGTTGGTGCAGGTCCGGTGTTAACCGGGATTTTCACCGGGCGGCCGGTTTCGGGCCGGCGTGACCGGGATGTACACTGGGGCGGCCGGCGCAGGGCCCAGCGAGCACTGGGTTCTCACCGGAAACCATGTCTGGGAGGTTTTCCGGTGCAGGCCCAGTGCTCACCGGGCTCTGCACCGGAAGGTCCGGCGCAGAGCCCAGCGAGACTAACTTTTGACCGGAATTTGCCCGAGCTTTGCCCCCAACGGCCCTATTTCGATTTGCTATAAAAGGGGCTTCTTCCCCAATAGTTTTCAGGGGTTCTAAGTGTGTTCTTGAGCATTTCTCTCACCTCCATTGTTAACTCTCTTGAGCTTGCTCCCTCTCTCTTCCCTCCTATGATTCTTGCATATTTTTGAGGGATTTGGAAGAGAAGATCTAGATCTACAATCTCCTCCAATCAATTCCTCCTCTAAGTGAGGGGAACCATTGGATCTTGTTCTTGGAGTCATTGGTTGACCTCCACCCGTGTTCTTCCTCTCTAACTCCTCCATAGCATTTGTTTCCTTGGTGGGATTTGGGAGAGAAGGATTTGAGAACTTCCCCTTGTGTTCTTGCTTTGCATCCTTGCATAGTGTTGAGCTCTCTATTACGATTTGTTCGAGTGAGAGACTGTGAGCTTGTTACACTTGGAGGGTGACCTCCTAGTTGGCTTGGTGGTTGGTGCCTCGGTGACCTCTTCATGGAAGATTGTGAAGAGGCTCGGGCTTCCCCTTCGTGGGAGTTGTGAAGTGGTTGTGGAGCTTGCCATCTCCGGAGTGGAGGAAAATCTAACTATAAGAAGGGGTCCCTAGCTTCGTGGGGGACTCAGAGAAGAAGGTGAGCCTTCGTGGCATTCGGGGGCCTTCGTGGTTTCTTGCATCTCTCCAACGGTGATTAGCTTACTTTATGTAAGTGAACATCAGGATACATCTTTGTCTCCGTGTGCCTCGGTTATCTCTATTCCCGAGTTTATTTCCTTGTGATAGCCTTCGTGCTTGAAGTACTTATATCTTTTTTATCACTTGTGAATTATATCTTGTGCTATCTTGCTTATATGTAGTTCTTGTTGGTGCACTTAGTTGAGCCTAGCATATTTAGGTTTTGTGCTTGAAGAAAATAAACGTTAGTTTAATTCCGCATTCCTTGAAGACAATTCCGTAATTCTTTTTAAAACGCCTATTCACCCCCCCCCTCTAGGCGACATCTCGTCCTTTCAATTGGTATCAGAGCAAGGTCTCTCCTTGTTTAAGCTTCAGCGCCTTGAGAGTAAAGATGTCAGCTAGTCATTTAGTGCAGAATGACACAATTATTTTTTATGACACATATTATAACTTATGGAGAAATCACATGCTTTGCAATCTTCGGACTTTGTGTCCAAATATAGAGTGATTTCTAGATGTAGGTTTTTCTCCTCCGATGGATCCTCAAAATCTATCTTTCGAGGATTAGAAAAATTTACATCTTGAAGCTCAAGTATCTAATGAAATTTTATTGTTTGTGAGCTCCGTAGTTTACATTTTCTTGATGGGTTAAAAGTGCAAGACATCTCATGAGATATGGACCAAGCTAGCAGAGTCATTTGGTGGGTCCATTTCTCTTGAGGTTGAAAGTGAACCCAAGGAGCTCTCTTCACCTTCACATTATGAAGAGCTCCAAGTTCCTTCCACATCCGGTCGTGATGATTGTTCAAGTTCTTTCACTTCACCAACATGTGACTTGTCACAAGGTAATGATATGGTGAGTGAAGAAATCATATGTGATGATGTTAGGTCTTGTTCTTTGCACCAATGATTCTATTTCTATAAATCCTAATGGTGTAGAGAGTTTGGACCTAAACACTTCTTGCAAGAAATTCTTTACTCATTCTTGTGTTAAAGGTCCTTGCATATCTCCTAGAATTTGCTTGATTAAATTTTGTGATGATATGCTTGTTTCTAGTTGTGGCCATACTCAAAATGATCCTATTTCCTCTAGTTGTTGTATGACAAACCATGTAGAGGAAATTAAAGAAAAATTGGGTCACATAATTAAAGAAGAAATCAATAGAAGAACCAAGAAGGTTGCTATCAAGAGAAGGCAATGCTATGAATGTCATGAGTATGGACATCTCGCAAGAGCTTGTCCTACACTCGACAATGAAGAATGTGCCTCTATTGATGGTCCCTCATCATCTCCCCAAGTTCACATGTGCCTTATGGCAAGCGGGTCAAAGGTAACTCCTACTTTGAATCCCGACACATCTCATAATGATGAGAGTGATGATGATGTTGACGATGATAATGAAGCTTTCTTGCATGAGATGGGAATTGTGTATGCCTCTCTTCGTGGTAATAATGATGCTTGTGCTAAAGTCGAACACTTAAAGGAAACCTTGTTTGAACACAAGGAAACCATTAAGGAATTGCACTCCCTCGTTAATGAGGGGAAACGGAGATTCAATCTCCTCAAGCAAGAGCTATCCGAAGAGAAGCATACTAATTCTTCCCTATCTCAATCTATTAAATCTTATGAGCTTACAAATGCTAAATCTATTAATGATGCTTGTGCTACTAACTCTACTTATTGTGAAGCATCTATATTACAGGAGAATGTTGAGCTAAGTGCTCAACTTGAGTTGCTAACAAGCAATTATAAGAAATTGGAGGAAAGCCATGAAAAGCTCTCAGGCTCTCATGGGGATCTCCTAATCTCTTATAATGGGCTAAAGTTAGCTCATGAGGCAAGTACTACTAAGAAAACATCATGTGAGCGTCATTTGGACATTAGCACTACTTTGAACCAAAATGCTATATTATCTTGTGCTAGTCCTAGTAATTTGTCTAGGCATAACATTGCTACATCTTGTGATGAATTACTTGCTATGCCTTGTTGCTCTAACAATGAAGCTTCTACCTCCTCTAGTACTTGTATTACTACTAACCTTGTAGAGGAAATCAAAGAGCTCAAGGCCCAAGTCACTAGTTCAGAGAAAGACTTCGATAAGCGTCATGAAGGGAAATCCACACTCAATAATATTTTGAGTGTGCAAAAATCCCCTAATGACAAGAGTGGACTTGGAGTCAACTCCAATGACAAGAACAAGTCCAAGAGCAACAAGAAGAAGAAGGGACAAGACCAAGTCAAGAATTTGGCCAAGATTGTTTGCTTCAAGTGCAAGATTGAAGGGCATCATGTGAGATCTTGCCCATTGAAGAAGAAGCACTTGAGTGAGAAGCAACAAGGGAAGCGGGCACAAGGTCAAGCTCAAGCGCGATCTCAAGTTGAAGATAGGCCACTTCCTAAAAAGAAACAAGATGAAGCTTCCCAAATCAAGAAATCAACGAAGAAGAGAAAGGGAAGCACATGTTGCTATATTTGCCGTGAGAAGGGGCACTTTGCTTCTTCTTGCTTAAGCGGTACCTTATCTAATCCTATCATGGTTGACGATGATTATTCTCTTAGGAAAGATAAGTATGGCACCCAAGTTTGTTGGAACTCAAAGTGGTGCCAAGAAAATGACCATTTGGGTTGCCAAGCCTATTATGACTAACCTCTTAGGACCCAACTTGGTTGGGGACCAACAAGCTAAAACTTGATCAATAGGTGTTTATGGAGGGCATTGGAGACTTGGCTACCTCATGAAGAATTAAGGGATCTTCATTAATTTTATTTCATCAAGTTAAGTCCTTGACACTATCATTTTATATCCAATGTGCCTCTTTACGGTAACTTGTACTTAACCTCTTTACATTGTAAGTTACTTGCCCCTTTGTATGTTTTGGTTTTGTACCAAGTATGTGTTTGTATATGTTGTTCCTTATACCTACTTAACTTGTGTATTCAAGTAGGTGTTGGTTGTTTGGCACATCATATACTTGTGTAATACCCCAGAATTTCTAAAGGCTAATTTCGACATAGCTCCTCATAGTTTACCAAAATTTTGACTTCTTGATCCATAAGATGGAAAATCCAAGACCGTAGTTGGATTTTTATTGTCAAGTTGATCGAGAATATGTATATGTTCCCACGAAATCTGAGTTCAAAATAACATTTGGAGTTTTGTTGAAATATAGACTATTCAAGGTATTTTGGATTTTGTTTTCAATTTGGTTTCGAATTTAAAAAGGAACTTAAATACCCACAGACTAGGCCCAGCTTAAGACGGAAGCAAACCCTCCCCAATAACCAGACACCACCGCCGGTAGCGCCATGGACTAGGGCTCCATCTAGTCCCTCGCCGGTCGCTGCTCTGTTGTGGGCGTGTCGGGTCGTCGTCGCCAGGTTCTGCTTGCTCCCTCGTCCGTCGCGTCTTGTTGCCAGGTTTTGGAGTGCCAGGTGCTGGGAGTGGTTCTTCTGTTTGAACATCCATCCTAAGGCAAGTGCATGTTGAGCCCTTTGTGTTATGACTGATGTCATTGCTTTGCTGTCAGCGTGTTGTTCTTCTTCTTTCGATGTTTCTGTTTGGTGCGTATGCGACGATTTTGTTTTAAGCTAGGGCGGTGATAAAGTTACAGGTAACTATTCCGCAGAGGTCGGTGAGTTAAGTTATTGTGTAACTACTCCGGTGAGGTTGAGCTAGGTCGGTGATAATTCATGTGATTAACTATTCCGCAAGGTCGGTGAGGAAGTTAACGGTGAATATTCCAGAATGCTCCAACGATAAAGTATAAGATATATAAAATCATTTCTGGTTCTCCTTCGGAATGAGTATTGGAATGTGTATCTTGTTGTTTCGGCTCTACATTGTACTTTGATGAGTATATCTTTACTCATTCTTGTTTTTCCTCTATTTTATTTGGATTTTAGGTATTCAGTGTGGCGACATGCATGGGAGGGAGTAGTTCACTTCCACTTCAACACACATCTACACTACACATCATAGAGATTCACGGCACATGTTTGTTAGATTGTCATTAGCACTTAATCATGTTACTTGAAGTCCTTTGCATGTATTGTGATCTTTTGGTTGTTTTAGTTTTAATGCTTGTGTCATGAAGTGGTTATGCATTGTGTGAACTGCATAGACATTTCTATCATAAATGGACATATTATATTGTGGTTTGCCCATCGTTCTAATAAACAAAGGAGATGCTGCCAAAAATTTGCTTGGTCATAGGTTTTGTATTAAATTGGGAAGTGCGGTAGCACTGCCAGATATATAGAAACCTGGGGTGTTACAGTTGGTATCAGAGCATAGGTTTTAGATCTCTGGAATAGGAAGGGTTGAGAATGAAAACTTAGTTAAAAAATATATATAGATAGGATAAGGAACTAAATTTTGAAAGAAACAAACTATCTTTTATATTTGCTTAAACCACTAAAACTTGACTTAGGACCAAACGATTAAAACTTGACACACTAATGCACAATAGGATGGGCTTTGGGTATTCATTGCATCTATGCTTTCATGTTTTTTAATTGCTAAATTGCTCAGTTAGATGTTATTGCACATGTTGGTAGGTTGTTGGACGTGAGGGGCTTGTAGTGGCAGGCGTGAGAAAGTTTCACATTGGTTATTTGTCTTCTGGTCTTTTTTACTATTATTTGATTTGACCTTATTAATATTAAAATTTAGTTTGTTTGTGGATTCTCTTAAGTTTTAATGTTGTCAGTAATGTGAGAAAAACTGAACATTTTTTCCTTCTAAAGCTTCTAGGTGGTTGGATTGAGGCTCAATTGATTTGTTTAGTAATGTTGATGTCTATTAGATTGGATTGGATTTGGTGAGTACCATACAAGTGATATATAAGAAGGATTAGCTATCAATCTTTATCTCCTTGAGATAAAACTGACTTAGCAAGATGAAGTTGGAGTGATAGTATGTTTAGTCTTGAATTATTTATGCTTAATTAATTACGATATTGGACCGTTAAAGTTGGAATTATCCTGTGATAGAATTTAGTTTTGATAAAGTTTTAAACGGCTTATGGATATATCATTTTATTTGGTACGAAGCAGATATTTTATTGATTAGTCCATCGTATATTAGTTGGAAAGCTAGGTAGAAATGGTAATGTATTTCTTTTGGATTGCAAGTATAAATATATCTTAGTTTCCCTAGAGGATACTTGAGAATTGGAAGATTTGAGTAGCATATGCTATTTTACGTAAATGGTAGGTGGATTTGGATCACATAAACTGGAAGTTCCCCATATAAAGTTTGGTGGATTTTCTAGAAATATGCAAAATGCTCGAGGATTAGTGCCTTATTCCATTTACATGTTTCTTTTGGTGGTAGTCTTATGCCAATGGTCAATGAGTTGGGTGATTTGTTACTTATGGTGGCACCAAGAATATTATGGGGACATAGTACTAAAGTTAATTATTTGGATAAATTTGGTAGGATGGGCCACGAAATATAGTTGATCTTGAGTCACCAGGATTGGGTTAGGTGGTTCTAATAGGATGATTGCATCGATACATGAAGCCTAATGGGCATGATTAGCTTCATTTTTTTACTATAGAGGTGGTGATCTAATAGTGTGATAATGATTGGAAATCCTGAAGCCGAGAGTTACTTCTGGAATATATGGATTGTAGTTTTGTGCAAATTTTGGAGATAGGTTAAGCTAGTTAGAAAGTGAAGAATGGTTTATTTGTGCTTGTTAGTACTATGAATGCAATGAGAAGAGTTAGATTTTTAAGTAATCTTGATCATATGACTTTGAGTGGTATCATGACCATGTGTCGCCTTTCCCCCTAAGTATTTTTGAAAGTTTCTAATATACAATAACCAGGGCCGCATAGAGTTTAATCTTAGTTCTTGTGGTTGTCGTGTTGTTAAGTACAATAATTTGGAAGACCGCATTGGAATGTGTTTTTTATATCTTCAAGCCATTGGTTCAATTTTCTACATGATTTTAAACTAATGATTAACATTTATAGTTGCCTACTTAGCTCACTCGAAGCAATGTTTATATGATTTATTTGAATTGGACTGGTTGATTTATTAGTGATTGTGACCATTACATTTTTGGAAGTCTTTTCCTTATTTTCTGTACCTAGTGAGGAGTGGATCTTTCGTAATGTTCTTTCTTGTTCCTATGTGGGCCCTTGGCTAGTGAGTATCGGAGATCGAGTCGTGTTCGGGTACCCTATTGTAGTAACAAACCTTCTTTGAAGTTTAAGTGGACCATTGGTTCTCGGATGCTCCTAAACGGTTTTCAAGAACTTAAGTGCATTTTGGGCAAGAAAGCTTTGACCCTTAGATTGTCCTATGTCCTGGTGTTCCACGGTCAACCAATTTTAGCCTCATAAACCCTTGACAACTAATCAACCAAATGTAGTAGAGTTCTTAGTTCCCTAGCAAACCTAGAAATAGTAGTTGTATCATTTTGCTAGTTATGTTTGTCTGTTAGAGTGGAACATATTCCTCTTCTTTCAAGAGAGACAGAGTTGTTGCTTTGATTCTTCCTAGTGGCGCAAACTTATATCCAAATTTTGGTTCAATCGAGAGGATATAATCTATCTCGTAAGCTTGATAAATCTTGTGTACCAGGGCTCTTGTCCTTTTTATAGTGAAGGGGTGACATACTTAGTAGAACTATTCTAGGAGGTAGATTAGTTTTTGTTGTGGCTTTGTTGATTGATGAATAGGGCTTTATCTTGGATTTCTGTTCATGCCCATGGAATCTTTTGCAATGCCAAGTGAGGTTGCCCGAGTGTTAGTCTGCGTGATTTATCTATCCATGTATGGGGTTAATGGTTCGAGTGCGGGATGGATTGGCCCCCATACCACTTACTCTTACTATTTTCCCTTCTTACGTTGGATTGGTCAATCTTTGTGTGCTTCGCCTTTAGTTCAAGATCGTCTCGTGTTTTAGCCTAAAACTTAGAATTGATTAGTGACCCTGATATGGGCACGAGGGAGGAGGTGAAGCCCAATTTCAGGACTCCACCAAGATGAGGGAAGCTCGTTGCTGATTGGCACACCAGGACGAGGCTGGCCCGATCTTCTCGTGAGCGATGCGATGGTGATGATGGCAGCGGATGATTGTCGGGGATAACTTGGTGTCACCGATGAACTCTCCTCGCTTGAACCCTGATGCCAATGCAACAACTCTCAAACCCTGTAGGATATTCACGACTCCACACACTTGCGCACGTAGCCGTCGACCACGAAACGGTAGTTTGCAATCTACTGATTCCCAATGGAACAACAGATCACACTAAACTTGCAGCAGTATATCACCAAATCGAGATGAATTGGTGCGGAAGAATTCAGATGAATGCTTACAGCAGTTCAATAAAGTAATCTTTAGTCTAAACGTGGTCTAACCCTAATTGAGGGGGCGCCCAGGGGTATTTATAGGTGGCTGGGCGTCCTCAACATTGACCTGGCCTAAAACCATCCTGGTTTGGGCCCAAACTGACTCAGTTCGACTCAAACGGGTACATACCGACCCATATATGGGTTCGGCCTATTTCTGGCATGCAGGCCATGTGTGTAGCGCGCCTTAGACGTGTAGACATTGTGTCGTAGGCAGTCCTAGTGCGCCATCATGTGCTTGTGCTCATCCAGACTTGATCTCCACTGAGATCAAGTGCGTGCCAGAAATAGGCCGAACCCATATATGGGTCGGTATGTACCCGTTTGAGTCGAACTGAGTCAGTTTGGGCCCAAACCAGGATGGTTTTGGGCCAGGTCAATGTTGAGGACGCCCGGCCACCTATAAATACCCCTAGGCGCCCCCTCAATTAGAGTTAGACCACGTTTAGACTAAAGATTACTTCGTTGAACTGCTGTAAGCATACATCTGAATTCCTCCGCACCAATTCATCTGGATTTGGTGATATACTGCTGCAAGTTTAGTGTGATCTGTTGTTCCATTGGGAATCAGTAGAAAAAAAAGGCCATCGCCCCGCGTGCCATGCGCCTGAGGACAGACACCTTCTGTTCTCGAGCGAGGCCGCGGCCGCCTGCTCTCGATTGCCCTAGGCTCGTCGAGCGATCGGGGTTCTTTCCTCGCCTCACTCTATTATCCCCACGGGCCGGTCATTGCCCAGCCAAGCGAACGTGGGCTGGCCCAACTGCTGAGCGGCTCGCTCGCCCTCGCCTGGGAGGTTTTGGTCGCTAGACCCCAGACCGTGTCTGAGGTCAAGCGTGCTGCCTCCTCTGCTCTTTGTTTCTGTTTCTGAGTTCTGTGTCGCCGAAGACCGTGAAAAGCAGCTAGAATTGATCGCTTACCATCATACATCGACAGATCTCTAGTCGGATTCAATGAATACGTAAAGGCTGCACTAGTCTGCAGATTTTTGCTTGACGGTGGACATTATTTACTTGACAGAGGACATTAGTTGCTGCTACATTTTTGCATTCAGCAATCAGTAACGGCTGAGTACATATAAAGATGGATTCCTTTTCGGGAGATGTTTTTGGCAATAGGTGCTATATTGGCAAGAAGTCTAGTGATGTTTTCAATGATTATCTTGATATCAAGAAGAGAGTGCCGCTATCCAAGCCTAGCTGGCATTTACATAAACTTGCGATAATTGCGGAGTACCACGATTGGGAAAGGCACATGGAACAGGGTTTCCGTCGATGTCGCACATACAATGACAAGTTTAGTAGCTATGATGGATATGGTCTTGCTTACCGGCGTGTGGACACTGAAGTAACCAGATGGTGGTGCAAGGCGGTTGGAAGAAATGAGTTTGATTGTACTTGGGAGGACTTCATGAAATTTCTCCGTGATGGTTTTGTGTTACCGTATATGGAGGAAATAGAGCAGCCACCCAAGTTTGTGCATGGGCTAGAGGACGTTGGCAAGAGCATAGCTCCTATACCGAAGGTCGCGATAGCTGTGACTCCTTATGAGAAGTTGATAGTTGTTCCATTGCCGACAGTTAGCAAGGTGGCAGCCAAAAATTCTGAATTGTCAGCGGTTGCTGTTGTCAACGCTCATGTTGTCAAGGATGTCGTGGAGGAGCTTGTACCATTGAGTGGGCTGAATATGCAACTCAAAAGAGTACATGATGAGACTTGTATGACAGCGGATAGAGGCCAGCAATGGAATTTATTTCAGGCGTAGTGCATAATCAAAGGCAAAGCATGCAAGTTGATGATTGACAGTGGTAGTTACTGTAATGGCATCAGCAAGTCAGTTGTGGAGGCTTTGAGTTTATCCACATGGCGTACTCCAGAATCGAGGCATGTTGAGTGGGTTAATAGCTGCGGTATGCTGAAGATTACTCACAAGGTGCGTGTGCCATTTACAGTTGATGACTATGTTGATGAGGTGGAATGCGATGTGTTGCCATTAGAGGTGTGTGGGCTGTTACTTGGACGTCCATGGCAGTATGATCGCAATGCTATGCATTCTGGGAGAGCAAATACATATTCCTTTATGCATGATGGCAAACAGTGGACTTTGAAGCCTATGCGTGATGATCAAATCAAGTCCGATGTTGTGTTGGTGGTTCGCAAGGAGAAGTTGCATAAAGCTATGCATGCTGGGAGAGCAAATACATATTCCTTTATGCATGATGGCAAACAACGGACTTTGAAGCCTATGCGTGATGATCAAATCAAGTCAGATGTTGTGTTGGTGGTTCGCAAGGAGAAGTTGCATAAAGCTAAGCCACAACCAGGGCTAGCTAAGGTGCAGCATGAGGAGCATGATGCGAATAGCGTCAGTGGTGATATTGTTTCAGCCAGGCCTGTATATGACAAGCCAGTTGTTCTTGTTAGTGACAAGCCGGTTGAAGTCAAGCCTCATATTGATGAAGGGATGGATATGTCAGCATGTATTCCATATGTTCCACTTCCAGTTCATGTTGACATGGGTGTTCAGACTGATGATGGTGGTGCTGATTGTGTTCCGGTATATACGGTGCCGCGGGTAGTCAGCCACAGTTTTGTTAGAACACCTCGGAGACATTTTGTTGGAGCAGCAGTGCGTGTGCATACAGGCAAAGATGGACGTGTTCATCAGTTGTGTGGCCCGGGCGTTACTACTTTGCAGGGTCATGCTAAGCAGGTTCATGTTCAGCAACGCAAGGTTCCAGCAAGGATTGAGAAGAAGAAGGTGGAGCCGCCTAAGTACAAGTTCATTTGGCGACAAAAAGAGGTGCAACCACCCAGGGCTGTATCAAGTCGAGCTGGCCAAGAGGGAGGATGTGGTGAGGAAGGCAAGCAAGACTTAAAGACGGCGAATATGCGTGGTGCTATTGTTGATATTCCGCCACCTTTTCGAGCAGACCCTCACGCGTTGGGGACAACGCTTTTTGAAGGGGGGGGAGGATGATATGGGCACGAAGGAGGAGGTGAAGGCCAATTTCAGGACTCCACCAAGATGAGGGAAGCTCGTTGCTGATTAGCACGCCAGGACGACCTACGATATGAAATAATTTAGTCTAATGTTGTGTCAGCAATTTACATATCTGCTTATGTTATTCCGTGTGCTAGGTCATGTTATGGGCCACTTAGAATTATTTGTGTTTTGGGTTTGGGCCTGTCCAAGCCCAATAGTTTTCTGGCCATCTATATAAGGAGGCCAGCAGTCTAGGGTTGAGGGGAGTTCAGTTGTTTAGTCTAAAACTATCGTGTGCTCCACCATGTATCATCCCTCTGGGGAAACGGCGCTGCCGTGTTATCAAATAAAGATTGCTGCGAGGGTTCTTGTGTTCATCAAGAATTATCAGGCTCAGGTTTGAGGCGTGGTGATCTTCATCACGTTGCTTGCTGGATTCGTTCCTCTTCTTCAGGTGACGTTCTTCGCGTTATTGGAAGATTAGTTATCCAGGTTGACTCGCTGTGAAAGATTGGGACACAACTCCAAGGATCACCGGCGTGATCCTTATCAGACCCTTAATATAAACTGACATGGTTCCCAAGGGTAGGATTACGGTGAGAATGAGCCTAACTTGTGATCTTTGAAAATTGTGTTTGAAGAGTTGTCCTTATAGTAGCCCGCCATGAGTTTTCTTGGTCTACGTACTATATTCTATTATCAAGCTAGTTAACTAGCCAATAAGTTGAAAGATTATTTGTAGTGTCCAAGTCTTGCCTACAACTTGCCATAGCTACCCATGTTTTTTGATTGATATACAAAATTCTTCGAGTAATGTGGAGTTGACTGCAAAAGGGTGCAATACAAAATTTAAGACAACTTTTCACCACTTGCGATATGGATAATCGACTACATAGTGTGAAAATGGGAAGATATATTTGGATCATATAAAATCTTGAAAGGGCAGATCATGATGGTTTGTCGTGTTCACATTGCCTATAATAGTGATTATCATGATGACATGAAGCTTATTTTGTATAAAAGAAAGTATAGGTTTCAGACTTGTTGTAATGTCTAGGAGGCAGTGCTTGGACTGAATTTTGTTATAAACATAGTAGAAAAATTAGTCGTGGAGACCAGTCAATATATATTAGATGCAAATTAGGAAAAGAGTTATGCCCAATCAAACAGTCTAAGTGTCAAACTTCCAACTGGTCAGGTGTTAATTTTTATAGGAGTGCCCCTTTACTAAGGGTGTTTATGAGATACAATATTAAACAAAAACTTAGTCCATCTTATATTGAACCTTTTAAGATAGTGGCCGAGTTGGAAAGTTAACTTATCGTTTGGAGTCAGCTGAGTCATTGAAAGGTGAACATATAGTGTACCTTGTCTCAATTTTGAAAGCACTTTCAAGGCCAACATTAGAGTCATACAATCAAGAAACATTTAACTTTTAAAACTCACTTGTCAAAGTTGTAGGAGGAGGCCAGTAAAATAATGCGATTATACACTTAAGTTTGTTAAGATTCTTTGAACAAATGAAGCAGAGTGAGAAGCGACGTGGGATCTCTTGAATGAAGGATGCGAGAGAAATATCCCGAGCTATTTACACCTTGGGAGTAACTATGATTTGTTTATACTTCAGTTTTCTTGTAAGTGAGAATTCGAGGGCGAATTCCGATAAACGGGTGGAGAATGTAATACCCCAGAATTTCTAAAGGCTAATTTTGACATAGCTCCTTATAGTTTACAAAATTTTGACTTCTTGATCCATAAGATGGAAAATCCAAGACCGTAGTTGGATTTTTATCGTCAAGTTGATCAAGAATATGTATATGTTCCCACGAAATCTGAGTTCAAAATAACATTTGGAGTTTTGTTAAAATATAGACTATTCGAGGTATTTTGGATTTTGTTTTCAATTTGGTTTCGGATTAAAAAGGAACTTAAATACCCACGGCCTAGGCCCAGCTTAAGACGGAAGCAAACCCTCCCCAATAACTAGACGCCGCCGCCGGCAGCGCCATGGACTAGGGCTCCATCTAGTCCCTCACCGGTCGCTGCTCTGTTGTGGGCGTGCCGGGTCGTCGTCGCCAGGTTCTGCTTGCTCCCTTGTCCGTCGCATCTTGTTGCCAGGTTTTGGAGTGCCAGGTGCTGGGAGTGGTTCTTCTGTTTGAACATCCATCCTAAGGCAAGTGCATGTTGAGCCCTTTGTGTTATGACTGCTGTCATTGCTTTGCTGTCAGCGTGTTGTTCTTCTTCTTCCGATGTTTCTGTTTCGTGCGTATGCGACGATTTTGTTTTAAGCCAGAGCGGTGATAAATTTACAGGTAACTATTCTGCGGAGGTCGGTGAGTTAAGTTATTGTGTAACTACTTCGGTGAGCTTGAGCTAGGTCGGTGATAATTCACATGATTAACTATTCTGAAAGGTCGGTGAGGAAGTTAACGGTGAATATTCCGGAATGCTCCAACGATAAAGTATAAGACATATAAAATCATTTATGGTTTTCCTTCGGAATGAGTATTGGAATGTGTATATTGTTGTTTCGGCTCTGCATTGTACTTTGCTGAGTATATCTTTACTCACTCTTGTTTTTCCTCTGTTTTATTTGGATTTTAGGTATTCAGCGTGGCGACATGCATGGGAGGGAGTAGTTCACTTCCACTTCAACACACATCTACACTACACATCATAGAGATTCATGGCACATGTTTGTTAGATTGTCATTAGCACTTAATCATGTTACTTGAAGTCCTTTGCACGTATTGTGATCTTTTGGTCGTTTTAGTTTTAATGCTCGTGTCATGAAGTGGTTATGCATTGTATGAACTGCATAGACATTTCTATCATAGATGGACATATTATATTGTGGTTTGCCCATCGTTCTAATAAACAAAGGAGATGCTGACAAAAATTTGCTTGGTCATAGGTTTTGTATTAAATTGGGAAGTGCGGTAGCACTGCCAGGTATATAGAAACCTGGGGTGTTACAACTTGTGTGTTTGCTTTGAGCCTCTAATGCATCTTTATGGTATCTTATTTGGCTCTTATCGAGTGATTAATGGAACATCCTATTTTGGGGGAGTGATTTGTCATTGGCACCTCACAATCCTATAAAGGTGTGCACATGAGTAATACCACTTAGTATTGACATTGCAAGATTATCTAGTCACTGTGTGGTATGCCATACTCATGAGAAATTCAAATTCTATATCTCCATTAATTATATCTAGTTGGATTTTATTTGCCTCTTGTAGAAAAGAATTTAATGTCACATTATGGGGGAGTAATATGCCTTGTGCATATCACAAGCCTAGGAAATGTGAACATTTTAGGTATTGCCACTTAGAGTTGATATTGTTAATTATCTTGTTCCTAGGTGGCATGTTTGCTCAAACAAGCTCTGTTCTTTCTTAAAAGATTTTGTTGCTCATTTCTTTGGTCTTGGTTTGAGTAGGTATTCTTGGTGCGGTTTTACTCAAGTATATTTCTCTATATCATAAGTAGGAAACCATTTCCTTCAAGATACTCTAATCATTGCTTGCATGATTGTTTGTCTATTATTGGAGCTACCAAGAATCCTTTTTCGTGCATGGTTCTTAAATTGAATAATTAACCATATGCCTTTTATTTTGAAGTTGATCTTGAATATCTTTGCAATACACCACCAGAAAATAATTCCAATATGAACTTCTTGTCTCTGACAATTGGTATTCATATATATGTGTGGTAATTCTTCTAGATCATCTTCACCTTAGAATTTGCCTCTTATTGCCCTTATTTATTTCCAAGAAATTCGTTTTTGACTCCCATTGTCTTTTGCCTTCTTGAGGATCTTTTTGCTTGACTTCGTCTCGTCTCTTGATCCCCATCAAGTGTGTGTTGTTGTAAGACAAACCTTTTCTTTTCGGTACTTGTGCCATTGTGAAAAGTGTAGAGGGTTTGGTTTATTTGTTGGAACCTTGCTCTTTTGGGAGTTAGTTATCTCTTTCCTTCTTCTATGACTTATTTGCTCGAATGAGATAAATCCTTGAGCATGTTTTTATTTATTTATTCTTTCATGATCAATAAGTTGTTAGGTTCATTTGTCAAATTTTATGAATAAATCATTTGTTGATTTGTTCCCTTGATATCATTTGGACAAATAATGTGTTTTACCACACCTTTTATACCTCCTTTGTAATATCCCGGAATTTCTAAAGACTAATCTTGGCATAGCTCCTTATAGTTGACCAAAATTTGACTTTAGATCCATAAGCCGTATGGAAAATCAAGACCATAGTTGGAGTCGTATCGTCGTGTTGTTCAAAATTATGTATAAGGTTCCGCGATTCTGAGTTCAAAATAAAATTTAGAGTTTTGTTAAAATATAGACAATTAGAGACATTTTTGGATTTTTGTTTTCAGTTCAGATTTGGATGGAAAAAAATGAAGTTAAATCCCCACGAGTTAGGCCCAGTCCAAACTTGAACCAAACTCGCCCGCACAACCAGACACCACCGCCGGCAGCGCCATCGACTAGGGTTCCGCCTAGTCTGCCGCAAGTAGCTGCTCCAGCATCGAGTCGTCGCCCCGTCGCCTGCATCTGCTCGGCTCCCTCGTCGTCGCCGTTGCTTTCCAGGTATCCAAGTCTGTCCGTCCTAGGGACTAGCTTTGTCGTGGTTCGATTGTCTGGTTCGCACAAATTCAATCGCCGGGCATTCCTGTAGTTAGACAATCTCTCCTAGCTAGCAGTTTCCAATTAGTAGTTAGTATTAGTACATGCACCGATGTGGTATTTCCCCAAATTGCTGCCCGCATAAGGTCTTTGCTCGTTCAGGTACTGGTGCCGATGTTAGAAACTGTCTGCTTTCAGATCTGGTAGTCAGTCTATTCAATCAGCTAGCCATCGATTTGCGCAAGTACTTGCAGGTAATCTAATATGGAGAAAATACGTGTCTTACAGTGAACTATTGTTGTATTTGATTGAGGAGCTTGTACGATTAGGTGTAGCTCCTGTGTAGGTAGCTGGCCTAATTAGCAGACGAGTAAGAATTTATAACTGGTGTCTGCAATCTTAACTAAATCGTGTATCTTGGCTTAGTCCATCTGCTGTGGCTGTTCCCGTATAATATATTGTCCTGCGAGAAATCTTGGTAGTGGCTACACGTTTTGACTGAGAATAAGAATTATGGATTTATTATCAGTGTAAACTGATTGTCTGCAGTACATATGATTTATCTCATAGTAGTATCTGAAAAGACGACCTTATCGCAGGTTTGGAAGCTACAGGCGTCGGAAGCGGGTCTGCTGTTTGAACGTTTCTGCTGTTTGTTTCTTAGGCAAGTGCGAGATGGAATTTCTTACTTATGATTGCCACCTTTAATCTTTGCTGGTTGTACGCATGGTTTTCAATTTAGTCATACATCATTCATTTAAGGCATAGGTTGACTATTCCGGAACTGACCGGTGAGAAATGTCAAATATGTCTAGTCCGGTGAGAGAATGACGCGGGTGTCTATTCCGGAAAATTCAGTTCAGCAATGCATCAATAATCGCATTTCCGTATTCAGTTTAGATCATATCTTCTTATAAATGTCTGTCCATTTTTCGGTTTTATGTTGTACTTGGCTGAGTATTCTTTACTCACCCTTATTTGTTATTTCTTGGTTTCTATTTGGGTTTTCAGGTACTCGTCGTAGCGGCATGCATGGGCGGGAGTAGCTCACTATCACTTGGACACACTATCAACACTTCATATTATAGAACTTGATACCAATGAATTCATAGAACATCATTAAGTCTTTATCTTTGTACTTGGAGTCATCCATATGGTTTGTGAGCATTTGGTCGCTCTAGAATTATAAATGTTTGTGACATGGAGTTGCTATATGATTGTGTGGATGCCTATTGAAGTTATCGATTGTGGACCGATATTTCCTATTTTTTTGCATGTCTTGGTTGTCCTTAAACAAAGGAAGTGCTGCCAAATTTTCATGGTCTTCGGTTTTAATTAATTTGGTGAGTGTGGTAACACTGCTAGGTAGTTAGAAACCTGGGATGTTACATCCTTGTACTCTTGCTGTTTTTGTCTAAATTGTATCTTCTTTGGATCTTGAAAGCTAGGTGCATGCATATTCTCTTTATGCTTAATTTAGTATCTTAGTTGCTTTCTTTGATCCAATATATATGTTATACTCCATCAAATCCTAAATGGCTAAGATGTGCATGAAATTCAAATTTCATCTCTTACTATGCACATATTTATATGGAGTTTATCATATGTATTGTGGTTAGTCTAACCACTTTGGACCCAATAAGTTTGGGGACCAAGATGTACTTGGATGTTGTCTTAGGTACATTGGAGATGCAATAGATGCTTTTCTCATTTATAAGGAAGGTGCTATCACCATATGATTTCAATTGGTATCCATATCAAAACAAACCTCTTGTATGCAATTTATTCCCGGATAAGCTGCATATTAGTTTCTATTATTCATTATATAAACCCTCTTGTTGAGATTGTCATCAATTACCAAAATGGGGGAGATTGTCAGGGTAAATTGCCCCTAAGTGTGTATTTGGTAATTAATGACAATCCCTATAGACTAATGTTTTCATTGAGCTTTTTTATGAAGGAATTGTTCATAGGAATTGCTTGAAGTCCATGTGTTGGATTCTAGGCTTGGATGCCATGAAGATAAAGTTATAAGTATTGGCATCAAGATCATTGAATAGAAGAGATGAATCCAATATGATCAAGAAGAAGAAATAAAGATGTAGTTCTTGTCTAGAACTCAAGTAACCCATGCTCTAGCTTATGTGTTAAGACCAGGAGTCTCAAGATCTTGAGAGTTTTGCTACAAGAGAAGAATTCAAGATATGGCTCTATGTCGAGGTCATGATGGTCTCATGAGTTGAGATATGATTGACTAATACCTAGAGCATGCAATCAAATGAAGAATTCTCTATGTGGCTCAAGATATTGTGATAGAGTATGAGAAGATTCAAGGTTGACCAAAACAAAGATCAAAGATTGGATTCTAGATTGGTCAACACATGAAGCATAAGGAATGTGCCACATGGGACCAATCGGTCTTGTGGTATGGTAAGGTTTGTCAATTATGCTTTATGAACTAACCCATTACATATGTGTGTTTGTGTTGTCTATATGGGTTAGGTATTGTGTCATGGATATGCATCACTAGTGATATTACATATAGCCCATGAGAAGACGACATCAAGTGGTGGTTGTCATCAAGGTTGAGAAGTGCAAGTTCAAGATAACCATCTCGAGAAGATCATATGCTTGAAGCTTGTCATCCATTTGGTGATAATGGAATTGTGAAGACATGCCTTAGTGAAGCTATCCCATAGTGGTGTGTGGGGGGAGAAAATTGGAAGTCTTCACAAAGCAACAATGATCAAGTGATGCATTCCGGCTTGACGGAAGCATGAAGCATCTCATCAAGGTCAAGCGGGATGCGCAAGGAAAAGGTTTGATAAGGACATCCCTATTACACCACCATTATCTCCTGCTCCTATTGATGATGAAGATGTTGCTGCGAAGAAGTCCAACGAGATTAGGATTGGACCAATCACAAGAGCACGTGCAAAGCTATTGGAACAACAGGTGAACTCACTCTTAATTGAACCTGATGTTTTATTTAATGAGAGCTTTATACTACCTAAGTCTATGAATCTATGTATGATTAGGTTTGTTGATAACACAAGCATTGCACGAGGAGGAGATGCGTCGCAGCGAGATGAGCAAGACTTGATGATCAAGTGCGCGAGGGAGGAGAGGGAGGCAGGCGCACCCGGAGATCACCAGAACATCAAGTCTACATGAGAGAGTACGAGATGGCGCGCTAGGACAGCCTTCGACGTGATGTATACGAGTCTAAGGCGCGCCACACTCATGGCCTGCGTGCCAAAATAGGCCGAACCCATGTATGGGTCGGTATGTACCAGTTTGAGTCAAACCGAGTCCGTTTGGGCCCAAAACAGGTTGGTTTTGGGCCAGGTCTTTGCCCAGGACGCCCCAACCCCTTTAAGTACCCCTGGGGCGCCCCCTTTTGTCGTTGAGACTACGTTTAGATTACCCCCAAACATCAGAACGAAATTGCTTGTAAGCTTTCCTCTGAAATCATATATTCCTCTGTGTTTCGCTCGGAATATCTACCCCACTCCAAGTTTGTTTCGATCTGCAGTTTTGCTACTGAGAATTCAAGTGTGATCTATTGTTCCATTAGGAATTAGGAGATTGCAGAACCGCTTCGTGGTCGGCGGCTACGTGCGCAGGTGTGTGGTGTCTCGAATATCCATAGGGTTGAAGATCTGTTGCATTGGCAACGGGAGAACAGCCGAAGAGTTCATGTGCGTCTCACAGATTATCCACCAAGTTATCATCCATCTACATCGGCTCACTGAGAAGATCGGGCAACCCCTTATCATCTTGGTATCAGATTCCAGCGCTTCCTCGGTGAGCATCCACAATTTCATCCCTTTAGATTCGTTGTTATTGTCGTCCTATCTAGAAAAAGCCTAAAAAAAATTAGGGTTCTTAGTTTCGCCATAGCCTAGATTGCATCGAGTTACTTGTTTTAGTCGCTGATCGTCTTTTCGAGTATCTTTTCTTCCAATCTGTAGGAGTCTAGGATCCTCGTTCTTTTCTGTATCTTCATTTCGGTTTTCATCTTCGTTTGGTCGCTGTTTGATCTCATCGGAGCCGGCGGCTGTGCACTTGTGTTCGTCACGAAGCACCTTGGCAGATCCGATCGGCAGCCTTTGGCACAAAAAAAAGGAAACCGCCTCGCTCGCCCAAGGGCAGAGATTGTCTGCCCCCAGGCGAGGCCGCCCGATCGGAAAGGAGCGTGGCCGCTCGCTCATGCTCGCCAGACCACAGAGGCCGTCTGGCCTCGAGCGTCGGCGCCTCGCATCTCGGCTCCAGCGATCGCTCGAGCGCACAAAGACGAGGGCGTCCGCAATCTAGCGCTACAGGCCGGCCCAATTGCAGTCGGTAAAAATAAAAAAAAACAGGCCGCCCCGTCGCCCCAAGACGGAGATCGTCTGGGTTTGGGCGACGCTATCGACGCCCAGGCGCAGGGCACGCTGGCCCCTGGCGCTGCTCGGGTCGCTACAGCGCAAAGGCTGTCTGGCCTCTAGCGCCAGACAGGCCTAAGACCTTTTGGCCCGAATTACTTAGTAAAAAAGAGTAAAAAAAGGGGGACGTACACTGTAATTACTCTACAGTACACGCTGCACCCAAATCAAAAAAAAGAGACAAACAATACTTTGGCCTCGCCAAGTTTTCTGCCGCGACACACGTTTCCGACGTTTCTCTCCCGTGACAGCGTGTATCCGATATTCGTTGTCGTGCGTTGTTTCCGACGCCGTCAACTTCTGCCGCGCCACAGTTTCGGTCAGTTTCTCTGCCGCGGTGTCCACATAACGTAACTCCTACATATTTTTGAGAGCTTTAGCTACCGCCATTCTACAGCATCGTGTTAGGAGCTTACCCATCGAGACTAGCATTTTCGTGCTTATGAGGCTGCTGCCGTGTGTGTGCGCAATCTTGTGCCTGTTTTCCTTTGAGCCAGCTAGCGTCTCTCTTGTGCATTGCAACACGAGCTCTTGTGCGTTGTCACTTATATCTGTTGAGCTCTTGTTCAGAGTTGCTTTGCCTCGTTTATCTCCACCGTGTGAGTTTCCGTGGGTTCTTTGTCATACGATCAGCACTAGGACTTGTACTTTGGTGTAGTTAGGTATCCATACCAAGCCCCACCATATACCCTGGTTGTCGTGTGATAGTCTTTCCCTCGGTATTCGTTACATCACATCCGTGCATGTTTTTGCCTATACAAGTTGGTAAGCTCTTGTATTCACTTTGGAACGGTAAGATACCACGTTTCTCTTAGTTTCGAGTGAGTTGTGAGAGTTCCACCATACACCTATTTTTGTTTGCACTAACCTACTAATCATGTCTGAGTCTGATGATGTACAGCAAAAAAAGGATCCAAATGAGGTCGTGCGTTGGAATGAATACGAAGCTCTTCGTGATACTTTGACGAAGAGGTTCAATGCTGTTTGTGATAGTTTACATCACGATGTTCTTGCTGTTGACAATAAGCTGAATGCAACACATGATATAGCCACTGCGACATAAGAAACTGTGACCACAATTCAGCGTTCTATTGCAGATTTGACTCAAGCTGTGCATACGTTGCAAGCTTCTTTTGATCGTCCACCTCACCAGCAACCACTTGATCATGAGGCTGCCGCGAGTGTCCAGGATGATACTCACGCACATGATGATGCTAATGCTACAGCTGCTGCTGGTCGTCGTGAAGGATTGCTTCTTGGTGGTCACGGTGGTCGTGGGAATGGAGGCCGTGGTGCTGGTATTCCGCCTGGTCGTGGTTTTGCTCCTATCGGCGCACGTCATCGCTTTGATGATGATTTTGCCCAACCAGCCCACCGTAATGATGATGGGCTGGGCAAACCAAAGTTCACTGTACCCAAGTTTGTTGGTTCTACTGATGTGGAAGAGTACCTCAATTGGGAGCTGAAGGTGGAAAAACTATGGCGCATGCATGAGTACACCGAGGATAGAAAAATAAAACTTGCATCTTTGGAATTTGATGGATATGCATTGCTTTGGTGGGATAATATTGTTCAGTCCAGGCTTGAAGCTCGAGAGCCACCTATTACTACATGGAGGGGTATGAAAGAAGCGATGCGTGCTCGTTTTATTCCCCGCAATTATATTCGTTCTCTCTATGATAGATTGACGAATTTGAAGCAAGGTCTTAAGTCTGTTGATGACTATTATCAGGAGATGGAGTTGATTATACAACGTGCTAGGGTGCGCGAACTAGAGGAACAAACAATGCAGTGTTTTCTTACTGGTTTAACTTACAACATTCGACGCATTGTTCGGCATCACCAATACTATGATATGACAGATTTGCTTCATCAAGCACGTGAGGCAGAATTGACATTGGCTGAAGATGCTAAATTTGGACCTCGCTCTACAACAAGTAGATGTCGTTTTTCCCCCCGGACAGACCCTAGTGTGCCTACCTCTAGTGGTACTTCTGGATTCCGTGGTAATACTTCCTCAAAACCTGATTCAGTTATTTCCAATGCCAAGAAAACATCACAACCTGCTGCAAGTGGTACTGGTTCCTCCAATTCTACAGCAAGAAATAGGGATATGAACTGTCATACATGTGGTGGCAAGGGTCACTTCCGGCGAGACTGTCCCAATAAAAAGGTTGTGTTGATAAATGAGGAAACTGAAGAGTATGAGACAGGTGATGATGCTGATCCAAATTCGGATGAGGAGGATGATGATATGCTCTATGGTGATGCGTCATCACTGCCTACCATTGTTTGTTCGCCTAAGGTGCTGAGTGTGAGCCCAGATTCTGCGGAACAGCGGTCTAATTTGTTTCAAACAAAAGCTGTTGTTGGTCCTAGCAAGGCGTGCAAGGTTATAATTGATGGTGGGAGTTGTCGCAATTTGGCTAGTAAAGAGCTCTGTACAAAACTGAAGCTCAAATATATCCCGCACCCCAATCCATATTTTATTCAGTGGCTAAGTGATAGCGGAGAGATGAAGATCAGCCACATGGTGCGTCTTGAGTTTCAGATTGGACCATATAAAGACACCATCGAGTGTGATGTGGTTCCTATGACAGTATGTCATTTGTTGTTGGGCCGCCCATGGCAATATGATCGTGATGTCCGTCACAATGGGAAAGCCAACACATATCAGTTACATTGGCGTGGCAAGGATGTTACTTTGAGACCTATGACACCGCAAGCTATTGTAAATGAATCTCATCAAAAAATTGAAGTCAATCTTGAGAAAGAGAGTGAGACAGTAGATAGACGAGAGCCTACACTTCCGGTGAGGGAGAGCCACAAGCCAAATCTGAGTGGTAAAAATATGAGTGAGGGAGCGCATTCCTTAGTAATGTTAGCCACCAAATCTGATCTGAGAGAGTTTCGTGAGGATCCTACAGCTGTTCCTCTTGTGCTTATGTACAAGGGTAACATTTTGGTTTCTAACGACATGACCCCTCTATCTATTGGTGTTTCTAATGTGTCACAGAAATTCAGCGACGTGTTTTTGGAAGAGGTGCCTGCAGGTTTGCCACCTTTGCGAGGCATTGAGCATCAAATAGACTTGATTCCAGGAGCAGCGCTGCCCAACCGAGCACCATACCGCACCAACCCCGAGGAGACAAAAGAAATTCAGAAACAGGTACAAGCGCTTCTCGACAAAGGTTATATTCGTGTGAGCTTAAGCCCTTGTGATGTTCCTGTTATTTTAGTTCCTAAGAAAGATGGTACCTGGCGCATGTGTGTAGATTGTAGAGCAATAAATAACATCACTATTCGATATCGTCACCCTATTCCACGCTTGGAAGATATGCTTGATGAATTGAGTGGTGCTGCTGTTTTCTCTAAAATTGATTTGCATAGTGGTTATCATCAAATTAGAATGAAAGAGGGGGATGAGTGGAAAACAGCCTTTAAAACAAAATTTGGTTTATATGAGTGGTTAGTCATGCCATTTGGGTTAACTAATGCACCTAGTACCTTCATGAGATTAATGAACCATGTTTTGCGTAATTTTATTGGCAAGTTTGTGGTTGTGTATTTTGATGATATATTAATGTACAGTTGCAATGAATCTGAACATAGTGATCATATTCGACAAGTTTTGCAAGTGTTGTGTGATGCTAAGTTATATGGTAACCTTGAGAAGTGCACATTTTGCAAAGATAAGGTCATATTTCTGGGATTTGTTGTTTCTAAGCATGGAGTAGAGGTAGACGCATCTAAAATTGAAGCTATTCAAAATTGGCCTACTCCCATGAATGTTAGTCAAGCATGAAGTTTTCACGGTCTTGCTAGTTTTTATCGCCGTTTTGTGAAAGACTTTAGTACTATTGCTGCACCTTTAAATGAGTTAACTAAGAAAGGTGTCAAATTTGTATGGGGCGCAGCCCAAGATAATGCCTTTGATGAGCTGAAACGTTTGTTAACTTCTGCACCTTTGCTTGCACTACCAGATTTTACTAAGCAATTTGAGATTGAATGTGATGCTAGTGGCATTGGTATTGGTGGTGTGTTGATGCAAGAGGGTAGGCCTATTGCCTATTTTTCTGAAAAACTTTGTGGTGCAAGGTTGAACTATCCAGTTTATGATAAAGAATTGTATGCACTTGTTAGAGTTCTTGAGGTTTGGCAACATTATTTGTGGCCAAAAGAATTTATCATACATTCTGATCATGAAGCTTTGAAATATCTGAAAGCTCAATCTAATTTGCATAGGCGTCTTGCTAAGTGGGTTGAGTTCATTGAGTCTTTTCCATACATAATTAAACATAAAAAAGGGTAAAGACATTGTGGTTGCTGATGCTCTCTCTAGAAAGAACATGTTGTTGACACAATTAGACATTAAGGTTCCTGGTTTAGAGAGTTTGTGTGATTTATATGCTACTGATCATGATTTTTCAGCACCATATAGCATGTGTACTGGTGGGAAAGCATGGGATAAATATCACATCCATGATGGGTTTTTGTTTCGTGCTAACAAACTATGTGTTCTAGAATCATCCGTGTGTTTGCTATTGTTGCAGGAATCACATGCCGATGGTTTGATGGGTCATTTTGGGCATGAGAAGACGCTACTCATGCTCGCTGATCACTTTTATTGGCCTAGGATGAGGCGTGATGTGGACAGGTTTGTGAAGTCCAAGCTGAAGCCTCACGGTTTGTATACTCCATTACCTGGACCTACTACACCATGGGAGGACATTAGCATGGATTTTGTATTAGGTTTGCCTAGGACTAAAAGAGGCCATCATTCTATATTTGTCGTAGTGGACAGATTTTCTAAGATGGCTCATTTTATTGCCTGCCACAAAAGCGACGATGCGTCGCATATTGCTAACCTATTTTTCAGGGACATTGTACGCTTGCATGGAGTTCCCAAGACAATTGTCTCTGATCGTGATGTGAAGTTTATGAGCTACTTCTGGAAGACACTTTGGGGAAAGCTGGGCACAAAGTTATTATTCAGCAATACATGTCATCCCCAAACTGATGGTCAAACGGAGGTGGTAAATCGCACACTTTCAACAGTGCTGTGATGCATGATCAAGAAGAACCTGCGTGAGTGGGAAGATTGTTTGCCGCATGTGGAGTTTGCATATAACAGGGCGGTTCACTCTACCATGCAACTATGTCCTTTCGAGGCGGTCTATGGTTTCAAACCCATTACGCCTCTTGATTTGTTGCCTCTTCCTATCCAAGAGCGAGTCAATATGGAGGCATCAAAGAGGGCAGATTTTGTGAGGAAGATTCATGTGAAGACTAAAGAGGCTATTGAGAAGAAAGGCAAGTATACTGCAGATCGTGTAAACAAGAAGCGAAAAGAGGTCTTGTTCCAGCCCGGTGATATGGTTTGGGTGCACTTTCGCAAGGACAGATTTCCACAGCTACGTAAGTCCAAGTTGCTGCCCCGTGGTGCTGGTCCTTACAAGTTTCTTGCCAAGATTAATGATAATGCCTACAAGATAGATCTTCCTATAGCTGAGTATGGCGTGAGCAATAGCTTCAACGTTGCTGATTTGACACCATATGAGGGTGAAGACATTGCAGCGTCGAGGTCGACGCCTTTTGAAGGGGGGGGGATGATGAGGACATCCCTATTACACCACCATTATCTCCTGCTCCTATTGATGATGAAGATGTTGCTGCGAAGAAGTCCAATGAGATTAGGATTGGACCAATCACAAGAGCACGTGCAAAGCTATTGGAACAACAGGTGAACTCACTCTTAATTGAACCTGATGTTTTATTTAATGAGAGCTTTATACTACCTAAGTCTATGCATCTATGTATGATTAGGTTTGTTGATAACACAAGCATTGCACGAGGAGGAGATGCATCGCAGCGAGATGAGCAAGACTTGATGATCAAGTGCGCGAGGGAGGAGAGGGAGGCAGACGCACCCGGAGATCACCAGAACATCAAGTCTACATGAGAGAGTACGAGATGGCACGCTAGGACAGCCTTCGACGCGATGTATACGAGTCTAAGGCGCGCCACACTCATGGCCTGCGTGCCAAAATAGCCTGAACCCATGTATGGGTCGGTATGTACCAGTTTGAGTCAAACCAAGTCCGTTTGGGCCCAAAACAGGTTGGTTTTGGGCTAGGTCTTTGCCCAGGACGCCCCAACCCCTTTAAGTACCCCTGGGGCGCCCCCTTTTGTCGTTGAGACTACGTTTAGATTACCCCCAAACATCAGAACGAAATTGCTTGTAAGCTTTCCTCTGAAATCATATATTCCTCTGTGTTTCGCTCGGAATATCTACCCCACTCCAAGTTTGTTTTGATCTGGAGTTTTGCTACTGAGAATTCAAGTGTGATCTACTGTTCCATTGGGAATTAGGAGATTGCAGAACCGCTTCGTGGTCGGCGGCTACGTGCGCAGGTGTGTGGTGTCTCGAATATCCATAGGGTTGAAGATCTGTTGCATTGGCAATGGGGGAACAACCGGAGAGTTCGTGTGCATCTCACAAATTATCCACCAAGTTATCTGAAGGGTTTCGTAGCATAGTAAATCAAAAAAATTCCTACAGATGCGAACAAGAAAGCCAAGATCTAATCTAGAAGATGTAATCAACGAGAGAGGTAGATGAGATCTTCATACCCTTGAAGATATTGCACAGCGGAAACGTTCAACAGAACGTGGTTGACGTAGTCGTACTCGCCGTCTCCTCCTCGCGATCCGATCCGATCCTACGCCGCAAGTGGCGGCGCCTCCGAGAGATGCACACGTACGGTGCAGCGACGTCTCCTCCTTCCTTGGTCCAGCAAGTATGGTGGAGAGATAGATTGGATCTGTAGCACGACGGTGTGGTGCTTATGGTGGAGAGTTTCTGCGGCAGGGCTTCGTCTACGCACAGTCGCGAGAGAGAGAGGTGGAGGGGCAGCAATTGGCCGGCGGGTAGGGTTGGAGTGGGAGGGGGCTGCGCCCCTGCCCCCCCTTATATGGGGGGCAGGCCGGCTGCCTTGGCCCCTCCTCCAAGCCTCTAGGGCGGCGGCTAGGGGGGAAGAGTAGGGGGCAAGTCTTCCCCCCCCTTTTGGAAGGTTCCCCTAGGGTTTCCCCTAGGGCTGGCCGGCTGGGCCTTTAGGGCCTTGTGAGCCTGGCCCAAAGTGGCTAGGGCACTTCCCCTTAAGCCCACGCAGGCCTCTGACAAGTGGGCCCACGTTGGTCCCACTCCGGAACCTTCTAGAACCTTCCGGTACAATACCGATAAACTCCGAAACGATTTCGGAATCCAAAAACTGCTTTCCTTTATATGAATCTTATTCTCCGGACCATTCTGGAACCTCTCGTGATGTCCTGGATCTCATCCGAGACTCCGAACTAAAACTCATAAACCAATTATCCATTCTATCCTAGCGTCGATGCACGTTAAGTGTGTGACCCTACGGGTTCGAGAATATGCAGACATGATCTTCTATCAATAATCAACAACGGGATCTGGAAACCCATATTGACTCCCACATATTCATCGATGATCATATCGGATGAACCACGATGTCAGGATTCAATTAATCCCGTATATGTATTCCCTTCATCACACGATATTTTACTTGCCCGAGATTTGATCGTCGGTATCGCCATACCTAGTTCAATCTCGTTCACAACAAGTACTTTACTCGTTCCGTAATCCGATATCACTTCATGATTAACTCCTTAACCATATGCTTGCAAGCGGTGTTGATATCGATTACCGAGTGGGCCCGAAGTATATCTCTCCGACTTGGGAGGGACAAATTCCATCTCGATACATACAGCCCAACAAGTACTTTCCGATCACCTGAGAGACACCTTTATTATCACCCTCACATAGGATGACGTTTGATGACCTCAAAGCTTTCTTCCGATACTAGGGAGTTGTATTATCTCATGGTCTAAGGAATACAATACTTGACATAAGAAAAGCTTCGCAAAGATGAACACGATGACACGATCTAATTGCTCTGCTTTATTTGGGTCTGTCCATCACATCATTCTCCTAATGATATGATCTCATTATTAATTGACAACTCATGTCTATGGTTAGGAAACCTTAACCATCATTAATCAATGAGCTAGTCCATAGAGGCGTACTAGGGACATGGTGTTGTTCATAAACCACACAAGTATTAAAGTTTCCACTTAATACAATTCTAGCATGGAATATAAACATTATCATGAACAAGAATTATAATAATAACATCTTTATTATTGCCTCTAGGGCATAATTCCAACAGTCTCCCACTTGCACTAGAGTCAATAATCTAGTTTACATCTGGCAACAATCTAACACCCATGGCATTAAGGTGCTGATCATGTTTTGCTCGTGGAAGAGGTTTAGTCAACGGATCTGCGACATTCAGATCCGTATGTACTTTGCTAATCTTCAGATCTCCATCTGATATATAATCTCGAATTATATGGAAACGACGGTTGATGTGCTTGGTCTTTGGATGATATCTTGGTTCCTTAGCCAGTGCTATGGCGCCAGTGTTGTCGCACAATATCTCCAGTGGGTCCAAGGCATTTGGAAACACACCAAGCTCAGTGATGAAGTTTCTGATCCAAACTCCTTCACTTGATGCTTCCGAAGCAGCCATGTATTCCGCTTCTGTTGTAGATCCCGCGATCACGCTTTGCTTGCAGCTTCTCCAGCTCACAGCTCCACCATTCAAAATATAAACGTATCCTGTCTGAGATTTAGAATCATCCGGGTCGATGTCGAAGCTAGCGTCAACGTAACCTTTTACGACGAGCTCCTCATCACCTCCATAGACTAAGAACATTTCTTTAGTCCTATTTAAATACTTTAGGATGTTCTTTACGGCTGTCCAGTGTTCCACTCCTGGATCACTTTGGTATCTGCTCGTCAAACTAAGAGCATTGGACACATCCGGTCTAGTACACAGCATGGCATACATGATAGAACCTATGGCCGAGGCATATGGCACTTTGCTCATAGTATCTCTATCTTTTACCGTAGCTGGACACTGAGCCTTGCTCAATATCTTACCTGACAACATGGGCAATGAACCTTTCTTTGCTTTATCCATTCTGAACCTCTTCAGAACTTTGTCTAGGTATGTACTTTGGCTTAAAGCTATTAGGCATCTTTCTCTATCTCTATAGATTTTGATGCCTAATATATAAGCAGCTTCTCCTAGGTCTTTCATTGAAAAACATTTATTCAAATAACTCTTCACATCGTTAAGCATACCGATGTCATTTCCAATAATCAATATGTCATCCACATATAGTACTAAAAATGTCACCGAGTTCCCACTCACTTTCTTGTAGATACAAGCTTCGTAGCAATTTGGAACAAATCCAAAACTCTTGATCACTTGATCAAAACGAAGGTTCCAACTCCGAGATGCTTGCTTCAGTCCATAAATGGAACGCTGAAGTTTGCACACCTTATTAGCATCCTTAGGATCGACAAAACCTTTGGGCTGCATCATATACAACTCTTCATCAATGTTGCCATTGAGGAACGCAGTCTTGACATCCATCTGCCATATTTCATAATCATGAAACGCAGCAATTGCTAATAAAATCCGAATGGACTTAAACATCGCTACGGGAGAGAAAGTCTCATCATAGTCAACACCTTGAACTTGCCGAAAACCTTTTGCGACAAGCCGAGCTTTATAGACAGTAACATTACCATCCGCGTCCGTTTTCTTCTTGAAAATCCATTTGCACTCAACGGCCTTACGGTCACTAGGAGGGTCCACCAAAGTCCACACTTGGTTTTCGCTCATGGATCCCAATTCGGATTTCATGGCCTCTAGCCATTTCTCAGAGTCTGGGCTCATCATCGCTTCCTCATAGTTCGCAGGTTCACTGTTGTCTAACAACAAGACTGTTAAGACAGGGTTGCCGTACCATTCAGGAGTGGCACGTGACCTTGTCGACCTGCGAAGTTCAGTAGTAGCATCGTTCGAAGTTTCATGATCTTTATCATTAGCTTCCTCTCTTGTTGGTGCAGACGGCACCGGAACAACTTTAGGTGCTGCGCTACTCTCCAACTCGAGAGAAGGTTCAATAACCTCGTCTAGCTCTACCTTCCTCCCACTCACTTCTTTCGAGAGAAACTCCTTCTCAAGAAAGGATCCATTCTTTGCAACAAACACTTTGCCTTCGGATCTGTGGTAGAAGGTATACCCAATCGTTTCCTTAGGGTATCCTATGAAGACGCATTTCTCCGCTTTGGGTTCGAGCTTGTCCGGCATCAACTTCTTGACGTAAGCTTCGCATCCCCAAACTTTAAGAAACGACAACTTAGGTTTAGCACCAAACCATAGTTCATACGGTGTCGTCTCAACGGATTTAGATGGTGCCCTATTTAAAGTGAATGCAGCGGTTTCTAATGCATAACCCCAAAATGATAACGGCAAATCTGTAAGAGACATCATTGATCGCACCATATCTAATAGAGTTCGATTCCGGTGTTCAGACACACCATTGCGCTGTGGTGTTCCGGGTGGCGTGAGTTGCGAAACGATTCCGCTTGCTTTAAGATGCGTGAGAAAATCATAACTCAAATACTCACCTCCATGATCGGATCGCAGAAATTTAATTTTCCTGTTACGATGATTTTCCACTTTGTTCTGAAATTCTTTGAACTTTTCAAACGTTTCAGATTTATGTTTCATTAAATAGATATACCCATATCTACTTAAGTCATCAGTAAAAGTGAGAAAATAGCGATATCCACCGCGCGTCGAAACACTCATTGGTCCGCACACATCGGTATGTATGATTTCCAATAAGTCCGTTGCTCGCTCCATTATTCCGGAGAACGGGGTTTTGATCATCTTGCCCATGAGGCATGGTTCGCACGTGTCAAATGATTCAAAATCAAGAGACTCCAAAAGTCCATCAGAATGGAGTTTCTTCATGTGTTTTACACCAATATGACCTAGACGGCAGTGCTACAAATAAGTTGGATTTTCACTATCTACTTTGCATCTTTTAGCCTCAATGTTATGGATGTGCGTTTCATTGCTTTCGAGATTCAGAAGAAATAAACCATTCACAACAGATGCATGACCATAAAAGATGTTATTCATATAAATAGAACAACCATTATTCTCAGATTTAAATGAATAACCGTCTTGCAATAAACACGATCCAGATATAATGTTCATGCTCAACGCAGGCACATAATAACACTTATTAAGGTTTAAAACTAATCCCGAAGGTAAAACTAAGGAGAGCGTGCCGACGGCCATCACATCAACTTTTGATCCATTGCCAACGCGCATCGTCACCTCATCCCTTGCTAGCCGCCGTCTATTTCGTAGCTCCTATTTCGAGTTACAAATATTAGCCACTGAACCAGTATCATATACCCAGGCACTACAACGAGCGCTAGTAAGGTAGACATCAATAACATGTATATCAAATATACCTTTGATGGTGCCAGCCTTCTTGTCCGCTAAGTACTTCGGACAGTTGCGCTTCCAGTGACCCTTGACCTTGCAATAGAAGCACTCAGTGTCCGGCTTAGGTCCAGACTTGAGCTTCTTTTCAACAGGGGCAACGCGCTTGCCGCTGCCTTTCTTGAAGGATCCCTTTGCACCCTTAGCTTTCTTAAAGCTAGTGGTCTTGTTGACCATCAACACATGATTATCCTTTTTGATATCCACCTCCGCAGCTTTCAGCTTAGCGAAGAGCTCAGTGATCGTATCAGTGGAACCAATTTGATTATGAGTAACTACAAAGCCTTTGTAGCTAGGAGGGAGTGATTGCAGAACTCTGTCAATCTTGAGCTCCTCTGGAATCTTGCAGTCCAGTTGCTCAAGGCGTTGAGTGTAGCCCAACATCTTAATGGCGTGCTCACTAACGGAACTCCCTTCCTCCATTTTGCAGTTAAAGAACTTCTCAGAGATCGCATATCTCTCAGAACGGGCTTGAGTCTGAAACATGGTTTTCAGTTCCTCAAGTATCTCATAAGGCCCGCGGTACTTCTCAAAACGATTTTGAAGTTCCGGTTCCATAGAAAACAGCATGGTACTCATAATCGCATCACAATCATCTCTGCGAGCATTGAAGTCAGCAAGTTCTTCAGTTTTCGCTGTTGCAGCACGGGTGTCACCTAGCGCTTTCTCAAGTACATAGGCTTTTTGTCCGCCAGTGAGAATGATTCTCAGATTGCGGAACCAGTTGGTGAAGTTAGACCAATTGTTCTTAAGCTTTTCTTTCTCAGCAAAAACGTTGAAGTTGAAGTTGGACTTAGCCATTTGATCTACAACATTGCAAGTACAATTTAGACTATGTTCATGATAACTAGTTCAACTTAATCAAGTTACTAGATGAACTCCCACTAAATTCAACATCCCTCAAGTTGTTTAGTGAACACGATCCAAATTCACCACACCTAATCTGATCTTCACGAGAAGAGATGTGGTTTCAATGGTGGACAACTAAGTGTCGATCATATCATTCATATGACTCATGTTTAACCTTTCGGTTCATGTGTTCCGAGGCCATGTCTGTACATGCTAGGCTCGTCAAGTCAAACCCAAGTATTTTCGCGTGTGCAAAACTGGCTTGCACCCGTTGTATGTGAACGTAGAGTTTATAGCACCCGATCATCACGAGGTGCTTGAAAACGACGAACTTTCGCAACGGCGCATACGAGGGGAGAACACAATTTTATCTTGATCTTTAAGTGAGGAATCATCTTATAATGCTACCGTCGCGATCTAAGCATAATAAGATACATAAAAGGATAAACATCACATGCATATAATTTTATGTGACATGGTATAGCCAATCTCCGCGCCATGATCTCCATCTTGTGCGCGCCGGCATGATCTCCATCACTCCACCATGATTGCCTCCACCACGAATAGCAACTACAACTATTGCTAACTACTTAGCGATAAAGTAAAGCTATTACATGGCGTATAAGAAGTTGACACGTAGGTCATACACAATTATAAAGACAACCATATGGCTCCTGCCGGTTGTGAACTCATCGACATGCAAGTCGTGAAAGATTACAAAACATGATCATCGCATACATCTCAATTCATACACATCATTTCTTGGGCCATACCATATCACAAAACACTCCCTGCAAAAACAAGTTAGACGCCTCTACTTTGTTGTTGCATGTTTTACGTGGCTTATGGGAGTAACAAGCTAAGAACGATTCTTACCTACGAAAAGCCACAACGGTGATATTATGGTTGCTAACATCCGTTGTAAATCTCATGACTACTATAGTGAGAGAAACTGGCATCCACCAGCCGCATGTGTGGAACAAGCCACACGTCAAGTGCGGAGCCGGTCTCGCGAACGAGGTCGCGTAAAGTTGGCCTGGACCGCTTCGATCTCACTATGCCGCGCCATAAGAAGTACAAAACAAAGAGGTTTGCAACAGAAAACATCAACGCCCGCAACAAGCATGTTGCGTTCTATTCGTGAAACACATCTACGCATAGATCTAGCTCTGATACCACTGAAGGGTTTCGTAGCATAGTAAATCAAATTTTTTCCTACGGATGCAAACAAGAAAGCCAAGATCTAATCTAGAAGATGTAATCAACGAGAGAGGTAGATGAGATCTTCATACCCTTGAAGATATCGCACAGCGGAAACGTTCAACAGAACGTGGTTGACGTAGTCGTACTCGCCGTCTCCTCCTCGCGATCCGATCCGATCCTACGCCGCAAGTGGCGGCGCCTCCGAGAGATGCACACTTACGGTGCAGCGACATCTCCTCCTTCCTTGGTCCAGCAAGTATGGTGGAGAGATAGATTGGATCTACAGCACGACGGTGTGGTGCTTATGGTGGAGAGTTTCTACGGCAGGGCTTCGCCTACGCACAGTCGCGAGAGAGAGAGGTGGAGGGGCAGCAATTGGCCGACGGCTAGGGTTGGAGTGGGAGGGGGCTGCGCCCCTGCCCCCCCTTATATGGGGGGCAGGCTGGCTGCCTTGGCCCCTCCTCCAAGCCTCTAGGGCGGCGGCTAGGGGGGAAGAGTAGGGGGCAAGTCTTCCCCCCCCTTCTGGAAGGTTCCCCTAGGGTTTCCCCTAGGGCTGGCCGGCTGGGGCTTTAGGGCCTTGTGCGCCTGGCCCAAAGTGGCCAGGGCACTTCCCCTTAAGCCCACGCAGGCCTCCGACAAGTGGGCCCACGTTGGTCCCACTCCGGAACCTTCTAGAACCTTCCGGTACAATACCGATAAACTTCGAAACGATTCCGGAATCCAAAAACTGCTTTCCTTTATATGAATCTTATTCTCCGGACCATTCCGGAACCTCTCGTGATGTCCTGGATCTCATCCGAGACTCCGAACTAAAACTCATAAACCAATTATCCATTCTATCCTAGCATCGATGCACATTAAGTGTGTGACCCTATGGGTTCGAGAATATGCAGACATGATCTTCTATCAATAATCAACAGCGGGATCTGGAAACCCATATTGACTCCCACATATTCATCAATGATCATATCGGATGAACCACGATGTCAGGATTCAATTAATCCCATATATGTATTCCCTTCGTCACACGATATTTTACTTGCCCGAGATTTGATCGTCGGTATCGCCATACCTAGTTCAATCTCGTTCACAGCAAGTACTTTACTCGTTCCGTAATCCGATATCACTTCATGATTAACTCCTTAACCATATGCTTGTAAGCGGTGTTGATATCGATTACCGAGTGGGCCCGAAGTATATCTCTCCGACTTGGGAGGGACAAATTCCATCTCGATACATACAGCCCAACAAGTACTTTCCGATCACCTGAGAGACACCTTTATTATCACCCTCACATAGGATGACGTTTGATGACCTCAAAGCTTTCTTCCGATACTAGGGAGTTGTATTATCTCATGGTCTAAGGAATACAATACTTGACATAAGAAAAGCTTCGCAAAGATGAACACGATGACACGATCTAATTGCTCTGCTTTATTTGGGTCTGTCCATCACATCATTCTCCTAATGATATGATCTCATTATTAATTGACAACTCATGTCTATGGTTAGGAAACCTTAACCATCATTAATCAATGAGCTAGTCCATAGAGGCGTACTAGGGACACAGTGTTGTTCATAAACCACACAAGTATTAAAGTTTCCGCTTAATACAATTCTAGCATGGAATATAAACATTATCATGAACAAGAATTATAATAATAACATCTTTATTATTGCCTCTAGGGCATAATTCCAACATTATCATCCATCTACATCGGCTCACTGAGAAGATCGGGCAACCCCTTATCAAGGTTTGTCCTTGCTAGGTTTTCCTTTTACCGGTCTCAAGGTGTTTGTTGGGAGACCGAGTTATAGGATAGATAGCCGCACTATCAAGAGGGGCTTTCGATTGGGTAACTTGATCACATCATCTTAGGAAGCTCAATCCTTTGCATACTTTGCTTCTCCCTATTTTGTTGCTTATTGGTCTTTCTCTGTGTGAGGTTCTTGAGTTTGTTGTTAGCTTTCCAACAAGTCCAATTTCATTGAAAATGGAATTCGTATGCATCTCTTGTTCCGTTTTTGGGTTTGGAGGATTTACCGGTTCTTTCTTAAGGAAGGTTCTTACCTCTCCTTATTTGATATTTTTTCTCTTAATAATTCTTGGGAGTTATGGGGTTCACTGGATAGATCCTACTCTTAGATTTTCAAAAGGCCCAAGTTTGCTAAAATCGGAGTCCGGATGCAAAAGTTATGACTGTTTTCTTCTTTCGAGTTTTTTAGTTGGCACAGGTCCGGTGTTAACTGGGATTTTCACCGGGTGGCCGGTTTCGGGCCGGCGTGACCGGGTTGTACACTAGGGCGGCTGGCGCAGGGCTCGGCGAGCACCAGGTTCTCACTGCAAACCTTGTCTGGGAGATTTTCCGACGCAGGCCCGGTGCTCACTGGGCTGTGCACCAGAAGGTCCGGCGCAGAGCCTGGCGAGACCAACTTTTGATCGGAATTTTCCCGAGCTTTGCCCCCAACGGCCCTATTTCGATTTGCTATAAAAGCCGCTTCTTCCCCAATGGTTTTCAAGGGTTCTAAGTGTGTTCTTGATCATTTCTCTCACCTCCATTATTGACTCTCTTGATCTTGCTCCCTCTCTCTTCCCTCCTATGATTCTTGCATATTTTTGAGGGATTTGGAAGAAGAGATCTAGATCTACAATCTCCTCCAATCAATTCCTCCTCTAAGTGAGGGGAACCCATTGGATCTAGTTCTTGGAGTCATTGGTTGACCTCCACCCTTGTTCTTCCTCTCTAACTCCTCCATAGCATTTGTTGCCTTGGTGCGATTTGGGAGAGAAGGGTTTGAGCACTTCCCCTTGTGTTCTTGCTTTGCATCCTTGCATAGTGTTGAGCTCCTCATTACGATTTGTTCGAGTGAAAGACCGTGAGCTTGCTACTTTTGGAGGGTGACTTCCTAGTTGGCTTGGCGGTGGGTGCCTCGGTGACCTCTTCGTGGAAGATTGTGACGAGGCTCGGGCTTCCCCTTTGTAGGAGTTGTGAAGTGGTTGTGGAGCTTGCCATCTCTAGAGTGGAGGAAAAGCTAACAATAAGAAGGGGTCGCTAGCTTCGTTGGGCACTCGGAGAAGAAGGTGAGCCTTCGTGGCGTTCGGGGGCCTTCGTTGTTTCCCCTCATCTCTCCAACGGTGATTAGCTTACTTTATGTAAGTGAACATCAGGATACATCTTCGTTTCCGTGTGCCTCGGTTATCTCTATACTCGAGTCGATTTCCTTGTGATAGCCTTCGTGCTTGAAGTACTTATATCTTGTTTATCACTTGTGAATTATATCTTGTGCTATCTTTCTTATATCTAGTTGTTGTTGGTGCACTTAGTTGATCCTAGCATATTTAGGTTTTGTGCTTGAAGAAAATAGACGTTAGTTTAATTCCGCATTCCTTCAAGCCAATTCTGTAATTGTTTTTAAAATGCCTATTCACCCCCCCTCTAAGCGACATCTCGTCCTTTCACCTATTGGTAGCAGTCGACAAATTCACGAAGTGGGTTGAATCTAAGCCCATTAGAAAGCTTGATGGCAAAACTGCCCTAAAGTTTGTCAACGACATTGTGGTTAGATTTGGTATCCCACATAGCATCATCACCGACAATGGCTCCAACCTGTCTCAGGGAGAAGTTGAAGAGTACTGGCATCACAACGGAATCCGCCTTGACCTTGCATCTGTGGCACATCCATAGTCCAATGGCCAAGTTGAAAGGACCAACAGATTAATTCTGTCAGGGATTAAGCCATGCCCGGAAGCACCGCTACCTCGAGCAGCCGGAGCCTAGGCAGAAGAGTTGCCATCTGTACTGTGGAGTCTAAGGACTACGCCAACAGATCAACAGGCCTTACCCCTTTCTTCCTAGTATATGGAGCAGAAGCAATCCTGCCAAGTGATGTCCAGTACGACTCTCCAAGAGTAGAGGCCTATGAGGAAGAAGATGCAGAGAAGTCCAGGCAACTATCTGTGGATCTGCTCGAAGAGGAAAGAGACCTAGCAGCCTAGCGATCCGCCATCTATCGGCAAAATCTCCGCCGCTACCATAGCCGCCAAGTTTGCCAACGCTCGTTTAAAGAAGGGGACCTGGTGCTACACCTCAAGCAGCAGAAGTCACACAAGCTATCCTCGCCTTGGGAAGGAACCTTTGTCATCAGCAAAGCTCTACTAAATGGTTCCTACTACCTCGTCGACATTCGTGAGCTAGATAAGCGACCCAGTAAGAAGCGCAAACGAAGAGACCCTAACGATATCTATGACGAGACAGATCGTCCATGGAACATCACATAGCTACATCCTTTCTACACTTAGCATATACCTAGGCTATGTAATAGGCACCTCTGTATGATCAATGAAATAAAGCATCTAGTTCAATCTTGATTTTTCTGAGTCCTTTACCTCCTTTATTATTCATTTAGATTGTATGGAACCTTTGCACAATTGTGCTCTGCACTTGTGTCTTTTAAATCCGCCATGGGCGGTCCGCATAGCATATCTGTGTTTTAATTCCCATCTGATATTCTTTGTGTGGATTCCCGAGTAGTGACTTTTTGGTGCTCTAAGCCGCCATCTGCTAGGGTTCTGGATGGTTGCTATTAAGTATCGTCACCCTAGCGGATTGTGCGCGCAAAAGAGCTGCCATCTCACAAAAAGTCAAGAACAAAGAGCCAGATGGCGGATTGCATGGTCCTATGAGTGAAAAAAATTCTAAGTGTTGTTTTATCACATGATAAACTACTAAAAGTTGCATAAAATAGGTGACGAGGTTCAACCCCGGCAATGCCCATGCTAGAGGGCTTTCGATTCATGGAGCGTATGGGGATCTGGCAAACTCGACGGCGATCAGATGACACAGGGAAACACATGTTTTACCCAGGTTCGGCCCCCTTGTTGGGTAGCGACCTACGTCCTTCTTGTCTGACTTTATTGATGGGATGATTACAATGGTGGTGTTACAGCAAGGGCATAGATTGGATCTAGCCTAAAATGAGGAGCTCTCGAGGATTCGAGCGCTTGGGTGGAAGGTGGAAAAAAGGCATCTCAGAACTAATGGACCTCCCTCCCAACCTTTTATAGGCGAAGGTTGGGTCTCGGGATTGTTCTCCAAGCCAATTACAGATAAAGACAGTTTGAATAAACCCTAAACAAGTCCTAATTCGACTTGGTCTTGTTCTTCGAGGCTTGCCTTGTACGCCAAGTCTTGCTTCTGGGTTGTGCCAGACGATAGTGCTTACGGGCCTTGCCATCCTTTCGGTAGGCTAATATCGAGAAACCACGGTTCATTCCCTCGTAAGTAGTCCCCGAGTGCCTGGGATAGTCGAAGACTATTGCAGGGACTCTAACTTCATTAATTCGAGTCCTTATTCAGCTGTTTATCAAGCCTTCTGTTCCTACTTGTAGAGACAAGAAAGCCAACAACATGTATATGAACAGTTCGCTAGTGTGATTGGGCTATTCGAGTAAGCTCATTTCTAGCCTTGAATATGCATAGATTTATTGCTAGAGGGAATGGCATAACCAGTCTGGAACTCACGCCGGGTCCAGTTAATTGCATAGTCGCAAAAACAACGGTTAGCTTACTCAGATTCGAGTCCCCCGACTCGAACCCGCATGGACTAGCACCACTTTGACCCATGCCGCACATGGACTTATCAGGTCAAAGCCCAGTGATTGTGAGCCACTCGATGCGTCCATCGATGCAAAAATTCATGCCGTAGGCATGGAAAATTCTCTTGGCAGAGCTCGCTTGTTATGAATACTGGGCCATCTAGTGTTGCTAACTGTGGACTTATCTTCTCATTTGACATACGACATCCAAACTGGTATATGGCAACCGATATTTAGGTAAATAGGCGTAGATTAAACGCAAAAAGGAATTTCGAGAGTAGAGAATCTCAACTCAAACAATGCAAAGGCGCCGCTGGCCCTGAATGAGATAAAATTGGGAGACTGAAGCCCATAATTGACCATGATAATGGCGCTGATGGCCTGAATGAATGAACTCAACGAGCTGCAAAAGAACCCTTGAACAATGAGGTGGCATTACAAGCCTTGAAGAGTATAGAGATGTTGTAATCCCAAAAAAAGTAATTCATGAAATCGAAATCAATGACTCAAATAGTACAGCGGCGCTGCTGGCCTAAAGGAAATGATTCGAGGGACCAGAATCCACGAGTCGAATGATAAGATGGCGCTCCTAGCCTGGAAGGAGTAATTTGAGGGACGGAAATCCATGACTCAAATAAAAAGATGGCGCTGCTGGCCTGGAAAGAGTGATTCGAGGGATAAAAATCCATGACTCGGATAATAAGATGGCGCTGCTAGCCTGGAAAGAGTAATTCGAGGGACCAAAATCCACGACTCGAATAATAAGATGGCGCTACTGGCCTGGAAAGAGTGATTCGAGGGATAAAATCCATGACTTGAATAATAAGATGGCATCGAATAATTCCAGAAGAGCGGTTTGAGGGCAGACAATTTGATAAGGATCACACCGGCGATCCTATGAGTTTTGTCCCGATCTTTCACAGCGAGTCTACCGGATAGAAATCTTCCAACAACGTGAAGAACGTCACCTAAAGAAGAGGAACGAATCCAGCAAGCAACGTGATGAAGATCACCACGCCTCAAACCACAGCTCGATAATTCTTGATGAACACAAGAACCTTCGCAGCAATCTCTATTTGATAACACGGCAGCGCCGTTTCCCCAGAGGGATGATACACGGTGGAGCACACGATAGTTTTAGACTAAACAACTGAACTCCCTAAACCCTAGACTGCTGGCCTCCTTATATAGACGGCCAGAAAACTGTTGGGCTTGGACAGGCCCAAACCCAAAACACACAATAAAACCTAGGTGGCCCACAACTAGACCTAGCTACGAAATAACATAGGCATGAATATAAATTGCTGACACAACCTTAGACTAATTATTACATATCGTAGGTCATCCTGGCGTGCCAATATGCAACGAGCGTCCCTCATCTTGGTGGAGTCCTGAAATTGGGCTTCACCTCCTCCGTCGTGCCCATATCATCCTCCCCCCCTTCAAAAAGCGTTGTCCCCAACGCGTGAGGGTCTGCTCGAAAGGGTGGCGGAATATAAACAATAGCACCATGCACATTCGCCGTCTTCAAGTCTTGCTTGCCTTCCTCACCACATCATCCCTCTTGGCCTGCTCGACTTGATACAACCCTAGGTGGTTGCACCTCTTTTCTTCGCCAAATAAACTTGTGCTTAGGCGCCTCCACCTTCTTCTTCTCAAACCTTGCTGGAACCTTGCGTTGCTGAACATGAACCTGCTTAGCACGACCCTGCAAAGTAGTAATGCCTGGGCCACACAACTGACGAACACGTCCATCTTTGCCTGTATGCACACGCACTGCTGCTCCAACAAAACGTCTCCGAGGTGTTCGAACAAAACTGTGGCTGACTACCCGCGGCACCATATGCACCGGAACATGATCAGCACCACTGTCATCGGTCTGAACACCCATGTCAACACGAACTAGAAGTGGAACACATGGAATACATGCTGACATATCCTTCCCTTCATCAATAAGAGGCTTGACTTCAACCGGCATGTCACTAACAAGAACAACAGGCTTGTCATCTACAGGCTTGGCTGAAACATTATCACCATTGACGCTCTTCGCATCATGCTCCTCACGCTGTAACTTAGCTAGCCCTGGTTGTGGCTTAGCTTTATGCAACTTCTCCTTGCGAACCACCAACACAACATCGGACTTGATTTGATCAGCATGCATAGGCTTCAAAGTCCGCTGTTTGCCATCATGCATGAAAGAATATGTATTTGCTCTCCTAGCATGCATAGCATTGTGATCATATTGCCATGGACGTCCAAGTAACAGCCCACACACCTCCAATGGCAACACATCACATTCCACCTCATCAACATAATCATCAACTGTAAATGGCACACGTACCTTATGAGTAACCTTCAGCACACCGCAGCTATTCAACCACTCCACATGCTTAGGTTCAGGAATACGCCATGTGGACAACCCCAATGATGCCACCACAGCCCTACTGATGCCATTACAGTAACTACCGCTGTCAATAATCAGTTTGCATGCCTTCTCCTTGATGGTGCACTGTGTTTGAAAAAGGCTGCATTGCTGATTCCTCCTTACTGCCTCATCACCATTGGTCAATTTGTGAAGCTGTATACTCATACCTCTCAATGGTGTGTCATCTCGATCAAGTATAACATTGGCTTGTACTTCTGGAACAACCACCTTGTCCGACTCCACAGACTTCTCCACAAATCTAGCACGCAGAAATTGCTTAAAAACCTCCCAACGAGATGTTTCAAGTGTGATGCCCTTTGCGCGCCGTTCTTCACGCCACCAACCAACCACCTGCGTATCCACACGCCGATGGGCAAGTACAAATTCAGTAAAACCGCCAAACTTGCTATCACGGGCACGACATTGTGCAAAGCCACGCTCCATGTGAGATTCCCAAGACTCATACTCTGTGAACTTTGCAGCACTGTTCAAACTCCACGTGATTTGAGTTGCATCATACCGAAAACCAACCAAGATCGCTAAATAGTCACTATAGATATCGTCCGCTTTGTCAGTCAACCGGACAGGTCTTGAACCCATACCGAAATATTGCTAGTATGCCCACAATACAGCAGTACAAGTATTTTTCCTGTTCTTCCAAATCTGTACCAAATCTACTGAGATGCAATCAAGCCGTGTAGCTAAAGGTAATTTGCTCCAAGCTGGTGACCAGACGCCACACAAAGAACCAATCCAAATGACCAGATGCCAGAGATGCAGGCGATCGACCGCAGGGCGGGCTCGCTAGACCACAGAGACGGTCTGGGCTAAGGCGACGGATCCTCAGGCAAGGCGAACGATCCGGACGCTGGAGCACGGAGTATGTCTGTGACTGGGCGTGCGAGCGAGATCGCTAACGATCAATGGGCCAGCGTCCAGCGATCAAGGAGCAGGTCGGGATGAGTGTTCTCAGGCGCTTGAGGCCAGATGGGCCGGCCCGATCCGGGAAAAATCGCCAGGCGGCCGACACGCTCGAATCCTGAGCGATCGAGGCGCACGGGGGCGGGCGATCCCAGGCGGGTTACCTCGCTGGAGGACACACTCGGTCTGACCCCAGGCGCACGGGCCAGCGATCTGTTTTTTTTTTCCTACTACTTGCAGCGATCGGCCAGGGCAGCACAGTTGCGATCAGATTGGATCTTCGATCACCTGGGCACGCTGAACGATCGACTAGTCAATGGGCCGGCCCACTGTGGCGAGCGGGAGCGCCAAGCAGGCGAGCGAGTCCTGACGAGGCGCGGGTGAGCCTCGCTCGACCCCAGACGGCCTCTCCCGTCAGGCGCGATGGCACGCGGAGCGAGATCGCTGATGTCGATCGGATCTGAGTCACTAGCCTCGATCGGATCTTGTATCACCTGGAATTGCAAAATCTCGTCACTTCCCTGGACTCTTCCGATCGGATCTGCAAAAGTGTGCACCGCCTAGCTCGTTCCCAGTGATCGGCTGCCAACGAAGAAGGCAAAGCAATCTGAACACTTCGTCGTCGGAAAGAGAGATCGATCTGAACGAAAACAAATCGACGGAAGCGTCAACGAAGAACCACCAGAACTTTCTGATCTGAAAACTGCTCGGAGAGAAACAATCCGCAGATCAATCAACAGAAAACACTCGCAGTGATAAACCCAGTAATCTGATACCACATGATAAGGATCACACCGGCGATCCTATGAGTTTTGTCCCGATCTTTCACAGCGAGTCTACCGGATAGAAATCTTCCAACAACGTGAAGAACGTCACCTGAAGAAGAGGAACGAATCCAGCAAGCAACGTGATGAAGATCACCACGCCTCAAACCACAGCTCGATAATTCTTGATGAACACAACAACCTTCGCAGCAATCTCTATTTGATAACACGGCAGCGCCGTTTCCCCGGAGGGATGATACACGGTGGAGCACACGATAGTTTTAGACTAAACAACTGAACTCCCTAAACCCTAGACTGCTGGCCTCCTTATATAGACGGCCAGAAAACTGTTGGGCTTGGACAGGCCGAAACCCAAAACACACAATAAAACCTAGGTGGCCCACAACTAGACCTAGCTACGAAATAACATAGGCATGAATATAAATTGCTGACACAACCTTAGACTAATTATTACATATCGTAGGTCGTCCTGGCGTGCCAATATGCAACGAGCGTCCCTCATCTTGGTGGAGTCCTGAAATTGGGCTTCACCTCCTCCGTCGTGCCCATATCACAATTATGCCTCACACAGCATCGAAGACGTTAAGAGGCTGATCCAAAGATCTTGAAACCCAAACTCGAATGAAGAGAGGGCACTGTAGGCCCGAAAGAGAGCAAGTCAAAAAAACATCACTTGCATTTCGAAATACGCAAAGGGTGCTATGGCTTCGAAAAACTTCGGCGTGTGGTATGATGATACGTTCTAGTGGTACATACCTCGAAAGAACAATGACTCAAAAGATTTCTCCCCTTAAATAAAAGAAGAAATCTCGTCAATGATGACATTAGGGATGACGCACCACTTCTTCGAGTTTTCACGCCACCCATCGCAGAGATAGCCTGACATTGACAAGATCGGATGCCTAGTGGGCCCCATGCCATGCACGCCGGCTATTGACTCTGTTTGACCGCACGTCCCACGCAGCCGGTGAGAAAAAGCTGCCTCACCTCCTCAATTCCCATGTGTAGTGGGAGCCTTAACTCATGCGGTGCTGACACATGGACGGCCAGATTCATACCGCCATCCCCTCTTCGGAACAAACGGCTAGGATGATCTGGGTTTTTTTTGTGCTGGAATAAAGAAGGGGAGAGGGAAGAACTGTTTGCCCCACTCCGCCGCCATCATCGCCTTCCTCCTAGCGCTCTGCCATCACTGTGCACTTCTGCTCCCGCTCTGTGAGTGCTCCTGCCCTAGCGCCGCCGCCATGGGCAAGAGAGGATCTTCCACCGCCGGTGTCACTGCGGCCGCCGCGAAGAAGGCCAAGACGAGCGCCAAGGCTACCGATGCCGATGCGCCCACCGTAGGCAATTGGGTCCAGACCAAGTTCCTGGAGCGGGATTGGCAGAACGCCGCTAAGACCGGCATTTTGAAGGATGACCCAGCAGAGATCCGTATTGCCGGGCCAGAGATCATTCCTCGGCCACCCGCCGGATTCCGGGTACTCTTCCTTGCTTTCCTTCTCTGAGGGTTTTCCTTTCCTCCGCATCTATTCCTCCGCGGGCTTCTTTTCGCTTATGGGATTCAGCTCCATGATCTGAATCCCAACACTATCCTGCACATAGCATGCTTCATCATGCTATGTGAATGCTTCCTTGGGATCGAACCCCATTGGGCGCTATGGAGGCGAATTTTCGTTGTCAGGCGCCCTCTCAACTATCAAACCGGCGGGTTCAACTACACTGTGTGTCCCAAGGTCAAATACTTCAAGCTGTGGATGCCTGAGAATAATCCTGGTTGGAGAACGAGGTGGTTCTATGCCAAGGACCAACCTGCCACCAGTCAAGACTTCGGGCTTGAAGAATTTCGCCCGACCAACGCCCTTCGGCCTAGGGTATCTTGGGCGCACGAGCTGAGCGAGGAAGAAATGGCGATTATAGAGCCTTTGATGGAGAAGATCCAGCAGTTGCCATCCACACCCGAAAAAGAGGTGACTAGCCTCCAGCTAATCCGCACTTTCATCGAGCACTAAATCCAACCCCTCGCCGCTTGAGCACACTGTATGTGGGATTACACCGATCGTCGGGACTCGACCCGATTCACTTTCGACGAGCTGAAGGAAGCCGAAATCGATGATGGAGTGCACGCCATCAATTCTCTGATGAAGAAGACGACCGTGCCGAAGAACTTCAGAACCGAGGGCTTCAGCAAGTCTCATCCTCGCACCGAGGTATGTGTCTACTGCTCTTTGATCGAATTCCTTTGATGCTTGATAAATCCTTTCACTTGGAATTACAAACTGACACTATGTTTCTTGCTCAAGTTATCGACATAGCCCGCTGCTACCCTCCCCAACCGGAAGGGGGCAAGTTCCCCGGGTGCGAGTTTGCTGAGGTGCCAGAAGAATCGGCCTTCGTCGCTCCTACGACATCGCGCACCTCGACAAAGTGCAAGAATGTCATTGAAATTGACAGAGTCGAGGGTTCAGAAGATTTTGACGGCCGTGACTTTTCTTCTGATGAAGATGACGATCCGGCCATTCCTGCGAAGCCTCTCGACAGTCGCCCTCCTCCTCGATCTGGGAAGAAAGTTCTTCCAAACTTTGGCGTTGATGCTTCGTGAGTTACATTTCTGACTGATCTCGAATATTTTTCTGTATGACTCTGTTGCACTTAAATTCTTCGTAAAATTCAGGTCTTCGAACGATGAGGCCTCCGGGAGTTTGGATGATCAGGACTGCTTCCGAATTCAGCATCATGACGCCTCCCTCAAACAAACTGCTGAGTCGCAGGAGAAAAGCGCCGAGGACGCGGCACTGAAGGAGCTCCCAAAGTTGTCGAACATCCCGAAGAAGGACAAAGCCATGAGGGCTTTTATCCTTGTCTCCTCTTCTGGTGGACCTCCTGAGCCTCGTCGACATGTGAGTCCGAATTTTGTATTATGTTTATCTAGTATCACCCATCAGTAGCCCCCGAGGGTGAGTCTAAGTGTTTACACTTGGGCTTGCCCTCTAATCTAGAGTTTGTATGCTGATTCTTTTGATATCTCTGATGTAGCCTGTTGTCGAAAATCTCTCCAACGTGTGCAAGAACTACCTTGCAATGGAGAAGGAAAACAAACGCCTGGCTGCTGAGCTGGCCGATGTTTGATGTAAGTGCCTCTTTCATGTACAGTTTATGTTCTTTGCTCGAAAAAATTTGCTTGCTGGCATATCGACTTGTTTTTTTGATGATCAGGAGTCGCTGCTCAAGCTGCGGCTGACAAGTCATCACTGAAGGCTCAGGTTGATGGCCTCGCAGCTGATAACTCGCTGCTGAAGACTCAAGTCAATGGTCTGGCTGCCGACGTTACCCAGCTTAAAGCCGACCAAGTGAAGGCTCAAGAGCTGCGTGACGAGCACCAGGCTGAAGCCGAATTGAAGGAGAAGAGTCTTCGACAGCGCCTCCAGACTACCATTGACTCATTGCGCGGTAAAACGCACACCCTGCCTGCACCGCGGTATGCCAAAGTATGCACTTTTGCTGATCACGTCTTTATTCCCTTGTAGTTTCTACTGAGTTGGGTACCGGGGAAACGATAGTGGAGCCCGCTGGCTTGGACGCTAGTGTCGAAACTGCGGAGCGTGTTTGCCAAGAGGTGCGAAGTCTCCCGGTGAAGGTGCATTCAATGCTTGAGCACGTTCCGGATATGTATGCACCAGAATCGACGAGCACCACGATGGAGGGCATCCTTGAGGTTTTGGCGTTGAAGGAAGATGGCGAAGACCCACTCGTTGCTGCGGTGCGCCGATAGGTAATCACCGGCTCCGAGTCTGTCTTCTCTATGATGATGATGCATGAGGTCAAATGCGACTTCGAGTAGATCACGGGCACCTACCCAGAGGGCAAGGACGGCCACGACAAGTCTCCCAAGGACTACCTCGAGCAAGCTCGAGATTTATCCAATCGTCTTGCTCATTTCCTGGCGGAGATGAATGCTAGGAGGAAGGCTGCGCGGGAGCTAAGGCGCAGTGTGAAGGGCGCATGATCCGGTAGAGCTGCGGGCAGTTCCACCTAGGGTGCTTCGACAATCGAAGCTTTTGCGCTAATATACTGCTGATCCGAATTTATGGTGGACGTATGAATCTTTTGTTTCTTCCGTGCGTTTGACTATTGTGTCTTCTTTTGAGGTTATCGGTGCTTGAATGTGCTGTGATTTTGATTCTTTTGTGTAACTGTGTATCTCATATACAGGGTGCATGCATAGGGTCTGATGCCTAGCCGATCTCCTATGAGATAGCTGGTGGTTTCTTAGCTGGGAAATCGCCTTCAGCTGCCGTCGAAAGGCGAGCGCCTTCTACAGGCGAATTATCTTTGATCCGAACCTTGTGAGACTAGTTGAGGTGTACCCAGCAAGAGTTGAAAAGGGTTACCGCTCAGGTCGATGTTGCTTTCTCAAAGGCCTCCCGGGATGCCGATGCAGAGCGATTCCTTCTTGCTAAAATCGACAGCCTTGGCAAAGTGATGAAGTGTAAGTATTGTCTAACCGTGTTGTATTTTTCTGGCCTGCCCTTGCTGATCGTTTCTCTGTGGAATGCAGATGCGTGCCTTGCTGACAAGGCCGAGGCTCGCCGGGTCAACACACATCTGAGTGCAGCTCAGACGCACGCCAATTCGGTCGCAGATAACTTTTGGGCTGATCGATCGAAGGCTGAGGCATTAACTATGCTCCAAGATCGGGTTTCTCAGGCCGAAGCATTGGCTGAAACGTGTCGTGCAGCTCTTGCAATTGTTCATAAGGTAATGTTCCCTCTAAATGATCAGCCCAATAGCCTTCCTTCCTTGTTGAGACGATTCGAGAATGGGGAAGCCATCTACCGCTTCATCCGTCAGCACCTTCGATGTGGGGCACTTGTTGCTTTGTCATTCGTGCGAGTCCACTATCCGAAGGTTGACATGGAGTTGGTGAAGACATTACCTCCGACGCCTGGTGGCCGTACTGACATGACCGCCCATTACGCTGCTTGTTGGCGAGCTGCCGATTGTATAGCAGCGCAGATTGTCGATGAGAGCGACAAGGAGAGAGCAGCCCACAATCTTCCAGTAGCTTAGGCCGATTTTTTATGTAAACTGTAAATCTAAATTGTACATACTCTGTAGATGCGTATGACGCGGCCGATCGTCCTTTGTTTGCGTAAGCGGATTGACCTCCTTGAACACAAGTGGGTTGAAATACGTTCTTGATACGAAGCCCCTGAGCGTGGATCAAACGGTTTTTACGGCAAAGCCCCTGAGCGTGAGTCGAAAGGCGAAGCCCCCGAGCCTGGGTTGAATATTTTTAAGGCGAAGGCCCCGAGCGTGGGTCGAATATTTTTAAGGTGAAGCCCCCGAGCGTGGGTCGAATATATTTAAGGCGAAGCCCCCGAGCGTGGGTCAAATATTTTTAAGGGCGAAGCCCCCAAGCATGGGTCGAATATTTTTAAGACGAAGCCCCCGAGCATGGGTCAAGGATTTTTAAGGTGAAGCCCCCGAGCTTGGGTTAACATAAGTATTGACTCAAGATGTGAGGAACTATACTTTATTGATTGGTGCCGAAGGCATAATGTTGAGCGTGGACTGCTGCCAATGCCTAGTTATAGAGAGAGGGAGGGGAAAGAAGGTCGGATTCTTCTAAGGGTAGAAGCGCGCAGCTCTGTGGCGTTTCACGGGTTCTTCTCATCCACCCCTATTTTGGGGTTGCGTAGTCGATACGCTCCTCCTAGGATGACTTTGTGGATGAGGTATGGGCCTTCCCATGGTGATTCCAGCTTTGACGTGCTTGTTTGCTTGACGCGAAGCACAAGGTTGCCGGGCTTGAAAGATCGTCCGCATACCCGTCTGCTGTGGTAGTTGCGGAGGCTTTGCTGAAAGACTGCTGAGCGGGCGAGGGCAACGTCTCGAGCCTTGTCCAGCAGGTCGCGGGCATCTTCCAGTGCCTTCTATGCGTCTTCTTCGACGTAAGCTACCACGCGAGGTGCGTAGTAACGCACATCGGTGGGGAGTACTGCTTTGGCTCCGAAGAGTAGGAAGAACGGTGTGTAGCCGGTAGAGAAGTTGGGCGTAGTGCGCAGACTCCATAGGACTGATTGTAGCTCTTTGACCTAGGCGCTCACTGCGCGTTTGAGGGGTCGAAGGAGTCGTTTCTTCAGGCCGGTGCAAACAAGCCCGTTGGCTTTCCCGACCTACCCGTTGGATTTGGGATGCGCCACCGATGTGTACTTGATCTTGATGCCTAGCTCTTTTGGCGAATTCTTGAAATTCGCTCGAGGTGAAGTTAGTGCCATTGTCGGTGATGATGCTGTTGGGCACCCCATACCGGCAGGTGATGGATTCGAATAACTTGACTACTGTAGTTGCTTCTTGGTTGGTGACCGCGACTACTTCGATCCACTTGGAGAATTTGTCGACGGCGACTAAGAGGTAGGTGTGTCCACCTCGTGACGACTTGGGTAGAGGTCCCACTTGCTCGAGTCCCCATTGCGCGACGGGCCAGGCCACGGGGATGGTGCGCAGCTCTGATGCGGGTGCATGGGGTTTTATTGCGAAACGCTGGCACGTGTTGCACTGTTCGACAATGTTCTTGGCATCATGAAGGGCCGAAAGCCAGTAGAACCTTGAACGGAAGGCCTTGGCGACTAGAGTTCTGTTGCTGGCATGATACCCGCAGGTTCCTTCATGGATGTCTTGAAGGAGAGTGACTCCATCTTCGAGCACTATGCATCTTTGGAGAACTCCTGTGGTGCTGCGCTTGTAGAGCTCTCCTTGGATTATCATGAAGGCCTTGGAGCGTCGCATGACTTGTCGACGGTGGATGGTGTCTTCTAGTAGCTCGCCCCTTATCAGGTAGGCGACGTACGGCTTCCTCCAGACTGCCTCGACTAGCATGACTTCGGCGGTCTAGTTGGGCAGGTCTTCTTTCTCTGCTGCTAGAGCATCATCTGAGCGACTAGCCCCCGAGCGTGTTGCTAATGCTGGGTCGACGGCGGCCAGCTTGATCTTGATGGATCGCTCGAATATCTCCTTGAATAAAACTCCTGGTGGTATCGGCAAACACTTGGATCCGATATTGGCCAGGTTATCTACCTCTTCGTTGCTTTCTCTGCCAATGTGGATCACCTCGCATCCCTCGAAATTGCCTTCTAGCTTGTCGTACATTGCGCGGTATGCGATCATGTTTGCACAGGTCGTGTCGTAGTCCTTCATGACTTGCTGGGCGATGAGATTCGAGTCGCCATTGATCTTGATGCGAGTAGCACCACACGCTTTCGTCATGCGCATGCCGTGCAGGACAGCTTCATATTCAGCTTTGTTGTTGGAGGGATTCGCAAATCGCATACATAGAACGTAGCGCATCTTATCTCCCTGCGGTGATACGAGAATCACTCCTCCTCCTGAAACACACTTGGAACCGTCAACATAGATCGTCCATGTGTTTGACAGTCTGGGAGCTTTGGCATCTGTGCTTTGGTCCATTTGGCAATGAAATCTGGTAGGACCTGTGACTTGATAGCTGACTACCATTGGTATGTGATCTCCCATGGTCCAAGAGTAATGCCCCACAGTGAGACGCGCCTCATGGCGTCGGGGTTGTTGAGTATGCTCGAAACTGGGGTTGAGGCCACTACCACGATGGAATGGCATTTGAAATAGTGTGGCAGCTTCTTCCCAGTCATGTATATGGCGTATGCTAATTTTCGGTAGTGGGGGTACCTTTGTTTGGTCGGGGAGAGTACCTCGCTAAGGTAGTAGACCGGTCTTTGTACTCCGTGTTCTTTACCTTCTTCTGCACGTTCGACGACCAGCGCAGAGCTGACTACTTGATTGGTTGCGGCTATGTATAGTAGCATTGGCTCTTTCTCTTGTGGTGTGACCAACACCATGGACGTCGAAAGACGATGCTTGAGGTCATCGAAGGCGGCTTGCGCTTCTGCCGTCCAGGTGAACTTATCCGTTTTCCTAAGCAGCTGATAGAAGGGTGGAGCTTTTTCGCCTAACTTGCTGATGAAGCGGTTGAGTGCTGCTAGGCGACCTGTCAACTGCTGGACATGTCATAGTGTCTTCGGCAGCTGCATGTTGATGATTGCTTGGATCTTCTCCGGGTTGCCTTCGATCCCTCTCTCCGAGATGAGGTACCCTAATAGCTGGCCCGTAGGTATGCCAAAGGAGCACTTTTTCGGGTTGAGCTTGATGTTGTAACGGTCGAGATTGGCGAAGGTTTTGCGCAGATCATTGAGCAAGCTATCCGCTTTCGCGGACTTGATGACAATGTCGTCGAGGTAGACTTTGACGTTGCGGCCGATCTGTTCTTTCAGGCATGCCTGCATGCACCATTGATAGGTGGCTCCTGCGTTCTTCAAGCCGAACGACATCATCGTGTAGCAGTACACCCCGTGCGGAGTGATGAAGGCAGTCTTGTCCTCATCTTCAACTTTCAGCCTTATCTGATTGTACCCAGAGTAGGCGTCAAGGAACGAGAGATGTTCGCAGCTAGCGGTGGAGTCGATGATCTGATCGATTCGAGGGAGCGGGAAGTAGTCTTTCAGATAGTGCTTGTTCAGCGCGGTGAAGTTGATGCACATCCTGTAGATCTTGGTGTCCTTCTTCTCCACCATGACAGGTGGTGAAAACCATGTGGCCTCCTTTATCTCCCTGATGAATTTTGCTTCAAGGAGTCGATTTATCTCTTCTCCCATCGACCGTGCTTTCTCCAAATTGTAGCGATGCATCGATTGCTTGATGGGCTCTGCATTGGGAAAAATCTTCAATTCGTGCTCGGCAAGTTCCCTGGGGATGCCTGGCATATCTGCTATACACCAGGCAAACATCCTCCAGTGCTCACGAAGGAACTTGACGAGCGCACTTTCCTATGCGGGGAGAGAGAATTCGACACCCGCGTGGTCTTGGATGGATCCGTTGGGTGGATCTGCTGCTCACGTGTGTCTTTACTAGCGTCGAATGACAACTCTGGGGCATTCTGCTGCGCCGCTGGAGTTATGTCCATGTTGGTGCTTTCTCTGATGTGATGCAGCTCTTTATGAATCCCGAATATCTGGGACAAAGTGTTGAAATCTTTGTCGCAATTTTCAGAGCGAGCAAAGCTGCCATTTATCATCAATGGTCCTCTATTTGGGGTATCCGTAGTTTGAGGTAGGCATAATGAGGGACTGCCATAAATCGGGCGAACGCGGTCGCCCAAGGATGGTGTGGTACTGTGAGGGCCACTCGACGACCTCAAATTCGATCTTCTCCTTTCTAAAATTTGCTGGAGTGCCGATGATGACATCCAAGTGTATGACCTCCAAAGGGTACGTCGACTTTCCTGGTACGATTCCATGGAAAGAAGTTTCTGTCGGCAGAAGCTCATTCATCGGGATCTTGATCTTCCGCAGCATGTCAGCATCGATGAGGTTCAAGCTACTTCCTCCATCCATGAACACCTTTTTGGAGGTAAAACCTCCTATCTGAGCTTCGAGGACTAAAGCGTGATGGCCTGGGCGTGGGATCTTCGGTGGGTGATCTGATCGATCGAACCCAATTGGGTGCTCTGACCAGTTCAAGTACTCATGAGATGCTGGCGGAGCCTGTTCGGCGTGAAAAACCTCCCTTCCTCACCTCCTCTGAATGTAGTTCGTCGGGTGTCCTCTCTGGATCATAGGCACAAAAACACGTGGTGGCAGGAATGCTTCTTCCTCGATGACCTGCTGCCATGGTTCGATGAGGTGCTGGATCGTGGCGGCCTGATGGCCATGCTGCGTCGCGTTTGGTGGTGGGTTAGGTGGCGGCGGAGGTGCGTTGTAAGCCACGATGCCTGCAACGGGCTGTTCAGACCGTATCTTTTCTTGAAGCGCTTGGCTGAGCGGAAGGAATTCCCTGCACTCAATGAGGAGATGTGCTGGTTTTCGCCTGCCATCCTTGTCGAGGTAAGTGTGCCTGGGACACCCCCCGTTGAGTAGTTCTTCCGTCGAGGGTGGTGGTTGGTTGCGATGCTGACGCCACTCCGTTTTGGCCTCGAATCATGGCCAATGCCATGGCTGCTACTTCCATAGTACGTGTTCCCTTGCCTGGGTCCATCGTGGTTGTTGGCGTGGTCGTTATTTATGTATCCTGCTGCTACCATGTCAGTTGTGTCCGAATCTCCATAGCGGCCTCGGCGCCCTTTTTGTCGCACTCACCGCGACCCAGAGTTGAGCTAGTCTTTAGCATTAGCGTCGTGGTCTAGCGAACGGCGACGGCTTCTGGGATTTGCGATGGAATCCTCTCTGTTGGCCCATTCATTTCCGAGGCTCATGAGGTGGTCGATTGTCTTGGGCTTGCATCATCCCAACTCCTCCCTGAAGTCCTGCCGGATAAGGCCGTCTCGAAAAGCATCGGTAGCTCTTTCGAGCGAGATGTTCTCTGATGTGTTGCGCAGGCTGAGCCACCGAGATATGTATGATCGCAGACTTTCCCCTGTCTTCTGCACGCACAGGCGAAGTTCTTCGAACGACGTGGGTCATCGCGAGGTGCCTCGAAACTTTGCGATAAAGGCTTGTTGAAATTCCTCCCAAGAGCGGATGCTATCTGGAGGAAGGTTGTTGAGCCACGCCCTTGCGTTATCTTTCAGGTGCAATGACAGCAACTAAAGGGCGTTATCTCTGGATCCGCCACTGATGGTGACGGCGGTTATGAAATCGTCAAGCCAAATTCGAGGGTCCTACTGCCTATTGAACTTGACTATACCGTCGCGGAGCTTGATTCCCTTTGGCTATGGTGTGGAGCGGATGAGGATGCTGAAGCATTCTGCGCCACACAGTCCATGGCAATTGTTGCCAAATGTCTCCAGCTCACCTTCGCCCTCGAAGTGGCGCGCTTCATGTCGCGCGTGTGCCAGATCGACTGTGTGCTGAGCTAAACCATGCCGAAGTTCACCATTGATAGGATCTACGACTTGAGGTATGGGCGCTACTGCTGGCGCCGCTGCCTGGTATCTAAATTGTTTTGCTGGACGGATGTTTCTATGTGGTGTTGCGTCATGTCCTTGTTCATTCGTGCTTGGAGCACCCTGACGCCTTCGAGCGCCAAGTTTCTAAGATGCCGCATATGCTCATCATCATTAGACGCATTGGCAGCGATGTATGTTGCAGTAGCCATGATCGCAGCTTTCTTGGTTTTGGGCAGTAGTTCGACATCATTGAATTCCGCTTCCAAGTTTCTTGCGATGTTGTGTGTGTCGCCCCCGGGTGGGAGATGAGATCGCGTCCTTCGTGGGGCGCTCGATGAGTAATGCGATTAAAATTTGGCACGTCGTCGACTAGATGCGTCGGCCTCCTCTCAGCGTTGTTCCAAGATTCGCCTCTCGCTGTTGATCTGGTCTTTCTGCTCTTGGATGATGAATCGAAGCGTGGCTACCTCTTTTGCGATGGGATTTGGGCCCATAGGTACCTCGCCCGAATAGACTTTCCTCGCGTGCTGGATCTGGGCTTGTGTGATGAACCGGCCGCTAGCGGTTGGCCGACCTCTATTGCTGTTTGCTCCGTGCTCATTCCGATCTCCATGCGATGCCATCATGCAGTGTCCGTCGGATGGCAAAACTGAATCATCACTAATCCCGCCTTGCGCCAGAGGGTATATGTCGTTGTTGCCAAAACTCGACCCTGCCTCGATCATTGTACTGGAATCATAATCGACACCGTATCCGCTGCAGATATGGCGGATTCGCTCGAGTGTGAGCTGACTGAGTTGTCGATCTTCCCCTTGGCCTTAGGATAGACGTCATCATCTGAACATGTGTAGTCCGTGATAGGGGTTGACCCCTTGGGTGTGGCCCTATCTTCACGAATTCACGAGATTTGTGGCGGGGAACAAGGATGAACATGAAGAACATGATGAACAAATCGAAGGCAAACACACACACACAAGATACACACCAGTTTTCCTCGTTGGCCCGATTTGCCAACTCAATAGAATCACAAGGAAGAGACTCCAAGAGTAGAATTCCTTGTGAGAGACTGATTTGCTAGGGATAGAAGTCCACTTGGGGAAGAGACCAATCCAATTGATAGAATTACACACACAAGTATGCAAGAGATCCACTTCAAGGTAGAATTCCCCAACTAGAAGAGATCCCAAACAAAGAGGGATGATGGTTTACTCTAGATGTGAGATCTAGTAGCAAGTTTCCCTAAGGGAAGAGGCATGATGCCATGTCTTATCTTAATTCTTATATAAGTCTTGAGTAGGGGAAGAGAGCCATATAAATAGGCAGCCACGACCTGGGGGAAATTTGGTAAATTAGGGAAGATTACATGGGTGGCTTCAGGGCCAAAGACGCATTGACTTGGCCAGACCGGCTATAGCCGGTGTTAAGTCCGACTTTAGCCGGTGTGACCGGCTATAGCCAGTGCTGGGGCCGTCTTAAGCCGGTGGCCGGCTATAGCCGGTGCTGGGGCCGGCTCTAGCCGGTTCGCCGCTTGCTCCGACTTCTTCTTCCGGTGTTTCCATGCTTCCTCTTCGTGTTCCTCGTCCTTGGTCGCCTCTCCATGTGGTTCATAACGGACTGCACAAATGATGTTGCCATGAGGTAGTGAACCATTCAATGTATGTTCTAGATCAAGTGTGTTTAGGATCAAGTTCACCTTATCATGGAGGGCTTTAGCTCGAGCTCTTGTCATGGGTCCTTGCGGGGGACTTGGCGGTCTTGAGGCGGAGGTGTCCGAAGGCCACCCTGTATCATCTCCCTCCTCTTGGGAAAGAGTCGACCTCAACTCTTCATTGACCATCTCACCATGAAAGGGGGATAGATCCTTGATGTTGAAAGTGTTGCTCACGAGGTACTTGGATGTTGGAATGTCGATGACGTATGCGTTGTCGTTGATGCGCTTGAGAACCTTGAAGGGGCCATCACTTCGAGGCTTGAGTTTTGAATTTCTTTCATGTGGGAACCGATCCTTGCTCAAATGAATCCAAACAAGGTCGCCCTCCTCGAAGATGCGTGGAGTCTTGCTCTTGTTGATCTTGGCGGCATGGCGAATGACATGTTCTTCAATTGTCTTCCGTGTGTCGTCGTGCAAGTTCTTCATGATGTCGGCGCGCTTGGTGATGTCCATGTTGACGCGCTCGTGAAGTGGTAGTGGAAGAAGGTCGAGTGCCGTTGGTGGGTTGATCCCATAGATGATCTCGAAAGGGCTTCGCTTGGTGAGGCTATGTTGAGCACGGTTGTAGGCGAACTCCGCATGAGGAATGCACTCATCCCATGACTTGGGGTTCTTCTTGATCAACATGCGTAGGAGGTTTCCAAGACTCCAATTCACCACTTTGGTTTGTCCATCCATTTGGGGATGTGATGATGAAGAAAAGAGGAGCTTGATCCCTAGCTTGGCCATTAGGGTCTTCCACAAGTAGCTCATGAACTTAACGTCGCGATCTGACACGATGCTTGTTGGAAACCCATGAAGTCGAATGATATCCCTGAAAAACAAATTAGCAATATGTGAACCATCGTCGGTCTTATGACATGGAATAAAATGCGCCATTTTGGAAAAACGGTCAACGACCACAAATATTGAGTCATGGCCATTTCGTGTACGTGGCAAACCCAAAACGAAATCCATGCTAATGTCCGACCAGGGTGCATGTGGGATAGGTAAAGGCATATAGAGACCAAAGGAATTAGATTTGGACTTAGCTTGTATGCATGTAGTGCATCGTTGGACGTGCCTCTTGACATCGCGGTACATCCTTGGCCAAAAGTACTGCGTTGAAAGCATGGCATAAGTCTTCTCGCGTCTGAAATGTCCCATGAGTCCTCCACCATGTGCCTCTTGCAACAACAACATACGAAGAGAGGACTCGGGTATGCATAATTTGTTAGCTTTAAAAAGGAAACCCTTATGCAAATAGAAATCATCAACCCTTCGGAAGTTCGAGCATTGTTCAAATATGGGTCCAAAGAAAGAATTGGAAGGGTACAAATTTGGTAGCTCATCCAAACCCAAAATGTGTGTGTCAATGCGAGTGAGAAGGGTGGTATTTTTTCAGGATAGAGCATGATAGGGTAAAGGTGCCCGATCTTTTGATGATATGATAACTATCGATTATGGTGGAGGTCGACGTTGACGATCCGACTACAAACGTGCGAGACGTTGCGCCTTAGCAATCGATACACCAACTTCCAAGGCTATTGATCACGCCAAAGCTAGATCAACCTGATCACGAGGATCAATCCCTGCAAGCAATCGAAGAACCAGCAGAACTATAGATGCAATCAAGATATTGCGAATATAGATGAAGGCTTTATTGAAGAGGTGGGATTCTGTAAGTGCGTAGTACAAAAGGTCGGTTTGACACTTGTGCCTATGGCGAAGAGTAGCTCGTGGCTAACTCTTTAACTAAACAAAATCCGAGTCTAAACGATGACCTAATGGGGGTATATATGGAGGAATAGAGGGGAATTTCGGCCAGCCTTGGGAAGGAGGTCGAAATCCATCTCTAGGCCGGTTTCCTCCACTATACGGACTCTAAAAGTTCAGCCCCTTTATTTGGACGAAAATTACATGGGCCTGGCCCATATTTAAAGGTGACGCAGCACCATCTAATCACATGGACGAAAATTTGAAGTGTGTAGCTCTCTAGTTCATCCATGTCTTCATCTTCTCATTATGGTGGCTTCAAAGTTCTGAAATCTTCACTTGCAGCGTCATCCTGAATCCTCACACGATTACTGTCATCATCTCCATGCATGATCATGCTCTAATGCTTGTCCCTCTCATGCATGCTAGGCCCATCATTCCTAAGTAACATAAACACATCTGATTTAGGCAGCATCATATTCTCATGAATATTAGGAATAGTTCCTAGAAATAAAAGTACCTGATAATTTAGTTGGCGTGCATGAGCTCTTGTGAGAGGTCCTTGGAATTGTGGAACGTGAGGAAGTGTGGCTGTAGGTGCAACGGTTGTATCAACCGTAGGGATGTCCTCATCAGAGCATCCGCGACCATGTTTTCTTTGCCCTTTTTGTACTTGATGACATAACGGAAAGATTCAATAAATTCAACCCACTTCGCATGACGTTTGTTCAAATTTGCTTGGCTTTTCAAAAACTTCAAGGATTCGTGGTCCAAATGGATGACAAATTCTTTTGGCCAAAGATAATGTTGCCAAACTTCCAAAACCCGAACAAGAGCAAAGAGTTCTTTGTCATAGATTGAATAGTTGAGACGTGCACCATTCAACTTTTCACTATGATAAGCAACGGGGCGTCCATTTTGCATGAGAACACCACCGATTCTGATTCCACTAGCATCACATTCAATTTCAAAGGTTTGTTGAAAATCGGGTAAAACAAGCAATGGTGCCTCCATAAGGTGTTTCTTTAGTTCATCGAAAGCAAGTTGTTGAGGTTTGCCCCAAACAAAAGGTACATTTTTCTTTGTAAGTTCGTTTAGAGGGCAGGCAATGGTGCTAAAATCTTTCATAAAACGACGATAAAAACCGAATAGGCCATGAAAACTTCTCACTTGGCCAACCGTTGTTGGTGTTGGCCAATTTCGTATGGCCTCAATTTTGGAAGTGTCTACTTCAATGCCATTGTGAGAGATAACAAATCCAAGAAAAGCCAACTTGTTTTGAGCAAAGTTACTGATAAGGATCACGCCGGTGATCCTATGAGTTTTGTCCCGATCTTTCACAGCGAGTCAACCCGGATAAATATCTTCCAACAACGCAAAGAACGTCACCTGAAGACGAGGACGAATCCAGCAAGCAACGTGATGATGAACACCACGCCTCAAACCAAAGCACGACAATCCTTGATGAACACAAGAACCTCCGCAGGAACTTTATTCGATAAACGGCATCGCCGTCCCCGGAGGGATGCTTCACCAAGAAACACAACACGATAGTTTGTAAACTAAACAACTCCCTAAACCCTAGACTACTGGCCTCCTTATATAGATGGCCAGAAAACTGTTGGGCTTGGACAGGCCCAAACCCAAAACACACAATAAAACCTAGGTGGCCCACAACTAGACCTAACTACGAAATAACATAGGCATGAATATAAATTGCTGACACAACCTTAGACTAATTATTACATATCATAGGTCGTCCTGGCGTGCCAATATGCAACGAGCTTCCCTCATCTTGGTGGAGTCCTGAAATTGGGCTTCACCTCCTCCGTCGTGCCCATATCATCCTCCCCCCCTTCAAAAAGCGTTGTCCCCAACGCGTGAGGGTCTGCTTGAAAAGGTGGCGGAATATCAATAGCACCACGCATATTCACCGTCTTCAAGTCTTGCTTGCCTTCCTCACCACATCCTCCCTCTTGGCCTGCTCGACTTGATACAGCCCTAGGTGGTTGCACCTCTTTTCTTCGCCAAATAAACTTGTGCTTAGGCGCCTCCACCTTCTTCTTCTCAAACCTTGCTGGAACCTTGCGTTGCTGAACATGAACCTGCTTAGCACGACCCTGCAAAATAGTAATGCCTGGGACACACAACTGACGAACACGTCCATCCTTGCCTGTATGCACACGCACTGCTGCTCCAACAAAACGTCTCCGAGGTGTTCTCGCAAAACTGTGGCTGACTACCCGCGGCACCATATGCACCGGAACACGATCAGCACCACCGTCATCGGTCTGAACACCCATGTCAACACGAACTGGAAGTGGAACACATGGAACACATGCTGACATGCTCTGATACCAAGATGATAAGGGGTTGCCCGATCTTCTCAGTGAGCCGATGTAGATGGATGATAACTTGGTAGATAATCTGTGAGACGCACACGAACTCTCCGGCTGTTCCCCCGTGTGTTCCATCCCTCCGGGGTTGGCGTATTGAGACGGCGTCTCCGACGTTCATCTAGTTATCCACTATATTGTGTTATGCGTGAAGGTGCTTGTTATTCAAGTATTGTCGTGCTGCTGCGTGAGGCTCGTTGTTCATCACCGAGTTGCTCGTTGGATTCATCTATTCGGTGTGAGGTTCGTTTATATCGACGAGTTGCTCGCAGGATTGACGTTCCCCATCTTCAGGTTACGTGTATTGCTCACGTGATTGGAAGATCTATCAGATCTATTGGATCAGAAGGTGCATCGTGAAAGATCGGGCAAACAGTCTTTATCATCTTGGTATCAGATTCCAGCATTTACTCGGTGAGCATCCACAAATTCATCCCCGTAAATTCGTTTTTGTTTTTGTCCTATCCAGAAAAAGCCTACAAAAAAATTAGGGTTCTTAGTTTTGCCATAGCCTAGATTGCATCGAGTTACTTGTTTTAGTCGCTGATCGTCTTTCCGCGTATCTTTTCATCAAATCTGTAGGAGTCTAGGATCCCCGTTCTTTTCTGCATCTTCGTTTCAGATTTCGCCATCGTTCGGTCCATCTTTGATCTCCTACTTCTTCCATATAAGCCGGCGGCTGTGTACGTTTTTCCGGAGAAGAACTCGATCGAGCTAGTACAGATCCGATCGGAATAGGTAAAAAAAAAAAAATCTGGATCGCTGGCCGTTTGGCGCTTGACCTCAGAAACTTTCTGTGCTCTGGCGTGAGCACTACCTCAAAAAAAAAAAATTTCTTTTCTTTTTCCTCTTTACTATTTCTCTTTTCTGAGTCCACATATTGTCTCTTTTCTTTGTCAGCCTTTAGTAAACCTTTCTTGGTGTCTAGAACCAACCTACGAGACTAGCGTGCTTAGTGCTCTACGGGCTGCTTTGTTCCGCAATCTTGTGCCCGTTTTCGTTGAGCCATTGCTAGCGTCTCTCTTGTGCTTTGCAACACCGAGCGTTCTTCCGACATACCTCAACTTTTTGAGCTCATTTTCAGAGTTGCATTGCCCCATTTATCTCCACCGTGTGCGTTTCCGTGGGTTCTTTGTCATACGATCAGCACTAGGACTTGTACTTTGGTGTAGTTAGGTATCCATACCAAGCCCCACCATATACCCTGGTTGTCGTGTGATAGTCTTTCCCTAGGTATTCGCTTGATCACACACATGCACGTGGTTGTTTGCTGCGAGTGGTAAGTTGCTCTAATTCACTTTGGAACGGTAAGATTCATTGTCTTTTCAGTTTTGAGTGATTTGAGTGTTTCCACCATATATACACATTTTTTTTGCTGCACTAATCATGGCAGATGACGTTACGGATAATATGGAGGCTTGCAAATATCACTTCTTCCGTCGCAGATATTGTAGTGTCACTTTTTGGGAGGAAGAACGTGGTGACTTTGACGGTGATGGGCTCTTTCACCATAGTGTGATGATTGGAGAGCGATGTGCTGCAATCACCATTGATAAAAACTCTACTGTCAATTTAATCAGCATTGAGGTCGTGGAGAAGTTGCACCTCGTGACACGTGCCAGTAAAGTGCCGTATCTATTGCATTCATCATATGGCACCTTGTTGATTTCACACATAGCTGAAGTTCCTCTTACTTTCGGAGGGCATACCGAGGTTGTTCCTTGTGGTGTATCTCCTATGCCACTTGACTCTTGTCACATTCTATTGGGATATCCTTGGTGCCACAACTATCAAGTTCAGCCTTGTCATGATGTGACGAAAGTTTCTTTCAAGTGGAATAAGAAGCGGCGTGCTTTGCTACGTCTAACAACTGAACAGTTTCATAAGAATCATCTTCTTCGCAAGGAGAGGACAAAGGAGTTCTGCTTGTCGCCTAAGCACAAGGTCATGATGGATGGTGGCATTCCCATTATTTGCCATCTTGACCATGGTGTGCTTCACAACCCATGTGAGAATGAGAGCCACATAGCCAAATTGAGGGAGAGTGTTATAAAAAGTGAGCTGTGTGATTCCACTAAACGTGAGGTTGAGAGCATACACTTTGAGAGTATGAGCGCAAATGGAAACACAAGAGTAGTCGACGATAGGATATGTGAGGATATTTCAACTAATGTAACTCTGTCTACTCCTAGTGTTGTTTCTTGTGATAAGCAGGTTGCTTTTGAAGAAAGGGAGCTGCCTATTTTACAACCTGCATCACCAGTTTGTGCATTACTACTTGAGGAAGATGTTCTGGTGCCTACTTCTTCTGAAGAGCATGTCATTGAAATAGGTACTGATTTTGAGCCGCAACCAGCAACTATGGATAATCTTTGTGAGTCTACTCCTTTGCTGGTTCCTTCTAGTGATTTATCTTGCATTAATGTTTCAGCACCATGTGATAATTTGCATATTTCGAATTTTGATCATGTGGTAGTGCTGACACATAAGGAAGTACTTGCTAGAATACCATCGAATGAAATTGTGTATTCCATCATGCTAAAAGAACCTCTTAGTTTGCGTTGTGCTCTGAATAAGATTTCTGAAATTTCATATTTGAATTCTCGCACACATGCCTATTGCTTCATGTTTTACTTGATTGGTGAATATAGCATGAATGATAATTTTCTAGTCGATCACATCTGCATAACTTGTGATAGAATTACTGAACTGAAACTTGATGTTCTCAGTCCTATATGCAATGTGTCGCAGTCCTTTTGTTGTGGGACACTAGATTATGTTCGAGATAGTATGCAACTATATTCTGGCCTAGTTGATATACTGCAACCAACCAACTTACTTTTACCTATGTTGGAGTGTTCTAATTCTGCTAGAATAGAATCATATTTCTCATATCCGTTTTCTTTGTCCCAACACATGCTGCATTTATATGCTACTAAAAAATACTTCACTTATATTTGCAATTTGAGTTGTATCTTATGCACTGCAAGTATTGATCATGATAGGTCTATTTGTTCTACATATCAGTGCAGCGCAGCTGAGGCATGGCATAAATCAATTATGTTTTCACATATTTCGGATTGGTTTGACCTTGTTCATCATAAATTTGATCATCGCTCTTCTTTGAGAAAACTGAATTTAATACTGAACAACAAGATTCTATATCTCTTTGTTTTTCACCATGATCATGATTCTTTACACTTCACTTGTACCTGCAATTTAAGTTGCTTGATGTATAGTAGATATATTTTTCACGTGAACAAAAATAATACAACATGTTATGTATACATATATTCTGCGTACACGTTGTTCTTCTTGTTCCTACCACTTTCAGCTTACCCAAAGCCGAGGACGGCTTTTCTTGAAGAAAGGGAGGATGATGAGGATACAATCATGGATCATGCTGATTTTGACTGTTTGAGCTGGAAGGAAATATTGAGTCTAATTGATGATTATTATAAGGTGAATTCTTTCCTAATTGAAAGAATGTCTTGATATCTCCGAATTATATACTACCTAAAGCGATGCACTATGTTGTATTTAGGTATGTCATCTGTCAAGATATCGCCAGCGGGAGGAGAGGGAGGACGGCGATCGAGAGACAAGCGGAGATCAAGTCTGCATGAGCGAGAGCACGCGATGGCGCACTAGGACTACCTACGACACAATGTATACATGTCTAAGGCGTGCCACACTCATGGCCTGCGTGCCAGAATTAGGCCGAACCCATGTATGGGTCGGTATGTACCAGTTTGAGTCGAACCGAGTCCGTTTGGGCCCAAAACAGGTTGGTTTTGGGCCAGGTCTTTGCCCAGGACGCCGCAACCCCTTATCAGCAGTGGTAGTAGAGACATCGGCATCTAGAGTGCCAGATCCAGTAGAAGGGATAGAAGCATCACCTCTAGCTGGCGCAGATCGCTGTGCCAGAGCTTCAACACCGGCATTGCCTGCATCTTCAACTTCTTCCTCGTCCTGGCTGGAGTCAGATCCTCCAGCATCTTCAGCGTCGGTGTCCTTCTCTAGCTCGCGGATGTCCCAAACGAAGACCTCGGTATGGGCATAGTCCACATAGCTGTGGGCCAACTCCTAGCGCCGCCGGATAAGCTCCGGATCTGTGGTCCACATGGACCCTTCGCGCATAGAGCGTGGAGTCTCCAGATCAACCTTTTCATACCAGGATAAGAAGTAGGTGAGGGCTTCATCGGCTCCAACCCGAGCGCCGGAGCCCCGCCATTCTCCAACACGAATGTTGGATAGTTGCAGGTCATTGCCAAGGTCTGCGGGTGACAAGGGTATAGCTAATAGAGCCCGTTAGTTGAGTACACCTAAGGCCCGTTAAGCTAGGCCCAATTGTAATGATAGTCGAGATACGAGTCCTTACCGTATGTCGATATTGTAATCTGTATCGGACCCTACCCGATCCTCGAGACCTGGCCACCTATATATAGGGGCCAGGAGGGGACGGTGTAGGCCAGATTGAAAGCAAGCCAGGTTCAACACCCAAGTTTACTTTCGATATACACTTATTTCGACTAACCTTACCTTCGAGTTCATCCGACGCCCTATCTCCCCGATCCTAAGTCCTTCATCTAGGACATTTGTCGAGTTAACCCTCGTCAATTGGCACCGACCGTGGGGACTGAGGGCATTGGAATCATGAATTCGACGGCTTTTTCACTTTTAGTCAACAACAGTGCAGAAGTCGACGAAAATCAAGAGATGGAGTTGACAATCGGAAGTTTAAGCATCTTCATCGGGCCATCGGGTTCATCTCGCCTTTCAGATCCGACGAAACAAGATCCGTCGGCAAGTGAGCCCGAAACAATAGCAATGATGGAATATTCTGAAGGCTCTTCCAGCGGGGTAAACTCGCCGGTCAGCTCAGGAGAAGTGCAAAAAGAAAAATCGCAGAAGACGACAAAGCAATGGAATATTTCGACGTAGGGGTCCAACTCGAAGATCTCATGATCTACCTCGACAATATCTCAGACAAGTCAACAGATACATGGAAGATAGGGTTAGAGCTTTCTGAAGATGGTGACTCGATCTTCTCAAGCTTTAATAGTAACATCGGCAAACAATGCCAGGTGCTCGCCATTTTAGGAGACAATTCAGAAGAATTCAACGAAAACAACAATCCAGTGCTAAACCCAGCAAATATCGATAGAGGAGCAAATCACCTAGCAGAAGGGCAAACAGCAGAATCCCTCATAGCCAGGGAAAAAATTCGACTATCAGTCGACGAATGGAGAATAATAAGAGAAGTCATAGAAAACGACACGCCAATACCATCAAATTCCAGCAAGGACATGCTGTTGGGGTATCATTATGCCCTAAGGCAGCAGGCAAAACAACTAGCAAAGGAGAAAATAGAGATACAACAAACAAAAGAATCAGCCATTGCAGCTAGCAACGCCGCTCGCAGAGCATGAAGCGATGCGTCACATACTAACGCAAGGAGAAATCGTCGACATGGTTCAAGGTACGAAAACCTCGAGTACTCAGAAAGGCAAAGCATCTCCAAAAACCTCGACTCGTCCTTCCTATCGGTCGACGAGCAGGGGAACATCGTACCAAAAACCCCTGAAGCAGCACTAGTAGCAGCACAAGCATATCTGCTTACAACTCGACCAAGCCCAGGGGATCCTAGGGAACATATGCATAGAGCAGCATTGAACGGACTCAACATGGTGGGCCACAAGCTATCAGCAAAAGGAGAGGAAGCATATCACCACAAGGAAGCGCACAAGCCAAGGTCACCTCGCCGTCACAACAGTCCTCGACACAGAAGTAGTAATCAACGATCTCGATCGCCATCACCAAGACAACATGGAGGAACCCGACGATCTCGATCTCCAAACGGAAAGCGCGACTATGAAGACGACGAGAAGGAGATGGGAGCATCGTGCTTTACCCGCAGGGTTCGCACCACACCAGTGCCCAAGGGGTTCAAATTACCTCATGATCAACAAAAGTATGACGGATCACAAGAACCACAATCATGGCTCTCAGACTATCTGCAAGCAGTACAAATATTGGGAGGAACCAAAGAAACAACAATGCAAAGTTTGCAACTACACCTCACCGGCGTAGCAAGGTCATGGTTGAGCAAACTAGAGAAAGATACTATTGGAAACTGGGAAGACCTCACGAAGCAATTCACAAGCAACTTCAGGTCGACATACAAGCGGCCAACATCAATAGAAGAAGTCAAAGCGTGTGTGCAGCAACGCGATGAAATGTTACGGGCATACATCCAAAGATGGAGTCTTATCAAAAACTCAGCAGTCGAAGTTTCAGACGAAAGAGCAATAGACGCGTTCATCATCGGATTAAGGCGAAGAGACCTAGTCGAAGAGATGGGCAGAATCAAGCCAAAAACAGTGTCGGACCTCATGGATGTAGCAAACAGATTCGCAGACGGAGAAGAAGCATGCAACAACAAGCGGACACGATCCCCAGAGGACGATAGAAGAAACAGATATGGAAGTCAAAGAAGACGGCCCCGCAATTACGACAACTATGGCTCCCACGGCCAAGTAGCCGCAGGATACAAGGACAATAGCTATCAAGGGAGTGATCGCAGAAGCTCGGGATATCAAAGCTGATAAGGGGTGTCCCGATCTTCTCAGCGAGCGCGATGTAGATGGCGATGATGGTGATGAAGATAACTCGAGTGTCGCTGTAAACTCTCCGGCTAATCCCTGCTGCCAGCGCAACAGCTCTCAACCCTTTGGATATTCACAACGTCACACGCTTGCGCACGTAGCCGCCGACCACGAAGCGGTGATGCAATATACTAATTCCCAATGGAACCGCAGATTACACTTAGACTTTCAGAAGAACAAACACCAGATCGATACGAATTGGTGCGAATAATTTCAGAGGAACACTTGGTTCTGTCTAGAAACTAGGGTTTTGTTTAAACGTGGTCTAAGGGACTTGAGGGGGCGCCCGTGGCTACTTAAGGGAGGCTGGGGCGTCCTCATCATGGACCTGGCCTAAAACCAACCTGGTTTGGGCCCAAACTGACTCGGTTTGAGTCAAATGAGTACATACCGACCCATATATGGGTTCGGCCTATTTCTGGCACGCAGGCCATGTGTGTGGCGCGCCTTAGACGTATAGACATCGTGTCGTAGGCAGTCCTAGTGCGCCATCACATGCTCGTGCTCATGCAGACTTGATCTCCACTTGTCTCTTGATCGCCGTCCTCCCTCTCCTCCCGCTGGCGATATCTTGACAGATGACATACCTAAATACAACACAGTACTTTGCCTTAGGTAGTATATAATTCGGAGATATCAAAACATTCTCTTCAATTAGGAAAGAATTCACCTTATCATTATTATTAGTTAGGCTCAATATTTCCTTCCAGCTCAAACAAGTAGAATCATCATATTCCATGGATAGATCCTCATCATCCTCCCTTTCTTCCAGAAAAGCCGTCCTCGGCTTTGGGTAAGCTGAAAGTGGAAGAAACAAAAAGAGCAACGTGTACGCACAATATATGTATATATAACATGTTGTATCGGTTTTGTGAACATGATGAGTATTCCCAGTAGACAAGATGCAACTGAAATTGCAAATATAAGTGAAATTCATATAAGCATGAGCACAGCGAGGACGATCTATGTATATATTCGTATAGTGCAAGATTAAAGCAAGTGTCCTCACAGAAGCTCTATGATCAAATTTATTATGAGCAAGGTCAAACCATTCCAACAAATATGAGAACAAAATAGGTTTATACTAGGCTCCAACTGCACTACTCTGATTATGATGAACAAGTGATGAACGGACAAAGAAGTATTCATTTATATATGCATGATCAGCATGTCCTATAGGTAATATGCAACGCAATTTGCAAATATAAGTGAAGTACGGATCAGTACCACACTTAGGCAACAAAGTGTGGGACAAACACAATAAATATAGCAAATCTGAGTGCAAACTGGCAAAAATAGAGCAACCCAACATATCATGTTTGGTGAGCTGAAACACATCAAGTAGACCAGAATACGTCATACTATCCCAAAAATTTACTGTTTTCCCAGAGCAAAAACACTTGGACACAATGCATATATTGCTGAAAACAACAAGTTTCAGTTCAGCGATTCTATCACATGTAATGCATATGTGGTCCACCATAAAATCATCACTCATGCTATATTCACCGACTAAATTAAAAGTGAAGCAATAGGCATATGTGCTAGAATTCAAATATGAAATTTCAGAAATCTTATTCATAGCACAACTCAAATTAATAGGTTTATTTAGCATGATAGAATACACAATATGAACTGGTGGTATTCGAGCAAGTACTTCTTTATGTGTCATCAGTACCACATGATCAAAATTCGAATTTAGCAAAGTATCACAAGGTGCTGAGACAGTAGTGCAAGATAAATCACAAGAAGGAACCAGCAAAGGAGTAGACTCACAAAGATTTTCCATGCCTGGTTGTAGTTCCAAAACACTGCCTATTGCAATGATAGGCTCCTCGGATGTAGTAGGCACCGGAACGTCCTCCTCAAGTGATAATACACAAACCGGTGATGCAGGTTGTAAAATAGGCGGCTCCCTTTCTTCAAAAGCAACCTGCATTTCACAAGAAACAACACTAGGAGTAGACATGGTTACATTAGTTGAAATATCCTCACATGTCCTAGCAACTCCCTCACTCAGTTTTTCGGTAACAATGACATTCTCACTCTTGTGCACACTCGTATCTATACATAATGTGGAATCAGGCAAGTTAACTTTAGGTGGCTGAGATGTACACATGGTGGGAATACATAGGTCAGGTGGTGTAAGAACAGGAGCAACATGTGGTATTATTGGGAGGGCTGCAGGTGGACGTAGGTTTTGACATCTAACCGCCTGAAATTCCTTAATGCAAATATATGACAACCACGTGTGCTTACTATTCCAAAAGATGGAGGGGTCAGGATGATCACTACCAAAAACAACCTTAAACTGAGCACACCAAGATTTTCCCAACAAAATATGGCAAAAATTTAGTGCTCTAGGAACCACATCACAACGAATATGAACTGTATGGCCATAAATGGTGAGAGGAACATGGGTCGTTCGCGTAATCGGTAGTGCATGATCATAAGAAGCCAACATATATGGTTTCATTTTTCCATAAGTACGCAATTGCATCTTTTCAACAACCTCTATACTAACCAAGTTCGGTAAAGAACAGTTATCAATGGTAACAGCAGCAGGTCTTCCATTAATATCTGCAGTGAAGTGGAACAAACCCGAATTAAGCACCACGCCAGAATCCTCCTCCCAAAATGTATTGCTGCAAGCAAACTGCAATTGTAATGGATTCTCCTCGTCATCATTTGCCATTATTAGTAAAGACAAAGGAAACGGCAGCAATATATATATGGTGGAACTCTCAGCTCACTCAAAACTGAAAGAACAAGGTATCTTACCGTTCCAAAATGAATTATGAAAGCTTACCAACTTGTAGTGGCAGAACGTGTGCGGATGTGATGAAGCGAATACCGAGGGTATAAGAAACTATCACACGACAAACCAGGGTATATGGTGGGGGCTTGGTATGGATACCTAACTACACCAAAATACAAGTCCTAGTGCTGATCGTATGACAAAGACCCACGGAAACACACACGGTGGAGATAAATGGGGCAAAGCAACTCTGAAAAGTGAGCTCGAAAAGATATAAGTGACAACGCACAGTAGCTCGTGTTGCAATGCACAAGAGAGACGCTAGCACTGGCTCGACGAACAGGCACAAGATTGCGCACACGGCAACAGGCTGATGAGCACGAAGTAGCTAGTCTCGTATGGGTAAGCTCCTAACACGATGCTGTAGACAGGCTGTAGCTAAAACGATCAAAATCGTGTAGAAAGGATGCTATGTGGACACAGTGGTAACACGCTGTCGCGGCAGAGAAATCGACAAAAAATGTGTCGCGGCAGAGATATAGGACGCCGGAAACGCACGGCAGCGCGACGGCGACGCGAAACGGACAAAGTAGTTTGTCTCTTTTTTTTAATTGAATGATCTAGCCAAGCCTGGGAACTAGAGGCAACGCACTAGGCCAGACAAAAGTCTCGCCAAGTCTGGCTGAGGGCGAGCGCTGCCTACGTGCGAGACCAGACAAAACAGCGCCTATGTCTGATGGATAGCGATCGCTTTTTTTTTTATTTTGCGAGAGATCGATCGGATCTGCGCTGGAGATATCGTGCACGGCCTGGACTCAGTTGCCACGATCGAGTGGATCGGAAACGTGCACGAGGCTGAGGCTTTTTTTTTGAACTGGAGCGATCGGTGCCTGGAACCGTGGAAGACCTGGACTCTGGGGAGATCGATCCGATCTGGACAGGGCAATCAAAAGCGATCCTTGTTTCCCTATTTTTTTTCCTAGGACTAGCGATCCGATTTAGTGGGAAAAACACAAATCGGAAACAATCGGAAAACAAGAAACACGGCAAACGGAAGACTGATTTGACGAGCACGCCGAGAAGATAGAAAACAAAAGGAAAACTTAGACACGGGTAAGACTTAGATTGGTAGAGAAGGCTATGCAAAAGAGCTACGATCGGCAACTAAAACAAATACCTCGATGCAATCTAGGCTATGGCAAAAACTAAGAACCCTAAATTTTTTTGTGTGGCTTTTTCTGGATAGGACTAAAACGAATCTACGGGGATGGATTTGTGGATGCTCACCGAGGAAACGCTGGAATCTGATACCAAGATGATAAGGGGTGTCCCGATCTTCTCAGCGAGCGTGATGTAGATGGCGATGATGGTGATGAAGATAACTCGAGTGTCGCTGTAAACTCTCCGGCTAATCCCTGCTGCCAGCACAACAACTCTCAACCCTTTGGATATTCGCAATGTCACACGCTTGCGCACGTAGCCGCCGACCACGAAGCGGTGATGCAATATACTAATTCCCAATGGAACCGCAGATTACACTCAGACTTTCAGAAGAACAAACACCAGATCGATATGAATTGGTGCGAATAATTTCAGAGGAACACTTGGTTCTGTCCAGAAACTAGGGTTTTATTTAAACGTGGTCTAAGGGACTTGAGGAGGCGCCCCTGGCTACTTAAGGGAGGCTGGGGCGTCCTCATCATGGACCTGGCCCAAAACCAACCTGGTTTGGGCCCAAACTGACTCGGTTTGACTCAAATGAGCACATACCGACCCATATATGGTTTCGGCCTATTTCTGGCACGCAGGCCATGTGTGTGGCGCGCCTTAGACGTATAGACATCATGTCGTAGGCAGTCCTAGTGCGCCATCACATGCTCGTGCTCATGCAGACTTGATCTCCACTTGTCTCTTGATCGCCGTCCTCCCTCTCCTCCCGCTGGCGATATCTTGACAGATGACATACCTAAATACAACACAGTACTTTTCCTTAGGTAGTATATAATTCGGAGATATCAAAACATTCTCTTCAATTAGGAAAGAATTCACCTTATCATTATTATTAGTTAGGCTCAATATTTCCTTCCAGCTCAAACAAGTAGAATCATCATATTCCATGGATAGATCCTCATCAGAAGCTATGGAAAAGAAGACTATAAAAAGTTTCCCACAAGAGAATCCAGAGAGTATAACCCGTCGCCAGAAGACATGCTAAACGGACCTTGTCATATACACTCAGCGTTCGTCGATGGAAAGCGAGTATCCAGACATGCAATGAAAGATTGCACAACATTCTTGAAGCTCCAAGAGGCAGCATTAAACAAGCAAACCGAAGCAAGGCGACAAGGATACGAAGGAAGAAACAAACCCCCCACAAATCAGCAAGGGAACAACGGAGCCCCTCAAGGACAAGTCCAGCCAAACCAGGGACACGGTGACGATGAAGGGTACGTTCCATCTAAGGGACACATCACAGCAATGATACAACCTGTGCCCAAGTCGAACAAAGAGGAAAAGAATATTACTCGACAAGTCAATTTAGCAGTCACTTCACCTCCAGCTACAACAGAATATCTACACTGGTCAGAACAACCAATCGAGTTCAATAGGGAGGATCACCCTATAACAGTACCTTGGCCAAGAAACGCGCCCTTGGTACTCAAAGCCCAAATCGGCGCATACGATGTCGAGAGAATATTCATGGACGCAGGAAGCGGAATTAATTTGATATACGCGAAAACGCTCAGAGCAATGCATATATCACTAGAGTTCTTGAAGCCAACAGACTGTTCCTTCCATGGAATTGTACCAGGAAGTGCCAATTATCCACTAGGGCGGATAGCACTCAACGTTTGCTTCGGCAACAGACAAAACTACAGAAGAGAAAAGCTAGACTTCGAGGTCATGGACTGGCCATCTCAGTATCATGCGATCCTCGGGCGACCCGCGTTTTCGCGATTCATGGCAGTGCCTCACTATACGTATCTAGTACTCAAAATGCCAGGACCAAAGGGAATAATCACAGTCAAGGGAAGCTTCGAAGTCTCAGATCTCTGTGACAAGGAGTTCCACAAGATGGCGCAAAACTTTGGCATGATAGCCAACTATGCAGAGAAGGTGAAAAGCACGACTACGGAAGGCGTCAAGCTACTCGAAGGACATGCCGCGGAGCCAGAGATGAAGAAACCATGAGTAGAAGCATCAGGAGAAGACAAAGTTACAGAAGAACAAGAGAAGGCCACGACGGCATAACCATCAAGAACAGCAAAGTAGAGTAGAATAATAAGGCTGTAAAAGCCACGAGTTATACCAGGGGCAATGCCCTCTAGATCCAGGACACAGGTCATAGGCCGGATCTCTTGGGTCACCCCATGTATCTTACATTACAAGTATAATAAAGACAAAACGTTCCTCATATTCGAGTTTACGAGTCTTTCAAAGGGGAAATGCGGCAAACGCATGAATCATACAAAAAATGCTCTGAGAACAAATTTCAGACATACAGTCGCGAAATAAGAAACTCTCGCATTCCACATATACACAAGTATTACAATAGTGGGTTGTCAGAATCATCTACACCTAAAGGATCTAAATAGTGATACTCGCAGAAAAATGCGGCATCTGCTTGCAGCAGCCTAGCTACAAGCCTTCGAGCAGGCTGTAGGGTATTCTCCATATGCACTCGCAGACTAGCTCCACCTGGAGCCAAACTCAGAGACATAGAGCTATAATTAAGTCTTGGGTGCCACTTACGTATCCACCCAAGAGCAAAATTGGCACCTGCCACTAAGTTCAGTTCGATCAATCGATGAATGCACTGACTGGATCTAAAAGTATCGAGAAGCAGTGGAAAAGTTGCAGGCAGAGGATTGCGAGGAAGCATAACAGAATGCATAGTTGTGAGAGCCCTTCGGCAACCATCAACTGACTCGCCAATATGCTGGGCGCGGTCCTGAAGCAGTACAATAGCACTCCAGCATCGAGGATCAGACCACAAAGTCTCAATACCTACTGACATTTTTTCTAGAGCCGCATTTCGCTCAGTAACCCGACGATCTTCAGCAGCGAAATCCAAACAAGTGCCTATGATGGCAAAGGATATCACAAAAACAGCAGTGGAGCAAAAAGGAAAAATATAAGTCGAAAGGAAACTTACATCGCAACATCTCGCAGGCAGACTCGATAATGCGAAGGATAAAAGAATTGCATTCCTCATGATGCACAATCTTCGCCGTCAAGCTAGACACCTTATCGTCAAGAATAGATATCTGCTTTGTCAAACCACAAGCTTTGCTAGCTTTGCCCACAGCCATCTGTGCTTGGCGTTTGGCCAAAGTCAAGCGAGCTTCAAGATCAGAAATCCTTGAAGAATATTCCGCGCATTGACAACAGTGGCGAGGAGGTGATGAAACACTAGAGCCGAACTCGTGAGCAGAAGAAGGAGCATGATCGCGATTCAAAGGATCATTGATGTGCATAGACTGGAAGTCAAAGAAAGGGGAAGCATTTCAGAAGCCAGCACAACATATTATAGAAATGAAGCATATATCTACATAGATGCAAACCCTTTGACTAAGGTTCTCGGGTTGCATGCAACTACAGGTTTTTACATCAAAAGCAGCAATTGAAAACTACAGAAAAGCCGAGTCTACGCTACCTCAGCATTTTGCTCTGTGGCAGAAGAGGGCATGGCAAATTCATCGCCAGCAGTCGAAGGAGGCGCGGGTTCTTCTGTCGCTGGAGTTGGCGCAGTAGATGTCGCGAAGGCCACCGAAGGAGAAATAATTGACACCAGGGCGGGCGCTAACTTCTTCGCCTTCTCAAAGAAAGCTTTTAGCTCCGAGCGGGTGCGGCCATGAGGAGATCTAACCTTCTCCCAGTCAAAATCTCCGCCATGGGCATATGAAAGTACAATAGCACCCTCAGCACCTCGCTTCAGAGAAAGCCCCTTCAGCTGGAGGATGGGGTCTTCGGTAGTGTCGAAGGCCTTTGCAAGCTTCTTCACATCATCTTTTAGGACATCCGCCTTCTGCTTCGGCCACAACCTGACGAACATCCGCGTTAGCACGCGGCTCACCAACTCAAAGATTTCCTAGATAGATATCCAGTTTGCTTCGAGCAAGTTCACCGCGGTCATCAGAGGATCATCGCCGGGCTGCAGAGTCGACAATGATACCCCGGTGAATCCTGTATAACAAAAGGGACAGGAAAAGCAGGAAAGGAAAGTTTTAGCAAAGTACAAGAAAACAAACAGCAGTCGAAGAAGGGGAAAGGCAAAGTGTGTACCTTCAGCAGCAGTAGACATCGTCTGAAGTCGCTCAGCCATGGCTTGCTCTCGCAGACGATGTTCTTTCTCAGCATCAGCCAAGGCCTTCTCCGCTTTCTTCGCCTTAGCCAGTGCCGATTTTTGCGACTTATCAGCAGCTGCTTTAGCAGCAGTCGCAGCGTCATAGGCTTTTCGCGAAGCGCTAAGTTCGGCTTCCAGTGACGCAATGCGGGCATTGGCCGCTGCTAGAGCACCTACATTCAGCAGAGAAAGGAAAGAAGTTAAATAGAACAGCAAAAAGGAATCACAAAAGACAAACAAAGACAAGACAACAGAATGTACCTTCGGAAGCTTTCGCTACCTTTAGGTACTCAGCACATTCTGTGCCCAAGGCGATGAATTTCTTCATCAAAGCCTGGAAAAAGAGGCACGAGTAAGCATATAGACTATACAAAGAAAATAAGTCAAGGGTATCTACTAACATCATCAGAAGAAGCAGCGGATCCATGAGCTTCCAGAGCAACGTCCGTTTCCTAGGATTTTTTCGACGGCTTGGTGCTTCGGGTCACAGGAATCTTCTTGATAGAAGACCTGGTGGTCCTCGGCGCCTACACAACCGGCTCAACTTCTTGCGCAGAAGGTCCCTCAGGAGTAGCAGCTCGAGTCGACGGAGCATCCGCGGCATCCTTTTGCGGCTCTTCGTCATCGCTGCAAAAGGAAACAGGTTATATACAACCCGACAGAAATAAAGAAAGAACAGCGAAATCGCAGAACCCGGAGAAATACTTACGATGCCATGAGGTCAAAGAACTCGACATCCTCTTCGAGAACAGGGGCTTCGTCAGCCGCAGTTCTTTGTGCAGAGGTACTCGAAGAAGCAAACTCATCAACGCGCTTCCTCTTCTTGTCTATACCAGTATCTTCGGAAAGCGCAAGGGGAGGTGATGTCGTTGAGCTGGTATCTTCTTTTGATTCTTTGGATTCATCTCCATCCTAATTCTCTTCAGCCTTGGGGGCTTCAGATACAGTGGAGGCCAAATCAGCCGCAAGAGGCCCTTCTTCGGGAAGAGGAGGAAGTGAAATGAGGAATTGATGGTCCTACAAGTGGATAAGTCAGAAAAGTAACCTATACAACGATAAACACAGTTGGAAACCAATTCGACAGCAAGTATACGAAACAAATAAATGCATATGATAAGGGGTTGCCCGATCTTCTCAGCGAGCCGATGTAGATGGATGATAACTTGGTAGATAATCTGTGAGACGCACACGAACTCTCCGGCTGTTCCCCCGTTGCCAATGCAACAGATCTTCAACCCTATGGATATTCGAGACACCACACACCTGCGCACGTAGCCGCCGACCACGAAGCGGTTCTGCAATCTCCTAATTCCCAATGGAACAGCAGATCACACTTGAATTCTCAGTAGCAAAACTCCAGATCGAAACAAACTTGGAGTGGGGTAGATATTCCGAGCGAAACACAGACGAATATATGATTTCAGAGGAAAGCTTACAAGCAATTTCGTTCTGATGTTTGGGGGTAATCTAAACGTAGTCTGAACGACACAAGGGGGCACCCTAGGGGTACTTAAAGGGGTCCGGGCGACCTGGGCAAAGACCTGGCCCAAAACCAACCCGTTTTGGGCCCAAACGGACTCGGTTCGACTCAAACTGGTACATACCGACCCATACATGGGTTCGGCTCATTTTGGCACGCAGGCCATGAGTGTAGCGCGCCTTAGACTCATAGACATCGCGTCGAAGGCTGTCCTAGCGCGCCATCTCATGCTCTCTCTTATGTAGACTTGATGTTCTGGTGATCTCCGGGTGCGCCTGCCTCCCTCTCCTCCCTCGCGCACTTGATCTTCAAGTCTTGCTCATCTCGCTGCGACGCGTCTCCTCCTCGTGCAATGCTTGTGTTATCAACAAACCTAATCATACATAGATGCATAGACTTAGGTAGTATAAAGCTCTCATTAAATAAAACATCAGGTTCAATTAAGAGTGAGTTCACCTGTTGTTCCAATAGCTTTGCACGTGCTCTTGTAATTGGTCCAATCCTAATCTCGTTGGACTTCTTCGCAGCAACATCTTCATCATCAATAGGAGCAGGAGATAATGGTGGTGTAATAGGGATGTCCTCATCATCCTCCCCCCCTTCAAAAGGCGTCGACCTCAACGCTGCAATGTCTTCACCCTCATATGGTGTCAAATCAGCAACGTTGAAGCTATTGCTCACGCCATACTCAGCTATAGGAAGATCTATCTTGTAGGCATTATCATTAATCTTGGCAAGAACCTTGTAAGGACCAGCACCACGGGGCAGCAACTTGGACTTACGGAGCTGTGGAAATCTGTCCTTGCGAAAGTGTACCCAAACCATATCACCGGGCTAGAACAAGACTTCCTTTCACTTCTTGTTTGCACGATCTGCAGTATACTTGCCTTTCTTCTCAATAGCCTCTTTAGTCTTCACATGAATCTTCCTCACAAAATCTGCCCTCTTTGATGCCTCCATATTGACTCGCTCTTGGATAGGAAGAGGCAACAAATCAAGAGGCGTAATGGGTTTGAAACCATAGACCACCTCGAAAGGACATAGCTGCGTGGTAGAGTGAACCGCCCTATTATATGCAAACTCCACATGCGGCAAACAATCTTCCCATTCACGCAGGTTCTTCTTGATCATGCATCGCAACACTGTTGAGAGTGTGCGATTTACCACCTCCGTTTGACCATCAGTTTGGGGATGACAAGTAGTGCTGAATAATAACTTTGTGCCCAGCTTTCCCCAAAGTGTCTTCCAGAAGTAACTCATAAACTTCACATCACGATCAGAGACAATTGTCTTGGGAACTCCATGCAAGCGTACAATGTCCCTGAAAAACAGGTTAGCAATATGCGACGCATCGTCGCTTTTGTGGCAGGCAATAAAATGAGCCATCTTAGAAAATCTGTCCACTACCACAAATATAGAATCATGGCCTCTTTTAGTCCTAGGCAAACCTAATACAAAATCCATGCTAATGTCCTCCCATGGTGTAGTAGGTGCAGGTAATGGAGTATACAAACCGTGAGGCTTCAGCTTGGACTTTGACTTGTTGCACGTAATGCAACGCTTGACAAACCTGTCCACATCACGCCTCATCCTAGGCCAATAAAAGTGATCAGCGAGCATGAGTAGCGTCTTCTCACGCCCAAAGTGACCCATCAAACCGCCGGCATGTGATTCCTGCAACAATAGCAAACGCACGGACGATTCTGGAACACATAGTTTGTTAGCACGAAACAAAAACCCATCATGGATGTGATATTTATCCCATGCTTTCCCACCAGTACACATGCTATATGGCGCTGAAAAATCGTGATCAGTAGCATATAAATCACACAAACTCTCTAAACTAGGAACCTTAATGTCTAATTGTGTCAACAACATGTTCTTCCTAGAGAGAGCATCAGCAACCACATTGTCTTTACCCTTTTTATGTTTAATTATGTATGGAAAAGACTCAATGAACTCAACCCACTTAGCAAGACGCCTATGCAAATTAGATTGAGCTTTCAGATATTTCAAAGCTTCATGATCAGAATGTATGATAAATTCTTTTGGCCACAAATAATGTTGCCAAACCTCAAGAACTCTAACAAGTGCATACAATTCTTTATCATAAACTGGATAGTTCAACCTCGCACCACAAAGTTTTTCAGAAAAATAGGCAATAGGCCGACCCTCTTGCATCAAAACACCACCAATACCAATGCCACTAGCATCACATTCAATCTCAAATTGCTTAGTAAAATCTGGTAGTGCAAGCAAAGGTGCAGAAGTTAACAAACGTTTCAGCTCATCAAAGGCATTATCTTGGGCTGCGCCCCAAACAAATTCTACACCTTCCTTAGTTAACTCATTCAAAGGTGCAGCAATAGTACTAAAGTCTTTCACAAAACGGCGATAAAAACCAGCAAGACCGTGAAAACTTCGTACTTGACTAACATTCATAGGAGTAGGCCAATTTTGAATAGCTTCAATTTTAGATGCATCTACCTCTACTCCATGCTTAGAAACAACAAATCCCAGAAATATGACCTTATCTTTGCAAAATGTGCACTTCTCAAGGTTACCATATAACTTAGCATCACGCAACACTTGCAAAACTTGTCGAATATGATCACTATGTTCAGATTCATTGCGGCTGTAAATTAATATATCATCAAAATATACAACCACAAACTTGCCAATAAAATTACGCAAAACATGGTTCATTAATCTCATGAAAGTACTAGGTGCATTAGTTAACCCAAATGGCATGACTAACCACTCATATAAACCAAATTTTGTTTTAAAGGCTGTTTTCCACCCATCCCCCTCTTTCATCCTAATTTGATGATAACCACTACGCAAATCAATTTTAGAGAAAACAGCAGCACCACTCAATTCATCAAGCATATCTTCCAAGCGTGGAATAGGGTGACGATATCGAATAGTGATGTTATTTATTGCTCTACAATCTACACACATGCGCCAAGTACCATCTTTCTTAGAAACTAAAATAACAGGAACAACACAAGGACTTAAGCTCACACGAATATAACCTTTGTCGAGAAGCGCTTGTACTTGTTTCTGAATTTCTTTTGTCTCCTCGGGGTTGGTGCGGTATGGTGCTCGGTTGGGCAGCGATGCTCCTGGAATCAAGTCTATTTGATGCTCAATGCCTCGCAAAGGTGGCAGACCTGCAGGCACCTCTTCCGGAAACACGTCGCTGAATTCCTGTAACACATTAGAAACACCAATAGATAGAGGGGTCATGTCGTTAGAAAACAAAATGTTACCCTTGTACATAAGCACAAGAGGAACAGCTGTAGGATCCTCACGAAACTCTCTCAGATCAGATTTGGTGGCTAACATGACTAAAGAATGCGCTCCCTCACTCATATTTTTACCACTCAGATTTGGCTTGTGGCTCTCCCTCATCGGAAGTGTAGGCTCTCGTCTATCTACTCTCTCGCTCTCTTTCTCAAGATTAACTTCAATTTTTTGACGAGATTCATTTACAATAGCTTGCGGTGTCATAGGTCTCAAAGTAACATCCTTGCCACGCCAATGTAACTGATATGTGTTGGCTTTCCCATTGTGACGGACATCACGATCATATTGCCATGGGCGGCCCAACAACAAATGACATACTGTCATAGGAACCACATCACACTCGACGGTGTCTTTGTATGGTCCAATCTGAAACTCAACACGCACCATGTGGCTGATCTTCATCTCGCCGCTATCACTTAGCCACTGAATAAAATATGGATTGGGGTGCGGGATATATTTGAGCTTCAGTTTTGTACAGAGCTCTTTACTAGCCAAATTGCGACAACTCCCACCATCAATTATAACCTTGCACGCCTTGCCAGGACCAACAGCAGCTTTTGTTTGAAACAAATTACACCGCTGTTCCGCAGAATCTGGGCTCACACTCAGCACCTTAGGCGAACAAACAATGGTAGGCAGTGATGACGCATCACCATAGAGCATATCATCATCCTCCTCATCCGAATTTGGATCAGCATCATCACCTGTCTCATACTCTTCAGTTTCCTCATTGATCAACATAACCTTTTTATTGGGACAGTCTCGCCGGAAGTGACCCTTGCCACCACATGTATGACAGTTCATATCCCTATTTCTTGCTGTAGAGTTGGAGGAACCAGTACCACTTGCAGCAGGTTGTGATGTTTTCTTGGCATTAGAAATAACTGAATCAGGTTTTGAGGAAGCATTACCACGGAAACCAGAAGTACCACTAGAGGTAGGCACACTAGGGTCTGTCCGTGGGGAAAAACGACCTCGACTTGCTGTAGAACGAGGTCCAAATTTAGCATCTTCAGCCAATGTCAATTCTGCCTCACGTGCTTGATGAAGCAAATCTGTCATATCAAAGTATTGGTGATGCCGAACAATGCGTCGAATATTGTAAGTTAAACCAGCAAGAAAACGCTGCATTGTTTGTTCCTCTGGTTCGCGCACCCGAGCACGCTGCATAATCAGCTCCATCTCCTGATAATAGTCATCAACAGACTTAAGACCTTGCTTCAAATTCGTCAATTTATCATAGAGAGAACGAATATAATTGTGGGGAATAAAACGAGCACGCATCGCTTCTTTCATACCCCTCCATGTAGTAATAGGTGGCTCTCGAGCTTCAAGCCTGGACTGGACAATATTATCCCACCAAAGCAATGCATATCCATCAAACTCTGAAGATGCAAATTTTATTTTTCTATCCTCGGTGTACTCATGCATGCGCCATAGTTTTTCCACCTTCAGCTCCCAATTGAGGTACTCTTCCACCTCAGTAGAACCAACAAACTTGGGTACAGTGAACTTCAGTTTGCCCAGCCCATCATCATCACGGTTGGCTGGTTGGGCAAAATCATCATCAAAGCAACGACGTGCGCCGATAGGAGCAAAACCACGACCAGGCGGAATACCAGCACCTCGGCCTCCATTCCCACGACCACCATGACCACCAAGAAGCAATCCATCACGACGACCAGCAGCAGCTGCAGCATTAGCGTCATCATGTGCATGATTGTCATCCTGGACACTCGCAGCAGCCTCAGGATCAAGTGGTTGCTGGTGAGGTAGACGATCAAATGAAACTTGCAACGTATGCATAGCTTGTGTCAAATCTGCAATAGAACGCTGAAGTGTGGTCACAGTTTCTTGTGTCGCAGTGGCTATATCATGTGTTGCATTCAGCTTATTGTCAACAGCAAGCACATCGTCATGTAAACTATCACAAACAGCATTGAACCTCTTCGACAAAGTATCACGAAGAGCTTCGTATTCATTCCAATGCACGACCTCATTTGGATCCTTTTTTTGCTGCACAGCATCAGACTCAGACATGATTAGTAGGTTAGTGCAAACAAAAATAGGTGTATGGTGGAACTCTCACAACTCACTCGAAACTGAGAGAAACGAGGTATCTTACCGTTCCAAAGTGAATAGAAGAGCTTACCAACTCGTATAGGCAAAAACGTGCACGGATGTGATGTAACAAATACCGAGGGAAAAACTATCACACGACAACCAGGGTATATGGTGGGGCTTGGTATGGATACCTAACTACACCAAAGTACAAGTCCTAGTGCTGATCGTATGACAAAGACCCACGGAAACACACACGGTGGAGATAAACGGGGCAAAGCAACTCTGAAAAATGAGCTCAAAAAAATATAAGTGACGACGCACAGTAGCTCGTGTTGCAATGCACAAGAGAGACGCTAGCACTGGCTCGACGAACAGGCACAAGATTGCGCACACGGCAGCAGCCTGATGAGCACGAAGTAGCTAGTCTCGTATGGGTAAGCTCCTAAGACGATGCTGTAGATAGGCTGTAGCTAAAGCGATCAAAATCGTGTAAAAAGGACGCTATATGGACACAGTGGTAACACGCTGTCGCAGAAGAGAAAACGACAAAAATTATGTCAACGGCAGCGATGTACGACGCCGGAAACACACGGCAGTGCGACGGCGATGCGAAACGGACAAAAAAGTTTGTCTCTTTTTTTTAAATAGGACTCACGCTAGAGCAGGTTGTCTGGGGTCGGGCGTGTAGCGATGCGAGCCTCGCGCGTGACCGCGGAGGTTGTCTGGGGGCTGGCGAGCGGCTAGTCGCTCGTTTTGTTTTTGTTTTTTTTGTTTTTTGGTTTTTTTTTCCCTTTTTTTTTTGCACTGAATCAAAATGGGCCTAACTGAAAATGGGCCGGCTTGGCACGCCTGGGGCAGCGCTCGCTCGTACGCTCGAGGCTGGAGCAGCGCTCGTCGCTGGGGCAACGAGCCGCGCTCGAGCGCGGAGGCGGTCTGGGGTCGGGCGACCCGGGCTGGCGCTGCTTTTTTTTTTTGACTGTTTCCAATCGGATCAGATCTGGTGACTGCGATCTAGTACGTTTGTGAAGAAAAAAGTGCACAGCCGCCGGCTTATGGAGATCAAACAGGGATCAAACGAAGATGAAATCCGAAACTAAGATGCAGAAAAGAACGGGGATCCTAGACTCCTACAGATTTGATGAAAAGATACGCGAAAGACGATCAGCTACTAAAACCAGTACCTCGATGCAATCTAGGCTATGGCGAAACTAAGAACCCTAATTTTTTTTGTAGGCTTTTTCTGGATAGGACAAAAACAAAAACGAATTTATGGGGATGAATTTGTGGATGCTCACCGAGTAAACGCTGGAATCTGATACCAAGATGATAAGGGGTTGCCCGATCTTCTCAGTGAGCCGATGTAGATGGATGATAACTTGGTAGATAATCTGTGAGACGCACACGAACTCTCCGGCTGTTCCCCCGTTGCCAATGCAACAGATCTTCAACCCTATGGATATTCGAGACACCACACACCTGCGCACGTAGCCGCCGACCATGAAGCGGTTCTGCAATCTCCTAATTCCCAATGGAACAGCAGATCACACTTGAATTCTCAGTAGCAAAACTCCAGATCGAAACAAACTTGAAGTGGGGTAGATATTCTGAGCGAAACACAGAGGAATATATGATTTCAGAGGAAAGCTTACAAGCAATTTCGTTCTGATGTTTGGGGGTAATCTAAACGTAGTCTGAATGACACAAGGGGGCACCCCAAGGGTACTTAAAGGGGTCCGGGCGACCTGGGCAAAGACCTGGCCCAAAACCAACCTATTTTGGGCCCAAACGGACTCGGTTCGACTCAAACTAGTACATACCGACCCATACATGGGTTCGGCTCATTTTGGCACGCAGGCCATGAGTGTAGCGCGCCTTAGACTCATAGACATCGCGTCGAAGGCTGTCCTAGCGCGCCATCTCATGCTCTCTCTTATGTAGACTTGATGTTCTGGTGATCTCCGGGTGCGCCTGCCTCCCTCTCCTCCCTCGCGCACTTGATCTTCAAGTCTTGCTCATCTCGCTGCGACGCGTCTCCTCCTCGTGCAATGCTTGTGTTATCAACAAACCTAATCATACATAGATGCATAGACTTAGGTAGTATAAAGCTCTCATTAAATAAAACATCAGGTTCAATTAAGAGTGAGTTCACCTGTTGTTCCAATAGCTTTGCACGTGCTCTTGTAATTGGTCCAATCCTAATCTCGTTGGACTTCTTCGCAGCAACATCTTCATCATCAATAGGAGCAGGAGATAATGGTGGTGTAATAGGGATGTCCTCATCAGCATACCTCGGGTAGGGGGTGCACAGAGTCAAAGTAATGGGCGGCCAATTCTGCGACTGCATGATCCTTCGTGAGCTTGGTGAGGCTCCTAACTCGCTTGTCGACTTCTTCTTTCTTCATCAAATCTCCAGAGATGCAAGAAGGATCCACCAAGCCAGAGTAGCTCCAAAGTTTGGACAGGCAATGTTGTAGGGGTTGAACTCGACGTTGCACAAAAAATGCCATGAGCTGAATACCCGACAAAGCACATCCTTTACCTCCTTTCAAAGCTTGGATGCGAGTCAATAGTGGAGCAATCTGCTCCATTTCAGCATTAGAGGGAGGCGAATCCCACGATGTCAATTTCTTCAGCTCCTTGGAGGCGTCAAAAGGGGCTAAACCATACTCGTCTTCAGAGGAGGCCTTACGGTCCTTGATGTAGAACCATTTGGTCCTCAACCTTGGACTGACGCAGACATAGAAAACTCCAGATATTGCGCTTCAGCATGCACAGAGACAACAGCCCTGCCCAGTTCGGGTTTGTTGGATAGAGGAACGCTGGGGCGGAGTCAGAAGATAGATCTCCAGAGAAGAAAGTGGGGCTCAATCCCCAAGAATGACTCGCAAAGAGTCACGAAGCAAGCAATATGGAGAATGGAGTTCGGTGTGAGCTGGTGAAGCTGCACACCGTACACAAAAAGAAGCCCACGAAGAAACTCGTGGGCAGGAAGAGAAAAGCCACGGAAGAGGAAGGCAAGGAACATTACCCGATAACCACTCGGGGGCTGCGGGATCCGCTCGGTGCTGGGGAACTTAATGGAGTCACTGCTGGAGATGAGGCCATCCGTCCTGGCCTTCTCCACCTCCTTCTTCGCAATGGCAGAGGACACCCAGCTAGTCGCGGAGGTTGCCTTTCCCTTAGCCATGGTGTTCTTGGTCGCAAGGTGCTTCACGCGCATCTACTAATCCGCACTTGGGGGATATGCACGAGAGGAGAAGGAAGCAGAGATCAGCAATGGCGGTGGCGGCGGAGAGAAAGAGCTGGTAAACAGTAAAGATCCCCACTATCCCTTTATATACCTTTTTCCATGAGAGATCGTGGGCTGAGACGTGGCGAAAAGAGCGGAAACGGTAGCCCACTAATGGGCAGGACGATGCAAAATTACCGCGCTGCCCATAAAATGGTTCGCGCTCAATCAGAGTGACGTATGGCTAAAATCGACTGCTGACGTCACGAAGGAGATGAAGAATTAAAGGGATAGATACATGTACTCGATAGAATATTGAATATGGCGATTTCCGAGTAAAGGACGACATCCAAGAAGATATGAGATTGGCGCCGACGATGCAGCAATCAATTGATGAGACTATACCCAAAAGCATTCGACTATAGCCTCGGGGGCTACTACTATCGGGAGCGCTGAGCGCGCACCCGATAAATTAACAATCAACTATGACGAGTTGCAATATGATGATAAAGAACACTATATTTGAGCCTATACTCGAAAACACATTTTTCGACTATAGCCTCGGGGGCTACTCCCATCGGGAGCGCTGAGCACGCACCCGACGATGTTTATCAAGGAGCACTGGAGCATGGAAAGTGAAGAAATATATGATGACACATCGTTACTCCCATCGGGAGCGAGTTTTTATGGTTGTATAACCCGAATATTTTCAGTCAAATAAGACTGCGACATGAGATTCTCGAGTTATGTTATCGCAACGAAACTTGAATGCCGTGATTTATCACGAAGGTAAGACCTCGGGATCCGTCCTATGTGGCCTAGTATACGCACATGGATGCGCTCTGATGGTATGTATCCGTGTCTACGATGCGAAGAAAACCTGGTGGACGCACTGGGTACCCTGAGAATCACTGGGACTCATTCTTTGTAAGTCCTAAATGCGGCAAAAGAGTGGGTTTGACCGGTATCCCAAATTCAAATCCAAGGGGATTGAATTTGAAGTAGGTGACAAGTATCTATTCCGGCAGTTAACTAACCTCTTGATCCGTCAGAGTTGTCAGGCTTGTTCATCAAAACCCCTTGCGAAATATTATCATGAAAATAAGTCGAAAGACCAAGTCAAAAATTTGAAGATATCAAGAAGCCGAAGAGTTGATCAAGTCGAAGATTTAAAGATTAAAGATTCAACCTGAATCTGCAATTCTAGTAGAATCTCAGGGGCTACTGACAAGGGTATAGCTAATAGAGCCCGTTAGTTGAGTACCACTGAGGCCCATTAAGCTAGGTCCAATTGTAATGATAGTCGAGATACGAGTCCTTACCGTATGTCGATACTGTAATCTGTATCGGACCCTACCCGATCCTCGAGACCTGGCCACCTATATATAGGGGCCAGGAGGGGACTGTGTAGGCCAGATTGAAAGCAAGCCAGGTTTATTTCGATATACACTTATTTCGACTAACCTTACCTTCGAGTTCATCCGACGCCCTATCTCCCCGATCCTAAGTCCTTCATCTAGGACATTTGTCGAGTTAACCCTCGTTAGCAGGATCTGTAGGAGTGGTCTGTCCCGGCCAGAGAACTTTGTGTGCTTCCTGGGTACCAAGATAGAGATCCTTAGTGTATGTAGTCATAGTAGTCTTGCGGGCTTCCAGGGCAATGAGCTATTCCGACATGTCCGAGTTGGCAGAGTCATCCTGGACATTCCTACTCAGCCGATCCACCTGCAGGGCTTGCTCAACATCTTCAACAGATCCAGGGAAGAGGTCTGAAAAAGGAAAAAGGTATCAAAAACATGAGTATATGTCGGCATAATTGTTATGCCGAAGAAGTTGACAATATGTCGGACAGATTATGTCAGGCAAGATGAAGGTTAAAGGATTTGAGAGCTTACTAGCGAGATCAGCATTGAGCCGGCCAATATCAACTTCCCACTTGGTGGCCTGCTCTTCAAGCCCTGTAGTTCTGCCTTGGTGCCGGATGCCTCAGCCTCTGAAGTTACGAGCATCTCCTAGGTTTTCTTAAGTTGGCCATCCCTCTGCTCCTGCTCATCTAGAAGCTCAGCAATTTGGCTCTGCAGCTTGGTAATTTCAGCCTTGTAGCCAACATCCCTCTCGTCCAGTTGCTTGGCCACATCTATGGAAGACATGCAGTCCCGGTGGTGAGCCTGAAGTGCTGCTTTGTCATCTGAAAGAATTTGAAGTTGAAAAATGCAAAAGGATTTGAAGTACAAGATGATTATGTGAAAGTTAGCAATATCCGGCATACCTGTGAGCTCCTTCACCCTCTTGAGCAGCTCGGTGACTTGCTCCTCAGCTATAGCTGAAAAATGTCAGCAAAGAAGTAAGTGTCGGCATGATAGAATATATCGGCAAGAATAATGTGGTGAAAAGTAGCGATGAAAGTAATCCGGCATATAGAGTTATGTCGGCTCAAAATACCTTTCTTGCTCACTTCAAGGCGAAGCCGACTGTGCTCATTGGATATCTTGCGATGCTCGCACACAAGGTCATGATACATGTCCCGGCGCTCATTATTCATGCGCTGCAAAACAGAAGTGTTAGGATTTGAAGTACTATAATGAAGATCCGGCATAATAGAGGATTTGAGAGTTTGTCAAGTTTTTTAGTAAAGATCCAGCACAGGTGCTGCGCACCTATCCCGGCTCTCGGTGACTAGGATTTGAAGCTCTAATCGAGCTTATATGCTGGATAAGTGGATTTGAAAGTTTATCAAGTTTTTATTTGAAGATCCGGCACAGGTGCTGTGCACCTATCCCAGCCATCGGTGACTAGGATTTGAAGCTCTAGTAGAGCTTATATATTAGATTTGAAATTCCAGCAAGTTAAAAGAGATGTTGGAAAATCCCGAATGTCCATATCCCGGACAGCCGGCATTTTCAGGGACTAGGGAGATATAAGGATGAATACTTACGGTGGTGGTGTTGCTAACAAGGAAGAGCCTCTGCTGGATGCTGAATAACTTGTTGGCAGTGGCTATGGGCTTGGCTGGTATATCAGTTGGGTTGCCAGCCACAAGAGCTTGAGTTCCGGCCGGCGTTTTCTTTTTGTCGGAACTGGCCGTGTCCATAACATCGGCGGCATTCCACCTCAGGAAATATTATTTAAGAGAGCCAAGGCTATTGCCACTCTTGGTCTTCAGCGGGGCGCGGCCCTCAAGCTCCGGGTTAATCAAAGAGCTGATCCGGGTTGCTCCTTTGCCGGCATGCAGCGTCATAGCAGTGCTAGCAGGGGGAGTGGCACTCTTCTCTTTGGTGATGATCTTGGTGACCTTGGTAGTAGTTGGCTTGGCTTGAGCAGGAGGTGTTGGTGCGGCCTTTCCAGGCGCCAGCGCTGGACTCTTGGCTGGAGTCTTGGCCGGGGCTGGAGTGCAGGTCTTCTCCGGCACTGAGGTCCGAGGTGCTATTTTATTCGGCGCGGCCGGCGTGGCTTGTCCCAAAGCAGCTTGCTCTGGCTCAGCCTGGACCTCTGGCACTTCAGGAGCTTTCCCTTTGTCAATCTTGGCGCTTCTGTTGCTAGCGCCGGCATTGTCAGCAGTTCTGGTGCCGCTGGCATTAGCGCCGGTGTCCGGGGCATCCTGTTGAGCCCCCGTGTCCATGTGGACATCAGGGGCAGAAGTGTCATGTTCTGGCGGAGGGCTGTCTCTCACCAGGGTGGAGGTCTTGTCGACCGCAGGCGAAGATGCCCACGCCGGAGAAGTGATTGGGCTCATGGCCGGCACATCAGGGCGCACAGGAGACGCTGGTTTCTCGGTGTGTGGGCTCGCACTGGAGCTGGAGGCATACTCCAGAGCAAGTGGAGCTCTGATGAAGAAAATAACAAGTTAGAAAACAGAGGAAGAAAAATGCAGGAAATAAAGAGAGGGGGAAGAAGCTTACCCCAAGGAAACAGGCCTCTGCTTCTTGGGAAAAGGCACTCCAATCTTCTGCCTCTTCATCTTCTCAACAGGTTCCGGCTGAGGCCGGACTCCACGCTTTCTGTCGGCACGTGTGCCGGGGGAAGGTCCCTGATTCAGAGGAGCAGCATCTACAACCTCGTCGTCCAGGATAGCTGGTGACAGGATAGTGGGAAAAGCATAAGCGAGGGGTGTCAGATCAAGGAACATCCGGCAATCCCCGTCAGAATCGTCATCCCTCTAATCTTGAATGGAATGCCGGGAAGAGGAAGTCTTACCTGCGGTAGTAGCGGCGCGGGTGTTCTTAGGCATCTTATCTTCGTGATCCGGATCTTCAGGATCCGGCACAGTGCGGTCCGGAGGAATGACAATCCGAGAATTCTCCTGGTCTTGGAAACTAAATTTTTGCAAAGGAAAAAGGCAGTTGGTTAAAAATCACAGCAAGAGCAATAGCGGCCGGCATAAAGAGTATGTCGGATTAAACATAAATATGTTGGCTAAGAAAGTATGTCGGACTATGAACAGAAATGTCGGCTAAAGCTAAGTGGTTTACCGTCGGGGTAGGGCGGTCCCGGCTATACGGTTCAAGTCAAAACAGTTTGCGTGCTCTTACAGATATCCTTCACCCACCAAAGAATGTCGGCAGGGCTTAGCTCGTGCGTGGAATGTTGGGTGGGGTCCATAGCCCTGCTCATCTGGCATATCTTATGAGATCGCCGCTGAAGAGGAGAAACTCGCCGGCTAATAAAGCAGGCGATGATATCCTCTGGCATCAAGCCGGCACTGCAAAGTTCGCCCATAACCCGGTGGAGGGCATTGACAATTCCCATAGCATTCCATGGGTTGTAAGTCCAGTTCTTCATCTCGTTGGGTGGGACATCAACATATTCTGGCAGATTGATCAGATCCACCTTGGTAGTGTTCTTCACATAGAAGAAGGTCTTCTGCCACTTCTTGCAAGATTCCAGTAGCTCTATCTTCGGAAAGTCGGAGCCCTTCCGAGACATCATGGTGGCAGCGCCACATTGGGTCATGGGCCGCTCCTTCTTTTCCTTAGCAGTTTCCGGAGGGGCATTCTTGTCCCGGGGCTCCTGGGCGCTTTGCTTCTGGAGTTGGAAGTACTTGGACCAACCTTGTACAAAGGCCTCTATGACGGCATATCCCTCGCAGAAGGCGGCAAAGGCTGACAAAGTCATGCGCCCTAGGTGATCGCCTTGGATCGACTATTTCTGCCTGACGTGGTCAGTTTAGATTAATTCTTTATGGATCAGTAAAGCAAGCTCCAGGATTTGCACTAGGTTTAGTTTTGGTGCAATTTTAGTGCACGGACAGAAATAAAGAAAGGTGGAAAGGAAAAGAGGAAAATGAGACAGCTGTTGTTAGTTTTCAGAGGGCGTATAAACTCATTTGGATCGTCAGCGTATATGAATATTTCATGCTTGTTTTGGGTGATGTGCTTGGTTTGCATCCAATTTTCAGAATGCGTCGGCAAGCATACTCAAATTATTTGGACCCTTGGTGTGCAGGAATTTGTCCTGTTTGTTTTGGGGGATCTGCTAGGTATGTTCCCAGATTGCATTCAGAAGAGTTTTATGTCTCAATCAGGTTGGCACCGAAGGTTGAAGGGGCGCTAAAAGCATGTCTAGCTAGTCGATAGTGAGGATGTGGTGTGGTAGGCTGGCAAGGCTTGAAGATGGACAGTGGCGGTATTACAGATTTGACGCCACGTGCCTGAGAAAACCCTCCGCTGTTGAGGACAACACCTTTCCAAGAAGGGGAGGATGGTGAGGATTGGCATGCTAGGACAACCTATGATATGTTATAATTAAGTCTAAGGTCGTGTCATCAATTTGTATCTGTCTCCATGTTATTTCTTAGCCAGGTCATGTTGTGGACCGCTTTTATTTTATGTTTTAGTTTGGGCCTGTCCAAGCCCAATAGTTTTCTGGCCGTCTATATAAGGAGGCCGGGCGGCTAGGGTTTAGGGAGGCAGGAAATTATGTAGGACATTGTGTTCCCCGCGTGTTCCATCCCTCTGGGGTTGGCGTATTGAGACGGCGTCTCCGATGTTCATCTAGTTATCCAATATATTGTGTTTTGTGTGAAGGTGCTTGTTATTCAAGTATTATCGTGCTTGCGTGTGAGGCTCGCTATTTGTCACCGAGTTACTTGTTGAATTCCAAGTGGGGAAGAGACCAATCAATTGGATAGAATTACACACTCTTGTATTCAAGAGATCCAAATCAAGGTAGAATTCCCCAAATTGAAGAGATCCCCAAACAAGGAGGGTGATTCTAGATGGAAGATCTAGTAGGGTTCCCACAAGGGGTGAGGCATCATGCCAATTCTTATCTCAATTCATGTCTATCTTAGGGAGGGGGAGAGTGACCCATATATATAGACAGCCACGAGCTAGGGGTAGTTTGGTCACTAAAGAGATAGAAGACATAGGTGGCTTCAAGCCCAAGACGTAGCTGACTCGAGCAGGCCAGCTATAGCCGGTGCTCAGTCTGGCTTTTACCGAAGGGGCCGGCTTTAACCGGTGTGGGACCGGCTTTAGCCGGTCCAGCTTCAGCTGCCGCCTCTTCTTGCGATGCTTCCAAGCTTCTTGTCGGTGGTTCTTCTTCTTCCTTCTCTATCACGCCTCGATGATGTCGGACTTGAGAGTCGATGTTGTTGATGCACATGATCTGATGGTGTCCGAAGGCCACCCCGTATCATCTCCCCCGCTTCAAAGAACGTCGTCCTCGACGTTGACTCAACATCATCATGTAGGGGAGGTAGATGTAGGCGATTGTACTTGGAGAGTGCCATGTGGTTGTACTTGCGAAGATCGGTTTGGCAACTCTTCAATGTTCCTTCACTTTCCATGAGGCCTACAAAGGTCACAAGCAAAGCGAAACAACACTCAAAGACTAGCCAATTCTTAGAGTTTATGGCATGAGTTCGTGAGTAGAAGGAGGTCACCTTACTAAGTTGTTGATGTGCTCTCGTTGTAGAAGTGTTTGATTGAAACCACTCACGGGAGCGCATCCACCAATAATATCCATGTGTACCTACGCACAACAAAGACCAAGCAAAGTATGTGTGTGCGTGATAGGGGAGCATATCATCAAGTACATGTCCATTCTTGTTCACAACACAATTAGCACAACACAAGTATAATAAAGGGAATGCATATGCAAGGTCTATGTGTAAGCAAATTGTTTGAACATCTTCCAAATGTGGGAACACAAAAACTCCATCAAAATTTGAGAAGACCATGGTGTCCATCTCATGTTGAAAGACATGCATATTATTGCGCTCAAGGCTTTTGAAAGAGAAAGTAGTCAACATCGTTGAAGCAATAAGAGGAGTGTTTGGCAAAAACACATACGGCAAGATGTCAAAATCATCATCAATATGTGTGCAAACAAACCATAGTAAAGAACAAGTTTTCATCGTGTTTGTTGCAACATAAGTCATATTCATCCATAAGTAGAAGAAAACATCATTATCACAAGTGGTTATGCATCCCAACCAAAAAAAAGAGCAATTAGTCAACTTGTTGGATGCAACACCGATGAACTCAAAGCGGTAACACATGTGACAAGTCATGGCCAATATAGCAATGTGGTTGCACACAAAACAAAAGCAGGAGAAATCGTTTCACATGTATGTTGCAACACATAAAGCATCAATGTTCAATATCATGTGAGCATGATTGTCACAAGTAGCACAAAAGTCATCACCATGCTTGGAAAGAAACCATAGAGAAGAGAAAGTTTTCAACACGTTTGATGCAAAGCATGTGAAGGGTAAGCGAGTGGAGTTCGAGTTTGAACTCACAAGTATTATGCTCTCAAGAGCTCTTTTCGCCAACTTATTTCTCAATCGAAGTTGATGGTTTTGTCCGCGTATCTACACACACAAAAGATAACAAAAACAACGTGTGTGCATGGTAGATGAATACATCATCCATCATGATGCATCTCTTTATTTGCACATCACCATTAGCATCAAGTAAGATATCATAATATTCATGGTGATTATGCAATGTATATGTGAAAACATGCTTATCATGCGCAAATGCAAAATCTTCATTATTTGAGATAGCTATGGGGGCCTTCTCATTGTCAAACATATTAACATTATTGCAAACCAAGCATTTGAAAGAGCAAGTGTTCAATATTTTGGTTGCATTAATGGAAGAATATTGCAAGCACAGGGCACAAAACATGTTCAAAATTCGATCCTCATTGTCGACAAACCTAGGGAAAGAGCAATTGTTCGACAAGGTTGTGACAACAAAAGTATCATTGTCATCATTGCAAGCAATATATGGGAAAGAGCAATTGTTCAACATATTGCATGCAATAGGAGAGAAAGTGAAGCACTCATAGCTTAACATGTTCATGTCCCCTAGGGGAATCATTGCATCACCAACACCTATGTTGTTACCATTGTGGTCGCACTCTTTTGAGGTAGGTGTTGTTGAAGTAGGTAGCTCCATGTGGCCGACATGCTCATCATCTTCTAGGCATGGTGTGGTATCATCATGATGAGGACATCCCTACTACACTGCCATCTCCACCTACTGTTGATGATCCTATTGTTGCTGATCAAGATAAGTCCAATGACGAGATTAGGATTGGACCAATTACTCGAGCCCGTGCTAAGTTGTTACAACAGCAGGTGAACTCACTCCTTGCTGAATTTGATATTTATTGTAATGAGAATTTTATACTGCCTAAGTCTTTGTTCATATGTATGATCAGGTTCATTGGAGAAGAAGGGGTTCGAGGGAGCGAGGAGTTGCAGCACATGGAGCATGACGTGGTGATCAAGCAAGAGAGCGCGAGGGAGGAGAGGGAGGCCGGCGCCACAAGCATGGAGGACATCACCACGTGAAGGAGATCAAGTCTGGATGAGCACAAGCACGTGATGGCGCACTAGGACTGCCTACGACACGATGTCTACACGTCTAAGGCGCGCTACATACTTGGCCTGCGTGCTAAAATTAGGCCGAACCCATATATGGGTCGGTATGTACCCATTTGAGTCGAACCGAGTCAGTTTGGGCCCAAACCAGACATGTTTTGGGCCAGGTCTTTGCTGAGGACGCCTGGCCACCTATAAGTAGCCCTAGGCGCCCCCTCAATTAGGGTTAGACCACGTTTAGACTAAAGATTACTTTGTTGAACTGCTGTAAGCATTCATCTGAATTCCTCCGCACCAATTTATTTGGATTTGGTGTTATACTGCTGCAAGTTTAGTGTGATCTATTGTTCCATTGGGAATCAGTAGATTGCAAACTACCGTTTCGTGGTTGACGGCTATGTGCGCAAGTGTGTGGAGTCGTGAATATCCTACAGGGTTTGAGAGCTGTTGCATTGGCATCAGGGTTCAAGCGAGGAGAGTTCATCGGTGACACCAAGTTATACCCGACAATCATCCGCTGCCATCATCACCATCGCATCGCTCACGAGAAGATCGGGCCACCCCATATCATCTTGGTATCAGATTTCCACGGTTTACTCGGTGAGCATCCACAGATCCATCCCCACAATTCGTTTTTGTTTTTAGTCCTATCCAGAAAAAGCTTCAAAAAAAATTAGGGTTCTTAGTTTTGCCATAGCCTAGATTGCATCGTTCTTAAGTTTTTAGTTGCTGATCGTTGATTTTCTTCTTGTCCGAGTCGTCGTAGTCTGGGTTCCTCGTCTTTGTTCTCTGTGTTGTGTCGTTGGTGTCCTCATCCAAACAGTCTGCCGCCGCCGTTTCCGATTGTTGTCGATTGCTCTGATCGGTCTGATTGTTTCCGATCTAGTCACAAAAAAAAACAAAAGCAATCTCTATCGATCTCCAAGAGTCCACCTGTCCCACGTTTCTTTACCAGATCTAGCTGGGATCCTTGACTTCATCGCTAGCTTCTCAGGATTGCTCGATTCCCTGCGCGTGGTGTACTTCCTGGCAGCGATCGATCTGATTCAAAGACAAGTGAAATGAGCGACGCATCAGCTCGCCCGACCACAGACCTCTTCTGTGGTCGCGTGCGATATCGCCTCGCTAGCAATCGACGGGAATCGCCCGACCTCAGACATCTTCTGTGGTCCGGCGCGGGATCGGGCCAACTTTTTTTTTGGCCCAAGTTTCAGTTTAGTAAAAACAAAAAAAACAAAAAAAGGGGACGTGCACGCATGCCGCACCTATATATCTATAAAAAAGACAAACTACTTTGTCCGTTTCGCGTCGCCGTCGCGCTGCCGTGTGTTTCCGGCGTCGTATATCTCTGCTGTGTCATATTTTTCGTCGGTTTCTCCGCCGCGATAGCGTGTTACCACTATGTCCACATAGCGTCCTTTCTACACGATTTTGATCGCTTTAGCTACAGGCTGTCTACAGCATCGTGTTAGGAGCTTACCCATACGAGACTAGCTACTTCGTGCTCATCAGGCTGCTGCCGTGTGCGCAATCTTGTGCCTATTCGTCGAGCCAGTGCTAGCGTCTCTCTTGTGCATTGCAACACGAGCTACTGTGCGTTGTCACTTATATCTCTTGAGCTCTTTTTCAGAGTTGCTTTGCCTCGCTTATCTCCACCATGTGTGTTTCGTGGGTCTTGACATACGATCATCACTAGGATTTATTTGCGGTGTACTTAGGATACCATACCAACAGCTCCACCATATATTCCTGGTTTGTCGTGTGATCGCTCTTATACCCTCGGTATTCACTTCATCACATCCATGCACGAGCTTGATACTTTGTTCTGGTACACACTACTATTCACTTTGGAACGGTAAGATTACCTCTTCTTGTCAATTTTTGAGTGAGTTGTGAGAGGCACCACATGTTTTTGATTTTGTGCACTAATCTACTAATCATGTCTACTAGTGGTTATGATGTGATGCAGGAAAAAGATGGGGATACACCGGTGGTTTGGACAGACTTTGTTGGACTGCGCACTCGTCTGGAGGGGGTGTTGGATCGTTCTACTGCCGACGCTATGACTGCACATCAGCAACTCCAGTTCAAAGTGCAAGGCACTGCAGATACTGTTCAAGCTATGCAAGCTCAGTTCACTACTTTCCAGCACAGCATTGATCAGTTGAACCAATCCCTAGCGGAGCTGCGTCGACCCATGGTACCACCACCTGTGCAGCCTGCTGCTGACTTTGCTGATGATGACAGTGTCCATGACAATGCCAATCTACTAGGCCCCAATGCTCGTGGGCGTGGTCTTGGACAACATGGTCGGCCCCCACATGTCCTTGGTGCCCGACGTGTAATACCTGCTGAGGATGATTTTCTAGGGAAGCCAAAGTTCTCGATACCCAGATTTGATGGTGAAGGTGATGTGGAGGATTACCTCACTTGGGAGCTCAAGATCGACAACCTGTGGCGTTTGCATGCTTACACTGAAGATAAGAATATCAAACTTGCATCCTCAGAATTTGATGGTTATGCCCTGCGTTGGTGGGATAATATTCTGTCACAACGACGAGCAGCTCATGAGCTTCCTGTTTTGCGATGGACAGAGATGAAGGAAATCATGCAGGCTCATTTTGTACCCACCAATTATTTGCGTTCAGTTTTTGATAGATTGACACAGCTGAAGCAAGGATTTTTGATAGTTGATGCTTATTACAAGGAGATGGAACTGTTGATGCAGCGATCGCGAGTTCAAGAGTCTAGTCAGATGACTATGCAATGGTTTTTGCACGGACTCAGACTTCCTATCAAGAATATCGTCCGGCATCATACTTACAATGATATGAATCAGTTGCTTCACCATGCTATGGAGGCTGAGGCACAGCTTGCTGAAGAAGCGCAACAAAAATCTCGCTTTTCACCTGCCAGTCGATACACTGCCAGGGCGCCTTCTAGCCCTGCCCCAGCGCCACTTGAGGGGACTCCTACTCGCCCCTCTTCATCCACTCGGCCAGCGACCTCTGGAGCTCAGTCCAGGTGTCCCGCTGCCACACCGGCCGCTAGTTCTGGTTCGAGTGCCTCCGTGACTCGTGCTACTGAGAAACTATGTCATACGTGTGGAGGCAAGGGACACTTTAAAAGAGATTGTCCCAACAACAAAGTGATAATGGTTACTGACAACAGATACGAGACCGGAGAAGATGCTGATCCGTTTGGTTCTGATGATGACGGTGAAGATGCGTATGCTGACTCTTCTCCTATTATTGTTGTCTCTCCACGTACGTTGAGTGTGCAGCCCAATATTGATTCTCAGCGCTGCAACCTGTTTCAAACCAAGGCACTAGTTGGTCCCAATAAAGCTTGCAAGGTGATCATTGATGGTGGAAGCTGTCGCAATCTTGCAAGTAAGGAGTTATGTGCCAAGCTGGGTTTGAAATATTTACCTCATCCTAACCCATATTATATTCAGTGGTTAAGTGACAATGGTGAGATGAAGGTAAACTACATGGTACATGTGAACTTTGAGATAGGGCCATACAAGGATTCTATTGATTTTGATGTGGTTCCTATGACGGTTTGTCATCTCTTGTTGGGTCGGCCATGGCTCTATGATCGACATGTGCAACACAATGGTCGAGCCAATACTTATCACTTGGAGTTCAAGGGCAAGAAAATCAACCTACTGCCTATGTCACCGCAGCAAATTGTTAATGAATCTCGTCAGAATACTGAAGTGAAACTCGAACAGCCACCTCCACGAGATAATGTAATAGCCGTGAGTGATATAACGAAAAGTGAGGGAGTGCCCAACTTGTTAGTTTTAGCCACCAAAGAAGACATGAGAGAATTTAGTGAGGATCCTACAGCCATGCCTCTTGTGCTCATGTACAAGGGCGAGGTCTTAGTTTCTAACGATATGCAACCTGTTTCTCTTGGTGTCTCAACTATTTTGCAGGACTTTGATGATGTTTTTCCGGCGGAGGTACCTGCTGGGCTGCCACCATTACGAGGCATTGAGCACCAGATCGACTTGATCCCTGGCGCCTTCTTGCCCAACCGCGCCCCCTATAGGACCAACCCTGATGAAACGAAGAAGATACAAGCACAAGTGCAAGCTCTTCTAGATAAAGGGTACATTCGTGTCTCTCTTAGTCCTTGTGCTGTTCCTGTTATTTTGGTGCCTAAGAAACATGGTACATGGCGCATGTGCGTAGATTGTAGAGCTATAAACAATATTACTATTCGATATCGTCACCCTATTCCCCATCTCGAGGATATGTTAGATGAATTGAGTGGTGCTGCTATTTTCTCTAAAATTGATTTGCGTAGTGGTTACCATCAAATTCGCATGAAAGAAGGAGATGAATGGAAAACTGCTTTCAAAACTAAATTTGGTTTATATGAGTGGTTAGTCATGCCTTTTGGTCTTACTAATGCACCTAGTACATTCATGCGCTTAATGAATCATGTTTTGAGAGAGTTCATTGGTCATTTTGTGGTTGTCTATTTTGATGACATACTTATTTACAGCCGCAATGAAACTGAACACTGTGCTCATATTAGACAAGTTTTGCAAGTGCTGTGTGATAATAAATTGTATGCTAATCTTGAGAAGTGCACATTTGCAAAAGATAAGGTCATATTTCTGGGTTATGTTGTTTCTAAGCATGGAGTAGAGGTAGATCAATCTAAAATTGCTGCTATTCAAGATTGGCCTACTCCCATGAATGTTAGTCAAGTACGAAGTTTTCACGGTCTTGCTGGTTTTTATCGCCGTTTTGTGAAAGACTTTAGTACTATTGCTGCACCATTAAATGAGTTAACGAAGAAAGGTGTTCCTTTTGTGTGGGGCGCAGCCCAAGATCATGCATTTGATGAATTGAAACGTTTGCTTACTTCTGCACCTTTACTTGCATTGCCTGATTTTTCAAAGCAATTTGAAGTTGAATGTGATGCTAGTGGTATAGGCATTGGTGGCATTTTGATGCAAGAGGGTCGTCCTATTGCTTATTTTTTTGAGAAATTATCTGGTGCTAGACTGAATTATCCTATTTACGATAAAGAATTGTATGCACTTGTTAGAGTTCTTGAGGTTTGGCAACATTATTTGTGGCCAAAAGAATTTATCATACATTCTGATCATGAAGCTTTGAAATATTTGAAAGCACAATCCAACCTGCATAGGCGTCTCGCTAAGTGGGTTGAGTTTATTGAATCTTTTCCGTACATCATTAAACATAAGAAGGGAAAAGATAATGTGGTTGCTGATGCTCTATCTAGGAAGAATATGTTATTGACACAACTGGATATTAATATTCCTGGTTTAGAGAGTATTTGTGAGCTTTATGCAACTGATCATGATTTTGCTGAACCATATCGTTTGTGTGCTTTGAAAAAAGCTTGGGAGAAATATCACATACATGATGGGTTTCTTTTTCGAGCTAACAAACTATGTGTTCCGGAGTCGTCTTTGGGTTTGCTCTTATTGCAGGAATCACATGCTGGAGGTTTGATGGGTCACTTTGGGCGTGAGAAGACATTACTCATGCTAGCTGATCACTTCTTTTGGCCCAGGATGCGGCGTGATGTGGACAGGTATGTGCGGCGCTGCATTGTGTGTAACACATCCAAGTCCAAGCTGAAGCCTCACGGTTTGTATACCCCACTACCTGCACCTATTACACCATGGGAAGATATTAGTATGGATTTTGTGCTAGGATTGCCAAAAACTAAACATGGTCATGATTCTATATTTGTGGTAGTGGATAGATTCTCTAAAATGGCACACTTTATTGCATGTCATAAGAGCGATGATGCATCGCATGTGGCTAACCTGTTTTTCAGGGATATTGTACGCTTGCATGGAGTGCCCAAGACTATTGTTTCTGACAGGGACGTCAAGTTCATGAGCTACTTCTGGAAGACCTTATGGGGAAAGCTAGGAATGAAGCTGTTGTTCAGCACTACATGTCATCCCCAAACTGACGGCCAGACCGAGGTGGTGAATAGAACTTTGTCATAGTTGTTGAGGACAATGATCAAGAAAAATCTGCGGGAGTGGGAAGATTGTTTGCCGCATGTGGAGTTTGCATACAACAGGGCGATACATTCTACTACTCAGCTTTGTCCATTTGAGGTGGTGTAAGGCTTCAAACCTATTACACCACTAGATTTGTTGCCTCTTCCATTGCATGAGAGAGTTAATATGGAGGCATCAAAGAGAGCTGATTTTGTGAAGAAGATTCATGAGAAGACTCGAGAGGCTATTGAGAAGAAGGGGAAGAATACTGCTGCTGCTCGCAACAAGTCAAGAAAGCAGGTTCTTTTTTAGCCCGGTGATATGGTATGGGTGCACCTGTGCAAGGACAGGTTTCCTTTGCTTAGGCGTTCCAAGTTGAGGCCCCGAGGTGCTGGTCCCTATAGGGTGCTTGCAAAGATCAATGATAATGCCTACTCAATTGATATTCCTATTGCTGAGTTTGGTGGTGTTAGCAACAGTTTCAATGTTGCTGATTTATCACCATATGATGGAGATGACCTTGGAGCGTCGAGGTTGATGCCTTTTGAAGGGGGGGGAGATGATGAGGACATCCCTACTACACAGCCATCCCCACCTACTGTTGATGATCCTATTGTTGCTGATCAAGATAAGTCCAATGACGAGATTAGGATTGGACCAATTACTCGAGCCCGTGCTAAGTTGTTACAATAGCAGGTGAACTCACTCCTGGCTGAATTTGATATTTATTGTAATGAGAATTTTATACTGCCTAAGTCTTTGTTCATATGTATGATCAGGTTCATTGGAGAAGAAGGGGTTCGAGGGAGCAAGGAGTTGCAGCACATGGAGCATGACGTGGTGATCAAGCAAGAGAGCGCGAGGGAGGAGAGGGAGGCCGGCGCCACAAGCATGGAGGACATCACCACGTGAAGGAGATCAAGTCTGGATGAGCACGAGCACGTGAGGGCGCACTAGGACTGCCTACGACACGATGTCTACACGTCTAAGGCGCGCTACACACTTGGCCTGCGTGCTAAAATTAGGCCAAACCCATATATGGGTCGGTATGTACCCATTTGAGTCGAACCGAGTCAGTTTGGGCCCAAACCAGACATGTTTTGGGCCAGGTCTTTGCTGAGGACACCCGGCCACCTATAAGTAGCCCTGGGCGCCCCCTCAATTAGGGTTAGACCACGTTTAGACTAAAGATTATTTCATTGAACTGCTGTAAGCATTCATCTGAATTCCTCCGCACCAATTCATCTGGATTTGGTGTTATACTGCTGCAAGTTTAGTGTGATCTGTTGTTCCATTTGGAATTAGTAGATTGCAAACTACCATTTTGTGGTCGACGGCTACGTGCGCAAGTGTGTGGAGTCGTGAATATCCTACAGGGTTTGAGAGCTATTGCATTGGCATCAGGGTTCAAGCGAGGAGAGTTCATCGGTGACACCAAGTTATCCCCGACAATCATCCGCTGCCAGCATCACCATCGCATCGCTCACGAGAAGATCGGGCCACCCCATATCACATCATGTGTATTCACCATGTACATCTTCTCCAAGGTTGGCATCGCTTCATCCGTGGAATCTATTGCAACATGAGAGAACACACTTGAGGTAGAGGGTAAGTTGTTAGAAATCAAAATTGCCTCACTTGACCTATCAACTACCACTCTTGTCTCACTCGGTGTATCACTCATGCCCTCAAAGTGGAAGAATTCACTCTCACATATAGTTGATTCACTCATCTCACATATAGTGGAGTCCCTCATATCCATGGAAAGGACGTCATCATTATCCGCGCAACCTAGCAAGGAAGAAGACAACACAAGAGGAGTAGATGTTAAGTTGTTAGAAAGCAAAATGTCCTCACTCAACTCATGTGGTGTATCACTATTGCTCTCATTGTGTATGTGGCTCTCATCCTTGCATGGGATTGGTTTCTTCCTCTCACATAGGCTATCAAGATGTTGTTGATGGTTTGCACCATGCTCTTGAGGGTGAGGTTGTCGATGGCGCTCATGGTGACCCACATGGTTGGAGCGGGAAGATGATCTTGATGAACGTGACCTTGAGCGTTGATGTTGGCACGCGAATTGTCGAAGGATGACTGGAGTTGTTGAAACTTGTTGTCAAGAGCGTCACACTTTGCGTTGAACTTTTGTAACCAAGGGTCTTGAGGTTCTCCATCCTGTTTGTCGATGGCGAGGTGGTGGTCTTCAAGTTGTCGGTAGGAGTCGGCGAGCTTTTTGTCCATGGCGGCACGCCGTGCGTTGAACTCATCCCTAGACATGGTCACAAAGCTAAAAGTATATTGTGGAAAGTGAGGTGGTTAGAAAACTACAATTGGAATACTTCCGGTAGAAACTATTGAATCGATGAAACACCGAAGGACAACCGTGTTGCAGAAGTTAGAACACACGCAAAAGGCTATATAGTGGATGGGTAAGAAATGTGGAAATGCCAAACAAAAAGATCAAAAGAAAAGTCTATTGTCAAATGTGGGTAAAATCCAAAGGCAAATGTCAAGAACGATGATCTACGTTAAGGAAACACGGAAACACACACAAAAAGATATAATGCAGTTAGCGTGACCAAGGAAGTGAACAAGAAACAAAATGGTCCTAACGAATACTATGAGCTCGGTGTCACGCCAATGCAAGAGAGATCGTAGCTTGGTTGCATAAGAAAGAAGCAACAAGATTTGCACAAGATGCCACTCTTCTCTTTTCTCTCTTTTTGCTTACAAACTTTGAACTCCTTTGTATCGGTGGAACACACACTCTTTTTGTATTTTGTGCGATTCTATGCTTAAAAGCTTATTTCTATCTATGTCACACAATGGCTATTTCTTCTTTGGTGTATCTTTCTCACCGAGCTTGCTTTGGAGCTTTGCTCAACTTTCGCACACACACAAACCCTCTCACGGTCGTGACACTTGTGCAATGCTTCACAACACTCGAAAAGCCACTCTCAATAGCATAGGTACACAAAGGAAGAAAAGGGGTTACAAAGTTGGAGCAAGTTATACCTATGCAAAGGATAGGCGGTGTCAAAACACACGACTTGTGGTGATGTCGATGAAGGTGGAGTCAAAAGACTAGTCGGAGTTCTGGGGTGCAGTATTATTTGGCACAAACAAGGCACGCAAAAACCAAAATCCGACCACACAAGTCCATGCCCAAGAATGTGGGGCAAAAAGGACTCACAAAAGTTGTCAAAATTTGAGTCAAGATAATACCGGAATTTATTTCAAAGGGGTCAAATGGATGTCAAAAGAGGTAATATGGTGTTAAAATGGGGTGTCAACATGGACCAGATTGATGTAGGCCGGCTTTAGCCGGTGTCACGGCCGGCTATTTCCGGTCTTCAGTGGCTCTGAGCAGATTGAGCAGGGACGGTGTGCGAAGAGGAGCTAGGGCCTGGAGGTGTGCGGTGCAGGGTGGAGGTGAAGCTAGCGTGGGCGAGGAAGCTAGAGCTGTAGCGACCAGGCGAGCTGGAGCTGCGGGCGGGTGAGTGGGGTCAAGTGGTGCTGTGGGCACGCGGGGCGGGCGTGGCAACTGTCGGTGGTGTGGTGCTTGGGCGCGATGCGGCTGGGGGTGTAGTGGTGAAGTTGGAGGAGGAGCGGCAAGGACGGAGGTGGTTTTAGTCGGCTGGCAGGCCAGCCGGTGCGGGCGCATGGCATGGAGCAGGAGCAAGGGAGCGAGCAGGAAGGTGCGCGCATGCAGTGCGGCGAGGTGGGCGGGCATCGAGCGGGACTGGCCGCTGGGCAGGGGCGTCTTGGAGCGAGCTGTAGCGAGGCGGGTCGAGCGCGGTTGATGCGTACGGAGCGGAGCGGGGCCATGCGGGCTAGAGGCAGCGAGATGGAGGATCGAGGAGCAGCATTGAACTGCGGGCCGGCTTTAGCCGGTGGTCCGGCTTTAGCCGGCTTGGGGCTGGCTTTTTCTGGCTCGAACTTTTTCGAGAAATCCTGCTCGTGAAGTTCTTCGTTTTTGGCGGAAATTCGGAGACTTAATCGTCCATTCCGAGAGAAATATGAGGAATTGGGGCTAGAAATTTGTAGCAATGTAGATCAAAACCCAACATCAAATCTATGGATCAAAACCACAAAAAACTCAACAAATCCAGAGATCAAATTTCGAGGCAATTTTGGGGCTATTTTTTGGATTTTCGAAATTTATGGTGGAAATCACAAACAAAAGTAAATCTGTGTCAACCAAAAGCTGTTGATACCATATGATAGGGGTTGACCCCAAGGGTGTGGCCCGATCTTCACGGATTCACGAGATTTGTGGCAGGGAAAGAGGATAAACACGAAGAACACGATGAACACGATGAACTCAACACACAAATCGAAGGCAAACTCACACACACAAGATACACATCGGTTGTCCTCGTTGGCCTGACTCACCAACTCAATAGAATCACAAGGAAGAGACTCCAAGAGTAGAATTCCTTGTGAGAGATTAACTTGCAAGGGATAGAATTCCAAGTGGGGAAGAGACCAATCAATTGGATAGAATTACACACTCTTGTATGCAAGAGATCCAAATCAAGGTAGAATTCCCCAAATAGAAGATATCCCCAAACAAGGAGGGTGATTCTAGATGGAAGATCTAGTAGGGTTCCCATAAGGGGTGAGGCATCATGCCAATTCTTATCTCAATTCATGTCTATCTTAGGGAGGGAGAGAGTGACCCATATATATAGGCAGCCACGAGCTAGGGGTAGTCTGGTCACTAAAGAGATAGAAGACATAGGTGGCTTCAAGGCCAAGACATAGCTGACCCGAGCAGGCCGGCTATAGTTGGTGCTCAGTCCGGCTTTAGCCAGTGGGGCCGGCTTTAGCTAGTGTGGGACCGGCTTTAGCCGGTCCAGCTTCAGCTGCCACCTCTTCTTGCGGCGCTTCCAAGCTTCTTTCCGGTGGTTCTTCTTCTTCCTTCTCTTCCATGCCTCAATGATGTCGGACTTGAGAGATGTTGTTGACACACATGATGCGATGGTGTCCGAAGGCCACCCCGTATCATAACTTGCTGTGAAAGATCGGGACAAAACTCAAGGATCATCGGTGTTATCCTTATCATGTGGTATCAGATTACTGGGTTGATCACCTGAGTATGCTATGAGGATACAGCCATGGATCATGCTGATTTTGACTGTTTGAGCTGGAAGGAAATATTGAGTGTAATTGATGATTATTATAAGGTGAATTATTTCCTAGTTGAAAAGAATGTTTTTATATCTCCGAATTATATACTACCTAAAATGATGTACTATGTTGTATTTTGGTATGTCATCTGTCAAGATATCGCCAGCGGGAGGAGAGGGTGGACGGCGATCAAGAGACAAGTGGAGATCAAGTCTGCATGCGCAAGAGCACATGATAGCGCACTAGGACTGCCTACGACATGATGTCTACATGTCTAAGGTGCGCCACACACATGGCGTTCGTGCCAAAATTAGGCCGAACCTAGGTATGGGTCTGTATGTACACGTTTGAGTCGAACCGAGATAGTTTGGGCCCAATGATGAGGATTGGCATGCTATGACAACCTATGATATGTTATAATTAAGTCTAAGGTTGGGTCATCAATTTGTATCTGTGTCCATGTTATTTCTTAGCCAGGTCATGTTGTGGGCCGCTTAGATTTTATTTTATGTTTTGGTTTGGGCCTGTCTAAGCCCAATAGTTTTCTGGCCATCTATATAAGGAGGCTGGGCCGCTAGGGTTTAGGAAGGCAGAAAATTAGGTAGAACATTATGTTCCCCACGTGTGTTCCATCCATCCGGGGTTGGCGTATTGAGACGGTGTCTCTGACGTTCGTCCAGTTATCCACTATATTGTGTTTTCGGTGAATGTGCTTGTTATTCAAGTATTGTCGTGCTTGTGTATGAGGCTCGTTGTTCGTCATCGAGTTACTCGTTGGATTTATCTTTTTGGCGTGAGGTTCGTCTACATCAACGGGTTGCTCGCAGGATTGACATTACCCCATCTTCACGTTGCATGTATCACTCATGTGATTGGGAGATTTATCGGATCCACTGGATCAGGAGGTGTATCGTGAAAGATCGGGCCAAACTGTCTTCATCATCTTGGTATGACAGCGCCAGATTGATCGTTGGGTTGATCTCTGATCTGCTAGGCGGCATGCTATTTGTCATTGAGTTGTTCTGTAGCAGTTCATCCACCTTCGGTAGCATCGACTTGTTGGTTGATCGCGAGCTAGAGATTGGATTAGTCGAAAAGGGAAGAGATTCGTTGGTGTTGCTGTAGTTTGCCGGTTCCCAGTCATTTCGATTTGAAGATTGAAGCATCATGCGGTTCCAATCTAGAACCTATCGATGTTAACAATTAGGAGTCCAGGCGATCGAGTTCTTGTAGAGCTGATCGGTTTCTGTCAAGAAAAATAGATAGAGAAGTCAGATGGGATCTCGATTGGGCATCAGAAAGAAAACAAAAAAACATCGAGGAGATTACACATGGAGTCTAGGCAGGAAAGGAAACTGCAAGAGAAAAATGAGAAAACGATGGATTGGGTTGTCAAAGTCCAGGCAAGCCATGCTACATTGCAGATCGATCGATCTCATGTAAAAAAACGAAACGCGGTTCGACCGCTCGCCTAGAGTGAGATTGGTCTCGCACGCCTCGGAACAGACAGCCATCAATGCATTTGTCCGCTAGTGGGCCAGTCCAATCTGCCATCAAGCGCTCCCGGGATTTCCCCGCCTCTGGTTCCTTTGCTCAGCTCACGCCCTAGGCGATCGCCTTAGATCGACTATTTCTGCCTGACATGGTCAGTTTAGATTAATTCTTTACGGATCAGTAAAGCAAGCTCCAGGATTTGCACTAGGATCAGTTTTGGTGCAATTTTAGTGCATGGACAGAAATAAAGAAAGGTGGAAAGGAAAAGAGGAAAATGAGACAGTTGTTGTTAGTTTTTAGAGGGCGTATAAACTCATTTGGATCGTCAGCGTATATTAACATGTCATGTTTGTTTTGGTTGATGTGCTTGGTTTGCATCCAATTTTTAGAATGCGTCGGCAAGCATACTCAGATTATTTGGACCCTTGGTGTGCAGGAATTTGTCCTGTTTGTTTTGGGGGATCTGCTAGGTATGTTCCCAGATTGCATTCAGAAGAGTTTTATGTCTCAATCAGGTTGGCACCGAAGGTTGAAGGGGCGCTAAAAGCATGTCTAGCTAGTCGAGAGTGAGGATGTGGTGTGGTAGGCTGGCAAGGCTTGAAGATGGACAGTGGCGGTATTACAGATTTGACGCCACATGCTTGAGAAAACCCTCCGGTGTTGTGGACAACACCTTTCCAAGAAGGGGAGGATGGTGAGGATTGGCACGCTAGGACAACCTATGATATGTTGTAATTAAGTCTAAGGTCGTGTCATCAATTTGTATCTGTGTCCATGTTATTTCTTAGCTAGGTCATGTTGTGGACCGCTTTTATTTTATGTTTTAGTTTGGGCCTGTCCAAGCCCAATAGTTTTCTGGCCGTCTATATAAGGAGGCTGGGCGGCTAGGGTTTAGGGAGGCAGAAAATTATGTAGTATATTGTGTTCCCTGCGTGTTCCATCCCTCTGGGGTTGGCGTATTGAGACGACGTCTCCGATGTTCATCTAGTTATCTAATATATTGTGTTTTGCGTGAAGGTGCTTGTTTTTCAAGTATTATCATGCTTGCGTGTGAGGCTTGCTATTTGTCATCGAATTACTTGTTGAATTCCAATTGGGGAAGAGACCAATCAATTCGATAGAATTACACACTCTTGTATGCAAGAAATCCAAATCAAGGTAGAATTCCCCAAATTGAAGAGATCCCTAAACAAGGAGGGTGATTCTAGATGGAAGATCTAGTAGGGTTCCCACAAGGGGTGAGGCATCATGCCAATTCTTATCTCAATTCATGTCTATCTTAGGGAGGGGCAGAGTGACCCATATATATAGACAGCCACGAGCTAGGGGTAGTTTGGTCACTAAAGAGATAGAAGAGATAGGTGGCTTCAAGCCCAAGACGTAGCTGGCTCGAGCAGGCTGGCTATAGCCGGTGCTCAGTCCGGCTTTAGCTGGTGCTCAGTCCGGCTTTAGCCGGTGGGGCCGGCTTGAACCGGTGTGGGACCAGCTTTAGCCGGTCCAGCTTCAGCTGCCGCCTCTTCTTGCGGCGCTTCGAAGCTTCTTTCCGGTGGTTCTTTGATAAGGGGAGCATAGCTACTACTCCTACTATTTTACCACCTCCTTATGTTCTGAAGCTTGGACAATTCTGCTTTGAAGTGCCTCCACAAGATGATGTCAAGCCCAACTTTCGTACACCTCCAATGGAGTTTCATGTTCGCCGAGGCGCTGCAGCGAAAGATATTTAGGTGTTCTATTTTAATTAAGTTCACGTCATGTTTTTATTTCAGTTTGGTTTTATTTGTGTGTGATGGTTTTGGGCCTGTCCGAAATCAAGTGTGTTTTGGTCATTTGGGCTTTTAGTTTGGTATGGGGCCTAGCCCAGCCAAGGTAGCGTTCAGAGTCACCCATATAGGGTTATGGCAGCCGCCTTGTATCGCTCAGACTGGTTATTTTTGAGCTAAGAAAGAGACCAGAAAAGTCCCAATGTTTGGGGGCGCATATCGGTGTGTTTGCTTGCTGATCTTCGAGATCTGATATTATACCATGCGTGGGAGTTGATTCCGGTCAGTTTCAACGTGAGGAGTTTAAGAGGGTTTGATTTGATCTATCTCAAATTCAATTCTCTTGTTGTTATCTTGCTGTTCGTTTGATCGCCGTGAAAGATTGGGCCAAACCCCCTTCGGATCACGTTGATCCGTATCATCTTGGTATCAGATTTGTCGGGTTTCTCACGGCGAATTTAGTGCTGAGATCTGCTGAAGTTTTCATCGTCTGCTGAGAAGAGTTGCTACCGGCGGGGATCTTCAAGACACCCGTGCTTGATCTATTGTGTTCATCTGCTGGAGTCGCTTTGATCGATCTGAATTTTGGTTTTCCATTTCAGTTTGATCCTCGAGTAGTACTCACGGAATTGGGCTGAATCAATCTGGAGCATGTGTTTTGGTGTTGGAAACTGAATCGGGATTGCCTAGTAATTCACGTCAAAGAGGGTTCTGTTCTGATCCAAGAACGAACAGCCATCAAGAAACTGAATCGGGATTGCTTCTAGATCCGATCGTGACAGCCATCAAGAGAAAAAAAAAAGAGGAGCTAGACGATCGCTCCATGCCTAGCTCGTTTGCGCTCTCGATCTCGGTATCGATCGAGGAGTCCTGCTCAGCCCCGATCGGTTTTGGAGTCCAGCAAGCTGCCGATCGATCAGCGTATTAAAAAAAAAGAGGATCGCTACCGCCTGGACGCCGGACCCCAGACCGCCTCTGTCCCCTGGCGAGATCGCGATCGGAGATCGCGATCGGGGATCGCTCATCGCGTCCTATCGCTGGCTGGCGCTAGTGGGCCTTTGCCCCGCCTCACCACAGAACCTCTCTGCGGTCGAGCGCGTGTCTGCTAGCAACGCCAACCTTTGGCGTGATGAGATTGCTGTTGCTTTTTTTTTGCGTGACCTTCCTGCCGAGACGCTGCACATTCTGCTCGCAGTACTGTAGCTATAGTACCGCCAGAGTATTTTTCTGCTGGATTGTTTTTTTGGCTATTTGGATACAATGGTGAACTCTGTTGAGGGAGAAAAATCAGTAGCTGCTGGAGAGAAGAAAGAGGAGCTTGTACCGCCTGTTTTTGCTGCTGATTTAGCTCCTAATGTCCGGCCTGGTTTTGATAGTACGTGCGATTTTATTTTGCGGAGTCATGCCGCATTGACAGCGCAAATTGCACAGCTCGCTACCCGGATTGATGCAATGGGTGATGCTACCGCCCGTGCACCCGTGCAGCCCCCTCTTGCTGCACAACCTCGCGACGTGGTTCCACGCCGCCCTGCTGAAATTCATGATCATCAACCCGTGGCACCCGCTTATGAAGGAGAACTTGCCGATGACGCTGATTATGCACCACAACAATGACAGTTTGCTGCTCGTCCTGCAGGTGCTCATCGTGTACAGCCACATGATCGTGACCGTGTTGGCCATGCTGGTCGTGTTCCACTTGATGATGGTGGTCTTGGACGCATCAAATTGTCCATACCTCCTTTTTCTGGTGACCGCGGACCTGACGATTACTTGGAGTGGGAGATGCGCATGGATCAGATTTTTGCTACTCATTATTACACTGAGGAGAAGAGACTTCAACTGGCTGCTGTTGAATTCACCGGTTATGTGCTGATTTGGTGGAACCAAATTCTGCGTATGCGTACTCGCCCAACATCATGGAGGGGTATGAAAGATCTTATGCGCCATCGCTTTGTTCCTGAACACTACAAGAGAGACATGTATAATAAGTTGCAGTAGCTCACTCAAGGTACTAAATCTGTGGATGAGTATTATAAAGAGATGGAGTTGTTGATGATACGTACAGGGACAAGGGAGGATACAGAGGCCACGATGTCTCGGTTCTTGAATGGACTAAATTTTGAGGTGCGTGATCGTGTGGAGATGGTTTACTATAATGATCTTCAGGATCTTGTGCACCAAGCTGAGCGTGCAGAGCAACAAATCAAACGACGCCAAGCTGCAACACCTCCAAAATCATGGCATCGTTCTCATACCGAGGCTACTGGTCCTAGTGTTCCGATGACACCTTCTACACGCTCTAATAGTGTTTCTCATAGCGAGGCACCCAAATCTGGGGTGTCCAAAACTGCATCTACGCAGTCCACAGCAAACATCGAGTGTTTTACTTGTGGAGGACGAGGATACATGAAGCGTGATTGCCCTAATAGAAAAAGGGTGATGCTCACACATGATGGCTATGTTTCTGCTAGTGATGATGAGAAAGCTGATGCGTCATCAAGTGAGGAATCTGAGGAAAATCCTGAAGTGATCGTGGATGGGTATGAACTTGCTGCAAATTTAAAAAATCTAATGGTGCAACGCGTACCAGAAGATCGCATTCACGACCAAGGGCAGCGCTGGAATATATTTTAGACCCAATGCATCGTCAAGGACACCACTTGCAAACTGATTATTGATGGTGGCAGCTACACAAATGTTGTTAGCAAGAGTTTGGTGGATTCTCTATCATTGCCTACATGGAAGCACCCGCAGCCACATTGTGTTGAGTGGTTGTATAATTCAGGGAAGCTGAAGGTCACACATAAGGTGCGCCTGAAATTTTCAGTAGGTAATTATGAGGACACAGTGGTCTGTGATGTTTTGCCTATGGATGCATGTCATGTGCTGCTAGGACGCCCGTGGCAATTTGATAGGCGTTCCACTCATGAAGGCAGGTCCAGTGTTTATTCCTTGTGGCATAAGGGGAAGCGTCATGTGTTGCAGCCTATGCTCGATAAGGATATCAAAGTGGACGTGCTTGCTGCTCAGAAAAAGGTCCAACACATTCAGGCGAAACCGAGGACGGTTTCCTTTCAAGTTGGGGGGGATGATAAGGGGAGCATAGCTACTACTCCTACTATTTTACCACCTCCTTATGTTCTGAAGCTTGGACAATTCTGCTTTGAAGTGCCTCCACAAGATGATGTGAAGCCCAACTTTCGTACACCTCCAATGGAGTTTCATGTTCGCCGAGGCGCTGCAGCGAAAGATATTTAGGTGTTCTATTTTAATTAAGTTCGCGTCATGTTTTTATTTCAGTTTGGTTTTATTTGTGTGTGATGGTTTTGGGCCTGTCCAAAATCAAGTGTGTTTTGGCCATTTGGGCTTTTAGTTTGGTATGGGGCCTAGCCCAGCCAAGGTAGTGTTCAGAGTCACCCATATAGGGTTATGGCAGCCGCCTTGTATCGCTCAGACTGGTTATTTTCGAGCTAAGAAAGAGACCAGAAAAGTCCCAATGTTTGGGGGCGCATATCGGTGTGTTTGCTTGCTGATCTTCGAGATCTGATATTATACCATGCGTGGGAGTTGATTCCGATCAGTTTCAACGTGAGGAGTTTAAGAGGGTTTGATTTGATCGGTCTCAAATTCAATTCTCTTGTTGTTATCTTGCTGTTCGTTTGATCGCCGTGAAAGATTGGGCCAAACCCCCTTCGGATCACGTTGATCCGTATCATTCTTCTTCTTCCTTCTCTTCCACGCCTCGATGATGTTAGACTTGAGAGTGGATGTTGTTGATGCACATGATGCGATGGTGTCCGAAGGCCACCCTGTATCATTTTCCCCCGCTTCAAAGAACGTCGTCCTCGACATTGACTCAACATCATCATGTAAGGGAGGTAGATATAGGCGATTGTACTTGGAGTGCGCCGTGTGGCTGTATTTGTGAAGATCGGTTTGGCAACTCTTCAATGTTCCTTCACCTTCCATGAGGCCTACAAAGGTCACAAGCAAAGCGAAACAACACTCAAAGAGTAGCCAATTCTTAGAGTTTATGGCATGAGTTCGTGAGTAGAAGGAGGTCACTTTACTAAGTTGTTGATGTGCTCTCGAAATTCAACAGCATGAGTTCTTAGAGTTTATGGCATGAGTTCGTGAGTACGGGAGCGCATCCACCAATAATATCCATGTGTACCTACACACAACAAAGACCAAGCAAAGTATGTGTGTACGTGATATGGGAGCATATCATCAAGTACATGTCCATTCTTGTTTACAACACAATTAGCACAACACAAGTATAATAAAGGGAATGCATATGCAAGGTCTATGTGTAAGCAAATTGTTTGAACATCTTCCAAATGTGGGAACACAAAAACTCCATCGAAATTTGAGAAGACCATGGTGTCCATCTCATGTTGAAAGACATGCATATTATTGCGCTCAAGGCTTTTGAAAGAGAAAGTAGTCAACATCATTGAAGAAATAAGAGGAGAGTTTGGCAAAAACACATACGGCAAGATGTCAAAATCATCATCAATATGTGTGCAAACAAACCATAGGAAAGAACAAGTTTTCATCGTGTTTGTTGCAACACAAGTCATATTCATCCATAAGTAGAAGAAAACATCATTATCACAAGTGGTTATGCATCCCAACCAAAAGAAAGAGCAATTAGTCAACTTGTTGGATGCAACACCGATGAACTCAAAGTGGTAACACATGTGACAAGTCATGGCCAATATAGCAATGTGGTTGCACACAAAACAAAAGAAGGAGAAATCGTTCCACATGTATGTTGCAACACATAAAGCATCAATGTTCAATATCATGTGAGCATGATTGTCACAAGTGGCACAAAAGTCATCACCATGCTTGCAAAGAAACCATAGAGAAGAGAAAGTTTTCAACACGTTTGATGCAAAGCATGTGAAGGGTAAGCGAGTGGAATTCGAGTTTGAACTCACAAGTATTATGCTCTCAAGAGCTCTTTTCGCCAACTTGTGCTCAATCAAAGTTGACAGTTTTGTCCGCGTATCTACACACACAAAAGATAGCAAAAATAACATGTGTGCATGGTAGATGAATACATCATCCATCATGATGCATCTCTTTATTTGCACATCACCATTAGCATCAAGTAAGATATCATAATATTCATGGTGATTATGCAATGTATATGTGAAAATATGCTTATCATGCGCAAATGCAAAATCTTCATTATTTGAGATAGCTATGGGGGCCTTCTCATTGTCAAACATATTAACATTATTGCAAACCAAGCATTTGAAAGAGCAAGTGTTCAACATTTTGGTTGCATTAATGGAAGAATATTGCAAGCACTGGGCACAAAACATGTTCAAAATTCTATCCTCGTTGTTGACAAACCTAGGGAAAGAGCAATTGTTCGGCAAGGTTGTCACAACAAAAGTATCATTGTCATCATTGCAAGCAATACATGGGAAAGAGCAATTGTTCAACATATTGCATGCAATAGGAGAGAAAGTGAAGCACTCATAGCTTAACATGTTCATGTCCCCTAGGGGAATCATGGCATCACCAACACCTATGTTGTTACCTTTGTGGTCGCACTCCTTTGAGGTAGGTGTTGCTGAAGTAGGTAGCTCCATGTGACCGACATGCTCATCATCTTCTAGGCATAGTGTGGTATCATCATGTGTATTCACCATGTACATCTTCTCCAAGGTTGGCGTCGCTTCATCCGTGGAATCTATTGCAACATGAGAGAACACACTCGAGGTAGAGGGTAAGTTGTTAGAAATAGAAATGGCCTCACTTGACCTATCAACTACCAGTCTTGTCTCACTCGGTGTATCACTCATGCCCTCAAAGTGGAAGCATTCACTCTCACATATAGTGGATTCACTCATATCACATATAGTAGAGTCACTCCTCTCACATATAGTGGAGTCCCTCATCTCCATGGAAAGGACATCATCATTATCCGTGCAACCTAGCAAAGAAGAAGATAACACAAGAGGAGTAGATGTTAAGTTGTTAGAAAGCAAAATGTCCTCACTCAACTCATGTGGTGTATCACTCTTGCTCTCATTGTGTATGTGGCTCTCATCCTTGCGTGGGATTGTTTTCTTCCTCTCACATAGGCTATCAAGATGTTGTTGATGGTTTGCACCATGCTCTTGAGGGTGAGGTTGTCGATGGCGCTCATGGTGACCCACATGGTTGGAGCGGGAAGATGATCTCGATGAATGTGACCTTGAGCGTTGATGTTGGCGCGCGATGTTGTCGAAGGACGACTGGAGTTGTTGAAACTTGTTGTCGAGAGCATCGCACTTTGCGTTGAACTTTTGTAACCAAGGGTCTTGAGGTTCTCCATCTTATTTGTCGATGGCGAGGCGGTGGTCTTCAAGTTGTCGGCAGGAGTCGGCAAGCTTTTTGTCCATGGCGGCATGCCGTGCGTTGAACTCATCCCTAGACATGGTCACAAAGCTAAAAGTATATTGTGGAAAGTGAGGTGGTTAGAAAACTGCAATTGGAACACTTCCGGTAGAAACTATTGAATCGATGAAACACCAAAGGACAACCGTGGTGTAGAAGTTAGAACACACGCAAAAGGCTATATAGTGGATGGGTAAGAAATGTGGAAATGCCAAACGAAAAGATCAAAAGAAAAGTCTATTGTCAAATGTGGGTAAAATCTAAAAGCAAATGTCAAGAACGATGATCTACGTCAAGGACACACGAAAACACACACAAAAAGATATAATGGGATTAGCGTGACCAAGGAAGTGAGCAAGAAATAAAATGGTCCTAACGAAGACTATGAGCTCGGCGTCACGCCAACGCAAGAGAGACCGTAGCTTGGTTGCATAAGAAAGAAGCAACAAGATTTGCACAAGATGCCACTCTTCTCTTTTCTCTCTTTTTGATTACAAGCTTTGAACTCCTTTGTATCGGTGGAACACACACTCTTTTTGTATTTGTGCGATTCAAGCTTATTTTCTATCTATGTCACACAATGGCTATTTCTTCTTTTGTGTATCTTTCTCACCAAGCTTGCTTTGGAGCTTTGCTCAACTTACGCACACACACACAAACCCTCTCACGGTCGTGACACTTGTGCAATGCTTCGCAACACTTAAAAAGCCACTCTCAATAGCATAGGTACACAAAGGAAGAAAAGGGGTTACAAAGGTGGAGCAAGTTATACCTATGCAAAGGTGAAAGGTACATAGCGGATACCAGATTCTAGAAAACAAACGGTATGGCACCCAATACTGAATGGATAAGCAATTGGGGCTGGTGGGCAGTGTCAAAACACACGGCTTGTGGTGATGTCGATGATGGTGGAGTCAAAAGACTAGTCGAAGTTCCGGGGTGCCGATGCCTTTATCGCAATGTTGATGTAGATGCGGTATTATTTGGCACAACAAGGCACGCAAAAACCAAAATCCGGCCACACAAGTCAATGCCCAAGAATTTGCGGCAAAAAGGACTCACAAAAGTTGTCAAAATTTTAGTCAAGATAATACCGGAATTTATTTCAAAGGGGTCAAATGGATGTCAAAAGAGGTAATATGGAGTTAAAACAGGGTGTCAAGACAGACCAGATTGATGTAGGCCGGCTTTAGCCGGTGTCACGGCCGGCTATTTCCGGTCTTTGGCGGCTCTAAGCGGATTGAGCAAGGACGGTGTGCGAGGAGGAGCTAGGGCCTGGAGGTGTGCGGTGGAGGGTGGAGGTGAAGCCAGCGTGTGCGAGGAAGCTGGAGCAGTAGCGACCAGGCGAGCTGGAGCTGCGGGCGGGTGAGCGGGGTCTAGTGGTGCTGTGGGCATGCGGGGCGGACGCGGCAGCTGTCGGTGGTGCGGTGCTTGGGCGGGATGGGGCTGGGGGCGCAGTGGTGAAGTTGGAGGAGGAGCGGCATGGGCAGAGGTGGTTTGGCGTGGCTGGCAGGCCAGCAGGCCAGCAGGTGCGGGCACGCGGCACGGAGCAGGAGCAAGCGAGCGAGCAGGAAGGTGTGCACGAGCAGTGGGGCGAGGTGGGCAGGCGTCGAGCGGGACTAGCCGCTAGGCAGGGGCATCTTGGAGCAAGCTGTAGCGAGGCGGGTCGAGCGCGGTTGATGCGTACGGAGCGGAGCGGGGCGGTGCGGGCCGGAGGCAGCGAGATGGAGGATGGAGGAGCAAGCGTTGAACTGCGGGCCAGCTTGAGCCGGTCTATGGGCCGGCTTTTTCTGCTCCGACTTTTTCCAGAAATCCTGCTCGTGAAGTTCTTCATTTTGGGCGGAAATTTAGAGAGTTAATCGTCAATTCTGAGAGAAATACGAGGAATTGGGGCTAGAAATTTGTGGCAATGTAGATCAAAACCCAAGACATCAAATCTATGGATCAAAACCACAAAAAACTCAACAAATCCAGAGATCAAATTTCGAGGCAATTTTGGATCTATTTTTTGGATTTTTGAAATTTATGGTGGAAATCACAAACAAAAGTAAATCTGTGGAAACCAAAAGTTGTTGATACCATATGATAGGGGTTGACGCCAAGGGTGTCGCCCGATCTTCACGGATTCACGAGATTTGTGGTAGGGAAAGAGGATAACCACGATGAACTCGACACACAAATCGAAGGCAAACTCACACACACAAGATACATATCGGTTGTCCTCGTTGGCCCGACTCACCAACTCAATAGAATCACAAGGAAGAGACTCCAAGAGTAGAATTCCTTGTGAGAGATTGACTTGCAAGGGATAGAATTCCAAGTGAGGAAGAGACCAATCAATTGGATAGAATTACACACTCTTGTATGCAAGAGATCCAAATCAAGGTAGAATTCCCCAAATAGAAGAGATCCCAGAACAAGGAGGGTGATTCTAGATGAAAGATCTAGTAGGGTTCCCACAAGGGGTGAGGCATCATGCCAATTCTTATCTCAATTCATGTCTATCTTAGGGAGGGGGAGAGTGACCCATATATATAGGCAGCCATGAGCTAGGGGTAGTCTGGTCACTAAAGAGATATAAGACATAGGTGGCTTCAAGGCCAAGACATAGCTGACTCGAGCAGGCCGGCTATAGCTGGTGCTCAGTCCGGCTTTAGCCGGTGGGGCCGGCTTTAGCCGGTGTGGGACCAGCTTTAGCCTGTCTAGCTTCAGCTGCCGCCTCTTCTTGTGGCGCTTCCAAGCTTCTTTCTGGTGGTTTTTCTTCTTCCTTCTCTTCCACGCCTCGATGATGTCGGACTTGAGAGATGTTGTTGACGCACATGATGCGATGGTGTACGAAGGCCACCCCGTATCATAACTTGCTGTGAAATATCAGGACAAAACTCAAGGATCATCGGTGTTATCCTTATCATGTGGTATCAGATTACTGGGTTGATCACCTGAGTATGCTATGAGGATACAGCCATGGATCATGCTGATTTTGACTGTTTGAGCTGGAAGGAAATATTGAGTGTGATTGATGATTATTATAAGGTGAATTATTTCCTAGTTAAAAAGAATATTTTTATATCTCCGAATTATATACTACCTAAAACAAAACAACTAACGGTATGCACGTGGGTACCTACACACCCCTCCTTCAACTTTTGATTCAAAAGGTATTAACCTATTTTAGCTTGGTTTTCTAGTAGAATACGAAATACTGCTGTGTAAAAGTGGTTATAAATTTTTTGTATGAATTTTTTGGGGTCAAAGTCAACCAGAAAAAAAAGTCAACAAAAAATCTATTTTTGAGTTGACTTTGATGAAAAAAAATCAAATCAAAATTCTGAAACCACTTTTGTACATCAAAATCCCGTGCTCTACTAGGAAAACAAACTAAAAATGGGTTAATATGTCTTGAATAAAAATTTGAATGGGGGTGTGTAGGTACCCAGGTGAGCACTGAATCCACTCTCCTACCTAAAACGATGTACTATGTTGTATTTTGGTATGTCGTCTGTCAAGATATCGCCAGCGAGAGGAGAGGGAGAACGGCGATCGAGAGACAAGTGGAGATTAAGTCTGCATGAGCAAGAGCACGTGATGGCGCACTAGGACTGCCTACGACACGATGTCTACACGTCTAAGGTGCGCCACACACATGGCGTGCGTGCCAAAATTAGGCCGAACCCATGTATGGGTCTGTATGTACACGTTTGAGTCGAACCGAGACAGTTTGGGTCCAATGATGAGGATTGGTACGCTATGACAACCTACGATATGTTATAATTAAGTCTAAGGTTGGGTCATCAATTTGTATCTGTGTCCATGTTATTTCTTAGCCAGGTCATGTTGTGGGCCGCTTAGATTTTATTTTATGTTTTGGTTTGGGCCTGTCTAAGCCCAATAGTTTTCTGGCCGTCTATATAAGGAGGCTAGGCCGCTAGGGTTTAGGAAGGCAGAAAATTATGTAGAACATTATGTTCCCCACATGTGTTCCATCCCTCTGGGGTTGGCGTATTGAGACGGTGTCTCCGACGTTCGTCCAGTTATCCACTATATTGTGTTTTGGGTAAATGTGCTTGTTATTCAAGTATTGTCGTCCTTGTGTATGAGGCTCGTTGTTCGTCATCGAATTACTCGTTGGATTTATCTATCCGGCATGAGGTTCATCTACATCAATGGGTTGCTCGCAGGATTGACATTCCCCCATCTTTGGGTTGCATGTATCACTCACGTGATTGGGAGATTTATGAGATCCATTGGATCAGGAGGTGTATCGTGAAAGATCGGGCCAAACTATCTTCATCATCTTGGTATCAGAGCGCCAGATTGATCGTCGGGTTGATCTCTGATCTGCTAGGCGGTGTGCTATTTGTCGTTGAGTTGTTCTGTAGCAGTTCATCCACCTTCAGCAGCACCGACTTGTTGGTTGATCGCGAGCAAGAGATCGGATTAGTAGAAAAGGGAAGAGATGTGTTGGTGTTGCTGTAGTTTGTCGGTTCCCGGTCGTCGTGATTTGAAGATCGAAGCATCATGCGGTTCCAATCTAGAACCGATCGATGTTAACAATTAGGAGTCCAAGCGATCGAGTTCTTGTAGAGCTGATCGGTTTCCGTCAAGAAAAAAAAGATAGAGAAGTCAGATGGGATCTCGATTGGGCATCGGAAACAAAACAAAAAAACATTGAGGAGATTACGCATGGAGTCTAGGCAGGAAAGGAAACTGCAAGAGAAAAACGAGAAAACGATGGAACGGGTTGTCAAAGTCCAGGCAAGCCATGCTACATTGCAAACCGATCGATATCATGTAAAAAAAGGAAACGCGGTTCGACCGCTCGCCTAGAGACAGACGGGCTCTGTCCCCGAGTGAGATAGGTCTCGCATGCCTCAAAACAGACTGCGATCAGTGCATTTGTCCGCCAGCGGGCTAGTCCAATCTGCCATCAAGCGCTCCCGGGATTGCCCCGCCTCTGGTTCCTTTGCTCAACTCACGCCCTAGGCAATCGCCTTGGATCGACTATTTCTTCCTGACGTGGTCAGTTTAGATTAATTCTTTACGAATTAGTAAAGCAAGCTCCAGGATTTGCACTAGGTTTAGTTCAGGTGCAATTTTAGTGCACGGACAGAAATAAAGAAAGGTGGAAAGGAAAAGAGGAAAATGAGATAGTTGTTGTTAGTTTTCAGAGGGCGTATAAACTCATTTGGATCGTCAGCGTATATGAATATGTCATGTTTGTTTTGGGTGATGTTCTTGGTTTGCATCCAATTTTCAGAATGCATCAACAAGCATACTCAGATTATTTGGACCCTTGGTGTGCAGGAATTTGTCCTGTTTGTTTTGGGGGATCTGCTAGGTATGTTCCCAGATTGCATTCAGAAAATTTTTATGTCTCAATCAGGTTGGCACCGAAGGTTGAAGGGGCGCTAAAAGCATGTCTAGCTAGTCGAGAGTGAGGATGTGGTGTGGTAGGCTGGCAAGGCTTGAAGATGGACAGTGGCGGTATTACAAATTTGATGCCACATGCTTGAGAAAACCCTCCGGAGTTGAGGACAACACCTTTCCAAGAAGGGAGGATGGTGAGGATTGGCATGCTAGGACAACCTATGATATATTAAGTCTAAGGTCATGTCATCAATTTGTATCTGTGTCCATGTTATTTCTTAGCCAGGTCATGTTGTGGACCGCTTTTATTTTATATTTTCGATAAAGATCACATCAGTGATCCTTGAGTTTTGTCCCGATCTTTCACAGCGAGTCAACCAGATAGAAATCTTCCAATAACGCGAAGAACGTCACCTGAAGACAAGGAACGAATCCAGCAAGCAACGTGATGAAGATCACCAAGCCTCAAACCTAAGCCTGATAATTCTTGATGAACACAAGAACCCTCGCAGCAATCTTTATTTGATAACATGGCAGCGCCGTTTCCCCAGAGGGATGATACATGGTGGAGCACACGATACTTTTAGACTAAACAACTGAACTCCCTAAACCCTAGACGGCTGGCCTCCTTATATAGACGGCCAGAAAACTATTGGGCTTGGACAGGCCCAAACCCAAAACACAAATAATTCTAAGTGGCCCACAACTTGACCTAGCTACGAAATAACATAAGCATGAATATAAATTGCTGACACAACCTTAGACTAATTATTACATATCGTAGGTCATCCTGGCGTGCCAATCTGCAGCGAGCTTACCTCATCTTGGTGGAGTCCTAAAATTGGGCTTCACCTCCTCCGTCGTTCCCATATCATCCTCCCCCCCTTCAAAAAGCGTTGTCCCCAATGCGTGAGGGTCTGCTTGAAAGGGTAGCGGAATATCAAGAATAACACCATGCATAGTCGTCGTCTTCAAGTCTTGATATGGGGTGGCCCGATCTTCTCGTGAGCGACGCGATGGTGATGATGGCAGCGGATGATTGTCGGGGATAACTTGGTGTCACCGATGAACTCTCCTCGCTTGAACCCTGATGCCAATGCAACAGCTCTCAAACCCTGTAGGATATTCACGACTCCACACACTTGTGCACGTAGCCGTCGACCACGAAACGGTAGTTTGCAATCTACTAATTCCCAGTGGAACAACAGATTACACTAAACTTGCAGTAGTATAATTCTCCCAATCGATGAATTGGTGAGAGGAATTCAAAATGAATGCTTGCAGCAGTTCAACAAGAGTATTTTGTCTAAAACGTGGTCTAACCCTAATTGAGGGGGCGCCCAGGGCTACTTATAGGTGGCCGGGCGACCTCAGCAAAGACCTGGCCCAAAACATGTCCGGTTTGGGCCCAAACTGACTCGGTTCGACTCAAACGGGTACATACCGACCCATATATGGGTTCGGCCTAATTTTAGCACGCAGGCCATGTGTGTAGCGCGCCTTAGACGTGTAGACATCGTGTCGTAGGCAGTCCTAGTGCGCCATCACGTGCTCGTGCTCATCCAGACTTGATCTTCTTCACGTGGTGATGTTCTCCATGCTTGTGGCGCCGGCCTCCCTCTCCTCCCTCGCGCTCTCTTGCTTGATCACCACGTCATGCTCCATGTGTTGCATCTCCTTGCTCCCTCGAACCCCTTCTTCTCCAATGAACCTGATCATACATATGAACAAAGACTTAGGCAGTATAAAATTCTCGTTACAATAAATATCAGATTCAGCAAGGAGTGAGTTCACCTGCTGTTGTAACAACTTAGCACGGGCTCGAGTAATTGGTCCAATCCGAATCTCATCATTGGACTTATCTTGATCAGCAACAATAGGATCATCAACAGTAGGTGGAGACGGCTGTGTAGTAGGGATGTCCTCATCATCTCCCCCCCCCCTTCAAAAGGCGTCGACCTCGACGCTCCAAGGTCATCTCCATCATATGGTGATAAATCAGCAACATTGAAACTGTTGCTAACACCACCAAACTCAACAATAGGAATATCAATCGAGTAGGCATTATCATTGATCTTGGCAAGCACTCTATAGGGACCAGCACCTCGAGGCCTCAACTTGGAACGCCTAAGCAAAGGAAATCTGTCCTTGCGCAGGTGCACCCATACCATATCACCGGGCTAAAAAAGAACCTGCTTTCTTGACTTGTTGCGAGCAGCAGCAGTATTCTTCCCTTTCTTCTCAATAGCCTCTTGAGTCTTCTCATGAATTTTCTTCACAAAATCAGCTCTCTTTGATGCCTCCATATTAACTCTCTCATGCAATGGAAGAGGCAACAAATCTAGTGGTGTAATAGGTTTGAAGCCATACACCACCTCAAACGGACAAAGCTGAGTAGTAGAATGTACCGCCCTGTTGTATGCAAACTCCACATGCGGCAAACAATCTTCCCACTCCCGCAGATTTTTCTTGATCATTGTCCTCAGCAACTGTGACAAAGTTTGATTCACGACCTCGGTCTGGCCGTCAGTTTGGGGATGACATGTAGTGCTGAACAGCAGCTTCGTTCCTAGCTTTCCCCATAAGGTCTTCCAGAAGTAGCTCATGAACTTGACGTCCCTGTCAGAAACAATAGTCTTGGGCACTCCATGCAAGCGTACGATATCCCTGAAAAATAGGTTAGCCACATGCGACGCATCGTCGCTCTTATGACATGCAATAAAGTGTGCCATTTTAGAAAATCTATCCACTACCACAAATATAGAATCATGACCATGTTTAGTTTTAGGCAATCCTAGCACAAAATCCATACTAATATCTTCCCATGGTGTAATAGGTGCAGGTAGTGGTGTATACAAACCGTGAGGCTTCAGCTTGGACTTGGATGTGTTGCACACAATGCAGCGCCGCACATACCTGTCCACATCACGCCTCATCCTGGGCCAAAAGAAGTGATCAGCTAGCATGAGTAATGTCTTCTCACGCCCAAAGTGACCCATCAAACCTCCAGCATGTGATTCCTGCAGTAAGAGCAAACGCAAAGACGACTCCGGAACACATAGTTTGTTAGCTCGAAATAGAAACCCATCATGTAGGTGATATTTTTCCCAGGCGTTTTTCAAAGCACACAAACGGTATGGTTCAGCAAAATCATAATCAGTGGCATAAAGCTCACAAATACTCTCTAAACCAGGAATATTAATATCAAGTTGTGTCAATAACATATTCTTCCTAGATAGAGCATCAGCAACCACATTATCTTTTCTCTTCTTATGTTTAATGATGTACGGAAAAGATTCAATAAACTCAACCCACTTAGCGAGACGCCTATGCAGGTTGGATTGTGCTTTCAAATATTTCAAAGCTTCATGATCAGAATGTATGATAAATTCTTTTGGCCACAAATAATGTTGCCAAACCTCAAGAACTCTAACAAGTGCATACAATTCTTTATCATAAACAGGATAATTCAGTCTAGCACCAGATAATTTCTCAGAAAAATAAGCTATAGGACGACCCTCTTGCATCAAAACGCCACCAATGCCTATACCACTAGCATCACATTCAACTTCAAATTGCTTTGAAAAATCAGGCAATGCAAGTAAAGGTGCAGAAGTAAGCAAACGTTTCAATTCATCAAATGCATGATCTTGGGCTGCGCCCCACACAAAAGGAACACCTTTCTTCGTTAACTCATTTAATGGTGCAGCAATAATACTAAAGTCTTTCACAAAACGGCGATAAAAACCAGCAAGACCGTGAAAACTTCGTACTTGACTAACATTCATGGGAGTAGGCCAATCTTGAATAGCAGCAATTTTAGATTGATCTACCTCTACTCCATGCTTAGAAACAACATAACCCAGAAATATGACCTTATCTTTTGCAAATGTGCACTTCTCAAGATTAGCATACAACTTATTATCACGCAGCACTTGCAAAACTTGTCTAATATGAGCACAATGTTCAGTTTCATTGCGGCTGTAAATAAGTATGTCATCAAAATAGACAACCACAAAACGACCAATGAACTCTCTCAAAACATGATTCATTAAGCGCATGAATGTACTAGGTGCATTAGTAAGACCAAAAGGCATGACTAGCCACTCATATAAACCAAATTTAGTTTTGAAAGCAGTTTTCCATTCATCTCCTTCTTTCATGCGAATTTGATGGTAACCACTACGCAAATCAATTTTAGAGAAAACAGCAGCACCACTCAATTCATCTAACATATCCTCGAGACGGGGAATAGGATGACGATATCGAATAGTAATGTTGTTTATAGCTCTACAATCTACGCACATGCGCCATGTACCATCTTTCTTAGGCACCAAAATCACAGGAACAGCACAAGGACTAAGAGAGACACGAATGTACCCTTTATCCAGAAGAGCTTGCACTTGTGCTTGTATCTCCTTTGTTTCGTCGGGGTTGGTCCTGTAGGGGGCGCGGTTGGGCAAGGAGGCGCCAGGGATCAAGTCGATCTGGTGCTCGATGCCTCGTAATGGTGGCAGCCCAGCAGGTACCTCCGCCGGAAAAACATCATCAAAGTCCTGCAAAACAGTGGAGACACCAAGAGAAACAAGTTGCATATTGTTAGAAACTAAGACCTCGCCCTTGTACATGAGCACAAGAGGCATGGCTGTAGGATCCTCACTAAATTCTCTCATGTCTTCTTTGGTGGCTAAAACTAATAAGTTGGGCACTCCCTCACTTTTCGTTATATCACTCACGGCTGTTACATTATCTCGTGGAGGTGGCTGTTCGAGTTTCACTTCAGTCTTCTGACGAGATTCATTAACAATTTGCTGCGGTGACATAGGCAGTAGGTTGATTTTCTTGCCCTTGAACTCCAAGTGATAAGTATTGGCTCGACCATTGTGTTGTACATGTCGATCATAGAGCCAAGGCCGACCCAACAAGAGATGACAAACCGTCATAGGAACCACATCAAAATCAATAGAATCCTTGTATGGCCCTATCTCAAAGTTCACACGTACCATGTAGTTTACCTTCATCTCACCATTGTCACTTAACCACTGAATATAATATGGGTTAGGATGAGGTAAATATTTCAAACCCAGCTTGGCACATAACTCCTTACTTGCGAGATTGCGATAGCTTCCGCCATCAATGATCACCTTGCAAGCTTTATTGGGACCAACTAGTGCCTTGGTTTGAAACAGGTTGCAGCGCTGAGAATCAATATTGGGCTGCACACTCAACGTACGTGGAGAGACAACAATAATAGGAGAAGAGTCAGCATAAGCATCTTCACCTTCATCATCAGAACCAAACGGATCAGCATCTTCTCCGGTCTCATATCCGTTCTCAGTAACCACTATCACTTTGTTGTTGGGACAATCTCTTTTAAAGTGTCCCTTGCCTCCACATGTATGACATAGTTTCTCAGTAGCACGAGTCACGGAGGCACTTGAACCAGAACTAGCAGCTGGTGTGGTAGCGGGACGTCTGGACTGAGCTCCAGAGGTCGCTGGCCTAGTGGACGAGGAGGGGCGAGTAGGAGTCCCCTCAAGTGGCGCTGGGGCAGGGCTCGAAGGCGCCCTGGCAGTGTATCGACTGGCAGGTGAAAAGCGAGATTTTTGTTGCGCCTCTTCAGTAAGCTGTGCCTCAGCCTCCATAGCATGGTGAAGCAACTGATTCATATCATTGTAAGCATGATGCCGGACGATGTTCTTGATAGGAAGTCTGAGTCCGTGCAAAAACCGTTGCATAGTCATCTGACTAGACTCTTGAACTCGCGATCGCTGCATCAACAGTTCCATCTCCTTGTAATAAGCATCAACTGTCAAAAATCCTTGCTTCAGCTGTGTCAATCTATCAAAAACTGAACGCAAATAATTGGTGGGTACAAAACGAGCCTGCATGATTTCCTTCATCTCTGTCCATCGTAAAACAGGAAGCTCCTGAGCTGCTCGTCGTTGTGTCAGAATATTATCCCACCAACGCAGGGCATAACCATCAAATTCTGAGGATGCAAGTTTGATCTTCTTATCGTCAGTGTAAGCATGCAAATGCCACAGGTTGTCGATCTTGAGCTCCCAAGTGAGGTAATCCTCCACATCACCTTCACCATCAAATCTGGGTATCGAGAACTTTGGCTTCACTAGAAAATCATCCTCAGCAGGTATTACACGTCGGGCACCGAGGCCATGTGGTGGCCGACCATGTTGTCCAAGACCACGCCCACGAGCATTGGGGCCTAGTAGATTGGCATTGTCATGGACACTGTCATCATCAGCAAAGTCAGCAGCAGGCTGCACAGGCGGTGGTACCATGGGTCGACGCAGCTCCGCTAGGGATTGGTTCAACTGATCAATGCTGTGCTGGAAGGTAGTGAACTGAGCTTGCATAGCTTGAACAGTATCTGCGGTGCCTTGCACTTTGAACTGGAGTTGCTGATGTGCAGTCACAGCGTCGGCAGTAGAGCGATCCAACACCGCCTCCAGATGAGTGCGCAATTCAACAAAGTCTGTCCAAACCACAGGTGTATCCGCATCTTTTTCCTGCATCACATCATAACCACTAGTAGACATGATTAGTAGATTAGTGCACGAAATCAAAAACGTGTGGTGCCGCTCACAACTCACTCAAAAACTAACAAGAAAAGGTAATCTTACCGTTCCAAAGTGAATAGTAGTGCATACCAGAACGAAGTATCAAGCTCGTGCACGGATGTGACGAAGTGAATACCGAGGGTAAAAGAGCGATCACACGACAAACCAGGAATATATGGTGGAGCTGTAGGTATGGTATCCTAAGTACACCGCAAATAAGTCCTAGTGCTGATCGTATGACAAGACCCACGAAACACACACGGTGGAGATAAACGAGGCAAAGCAACTCTGAAAAAGAGCTCAAAAGATATAAGTGAAAACGCACAATAGCTCGTGTTGCAATGCACAAGAGAGACGCTAGCACTGGCTCGATGAACAGGCACAAGATTGCGCACACGGCAGCAGCCTGATGAGCACAAAGTAGCTAGTCTCGTATGGGTAAGCTCCTAACACGATGCTGTAGACAGGCTGTAGCTAAAGCGATCAAAATCGTGTAGAAAGGACGCTATGTGGACACAGTGGTAACACGCTGTCGCTGAAGAGAAATCGACAAAAAATATGTCAACGGCAGAGATGTACGACGCCGGAAACACACGGCAGCGCGACGGCGACGCGAAATGGACAAAGTAGTTTGTCTTTTTTTTTAATATAGGTGCGGCGTGTGTGCAGTACACGTCCCTTTTTTCTATTTTTCTATTTTTTTTACTGTACGAAAATTTTGGGCCTAAAAGACGTGGCCCGATCGGGCGCTGGAGAGCAGACAGTCTCCGCGCTTGAGCGCGACAGGAGCGGGCGACAGGCGCGCGGGCGACAGGCGCGCGGGCCGAGCGAAGGCAGGCGCGCGGGGGTCCTCGCCTGGGGGCAGACGGTCTCCACCCCTGGGCGAGCGACGCGGCCCCTTTTTTTTTGCTTTTGCCAAATCGGAACAGGCTGCTGGAGTGCGTGCGCGAGCAGATCTTTGGTTGCCTTTTTTTTTGCCTGTAGCGATCGGATCTAGTTGCTGTACGTGAAGAACAGCCACCAGCCCAACGAAGAAGATGACGATTGATGAGACTCCAAACGAGATCCAAACTCGGAACAAATATGCAGAAAAGATTGCTAGACCTAGACTCCTACGGATGGAAGAAAGAAAACGCGAAAAACGATCAGCGACTAAAACTCAAGAACGGTGCAATCTAGGCTATGGCAGAAACTAAGAACCCTAATTTTTTTTGGCTTTTTCTGGATAGGACTAAAAACAAAAATGAATTGCAGGGATGAATTTGTGGATGCTCACCGAGTAAACCGTGGAAATCTGATACCAAGATGATATGGGGTGGCCCGATCTTCTCGTGAGCGACGCGATGGTGATGATGGCAGCGGATGATTGCCGGGGATAACTTGGTGTCACCGATGAACTCTCCTCGCTTGAACCCTGATGCCAATGCAACAGCTCTCAAACCCTGTAGGATATTCATGACTCCACACACTTGCGCACGTAGCCGTCGACCACGAAACGGTAGTTTGCAATCTACTAATTCCCAGTGGAACAACAGATTACACTAAACTTGCAGTAGTATAATTCTCCCAATCGATGAATTGGCGAGAGGAATTCAAGATGAATGCTTGCAGCAGTTCAACAAGAGTATTTTGTCTAAAACGTGGTCTAACCCTAATTGAGGGGGCGCCCAGGGCTACTTATAGGTGGCCGGGCGACCTCAGCAAAGACCTGGCCCAAAACATGTCCGGTTTGGGCCCAAAGTGACTCGGTTCGACTCAAACGGGTACATACCGACCCATATATGGGTTCGGCCTAATTTTAGCACGCAGGCCATGTGTGTAGCGCGCCTTGGACGTGTAGACATCGTGTCGTAGGCAGTCCTAGTGCGCCATCACGTGCTCGTGCTCATCCAGACTTGATCTTCTTCACATGGTGATGTTCTCCATGCTTGTGGCGCCGGCCTCCCTCTCCTCCCTCGCGCTCTCTTGCTTGATCACCACGTCATGCTCCATGTGTTGCATCTCCTTGCTCCCTCGAACCCCTTCTTCTCCAATGAACCTGATCATACATATGAACAAAGACTTAGGCAGTATAAAATTCTCGTTACAATAAATATCAGATTCAGCAAGGAGTGAGTTCACCTGCTGTTGTAACAACTTAGCACGGGCTCGAGTAATTGGTCCAATTCGAATCTCATCATTGGACTTATCTTGATCAGCAACAATAGGATCATCAACAGTAGGTGGAGATGGCTGTGTAGTAGGGATGTCCTCATCAAGTCTTGCTTGCCTTCCTCACCACATCCTCCCTCTTGGCCTTCTCGACTTGATACAGCCCTGGGTGGTTGCACCTCTTTTCTTTGCCAAATTAACTTGTACTTAGGCGCCTCCACCTTCTTCTTCTCAATCCTTGCTGGAACCTTGCGTTGCTGAACATGAACCTGCTTAGCACGTCCCTGCAAAGTAGTAATGCCTGGGCCACACAACTGACAAACACGTCCATCTTTCGTGTATGCACACACACTACTGCTCCAACAAAACTTCTTCGAGGTGTTCTAACAAAACTGTGGCTGACTACCTGCGGCACCATATGCACCGGAACACTATCAGCACCACCGTCATCGGTCTGAACACCCTTGTCAACACGAACTGGAAGTGGAACACATGAAATACATGCTGACATATCCTTCCCTTCATCAATATGAGGCTTGACTTCAACCGGCTTGTCACTAACAAGAACAACGGGCTTGTCATCTACAGGCTTGGCTGAAATAATATCGCCACCGATGCTTTTCGCATCATCCTCCTCATCCTGCACCTTAGCTAGCCCAGGTTGTGGCTTAGCTTTATGCAACTTCTCCTTGTGAACCACCAACACAACATCGGACTTGATTTGATCATCTCTCATAGGCTTCAAAGTCCGTTGTTTGCCATCATGCATAAAGGAATATGTAATTGCTCTCCCAGCATGTATAGCACTACGATCATACTGCCATGGACGTCCAAGTAATAGCCTGCACACCTCCAATGGCAACACATCGCATTCCACCTCATCAACATAGTCATCAATTGTAAATGGCACACACACCTTGTGAGTAATCTTCAGCATACCACAGCTATTAACCCACTCAACATGCCTCGGTGCTGGAATACGCCATGTGGATAAACCCAAAGCCTCCACAACTGATTTGCTAATGCCATTACAGTAACTACCACTGTCAATCATCAACTTGCATGCTTTGCCTTTGATTATGCACTGCGCCTGAAATAAATTCCATCGCTGGCCTCTATCAGCTGTCATACAAGTCTCATCATGTACTCTTTTGAGTTGCATATTCAGCCCACTCAATGGTACAACCTCCTCCGCGACATCCTTGACAATATCAGCCTTGACAACATCAACCGCTGACAATTCAGAATTCGTGGCTGCCACCTTGCTAACTGTCGGCAATGGAACAACTGTCAACTTCTCATAAGGAGTCACAGCTGTCGCGACCTTCGGTATAGGAGCTATGCTCTTGCCAACATCCTCTAGCCCATGCACAAACTTGGGTGGCTGCTCTATTTCCTCCATATACGGTAACACAAAACCATCACGGAGAAATTTCTTGAAGTCCTCCCAAGTACAATCAAACTCATTTCTTCCAACCACCTTGCACCACCATCTGGTTACTTCCGTGTCCACACGCCGGTAAGCAAGACCATATCCATCATAGCTACTAAACTTATCATTGTATTTGCGACATCGACGGAAACCCAGTTCCATGTGCCTTTCCCAATCGTGGTACTCCGCAATTGTCGCAAGTTTATGTAAATGCCAGCTAGGCTTGGATAGCGGCACTCTCTTCTTGATATCAAGATAATCATTGAAAACATCACTAGACTTCTTGCCAAGATAGCACCTATTGCCAAAAACATCTCCCGAAAAAGAATCCATCTTTATATATGTACTCAGCCATTACTGATTGCTGAATGCAAAAACACAACAGCAACTAATGTCCTCTGTCAAGCAAAAATCTACAGACTAGTGCAGCCGTTACGTACTCATTGAATCAGACTAGAGAGCTGTCGATGTATGATGGTAAACGATTAATTCCCGCTCGTTTCACGGTCTTTTGCGGCACAGAACTGAGAAATAGAAGCGAGGAACAGCGGAGGCAGGGCGCTCAACCCCAGAGACGATCTGTGGTCTAGCGACCAAAGGCTCCTAGGCAAGGAAGAGTGAACCTCGACTTGGGCTGTCCCTTGATGCGGCCGGGTCGAGCGTGCAGGGGCGCTGTGGAGCGATCGCCCAGGTGCTTGGACAGATGGGCCGGCCCAAACCAGAGAACCGAGAGGCGCTGGAGCGATCCCTCGATGCGAGTGAGGCTCTCGCTCAACCGCAGAGACTGTCTGTGGTTCAGCATCCAGAGATAGTGCAAGGATTTTTTTTTTGTTGTACCAATCGGATCTGCAAGGTATCGTAGATAGTATGGACTCATGAAATCACAGCGATCGGAAAATCTAGAGCGATTTGTTTTGTCGTAGCGATCGGATCTGCAGTAGCATGGATGAGATAGACTCTTGCAGATCAGTCAACTGGAAACGTAACGAGATCGAGGAAGAACTCTCGATACCAGCAGACTCTGACAACAATCCGATCTCAGTCCAAAACTGAAACGGACCCAGCTAGAACACGACTGCTTGTCAATCTCGCCAACTTGATCTTCCAACGAGGCAGCAAATCACCTTCGATGAATTAACACGCAACTCCTCAATGCTCTCTGTCCCCCACGATCTGAAGAACCACGCAAGGAAAAATAACCACAATCTGATTTGTGCAGCGGAAATCAATCTCCTATTCCCAATCTGCAAACTTCCCGGATGAACAATCAGCAGATCGATCTCGCCATGAGCAACCCAGAAAACCAACGAAGATATCTGATCTGAAAACTCTTCGAACAAAAACAATCCAGAGAACAATCAATCTGAAATACTCGCGGTGATAAACCCAGTAATCTGATACCACACATGATAAAGATCATGCCGGTGATCCTTGAGTTTTGTCCCGATCTTTCACAGCGAGTCAACCAGATAGAAATCTTCCAATAACGCGAAGAACGTCACCTGAAGACGAGGAATGAATCCAGCAAGCAACGTGATGAAGATCACCACGCCTCAAACCTAAGCCTGATAATTCTTGATGAACACAAGAACCCTCGCAGCAATCTTTATTTGATAACACGGTAGCACCGTTTCCCCAGAGGGATGATACATGGTAGAGCACACGATACTTTTAGACTAAACAACTAAACTCCCTAAACCCTAGACGGCTGGCCTCCTTATATAGACGGCCAGAAAACTATTGGGCTTGGACAGGCCCAAACCCAAAACACAAATAAATCTAAGTGGCCCACAACTTGACCTAGCTACGAAATAACATAAGCATGAATATAAATTGCTGACACAACCTTAGACTAATTATTACATATCGTAGGTCGTCCTGGCGTGCCAATCTGCAGCGAGCTTACCTCATCTTGGTGGAGTCCTAAAATTGGGCTTCACCTCCTCCTTCGTGCCCATATCAGTTTTAGTTTGGGCTTGTCCAAGCCCAATAGTTTTCTGGCCATCTATATAAGGAGGTTGGGCAGCTAGGGTTTAGGGAGGCAGGAAATTATGTAGGACATTGTGTTCCCCGTGTGTTCCATCCCTCTGGGATTGGTGTATTGAGATGGCGTCTCCGATGTTCATCTAGTTATCCAATATATTGTGTTTTGTGTGAAGGTGCTTGTTATTCAAGTATTATCGTGCTTGCGTGTGAGGCTCGCTATTTGTCATCGAGTTACTTGTTGGATTCATCTGTTTGGCATGAGGTTCATCTACATCGACGGGTTGCCCGCAGGATTGACATTCCCCCATCTTCACGTTGCGTGTATCACACACGTGATTGAGAGATTTATCAGATCCATTGGATCAGGAGGTGCATCGTGAAAGATCAGGTCAAACTGTCTTCATCAATTATGATATAGCATATCAAAAACACACTCCTCATTACCATCAAAGTCATTATTTGAAGCAACATTATCATTAGTGTACACATTATCATAAAAAACGTCACTGCGATTGGGATGATTTTGACACTAATCATACGTCTTGAAATTCCCCACAACTTTCCTGTTGATCACTTTTTTATTTGACTTCTTATCCAGACCGTTCCGGGTCAATCATTGAAAAGTGTTTAGTAGGAGAGATTTTAGGAAACTTCAAATCTTTCCATAATGAGATTTTCTTCCATATTCATGGTTTTCCTATATAACAAAGTGTAAAACAAGAAGTTGTGCATTTTTGCAACTATTAGTAGATTAGTCCCAAATAAATATAATAAAGTTGCAAAATAATAAGCATTTTAAGACAATAAACTACAAAGTTCATGCATGCATTTTACACAGTGGCGAAGCCTGCAATCTGGCAAGGTCTGGCAGCTGCCACACCTAAAATCTGTTATTCTTCATCGATATAAGTGTAATATATATAGATTAGTCAAATTTGCATAATCTCTATTCATTTCACCACATCTAATATTTGATTATGCATCCGCCACTGATTTTACATGCATCAATTGCATGTACTAGTACTGCTAGAGGATTGGTCTGACTTTTTGCTCTGTTAACGGAGAATTTCTCATGGTACTTTGATTTTGACCGATCAACATTTCAGTTGGTGGCTGGAAATGTGTTATGGTGTTGTATTTTTAGGCGGCTGGAAAAGCACGTATCCAAGCATGCGTTGTATGTAGTTTTAGGGGTATAGAATTGTTGTATCTGCGACGGCGTCTAAAACAACTAAAATGGGCGTCCAAAAACCAAAAGTAGAGCTGTATTTTTTTTTGGCATCTGTTGGAGAAGCTCTTAGCACGTTGTGCATGACACTAATATTTTGATCGGTGTCTTTGTCTCATGACTGGTTTTTGTTTTATGAAAATAGTATCCGTTTATGATTAGGTTATAACTAGTCTTTGACCCGTGCACCCGCACGGTCTAGCTATTTCAAAGAACACATTAATATATGTAAGATAAATAATATTATTTATTTGTCTAAATGTCATGATTGTTGGAATACAGAAAACTAATGTGTACAATTTTGGATTACTACTATTATAGAAACATGTGCGAGTTGGCACCATAAATAGTTTATTAGAGATGCTTTTTCAATTGGAGTAGCTTTTAGTCTGATGGTAATATGATATTCTCTTGAACCGTCACAACTATTTTATGATAATCTAGTTATCTTCCAATATGGCAACTTCAGTTTTTTAGCTTGGTCATTCTTTTTCATGCTCATGTGTGAAAAGAAAAGAGAAAGATCAGCAACAAATACAAACTAACATTGCAAGACTAATGGAAACCATTGAAAGAATTCTAAAATTATTATAGTGAAGATAGGAGCATACACTTATATATCAGCCATTTCATTCTCTGGCAAGCTTTCATAAACAAAAGAAAGCAGTTGTCAAAAAAATGTTGTTGCAAAAAAAACACAATTTAAATCCTGCTCCTTGCAGTTACTTTTAACTTTCTGCTTTAGGGCTGCTAAAATAGTTAAACTAGTACTATTTTTTGACGGCGAGATAACTGAAAACACATGTCATAGGCATTAGCATCAAAATAAAGGTTCTTTACCTATCTAAAATGACAATGAGGTGTAGATTGATCCTAATTTTTTTATCTTGTTACGACTTCGCGAGAATGTAAGGCCATAGATGTACATCACAGAATTTCATATGAGGTGTATAAATGGGAAGATGTAATAAGAAAATCATAAACTGATAGATCCTATTCGGAATCCCACCTCTTGAATAAAGCTTACATCTTTCATCCGCAATATCTTGATTGCAATACTAGTTCTTACTTGTTCTCGATTTCAGCTTGGAATGAAGACCCTCCCTGGTCAGGCTGATCGTGCATCCGCAAGATCGGCACGTATAGTCGGATCGTCAAGCACGAACTCCACCAACAAATTGAATTATCCTCATCTCATCGAAAGATCAGACACCTTTGCCCTATCAACCCCTTGGGCCCTATTTGGCCCATCCCCAAGCCCTAGGCGGGCCCAAACCCTTATACATAAGGGGGCGGCTATGACTTCCTCTGGGAGGAGCCCATTAAGGTGGGTTGCCTTTATTTAATTAAATAAATAAGTCCTTTAATATTGATTCAATTAATTAACATTAATTACTTATTATTTATTCCCCGTTGCTCCAAAAATCCTTCCGGAACCCTTCGAACAACTTTCAGATCTCAGCGGAACTTTTTTGTCTTTCTCTTGTCAACCCTTTGACAATTCTAAATATACCAAAAACATCTTAAATTTCATCAATCCCTTAAGTTTATTACCCTATGGTTCGGGAATACTCCATACATCACCGAGACTCTTCTCCAGTAAATGATCATCCATCAGATCTAGATATCCGTGATGATCCCTATGCATTCACGAAGGTCTTTTCGTCGTTGAACCGCAAATGTCGATGTCCTATCCTCTTTGTTTCTGTGATACTTGCAATATCCGAGACTTGATCGTCGGTATCACCATACCTAGTTCAATCTCGTTACTGACATTGCCATTTACTCGTTCTATGATATTCCATCCCCGTGACCTAGTCACATGTTGTAACATTGGATGAAATCTCACTGAGTGGGCCCAGAGTATCTTTTCGTCACGCGGAAGCAAATCCCGCTCTTGATGCATATGCCTCAACATACTCCATCGGAAAACCCAAAAGAGACCTTTTCAGTCACCCTGTTACGGTGTGACGGTTGATGCAATCAAAGCTTCCTCTAGAAGTAGTGATTAAACATGATCCCATGGTCTAAGGATTTAGGTTACAATGTTTCTTATTATCACAACATGAACATCATGACACGATCGTGTTACAAAGTAATGTTGGGTATGTCCATCACGGCATTTACACAATGGCATGAACCTCATTGTCAATTAGACGTAATTGTGACATTATCTAGAAACTAATCATCAGTTGACCAATGAGCTAGTACTAGAGGTTTACTAGGGACACTGGTTGTTTAATACCACATGTGTATCAGTGTTCTCCGACTGACACAGTTATAGCAGTATTTTAACTTATCATGAACTAAATGAAATATACAAATAAACCATTTATTATTTTCCACTAGGGCATGTTTCCTTCATGTCTAACCTAGGACCAGCATAGTACCGTTGTTGAGTATTCTTTCAACCTTGCATCACTGTTTTAATAATTGCTATTTTTGCTACTATCTAAGCCTCCTACAGCTCCACATATTTCTGCACGTGCTTTGTATCGACCCTTGATAATCACTCTATGCAATTTTGGGAGTCGCTACTCTTTGCTGGTTGCATATCGCATTCCTCCTATTTGGTAAGAACTTGTAAGACCTTTGTATTCTGCTTGACGGATTGTGCGTGATTCCACCATATTCCGTAGTTCGTAGGCATATACATGTGTGCTTGTTCAGTACTAATCATGATAGGAACCGGGAAGGACGATGTTGATCCAGAGAAAATGACAAGTGCAGAGTTGCATGCCCACTTCACCCAGCTGTTCGCAGGGCGTGCACATGACGTGGATACTCACTTATGTTATGTTTATTCTAAGCTCTCTGATGCGATGGTGAAGATTGATTGCCTCGAGGAATCCTTCAACGCCAAGCTCGATGCAAAGTTCCGGGAAGTATGGGCTTGGTTACCACAACCTGGCGTCCCCGCACCACGCGCACATCATGTTCCTCTGACGACGCCACCTGCGGGTACCGTTACTTTTGCGACGGCTGCAGCGGATGCGGCCACCCATGTAGGATGCGCGGATGACGAAGGGGAGGACGAGCCTGAAGATGAGAACATGCTCCATGATGAGGAGGTCCAACAACCTACACCTGGTCGTCCACAGCAATACAACCACAACGCTCATCCACCTCCATGACCGGTACGTGATTATGATCATGTGGCAAAGCCGAAATTAAATATTCCACCATTTGAGGGTAGATATAATCCTCATGCATACCTCACTTCAGAATTGGAAGTAGAGCAACGTTTTGCATGTTTATGATATCATGAGCATTTGTGTGCTAGTGCTGCTATTTGTGAGTTCACAGATTTTGCTTCTATTTGGTGGTCTGAACATTGTAGAGTATATCATGCTAATATTCATGCTACTTGGATTGGTTTAAAACATGCCATGCATACTCGTTTTGTTTCTCCACATTATCAATGTGATTTGCTTAAAAAATTGAGTCGTTTAGAACATGGTAAAAATGTTGAACAAGAATATTATCAAGAATTGCAAACGTGCGTGATTCGTTGTGGTATTGTAGAGGATAATGAAGCTATGCTTGCATGTTTCTTTGGTGGTTTGAATAAATAGATTCAGTGATACCAAGATGATATGGGGTGGCCCGATCTTCTCAGTAAGCTTGCGGTAATGGTGATGATGGTGATAGATAACTTGGTGTCGCCGATGATCTCTCCTCGCTAGATCCCTGATGCCAATGCAACAGCTCTCTACCCTTCGGATATTCACGACTTCACACACTTGCGCAACGCAGCCGTCGACCACGAAACGGTATAATTGCAATTCACTAATTCCCAATGGAACAGCAGATCACACTTAACTTGCAGTATATAATCTCTAGATCGAAACAAATTGGAGACAAGAATTCCAGATGAATGCTTGCAGCAGTCTCAAGAACTAGGGTTTATCTAAAACGTGGTCTAACCTCTCTATGGCGCATCAGCACACAATATATGGGGGGTGCGGCTGGCCCGAGGGCAACCGACCTGACCTGGTCCTCTAACATGGTTCGACTCAACCTGACGTGATACAAACTGACCCAAAGGTTGGGTGCAGCCAACTAGGCGCGCAGGCCTTATGTGTATGGCGCACATACACTTGGTGGTGCGCCATATGCAACCTCCTGCGTGATGTCCTCCTCCTCCTCATGCTGGTCGCCGGCCTCCCTCTCCTCCCTCGCGTCCATGTGCATGATCATCACGTCTTGCTCCAGCTCCTCGCTCCCTCGTGCTATGTCTTCTTCTCCCATGAACCTGAGTATGCAAACACACAAAGACTTAGGCAGTAAACAATTCTCATTAACAAAATAATCAGATTCTATTAGGAGCAAATTCACCTGTTGTTCTATTAACTTTGCACGAGCTCTTGTGATAGGTCCAATTCTGATTTCATCATTGGACTTCTTCTTTGCAGCAACTAGCTTGTCATCATTATGAAGTGGAGATGGAACAATAGTAGGGATGTCCTCATCATTCAGCATATTTTAGACTATAAGGAGTACAACACCATTACTCGTTTGTTTCATTTTGCTTGCAAAGCTGAACTTGAAGTACGGGATCATCATCCACCATGGAGAAGAGCCAATATTTCTGCAGGTCGTACTTCCTCATGGTCTTCTCGACAATCAGCTCCACCTACTCGTGGGGATGCACCTGCGCCTACAACCTCCAAGTACACCACGCCAACATCAAGAGCGCCACCTGCTACTACTCCATCACCATCTGCTAGCCTGACACGAAGTTCTTCTTCCATGGCCCCCACAGGGAAGACTTGCAACATTCAATGTCGCAAATGCTTAGGGTTTGGTCACATAGAAAAAGAATGCAGAACCAAACGTGTGATGGTGGTGCGTGAAGATGGCGAATATGATTCCGCAAGTGACTTTGATGATGATACATTGGCCCTTATCGCTGCACGTGATGGTGCCAACTCTGATTCTGACAAACAGATAGAGGTAATGGGAGCTGAAACTGCGAACCAGTACAAGAGTCTAATTGCACAACGTGTATTGATTGTGCAATTTGAGCAAAGCTGAGCATGATCAACGCCACAATTTGTTTCAAAAAAGAGGCATTGTTAAGGAGCGAGCTATCCAGATCATTATTGATGGACGGAGTTGTAACAATCTGGCTAGCATTGATATGGTGGAGTAGCTTGCTCTACGTACACGACAACGACCCCATCCATATTACATTCAATGGTTTGAGAGCTCTTGTAAGCTCAAGGTAACACGAACTACAAGCGTGCATTTTACTATTGGTACGTATTCTGATTTTCTTGATTGTGATGTTGTACCTATGCAAGCTTGTTCTTTGTTACTTGTGATAAGGGGAGCATAGCTACTACTCCTACTATTTTACCACCTCCTTATGTTCTGAAGCTTGGACAATTCTGCTTTGAAGTGCCTCCACAAGATGATGTGAAGCCCAACTTTCGTACACCTCCAATGGAGTTTCATGTTCGCCGAGGCGCTGCAGCGAAGGATATTTAATTGTTCTATTTTAATTAAGTTCGCGTCATGTTTTTATTTCAGTTTGGTTTTATTTGTGTGTGATGGTTTTGGGCCTATCCAAAATCAAGTGTGTTTTGGCCATTTGGGCTTTTAGTTTGGTTTGGGGCCTAGCCCAGCCAAGGTAGCGTTCAGAGTCACCCATATAGGGTTATGGCAGCCGCCTTGTATCGAAGATGATATGGGGTGGCCCGATCTTCTCAGTAAGCTTGCGGTAATGATGATGATGGTGATAGATAACTTGGTGTCGCCGATGATCTCTCCTCGCTAGATCCCTGATGCCAATGCAACAGCTCTCTACCCTTCGGATATTCACGACTTCACACACTTGCGCAACGCAGCCGTCGACCACGAAACGGTATAATTGCAATTCACTAATTCCCAATGGAACAGCTGATCACACTTAACTTGCAGTATATAATCTCCAGATCGAAACGAATTGGAGACAGGAATTCCAGATGAATGCTTACAGCAGTCTCAAGAACTAGGGTTTTGTCTAAAACGTGGTCTAACCTCTCTATGGCGCATAGGCACACAATATAAGGGGGGTGCGGCTGGCCCAAGGGCAACCGACCTGACCTGGTCCTCCAACATGGTTCGACTCAACCTGACGTGATACAAACTGACCCAAAGGTTGGGTGCAGCCAACTAGGCGCGCAGGCCTTATGTGTATGGCGCACATACACTTGGTGGTGCGCCATATGCAACCTCCTGCGTGATGTCCTCCTCCTCCTCATGCTGGTCGCCGGCCTCCCTCTCCTCCCTCGCGTCCATGTGCATGATCATCACGTCTTGCTCCAGCTCCTCGCTCCCTCGTGCTATGTCTTCTTCTCCCATGAACCTGAGTATGCAAACACACAAAGACTTAGGCAGTAAACAATTCTCATTAACAAAATAATCAGATTCTATTAGGAGCAAATTCACCTGTTGTTCTATTAACTTTGCACGAGCTCTTGTGATAGGTCCAATTCTGATTTCATCATTGGACTTCTTCTTTGCAGCAACTTGCTTGTCAGCATCACGGAGTGGAGATGGAACAATAGTAGGGATGTCCTCATCATCTCCCCCCCCCTTCAAAAGGCGTCGACCTCGACGCTCCAAGGTCTTCTCCATCATATGGTGACAAATCAGCAACGTTGAAGCTGTTGCTAACGCCACCAAACTCAACAATAGGAATATGAATCGAGTAGGCATTGTCATTGATCTTGGCTAGCACCTTGTAAGGACCAGCACCACGCGGCCTCAACTTGGAACTTCGCAGCTGTGGGAACCTATCCTTACGCAGATGCACCCAAACCATATCTCCAGGCTGAAACAAAACTTGCTTTCTTGATTGGTTTCGTGTAGCAGCAATGTTCTTGCCTTTCTTCTCAATGGCCTCTCGTGTCTTCTCATGAATTTTCTTCACATAATCTGCTCTTTTTGATGCCTCCATATTAACTCTCTCATGCAATGGAAGAGGCAGCAAATCTAGTGGTGTGATTGGTTTGAAACCATACACCACCTCGAAAGGACAAAGCTGAGTAGTAGTGTGCACCGCTCTGTTATATGCAAACTCAACATGTGGCAAACACTCCTCCCACTCACGCAGATTTTTCTTGATCATGGCTCGCAGCAATTGTGACAATGTTCTATTCACCACCTCCGTTTGACCATCAGTTTGGGGATGACATGTAGTGCTGAACAGTAACTTCGTTCCCAGCTTGCCCCATAGTGTCTTCCAGAAGTAGCTCATAAACTTCACGTCCCTGTCAGAAACAATTGTCTTGGGCACTCCATGCAAGCGAACAATGTCCCTGAAAAACAGATTAGCTATGTGCGACGCATCGTCGCTTTTGTGGCATGCAATAAAATGTGCCATCTTAGAGAATCTATCCACTACCACAAATATACTATCATGACCTCGTTTAGTACGTGGCAAACCTAACACAAAATCCATACTTATATCTTCCCATGGTGTGATAGGTGCAGGTAGTGGTGTATACAAACCGTGAGGCTTCAGCTTGGACTTGGACGTGTTGCATACAATGTAGCGCCTAACAAATCTGTCCACGTCACGCCTCATCTTGGGCCAATAAAAATGATCAGCGAGCATGAGAAGCGTCTTCTCACGCCCAAAGTGACCCATCAATCCGCCAGCATGTGATTCCTACAACAATAGCAAACGTACCGACGATTCTGGAACACATAGTTTGTTAGCACGAAACAAAAATCTATCATGTATGTGGTACTTGTCCCATGCATTTCTAAGCATACACAAACGATATGGTTCAGCAAAATCATGATCAGTAGCATACAAATCACACAAGCTCTCTAAACCAGGAATTTTAACATCAAGATGCGTCAATAACATGTTCTTCCTAGATAGAGCATCAGCAACAACATTTTCTTTCCCTTTCTTATACTTGATGATGTAGGGAAACGACTCAATGAACTCAACCCACTTAGCTAGGCGCCTATGCAAGTTAGATTGAGCTTTCAGATATTTTAAAGCTTCATGATCAGAATGTATGATAAATTCTTTTGGCCACAAATAATGTTGCCAAACCTCAAGAACTCGAACAAGCGCATACAATTCTTTATCATAAACAGGATAATTCAGTCTAGCACCAGAAAGTTTCTCGCTGAAATAAGCAATAGGTCTACCTTCTTGCATCAACACACCACCAATTCCTATACCACTAGCATCACATTCAACTTCAAATTGCTTAGAAAAATCTGGTAGTGCAAGCAATGGTGCAGAAGTTAGCAAACGTTTCAGCTCATCAAATGCATGATCTTGAGCAGCGCCCCATACAAAAGGCACTCCTTTCTTAGTTAATTCATTCAATGGTGCAGCAATAGTACTAAAGTCTTTCACAAAACGCCGATAGAAACCAGCAAGACCGTGAAAACTGCGTACTTGACTAACATTCATGGGAGTAGGCCAATTTTGAATTGCTTCAATTTTAGATGAATCTACCTCTACCCCATGCATAGATACAACATATCCCAGAAATATCACTTTATCTTTTGCAAATGTGCACTTCTCAAGGTTAGCATACAATTTAGCATCACGCAACACTTGCAAAACTTGTCTAATATGCTCACAATGTTCAGATTCAGTGCGGCTGTAAATAAGTATATCATCAAAATATACAACCACAAAACGACCAATAAACTCGCGCAAAACATGATTCATTAAGCGCATGAATGTGCTAGGTGCATTAGTAAGACCAAAAGGCATTACTAGCCACTCATATAAACCAAATTTAGTTTTGAAAGCAGTTTTCCATTCATCCCCTTCTTTCATCCTAATTTGATGGTATCCACTACACAAATCAATCTTAGAGAAAATAGCAGCACCACTCAATTCATCTAGCATATCCTCTAAGCGTGGAATAGGATGACGATATCGAATAGTGATGTTATTAATAGCTCTACAATCTACGCACATGCGCCATGTACCATCTTTCTTAGGCACCAAAATAATAGGAACAGCACAAGGGCTAAGAGAAACACGAATATACCCCTTGTCCAGAAGCGCTTGTACTTGTCGCTGTATTTCCTTTGTCTCTTCGGGGTTGGTCCTGTACGGCGCACGGTTTGGAAGAGTGGCACCAGGGATCAAATCAATTTGATGCTCAATTCCACGCAATGGTGGCAGTCCTGCGGGCACCTCCTCCGGAAACACATCGTCGTACTCCTGCAATACATTAGAAACACCAAGAGAAACAGGTTGCATATCCTTAGAAACTAACACCTCGCCTTTGTACATAAGCACAAGTGGCATGGTTGTAGGATCCTCTCTAAATTCTACCATGTCTTCTTTGGTGGCTAATATAAGCAAACTAGGCACTCTCTCACTTTTCGTTATATTTTCACTCACAGCTATTACATTATTTTCTCGTGTAGGTGGCTGTTCTAGCTTCACTTCTGTTTTCTGACGAGACTCATTGACAATTTGCTGCGGTGACATAGGCTGTAGATTAATTTTCTTGCCCTTGAACTCCAAGTGATAGGTATTGGCTCGGCCATTGTGTTGCACATGGCGATCATACAGCCATGGCCGACCCAGTAGTAGGTGACAAACAGTCATAGGAACCACATCAAACTCAATGGAATCCTTGTATGGTCCTATCTCAAAATTCACACGCACCATATGATTTACCTTCATCTCTCCATTATCACTCAACCATTGGATGTAGTAGGGATTTGGATGAGGTAAATATTTCAGATTTAGCTTGGCACATAACTCCTTGCTTGCTAGATTGCGGCAGCTACCTCCATCAATGATTACTTTGCAAGCTTTGTTTGGGCCAACTAGTGCTTTCGTTTGGAACAGATTGCAGCGCTGGGAATCAGCATATGGCGTGACACTCAATGCACGCTGCGAGACAACAATGGTAGGCGCTGGAGAAGCAAAGGCATCCATGCCGCCCTCACTTGTGTAACCATCATCATGGGAATCATACGGATCAGCGTCATCTCCAGTCTCATACTCATTATCATCATTAACAATCATTACCTTTCTGTTTGGACACTCTCGCTTGAAGTGCCCCTTGCCACCACATGTATGGCATTGCATATCTCTATTACGAGCTGTAGACATGTTGGAACCAGAGCTAGGCGCAGGAGCTGCTGGTTTCTTTGCAGTAGAAGCATTGGAGGCTGGGTGAGAATGTGAAGAAGAAGGGCCTCTGGTGGCACCCTCCATAGGCGCTGCAGATTGGTGTGGCGCCCTGCTAGAGAACCTCCCAGAAGGAGTATATCGTGCCTTGATTTGAGCCTCTTCAGCTATCTGCGATTCAGCCTCCCTTGCATGATGCAAAAGCTCGTTCATATTGTTGTAGGAATGATGCCTAACAATACCTTTGATGTTGTACTTCAGCCCATGAAGAAATCGCTGCATGGTCATCTCAATAGACTCTCGAACACGTGCACGCTGCAGCAACATCTCCATCTCCATGTAATAAGCATCAACGGTCATGGTTCCTTGCTTCAACTGTGTCAACTTATCATAAACAGTACGCAGATAATTAGTGGGAACAAAACGAGCTCGCATGATCTCCTTCATATTGCGCCATGTAAGAACAGGAAGCTCGTTGTTATCTCTTCTTTCCGTCACAATGCTATCCCACCAACGCAAGGCATAACCATCAAATTCTGAAGAAGCAAGCTTGATCTTCCTATCTTCAGTGTAATCATGCAAACGCCATAATTTTTCAATCTTGAGCTCCCAAGTAAGGTACTCCTCCGCATCAGTGGAGCCTTCAAATCTGGGAATCGTGAACTTGGGCTTGCCCAAGCCATCATCCTCCTGAAATGGCACACGCCGAGCACCAGGTGGTGGTGGTGGTCGACCCTGTCCTGGAAAACCACGCCCACGGCCATTGTTGCCCATCATGTGTTCATTATCTCCATGGACACTATCAACATCGCCATGGTCCTCATGATGGCGTTGCTCAACAGTTACACGCAGCCCATTGACGGAAGTTGTCAATTGATGTATGCTTGCCTGGAGAGCAGTGACTTGCGCTTGCATAGCATTGACTGTAGTTTCAGTTGCATCCACTTTCATTTGCACAGCTTGAATATCAGCGTCGATGTTTTCAGTGGATCTAGTAATAACCCCTTGCAAATGATCTCGGAGAGCTTCATATTCCCTCCATGTAACGGTAGCGTTATCGGCCTTTTTCTGCATCACATCATCAACACCACTAACAGACATGATTAGTAGGTTAGTGCACGAAATCAAAAATCTTTTTGGTGGCACACTCACAACTCACTCAAAACTGACAAGAAAAGGAAATCTTACCGTTCCAAAGTGAATAGCAAATGCGTACCCGTTCGGATAGATGACCAATGCACGGATGTGATGAAGTGAATACCAGGGTATAAGAGCAATCACACGACAAAGCAGGAGTATATGGTGGAGCTGTAGGTATGGTATCCTAACTACACCAAAGACAAGTCCTAGTGCTGATCGTGTGAACAAACACCCAAAGGAAACACACACGTGGAGATAAACGTGGCAAAGCAACTATAAAACAGGATATGTTGCAATGCACAAGAGAGACACTAGCAATGCTCAATGTAAACAGGCACAAGATTGCTCAATCTACTAGTGCAGCAAATTAGATAGATGCTTCGGCCTCTCACTTTTCTGTTTTTGATTCTTCTCTCTTTGCTCTTTTTTTTTCACTTTTTTGACTCTCCTCTCCCTTTTTTGGCCACAATACGTCGCACCGCGAAGATTTTTTCAGCACGGCAGAAAGATTTGCACTCGAAAACCCTAAACAGAGCAGCCCGTGGAGCAAAAATATGCTAGTCTCAAATAGGTAAGCTCCTATACAATTATATAGTAGAAAGGCTGTGGCTATGTTTATCAAAAGATGCAGAAAGGTACGCTATGTGGACTCGGTTTTGAAGGAAAATGAGAAAAACTCAGAACTAATGAAATCTGTGCCGCGGCAGGGCAATGCCTCGATGGCGACGCACGCGCTGGACCAGACAAAACTGCCCCTTTGTCTGGTGAGGAGCGATCGCTGCCTACGCGCGAGACTAGACAGAACGGCGTTTTTGTCTGATGGCGAGCGATCGAAGTGGACTCGGTGGAAAAACACAACTCAGATCAAAACCTAAAACCGACTAGAACCTAGACTCCTACGGAATACGAAACAGATCGGATCAAAGAAGGAAAACGACCAGCAACTAAAACCAATCTACGATGCAATCTAGGCTATGGCAATACTATGAACCCTAATTTTTTTTTGGCTTTTCTGGATAGGACGAAAATCAAAACGAAACTACGGATGATCTGGTGGATGCTTACCGAGGAAACACTGGAAATCTGATACCAAGATGATATGGGGTGGCCCGATCTTCTCAGTAAGCTTGCGGTAATGATGATGATGGTGATAGATAACTTGGTGTCGCCGATGATCTCTCCTCGCTAGATCCCTGATGCCAATGCAACAGCTCTCTACCCTTCGGATATTCACGACTTCACACACTTGCGCAACGCAGCCGTCGACCACGAAACGGTATAATTGCAATTCACTAATTCCCAATGGAACAGCTGATCACACTTAACTTGCAGTATATAATCTCCAGATCGAAACGAATTGGAGACAGGAATTCCAGATGAATGCTTACAGCAGTCTCAAGAACTAGGGTTTTGTCTAAAACGTGGTCTAACCTCTCTATGGCGCATAGGCACACAATATAAGGGGGGTGCGGCTGGCCCAAGGGCAACCGACCTGACCTGGTCCTCCAACATGGTTCGACTCAACCTGACGTGATACAAACTGACCCAAAGGTTGGGTGCAGCCAACTAGGCGCGCAGGCCTTATGTGTATGGCGCACATACACTTGGTGGTGCGCCATATGCAACCTCCTGCGTGATGTCCTCCTCCTCCTCATGCTGGTCGCCGGCCTCCCTCTCCTCCCTCGCGTCCATGTGCATGATCATCACGTCTTGCTCCAGCTCCTCGCTCCCTCGTGCTATGTCTTCTTCTCCCATGAACCTGAGTATGCAAACACACAAAGACTTAGGCAGTAAACAATTCTCATTAACAAAATAATCAGATTCTATTAGGAGCAAATTCACCTGTTGTTCTATTAACTTTGCACGAGCTCTTGTGATAGGTCCAATTCTGATTTCATCATTGGACTTCTTCTTTGCAGCAACTTGCTTGTCAGCATCACGGAGTGGAGATGGAACAATAGTAGGGATGTCCTCATCAGAAAGACCTGTTATTTTCGAGCTAAGAAAGAGACCAGAAAAGTCCCAATGTTTGGGGGTGCATATCGGTGTGTTTGATTGCTGATCTTCAAGATCTGATATTATGCCATGCGTGGGAGTTGATTTCGGTCAGTTTCAGCGCGAGGAATTGAAGAGAGATCAGTTTGATCTATTTCAGATTGAGTTCTCTTCCGCTATCTTGCTGTTCGTTCGATCGCTGTGAAAGATTGGGCCAAACCTCCTTCGGATCACGTTGATCCGTATCATCTTGGTATCAGATTCGTCGGGTTTATCACGGCGGAGTTTGTTGTTGAGATAGATTTGTTCTGCTGAGTTTTTATCTGCTGAGGTCATCGTCTGCTGGTTTGCTCACGGTGATTGTTCTTCTGGTGTTGGAATTAAACTGCTGCACGTCTGTGAAGGAGTCCTGCTGTTGCACGGTCAGATCCGATCTCTGTTTTCCATCGCTAGGAATCAACTCCAGTCGATTCAGCTGTTCCCGATCCGATCTGCACACAAAAAACAAAAAAAAACAGGTGAGCCCCCGCGATCCGCTCGCCCCAGGACGGAGACCGTCTGGGGTCGGGCGTCGCTCTCGCCCACGCGCCTCACTCGCCTCGACGCAGCGATCTGGCTGCTCCCTCGTGGGCCGGCCCATCCTCGATCTTGGTTGGTGGGCAAAGCCCATCCGGGCGGGACACCAGACGGCGCGGGCGTCGTTCTCGCCCAGGCGCAGACTCCCTCTGCGGTACGGCGTGACGAGCTGCTCCCCGATCGCGAGCGGCGCCTCGCTCGCCTCGATGCCCAGCTCGCCCGCCTGGGATCGCGCACCCCTTCGTGGGCTGGCCCATCTCCCGGGATCGCTCGCCACGAGGAGCCTGCGCGTTGCCCACGCTCGCCTTCGACTCGCTCGCCCCAAGACGGAGACCGTCTGGGGTCGGGCGTTGGCCATCTATCCCCAGGCGCTGTGCTGATTTTCCCCAGGCGCTGTGCTGATTTTCCCTTCGTTGCCAGATCTGATCACACCAAGGTTTCACACAAAAAGGAACACGGAGACAAACCGCTCGCTACCATGGTGAACTCTGTTGACGGCGAGAATTCCGTTGCTGCTGGAGAGAAGAAAGAGGAGCTTGTTCCGCCGGTTTTTGCTACAGATTTGGCTCCTAATATTCGGGCTGGTTTTGATAGCACGTGCGACTTTATTCTTCGGAGTCATGCCGCATTGGCAACACAAATTGCACAGCTAGCTACCCGGATTGATGCAATGGGCGATGCTACCGCCCGTGCACCCGTGCAGCCCCCTCTTGCTGCACAACCTCGCGACGTGGTTCCACGCCGCCCTGCTGAGATTCCTGATCATCGACACATGGCACCCGCTTATGAAGGAGAACTTGCCGATGACGCTGTTTATGTACCACAACAACGGCAGTTTGCTGCTCGTCCTGCAGGTGCTCATCGTGTACAGCAACATGATCGTGACCGTGTTGGCCATGCTGGTCGTGTTCCACTTGATGATGGTGGTCTTGGACGCATCAAATTGTCCATACCTCCTTTTTCCGGTGACCGCGGACCTGACGATTATTTGGAGTGGGAGATGCGCATGGACCAGATTTTTGCTACTCATTATTACACTGAGGAGAAGAGACTTCAACTGGCTGCTGTTGAATTCACCGGTTATGTGCTGATTTGGTGGAATCAAATTCTGCGTATGCGTACTCGCCCAACGTCATGGCACGGTATGAAAGATCTTATGCGACATCGTTTTGTTCCTGAACACTACAAGAGAGACATGTATAATAAGTTGCAGCAGCTCACTCAAGGTACTAAATCTGTGGATGAGTATTATAAAGAGATGGAGTTGTTGATGATACGTACAGGGACAAGGGAGGATACAGAGGCCACGATGTCTCGGTTTTTGAATGGACTGAATTTTGAGGTGCGTGATCATGTGGAGATGGTTTACTATCATGATCTTCAGGATCTTGTGCACCAAGCTGAGCGTGCGGAGCAACAAATCAAACGACGCCAAGCTGCCACACCTACAAAATCATGGCCTCGTTCTCATACCGAGGCTGCTGGTCCTAGTGTTCAGACGACACCTTCTACACGCTCTAATAGTGTTTCTCATAGCGTGGCACCCAAATCTGGGGTGTCCAAAACTGCATCTACGCAGTCCACAGCAAACATCGAGTGTTTTACTTGTGGTGGACGAGGACACATGAAGCGTGATTGCCCTAATAGAAAAAGGGTGATGCTCACACATGATGGCTATGTTTCTGCTAGTGATGAAGAGAAAGCTGATGCGTCATCAAGTGAGGAATCTGAGGAAAATACTGAAGTGATCGTGGATGGGTATGAACTTGCTGCAAATTTAAAAAATCTAATGGTGCAACGCGTACCAGAAGATCGCATTCACGACCAAGGGCAGCGCTGGAATATATTTCAGACCCAATGCATCGTCAAAGACACCACTTGCAAACTGATTATTGATGGTGGCCGCTACACAAATATTGTTAGCAAGAGTTTGGTGGATTCTCTATCATTGCCTACATGGAAGCACCCGCAGCCACATTGTGTTGAGTGGTTGTATAATTCAGGGAAGCTGAAGGTCACACATAAGGTGCGCCTGAAATTTTCAGTAGGTAATTATGAGGACACAGTGGTCTGTGATGTTTTGCCTATGGATGCATGTCATGTGCTGCTAGGAAGACCGTGGCAATTTGATAGGCGTTCCACTCATGAAGGCAGGTCCAATGTTTATTCCTTGTGGCATAAGGGGAAGCGTCATGTGTTGCAGCCTATGCTCGATAAGGATATCAAAGTGGATGTGCTTGCTGCTCAGAAAAAGGTCCAACGCATTCAGGCGAAACCGAGGACGGTTTCCTTTCAAGTTGGGGGGGATGATAAGGGGAGCATAGCTACTACTCCTACTATTTTACCACCTCCTTATGTTCTGAAGCTTGGACAATTCTGCTTTGAAGTGCCTCCACAAGATGATGTGAAGCCCAACTTTCGTACACCTCCAATGGAGTTTCATGTTCGCCGAGGCGCTGCAGCGAAGGATATTTAGTTGTTCTATTTTAATTAAGTTCGCGTCATGTTTTTATTTCAGTTTGGTTTTATTTGTGTGTGATGGTTTTGGGCCTGTCCAAAATCAAGTGTGTTTTGGCCATTTGGGCTTTTAGTTTGGTTTGGGGCCTAGCCCAGCCAAGGTAGCGTTCAGAGTCACCCATATAGGGTTATGGCAGCCGCCTTGTATCGAAGAGACCTGTTATTTTCGAGCTAAGAAAGAGACCAGAAAAGTCCCAATGTTTGGGGGCGCATGTCGGTGTGTTTGATTGCTGATCTTCAAGATCTGATATTATGCCATGCGTGGGAGTTGATTTCGGTCAGTTTCAGCACGAGGAATTGAAGAGAGATCAGTTTGATCTATTTCAGATTGAGTTCTCTTCCGCTATCTTGCTGTTCGTTCGATCGCCGTGAAAGATTGGGCCAAACCTCCTTCGGATCACGTTGATCCGTATCAACTTGGTAAACCACGGCAATTTGATAGAGAATCTGTGCATAATGGTAAAACTAATCAATACTCTCTTATGTATGATGGAAATAAAATTGGTCTTAAACCCATGACTCCAGATCAAATTTTGAAAGATGATCTTGCTAGAGCTAGTAGATTAAAAAATGAGGAGAAATATAAGATGAGAATCAGATTATTGCTGCAGATTTTGTACCACCTAAGCACACTTCTAAATCTGATTCTAACCATGCTACTGAAATTCATTTGAAGAATCCTTGTTTACTCGCTAGCAAATCTGATATTGCTGAACTTGGTGTAAACATTACTCCATGTTATGCCATTATTTGCAAAGAATTTCTGCTTTCATTTGAGGATATGTCTCCTTCTTTGCCACCTACGGTTGCTAACCTTTTGCAGGAATTCATGGATGTTTTCCCACAAGATGTTTGACCTGGACTACCACCTATTCGTGGGATGGAACACCAAATTGATTTGATTCCAGGAGCTTCGTTGCCCAACCGTGCTCCATACCGCACCAATCCTGAGGAAATCAAAGAGATTCAATGACAAATTCAGAGCTTATTGGACAAATGTTATATTCGTGAGTCTCTTAGTCCATGCGATATTCCTATTATTTTGGTACCTAAGCTTCACGCACGTGTACTGATTGTAGAGCTATTAATAATATTACCATTCGATATCGTCACCCTATACCACGTTTGGATGACATGCTTGATGAGTTGAGTGGTTCTATTATGTTTTCTGAAGTTGATTTGTTTAGTGGTTACCACCAGATGCGTATGCAATTAAGAGATGAATGGAAACCAACATTTAAAACTAAGTTCGGTTTATATGAGTGGTTAGTGATGCCTTTTGGTTCAACTAATCCACCTAGTACTTTTATGAGACTAATGAACGAAGTTTTACGTGTTTTTATTGGTCGTTTTGTGGTGGTATATTTTGATGACATTCTCATATATAGAAAATCTTTAGAGGACCATCTGGATAATTTACGTGCTATTTTCAATGCTTTGCGCGATGCGAGTTTGTATGGTAATCTTGAGAAGTGCACCTTTTGCACCAATCGAGTTGCTTTTCTTGGCTATGTTGTTACAGAACAGGGTATTGAAGTTGATCCATCCAAGATTGAAGCGATTGGGAATTGGTCGCAGCCCAAGATGGTCACACAAGTGAGGAGTTTTCTTAGCCTCGCTGGATTTTATAGGCACTTTTTCAAAGATTTTATCCATTGTTGCGCCACTGAATGAGAGCGATGCACAACAAGAAGCCTTCATGATATTGAAAGATAAGTTAACACATGCTCCATTACTCCAACTTCCAAATTTAATATTTTTTGAACTTGAATGTGATGCTAGTGGAATTGGTTTGGGAGGTGTGTTATTACAAGAGGGAAAAACTGTAGCATATTTTAGTGAAAATTGAGTAGGCCTAGTCTGAACTATTCTACTTATGATAAAAAATTATATGCGCTGGTTCGGACATTAGAAACTTGGCAACATTATTTATGGCCTAACAAATTTTTTATACATTCTGATCATGAATCTTTGAAGCATATTTGTAGTCAAGCAAAGCTGAATCGTCACCATGCAAAGTGGGTTGAATTTATTGAATCTTTTCCTTATGTTATAAAACACAAAAAGGGTAAAGATATTGTTATTGATGATGCTTTGTTGCACCATTATACTATGTTATCTCAACTTGACTTCAAATTTTTGGAATGGAAACAATAAAGGAACAATACTTGCATGATGCTGAATTTAAGGATGCGTTGCAAAATTGTAGAGATGGTAGAACATGTAACAAATTTTTCATCAATGATGGATTTGTGTTCCGTGCTAACAAACTATGCATACCAGATAGTTCTATTCGCCTTTTGTTGTGGCAGGATGCACTTGGAGGAGGATTGATGGGTCACTTTGGTGTCAAGAAGATAGAGAATGTACTTGTTGCACACTTCTTTTGGCCATGCATGCGGTGAGATGTTGAGTGATTCGTGGCACGCTGGACTACTTGTCAAAAAGCTAAGTCTCGCCTTAATCCACATGGTTCATATATGCCTCTTCCCGTTCCTAGTGTTCCTTGGGAGGATATTTTGACGGACTTTGTTTTGAGATTTCCTCGTACATAGAAGGGGAGGGATAGTATTTTTGTTGTTGTGGATCGATATTCTAAGATGGCACATTTTATTCCTTGTCACAAGACTAATGATGTTGTGCATATTGTTGATTTGTTCTTTTGTGACATTGTTCGTTTACATGGTGTGCCCAATACTATTGTTTCTGATCATGATACTAAATTTCTTAGCCACTTTTGGAGATGTTTATGGGCTAAGTTGGGGCTAAATTGCTATTTAGTACTACATGTCATCCCCAAACCAATGGACAAACTGAAGTAGTTAATAGAACTTTATCTACTATGTTGCAGGCTGTTTTAAGAAAGAATTTAAAATTGTGGGAAGAATGTTTACCTCATATTGAATTTGCTTATAATCGTTCACTGCACTCTATCACAAAGATGTGCACTTTTTAGATTGTGTATGGCTTTGTTCCTCATGCACCTATTGATTTGTTACCATTACCATCTTCGGTGCAAAATAATTTAGATGCACAACATGTTGAATTGATATTAAAATTGCATGAAACTACTAAAGAAATCATCGAACACATGAATTCTAAGTTTAGAATTGCCAAGGATAGAGGAAGGAAGCATGTTGTGTTTGAGGTTCGTGATCTTGTTTGGTTGCATTTGTACAAAGACCATTTTCCTAATTTGCGCAAGTCTAAGTTAATGCCACGTGTTGATGGTCCTTTTAAGGTGTTAGAGAAAATCAATGATAATGCATATAAACTTGAGCTTCCTGTAGATTTTGGTACGGTTAGTCCTACATTTAAAATTGCATATTTGAAGCCTTACTTTGGTGAAGAAGATGAGATTATGTCGATGACGACTTCAATTCAAGAAGGGAAGCATGATGAGGACATACCATCTATTGATACACCCGATGTACCTACAGCGATACAAATACAACGACCTCTCACTCGAGCTCATGCTAAACAACTTAACTATCAGGTACTTTCGTTTGTTGGAGTTCTCTCTTACATACATGAGAATATGATGCTGCCTAAATCAGATTTGTTTGTTACTCTTAGGAATGATGGACCAAGCATGGACAAGAGGGACAAGCATTGGAGTATGATCATGCATGGAGATGGCAGTAAGCATGTGAGGATTGAAGAGGGCGCCACGAGTGGAGATTTTAGAACTTTGAAGCCACCATAATGATGAACGAAGACTTGGACGAAATATACAATAATATACATCATAAATTCGTCCATAGCTTGATATGGTGCTGCGTCACCTTTATTTTTGGGCCAAGCCCATGTAATTTTTGTAGCAATTAAGACAGCCGCTTTTAGGAGTCTGTATTTGAGGAGAAAAGGCCTTTTAGGGTTAGGTTCGACCACAATACCTATGGCTGGCTACACCCCCACCTTTTCCTCCTCAAAAACTCCCCATAGCTATCACTTTAGACTAAGATTTTGCTTAGATTAAAAGTTAGCCATTGCTGTGACTATGATGAGGACATCCCTATTACACCACTGTTGTCTCCTACTCCTTTTGATGATGAAGATGTTGCTGCGAAGAAGTCCAATGAGATTAGGATTGGACCAATTACAAGAGCACGTGCAAAGCTATTGGAACAACAGGTGAACTCACTCTTAATTGAACTTGATCTTTTATTTAGTGAGAACTTTATACTGCCTAAGTCTATGCATCTATGTATGATCAGGTTTGTTGATAACATGAGCATTGCACAAGGAGGAGACGAGTTGCAGCAAGAAGAGCAAGACTTGATGATCAAGTGTGTGAGGGAGGAGAGGGAGGCAGGTGCACCAGGTGATCACTAGACGTCAAGTCTACATGAGAAAGTTCGTGATGGCGCACTAGGACAGCCTACGACGCGATGTCTACATGTCTAAGGCGTGCCACACTCATGGCCTGCGTGCCACAATTAGGCCGAACCCATGTATGGGTCGGTATGTGCCTGTTTGAGTCGAACCAAGTCCATTTGGGCCCAAACCAGGTTGGTTTTGGTCCAGGTCTTTGTCCAGGATGCCTCATCCCCTTTATATACCCCTAGGGCGACCCCTCCATTAGGTTATACTACATTAAACCAAAACCCCCCTAGATCAGCCGAACAGCTTCAAGCTCTTCCTCTGAACTACGATATTCCTCTTGTGTTTTGCTAAGGATTATCAAATCACTTCATGTGTGTTTCGCTCTGAAGGTCTGCTACTGAAATTGCTGTGAGATATGTCGTTCCATAGGGAATTGGTAGCTCTCAGACCACCATAGTCAAACGACTGCTGTGCAAGCGTGTGGTGTTGTGAATATCCATAGAGCTGAAGATCTGTTGCATCTAGCGATAGGGGAGCAGCCACGAGTTCGTCAGATACATACGAGTTGTCTCCACGTCGCCATCTTCATCTTCATCAAGTCGCCACCACCATCATTACCTGTTCACTGAGAAGATCGGGCCACCCCCTATCATCTTGGTATCAGATTCCAGTGTTTACTCTGTGAGCATCCACAAATTCATCCCATAATTCATTTTTTTAGTCTCATCCAAAACAAAGCCTCGCAAAATTAGGGTTCTTAGTTTTTCCATAGCCTAGATTGCACTGTCTTGAGTTTTAGTCGATGATCATCTTTTCGCGTATCTTTTCATCCAATCCGTCGGAGTCTAGGGTCCTTTTTCTCTTCTATATCTTTGTTTTGAGTTTGGACCTCGTTTGGCGTGTCACTGAGCGTCATCTTCTTCCTTGGTTGTGTCCTGTTCTTCATGAGAAAGCATCGACCGTGTAGCGAGATCGGATCGGTCGTATACCGAGCGTCCAGACTAGATCGATTGCAGTTCAAAAAAACAAGGGGCTGCGCCCATGCGCGGAGACCGTATGGTCTGGGGCGCAACTCACTAGCACGCCCGCTCGATAGCTCTCTCCCCAGCGCGGAGAGCGTCTGGGGTCGAGCGCTATGCTTCTCTCGTGGATCGCTGAGGCACGCGCCAGGGAACGGAGACGGTCTGGCCTCTAGCGCCAGGACTGGCCCCAGACTATTTGGCCCGGATTGATTAGTTAAAAAAGTATATCAAAAAAAAATCTTCCGACACTTGCCGACGCCAAGTCCTGTAGCCGCACGCTTTTGCGCAGTTTTCTCTACCATGGCACCGTTCTGTTGCCCTTTTACTGCCGTTTTGGGCCGTGCATTTCCGACATCGTGTGACTCTACCACAACTGATAAGGATCACACCGGTGATCCTTGGAGTTTTGTCCCGATCTTTCACAGCGAGTCTACCCGGATAGAAATCTTCCAATAACGCGAAGAACGTCACCTGAAGAAGAGGAACGGATCCAGCAAGCAACGTGATGAAGATCACCACGCCTCTAACCACAGCTCGATAATCCTTGATGACGCACGAACCCTCGCAGCAATCTTTATTAGATATAACACGGCAGCGCCGTTTCCCCGGAGGGATGATACACGGTGGAGCACACGGTGGTTTTTGACTAAACAACTGAACTCCCCTAAACCCTAGACTGCTGGCCTCCTTATATAGATGGCCAGAAAACTGTTGGGCTTGGACAGGCCCAAACCCAAAACACACAATAAAACCTAGGTGGCCCACAACTAGACCTAGCTACGAAATAACATAGGCATGAATATAAATTGCTGACACAACCTTAGACTAATTATTACATATCGTAGGTCGTCCTGGCGTGCCAATATGCAACGAGCTTCCCTCATCTTGGTGGAGTCCTGAAATTGGGCTTCACCTCCTCCGTCGTGCCCATATCATCCTCCCCCCCTTCAAAAAGCGTTGTCCCCAACGCGTGAGGGTCTGCTCGAAAGGGTGGCGGAATATAAACAATAGCACCACGCACATTCGCCGTCTTCAAGTCTTGCTTGCCTTCCTCACCACATCCTCCCTCTTGGCCTGCTCGACTTGATACAGCCCTAGGTGGTTGCACCTCTTTTCTTCGCCACATGAACTTGTACTTAGGTGCCTCCACCTTCTTCTTCTCAATCCTTGCTGGAACCTTGCGTTGCTGAACATGAACCTGCTTAGCACGACCCTGCAAAGTAGTAATGCCTGGGCCACACAACTGACGAACACGTCCATCTTTGCCTGTATGCACACGCACTGCTGCTCCAACAAAACGCCTCCGAGGTGTTCGAACAAAACTGTGGCTGACTACCCGCGGCACCGTATGCACCGGAACATGATCAGCACCACCGTCATCGGTCTGAACACCCATGTCAACACGAACTGGAAGTGGAATACATGGAACACATGCTGACATATCCTTCCCTTCATCAATATGAGGCTTCACTTCAACCGGCTTGTCACTAACAAGAACAACTGGCTTGTCATCTACAGGCTTGGCTGAAACAATATCACCACTGATGTTGTTCGCATCATGCTCCTCATGCTGCGGCGTAACTAGCCCAGATTTTGGCTTAGCCTTGCGCAACTTCACCTTGTGTACCACCAGCTCAACATCAGACTTTATTTGATCATCCTGCATAGGTTTCAAAGTCCGCTGTTTGCCATCATGCACAAAAGAATATGTATTTGCTCTCCCAGCATGCATAGCATTGCGATCATACTGCCATGGACGTCCAAGTAACAGCCCACACACCTCCAATGGCAACACATCGCATTCCACCTCATCAATATAATCACCAACTGTGAATGGCACACATACTTTATGAGTAACCTTTAGCACACCGCAGCTATTCAACCACTCAACATGCTTAGGTTCTGAAAAATGCCATGTGGACAACCCCAGTGATGCCACCATAGCCCTACTGATGCCAGTAACTACCGCTGTCAATAATCAGTTTGCATGCCTTCTCCTTGATGGTGCACTGTGTTTGAAAAAGGCTGCATCGCTGATTCCTCCTTATCGCCTCATCACCATTGGACAATTTGTGAAGTTGTATACTCATACCTCTCAATGGTGTGTCATCTCCATCAACTTGGGCTTGTACCATTGGAACAACCGCCTTGTCTGATTCCACGGTCTTGTCCAAAAATCGAGTACGCAGAAATTGCTTAAAAACCTCCCAACGAGATGTTTCAAGTGTGATGCCCTTTGCGCACCGTTCTTCATGCCACCAACCAGCCACCTGCGTACCCACACGCCGATGGGCAAGTACAAATTCAGTAAAACCGCCAAACTTGCTATCACGGGCACGACATTGTGCAAAGCCATGCTCCATGTGAGATTCCCAAGACTCATACTCTGCAAACTTTGCAGCACTGTTCAAACTCCACATGATTTTAGTCGCATCATACCGAAAACCAGCCAAGATCTCTAAATAGTCACTGTAGATATCGTCCGCTTTGTCAGTCAAACGGACAGGCCTTGATGAACCCATACCTGAATATTTCTGGTATGCACTTGTCCGTCACGCAGAAAAAATTGCGAAGAAATTTGTTCCAAACTGAACGGAGTAGTCTTCTTGCTGTATGCAGACTGTCGAGAAAACCAATATAAAATTTTGCACTGATCTGAAATATCTTGTGCTGCTCCTAGTAATCTGTCACAAAAATCTGCAAAAATCCTGTACAAACTGAAGCAAAACAGTCTTAACTAACTGACAGGGGCGAGCGAGTGAGGCAAACAGACGCGGCCGCGCGGGACGCCAGAGAGCAAACGCTCTCCGTCGTATGGCGAGCAGGAGCTACGTCCAGCCGAACGAGGCGTCGGGCCGATCGCCTCCTGCGAAACACGTTGCAAGTTGGGCCGGCCCACACTTGGACAGGGAATCGTGCAGGGGAAAAGCACCTGGCGCGGGCGGGCCAAGGCACAGGCTGCCTCTGCGCTCGGGCGTGCAAGGCAGCGCGGGTCTGAGGCGCGTGGAAATCGATCGCTAGGATCGATCGGATGCCAACGCTGTTTTTTTTTCTCTTTTTTTTAACTGAATCGATCTGATCTGCCGGATGAAGCAATTCTGTCGATCGGGTGCGCCTCTTCTTGTTATTCTTCAGCTAGCTCTATCGGCCTGGAAGGAAGAACTTCCCGCACGAGGACTTCCCCGTAGTCTCGATCGGATCTAAGGCAATCAGCGATTTTTTTTTGTTTGCTTTTCGATTCCTTTCGATCGGATCTGTCAACGATGCACAATCCAATCTGAAAACTTCAACAGCCGATTTGCTCCAAATCTCTCCGATCTGACAACTTGTTTGTATGATGAACAATTAGCAGATCAATCTCACTTCCGATCTGAAAACTGCTTCAGGGAAAAGAACAATCTGTAGAACAATCAATCTACAATACTCGCAGTGATAAACCCAGTAATCTGATACCACATGATAAGGATCACACCGGTGATCCTTGGAGTTTTGTCCCGATCTTTCACAGCGAGTCTACCCGGATAGAAATCTTCCAATAACGCGAAGAACGTCACCTGAAGAAGAGGAACGGATCCAGCAAGCAACGTGATGAAGATCACCACGCCTCTATACACAGCTCGATAATCCTTGATGACGCAAGAACCCTCGCAGCAATCTTTATTAGATATAACACGGCAGCGCCGTTTCCCCGGAGGGATGATACACAGTGGAGCACACGGTGGTTTTTGACTAAACAACTGAACTCCCCTAAACCCTAGACTGCTGGCCTCCTTATATAGATGGCCAGAAAACTGTTGGGCTTGGACAGGCCCAAACCCAAAACACACAATAAAACCTAGGTGGCCCACAACTAGACCTAGCTACGAAATAACATAGGCATGAATATAAATTGCTGACACAACCTTAGACTAATTATTACATATCGTAGGTCGTCCTAGCGTGCCAATATGCAACGAGCTTCCCTCATCTTGGTGGAGTCCTGAAATTGGGCTTCACCTCCTCCGTCGTGCCCATATCAACAACACATTTTTCTAGTGATTTCTCTACCACATCAGCATTTCTCTGTGGTTTGCTGCCGGGTCCGTTTGTCGTCGTCGTCAACTTCTGCCCCTACACGGTTTTGGTCAGTTTTTTTGCCACGGTGTCCACATAGCGTACCGTCTGCACACCTTGTGTGGCATAGATACAACCTTTCTATAGCATTGTGTTAGGATCTTACCCATATGACACTAGATTTTTCGTTCTTAGCAAGCTGCTGTCGTGCATGTGCGCAATCTTGTGCCTGTTCGTTGAGCCTGTGCTAGCGTCTCTTGAGTGCATTGCAACAACTCCTGTTTAACAGTTGCTTTGCCACATTCGTCTCCACGTGTGTATTTCCTTGGGTGTTTATTTACACGATCAGCACTAGGACTTATTGGCGGTGTACTTAGGATTTCCTACCTATAGCTCCACCATATATATCCCTGTTGTCGTGTGACTTTTCTTTCCCTTGGTACTCGCTTGATCACACTAGTGCACACAGTTGTTTGCTGCGAGTGGTAAGTTTCTCTAATTCACTTTCGAATGGTAAGATTCATTGTCTTTTTCGGTTTGGAGTGAGTTGTGAGAGGACACCACCACCTATTTTCTTTTCTACACTAACGCACTAATCTTGTCTTCTAGTGATGAAACTGTTTTGCAGAAAAAAGATGGGGAGACTATCGTCACTTGGCACGAGTGTGAGGCACTTTAGGATCTTCTGAAGCAAGCAATCGGTCATTTAGCTGACACACTTGATGGAGATATTGATGCAGTGAGAACACAGCTGGGTACCACTGATAACATGGTCAACACCATCCAGACTCAAGTTACTGATATTCAGGCTTCCATGGCTAGAATGGAGGCAACGATAACTTGGTTGACCGGACTGTATGAGCAAGACAATCACCAATATGCAGATGCAGATTCTATTGGTCACAATGACGAAGTTGCTCCTGAGGTTAATCAGGGCCGAGGTCGTGGTTTTGCTAACCGTGGCCATGGTTTCAATCCTGTGGACGTACCGCGACCTCGCCAAGGGGCGCCCCATGAGGATGACATTTTTGGCAAACCCAAGTTTACAATTCTAAAATTTCTTGGCAAAGACGCAGAAGAGTACCTCAACTGTGAGATGCGTATTGAGGCTTTATGGCGTTTGCATGAGCGCACTGATGACAGAAAATTCATTTGGCAGTTTTGGAATTTGATGAGTATGCTATGTCGTCGTGGGTTAATGTTGTCAGCCTACACCATGACAACAACATGGTACCTATCATTGCTTGGCGTGACTTGAAGGCAGAGATGCACCATCGTTTCGTGCCACCCAATTATGCATGGTCCCTTTATGATAAGTTGACAAATCAAAATAGGGACTTAAGCATGTTGATGGGAATTATCAGGAGATGGAGCTGATTATGCAGCACACAAAGGTGCACGAACCGACGGAGCTGACTATGCAGCGATTTCTTTTTGGACTTACCTATCAGATTTGCCACATTGTTCGCCACCATCCGTACAATGACATGGCTCAGTTGCTGCACCAGGCGCGTGAGGCCGAAGCTTCTGTGGCCGAGGAAACTAAATCCTCGTGTCCTATAGCGACAAGATCACATTTTTCTTCATGGAAACCGTCAGCTGGACAGCCTACTCACTGGTAGGAAAAGGCTTATAGATAGATGTTTTATCAGTGGAGCATATTGAAAAATATGCTCCACTAGTATTTACTAGTGCCGCATTGTAAAATATGCTCCACTAATACTTTTACTACTAATGGCGCATGTTGGATAGAATGCGCCACAGAAAACAATGTGGGACCCACCAGAAGGGTCGTGGACATATCCTGTCTTATTTGTGGCGCATATACGAAATGCGCCATGGATATTTGCCCTGTTAGTCGCACATATTACTGAATATGCGCCATTGATAATAAGTGGGCCCCACTGGCCCGACCTTTGTCAGGGTTATGTGTGGCGCACATCAAATATGCGCCACTGATAATCCATCTATCAATGGCGCATATTTAATATGCACCATGCATATATGGTGGGTCTCACCCCTCTGAAAAGGTGGCAGACTTATCAGTGGCGCATATTTTTCAATATGCACCACTGATAAGCTCGCCCAGATCTATAAGTTGGCAGCCCCACCACCACCATTTCATTCTTGTCCATCTAGCACCCCAAACTAGATCTAGCTCGTCCTCCTCCCTACCACCTCAATTTCTCCATTCTTGCCTCCATTCTTAGTTGTTAAACCTACCTTGCTCCATAGTTTTGTGAGGGGAAGCCTCTCCAAGTTGTAGATCTACTAAACCAACTAGTTTTTTTCCTCCAACATCCATCTTTGTCCACTTCTTTCTCCAAGAACCCTACACTCTCTCGTCACGGACTTGGATCAAAAACGATTCTATATATACTAGGTGAGTTGTTGGAGGACTTGCATATAGATGTTTTGTGTGGCCGGTGGACGTCTTGCATGCGGTGTGTGCATGCATATGTGTGCATGCATGCTTGTGTGTGGTGCATGATCTATGTGTGAAGCTAGCTTGTGTGTGGTGCATGAATGTTTACAGGTGACGAAGAAGCAAGAGCATGTTGCTTGCTATGACGTGGTGCATGGATGTTTGCCGAAATGTTGATTAACTTCTGTTTCGGCAAAATTTTGCACTACCCATATGTCCTATTTTAGGAGAAGTCATGCCGAATTTTTCCGGCGACCATGCATGCATGTGTGTATGTGTGTGTGTGAGTGCATGATGGTGTGTGGTTCTAAGGTACTCTCTTTTTACTCTATACCGCGCAGGCAACCATGGTCAGACACATGAGCGAAGGTCAAGTGGCTAGATACAAGGAATGCTCGGTGGCCGACATGAGGATGAACAAGAGGACCTACATAAGATGTTCATGTCGAACATGCAAACTCGGGAGCTTAATCAACCCTGATTCCGCAGACCTGGAGACTCACCTGCTCACGCATGGTTTCATGCTCAGCTGTGATTCTGAAGATGACGAGGACGTCAACAGTGGTGGTCCTGAAGACGAGGGCGTACATGATGATCATCACAGAGGAGATGGTGGCGGCGGACATGATGATGATCATCCCGAAGGTGATGGCGGTGGTGGACATGATGATGATCATCACGAAGGAGATGTTGCCGGAGCAGATGGTGGTGGAGAAGACGCGGCATCGATGGGAACACAGACACGGCTAACCTCGTCCTTGCGGGACCCACATGTTCAGGAACTGCTCCTCAAGGAGACGAGCAATGCAAAAGCTGCTGCCAGAGAGAAAGCCAAGCTGGAGCAGATGGAGATTGATGGGAAAACTCCATTGTTTCCTGGGTGCCGACCCGAGGATACACGCTTGAGCGTCACGCTCGAGGCTCTGGAGATGAAGGCGGAAAGCAAATGGACCGACGTAAGCTTCAACAAAAACATGAGATTCTAGCAAAAACGTCTTCCCAGGGGAAACACGTGTCCAACTAATATCGAGGAGGCCAAGAAAATCGTGTGCCCTCTGGACCTGTCGTACATTAAGTACCACGCCTGCATCAATGATTGTGCACTTTATCGGGATGAGTACGCGGAGAGAACCACATGTCCGGTGTGCGGCCAAGGACGATACAACATAGGGAACAAGAAAGTACCTCGGAAAGTGGTATGGTACTTTCCTATCACTCCCCGTCTGCAGCGGTATTTTGTAGACCCTAAGGAAGCAAAGCTCATGCGATGGCATGCGGATAGGAAGAAGACCGAAGATGATTCGCATAAGGGCAATATCCTGACACACCCTTCGGACGCTAGCTAGTGGAACGCACTGGACATCGACTTCCATGAGTTCGGGGCCGATCCAAGGAACATCAGGCTTGGTATGAGCACCGATGGACTCAATCTGTTTGGCAACCAGAGTAGCACGCACAGTACCTGGCCCGTGTTTGTATGGCCGTACAACCTCCCTCCATGGCTGTGCACCAAGCAGAGATACATACATATGTGTATTCTGATTCAGGGGCCAAAACAGCCAGGTGTCAACATGCATTTGTATCTCAGGCTGTTGAAAGAAGAGCTAGCCATGTTGTGGGAGACGCCTCCTCGTACGTGGCACGCATACTCAGAAGATTATTTCCCTTTGAGATTCGCGTTGTTCATGACGGTGCAGGACTATACAGGTTACAGTTACGTGTCTGGCCAGGTGAACCACGGACACAACGCATGTGTCAGGTGCATAGATAAGACCCCGCATCTCTAGCTACCAAGGGATCCCAGTTCCTCGTAGACCGTGTTCCAATGGACTTGGATGTGGCTTCAAATGGATCACCCGTGGAGAAAGCGCGGAGACCTGTTCAATGGTAAAGAAGAGCTCAAAAAAGCCCCATGTCCGAGGAGCGGTGAAGTAATCGACGACATGCTAGAAAACTGGGAAGAGTGCCCTTTGCCGGGAAAGAAGCGTCCGAGGACAAAGCCGCTGCATGTCGGCATGAAGGGTCGACGCCCCGACTTTGTTCGGGCACACCTTGTCACGCTACAGCACATCGAATCGGTTGACCCTTGGGTGGAGGAGCACAAAAGCTTTGTAGAGCTAAAGTTCATTGACCTTGGCCGGCCGAGGAAGAAGGGAGACATAATAAGAGAGCAAAACTCCAGCTTCACGTCTTGGTTCAAGGAAAAGCTTCACGGCCTGCAGTCAACGCCTTCTACGGAGGATGAAAAAATCATTTTCGCATTATCACAGGGTGCACAAAAACTTTGCAGAGCTAAAGTTCATTGACCTTGGCCGGTCGAGGAAGAAGGGAGACGTAACAAGAGAGCACAACTCCAGCTTCACGTCTTGGTTCAAGGAAAAGCTTCACGGCCTACAGTCAACGCCTTCTACGGAGGATGAAAAACTCATTATCGCATTATCACAGGGCCCCGGGCACAACATGAGGACATATCAGGCCTACGACATTAACGGATATAGATTCTACACCGAGGAAAGGGACAGGAGTAGCGAATATCAAAACTCAGGAGTAACGATGCTATCATATGCCGATGATGAAGCCACCGTCAAGGAAAGATTCTTCAGAAGGATCGAGGAGATATGGGAGCTCAACTACACCGGAGAGAAGGTGCCGATGTTTCGTGTCAGATGGGCCAAGAGCATCCAGAAAGAGGGCTGGTATTTCACCACCATGGTTATACCCGATGCCTCCGCGAAGAACACCTCTGCAAAAAACGAGCCATGGGTACTCGCAAGCCAAGTTGACCTATGCTTCTTCATCACCAACCCGTCAAAGCCAAGCCGTGTTGTCGTGAGGAGGGGCAAGAGGAGCATCATCAGAATGGAAGGACCCGCCAACGAGCAAGACTTAGAAAAGAACGGCGATCCAAAGATCGAAGAGGAATTTGACAAGTACTTCGACAAGCCGACTGCCGCGGGAAGAAGGAAGACCACCCTACCTACTAAAGGTTGTCCGTTCACGAGAAGAAACCTCAACATTCCCGTCCTAAAGTATTCAACCGCGAGGAATAAGGGCAAGAAGATTGCAAAGAGACGCTAGCTCTAGCTAGCTAGCGCGGAATCGAGATCATGACATTTTTTGTTTATGCATGCGTTTACTCGAATCTATATAGACTATCATAATATTCGTACGTGTGTGTGTATGAATATCAATGTTCATGTGACATGACGATATATATTCGTGGTTTTTTGAATAAACTATTATGATACTCGCAAATGAAGTGAGAAAAAGCTTTCAAAGTATTCATGGATATTAATTAGTGTTTTTTTAGTGTTTTTGTTAATTAGTTACTATTAAATTTTGAAGTAACTAGTATTTGTTAGAAATTGTGAAAAAAAAATTGTAAATAAAAAGGTGTGAGGCAACCAGGATTTGAACCCTGGATGCCCCCTGGATGCAGGCACAAAGAGCTACCACTGAGTCATTGACAGATTGTTGTCATATGGTTGAGGGTCGCGTTATTTGACTAAGTGTCAAATATGCGTGGCGCATATTGCGCATAATGTGCCACGCATATTTGACACTTAGCCAAATAACGCTTCGGCCGGCCGAGCGAGTTCTCTCTTCCCCATTTCCCCCGTGCGCACCCTAGCTAACCCTAGCCGTCGTCGCTCGAAGCCATCGCTGCCGCTCAAAGCCGCCACCACCGCAGCGAGTTCTCTCTTCCCCATTTCCCCCGCGGGCGCCCGCCTCCTCTACCCTAGCTAACCCTAGCCACCGCTGCTCGAAGACACCTTCATCCCTCGCTCCCGCGTCCCCTTCAACTGGTAAGCGCTTCCGTCTCTTTCACTTGTCGTGTGTCTCCATGGATTTGGGTTTTCCGTGCTGCTGGCTATGAATTTGGTGGACCACGGGGCTGCTGCGTCCCGAGTCAATTCAAGTTCCTAGTTCGAATCCTCTGTTCGTGACGCGCATGGTGTAGTTCTAGAACGTGGTGGATCGGAGGGAGCGAGTTCGTTCGAACGTTTGTGTGATGTTTGATGAATCGGTGCGAATCACCTTGTAGTTTCGCCTACCAAATTGCGTATATGTGTTTGCTTTTGCGTATTGAAGTGGTTTGAACTTTTTTTGCTGTGAATCGAGCATGGTATTGACGCGATCGCAACTGAACCCACTCTGCCAGTCGGTGTTGCTATTTGAATCCTCTGCGTATGGTAGATTGAAACCTGGGGATGATTCGAATTTTGTTGCGTTGGATGTGATAGTGTAGAAACTAGTGCGCACACCCCCTCAAAATTCTGGGCTTAGTGTTTTGGTCAGAATTGCAGAATCGCTGCACAGCTCTGTGATACGTCCAAAACGTATCTACTTTCCTGAACACTTTTGATGTTGTTTCTCCTCTAATTTTTGTGTTTTGGATACAACTAACACGGACTAACGCTGTTTTCAGCAGAATTGCCCTGGTGTCTTGTTTTTGTGCAGAAATCCGACTTTCAGGAAAAATCCCAGAAAATATTGCAAAAATCCTATTTTACCAGAAGACACACGGAGCCAGAGTACGAGACAGAGAGGGGCCAGGAGGGCACCACCCCACCTGGTGGCGCGGGCCAGGCCACGCCAGGGGGTGGTGTGGCTGCCCCAGCCATCTCCTCGAGCCCCCCTTCCGCCTACATATACCCTCTGACCTGAAAATATCGAGGGTTGGGCATTTTTCCCAAATAGAGTTCCGCTGCGCCGCCACCATCAGAAACCACGATTCGGAACCAGAAACTCCGTTCTGGCACCCTGTCAAGATGGGGATTTGGAGGAGATCATCGCCATCATCATCACCGATGTCTCTCCATCAACCATCCATGATTCCCCCATCCATGTGTGAGTAATTCCCGCTGTAGGTGAAGGGGATTGTAGGGATTGGATGAGATCATTCATGTAATTGCTACGAGATTGTTAGGGCATGGTGCCTAGTATCCATTGTTAGTTCTTATGACATTGTTGCAACTTGTTGTGCTTAATGCTTATCACTTTGGGCCCAAGTGCCATGATCTCAGATCTGAACTTGTTATTGTTTTATGATGATAATTGTTGTTTTTTATTTTACCTGCAAGTTGTATACACATATCATTGTCCGGAACCCGAGGCCCCAAAGTGACAATAATTGGGATAACCGGAGGGGATGGCTGTGATGTGAGGATCACATGTGTTCACTGAGTGTTAATGCTTTGCTCCGGTACTTTAGTAAAAGGGGTACCTTAATTACCAGTAGTTTCCCTTGAGGCCCCGCTGCAAACGGGCGGGTAGGACAGAAGATGTTGTGCAAGTTTCTCATTGCAAGCACGTACGACTATGTACGGAACACATGCCTATGGTTGTTTAGTACTAGGATGCTTTATCTTTATTTATCTGCAATTGCCAATGTCTTGATTATTACATGAATTATCATGTCCATCCAACGCCCGTTCATCCATCCCTATGCCTACAGTATTTAATCCTACTATTTACTATTGATATCGTTACTGTCTTTATTTCACTATTGCTGCTACTATTTTACTACTGTCACCACTATAAAACTGTTGCTACTGATAAACCGCTGCGAGCAAGTTTGTTTCCAGGTATAGCTGAATTGACAACTCATATGTTAAGGCTTATAAATATTCTTTGGCTCCCCTTGTGTCGAATCAATAAATTTGGGTTTTACTTCCCTCGAAGACTGTTGCAATCCCCTATACTTGTGGGTCATCAAGACTATTTTCTGGCGCCGTTTTCGGGGAGCATAGCTTTATTTGTAAGTTCACTTAGAATTCATATTGTTCGCTGCAATCCATTCATCATGGGTAAACCTCATAATGGAAAGTTTCCTATATTGCCATCCACTACAAGAAGAGGTACGACTCTGAACACCTTTGTTGCTCTTGATTCACCATCTGTGATGAGTAAGTTGCTTACACCACCACATGCACATGCTACTACTTTTGCTGAGTTTGAAAATGCTTCTGATAGTTTTGATGATGCTTCTACTGTGCTTGATGAGAGTGGTTCATTATGTTCCTTTTTAGACGCTACAATTGCTAGGACTAAGCAAATGGGGGAACACTACTGTTACACCTGTTCACCTGAGTCTAGGGAATGTCGTAGTGATGATCTTGAGGAAGCTTATATTGAGCTCAATGATGATTTTATTGATGAATTTCATGCTACTAGTGATGCTGGTGCTATTAGAGATCTTCTTGCAAGATGCGCCGTTAGATATAAGTTATCTCCTGATGCTAAGTTTGCTACATCTCCCATAAATATTAGTGATAAGGATTATGATTTCTCTTTGGATTTATCTTACATATCTATTGTTGAGAAAGAACCTTTTTGTGGTACTGAAAATGAAATTGCTATGGGACATATGAATGAGCTCTCTGCTTTGAGTAATTTTATTTTCTAATGATACTAAGCTGCGTACTTACTTTGTTGCTAAGATTTTTCCTTTCTCATTGAAAGGTGCAGCTAAAGCTTGGTTTAATAATTTGTCTCCTGGATCTATTGATAGTCCTATTGCTTTGGTTAATGCTTTCTTTCAGAAATATTTTCCTACTAGTGCTCAACATGCTGCTTTGCACAAAATCTTTGACTTCGAGCAGGGAAAAGGAGAGAAACTGCCTGAATCATGGGGAAGGTTTTGTTCTTTAATTAGAGCACTGCATGGAGAGCCATTGCCTAAAAATGAACTTCTTGATATATTTTATAATGGACTAACTGATGAATCTAAGACATACTTGGATAGTTGTGCTGGTTGTGTTTTCAGGAAAAGAACTCCTACGGAAGCTAAAGAATTAATGGCTAAAATAAGCCAGAATTATGATGATTGGACTATGGCTAAGCCAACACCAGTGCCGACACCAAAGAAGAGAGGGATGATTGAATTAAATGATGACGTGATGAGAGAAGCCAAGAAATCTCTTAAGGAGAAGGGTATTAAATCCGAAGATGTGAAGAATCTACCTCCTATAGAAGAATTATGTAAGCCAATCCCTCGCTCATCCACTATTGAGGTACACTCTCTCCAACGCTTTGATAAAAGAGATATTCCTTACTCTAAACCTCCTGATCAATGCTTAGATGAATTTGATAATTTTATTGTCAAGCAAGATAACTTTAATAAGAGGGTGCAGAATCATTTGTTGGAAAACTCTAGAGCTATTAATAAGTTGCAGGATATTGTGGAGAGAACCTCCAATGATGTGAAGATGCTTGTTAAACATTTTCAAATGGTTCAGACTCAAATTGATCAGCTCACTAAGGTGCAAAAAGACTTGCTAGTTAACGCTTCTAGAGGAAAACATGCTTGTGAAATAAGCACTAGAAGTGGTGCTTCTACTTAGGATCCTTTATATCCTAAAGGACATCTAAGAGGATCGAGCAGGATTCTCAATGTGCTGCAGGTAATGATACTCTTTCCAAGAAAAAGAAGAAGAAGCATAAAATGGTTGCAGAACCTTCCGAAACAGGTAAGGATCCTAATAGTGTTTCTATTTCTAATGCTGAAACCAAAAGTGGTAATGCTTCTGATAAAGAAGAAGTTGAGGAGGAACCAGAAAAGGTTGCTAAGAATGCAAAGTACACCAAGGAAGATTTCATTGCCAATAAACATGGTAGTGAGAGAGAACCTTGGGTGCAAAAACCAATGCCTTTTCCTGGTAAGAAACACAAATCCAAGGAAGAAGAACACTACAACAGGTTTTGTGAATGAATGAAACTATGTTTTCACCGCATTTACTTTTGTTTATTCAAGTTTTCACCTTGTTCACTTTTGTTTTCGATGTTTAGTTGCATAGGCCTAGGGCCAGGCCGCGCCGTGGCATGGTGTGGGCCCTCCTGGCCCTCCACTTACCTCTCCACCAGCCACTTCACTCTCTCTCCCAAAATATCTTCACTCCCTAGCTCAAACACGAGTTCTTGCTGTTCTTGCTCGTGATTTTCGATCTCCTTGCTCAGCCCATCTTTGCTGCTGAGATTTGGAGCATTTGTTCTCTGGTATGTGACTCCTTCGATTGTCCAAGTAGAATTTTGTTTAGTGGAATATATCGTGAGTATTTTAGCACTATAGGTGACAGGTTAAATGAGTTTGCATGCTTGTTCTATTGCTTATATAAGTTATTTTGATGCATGTTAGCCCTCTTGCAACTCCCTATAGTAGTTCCTTACGTTTGTTTGTCTCAAAATCATTTTTTATGAGGTTTGCTTAAAAATTTCAGAAAAGGGAAATGGATAACTACACTTATGGAGAAGTCTTTGAGAGAGAAGCACCAAGGTCTTCAAGGCCTTCAAGATCAACCACTCAATTTAGGACATCCTACAATGAAGACCTTATGTCGCCGAGCATTGGTGATGAGGGGGATGATGGAGATGCACATCCATCTACTTTCCCTTGTACTAACTTTTTGAGTGATGCGGGGATCCTTGATGATTTCCTACTCCTTGTTGATAGGGTTGGATTGACTACATACATACTTGATGAGAGTAATCAATATGCTATGCTCACAAAGATTTTTTTTTGAGAGTTTTAAATTTACTAACTACTCTTTCAAGCCATCTATCGCATTTAAAATTTATGATAAGTCTATCACCATGTCTTTGGAGAGATTTTGCTGCATCCTAGGTATCACCATGTTTGGGACAGCAAAGAAGATTCAGAACCGACCTGCTGATTTGCTAGAGCTCTACCGAGGAGTGACCAATTATGATGACCGCATAGCCCAGCGTGGCAAGATAAGAAATATTTAGCTCCCAGCTATTAGATACTTTGCTTACTATCTTGCCACTAGTATTCTTGGTAGAGAGAACACTAGCAATATTTCTAACTATCATTTAGCTTTTCTAGCTATTGCGCTTGATGTTAGTAAAAGGTACAACCTCGGTGCTCTTATTGCTCGTCGTCTAGCTGCTAGGGGACCTATCTATGGGGGCATTATTGCTGCGCGCATTGTTGCTGCTTTAGGACTTTCTATTTCTCCTAATGATACATTGTTAGTCCCACAGAGACTTGATCTTGCTGCCATGAAGATCCATCACTTTGTTACTGCTAATTCATGTGCAGGGAAACTAGTCTACAGAATGTTATTTACTGATGGAGATGAAAGGGAAGTTCCCTTGCCACAGCCCAGTTTGTTCAGTATTTGCAGGAGACCATGGTCGCACTCGAAGGAGGAGTTGGACGAGCAGCTTAGGTTGCTTGGCTTCCACATACAGTAGGGCGTCAAGGACCACGAGGAAGAGGAGGCGCCAGTTGACCACTACACCGTGTACCACACCGGGGCGCCCTCGAGCTCGTATCAGCTTCGTCATATTTTGGAGACGTCACTTCATGGCCGCGTTGGGATTGATCTCCACTTAGGCCAAAAGCCTAAGCTTGGGGGAGATACGCCGATGACTCACTCATCTACACATCATATTTTGTTGGTACTTTGTATATCCATGTTTCGCTTTCTTTTTCTTTGTTGTTCTTGTTCTTTTTCTGCTTTCCAAAACACAAAAAGACCAAAAATATTTCCATTGTTTCTCTTTGTTTGCCTCTTTAGTTTTCTAGTTTTGGTTTGCTTTATCTTCTATCTTTGGTTTGGTATTCGAAAAATCCAAAAAGATTTTGCTTTGTTTGCTGTTTCCTTTTGTGCTTGTTTTAAAATTTGAAAACCCAAAAATATTTGTTGTTCTTTTCTGGTTTTGTAAAGTTTGCTATAGAGTTCAGTCTCCCGTGACTCCATTGGAGCTTGGTTATCACTTCATATTATTCGATCCACACAAGTGAAAGGCAATAATGACGACATATGACAATTCGAGATGTGGTAAGAGGCTGGTATGAACTCTATTTGTTTTCATTTTTGTACATATACTCATTTATATGGACGTGCTTAGCTTGTCCATGTAAGGTGTATGTTATTTAATGGATGCTTAGTAGTTCTTGATGTCATATGATTAGTTCCAATTTACTAATAGTTTGTAGCATGTCATGTAGATGTTTGCTTGCATAGTTTTATTCATAAAATGGTATGACATTGTGGTATCCTCCTCTGAAAAGTTTCATTTGAATCGACTTGGCACATGCTCAAGCATGCATATGACTGAACAAAAAGTCAATTAGGCCTTGATGATTTACTTTGCCTCAGAGCTCTTGTATTGTTTTTATGCCTATATTAATTTTGTTTTGTCGGAAGCATGATTATGACAGTTATTGCTCTCTCGGTTGTCGCTTCCCAGTCTCTTGCTAGCCTTCACTTTTACTGAGAGGGAATACTTCTCGTGCATCCAACTACCAAAAACCAAGTTTATTCCAAAGAGTCCACTATAAATTCGTATGCATGGTATTTGCAAGCCATTCCAAGTAAATTTTCATGTGCTACCTTTCAAAACTTTCAAATACTTCTCATTTTGTGCCACTGTTTTTAGCTCATGAGGGCGTAGTGGTCGGATTTGCTATCTTCCATATTGTTATATTTCAAAAAAAAAGGCACTCCTCCATGGTATGTGAAAGTTGGTGGGCACCCGATGGAATCGGTTAGCCATGGTTTGTGAAAGGAAAAGTGGGGAGGAGTGCCAAGCTTTATAAAAGAGCACAAATGTGCCAATCTCTCTCAAAACTTGATTAGTATGGAAGATAGTAAGAACCCCATTGCCAGTCGTTGACAGGAACAACCATCTCTCAAAACAAATCTTTATCTCTGTTTTACAAATGAAAAGCTCTAGCACATGTTAAATCCCTGCTTCCCTCTGCGAAGGGCCTTTCTTTTACTTTTATGTTGAGTCTTCATCTTCTAACTTTAAGCACCCTCTTGAGAGCATGGCTGTCATTCTTAGTGTAATGTGCTTGTCCTAGAACACGGTTAATTGTGGTATAACTTTGATGCTTGTATCTTTGATATTCCTACTTCTAGTCTACTCTTGGACTTCAGAGGTGCCTTGGCATTTATGTTTTGCTCCACAAATAAAGGCAAGCGAGATACCACTCTTTCATATCTTATTATGAGCATTACAATCTTGTAGCTTCTTATGTTTCATGTTGCTTGTTATTAGTGTGTTGGCACTCTTTCATAGCTTGCATGACTACGAGATAACATTAGTTGCATACTTCTTATTATGAATTGCTTAAGTACTTGATCATATAGCGAGAATATATACATCTTATGAAGCAAATGTGTTCCTGAAAGTTTCTTTTATCGCACTCAGTTGTTAACTGAATTGCTTGAGGACAAGCAATAAGCTACGCTTGGGGGGAGTTGATACGTCCAAAACGCATCTACTTTCCCGAACACTTTTGCTGTCGTTTCTCCTCTAATTTGTGTGTTTTGGATACAACTAACACGAACTAACGCTGTTTTTAGCAGAATTTCCCTGGTGTCTTGTTTTTGTGCATAAATCCGACTTTCAGGAAAAATTCCAGAAAATATTGCAAAAATCCTATTTTACTAGAAGACACACAGAGCCAGAGTACGAGACGGAGAGGGGCCAGGAGGGCACCACACCACCTGGTGGCACGGGCCAGGCCACGCTAGGGGGTGGTGTGGCCACTCCAGCCATCTCCTCGAGCCCCCCTTCCGCCTACATATACCCTCTAACTTGAAAATATCGGGGGTTGGGCGTTTTTTCCAGATAGAGTTCCGCTGCGCCACCACCATCAGAAAACGTAATTTTGAACCAGAAACTCTGTTCTGGCACCCTGCCGGGACGGGGATTTGGAGGAGATCATCGCCATCATCATCACCGATGTCTCTCCATCAACCATCCATGATTCCCCCATCCATGTATGAGTAATTCCCGCTGTAGGCAAAGGGGATGGTAGGGATTGGATGAGATCATTCATGTAATTGCTATGAGATTGTTAGGGCATGGTGCCTAGTATCCATTGTTAGTTCTTATGACATTGTTGCAACTTGTTGTGCTTAATGCTTGTCACTTTGGGCCCAAGTGCCATGATCTCATATCTGAACTTGTTATTGTTTTATGATGATAATTGTTGTTTTTTATCTTACTTGCAAGTTGTATACACATATCGTTGTCCAAAACCCAAGGCCCCAAAGTGAAAATAATTGGGATAACCGGAGGGGATGGCTGTGATGTGAGGATCACATATGTTCACTGAGTGTTAATGCTTTGCTCCGATACTTTATTAAAAGGAGTACCTTAATTACCAGTAGTTTCCCTTGAGGCCCTGCTGCAAATGGGCTGGTAGGACAGAAGATGTCGTGCAAGTTTCTCCTTGCGAGCACGTACGACTATATACGAAACACATGCCTATGGTTGTTTAATACTAGGATGCTTTATCTTTATTTATCTGCAATTGCACATGTCTTGATTATTACATGAATTGTCTTGTCCATGCAATGCCCGTTCATCCATCCCTATACCTACAGTATTTAATCCTACTGTTTACTATTGATACCATTATTGTCTTTATTTCACTATTGTTGCTACTATTTTACTAATGTCACCACTATAAAACTGTTGCTACTGATAAACCGCTGCGAGCAAGTCTGTTTCCAGGTATAGCTGAATTGACAACTCATCTGTTAAGGCTTATAAATATTCTTTGTCTCCCCTTGTGTCGAATAAATAAATTTGGGTTTTACTTCCCTTGGAGACTGTTGTGATCTCCTATACTTGTGGGTCATCACTCTGTCAGTGGTTTTGAAGCAATACGAGTTTGAATTGGTCCAAGATGCCCTGCATTGTTGTTTGTAACCTCAGTTTAGGTGTCTGGATTGGGTGTGCTGCTGTGACATGTTGTTCGAATTCTCTGGAGCGAAAATGTCTATTAACCAATAGCTAATGCCTGCAATTTGCTTTGGATTACTTGTGATTCTGATGCTTCAGCGAGTTCAAACGTCTAGGGATTCTACTATTTGATACAGTATAGCACTAGAATTTCACGATTTCGTTGTTATCCACATGTTCTGTGATTTGTGCAGCATAGTTTTGGGACCTCACCTTTAGTTGTTCAGTTTTGGGACTTGTACTGCATTTGTAATGAACAAGTGTTTACCATATCACCAATCTGGGATAGTGAAAATGTTAATCTTAGTTTCAGGAGAAATTTCAATGCTGAACAGATGGAACAATGGTTTGATCTTGAAGAAATATGTAAAAGCATTGTTTTACTCCTGATTGTGATTCTTTGATTTGGAATTACACGGCTAATGGTCAATACTCTACTAGTTCTCTCTATAGCATAATTAGTTTTAGTCTGCGCCGCTCGTTCGCGTGGATCGTTCGCCCGTCACGCCGCACCACAGACTACCTCTGTGGTCGAGCGCGTTCTCTGGATTCGTTAGCGATTCGCTGCTCGCGCTGCGAGAGGGTCTCAAACTAAGCAGCGCTCGCCCGCGCACTCGCCGAAGGACAGAGCACGTCTGTGCTCAAGCGACTTCTGCTCGCGTTTGTTCGCCTGGAATCGCTCGGTCAGACGTACGCTCCCGATCAGACTACCGCTATTGTTGTCTGCCAGTGCGCGTTGCCTTGCTCTCTATCGTCCCGCGCACCCTGCCCTTGCTCAGTTTGGCACATCACGTGGTCAGCTTTGCTCTGTTTAGCATCAATCTGATTGATTGGAAGCCAAAAAATAAACACAAAGGAGCTTGGACGTGAATCTGATTGGTACTATTTTCTCGATTTGTGTTGTCAGTTTTGCTTTTGGCCACGTGAGTTCTTTAAGATATCAGATCAGTGGTCTCTGTTTTGGTGCAGGTCAGTGCAAAATTCGTTTTGGTTTCTAGACACAGTCTGCATACAGCAAGGAGACTACTCCGTTCAGTTTGGAACAAATTTCTTCACAATTTTTTCTGCGTGAAGGACAAGTGCATACCAGAAATATTCAGGTATGGGTTCATCAAGGCCTGTCCGTTTGACTGACAAAGCGGACGATATCTACAGTGACTATTTAGAGATCTTGGCTGGTTTTCGGTATGATGCAACTAAAATCACGTGGAGTTTGAACAGTGCTGCAAAGTTCGCAGAGTATGAGTCTTGGGAATCTCACATGGAGCGTGGCTTTGCACAATGTCGTGCCCGTGATAGCAAGTTTGGCGGTTTTACTGAATTTGTACTTGCCCATCGGCGTGTGGATACGCAGGTGGCTGGTTGGTGGCGTGAAGAACGGCGCGCAAAGGGCATCACACTTGAAACATCTCGTTGGGAGGTTTTTAAGCAATTTCTGCGTACTAGATTGGTGCAAACGTCTGTGGAGTCAAACATGGTGGTTGTTTCAGAGGTACAAGACAAGGTTGCTGAAGATGACACACCACTGAGAGGTATGAGTATTCAGCTTCATAAATTGGCTACTGGTGATAAGGCGGTGGTACGGAATCAGCGATGGAGCCTGTTTCAGACACAGTGCACCATCAAGGAGAAAGCGTGCAAATTGATCATTGACAGTGGTAGCTACTGTAATGGCATCAGTAGGGCTGTGGTGGCATCATTGGGGTTGTCTACATGGCGTATTCCTGAACCTAAGCATGTTGAGTGGTTGAATAGCTGCGGTGTGCTAAAGGTTACTCATAAGGTACGTGTGCCATTTACAGTTGATGATTATGTTGATGAGGTGGAGTGCGATGTGTTGCCATTGGAGGTGTGTGGAGTATTACTTGGACGTCCCTGGCAGTATGATCGCAATGCTATGCATGCTGGGAGAGCAAATACATATTCTTTCGTGCATGATGGCAAACAGCGGACTTTGAAGCCTATGAGAGATGATCAAATCAAGTCCGATGTTGTGTTGGTGGTTCGCAAGGAGAAGTTGCATAAAGCTAAGTCACAACCAAGGCTAGCTAAGGTGCAGCATGAGGAGCATGATGTGAAAAGCATCAATGGTGATATTGTTTCAGCCAAGCCTGTAGATGACAAGCCAGTTGTTCTTGTTAGTGACAAGCCGGTTGATGTCAAGCCTCTTGTTGATGAAGGGAAGGATATGTCAGCATGTATTCCATGTGTTCCACTTCCAGTTCGTGTTGACGTGGGTGTTCAGACCGATGACAGTGGTGTTGATCGTGTTCCGGTGCATATGGTGCCGCGGGTAGTCAGCCACAGTTTTGTTAGAACACCTCGGAGACGTGTTGTTGGAGCAGCAGTGTGTGCATAAAGGCAAGGATGGACGTGTTCGTCAGTTGTGTGGCCCAGGCATTACTACTTTGCAGGGTCGTGCTAAGAAGGTTCATGTTCAGCAACGCAAGGTTCCAGCAAGGATTGAGAAGAAGAAGGTGGAGGCACCTCCATACAAGTTCATTTGGCGAAGAAAAGAGGTGCAACCACCCAGGGCTGTATCAAGTCGAGCAGGCCAAGCGGGAGGATGTGGTGAGGAAGGCAAGCAAGACTTGAAGACGGTGAATATGCATGGTGCTATTGATATTCCGCTACCCTTTCGAGCAGACCCTCACGCGTTGGGGACAACGCTTTTTGAAGGGGGGGAGGATGATATGGGCACGAAGGAGGAGGTAAAGCCCAATTTCAGGACTCCGCCAAGATGAGGGAAGCTCGTTGCAGATTGGCACGCCAGGACGACCTACGATATGTAATAATTAGTCTAAGGTTGTGTCAGCAATTTATATTTTATATTCATGCTTATGTTATTTCGTAGTTAGGTCAAGTTGTGGGCCACTTAGGTTTATTTGTGTTTTGGGTTTGGGCCTGTCCAAGCCCAACAGTTTTCTGGCCGTCTATATAAGGAGGCCATCAGTTTAGGGTTGAGGGAGTTCAGTTGTTTAGTTGAAAACTATCGTGTGCTCCACCGTGTATCATCCCTCCGGGGAAACGGCGCTGCCGTGTTTCTAATAAAGATTGCTGCGAGGGTTCTTGCGTCATCAAGGATTATCGAGCTGTGGTTTGAGGCGTGGTGATCTTCATCACGTTGCTTGCTGGATCCGTTCCTCTTCTTTAGGTGACGTTCATTGCGTTATTGGAAGATTTATCTATTGGTTTGACTCGCTGTGAAAGATCGGGACAAAACTCCAAGGATCGCCGGCGTGATCCTTATCAGTTACTCCCACCTTTATACCTGCTGTTTGGTCTCTAGTTGTTCCTCCCAGAGTTCATATTTTTCTATGGTTGCAGGTAACAACAAACTTATGACAAGAGACAACATAGAAAAGAGAAAATTGGGCAAACCCAGTAATTTTGAATTCTTTCAGAATAAGAAACAATTTCTCATTTATTCTTTGATTGCATTGTTGCTAACAGAATTTTTTTTTGTTCTGATACCATGCACAACAGAAGTGCAATTTTTTTTTGTATAACTGACAACTGATACTAATAGCACTGATGAGATGTGCTTAGGTTGTCCATGGTATCATATTACTTGATCAGGTGTTCTTTCTTTCCAATGTATTTTATCTCTGTGGAGCATGAGTTGCACTACTGCTAGTAGTGAATGGCTGCAGGTTATTGGATAGTATATGTTACTGGAACAGTATATGTTACTGAACAGCCTTGTACATGTTAAGAAGAAACAAATCTTTCTACTAGCTGGATGGGACAGTATATGCTACTGGACAGTATACATTTTTGTGTGTTTATGTGAATTGCTGCAGGTTATTTTAAAATGAGTTTTCCATTTCTCCCGAAGTGTCGATTCACTTCCGTTTCGGTTGAGAAATGGGCACTCCTAGGTCAAAAAAACAGCAAAGGTCATGCCGAATTTTTCGGTCGACTCTAGCTTAATTAACTTGTACTAATTAAATTATTGCATTTTTTGTAAGAAGTGTCGACATGTCAAGCGAAGAAAAAGATGTCGGGGCTGGCCCTTCTCAGCCCATGAGCATCGAAGATAAAGCAAGAAAATCCAACCTAAAGTTTTGGTGGCTTGACGATGACTTGAGCGGGTCCGACGAGGAGGCCGTTGCGGCTGATGAAGTTGACGAGGAGGTCAAAGAAGCTGCGGCCGATGAAGATGACTCGGAGTCTGAATATGACTTCAAGGCCGAAGATGGCGACGACGCCGGAAGTAGTAATGGCAACGAGGAGGATGGCACCAGTCATGGCGGTGACAGCATGGACGTCGGTGGATCGGACGCCGCCGCTAAGAAGAAGAAGAAGGAAAGGCAAGATTGGACGCTGCCGGCACTCGGCACCAAACTCGAAGAGTTCACGTATGTGAAACCGAGTGGCCAACCCGTGGAGCCTGCGAAGCTTGCCGCTGGGTACGGCATACAGCTTGGGTGCATCGTGCGGGAGAGCAGGAGCATCAACCAGAAGAACATAAGAGCTAAGGGCAATACATGGTTGCGCGAGCTCCTCATTGGGAAGCTTCACAACCGGTACAAGTTCCCAGAGCCGTTCGATAACAAGAAGCTCAAAGGAAACAAGGTCAACAAGTTAGCCCTCACGAGGATGAGCACAGCCTTGAGCAGCTGGAAAAGCCGAGTGAAGAAGAGGATTCTCGAAGGCAAAAGTTGGGAGGGGATAAAGAAGGCCGAGCCGATGCTCGACGAAGATGAGTTCATCAAGTTCAAGGATGCGTGCCTCACTCCGGAAGGTATCGAATGGACCGAGTGGGGGAGGCGTATGCGGGACCTCAACATAGGTAACCAACGTTGTGGAGGCGGCGGTTACCGAGGAAAGAAGCTCGTTTGGGCAAAGGAGAACGCCGAGTATGCCCGTCTAGGGAAAGAGAACCCGTGGCACAAATTCACGGGCAAGCAGGTGATGCAGTTTGTCCGTGTCCGCTACTATCTCCACCTCGAACTCAAGGAATTCATTAGCGATGACGACGATGTGAGGAAGTTCCAAAAAACGCTGGTAAGGAATTTACCACGGATCTCGAGTCGATATGCGTTCTAAATTTCTAAATGGCCCTCTCTTTCCTTCTCTGCAGAGAATTGAAGAAAGGTCTTGTGCTTCAAGTGCGAGCTCATCCTAGGGGTCGATGGCGGACCCGCGGTGGGACACGCCCTTCAACAGGGCGATAAACATGATCAAGGGGAGAGCCAAGTCCTTGCCGCCGACTTCAACTGGCCGCATGGCCGGCTATGGTACATACAAAAAGGTTGGCGACTTCAAGAAAAAGGATCGCGAGGCGAAGAAAGAGAGGAAGGCCGCGGTAGCGGCGGCGACCGCAAGTGAAAAACGTGAAGTTGAAAAGCTCCGGGAGGAGATGCCGAACCTGTTTGCCGAGCAAGTCCAACTAAAGATCTGCGAGATCATTCCCGATGAGCTATGGGAGGGGCTTGCTGCTTGGAATGTGGCAGGTCGACGAGGGCCGCTAGTGGTGCCCAGCATCTCCGGCAGCAACTCTATCCAGCATGTGTCGCCGGATGTGGTGACTCCCGGTACTGCCAACGTCGAGGCGCAGCCAGCGGCCGCTCCGGTGCCCCTCCTACCGGCGCCAACACCAACGCGCACCCGGAGGTCGCTCTGGTGACACCACCTCCAGTCGATGCCAACACCCAGCAGGCAGTCGCACTGGTGCCCCCTCTCGCCACAGCTAAGGCACAACCGACGGTGCTTTGTCATAAGGCATTTCTATGGGAGAATGATACCGGTGTCTCGACATTAGCAGAGCTCAATGCCATCTCCAAGGTAATGACTCCGACCAGCACATTTCATTTCCTTTGCCTTTGATAACTATAGCTAGCCAACGACATCTCACGAGATGCATGCAAACTTGTTTTCCCACAGGACACACCTTGCACACTTCTGCATTTCGTGGATGGCAAGCTGAAGGATGTTGCCAAGGGCACAATCATTCAGTCAAATAGCACAATCATGCACCACAAGGAGATGGTCTCAGAGGTGTTCAAGGTCCGGCTGGCTCGGGTGTTGCCGGGATGCGAAGACATGGACCCCCCCCCCCACCCAACCTCAAGGCGCCGATGAACATAAGACCCTTGAGGGTTGCTTTGGCTGGGTCTTGACATGGCCGAAGACCCAGATTCAGCTTGTGAAGGAACAACAAGTTACTCAGCCGCCGCCACATATGCCATGTTTGGCAGAAGTTACTGAGCCGCCGCCATGTTTGGCACCAGTTATTGAGCCGCCGCCATGTTTGGCACTAGTTACTGAGCCGCCACCACATATGGCGCCACCGCCTCGGCCACAACTAGTTGTCTCCGCCACCACCTCCCATCACCAGAAGTTGTTGGCCGCTGCTTTACCGCAGCCACCACCACCACCACATGGCCAGGCCGTCGCTGCATCCTACCCAGTACTGCCTGAGGACATCAACGATGATGGTGAGAACCCCGATAAGTGGCTCAACACTGGCGGCACCGACTCTTTGTTCAAGCCAAACATGGAAGAACCCTACCGCGTCCGCGAAGATCAAAATGCTTGCACCAAAACATGCACGCGTCTGGTCTTCCATGGTGCCCTAGAGGAGACGCCTACGGATGTTGGCGCCACTGATCCTAAAGTCAATCTGGGAAATATTTTCAGCCCCAACACACTCCATAAGGTGATGAGCGGCGGTGAGCAGTTGGCAACCGGTGGTCCTATCGAGAAGAAGCACCACTGGAAGAGAAACAAGAAGGATAAACCGTCTGCGAGCCAGCAGCCGGCCGGTCCAAAGAGGCCCCGGGTTCAGGACGACCCGATGTCACAACCCGCTAAGGGCACCTTGCAGGGCATAATTCATGAAGCTGGAAAACCAATTATGACTGATGAGCAGGTCGCAAACGCAAGTGGAGCGATGGTGAACCTTATGCACAGTATTCTGTTTCTGGAGGCAGGCCTTCTTAAGGAAACAAATCCATCGTACCCCGTTTTCATGGTGAAGGTTCCAGCGGACGTGGGCTTCGTCGATGATCACCCTGCGGATATCTTCTTCATATCGTACGAGGACGTCTTCAAGCTTTTCAACGCCAAACGGCTAGACTATAACTTGGTCCGCCTATACGCGCACGAGCGGGCAATGAAGGTCAACAGAGAGCAGAACCCTGGCGTCGCGATAGCGGACCCCTACTTCATGCGTGAAGGCATGTTGTTAAATCCAGCGAACCGTTCCAGAGCAAAGGCGTACCTCCAGAAGTTCCAGCTGGACAACAAGAGCATAAAAGACATTCTACTGCCTTACTTTCCCGAGTAAGTGCACACTTGCTCGCCGCCGTAATAACTTGTCATTTCTTAGTTTTCGATAGCTCCTTTTCCAACATTATTTTGTTTCAACTGTTTTGCACAGAGAAATATACTGCACATTGATCCTCGTTGCCCCAAGGTACTCGGTAGCCATCTACTTAGAATCGGGGAGTGAGGCGAAGACAAAAAACTAAGCCTACGTCAAGGGTGTTCTTGATGATTCCCTCGAGGGATACGCCAAGAAGGGAGGCGACTTCAGGGTGGGGGCAGAAAATGTCAAGGATGGCAGACACATGTTCAAGCACGTAACCAAGTTCCCCTGCATCAAGCAGCCGCCTAACAGTATCAAGGAGGCCTTCTACGCCCTCCATCACATGCGGGCGATCGTCTAGAACAAACACAGACTTACAACGCCATCTAGTGTCCGAGGATGGGCCGAAGAGCATGCAAGGATCGAGGACACTGAACTTAGGGATGACTTCTTCCGCATCCAGAATCAGATTGCGACTATCTTGCCAGAAGATGTCATCACAAGGGGGGGACCTTGTCCTGCACCAGACCATTGACTAAGCGCGAGATCGAAGACCGGCTCTGAAAACAGCGTGACATTAGGACATGGACAACAAAAGATTGCTACAAACCGTTCCCGGAGCCATGTCAGCCAAAGTCTTCATGATTCTTCCTAGCCGGTTTCGCGTGTATGTCAATCGTGTGTGCTTGAGTCATAAACTTTACCATCTGCAACTCATTCCGGTGTCTGTGTGTGAGATGTAAACTTATAACTTGCCTTAGTCGAAAGCATCGTTGTTGGACTTATTTGCTTTTGTATGCAGGATACTTATAACTCGTGTCTTAGCTTGAATACTTTCCTTTTGTCGACATGCATGTGAATCCTTTAGTTCTTTCTGTTGCATATGATATATAGTACTATATATATGGCTTTGTCTACAGAGATGTCGAGGTGCTACGTGGTGTACAAAGGATGGGTACCAGGAGTCTACGACGAGTGGGAGGATTGCCAGAATCAAGTGAACAAGTTCAGCGGCAACTCCTACAAAGGGTACCGGACGAGAGAGCTGGCGGAAGCTAGGTGGAGGATCCACCTCCTAGGAGAGCGGAGAAACAGGAATCGGATGAATTCCTTTATGATCGTGCTCCCGGTCTTGCTCACCATTGCGGGTGTAGTCTACTCGGTCCTTGGGTAGTTTAGGACTTGGCTAAAGATGATGATCAACTTGTTTTAATGTGTAGTGTGTGTAATGTGTGAGATGGACTTGTTGTATGCTCCAACACTTCTAATATTCGAGAACTTGTCACTATAATTGTTCTAATTGTTTGTGATGATGATGTATTGATTTGATGAGGATATATTGTTTTGTATTTTTGTGTATTCTGCAGTTATATTGTACACCAGTATATATTGTTGTGTATTGTTGTGTATAAATACCAGAAAATATCTGTTTTTTGGACCTATATGAAATGTCAATGGCGCATATTTTTCATAGCTAGTGGCGCATCTGGCGTCAGTGGCGCATATAGCCATATGCGCCACGCATAGTCTGTTAATGGCGCATATGGTATATGCACCACTGAAGGGTAAACTATGCGTGGAGCATATTGAGATGCGCCACGGATAGTTTTTTACTAATGGCGTGGCAACGGTGGCGCATAGCATATGCGCCACTAATAGTTCTATTTGATGTGCCACTAACAAGCTTTTTTGCACTAGTGACTATTGGTACATGAGATTCAGCGAGCGTGGGAGGTTCCAAGGCGCCCACAACTGCCAAGTCAGGCGCACCTGCTGCCAAGTCCATGGCACAGCCTGCCATGAGTGGTTTGGGTTCCACTACTTCTATAGCTCGTAATAGAGATATGGCTTGTCACACTTGTGGTGGGAAAGGTCATTTCAAGCGTGATTGTCCCAATGCCAAAGTTATGTTACTTAACCAAGAGACCAATGAGTATGAGACCGAGGATGATGCTGATCCATTTAATGGGGAAGATGATGATCCGAATGATACATTTTATTGTGACCCGTCAACTAATCCAACCCTTGTTTGTTCACAACGCGTATTACAAGTTGCTCCCAGTCCCGGTGAGAAGCGATGTAATTTGTTTTAGACCAAGGCCGATGTAGGCAATGGCAAGGCATGCAAGGTGATTATTGATGGAGGAAGTTGCTGGAATTTGGCTAGTAAAGAGCTATGCACCAAACTGAAATTGAAGTACTACCCGCATCCTAATCCGTATCATATATCATGGTTGAGTGATGTTGGGGAGATGAAGATCATGAACACGGTGCGTGTGGATTTTTCTATTGGTAACTACACAGACACTGTGGAGTGCGATGTAGTTCCTATGACTGTTTTCCACTTGTTGTTGAGCCGTCCATGGCAATATGATCGAGATGTTCGTCGCAATGGGAAGGCCAACACAAACCAGCTACATTAGAAGGGCAAGGACATTGTTCTGCGTCCGATGACACCGCAAGGTATTGTTAATGAGTCTTGCCAGAAGACGAAGGCCCGGTTAGAACAAGCGGAGCAACATCGCGAACCATCATTGACCGTGTATGACCCTTTTTCAGCATCAGCTGTGGCACACTTTACTGCTTGTTTTGTTGTTGCACCAGTGATTGCGCAAGCTTGTACCACTTCTCCTAGCGCACCGTGCGTGCTGGCCACAGTTGTGGCAACTGCAGCTTCTACCACGCCAGTTGCCCGTGTTGTACCAGCCACTCTTACCGCACCAGCCACTCCTGCCGCGACTGCTACTCCGCCACTACTTGGTGATGCCGATGGTCTAGGCCATGCTGTGACTATGAAGACTGCTGATCCGCCACTACTTGGCGATGCCGATGGTCCGACCCATGCTGCGACCGCGATGACTGATATGGGCACCTACCTTTTGATGGCCACCAAGGAAGATTTGAGAGAGTTTGGCGATGATCTGATGGCGCTTCCTCTTGTGCTTGTGTACAAGGGAGAGCTTTTGGTTTCTAACGATAATACTCCACTTTCTCTTGGTGTTTCCGCTGTTTTGCAGGAGTTCAATGACGTTTTTCCGAAAGAGGTCCCCGCAGGTTTACCACCTTTGCATGGTATTGAGCATCACATTGACCTCATTCCAGGCGCGATGTTACCGAACCGCGCACCGTATAGGACAAATCCCGATGAAACAAAGGAAATCCAAAAAGAAGTACAAGTGCTCCAAGACAAAGGTTATATTCGCGTAAACTTGAGCCCTTGTGCGATTCTTGTTATTTTGGTTCCTAAATAAGATGGTACCTGGCGCATGTGTGTAGATTGTAGAGCAATTAATATTCAATATCGTCATTCTATTCCTCGTTTGGAAGACATGCTAGATGAATTGAGTGGTGCTGCTATTTTCTCTAAAATTGATTTGCATAGTGGTTATCATCAGATTAGGATGAAGGAAGGGGACGAATGGAAAACTGCCTTTAAAACAAAATTTGGTTTATATGAGTGGTTAGTCATGCCATTTGGTTTAACTAATGCACCTAGTACCTTCATGAGATTAATGAACCATGTTTTGCAAAAAAAATATTGGCAAGTTTGTGGTTGTGTATTTTGATGATATGTTAATCTACAACCGCAATGAATCTGACCATAGTGCTCATATTAGAAAAATTTTGCAAGTGTTTCGTGATTCTAAGCTTTATGGTAATCTTGAAAAATGCTTATTTTGCAAACATAAGGTCATATTCCTTGGATATGTTGTTTCTAAAAATGGAGTAGAGGTAGATGCATCTAAAATTGAAGCTATTCAAAATTGTCCTACTCCAATGAATGTTAGTCAAGTACAAAGTTTTCATGGTCTTGCTGGTTTTTATCGCTGTTTTGTGAAAGACTTTGGCACTGTTGCTGCACCTTTAAATGAGTTAACTAAAAAGGTGTTGAATTTGTATGGGGCGCTACCCAATATCATGCTTTTGATGAACTAAAATGTTTGTTAACTTCTGCACCTTTGCTTGCACTACCAGATTTTAATAAGAAATTTGAGATTGAATGTGATGCTAGTGGGGATTGGTGGTGTGTTGATGCAAGAGGGTCGACCTATTGCCTACTTTTCTGAAAATCTTTGTGGTGCGAGGTTGAACTATCATGTTTATGACAAAGAATTGTATGCGCTTGTTAGAGTTCTTGAGGTTTGGCAACATTATTTGTGCCCAAAAGAATTTATCATACATTCTGATCATGAAGCTTTGAAATACCTAAAAGCTCAATCTAATCTGAATAGGCTTCTTGCTAGGTGGGTCGAGTTCATTGAGTCTTTTTCATACATAATTAAACATAAAAAGGGTAAAGACAATGTGGTTGCTGATCTATCTAGGAAGAACATGTTATTGTCACAATTAGACATTAAGGTTCCTGGTTTAGAGAGTTTGTATGATTTATATGCTACTGATCATGATTTCTTAGCGCCATATAGATGTGTACTATTGGGAAAACATGGAATATATATCACATCCATGATGGGTTTTTGTTTCGTGCTAACAAACTATGTGTTCTAGAATCGTCTGTGCGTTTGCTATTGTTGCAGGAATCACATGCTGACGGTTTGATGGGTCACTTTGGGCGTGAGAAGACGCTACTCATGCTCGCTAATCACTTTTATTGGCCTAGGATGAGGCGTGATGTGGACAGGTTCGTCAAGCACTGCATTACATGCAACAAGTCGAAGTCCAAGCTGAAGCCTCACGGTTTGTATACTCCATTACCTGCACCTAATACACCATGGGAGGACATTAGCATGGATTTCATATTAGGTTTGCCTATGACTAAAAGAGGCCATGATTCTATATTTGTGGTAGTGGACAGATTTTCTAAGATGGCTCATTTTATTGCCTGCCACAAAAGCGACGATGCGTCGCATATTGCTAACCTGTTTTTCAGGGACATTGTACGCTTGCATGGAGTACCCCAAGACAATTGTCTCTAATCGTGATGTGAAGTTTATGAGCTACTTCTGGAAGACACTTTGGGGAAAGCTGGGCACGAAGTTACTATTCAGCACTACATGTCATCCCCAAACTGATGGTCAAACGGAGGTGGTAAATCGCACACTTTCAACAGTGTTGCGATGCATGATCAAGAAGAACCTGCGTGAGTGGGAAGATTGTTTGCCGCATGTGGAGTTTGCATATAGGAATTTCTATTTTCATGCCCTCGGGTCCTTAGTTGTGCTCAGTTTTCCCCAGCCACTTAGTTTTTCCTCAGTTTTGCCCAAGCCCTTGTCTAAAACCCTCACAAGGAGCTCGGACGGGAGGAATCCCGTTTAGTTGACCGTTGGTTGGTGCTGGCAAGTGGGGCCACTGTTGGTGCCCCGCAGTGGACATGTCTCCACTTATCCAGATCATCGTGGGACCCACAACTTGTCCACGTTAGCGCACCGGACCCACAGCTTACCCAGGTGACCACTGCAAAATGGGATCCCGAGCCAGCCCCGCGCCCGTGCCCGTGCCATTGCTTCCCCTTTCTTTCCCCGCGCCCCATTGTTCTTCTTCTCCGCCAGCGGCAACCCTTCTCCGGCAGGCGAGTGATGTCTAGTTTCTCTTTGACCTCCCATTCTTCATGGCCGCAGTATGGACCCGTGCCTTTGACAAGATGCCATGACTGCCCATGCCAGGAGCCTCTGAAGTGGTAGATCTGTAAGACGGACGACAACGGCAACCGTGGACGTGAGTTCCTTGCATGCAAGAGCTTGCCATATAGAGAGGGGGATAAGGTTAGATCTCGCTCCAATTGCTCTGTTTTCTCTCGATTTTCTTGTTATTCCCTCGAATTTGGGATTTAGGGTTCACGTTGTTGTTTTCAGATCCTGAAGAAATGCAGGTATTTCGAGTGGATCGATGTGTACGTTTAGAGGCTTCAATTGCAGGAATCAATTGGCGCTATTGGGAGCGCAATTTGGGAGGGGGGACTTGCTGTAGAGAATGCGGCGGAGAGAGGAGCCGTTCCGATTATGCCTAATGCTCCCAATGCAGAACTGGTGGAAGTGAAGGGAGAACTGAAGAAAATGAACAAGCAGTTAAGGCAGCTGATCGAGTTGAAGAAGCAAGCTAATCTGATGGCTGGTTGTTTTTTTTGTTGTATAATTGCGATCGAATTCTTATCATTGCTCATCAGGTGCTAGAAGTTGTTACAAGGGATCCCTTGTTACAAATCCATTATTCAGTTACATGTACTTGTAGTTGTTTTCAGAGTTAGTGTGTGCATTCACCGAAATTACCAAAAAAAATAAGTGTTAGGGAATATAGGAATGCTAAAGATAGTTGATAATTGTTGGAGGGGTGACAAATAATGCATTCACCGAAATCCCACAAATATGTATGTCTCATGTTTATACCAAAATTATACCACTTTTGGGACATTTCAAATAACCAAAACTATATCCCAAACTATATTCCCTAAAAGAAAAGGAATGCTAAAGAAAGTTGATAATTGTTAGAGGGGTGATAAATAATCCATTCACCGAAATCCCCCAAATATGCCAAATATGTATGTCTCATGTTTCTACCAAAATTATACCACTTTTGGGCCGTTTCAAATTACCAAAACTATATTCCCTAAAAGAAAAGGAATGCTAAAGAAAGTTGATAATTGTTAGAGGGGTGATAAATAATCCATTCACCAAAATCCCCCAAATATGCCAAATATGTATGCCTCATGTTTCTACCAAAATTATACCACTTTTGGGCCGTTTCAAATTACCAAAACTATATTCCCTAAAAGAAAAGGAATGCTAAAGATAGTTGATAATTGTTAGAGGGGTGATAAATAATCCATTCACCGAAATCCCTCAAATATGTATGCCTCATGTTTATACAAAAATTATACCACTTTTGGGCCGTTACAAATTACCCAAACTATATTCCCTAAAAGAAAAGGAATGCTAAAGAGAGTTGATAATTGTTAGAGGGGTGACAAATAATGCATTCACCGAAATCCGCAAATATGTATGTCTCTTGTTTACACCAAAATTATACCACTTTTTAGTTTAACATTTTTAGATCGTGGAAAATAATGCATAAATAGAGGGAATATAGTTACGTGGCAAACTTGTTATTGCACATAAATAGAGGGGTCGCACTGTCCACCGACAGAGAGAGAGAGGGGTGGCCACGAAGAGAGAGAGAGGGGTGGCCATGAAGAGACGGAGAGGGGTATACTGCCCGTTAAATCAGTGGATCAATGGTTGGTGGAGTCGATCTGTGTGACAACGGCTCAACCAATCAGGATAAGTTTGGGCTTCTGTGAGCATTTGTGACAGTACTTGAGGGCAAAACTGAGTAGTACTAAGAAACCAAGGGCACGTAAATAGTAAATAGACTAAGGGATTCAAACAAAAGAATTACAAAATGAAAAATGCGTGTTTTGTACAATATAATTCATAATGGGCTACATCAAATTATTTGCAATTCAAATATACATGAGTGTGACAATTATGGCCTCATTTAGACAAACTATGTTTTGGGGAATATGTTTTGCAAAGGGGTTTGAGTGGAAAACCATGCATCTTCATAGCTACTAGTGATTCTGAGAAATGGCAATTTGTGGTAAAACTTGATTTATCTATGTTTGTTAAGGTTTCCTAGGTGGCAGGTTGCGTAGGAAGACTCCATGAGTAGGTGCCACTATGTTTTAAATTTTTTTGGATTTTTTTTGCGCATGAAATGACTCAATTAGCTATGTTAATCTCATTTGTTGACTCTCTGTTGACCAGCTAGTTGAGGGTAAAACTAAGTATATTGCACTTGCCAGTCTAAGTACTCGAGGGGAAAACTGAGTACAGATAAAATTTCTGTATAAGGCCCGAGGTTATAACTGAGTACACCAAACGTCCCAGGGTTAGCCTCGTGTCGCGGTGCACGCTGCAATCGTGCATAGCGGACGCGTGTTGCGGTACACACCACCTTTGTCTTTATAGAGCCCCTCTTTCTCTCCCTCGACGCTCGGCCACTCTCTCATTCTCACTGCAACCGTCTCTCCTGTCCCATCATCTTCTCCACAACCGAAAAAAAAAACCCCAAAGAAAACCGCCGACGATGGAGAACAATGAGATGCCCATTGTCGGCGCTTCTGACGTAGCCACCGGTGCATCAGTCGCCGGCGCATCGTCCGCCGCCCCCGTCCAGGCCCCCGTCGCTACTTCCAACGTAGCCGCCGGCGCATCAGCCGCCAGCGCATCGGCCGCCGCCCCCGTCCAGGCCCTCGTCGCTTGGGACCCGTACAAACCAGTGTCGTACGTCGCGCCGGAGAACCCCTATGACACCATCATCGTCGACGACAAGCCGGAGGTAACCCTTTGTTCCCTTGTTCTTATCCCATTTCAATCCTTTTGTGTTAGATCTAGCATTATTAGGGTTCGTCTATTCCTAGTTCAATCCTTTTGTGTTAGATCTTGCGTTATTAGGGTTCGTCTGTTCCTAGTTCAATCCTTTTGTGTTAGATCTTGCGTTATTAGGGTTCGTCTGTTCCTAGTTCAATCCTTTTGTGTTAGATCTTGCGTTATTAGGGTTCGTCTGTTCCTAGTTCAATCCTTTTGTGTTAGATCTTGCGTTATTAGGGTTCGTCTGTTCCTAGTTCTAGATCTTGCGTTATTAGTGTTTGTGATTTGCTTTTGTTTAAGATCCGGTTAACTTATGTGAGTAATCAATCCCATCCAGTTAATTTGTGCCGATGATGATGAATATTTGGGCACAAATTGATTCAAGGTTTGGTCAGTGAACAATCGGTGTGTACAAATTTATTGTGCATGATCTTTGGTTCACTGACTCAAATCCTGAATATAAGTGTGTCCAATGTAACTGAGGCTACCTCTTATTTTCGTGCCCATATTATCACGCATGATCTTTTGTTCACTCTCTGTTCCATCATCGTTGCAATTGACTCCGTGTTTTTTGCACGATCTTTGGTGCTACGTGACAGGTGCAGAGCAGCGACGTCGACAGCGACGACGAGTCCTTCCACACCAAGACTCGTCACGTCCTCAGGAGGCTGCAGTCCGGCCATTACGATGGCCACTTTGCTCGAGGCATTTATAGGTGCCCCTTCTGCAACAGGAAGCTCCGCGCCACCGACTTCAACTGCCTGGTGAACCATGCTGAATCCATTGGCAGATGCGGCGCTAGAGTTGGAACGATCGTGAACGTGCATGCGTTCATGGCCCAGCACAAAGCACTTGGGATTCACCTGCGCAGCCTCCAAGCTTAAATTCATGTAAAATGTAGCTTATGTTGGATCTATCGGTAGTACTGTTGGATCTGTCGTGAATATATCTATGCTATGTTGGCTGCTGTATGCAGCTTATCCTATATTTTCTCTGGATTTGTGCCCTAGATTTCCTACCTGATTGGGTAAAAATGAAGGCATAAAGAAATGAATGGCGTTAAAAAAAAGGTGAAGCTGCTCTAGATTTGCTACCAATTTGGGAAATCAAGAATGAATGAGATCGAGCGAGAGAGAGGAAAAAGATGCATTGAAAACTGCTAATCTGGGCGAAAGAGACAGAAACCACTCGTGCCCACGTCCCAGACCCACACGGCTCCACACGCTACGGCCCCCGCTCCGCTCGTATGACCAAACACGGTCTCGTCCTGTCCCACGCGGTCCCTTTCTACCAGCCCCACACGACGCGGCCTCACTCGTCAGCACGGAACGGTCAACTGAACGGGATTCCACCCGTCCGAGCTCCTTGTGAGGGTTCACTACAACATGAACCCCCCTTCAGCAATGCATCGATGCGTTGCCAAATGTCAATATAAGCGTTGCTAAGGCCTACACCAACGGATCTGAAATGCGTTGTCGTTGGTGGCATTGCAAGGGTCTACAACAACGTATATAAATGCGTTGGTAACCTATGCAAAGAAGCGTTGTAAGATAGCAACATATATAGTTAGCACCTAACAACACATCACATGCGTTGGTGGTTACCCTGTATGAATGGGGTTTAAATGGGCATACCGATAATTGGGTCCCCTAGAAGGATTGTTGCGTATCTTGAACAAATAATGACATTTTATATTGCGAATAAAGATTATTTGGTATTGGCGATAGTGCAGTAGAGCTGCTAAATAGTGAATAAAAAGACATATTATATTATATCAACTCTGTCGTATTACAAAGAACATGATCCAGGGAACATGTTTTGTTCTAAACATTGACCGTGAAAATAACATCCCGAGACATATTGTTAAACTATCTAGTAGTAACAACATCCTCATCCTTGCTATCCACATCTCAGCCAAGCACCGTCCATTTATCTTGGCAATCTACAACCACAAAAAATATATCTTGATAATGTAAGATTCAAGAGAGAAGTCAAAACTTAAAAAGTTTTCCTTGCTCTGGTGTCAAATGAAAGAGATGAGTATTTTCTACAAAAGACAAATAAGAAATATTAAAGCAGCCATGCATGCACTACACGTAGTTATTCTGTTTTCCAACGCTGGAGATCAGTTCTTGATGGACGGTCACCATATATTATTTGCTAATTGAACTAGATAAGAGTAAGATCATGTGTATTTAGATGGCTTTGAATTACTTTTTTAATACCTTCTTGCAGATGCATACCTTGATGTAGATATTTGACCCTAAGAATCCTATGATACCAAATAAATATTAGTACATGTACCGATTAATGGAACAGTTCTTTCAATTTACCGAGTTTTTTGCCTTCTCATTATTTAGTTCTAGCATTTTAGCATCTTGGCATTTCACGTGTTTGTTCAATCTTTTCTATCGTAAGACTAACAGTCTCGTGGTGGCCTCAAGATGATATACTACATCAACCTAATTAGGATTGAGAACTAGTCCTGGCCCATGTACATGTCCAAGCTTATCTCCTAGTATTGTATTCAAGACATTTCATTTACAAGCTATCTTTTTGGTATCTGAAAAATTATGCTTCTCCACAACAAGTCTCTTCAAAATCATCGTAAATACACAAATAGTGTATGTGATAAAAGAGGGAAAATGCGGAATTCAATATCACTTACATAAGCATATACATGTTGGCACGTGTTGGGATTGCACGGTCCTCCATATTTCTGCAGTTTCGAACTAGCTGTATGTGCCTTGACTTTCCCAAATCTGAATACCATTGACGTATAGAGCCACATGAATATATTATCACACAATTAACCGAGCAAAGTAGTTCAATAAATTTCTTCTAAATGCAGATGCATAGTCAACTGCTTGGATCTGATGCATACGAAATTTTGCTACTCTCTCCAGTCCTAAAAGTATGTTGAAGATTTGTCTAAATTTAGATGTATCTAGATACTATATGGAGTTCAAATGCATCTAAGTTTAGACAAGCTGAGACATCCTTTTAGGGTTGAGGAAGCCCTATATATATGTTGACAGAAAATTGAGAAGGAAAAGCATAATTAAATTGAGGTTCGCCAGATCATGGAATCATAATTCATATATACCATAAGGTAGAACGACAGATAACCGCACTTACAGAGATCGATTCGTCTAAGAGATACATCCAATGAACACCGGTTATTCAGACAGCTGCGCCTATGAGAACAGGTAGAAGTTAGTACACTGTACGCCCAATATTACAAGAGGACCAAGCAGCTAAAATGATTATAGAAGTATCCATCCGCACCGCTCAACAACACATGTACAGAAATTTCAAGTGAAAGGAAAATACACACATAGCAATATTTGGGAGGCAGGGAGCACTTTCACCTGGCGTGGCTGGTAGATATGTCAGGGGCTGCCGGAGAGTGGTGGCATTTGAGGATCGACCAACATCACAAGAATCCAAAAACTAGGAATAAACCAACCATGGTACTAGACGGAGCATCATCATCAAGTTTCCTCCGCCATCAACTCGTAATCAGCAGCGGCAATATGGAAGGCTCGTGCTATCCGACTCTGAGGCGGCGGCGGCGGCATGGATGCGCCGATTGGAGCGAGGCGTCCTGGAGGAGTGGAGGTGGAGCGATATGTGAGGAATTGTTTTCCAGATGCGATTGGGACGGGGGGAGTTATGGGCCACGTCTTATCTGGTGAACTTAGGTGTGGATTTTTTTGAACAAGACAACGACGTGGAGAGGTGGGGAGTTCCCGAGTTAGGTACACCGCAACGTATGTTTGCTGCCGTTGGTAGAGATGTGTTGGTATACGGGTGTTCCTCCTGTAGTGGTTTCAGACAAGGGCTTGGGGAAAACTGAGTAAAAATTAAGGAGCTAGGGAAAACTGAGTACAACTAAGGACCCGAGGGCACGAAAATAGAAAGCCCTTGCATATAACAGGGTGGTTCACTCTACCACGCAGCTATGTCCATTTGAGTTGGTCTATGGTTTCAAAACCATTATGCCACTCGATTTGTTGCATCTTCCTATACAAGAGCGGGTCAATATGGAGGCATCGAAGAGGGCCAATTCTGTGAGGAAGATTCATGTGAAGACTAAAGAGTCTATTAAGAAGAAAGGCAAGTATACTGCAGATCGTGCAAACAAGAAGCAAAAGGAGGTATTGTTTCAGCCCGGTGATATAGTTTGGGTACACTTTCGCAAGGATAGATTTCCACAACTACATAAGTTCAAGTTGCTGCCCCGTGGCGCTGGTCCTTACAAGGTGCTTGCCAAGATAAATGATAATGCATACAAGATATATCTTCCTACTGTTGAGTATGGCGTGAGCAATAGCTTCAACGTTGCTGATTTGACACCGTATGAGGGTGAAGTCATTGCAGCGTCGAGGTCGACGCCTTTTGAAGGGGGGAGGATGATGAGGACATCCCTATTCCACCACCGTTGTCTCCTACTCCTTTTGATGATGAAGATGTTGCTGTGAAGAAGTCCAATGAGATTAGGATTGGACCAATTATAAGAGCACGTGCAAAGCTATTGGAACAATAGGTGAACTCACTCTTAATTGAATGTGATCTTTTATTTAGTGAGAACTTTATAGTGCCTAAGTCTATGCATCTATGTATGATCAGGTTTGTTCATAACATGAGCGTTGCACGAGGAGATGAGTCGCAGCAAGAAGAGCAAGACTTGATGATCAAGTGCACGAGGAAGGAGAGGGAGGCAGGCGCACCAGGAGATCACCAGAACGTCAAGTCTACATGAGAAAGTCCGTGAGGGTGCACTAGGACAGCCTACGACACGATGTCTACACGTCTAAGGTGTGCCACACTCATGGCCTGCGTGCCAGAATTAGGCCAAACCCATGTATGGATCGGTATGTGCCCGTTTGAGTCTGTTTGGGCCCAAACCAGGTTGGTTTTGGGCCAGGACTTTGTCCAAGACGCCCCATACCCTTTATATACCCCTGGGGCGCCCCCTCTATTAGGTTAGACTATGTTAAACCAACCCCCCCCCCCCCCTAGATCAGCCGAACAGCTTCACACTTTTCTTCTGAACTACGATATTCCTCTTGTGTTTCGCTAAGGATTATCAAATCCCTTCATGTGTGTTTTGCTCTAAAGGTCTGCTACTGAAATTGCTATGAGATATGTCGTTCCATTAGGAATTGGTAGCTCTCAAACCACCGTTGTCGAACGGCTGCTGTGCAAGCGTGTGGTGTTGCAAATATACATAGGGCTGAAGAGCAGCCACGAGTTCGTCAGCTACATACGAGTTATCTCCACGTCGCCATCTTCATCTTCATCAAGCCGCCACCACCATCATCACCTGTTCACTGAGAAGATCGGGCCACCCCTTATCAGACTACGTGTACTCCTTTTCAGGCGAACGTCCAGAAGAAGACCGACTATTCAGAATCTCACCTCTATAATAAAGCTTCCATCTTTCATCCGCAATATCTTGATTGCATTATTAGTTCTTACTTGTTCTCGATTTTAGGTAGGAATTAAGACCCTCGCTGGTCAGGATGATCGTGCATCCACAAGATCAGTAACTCCCGGAGATTTTCCTAGCGATTGCATTGGCGCACGAGCTTTGCATGTGTAGTCGGATCGTCAAGCATGAACTCCACCAACAAATCGAACCATCACCATCTCATCGAAAGATCGGACACCTTTGCCCTATCACTCCTGCATGTAAGAACAAAATACTTTTCCAGAGAAGCTCAGTCCTCTTGCTGATGAGGTGGTATTTTAAATCTTGAAAATAATCTTCTTATTTATTTAGACACTCCCTTTACCTTGTATCACTGATGATCTAGATGGGTATAAGCTTGGAGCTCTTTTTGGTATCTAGTACTAGTTGACTAGTTTGCTTTATTTAAATAATTCACTAAAAGAAATATGGCTCAAAGCATAGGTCACTTGCAGTACACAAAATCACATAGATTTCATGAACTCTATGTGGTGGTGCTTTTTTGTTTTGAGAGCTAGTGCCAGACCTGGAACCAAAAGAGTCCATGTTAACTGTACATACTCTTGAAAGTGCTCGGGTTACGAAACAAATCTCTTTAACATCCTGCAATTCTTGAGCTAGTTCTAATTATTTTCAGGAGTAGGAGAAAATGGAGAAGAAGAGAAGGAGCTGCTCCGGCAACCTCGAGCGACAACGACAACCTAGATGGCCTCCTTGAAGCGCTCAGCTACTAGACGACGGCGGCGCGGTGGTACTAGACGTCGTGCCACCATTGCTTCGGCAATTTATTGCCGCGACGTCTTGCGCCGACCGCCTGCTCTATCCGCATTGGCGATGTCTTGCCGGCGACCTCCTAGTCTGTCCGTGTTGGTGACGTCTTGCCGGAATCCGCCAGCTCTGTCCGAGCCGGTGACATCTTGCTGGCGACCTCCGGCGATGCCCACACCGGCGACGTCGTGCAGGCGACCTCTTGCGACACCCACGCCAGCGACGTCGTTCGGTTCTGTCCGTGCCGACGGCGTCACCTCTTTATTTTTGAATTCCAAAATTGAACCACACACGGTTTTAGTTATTTAACAATGTGCAAAGTCCTACTTTGCTTACAGTTATCTGTAGCTAATCGTATGCTAATGTGCAAAGTCCTACTTTGCTTACAGTTATCTGTAACTAATCGTATGCAAAGCTATATGTATCGCATATGTTTTTCTATTTACAGACCATGTGTGATGGTCTAAAAGAACCATGTGTGACCGGGTGATCTGTAATAGTGTACCTCCACAAGCGGTGGCAACATGTGCCACATGTCATCTGAAAAGTCCTGCCGCCAATACACTAGGGCATGTGGTTATTTATGTCAAAAAATTTCCTAACTTCTGCATGCGAAACCGTACTGGAGAGGCGGCCTCCTGAGCTATGTTTACTATATGTCTAATTTTTTCCATGTTATAATCGCCTCTTGCAAACATATTTGTGACCGTTTGATGCACCACACAATAAGATGATAATATCACTTCGAAGGAAGCATTGTATACAGAAAAGCAGAAGGTACTCAACTATATACAAATGTAACTGAATTCTCGTAGTGAACAAGCTTAAATAAAAGGATTGTAAACCTGCAGTGTGTTGTTCTTGGAAAGCAATTTGGTCCGAAATGAAGAGACAACTACCGTACGTCCATACATATACATAATCTGGACCTACAGTGATACCTAACTCTACAAAGAAAGATTGTGTAGCACGAAGACCATTCTATCGCACTCGTATCTCTCCCTTGTCCTTCCGGAGCTGTTTTGAGTAAGCCGTAGCCTTTGTGTCTCGGGCAGTCTGCTTCCTCCGCCTTGATTGACCGAGAGCTGCCGGATCAAACAACGGTCCCGACCAAGTTTGAGAAGTCCCCTTCTCAATGGGGACTACAGTACTAAAGGAAGCATCCTGGTGCTCATATGTAGGCTCCATATGGCGACATGATCCTAAGGGGTTGCCCATAGCTCCATCCTGATGCGGGGGAGGAAACTTCTCACTTTTGCTCTTGGCATTTGCATGGGTTATCATGCGTCGCCTCTGTTGTTATTGACAAATAATAAATACTGAGCACCATTCACATCATGCAATGTGTAATTTTAATAAATAAATGATGAAAACCATCACAGCTTATAATTAACAGGAATAATCTGCTGTGAAAATCATATATAATTTAGACTTACATCTAGATTTGCTTGAAGCTCTGCGTTAGCCTCTGGCGCTGGCCCTGCCCTATGAGACCGATCCCGGGTTCGAGTCTGTTTTGCTACCTCTCCTTTGGCTGAAGCAGCTCTTAGCCTGAATAATAGCAATAATCACAACTGATGCTGATAAAATGCAAAAATAGAAACATGCAACATCATGAACGGTCCACTAAAATCGAGTAGACAGATTAGTTGATAGTTATACATGGCTCTATTTCAAGGCGTCTCTGTGAATGCACAAATATTCCCATGCAAGTTGCAAAAACATTTCACGCGACCAAGCTACTTCCCAACAGTAAAGACTGACCACAAACTGGAAACAGTAGGCAGTTTGCAGCCAAACACAGAATAATGTGAGTGACATATCATTCCTCCATTTTTACTCCAAGGGATAGGAAAATATGGTTAGCTAAAAAGTGATGTGACCCCGTCTTAACTAGAACTTCTCAATTTACCCATGAAGCAGATAAGAAGAAATATCGTAGGTGGTATATATTGTGTAACTGGCTTGTATAAACTGTCAAGTTTACAAACATGGGTAACATGGCACATATAGTATCATGGCCATATGCATGTGAACACAAAATTTCCTATTTCATTATGAAGTAATAGTACGCTACAAAGGCCACTATCAGCACAAAAAGATGTTGGATAAATAACAATGCACCGGAAAATGATCAAAACACTTGCATGCAAGTCCAGTGAAAAAAGGACAGGGTAAATGAACACACCTTCTAGCCTCTTCATCTCTTAACTTAGCATCCATCTCCTTGCTTGGTGGATATGTTGGCAAGCTTGATGGATCACATGCAAAAGGCTCAGATGCAAAGAACTACAAAGCTCACCAGTATTAGAAATCAGTAGATAACAATAACCTTATTTTTATTTTTTTTGAAGAAGTGAGCTAGGGAAGTGGATGTACAACCCAGCCCACCCAGATTTAAGTCCTCAAGAATAAAGATTTGGGTTCTTGTTATTATTAAAAAAATGCCATAAGGGCTTCCCTACCGCTAGAGATGCAAGTGGGTCACGTCACTAGGGTACCCTCTACCCTCTGTAGATCAAAAAAGTGAACTAACTTTTTCAAAAAAATTGATGTCATTGAAAATTTTAGTTCATTTTGCTGAGCTAAAGAGTGTAGAGGGTACCCTACGTTTAACCCACTTGCATTTCTATCTACCGCAGTCATTCAAAAAAAAAAACCTTAGAATTTGTGTCAAAAGCGAAACTGAAAAAGAAAAATCATGCGAGAGTATACCAAGGATAGAGCAGATATTGTTGACGGAATAATAGATTCCATAAGATAAAACACGATACTGAATCTAAATTCCTTTGTCATGGACATAATATTAGAGGCCAAGCTTAAGCAAAGTATACCTTAATTTTTTAGCTTTAGTATGTTGCAAAGAGAACATGCCATGCTTGCTTCAAATAACCATTTACTTCTATTCAGAAATAGATGACATCCTAAAATGCGCACATTCAAAGTTCTAACTTTGATTTGCTACTGATACATAATGAGTTTTTGGATTCTCAAGCAAAATACCATCACCAGATTTCCCACTAAAAATAAGTTCATAATATTACATAACATATTCGTCTGAAAAATAACGGCCAAAGCTATGCGCTGGCTGCTGGAGACCATGCAAAACTAAAACGACACGAGGGAGAACCATATTTTTACGAGCTGAAAAAATTGTATTACTGAATCCTATTGCAACTTCATCTTGTCATTCAACTTTCTGCGAGATCCCAGTTTTCCGAAGTTAAGGCCCTTAATTATATCAGCAGGTGGGCCAGACCATACATGTGAATGGAAAAGATATTGCATTTCTTAGACAGATGCTTCTCTGGGAACCAAAACAGATTGAGGACCTTGAGTGGTTTCTCTGGCCTTAAAAAAATTATGGTCCTCAATTAGACCTAGACTTAAAGCTATAGGGTTGTAATTATATTTCCCTAAATCTCAAATTATCAACTGTTCTTCAATACATGCATTTATTACCCTACATGTATTGGCATTTCTCAAGTAGGATTTGATAACTTGAAATACTCAAAGAAAAATCACAATAATCACCACCAGTATACTGAAAGCGGGTCACAAAGTTAAACCAGCAGTTAAGAAACTAGATCAAGTCCTTACAAAAAGACAAAAGGTAACCATGACTTTTATTTATACTACGGAGATAGATAGCCATTACAAAGATCCTAAAATGCTTTATGATGACACACTATCATTGTGTATAGACCTAAGCTCTCGAGAGCGAAGGTGGGGATGTGGCATGGCACCGTACAGGAAGTGGATATGGTTTGGTGTAGGCTAACCTCCCTTTTCTTGGGTTATCATGTAAAGTCAATGGAATCAGCAACTAACATGAAGTGAGAATCAAGGAATAAATAAATACACAGGATTACAGGAACAGGAAAAACATGGGATTGGATGTTATGTACTCTTGAAATCCTATAGGATCAGAAACTACATGAATTAGCATCAAGAAATTGTCGCAAGAAGTTTGAGTGGATACAATATTTCCTCCAAGATAGATTGCAAAGGAATCCTTAAGAAAAACCTACACAGGAAAAAAAATGGAATCATCCTTCAAGTATGCTACGAAATTCCTTTGAACCAAAGAAGCCCTTATCCACCTTTGTAAGATGGTGATAGTGCCAACCTGACATGACATCTAATTATGTTGTGGACTCCTTTTAGGATTGGAGATGCAAGAGATGTCCCAAGTCAGAAGCAGAAGCAGACCCATGTTCCAAACTTCCAGCTAGTGGTAGTCCTTCTGCAGTCCAGGCAGGCACAGATGCTTCAGAGAGTCCAGGCGGAGCAGGTGCAGATACAGCAAAAGATTTGGAGACCCAAGTCTGAGCAAAAGTAGAAAGCCCAGTCTAGCAGGCACAGATGCAGCAAAAGATTTGGAGACCCAAGTCTGAGCCAAAGTAGAAAGCCCAGTCTAGCAGGCGATGCACCGGGACTTCAGGAAGTAAGTGTTCATATTGGGATATGGCTTGATTACATAGGAATGAATTGGTGTTCACGAGTTACAGTCAGAGTACAAGTCAATTATTAAAACATGCAGCTGCATGTGTAAGTTTTCAATCAATAGATCTTGCACAAATACTAGTTAGAGCTTTGTCGCCCTTGGCACACCAAGACTAGTATGGGTTATTGTGTTCCCCTAGACAAGAAAAGCTTGTCACCCACGATCTCCTTTGCCCCTCTCTCAAGTTCCACAGAAAACAAGCCATAACAACTCCATATTAAGTTCTCCCAGTAGAATGATAAGGAAAATATACAAACATACTTCACTTTGCAATGCAGCTGTGGCAGTTTGACGCTCAGCCGGATCAATTGCAAGCAGAGTTTCAACCAACGACAAAGAAGATGAAGGAAAATCTTTAAATGTATCTCTGATGCAACGCTTATAGGGCTGCTGAGGTTTAAATATCGTAGCATGTGGCAGTTTTGACTTCTTCCAATATTCCTCCGAGGGGGAACCACAAAGCTTGAAAATCTTGTGCAACTGTTCTACCTGATTTACAAATATAGTTAGGAACCAATAATCATGGCAAGGCAAAACATAACAAATAAACACACAGATGAGTCAGTCTAGATTCCAGTTGAATTATGATCAGGATATGTGCTTTGTTCATCTCAAAGTCTGAGTTTGCAGTAGTTTGAACACTCTGCTCACGTTACGATCAAATAGATTTACAGAAATAAGCAAAATACATGGTGCCCAACCATCTCATCAACATTATCAAGTAGTCCCATATTTAGGAAACTAGCAAGAGCTCTACGTTTTCATAATAGGAAACAGAAGTTCATTACAATATACAGTGCTCACAGCACACTACATGGTCTCTAGTTGAATGTTGTGGGGCCAGCCGTAGGGTGTGAAATTATTTTCCATGGAGGAACCAAACGAAGAGTCAACATTTAGTTTCGGTGTCCGCCTTCCAAATTTTGGCTTGTTTGAAAGCAGTGAAGGCTCCACTAAATTGTATACTATATGCTGACTATGCGGTATATTCCCTGTTGCTTGTACAACGCCAAGTCCGGGACGCCTGCTTGAAGATGAACTTGCTGTATCATGTCCAAAGGCTAAAGCCTGAAGGTATTCCAGGAGCTGTGAAACATTATAAAATCTCACAACCAATCTAATCCGGTCATCATCCTGGAGCTCCTTGGAGACGGTTATGTTTTTTCTTGTGGCGACTGCGAAAATGTTTGAGCAGCGGTTCTTCAAATTTTCTTGATGAAGTACTCCCAACTCCCATATTATACGATCCCCTTATAAATTTAAAATTTCTAAATATTAATATGGGATTTTTGATCATGTTGCTGGGCAATATATTGTGGGCAGCGAAGTACTGGGTCTACTTTATGATTTTATGACTAGTTCCAATAGGTTTCTTGTAATTAAATGGTATTTTGAATAGAGACAAAAGGATAGTATTGTGGCAAGTGGCTCTTCATTATTCTTTTCATGTCTTCCATTCGTCTAGCATATCATAATTCTAAAACACAACAATTTCATGCAATTGGCCTAACAGAAAAAAACTACGCCATTTTTTTTGGCAAATATGATAAGATTTCAGTAGAAAACTACTGCAAGCACTTCAAAATATCTGAAAGAAGGGAATACAAGCTACTCTAAATGGGTCATATGAAGAAAGCAAAGATACCCACCAATAGGGAGATAAACATTAAGGTGTTCAATGTCTAACCACGCAAACATGTTCACACAGTTCAGAAAAATGGAGGGGTGAGCATCGCGCTTGCAGCTAATTGTGAGCACTCCACTTGCACTACTTATGTGATTCAGTACTACAAAATATATTGCACTCAGGGAGGGAAGGGAGGAGGGGTCAGTAACAGGTATAGTTGAAAGAGCATCTTATTTTAATGTTAAAAGGCCCATCCATGTTCACTAGCAGAAGTTTCATTAAGTCATGCTTTCAAGCACTAACAACAGTACCTTACAAACTATATAGAGCAATAAAGCAGGCATATACGATTAAGTCACCATATTGCTCAACATCTTTAATGAATGACAACGGCATGGTCACGAATCACTATTTTCCAAAACATAAAAAATGAAATGTAAACTATTAGACAACATAGAGAACAAATGTCCTCTGGGGAAACCTAGTCTATACCTCTATACCTATTTAATAATTTTAATAATAAAGGACATAAGGTTTCCATGGTTCGTTCGTCCAACACTTTTTTGAACTGATTTACCCTCTCAAAAATATATTTATTACCCCTCTGCCACCCGTAAGTTAAAAAACGGTTCGTCTGTTATTTGGTTTTTTGTTCCGTTCGAACTCCTGATCCAACACGCACGCCAGTCAAAGTCTCAGATAGTTCCAATCGAGCACGGCCCTCTACCGAATCCCATCATCTGTTACCTTCATATGTCTTGCTGGTCTAGAAAAACGAAACTGATGTTGTATTGTACCCCAATCTCAGTCTCAGTCTCGCTGGCCCGGATCGAGCGGGCCTCGCTCCCGTCACAACGGCAGCCATAGCCGGAGCTCGTCGGTCATGGAGAGGTCCACGATGTTCTTCCGGAGCACTGCCCTCGACTCTGACTCACACCACGACTGCGGAGGCGACCCCGGCCATCGTACCGGTTCATGTAGTTTGCCCGACGCGATGCCGGCACAGAACCGCCGCCGGAATCCAAATCCAAATCGGGGGAGGAGCAGGGAGAGGAAGAAGAAGAGATGAGAGGGGCAGAGGCCACTCCTCTACATGCGCACCACTATGCTGGCGAGGTGCGTCCTTGCTGCGGCATGCGCGGAGCAGATCGATGGGGACGTGGTGCCTCGCTGAGCACCGGACTCCATCGTGGCGAGACGACCAGCGACCTGACCTTTCACCGCCTCTACCTCGCTGCCGCGCCTTCCTCTATGGTGGCCGCAGCCTGTTGATGCTTAAGCTGCCGCCTCGCAACCTGGCCACCTCCTCCTCCTGGCCACCGACAGGATGAAGTTCGTCAGGTACGGCTCTACCTCCGATAGGTTTTGCTCTGCCGCTCATCTTTGATTTCTTTAGTGCAATCTTCCATCAGATTCGGTCCTGAGTTTGGCGTTGGCTTTGTGCTCGTGCTCGGTATTTCAGTGAGCTAGCTGGATACAGCTGCCAGCATCTCTGTGGAATGACAGGCTCCCGCAGCTGGGCAGGACGCTGGACAGACCATTAAGGTTTCTCTTTCGTCCGTCACAGTTCGTTCATCCGTCCATTTTAGTTCGTTCATCCGTCGCTCGCCCATACAAGCCGCACGACGACTACCGGTTGGCTTTTTTCTTCCCACCCCGATAAATCCTCTACTCGACCTGCACGAGTCTCTGTACAAGGAATCTGGCAACACAATTACCGGCGTAATCCCAACGCCCTGCAAGCGATCTACAGAGGGTCCAAAGTGCAGTCGAATTTCTGAAACTTAGATGCAGCCTAGAGTGCAGTCCAATTTAAGCCTGCGGAGGAGAGCGCCATGGCGGCACAGCCGGCCATATCCCTTCAGGCGCATGCGTCCTCCCTCGAGTTCGCATCAGGCGACCCACCACACTGCTGCCCTGTTAATAGTGTGACGCGCCTTGGTCTGAAGCAGGGGAAGAGGAGGCTAACCAGTCTTCAATGGCTCGGCGAGCTCCTTGCCGGTGAAACACGGGGATTATGCACACCTCCTTTTTTTCAGCTATTTCCGTTTGCATCTAATCCTGCCTCACCAGTAAGCCCACAACCCTGCATATCTCATTGAGCCACTGCATGATAGCGCCGGCTCCCTCTGGGATCCACCCGCTGGTGAATGAAGTGGTTTTTTTAGGGAGATTGAGGTGGTTTTATTTGTGTTTTTGTCCCCATCTCCATGCCTGGCACTTGACTGGAAAAATTTCAGTTAGGGGTCCTTCTGTTGACATGTTCAGTTTGCATGGAAGCACGAATGTCTTCTTCTCTTTGGCAACATGTGCTACTTTTTCACCCAACGTTTCAACCAATGGATCAGGGAATAATATCCACTACTATAAATTTATTGCTACCTAAAAGATGGACAAAGGTCAATCTGATGACATGGCTATATTTACATTTAAATTACACCGATATCTTTATTTGCAATTTAAGGCCTTCCAGTCTAGAGTCGGCTTAGGGTTATTAAAATTACAAGATCACTCTTTATGCATCACTTCTTACTTATTATTTGAATAATCGAAGTACTAGATTAGAAACTTTTATTATGTGTTATTCGAGAGAATGGATCACAATCTCGAATCAACCATTGTTGAGGATTTTGATAACCGACTTTAAAAAGCAAGGTTAATGTTCCAAATTGAGTGCCCTGAGGTTAGACAAACGTTGATTCAATTGGACTTGGTTATAAGGACAGGAGTCGCCATTCGTTAATCCCGGTGCAACGCACGGACATGCTACTCCAAGGACGGCGGTGATTCCCACGCTACAACCATGGTCGTCGTCCAGCTCGAGGAACCAGTGGAGCACGGCCGGAGGCGGCATCTCCTTCACCTGTCCAGAAATTTTCTTGAGAGCCTGACAGGCAAGAGGGCCCAAGCAAAAGCGTTTCTCTCTTCGTGCGTCCTAATACGCTTTGGTAATTCCACCTTTACGTCTTCCTATGTCGCGGTGCGGCCTCCCACCGAATACTATATTACGGCCTATGCCACCGGTAAGTGGAAAAACACTGTTCGAGGTGCCCTCTCTCTTCGACGCAACAACACAAGGCAGGCGAGCCGAGGCAGGACTTTGCCGCCTCTGCCGACTTCCCGGCCGGCGCCAATCTCAAGAGCCATGGCAGATCCCGTGTCGCCCCTACCTCTTGCCGTGCGCTGCCGACGGGCCTCCACCGGTGTTCGTGCACCAGGCAGGCCCAGCCCTGGGGCAGGGCGGGAGGGGCAGCCGCCCCAGGCCCATGGCTAGTAGGGGGCCCGATTTAATACGTATTCTTTGATGTTAGTACATGGTTAGCAAGGCCAAGAGTAAAAGCAGTTGACCAGGTCTAGATCTAATCAAAGCCCACGATTACCTATACCTACCGAATAACCTACGAGCAATCAGCGCCGCCCCGTGTTGGCTATCGTCTTCTCATCTCCTTTCCCAAATCAATTTCTCCCTTGCATAGCTACTTTTACGGCGCCACCAATTAGTAGAGCAGTACGTCAATGTGAGAGGTGCATCAAGAAAGAGAATTTGGGAGATAATATAGCACAATAGATTTCATCTGCTTTTGCTTTTGGTGCAGCCGTGACCATCAGGGATTGTTCATCACATCCAGATCCGGCCACATGCGCATTTCCAGGTGCATCTGCTCATTCATAAACCAAGTTAATTTTTATACTATTGTGAGGTACTATTATGTGTGGACGTGCCTTTTTGGTCCCAGATTTGATAATCTATAAAGCTGCTATGGAATATTTGAAGTAGTGAATATTGCTATCTGTATTTTAAAATAAGTATCATAAATTTTTCCGAATTTGTATGTATCTACACACTAAAATGTGTCTAGATAAATGTGAATGTAGACAAATCTGTGGAACTTATTTGGAACGGAAGGAGTACTGTGATACTTAATGTTATATGTTTTGATTTCAAAGTTATATATTGAATTTTGTTTTCCTAGATATTACATGCACAAATCAATTTCAAGCGGTATGCGGCCCGGTAAAACTGCACACCAAGCAATCCGTCGCGAGCGGTCTGCGCACGTGCTTGTGATGACGTCTCGCTGACGGCACGACGTCGATCACTTATAAATAGTTTTGCACATAACAAGGGACGTGAATCCACTAGACAAAAAAAGCCACATAATTTTGCACTTCATATGTTAAGGGGGCCACATATTATTGTCTCGCCCCGGGCCCCCGAAATGCCAGGACCGGGCCTGGCACCAGGAGAGACTCCCGGAGGAGGTCAAGGCCCGACCAGCCATGCCCCCACGCTCCCTCTTCTTCTTCCGACGCAGCGACGCTGCTGCTGTGCCTAGAGGCCGCGCTGCACTGATACTATTGGGGGCTGGCGACATGTAGCTATGGTGCGAGAGTAGGAGGTAGGAAACGGGGAACATCGGCCATGGGGGTGGGGGCATGAGGTTGAGAGGAGGCGAGACCATGGCGTGAAGAGGAATCGGGCGGAGGGGAGTGGACGACGGATATCCCAAATCTTTTCATTAATCTGGATCCCAAATCCGGAGAATCACACAGAGGACACTATAGGTCAGACAGTCTTCTGGTAGTACCAGTAGCATACAAGATTGTGAGCATTTAGAGGCTTTCTTTGAGGTTCCCGTATTGCGAAGTTGTGTTACAGATTTTGGATCAGCAATGCTAATTGCTAACGGTGAGCTCATCACAATGGCCTAAATATGCTTCATGCTTACTACCTGGCTGTGGAGGAAGTTTGTCAAAGTATGGATTTTTTATGAGCAAATCACTCTTTTCTACTCAATTAAATTTATATGCATCTTTCATTGGCCTCAATTAAAAAAATTGTTGGTCGGCAAATTAACTATTTGCAAACAATACGATATCAATGATGTTCACGCCATGGATGAGGTATATTGTTCTATCAAATTATTGTGAAATTGACAAAATTAAAAAACAATAAGCACTATTTATCTGCTGTTGCGGCTATGGCGGTAGGAGAGGGCAGCAACTAACGGCCTTAACCTGCTATTTTAAAGCTTTAGCAATATCAAACCATCCGCAACATATTTATGATGTAAGGCAATTTAAAGTGCTTGGTCTAAATTGCTAGATTTATTCATAGGGCTAGCAACATGCTGTCATTTTGACCGACTCCATGAAACTGTATCCATAAGATTCGAGGGCTAAATAGATAGTCTTGATTTGTTTTGGACAAACTTAAGAGACCAATTTATGGTATTTGTATGTAGGCTTAAATTTATTCGGCTGTGGCAACGCACGAGTATTGTTTTCTAAGGAGAAAATTCTATGCTCGTTTTTCTTTATTTATCAACACTACATGGCTGATGATAATGAATGAGTAGGTTCATATATTTCGACCTGTACGTAGTCCATATTAAAATATCTAAAAAATCTTATAATTTGGAATATACTTATAATTTGAAACAGACTAATATTTTAAATGCAAATTTGAAGTTTCCTAGCTATGATAATACAACAACAACCTGCTTTGTATACCTCCGTGACTTGGATTATTTTCCCGTTGCAACGCACGGGCATTTTTGCTAGTATACTAGTCAATACCACAATATATTGTTCATGAGCACAAGTTGGAATTTTTGCTTACCTCTCAAGATATTGCCATAGGTTTGACAGTAACGGCATGACCGGCCAGGATTTACAGCACATAACATAGATAGTACTATACAAGATTTAGATATTATTCAAACTAACCTCGGTGCGCCCGGGCATGATGGGCTTCCCATACAAGAGCTCTGCCAGAATGCACCCGGCACTCCATAAATCTATACCCACACCATAATCTGTCGCACCTAATAATAATTCAGGTGGTCGGTACCACAGGGTGACCACACGACTCGTCATCGGCCGCTTGTGGTGGTGGTCAAAGAGTGCTGCCAGTCCAAAATCTGCAATCTTAAGAATCCCATTATTATCCAACAACAAGTTTGAACCCTTGATGTCCCGATGTAATACATTATTGCCATGGCAATGCTCAAGCCCTGACAAGAGCTGGTGCATATAACATTTTATCTGCAACAAGTGCATTAGCATCAAATTCATAATAATCCACCAAGTAACTTCCCCCAAAGCAAAAGAGCAAGCAAGAATTGTACACCTGTGGCAGACTAAACATGACTTGAGGGCTTGCTGCAAGACCAGCAAGGTCATGCTCCATGTACTCAAACACCAAGTAGAGGCTACATGACATCCTGGAGGTCACTAAGCCCTCCAATTTTATCACGTTGGGGTGGTCAAGCCTCCTGAGGATCAGGATCTCCCTGGCCATGAACTTGACGCTCTCAGGCTCTAGGTTGTCGAACCGGACCTTCTTCAACGCCACTATGCGGCCTGAGACAGTATCCTTCGCCCGGTAGACGTTGCTGTAGGTGCCCGAACCTATCTAAGGGAACAAAAGAAGTAAAATTAGAACTCGTCGGTCACATCATAGCAACACGTCGAATTTCGCAGCTTTCGGGAAAGGTGATACCTTGTTGAGCTTCTCGAAGGTGTCGGCGCGGCGGGGTGTCCACCCTCGGAGAGCCTCCCCAGCGACGGCGACTAGCCAGGGAGGCCATCCCGCGGCTAGCTGCTCGGCGGCGGCGGGAGCGGGGATGCACCCCTGCCTTGGCCCCATCCGTCGGCCGAGCCGACGTCGCGGCCTCCCGGGGGAGTTTTTACCATCGACGCCAACAGAGGCGGTCGCCGGGGAACCTTTGGTGGGCGCAGGCTTTGGGGACGCCCTCTCCTTCTTCCCCGCCGTCCTCGGGGAGGCGCGGCCGAAGACGCAGCCCATATCTGTCCACTAGTTAGACAATACCCAGGCTTCTAGAGGGGCATCTGGACTTCCGCTACGGGTCGCCGGAGAGGGGCGGCGCCGAGAGGGAGTGAGGCGAGGGGACAGGGCCACACGGGAGGCGGAATCAATCAATTGATCAACAACCAGGAGGTCCGTGTGTGGTGTGAGCGGATGAACATTTAATATGTCACGTAGCGGCGGGGCTGACCGGTGGGCCCAAAAAAGGGTCAGAGGGGGTCAACAGCTGGCGTAAGGCGAACTGCGATGCATACCAAAGTTTTTGTTGAACGCAGGCCACAAGACGGAGATGTCTTCTCAAAAAAAGACACGGAGATGTCGCGGACCACAAGACGGGTCACATTATGTTATTATCTGAGTACTAGTTGAATGTCCGTGCGTTGCTACGGACCATCCACTTTCTAAGGGTCGATTTCGCCTTTCTCATGTCAGGTCTTCTGTCAAATTAGCCAATTGTATCGGATATGTCTCTCATGCGCTTGTCTCCACACATATCTCAACACGTCTCTATAAAAAACGTACAAATATACATGATAATGGAATCCACAAGTTTTGCCATGCTCATCCCTTCTTTAACCTTTAGAGTTCAACCGATTCCCTGGTGAGAAACGAGCACTTTCCATGGACGACAAGTTCCACCTGTGCCTCCACCTACCCGTTCCCTGCGGCGAAGAAGAGGCTATCACTTTCTCATTGTCGTCCCACCCTGTACATGTTTGAGTTGACAGATGCATGGTGTGTGTGGTATATTAGACAACGGGGACGTCGGATAAGGAGGAGATGGAGCAAGCATCAAAGATTTGCATGACGGAGCGAGGGTCGTCTTTACTGCCCCAAGCGACATGCTCATCTACCTTCAACAACTGGGCGTCTAGGCTAAGAGCTATGGCCTCCTTCCTCAGTCGGGTAGCATGTTCGTTGCTCGCCAAAAAAGTTTTAACGCTGACGCTAGTATCGACGTGACCCGACGGGCTACTAATGGATTGGAGACATGCCCATCGTCGGGGTTCTAGTCATGTGCTCGTAATTTTTCAGTCTCATGTACTCCCTCCACTCCGATTCGACGTCTATATGGCACTGCTGCTGCCAGTCACGTTGATTAAACCGGTAGAGAGATAGTATTCTTTTTAATTGATTGAGAGTCTAAATCCTAAAGTACTCGACCGTTTGTAGACGTGTAAATATTGTGACTCTTAATTTTTTTGACGATTGTGACCCTTGAATTAGAAGCAGAGTGTAGACATTCTATTATTAAGTACTATTCATCTACATTTATGTAAGGTGTAGCCTACATGCCAGTGATTTTTCAGACCAATCTCGACTTCATTGCATAGCATCTGGATTACAGTCCTTCTTGACAAGAGATTCGGAGGTTACAAACAACTTTCAGTCAAAAACCTAAAGAATTGTTCACTGTAGCATTAGCAACCATACTATGAAATACACTATTGCACTATGTTTTCACAAAAGACAGGGACATAACCTCCTCCGCCGAGCTATAGCAATCTAGTTTATACTGATCTCTAGACATAAAATCTATGATATTTTTCTCTAAAGTATAATCAGACTTGGTCTTTTCCGTAAGCCATTGATTATGCATTACTAATTTCTGAAGAAACTGCAGTTGTACCTTCCTGCATGCATGAGTTGTGCCCTTCTCGTTTTGAATATTAGCATTGATCAGTTTCAGATCTTGGGCATAGATTTGCCCTTCTGCAGACTGCCGTGCTCGCTTTGCTACTCTGGTCATCATCGCCGATTGAGTTCAACATCTTCGCGAAGTGATCAGCCATTCGAAAGGCAACTTCAGTCACCTTTCAGAATTCAGATCAATGTTCTCCATGATAGGTTAACCACTGAATCATTAGGATAGTGCCTCGTGGGCTAGTTAGGTCAGGCTAACCGCATAACTCATTGCAACCATGTTGAATAGTACAATTGAGAAAAGTGAGGTGGTGCCTGTTCCAGGAGTGTGTTGATTGTGTATTCTAAGAATACAGTACGTCACTACATATCACCATCACCATGTCATTTTTCTTTCGGGGAAACAGACTTGGCCAAACTCGTACAATTCTCGCTGGATCTGATCTGGCAAAGCCATACGTCCAGCGAGGCTATTCCTTGTCTGAACTGGACGGCACTTCTGCAGGTTTGCTGCATACTACGCGCTATGCATCACTCCCACCATGTGCAAAAAGCGACCTGGTCCCTGCCGGTGTTCCGTGTGGACTTTCCATGCTGGTTTGAGGCAAATTCAATGTTTCCCCGCCACAGTAGCATATTTTTTGACAAAATCTGTCCATTTGGTCAAACTAATGTCTTATCTAACCCCTCGGCGAAACTATTTTGAAATTTAAGCACACGGTTCGGCGCCAGCAAGGATGGAGCCCAAATTATGCATGTCGCCGCCAAGAATTTTCAGCACAAAATGGCTCAAGGGGTTCGGTGTCATTGCTATGGGCGCCTACCTCACTTTGACACTGTTCCTACTCCAGTGCCAGCCTCGCTTGGCACAAACCTAGGGGTCAGATTCCGAAATAGTTTCGCTGGGAGACCAAATAAGACATTAGTTTCGACTAAGGGTCAGATTTGTCAAAAACAAATACCACAATCGTTGCTGAAGCCTGCAGCTGCAAGAATATATTCTCAGATCAAGTGCTGATGGCATGACAAAATGATTCTGGAAGGCATCATGACAACGCTCGAGCAGAATCTTTCCGAGTGTTGGCAGGGACCGGCGCGGCAGCCACTTGGCATTGGCAAGAGCTATGTAACGTCAGTCAATGTATCCCCATAAGACGGTGACTGGTTCTGCTTAAACAAGGAGCACTTAGCTTTGTCCCGTTTCAGCGTCTGGCCTCCTTGTGGCAAAATAGAATAACGTTCAACATGTACCATCTGTCTTTTCTTCAGCTAATGGAAGAGAATCTATTAGAATATTACGACAAGTATCAATCATATATAGTACCTTTGCACTGAACTTCTTGATGGTATTGCAGCTTCAGGCAAGAAGAGGCACCAGGTGGCCAAGATGACTGCCGGTTTCCAGCTTGGTGTGATCGGGTCTCTCACGCTATCTGTGGCATCATCGGTCGCCATTGTCATCTGTAACAAAGCCCTCATCAGCACCCTTGGCTTCCCGTTCGGTACGTAATACATACACCTCTGTAGTTTACCAGCACTGCATCACAGGTTATCAGCATTGCGTGATACGGAATTCCAGTTCGCTGCTTACCAGCCATTAATCCTTCCTTGTGCAGCTACAACATTAACAAGCTGGCATCTCATGGTGACCTTCAGCACCCTCTACGTGGCACAGAGCATGCACTTCTTTGAGCCCAAGGCCATTGATGGACAGACGGTGGTGCTGTTCGGGCTGCTGAATGGCACCTCGATTGGCCTTCTCAACCTTAGCTTAGGGTTCAACTCCATTGGATTCTACCAGGTCGGTGCTCTTGTCATTTTGTTTCCTTCCTTGAGATACGATGCAAAAGATACTAAGATTCGGCATGCTCTGCAGATGACAAAGCTGGCCATCATACCTTTCACAGTACTGTTGGAGACGATCTTCCTGAAGAAAAGATTCAGGTAACAAAAATCGCAAGGAGTACTGCAGACCAAAAGATTTGCCCTTCTGCAGACTGCCGTGCTCGCTTTGCTACTCTGGTCATCATCGCCGATTGCTAGCTGAAATAGTTTAACACGCCCTTGGATCAAGATGCGGAAGGCACATGGCTGGAATCACGATAGTTGAATGCGACGAAGATGAGATCCTCCGCCAGGTTCCCCCGCGTATCCTTCTTGGCTTCTTCACCGGCACCTCGTTGTCCCGGTCTCTCCATCCCCGCCTCTCCACCGATTGAGGTCAGAACAGCCGCCCTGAGCATCTGTGGGGTGCGCTAAGGAGGTCCCGGGCGCCATCGGCGATGGCAGTAGCCTGGGATCGACCGGCGCTGCAGCGGCCGGATCTCCTTGCGAATCTAGTTCCTACTCCTATAGCTTCGCCCCGCTTCCAATTGCTAGCTCCTCGTCGCGGCCGTCCCCGCCTCCACGAGATCCCAGTGTCCCGGCTGCCCCATGCTACTCGATTCCCCTGCAGCGGAGTTCGAATCGGAGGAGGGCGATGTGGGTTGCGGATGCTCCGTTATAGGACCGGTCACCGACCGATTTTTTTACGTACCGGACGGACGGGTCGATCTTTTTGACGGACGAAGAGATACTGGTTTTTTTACGTACCACGGTTTTCTAACCATCACGTCATCAAGCCGTATTATTAATAGAGATAGTCTGACGTCCATACAGGATTATAACTTACTATAGAGAAGATTATTTTGACTGATCTTTACCTCATAGCACATCCTATCCGGTAACAGCTAGTAAGACATTTTTACCCTAGTGGATCCGGCTGCTCTCAGTCCTTGCCAGCACGTCACAGTAAAAAATTTAGTGGGGTACGCATCGATTTTAGTGGGTAGGCAAAATATTCAAGTTAGAAACTCATATGGGGTGGCCCGATCTTCTCATGAGCGATGCGATGTGATTGATATGGGGTGGCCCGATCATCGTGAGCGTCGTGATGATGATGATGGCAGCGGATGATTATCGGGGATAAATTGGTATCAACGATGAATTCTCCTCGCTTGAACCATGATACCAATGCAATAGCCCTCAAGCCCTGTAGGATATTCATAACTCCACACACTTGCGCACGTAGCCGTCGACCATGAAACGGTAGTTTGCAATCTAGTAATTCCTAGTGGAACAACAGATCACACTAAATTTGCAGCAGTATCTCACCAAATCCAGACGAATTGGTACAGAGGAATTCAGATGAAAGCTTACAGCAGTTCAACGAAATATCTTTAGTCCAAACATGGTCTAACCCTAATTGAGGGGGTGCCCAGGGGTACTTATAGGTGACCGGGCATCCTCAGCGTTGACCTGGCCCAAAACCAGTCTGGTTTGGGCCCAAACTGACTCGATTCGACTCAAACGGGTACATACCGACCTATATAGGGGTTCGGCCTAATTTTGGCACGCAGGCCATGTGTGTGGCGCGCCTTAGACGTGTAGACATCGTGTCGTAGGCAGTCCTAGTGTGCCACCACGTTCTCGTGCTCATGCAGACTTGATCTCCTTCACGTGGTGATGTCCTCCATGCTTGTGGCGTCAGCCTCCCTCTCCTCCCTCACGCTCTCTTGCTTGATCACCACGTCGTGCTCCATGTGTTGCATCTCCTCGCTCCCTTGAACCCCTTCTTCTCCAATGAACCTGATCATACATATGAACAAAGACGTAGGTAGCATAAAATTCTCATTATAATAAATATCAGATTCAATGAGGAGTGAGTTCACCTGCTGTTGTAACAACTTAGCACGGGCTCGAGTAATTGGTCCAATCCTAATCTCGTCATTGGACTTATCTTGAGCAGCAACAATAGGATCATCAATAGTAGGTGGAGATGGCTGTGTAGTAGGGATATCCTCATCATCCCCCCCCTTTAAAAGGCGTCGACCTCGACGCTCCAAGGTCATCTCCATCATATGGTGATAAATCAGCAACGTTGAAACTGTGGCTAACACCACCAAACTCAGCAATAGGAATATCAATCGAGTAGGCATTATCATTGATCTTTGCAATCACTCTATAGGGACCAGCACCTCGGGGCCTCAACTTGGAACGCCTAAGCAAAGGAAATCTATCCTTGTGCAGGTGCATCCATACCATATCGCCGGGCTAAAAAAGAACATGCTTTCTGGACTTGTTGCGAGCAGCAGCAGTATTCTTCCCTTTCTTCTCAATAGCCTCTCGAGTATTCTCATGAATTTTCTTCACAAAATCGGCTCTCTTTGATGCCTACATATTAACTCTCTAATGCAATGGAAGAGGCAACAAATCTAGTGGTGTAATGTTTGAAGCTATACACCACCTCAAACGGACAAAGCTGAGTAGTAGAATGTACCGCTCTTCTGTATGCAAACTCCACATGCGGCAAACAATCTTCCCACTCCCGTGGATTTTTCTTGATCATAGTCCTCAGCAACTGTGACAAAGTTCTATTCACCACCTCGGTTTGGCTATTAGTTTGGGGATGACATATTGTGCTGAACAACAGCTTTGTTCCCAGCTTTCCCCATATGGTCTTCCAGAAGTAGCTCATAAACTTGACGTCCCTATCGGAAACAATAGTCTTGGGCACTCCATGCAAGCGTACAATATCCCAGAAAAACATGTTAGCCATATCGACGCATCGTCGATCTTATGACATGCAATAAAGTGTGTCATCTTAGAGAATCTATCCACTACCACAAATACAAAATCATGACCATGTTTAGTTTTTGGCAATCCTAGCACAAAATCCACACTAATATCTTCCCATGGTGTAATAGGTGCGGGTAGTGGTGTATACAAACCGTGAGGCTTCAGCTTGGACTTGGATGTGTTGCACACAATGCAGCGCCGCACATACTTGTCCACATCCCGCCTCATCCTGGGCCAAAAGAAGTGATCAGCTAGCATGAGCAATGTCTTCTCACGCCAAAAGTGACCCATCAAACCACTAGAATGTGATTCCTGCAATAAGAGCAAACGCAAAGACGACTCCGGAACACATAGTTTGTTAGCTCAAAATAGAAACCCATCATGTATGTGATACTTCTCTCAGGCGTTTTTAAAAGCACATAAACGATATGGTTCAGCAAAATCATGATCGGTTGCATAAAGCTCACAAATACTCTCTAAACTAGGAATATTAATATCAAGTTGTGTCAATAACATATTCTTCCGAGAGAGAGCATTAGCAACCACATTATCTTTTCCCTTCTTATGTTTAACAATGTACCGAAAAGATTCAATAAACTCAACCCACTTAGCGAGGCGCCTATGCAGGTTAGATTGTGCTTTCAAATATTTCAAAGCTTCATGGTGAGCATGTATGATAAATTCTTTTGGCCACAAATAATGTTGCCAAACCTCAAGAACTCTAGCAAGTGCATACAATTCTTTATCATAAACGGGATAATTCAGTCTAGCACCAGATAATTTCTTAGAAAAATAAGCAATAGGACGACCCTCTTGCATCAAAACGCCACCTATGCCTATACCACTAGCATCACATTCAACTTCAAATTGCTTAGAAAAATCAGACAATGCAAGTAAAGGTGCAGAAGTAAGCAAACATTTTAATTCATCAAATGCATGATCTTGGGCTGCACCCCACACAAAAGGAACACCTTTCTTCGTTAACCCATTTAATGGTGCAGCAATAGTACTAAAGTCTTTCACAAAACGGCGATAGAAACCAGCAAGACCGTGAAAACTTCGTACTTGACTAACATTCATGGGATTAGGCCAATCTTGAATAGCAGCAATTTTAGATTGATCTACCTCTACTCCATGCTTAGAAACAACATAACCCAGAAATATGACCTTATCTTTTGTAAATGTGCACTTCTCAAGATTAGCATACAATTTATTATCACGAAACACTTGCAAAACTTGTCTAATATGAGCACAGTGTCCAGTTTCATTGCGGATGTAAATAACTATGTCATCAAAATAGACAACCACAAAATGACCAATGAACTCTCTCAAAACATGATTCATTAAGCGCATGAATGTACTAGGTGCATCAGTAAGACCAAAAGGCATGACTAGCCACTCACATAAACCAAATTTAGTTTTGAAAGAAGTTTTCCATTCATCTCCTTCTTTCATGCGAATTTGATGGTAAACACTACGCAAATCAATTTTAGAGAAAACAGCAGCACCACTCAATTCATCTAACATATCCTCAAGACGGGGAATAGGGTGACGATATTGAATAGTAATGTTGTTTATAGCTCTACAATCTACGCACATGCGCCATGTACCATTTTCTTAGGCACCAAAATCACAGGAACAACACAAGGACTAAGAGATACACGAATGTACCCTTTATCCAGAAGAGCTTGCACTTGTGCTTGTATCTCCTTCGTTTCGTCGGGGTTGGTCCTGTAGGGGGCGCAGTTGGGCAAGGAGGCTCCAGTGATCAAGTCGATTTGGTGCTCGATGCCTCGTAGTGGTGTCGTCGTGGTGAAATAACATATGCCATGGGATGGCTTAAGTTGGGGCCGAACTAAGTGCTAGAGGATTCGGGAGAGGGAAACATGCTAAAGAACACGACAGAGAGAGACACACAAGCTACCCAGGTTCGGGGCTCTCGTAAGGAGATAACACCCCTACTCCTACACTACTATCTGTATAAATGGATCGATGGAGGTACAACAATGGTGTCTTCCAAGCTCTGTGCTAGAGGAGGAAGATGCACTGCTAACTAAGAGACCATCAAGTGACCAACCCTTTACTAGGGATCCCTGGGCTACCTTATATAGTGGTGCCCAGGGTTACAATGGTCATCTAAGAGTAGATGACACCAACTACAGTCCAAATAGGACGAGGTGACGATGGACAACCACCCTTGACTTTCTCCTGATTGCTCTCGATGGGACAAGTCATCCCTGTACCTTGTACTTCTTTGAGCCTGACCTCTCCACTGTGGCAGCAAGGACAGTACTTAGCACTGTGGTGGTTGGTAGACCACCACTATGCACTCTGTCATCATCATCCCCCCCATGCCTGGGAAGGTTCTCTCCTTGATTGTAGGGATGTGACCTTTTAGTTGACTTCTGTATCTAGGACATAACCGTTGGTCATATCCCGGGCCTATATGCCAGACCACCGACCCCTAGTCGGGTAATCCGGCCTGCCCCTGTTCCTGCATAACACATCAACTAGGTTAGTCCAACATATTATACATGCCGACATATTACACACCACACTCCGGCTGATCCGACATTCCTGAATACCCGTCGGGATATTGCCTGTATGCCGGCCTGGCCGATACTTCCATATGCCGGCCAAGCCCAACCTTGGTCAACCCTGACAAAGTCAATCTCTTATCTCATCTATTTCTAGTCTCTTGACCCTACCGGGGGTCATCCCCCCGACATTAGTCCCCGAAGCTGTCGAGGTCCCCCAGTTTTAACTGAGGGGCCTTGGCAGGTTCAACATACCACCTACTCTTTATAATATCCCGACTCTCACATATATATCGGAGATTAACTCATATGTTGGCCAGCTGTCTATATGCCGACACTTCTTTCTTCTCTAAAAAGTGTTCCGGCCGGTCCCGTGGGTATTCCAGACGGGACATGTTTCTCGTTGCCCTTGTCGGCACTTAGCTGAATCTTCTCTGAGAAGGTAAGTCCGACACTCTGCCTCAGAACTTGCAACTGCTCTGCCACTGCGAACGGTCACATCAAGTGATGGTTTGCAGTGTTATCATTGCGTGCTATCAATAACTGCAGCTTTTACTGCCATAATGTACCTAGTGGCACGGTTATTCGAACCGCCGCCCCACGTCATGCCCCCACGTGGCAACAGCACACAGTAACTGTCGGGGTAGTGGAACACTCCCACCGCGCCCACGACCTCTGTACTGGCGGTAGGCTTTTTTCCCTTGATTTCCTTCTTATTTAACTGCCGCTGTAGATCTAACATTCCTGCTAGCATGTGTGAGATCCGGTTCTCGGAGAGACTAACTTTCCCCCCTTTATCTGCCTCTGTTAGGACTAACACTACGGGACTCCGGGTCTCTCGCCCTGTCTCGGCCAAACTGATGGCCTCCTCGAGTATGACGGACACCTCCGCGCCGGAAGATAGTAACCCGGCTCCTCCTTAGGGACGTTCCGGCTAGGAAGGGTCTGAAGTGACCCTAACCGACATAGAGTGGATCACCAACACCCAGCGTGTCCCAGCCGGAGTATCATGCCGGCTACCCACCGGCGAAGCTGTGCCAGCACCAGAGCCAACTGAGAGGGTGGTATTCATCGCCCACTTTGAGCGAGGATTCGCTCTCCCGGTGAGTGATTTCTTCCGGGACTTTCTGGATTATTACGAGCTGCAGCCCCACCATTTGCCGGCAAACGTTATGAGCTGAGCAAAGGAACCAGAGGCGGGGCGATCCTGGGAGCGCTTGATGGCAGATTGGACTGGCCCGCTGGCGGACAAATGCACTGATCGCAGTCTGTTCTGAGGCATGCGAGACCAATCTCACTCGGGGACAGAGCCCGTCTGTCTCTAGGCGAGCGGTCGAACCGTGTTTCCTTTTTTTACATGAGATCGATCGGTCTGCAATGTAGCATGGCTTGCCTGGACTTTGACAACCCAATCCATCATTTTCTCTTGCAGTTTCCTTTCCTGCCTAGACTCCATGCGTAATCTCCTCAATGGTTTTTTTGTTTTCTTTCGGATGCCCAATCGAGATCCCATCTGACATCTCTATCTTTTTTTCTTGACGGAAACCGATCAGCTCTACAAGAACTCGATCGCCTAGGCTCCTAATTGCTAACATCGATCGGTTCTAGATTGGAACCGCATGATGCTTCGATCTTCAAATCGAAACGACCGGGAACCGGCAAACTACAACAACACCAACGAATCTCTTCCCTTTTCTATTAATCTGATCTCTAGCTCGCGATCAACCAACAAGTCGATGCTGCTGAAGGTGGATGAACTGCTAGAAGACAACTCAACGACACACAGCATGCCGCCTAGCAGATCAGAGATCAACCCAACGATCAATCTGGCGCTCTGATACCACGATGATGAAGACAGTTTGGCTCGATCTTTCATGATACACCTCCTGATCCAATGGATCTGATAAATCTCCCAATCACGTGAGTGATACATGCAACCTGAAGATGGGGGAATGTCAATCCTGCAAGCAACCCGTGGATGTAGACGAACCTCACGCCGAACAGATAAATCCAACGAGTAACTCGATGACGCACAACGAGCCTCATACACAAGCACGACAATACTTGAATAACAAGCACATTCACCCAAAACACAATATAGTGGATAACTGGACGAACGTCGGAGACACCGTCTCAATACGCCAACCCCGGAGGGATGGAACACACGTGGGGAACATAAAGTTCTACATAATTTTCTGCCTTCCTAAACCCTAGCAGCCCAGCCTCCTTATATAGATGGCCAGAAAACTATTGGGCTTAGACAGGCCCAAACCAAAACATTAAATAAAATCTAAGCGGCCCACAACATGACCTGGCTAAGAAATAACATGGACACAGATACAAATTGATGACCCAACCTTAGACTTAATTATAACATATCATAGGTTGTCATAGCATGCCAATCCTCATCATTGGGCCCAAACTATCTCGGTTCGACTCAAACGTGTACATACAGACCCATACATGGGTTCGGCCTAATTTTGGCACGCACGCCACGTGTGTGGCGTACCTTAGACATGTAGACATCGTGTCGTAGGCAGTCCTAGTGTGCCATCATGTGCTCTTGCTCATGCAGACTTGATCTCCACTTGTCTCTCGATCGCCGTCCTCCCTCTCCTCCCACTGCTCATACAGATGACATACCAAAATACAACATAGTACATCGTTTTAGGTAGTATATAATTCGGAGATATAAAAACATTCTTTTCAACTAGGAAATAATTCACCTTATAATAATCATCAATTACACTCAATATTTCCTTCCACCTCAAATAGTCAAAATCAGCATGATCCATGGATGTATCCTCATAGCATACTCAGGTGATCAACCTAGTAATCTGATACCACATGATAAGGATAACACCGATGATCCTTGAGTTTTGTCCCGATCTTTCACAGCAAGTTATGATACGGGGTGGCCTTCGGAGACCATCGCATCATGTGCGTCAACAACATCTCTCAAGTCCAACATCATCAAGGCGTGGAAGAGAAGGAAGAAGAAGAACCACCGGAAAAGAAGCTTGGAAGCGCCGCAAGAAGAGGCGACAGCTGAAGCTGGACCGGCTAAAGCCGGCCCCAGCGGCTAAAGCCGGACTGAGCACCAGCTATAGCCGGCCTGCTCGAGTCAGCTATGTCTTGGCCTTGAAGCCACCTATGTCTTCTATCTCTTTAGTGACCAGACTACCGCTAGCTCATGGCTGCCTATATATATGGGTCACTCTCCCCCTCCCTAAGATAGACATGAATTGAGATAAGAATTGGCATGATGCCTCACCCCTTGTGGGAAACCTACTAGATCTTCCATCTAGAATTACCCTCCTTGTGTGGGGATCTCTTCTATTTGGGGAATTCTACCTTGATTTGGATCTCTTGCATACAAGAGTGTGTAATTCTATCCAATTGATTGGTTTCTTCCCCACTTGGAATTCTATCCCTTGCAAGTCTATATCTCACAAGGAATTCTACTCTTGGAGTCTCTTCCTTGTGATTCTATTGAGTTGGTGAGTCAGGCCAACGAGGACAACCGATGTGTATCTTGTGTGTGTGAGTTTGCCTTCGATTTGTGTGTCGAGTTCATCATGTTCATCATGTTCTCCGTGTTTATCCTCTTTCCCCGCCACAAATCTCGTGAATCCATGAAGATCGGGCCACACCCTTGGGGTCAACCCCTATCATATGGTATCAACAGCTTTTGGTTGCCACAAATTTACTTTTGTTTGTGATTTCCACCATAAATTTCGAAAATCCAAAAAATAGCCCCAAAATTGCCTCGAAATTTGATCTCTGGATTTGTTGAGTTTTTTTGTGGTTTTGATCCATAGATTTGATGTTGGGTTTTGATCTACATTGCTACAAATTTCTAGCCCCAATTCCTCGTATTTCTCTCGGAATCGACGATTAACTCTCCGAATTTCCGCCCAGAACGAAGAACTTCACGAGCAAGATTTCTCGACAAAGTCCAAGCCAGAAAAAGCCGGCCCCAAGCCGGCTAAAGCCGGACCACCGGCTAAAGCCGGCCCATAGACCGGCTAAATCCAGCCCGCAGTTCAATGTTGCTCCTGGATCCTCCATCTCGCTGCCTCTGGCCCGCATGGCCCCGCTCTGCTCCGTACGCATCAACCGCGCTTGACCTGCCTCGCTACAGCTTGCTCCAAGACGCCCCTGCCCAGCGGCCAGTCCCGCTCGATGCCCGCCCACCTCTCCGCACTGCATGCGCGCACCTTCCTGCTCGCACCCTTGCTCCTGCTCCGTGCCGCGCGCCTGCACCTGCTGGCCTGCCAGCCGCGCCAAATCACCTCCGCCCATGCCGCTCCTCCAACTTCACCACTGCGCCCCCAGCCGCATCTCGCCCAAGCACCGCACCATCGACAGCTGTCGTGTCCGCCCCGCGCGCCCATAGCACCATTGGACCCTGCTCACCCGCTCGCAGCTCCAGCTCGCCTGGTTGCTATAGCTCCAGCTTCCTCGCCCACGCTGGCTTCACCTCCACCCTCCACCGCACACCTCCAGGCCCTAGCTCCTCCTCGCACACCGTCCCTGCTCAATCCGCTCAGAGCCACCGAAGACCAGAAATAGCCGGCCGTGACACCGGCTAAAGCCGGCCTACATCAATCTGGTCCGTGTTGACACCCCGTTTTAACACCATATTACCTCTTTTGACATCCATTTGACCCCTTTGAAATAAATTCTGGTATTATCTTGACTCAAATTTTGACACCTTTTGTGAGTCCTTTTTGCCCCAAATTCTTGGGCATTGACTTGTGTGGTCGGATTTTGGTTTTTGCGTGCCTTGTTCATGCCAAATAATACCGTGTCTACATCAACATCGCGGCGAAGGCATCGGCACCCCGGAACTTCGACTAGTCTTTTGACTCCACCTTCATCGACATCACCACAAGTCATGTGTTTTGACACCGCCTAACCTTTGCATAGGTATAACTTGCTCCACCTTTGTAACCCATTTTCTTCCTTTGTGTACCTATGCTAATGAGAGTGGCTTTTTGAGTGTTGTGAAGCATTGCACAAGTGTCACGACCGTGAGAGGGTTTGTGTGTGTGCGTAAGTTGAGCAAAGCTCCAAAGCAAGCTCGGTGAGAAAGATACACAAAAGAAGAAATAGCCATTGTGTGACATAGATAGAAAATAAGCTTTTAAGCATAGAATCGCATAAAATACAAAAAGAGTGTGTGTTCCACCGATACAAAGGAGTTCAAAGCTTGTAAGCAAAAAGAGAGAAAAGAGAAGAGTGGCATCTTGTGCAAATCTTGTTGCTTCTTTCTTAAGCAACCAAACTATGGTCTCTCTTGCGTTGGTGTGACACCGAGCTCATAGTCATTGTTAGGACCATTTTGTTTCTTGCTCACTTCCTTGGACACGCTAACCCCATTATATCTTTTTGTGTGTGTTTCCGTGTTTCCTTGACGTAGATCATCGTTCTTGACATTTGCCTTTGGATTTTACCCACATTTGACAATAGACTTTTCTTTTGATCTTTTCATGGCATTTCCACATTTCTTACCCATCCACTATATAGCCTTTTGTGTGTGTTCTAACTTCTGCACCACGGTTGTCCTTCGGTGTTTCATCGATTCAATAGTTTCCACCAGAAGTGTTCCAATTGTAGTTTTCTAACCACCTCACTTTCTACAATATACTTTTAGCTTTGTGACCATGTCTAGGGATGAGTTCAACGCACGGCGTGCCGCCATGGACAAAAAGCTCGCCGACTCCTACTGACAACTTGAAGACCACCACCTCGCCATCGACAAACAGGATGGAGAACCTCAAGACCCTTGGTTACAAAAGTTCAACGCAAAGTGCGACGCTCTCGACAACAAGTTTCAACAACTCCAGTCGTCCTTCGACAACTTTGTGCGCCAACATCAACGCTCAAGGTCACGTTCATCAAGATCATCTTCCCGGTCCAACCATGTGGGTCACCATGAGCACCATCAACAACCTCACCCTCAAGAGCATGGTGCAAACCATCAACAACATCTTGATAGCCTATGTGAGAGGAAGAAACCAATCCCATGCAAGGATGAGAGCCACATACACAATGAGAGCAAGAGTGATACACCACATGAGTTGAGTGAGGACATTTTGCTTTCTAACAACTTAACATCTACTCCTCTTGTGTTGTCTTCTTCTTTGCTAGGTTGCGCGGATAATGATGATGTCCTTTCCATGGATATGAGGGACTCCACTATATGTGAGATGAGTGACTCCACTATATGTGAGATGAGTGAATCCATTATATGTGAGAGTGAATGCTTCCACTTTGAGGGCATGAGTGATACACCGAGTGAGACAAGAGTGGTAGTTGATAGGTCAAGTGAGGCCATTTCTATTTCTAACAACTTACCCTCTACCTCGAGTGTGTTCTCTCATGTTGCAATAGATTCCATGGATGAAGCGACGCCAACCTTGGAGAAGATGTACGTGGTGAATACACATGATGATACCACACCATGCCTAGAAGATGATGAGCATGTCAGCCACATGGAGCTACCTACTTCAACAACACCTACCTCAAAGGAGTGTGACCACAAAGGTAACAACATAGGTGACAAGGGTATAGTTAATAGAGCCCGTTAGTTGAGTACCCCTGAGGCCCGATAAGCTAGGCCCAATTGTAATGATAGTCGAATACGAGTTAATACCGTATGTCGATATTTGTAATCTGTATCGAACCCTACCCGATCCTCGAGACCTGGCCACCTATATATAGGGGCCAGGAGGGGACGGTGTAGGGCAGATTGAAAGCAAGCCAGGTTGAATACCCAAGTTTACTTTCGATACACACCTATTTCGACTAACTTTACCTTCGAGTTCATCCGACGCCCTATCTCCCCGATCCTAAGTCCTTCATCTAGGACATTTGTCGAGTTAACCCTCGTCAATTGGCGCCGACCGTGGGGACTTTGGGCGTTGGAATCATGAATTCGACGGCTTTTTCGCTTTTAGCCAACAGCAGTCCAGAAATCGACGGAAGTCAAGAGGTGGAACTAACAATTGGAAGTTTGAGCATCTTCATCGGGCCGTCGGGTTCCTCTCGCCTCTCGGATCCGACGAAACAAGATCAAGGTCCATCGACACAAGGACCTGAAACGACAGTAATGATGGAGTATTCTGAAGGCTCTTCCAGCGAAGTAAACTCGCCGGTCAGCCTAGAAGAGGTGCAAAAAGGAAAGATCGCAAAAGACAACGAAGAAAAGGAAAATTCTGACGGAGAAGTCCAACTCGACGATCTCACGATCTGCCTCGACAATATCTCAAACAATTCAACAGACACATGGAAAACAGGGTTAGAGCTTTCTGAGGACAGCAACTCGATCTTTTCAAGCTTTAATAGCAACATTGGCAAGCAGTGCCAAGTACTCGCCATCGTGGGCAACAACTCAGAAGAATTCGATGAAAATAACAACCCAGTGATAAACCCAGCAAATATCGACAGAGGAGCAAATCACCTAGCAGAAGGGCAAACAGTGGAAACCCTCGCAGCCAGGGAGAAAATTCGACTATCAGTCGACGAGTGGAAAATAATAAGAGAAGCCGTAGAACACGGCAAACCAATACCATCCAGCTCCAGCAAAGACATGCTTTTTGGGTATCATTATGCCCTCAGGCAGCAAGCAAAGCAATTAGCAAAGGAAAAGGTAGAGATACAAAAAAGAAAAGATTCAGCCATTGCAGCCAGCGAAGCTGCCCGTAGAGCACGAAGCGACGCATCATACAACAACGCAAGGAAAAATCGTCGACATGGCTCAAGGTATGACAACCTCGAGTACTCCGACAAGCAAAGTATTTCCAAAAACCTCGACTCGTCCTTCCTATCGGTCGACGAGCAGGGAAACATCCTACCAAAAACTCCTGAAGCAGCACTAGTGGCAGCACAAGCATATCTACTTACAACTCGACCAAGTCCAGGAGATCCTAGGGAGCATATGCATAGAGCAGCATTGAACGGACTTAACATGGTAAGTCACAAGCTATCAGCAAAAGGAGAAGAAGCACATCATCACAAGGAAGCGCACAAAGCAAGATCACCTCGCCGTCACAATAGTCCTCGGCATAGAAGCAACAAACACCGATCTCGATCACCATCACCAAAACAGCACGGTGGAACTCGAAGATCGCGATCCCCAAATGAAAGGCGCGACTATGAGGACGACGAAAAGGAGATGGGGGCATCGTGCTTTACTCGTAGGGTTCGCACCACTCCAGTTCCTAAGGGATTCAAGTTACCTCACGACCAGCAAAAGTACGACGGATCACAGGAACCACAATCATGGCTCGCAGATTACCTGTAAGCAGTTCAAATACTAGGAGGAACCAAAGAGACAACAATGCAAAGTTTGCAATTACACCTCACCGGCGCAGCGAGGTCATGGTTGAGCAAACTAGAGAAAGAATCCATTGGAAGTTGGGAAGACCTCACAAAGCAATTTACAAGCAACTTCAGGTCAACATACAAACGACCAGCATCAATAGAAGAAGTCAAGGCATGCGTGCAACAACGCGACGAAACACTACGAGCATACATCCAAAGATGGAGCCTCATCAAAAATTCAGCAGTCGAAGTCTCAGACGAAAGAGCAATAGACGCGTTCATCATTGGACTAAGGCGAAGAGACCTAGTCGAAGAGATGGGTAGAATCAAGCCTAAAACAGTGTCAGACCTAATGGACACAGCAAACAGGTTTGCAGATGGAGAAGATGCATGCAACAACAAACGGACACGATCTCCAGAGGACGACAGAAGAAACAGATATGGAAGCCAAAGGAGACGATCCCGAAACTACGACACCTACGGCTCTCATAGCCAAGTCGCCGCAGGATATAAAGACAACAGTTATCAAGGAAACGATCGCAGAAGCTCGGGATATCGCAGCTACGGAAGAGAGGACTACAAGAAGTTCCCACCAAGAGAATCCAGAGAGTACAACCCATCACCAGAAGATATGCTCAACGGGCCTTGTCATATACACTCAGCGTTCGTCGACGGAAAGCGAGTATCAAGGCACGCAATGAAAGACTGCACAACATTCTTAAAGCTACAAGAAGCAGCAATCAACAAACAAACCGAAGCAAGGCGACAAGGATTCGAAGGAAGTAACAATCCCTCGACAAGCAAGCAAGGAAACAACGGAGCCCCCCAAGGGCAAGACCAGCAAAACAAAGAGCACGACGACGACGACGAAGGGTACGTCCCATCTAAAGGACACATCACAACAATGATACAACCAGTGCCTAAGTCGAACAAAGAAGAAAAGAGTATAAATCGACAAGTCAATCTAGCAGTCATGTCGCCTCCAGCTACAACAGAATATCTGCATTGGTCAGAACAACCAATCGAGTTCAACAGAGAGGACCACCCCATAACAGTACCTCGGCCAGGAAACGCGCCTCTGGTACTCAAAGCTCAAATCGGCGCGTATGATGTCGACAGAATATTCATGGATGCTGGGAGTGGAATTAACTTGATATACGCGAAAACACTCCAAGCGATGCATATATCACTAGAGTTTCTGAAGCCAACAGACTGTTCCTTTCATGGAATCGTACCAGGAAGTGCCAATTACCCGCTGGGTCGAATAGCACTCAATGTTTGCTTCGGCAACCGACAAAACTACAGAAGGGAGAAACTAGACTTCGAAGTCATGGACTGGCCATCACAATATCACGCGATCCTCGGACGACCCGCGTTTTCGCGATTCATGGCAGTACCTCACTACACATATTTGGTACTTAAGATGCCAGGACCAAAAGGAATAATCACAGTAAAAGGAAGCTTTGAAGTTTCAGATCTCTGCGACAGGGAATTCCACAAGATGGCGCAAAATTTTGGCGTAATAGCCAACCATGCAGAAAAGGCAAAGAGCGCGACTACAGAAGGCGTCAAGCTACTCGAAGGACGCACCGCGGAACCCGAAACGAAGAAGCCACGAACAGGAACATTAGGAGAAGACACAGGCACAGAAGAGAAAGGGAAAGCCACGACAACATAAGCATCATCAAAACAATAGAGTAGAACAATGAAGGCTGTAAAAACCATGAGTTACTCCAGGGGCAATGCCCTCTAGATCCAGAACACGGGTCACAGGCCGGATCTCTTGGGTCACCCCATGTATCTTACATTATAAGTATAAATAAAGACAAAGCGTTCCTCATATTCGAGTTTACGAGTCTTTCAAAGAGAATATGCGGCAAACGCACGAACCATACAAATACGCCTTGAGAATAAATTTCAGACATATAGTCGCGAAAAATCTCTCGCGTTCCACACATACTTTACAACATCGGGTTATCAGAATCATCTACACCTAAAGGATCTAAATAATGATACTCATGGAAAAACGCGGCATCCGCCTCTAGAAGCCTAGCTACAAGTCTTCGAGCAGGTTGAAGCGTGCTCTCCATATGAACCCGAAGGCTAGCTCTACCAGGAGCTAAACTTAAAGACATCGTGCTATAATTCAATCTGGGGTGCCACTTGCGTATCCACCCGAGAGCAAAATTGGCACCAGCCACTAAGTTCAGTTCTATTAACCTATGAATACGATGGCTAGATCGGAAAGCATCAAGAAGAAGGGGGAAAGTTGCAGGCAAAGGATTACGGGGAAGCATAATGGAATGCATAGTTGTAAGAGCTCGCCGGCAACCATCCACTGACTCGCCAATGTGCTGGGCACGATCTTGAAGCAATACAATGGCGCTACGGCGTCGAGGATCAGACCACAGAGTCTCATAGCCAGTCGACATCTTCTCCAAAGTAGCATTTCGCTCAGCAACTCGACGTTCTTCAGCAGCAAAATCCAAGCAAGTACCTACAAATGACAAATATATCACAAAAGAAGTGCACAAACAGCCAAAAGAAGAAGTCGAAAGAAAACTCACATCGCAACAGCTCGCCAGCAGACTCGACAATTCCAAGAATGAAAGACTCGCACTCTTCATTGTGAACAACCTTCGCCGTCAAGCTAGAGACCTTTTCTTCAAGTGAAGAGATTTTCTTCATATAGCCACTGGCCTGGCTAGCCTTTTTAATAACCATCTGCGCTTGGCGTTTAGCCAAGGATAGGCGAGTCTCAAGGTCGGAAATCCTGGAAGAATATTCTTCGCAGTGACTACATCGACTAAGAGTCGACGAAATCTGAGGATTGAATCCGCGAGCAGAGGAAGGAGCAGGAGGATGAGAAGAAGGATTACTGTCACGCATCGACTAGAAAAAGAAAGAAAGGAGAAGCAATTTCAGAAAGGCAGCATAAAACTTCTTACGAAGTGGATGTATTTACATAAGAGTACAACCCTATGACTAAGGTTCTCGGGTTGTACCTACTTGGAGTCTTTTTACATTCAAAAGGAGAAAACTAAATACTACAAAGAGGCTGAATCTACGCCACCTCAGTATTGTGCTCCATGGAAGAAGGGGGCGCGGCCAGTTCCTCGCTAGAAGTCGATGGTGGCACCGGAGCTTTCGGCGCTGGAGATGGTGCAGCAGGCACAGCAGAGGCTGCCGAAGGAGAAATTGTGTTCAGCAATGCAGGCGCCAACTTCTTCGCCTTCTCGAAAAACACCTTCATCTCGTCGCGGGTATAGCCATGAGGGGAGTTAACTTTCTCCCAGTCAAAGTCTGTACCATGCGCAAGAGAAAGGGCAATGGCACCTTCGGCGCCGCGCTTAATGGACAGCCCCTTCAGATGGAGAGTAGGGTCTTCATCGCCGTCAAAAGTCTTGGCGAGTTCAGTCAGATTGCCCTTCGGGATCGCCATCTTTTTCTTCGGCCACAACCCAGCAAATAGCCGTGACAGAACGCGGCCAACCAACTCAAAAGTTTCCTGGATAGATATCCAGTTCTCTTCGAGTAGGTTAACCGCATCCATAAGAGGGTCATCGTCCATTTGCAGGGACGACGGAGATACCCCTGAAAATTCTATGCAATAGAAAAGAAAAGAAGAGGCAAGTGTCAACAAGTACACCAGTGCAACAGGGGACGAAAACAGAAGACAAGTCGAAAGAAACTTACTTTCGGCAGCAGTAGACATGGTGTGAAGATGCTCTGCCACGGCCTGCTCTCGTTGAGCATGCTCTTTGTTGGCATCTGCTAACGCCCTCTCAGCATTTTTCGCCTTGGCAAGCGCAGATTTTTGCGACTTCTCAGCAATTGCCTTAGCAGAGGTCGCAGCATCATAAGCTTTTTGCGAAGCTTTGAGCTCCGCTTCCAGCGACGCAATGCGAGCATTGGCTGTCGCTAAAGCAGCTGTAAAAACAGACGAAAGAAAGTCAGATAAACAGCAAAAGACAAAAGGGCAGAAGAAAAGTAATGATTGAATATCAAAATCGCACCTTCGGAAGATTTTGCAACCTTTAGGTACCCCGCACACTCCGTGCCCAGGGCGATAAATCTCTTGACTAAAGCCTGATAAAAGAAGAGTATAAGAGAAGAAGTGCATGAAAGGAAAGAAGGAAAAAAAGTATCGCTTACATCATCAGAAGAAACTGTAGGAGCATGGGCCTCCAGAGAAACTTCGGCTTCTTTGGTCTTCTTCGCGCGTTTGAGGTTTCGGGCTTGAGTTTGAGAAACCTTCTTTATAGAGGCCCTGGTAGTCCTTGGAGCAACATATGGTTCGACAAGCTCCTCAGTCGCCACAGGAGAAGGTGGTGGAATAGCCGTCGCACATGTTGGTGGTTCTTCATCGTCACTGCATGAAAAGTATAAGTTATAAGCACTAGGCAAGAACAAAGCAATTGAAAAGTTCGACTACAATACTTACGATGCAAGCATGTCAAAGTACTCCATATCTTCTGCAAGAGCGGGGGTTTTTCCAGCCGCTGCAGAACTCGATGAAGCAATTTCGTCGACACGTTTCCGTTTTTTGTCGACACCAACATCTTCAGCAAGAGTAGGAGGAGGAGATGTCGATGAGCTAGTCTCATCTTCTGATTCTTCGAAATCATCTCCGTCCTGACTTTCGTCAGCCTCGGGGGCTTCAGATGCAGGAGATGCTAGATCAGAAGGAAGGGGCCCTTCCTCCGGAAGAGGGGGACGAGAAACAATGAATTGGTGACCTTGCATATTAATAAATCAGCAGAGTGCAGAGGCAAAGAGTAATGCAAGTCGAAATTTGATAAAAGTGGATGCAGCGATGTATACCTCAGGAATAGGGTGCACGGAGTCGAAGAAATCTGCCTTCAGGTCAGCAACTGAGTGCTCCTTGGTGAGCTTGGTGAGATTCCTGACTCGCTTGTCGACATCTTCTTTCAACATCAGATCTTCAGATATGCGAGTAGGATCTTCCAAGCCAGAATAAGTCCAAAGTTTGGTGAGGCGGTGCTGTAGGGGTTGAACTCGACGTTGTATGAAAAACGCCATGAGTTGGGTACCCGACAAAGCACCGCCTAAGCCTGTTTTCAGATTTTTAATGCGGGATAGAAGAGGAAGGATTTGTGCAACTTCCGCATCTGAGGGAAGTGAGTCCCATGACTTCAATTTCTTCACCTCTTGGGACACGTCAAACTGAGGAAGGCCGAACTCATCTCCGGGAGAGGATCTGCGGTCCTTGATATAGAACCACTTTGTCCTCCACCCTTGGACAGACGCGGCCATAGAAAATTCAAGATATTGCGCCTCAGGGCGCACAGAAACGACGGCTCCGCCCAGTTCAGGTTTCCTAGCCAGAGAAACATTGGGGCGGAGTCGAAAGATCGATCTCCAGAGAGCAAAGTGAGGCTCAATACCCAAAAATGACTCGCAAAGAGTCACGAAGCAAGCAATATGCAGAAGGGAATTTGGTGTGAGCTGATGAAGCTGCACACCGTAAACAAATAGAAGCCCACGGAGAAACTCATGGGCAGGAAGGGAGAAGCCGCGAAGAAGGAAAGCAAGGAATATTACCCGATAACCGCTCGGGGGCTTCGGGATCCGTTCAGTACTAGGGAACTTGATGGAATCCTGGACGGCGATGAGGCCGTCTGCCGTGGCCTTCTCCACCTCCTTCTTGGTGATGGTGGAGCGAACCCAGTTGGTGGCAGAGGATTTGGCCATATCGCTCTTGGTGGCCAGATGCTTCACGCGCATTCAGCACAAAAGTGCGCTTGGGGGCTCCGCAAGAGAGGAAGAGGCAGAGGAGATCGGTAATGGAGGCGGCGGAGGTAACGAGCTGGTAAACAGTACGATTCCCCTTTATGCCATTTATATATCCTCTGAAAGAAGGATCGTGGGTTGCGACGTGGCGCAAGGATCGGAAACGGCAGCCCACCAACGGTCAAAAATCGTGCAGCCCGTTAAACGGTCATAAAATAACGGAAGTTACAGTGTTACCCATAAAACGGTTCGCACTGATGAAGAGCTACGTCATCATTGACACGATAAAGTAAAGGTACAAGGATGGCGCCGACAAATGCTGAATTTATGGAAAGGATTATCTATGAAGAATTTTTAGGTTATAGCCTTGGGGGCTGTTACTTTCAAAGTTAGTCGAATACAACTCTTCATTAAAATGATGGACTAATACTCGACGACAAGGTGTTCTTGAAAGTATCTCGAGTTGAAGAAACTTCGAAGTTAAAGTGTTTCAAGTTGAAATACGACGAGCTACATTATGAGCCTATACTCGAAAAAATACTTTTTTCGACTATAGCCTCGGGGGCTACTCCCATCGGGAGCGCTGAGCGCGCACCCGACGATATTCATTGGCAAAGCATTGAAGATTGGAGAAGTGTTACTCCCATCGGGAGCGAGTTTTATGGTTGTAGAAACCCGAATATTTTTAGTCAAACTTTGACTGCGACATGAGATTCTCGAGTTGCGTTATCGCAACGAAACTCGAATGCCGTGATTTATCACGAAGGTAAGACCCCGGGATCCGTCCTGTGTGGCCTAGTATACGCACATGGATGCGCTTTGCTGGTATGTATCCGTGTCTACGACGCGAAGAAAATCCCGGTGGACGCACTGGGTACCCTGAGAACCACTGGGACTCATTTTTTGTAAGTCCTAAATGAGGCAAAAGAGTGAGTTTGACTGGTATCCCGAATTCAAGTCCAAGGGGATTGAATTTGAAGTAGGTGACAAGTATCTGTTCCGGCAGTTAACTGACCTCTTGATCCGTCAGAGTTGTCAGGCTTGTTCATCGAGACCCCTTGCGAGCAAATTATCATCAATATAAGTCGAAAGACCAAGTCGAAGATTTGAAGATAAAGTCGAAGAATTGATCAAGTCGAAGATTTGAAGATTAGAGATTCAACCCGAATCTGCAATTCTGGTAGAATCTCAGGGGCTACTGACAAGGGTATAGTTAATAGAGCCCAGTTAGTTGAGTACCCCTGAGGCCCGATAAGCTAGGCCCAATTGTAATGATAGTCGAATACGAGTTAATACCGTATGTCGATATTTGTAATCTGTATCGAACCCTACCCGATCCTCGAGACCTGGCCACCTATATATAGGGGCCAGGAGGGGACGGTGTAGGGCAGATTGAAAGCAAGCCAGGTTGAATACCCAAGTTTACTTTCGATACACACCTATTTCGACTAACTTTACCTTCGAGTTCATCCGACGCCCTATCTCCCCGATCCTAAGTCCTTCATCTAGGACATTTGTCGAGTTAACCCTCGTCAATAGGTGTTGGTGATGCCATGATTCCCCTAGGGGACATGAACATGTTAAGCTATGAGTGCTTCACTTGATCTCCTATTGCATGCAATATGTTGAACAATTGCTCTTTCCCATGTATTGCCTGCAATGATGACAATGATACTTTTGTTGTGACAACCTTGCTGAACAATTGCTCTTTCCCTAGGTTTGTCGACAACGAGGATAGAATTTTGAACATGTTTTATGCCCAGTGCTTGCAATATTCTTCCATTAATGCAACCAAAATGTTGAACACTTGCTCTTTCAAATGCTTGGTTTGCAATAATGTTGATATGTTTGACAATGAGAAGGCCCCACATAGCTATCTCAAATAATGAAGATTTTGCATTTGCGCATGATAAGCATGTTTTCACATATACATTGCATAATCACCATGAATATTATGATATCTAACTTTATGCTAATGGTGATGTGCAAATAAAGAGATGCATCATGATGGATGATGTATTCATCTACCATGCACACACGTTGTTTTTGCTATCTTTTGTGTGTGTAGATACGCGGACAAAACCGTCAACTTTGATTGAGCACAAGTTGGTGAAAAGAGCTCTTGAGAGCATAATACTTGTGAGTTCAAACTCGAACTCCACTCGCATACCCTTCACATGCTTTGCATCAAACGTGTTGAAAACTTTCTCTTCTCTATGGTTTCTTTGCAAGCATGGTGATGACTTTTGTGCCACTTGTGACAATCATGCTCACATGATATTGAACATTGATGCTTTATGTGTTGCAACATACTTCTGGAACGATTTCTCCTTCTTTTGTTTTGTGTGCAACCACATTGCTATATTCGCCATGACTTGTCACATGTGTTACCGCTTTGAGTTCATCGGTGTTGCATCCAACAAGTTGACTAATTGCTCTTTCTTTTGGTTGGGATGCATAACCACTTGTGATAATGATGTTTTCTTCTACTTATGGATGAATATGACTTGTGTTGCAACAAACACGATGAAAACTTGTTCTTTCCTATGGTTTGTTTGCACACATATTGATGATGATTTTGACATCTTGCCGTATGTGTTTTTGCCAAACTCTCTTCTTATTGCTTCAACGATGTTGACTACTTTCTCTTTCAAAAGCCTTGAGCGCAATAATATGCATGTCTTTCAACATGAGATGGACACCATGGTCTTCTCAAATTTTGATGGAGTTTTTGTGTTCCCACATTTGGAAGATGTTCAAACAATTTGCTTACACATAGACCTTGCATATGCATTCCCTTTATTATACTTGTGTTGTGCTAATTGCGTTGTGAACAAGAATGGACATGTACTTGATGATATGCTCCCCTATCACGCACACACATACTTTGCTTGGTCTTTGTTGTGCGTAGGTACACATGGATATTATTGGTGGATGCGCTCCCGTGAGTGGTTTCAATCAAACACTTCTACAACGAGAGCACATCAACAACTTAGTACGGTGAACTCCTTCTACTCACAAACTCATGCCATAAACTCTAAGAATTGGCTACTCTTTGAGTGTTGTTTCGCTTTGCTTGTGACCTTTGTAGGCCTCATGGAAGGTGAAGGAACATTGAAGAGTTGCCAAACCGATCTTTGCAAGTACAACCACATGGCGCACTCCAAGTACAATCGCCTACATCTACCTCCCCTACATGATGATGTTGAGTCAACATCGAGGACGACGTTCTTTGAAGCGGGGGGAGATGATACGGGGTGGCCTTCGAACACAATCGCATCATGTGCATCAACAACATCCACTCTCAAGTCCGACATCATCGAGGCATGGAAGAGAAGGAAGAAGAAGAACCACCAGAAAGAAGCTTGGAAGCGCCTGCAAGAAGAGGCGACAGTTGAAGCTGGACCGGCTAAAGCTGGTCCCACACCGGCTAAAGCCAGCCCTACCGGCTAAAGCTGGACTAAGCACCGGCTATAGCTGGCCTGCTCGAGTAAGCTACGTCTTGGGCTTGAAGCCACCTATGTCTTCTATCTCTTTAGTGACCAAACTACCCCTAGCTCGTGGCTATCTATATATGGGTCACTCTCCCCCTCCCTAAGATAGAGATGAATTGAGATAAGAATTGGCATGATGCCTCACCCCTTGTGGGAACCCTACTAGATCTTCCATCTAGAATCACCCTCCTTGTTTGGGGATCTCTTCAATTTGGGGAATTCTACCTTGATTTGGATCTCTTGCATACAAGAGTGTGTAATTCTATCCAATTGATTGGTCTCACAAGGAAGTTCAACATCAGAAGGAATTCTATCCCTTGCAAGTCAATCTCTCACAAGGAATTCTACTCTTGGAGTCTCTTCCTTGTGATTCTATTGAGTTGGTTAGTCAGGCCAACAAGGACAACTGGTGTGTATCTTGTGTGTGTGAGTTTGCCTTCGATTTGTGTGTCAAGTTCATTATGTTCATCATGTTCTTCGTGTTTATCCTCTTTCCCCGCCACAAATCTCGTGAATCCATGAAGATCGGGCCAGACCCTTGGGGTCAACCCCGATCAAGTTAACCCGGATAGAAATCATCCAATCACGCAATGAACGTAACCTGAAGAAGAGGAACGAATCAAGCAAGCAACATCAAGATAATCAACACGCTTCAAACCTGAGCCTGATAACCCTTGATGAACACAACAACCTTCACAGCGATTCAATCGATAAGATAGATAACGGCAGCATCGTCCTCGAAGGGATGCTACACGCAGCAACACAACTCAGTAGTTTAACTCTAAATTCTGAACCCCCTTAACCCTAGCCGCCCCGCCTCCTTATATAGACGACTAGAAAACTATTGGGCTTGGACATGCCCAAACCCAAAACACAAATAACCCTAAGTGGCCCACACCATGACCTGGCTACGAAATAACATATACACAAATATAAATTGTTGACACAACCTTAGACTAAATCATTGCATATCGTAGGTTGTCCTGGCGTGCCAATCATCAACGAGCTGCCCTCATCTTGGTGGAGTCCTGAAATTGGGCTTCACCTCCTCCTTCATGCCCATATCAGTCTATTTCTTCAAGCAAAAGCATGAGACTCAACAAACCATTAAAGACTTCACAAAAGAAGTTCAACATCAGTATGGTGAAGATACATTGATGATTCGAAGTGACAATGGCACTAAGTTCAAGAACTACACCTTGAACGATTTCCTTACTGATGAAGGGATTCGTCATCAATATTCCTCTACCTATGTTCCGCAACAAAATGGTGTAGCCAAGCAAAAGAACCATACCTCTCATGGATATGGCAAGGACCATGTTAGTGGAGTTTATATCTCTGTATAACTTTTGGGACGAAGCTATCAATACCGCGTGTCATGCATCAAACCGGTTATATTTTCGCAAGGGCTTGAACAAGGCTCCATATGAAATCCTTACCGGCAACAAGTCCAATATCAAGTACTTCCTGTGATAAGGGGTTGCCCGATCTTCTCAGTGAGCCGATGTAGATGGATGATAACTTGGTAGATAATCTGTGAGACGCACACGAACTCTCCGGCTGTTCCCCCATTGCCAATGCAACAGATCTTCAACCTTATGGATATTCGAGACACCACACACCTGCGCACGTAGCCGCCGACCACGAAGCGGTTCTGCAATCTCCTAATTCCCAATGGAACAGCAGATCACACTTGAATTCTCAGTAGCAAAACTCCAGATCGAAACAAACTTGGAGTGGGGTAGATATTCCGAGCGAAACACAGAGGAATATATGATTTCAGAGGAAAGCTTACAAGCAATTTCGTTCTGATGTTTGGGGGTAATCTAAACGTAGTCTAAACGACACAAGGGGGCGCCCCAGGGGTACTTAAAGGGGTCAGGGCGACCTGGGCAAAGACCTGGCCCAAAACCAACCTGTTTTGGGCCCAAACGGACTCGGTTCGACTCAAACTGGTACATACCGACCCATACATGGTTTCGGCCTATTTTGGCACGCAGGCCATGAGTGTAGCGCGCCTTAGACTCATAGACATCACGTCGAAGGCTGTCCTAGCGCGCCATCTCATGCTCTCTCTTATGTAGACTTGATGCTCTGGTGATCTCCGGGTGCGCCTGCCTCCCTCTCCTCCCTCGTGCACTTGATCTTCAAGTCTTGCTCATCTCGCTGCGATGCGTCTCCTCCTCGTGCAATGCTTGTGTTATCAACAAACCTAATCATACATAGATGCATAGACTTAGGTAGTATAAAGCTCTCATTAAATAAAACATCAGGTTCAATTAAGAGTGAGTTCACCTGTTGTTCCAATAGCTTTGCACGTGCTCTTGTAATTGGTCCAATCCTAATCTCGTTGGACTTCTTCGCAGCAACATCTTCATCAACAATAGGAGCAGGAGATAATGGTGGTGTAATAGGGATGTCCTCATCATCCTCCCCCCCTTCAAAAGGCATCGACCTCGACGCTGCAACGTCTTCACCCTCATATGGTGTCAAATCAGCAACGTTGAAGCTATTGCTCACGCCATACTCAGCTATAGGAAGATCTATCTTGTAGGCATTATCATTAATCTTGGCAAGAACCTTGTAAGGACCAGCACCACGGGGCAGCAACTTGGACTTACGGAGCTGTGGAAATCTGTCCTTGCGAAAGTGTACCCAAACCATATCACCGGGCTGGAACAAGACTTCCTTTCGCTTCTTGTTTGCACGATCTGCAGTATACTTGCCTTTCTTCTCAATAGCCTCTTTAGTCTTCACATGAATCTTCCTCACAAAATCTGCCCTCTTTGATGCCTCCATATTGACTCGCTCTTGGATAGGAAGAGGCAACAAATCAAGAGGCGTAATGGGTTTGAAACCATAGACCACCTCGAAAGGACATAGCTGCGTGGTAGAGTGAACCACCCTATTATATGCAAACTCCACATGCGGCAAACAATCTTCCCATTCACGCAGGTTCTTCTTGATCATGCATCGCAGCACTGTTGAAAGTGTGCGATTTACCACCTCCGTTTGACCATCAGTTTGGGGATGACATGTAGTGCTGAATAATAACTTTGTGCCCAGCTTTCCCCAAAGTGTCTTCCAGAAGTAGCTCATAAACTTCACATCACGATTAGAGACAATTGTCTTGGGAACTCCATGCAAGCGTACAATGTCCCTAAAAAACAGGTTAGCAATATGCGACGCATCGTCGCTTTTGTGGCAGGCAATAAAATGAGCCATCTTAGAAAATCTGTCCACTACCACAAATATAGAATCATGGCCTCTTTTAGTCCTAGGCAAACCTAATACAAAATCCATGCTAATGTCCTCCCATGGTGTAGTAGGTGCAGGTAATGGAGTATACAAACCGTGAGGCTTCAGCTTGGACTTTGACTTGTTGCACGTAATGCAACGCTTGACAAACCTGTCCACATCACGCCTCATCCTAGGCCAATAAAAGTGATCAGCGAGCATGAGTAGCGTCTTCTCACGCCCAAAGTGACCTATCAAACCGCCGGCATGTGATTCCTGCAACAATAGCAAACGCACAGATGATTCTAGAACAGATAGTTTGTTAGCACGAAACAAAAACCCATCATGGATGTGATATTTATCCCATGCTTTCCCACCAGTACACATGCTATATGGCGCTGAAAAATCATGATCAGTAGCATATAAATCACACAAACTCTCTAAACCAGGAACCTTAATGTCTAATTGTGTCAACAACATGTTCTTCCTAGAGAGAGCATCAGCAACCACATTGTCTTTACCCTTTTTATGTTTAATTATGTATGGAAAAGACTCAATGAACTCAACCCACTTAGCAAGACGCCTATGCAAATTAGATTGAGCTTTCAGATATTTCAAAGCTTCATGATCAGAATGTATGATAAATTCTTTTGGCCACAAATAATGTTGCCAAACCTCAAGAACTCTAACAAGGGCATACAATTCTTTATCATAAACTGGATAGTTCAACCTCGCACCACAAAGTTTTTCAGAAAAATAGGCAATAGGCCTACCCTCTTGCATCAAAACACCACCAATACCAATGCCACTAGCATCACATTCAATCTCAAATTGCTTAGTAAAATCTGGTAGTGCAAGCAAAGGTGCAGAAGTTAACAAACGTTTCAGCTCATCAAAGGCATTATCTTGGGCTGCGCCCCATACAAATTCTACACCTTTCTTAGTTAACTCATTCAAAGGTGCAGCAATAGTACTAAAGTCTTTCACAAAACGACGATAAAAACCAGCAAGACCATGAAAACTTCGTACTTGACTAACATTCATAGGAGTAGGCCAATTTTGAATAGCTTCAATTTTAGATGCATCTACCTCTACTCCATGCTTAGAAACAACAAATCCCAGAAATATGACCTTATCTTTGCAAAATGTGCACTTCTCAAGGTTACCATATAACTTAGCATCACGCAACACTTGCAAAACTTGTCGAATATGATCACTATGTTCAGATTCATTGCGGCTGTAGATTAATATATCATCAAAATACACAACCACAAACTTGCCAATAAAATTACGCAAAACATGGTTCATTAATCTCATGAAGGTACTAGGTGCATTAGTTAACCCAAATGGCATGACTAACCACTCATATAAACCAAATTTTGTTTTAAAGGCTGTTTTCCACTCATCCCCCTCTTTCATCCTAATTTGATGATAACCACTACGTAAATCAATTTTAGAGAAAATAGCAGCACCACTCAATTCATCAAGCATATCTTCCAAGCGTGGAATAGGGTGACGATATCGAATAGTGATGTTATTTATTGCTCTACAATCTACACACATACGCCAGATACCATCTTTCTTAGGAACTAAAATAACAGGAACAGCACAAGGGCTTAAGCTCACACGAATATAACCTTTGTCGAGAAGCGCTTGTACTTGTTTCTGAATTTCTTTTGTCTCCTCGGGGTTGGTGCGGTATGGTGCTCGGTTGGGCAGCGATGCTCCTGGAATCAAGTCTATTTGATGCTCAATGCCTCGCAAAGGTGGCAAACCTGTAGGCACCTCGTCTGGAAACACGTCGCTGAATTCCTGTAACACATTAGAAACACCAATAGATAGAGGGGTCATGTCGTTAGAAACCAAAATGTTACCCTTGTACATAAGCACAAGAGGAACAGCTGTAGGATCCTCACGAAACTCTCTCAGATCAGATTTGGTGGCTAACATGACTAAAGAATGCGCTCCCTCACTCATACTTTTACCACTCAGATTTGGCTTGTGGCTCTCCCTCACCGGAAGTGTAGGCTCTCATCTATCTACTCTTTCACTCTCTTTTTCAAGATTTACTTCAATTTTTTGACGAGATTCATTTACAATAGCTTGCGGTGTCATAGGTCTCAAGGTAACATCCTTGCCACGCCAATGTAACTGATATGTGTTGGCTTTCCCATTGTGACGGACATCACGATCATATTGCCATGGGCGGCCCAACAACAAATGACATACTGTCATAGGAACCACATCACACTCGACGGTGTCTTTGTATGGTCCAATCTGAAACTCAACACGCACCATGTGGCTGATCTTCATCTCTCCGCTATCACTTAGCCACTGAATAAAATATGGATTGGGGTGCGGGATATATTGGAGCTTCAGTTTTGTACAGAGCTCTTTACTAGCCAAATTGCGACAACTCCCACCATCAATAATAACCTTGCACGCCTTGCCAGGACCAACATCAGCTTTTGTTTGAAACAAATTACACTGCTGTTCTGCAGAATCTGGGCTCACACTCAGCACCTTAGGCGAACAAACAATGGTAGGCAGTGATGACGCATCACCATAGAGCATATCATCATCCTCCTCATCCGAATTTGGATCAGCATCATCACCTGTCTCATACTCTTCAGTTTCCTCATTGATCAACATAACCTTTTTATTGGGACAGTCTCGCCGGAAGTGACCCTTGCCACCACATGTATGACAGTTCATATCCCTATTTCTTGCTGTAGAGTTGGAGGAACCAGTACCACTTGCAGCAGGTTGTGATGTTCTCTTGGCATTGGAAATAACCAAATCAGGTTTTGAGGAAGCATTACCACGGAAACCAGAAGTACCACTAGAGGTAGGCACACTAGGGTCTGTCCGTGGGGAAAAACGACCTCTACTTGCTGTAGAGCGAGGTCCAAATTTAGCATCTTCAGCCAATGTCAATTCTGCCTCACGTGCTTGATGAAGCAAATCTGTCATATCAAAGTATTGGTGATGCCGAACAATGCGTCGAATGTTGTAAGTTAAACCAGCAAGAAAACGCTGCATTGTTTGTTCCTCTGGTTCACGCACCCTAGCACGCTGCATAATCAACTCCATCTCCTGATGATAGTCATTAATAGACTTAAGGCCTTGCTTCAAATTTGTCAATCTATCATAGAGAGAACGAATATAATTGCGGGGAACAAAACGAGCACGCATCGCTTCTTTCATACCCCGCCATGTAGTAATAGGTAGCTCTCGAGCTTTAAGCCTGGACTGAACAATATTATCCCACCAAAGCAATGCATAGACATCAAATTCCGAAGATGCAAGTTTTATTTTTCTATCCTCGGTGTACTCATGCATGCGCCATAGTTTTTCCACCTTCAACTCCCAATTGAGGTACTCTTCCACATCAGTAGAACAAACAAACTTGGGTACAGTGAACTTTGGTTTGCCCAGCCCATCATCATCACGGTTGGCTGGGTGGCCAAAATCATCATCAAAGCGACGACATGCGCCGATAGGAGCAAAACCACGACCAGGCGGAATACCAGCACCTCGGCCTCCATTCCCACGACCACCGTGACCACCAAGAAGCAATCCATCACGACGACCAGCAGCAGCATTAGCGTCATCATGTGCGTGATTGTCATCGTGGACACTCGCAGCAGCCTCATGCTCAAGTGGTTGCTGGTGAGGTGGACGATCAAACGAAGCTTGCAAGGTATGCACAGCTTGTGTCAAATCTGCAATAGAACGCTGAATTGTGGTCACAGTTTCTTGTGTCGCAGTGGCGATATCATGTGTTGCATTCAGCTTATTGTCAACAGCAAGCACATCGTCATGTAAACTATCACAAACAGCATTGAACCTCTTCGACAAAGTATCACGAAGAGCTTCGTATTCATTCCAACGCACGACCTCATTTGGATCCTTTTTTTGCTGCACAGCATCAGACTCAGACATGATTAGTAGGTTAGTGCAAACAAAAATAGGTGTATGGTAGAACTCTCACAACTCACTCGAAACTGAGAGAAACGAGGTATCTTACCGTTCCAAAGTGAATAGAAGAGCTTACCGACTTGTATAGGCCAAAACGTGCATGGATGTGATGTAACGAATACCGAGGGAAAGACTATCACACGACAACTAGGGTATATGGTGGGGCTTGGTATGGATACCTAACTACACCAAAGTACAAGTCCTAGTGCTGATCGTATGACAAAGAAACCACGGAAACGCACACGGTGGAGATAAATGGGGCAATGCAACTCTGAAAATGAGCTCAAAAAGTTGAGGTATGTCGGAGGAACGCTCGGTGTTGCAAAGCACAAGAGAGACGCTAGCAATGGCTCAACGAAAACGGGCACAAGATTGCGGAACAAAGCAGCCCGTAGAGCACTAAGCACGCTAGTCTCGTAGGATAGTTCTAGACAGCAAGAAAGGTTTACTAAGGGCTGACAAAGAAAAGGGACAATATATAGACTCAGAAAAGAGAAATAGCAAAGAGAAAAATGAATTTTTTTTTGGATATTAGCTCACGCTAGAGCACAGAAACGTGCTGAGGTCCAGCGCGAAGAACAAAGGCAGCGATCCAATTTTTTTTTTACTCCTTTTTTTTTACTCCTTGTTTTTTTTTTGGATCAAAATAAACAAACTGGGCCAAAAGATCTTAGGCCTGTCTTGGCGCTGGGATCACCGGCGCGAGTGAACAGCGCTCGAGGCTGGGGTGTCGCTCCTGGGAGATCAGCCGCGGCGCTGGTAGTCACGCTGGACCACAGACCCGAGCTGAGGTCGGGCGAGCGCGTTTCTCTTTTTTTTTTTTGGCGTGGAGATCGATCGGCCTGCTGGAATGCACTCGCGCGACCCCAGACTACGTCTGTGGTGAGGCACACGGCGTGCGATGCACTTTTATTTTTATTTTTTGTGACTCAGTTCCGATCGGATCTAGAACTTCTCGTGAAGAACAATGTGCATAGCCGCCGGCTTACGGAAGAAGCAGGAGATCAAAGATTGACCAAACGATGACGAAAACTGAAACAAAGATGCAGAAAAGAACGGGGATCCTAGACTCCTACAGATTTGATGAAAAGATACGCGAAAAGATGATCAACGACTAAAACAAGTAACTCGATGCAATCTAGGCTATGGCAAAACTAAGAACCCTAATTTTTTTTGTAGGCTTTTTCTGGATAGGACAAAAACAAAAACGAATTTACGGGGATGAATTTGTGGAAGCTCACCGAGTAAACGCTGGAATCTGATACCAAGATGATAAGGGGTTGCCCGATCTTCTCAGTAAGCCGATGTAGATGGATGATAACTTGGTAGATAATCTGTGAGACGCACACGAACTCTCCGGCTGTTCCCCCGTTGCCAATGCAACAGATCTTCAACCTTATGGATATTCGAGACACCACACACCTGCGCACTTAGCCGCCGACCACGAAGCGGTTCTGCAATCTCCTAATTCCCAATGGAACAGCAGATCACACTTGAATTCTCAGTAGCAAAACTCCAGATCGAAACAAACTTGGAGTGGGGTAGATATTCCGAGCGAAATACAGAGGAATATATGATTTCAGAGGAAAGCTTACAAGCAATTTCGTTCTGATGTTTGGGGGTAATCTAAACGTAGTCTAAACGACACAAGGGGGCGCCCCAGGGGTACTTAAAGGGGTCGGGGCGACCTGGGCAAAGACCTGGCCCAAAACCAACTGTTTTGGGCCCAAACGGACTTGGTTCGACTCAAACTGGTACATACCGACCCATACATGGGTTCGGCCTATTTTGGCACGCAGGCCATGAGTGTAGCGCGCCTTAGACTCATAGACATCGCGTCGAAGGCTGTCCTAGCGCGCCATCTCATGCTCTCTCTTATGTAGACTTGATGCTCTAGTGATCTCCGGGTGCGCCTGCCTCCCTCTCCTCCCTCGCGCACTTGATCTTCAAGTCTTGCTCATCTCGCTGCGACGCGTCTCCTCCTCGTGCAATGCTTGTGTTATCAACAAACCTAATCATACATAGATGCATAGACTTAGGTAGTATAAAGCTCTCATTAAATAAAACATCAGGTTCAATTAAGAGTGAGTTCACCTGTTGTTCCAATAGCTTTGCACGTGCTCTTGTAATTGGTCCAATCCTAATCTCGTTGGACTTCTTCGCAGCAACATCTTCATCAACAATAGGAGCAGGAGATAATGGTGGTGTAATAGGGATGTCCTCATCATCCTGGTATTTGGTTGTAAGTGTTTCTATCTGAAGAAAGGTGTCCATTTGTCAAAATTTGATACAGAAGCACTTGAGGGTATCTTTGTTGGTTATGCTGCCAAATCTCATGCTTTTAGAATTTTCGATAAAGAGTCCGCTCGTGTTGTTGAAGTTTCTAACGTGAGATTCGACAAGAATGATGGCTCCCGTGCGGAGCAAAGTGGTTTTTGTGATGTAGGTGACGAAATTCCTGCTCGAGCCATAAGAAGAATGGGTGTGGGTCATCTCATACCCATTGAGGAACATCTTTTGGTGGAAGGAGAAGGACTATGCTCTACTCAAGTGGAGCCTTCACCCTCACAAGCTCAACAACCTCTGCAAGGTCCTATTGATGCGAACCAAAGAAAATCTCTAGACCCTCTGATACGAGGTGGCATTCGGACACCACCGCATCATGTGCGTCAACAACATCCACACTCAAGTCCGACATCATCGAGGCATGGAAGAGAAGGAAGAAGAAGAACCACCAGAAAGAAGCTTGGAAGTGCCGCAAGAAGAAAGAGGCGGCAGCTGAAGATGGAGCGGCTAAAGCTGGTCCTACACCGGCTAAAGCCAGCCCACCCGCTAAACCTGGCCTTAACACTGGCTATAGCCGGCCTACACAAGCCAGCCATGTTTTGGGCCTTGAAGCCACCTATGTGATCTATCTCCATAATGAACAAACTACCCTAGGTCAGTGGCTGCCTATATATATGGCTCAGTCTCCCTCTCTCTGGGAAATAGACAAGAATTGAGATAAGAATTGGCATGATGCCTCCCCCCTTGTGGGAACCCTACTACTAGATCTTCCATCTAGAATCACCCTCCTTGTATGGGGATCTTATCTATTTGGGTAATTCTACCTTGATTTGGATCTCATGCATACAAGAGTGTGTAATTCAAGCCAATTGATTGTTCTCTTCTCCAATTGGAATTCTATCCCTTGCAAGTCCGTCTCTCACAAGGAATTCTACTCTTAGAGTCTCTTCCTTGTGATTCTATTGAGTTGGTGAATCGGGCCAACGAGGACAACCGGTGTGTATCTTGTGTGTGCGAGTTTGCCCTTCGATTTGTTTGTTGTGTTCATCATGTTCATCCTCTTCCCCCACCACAAATCTCATGAATCTGTGAAGATCGGGCCACACCCTTGGGGTCAACCCCTATCATATGGTATCAGCAGCCTTTAGTTGCCACGAATCTACTCTTGATTTGTGATTTCCACCATAAATTTCGAAAATCTAAAAAATGGCCCCAAAATTGCCTCGAATTTTGATCTCTTGATTTGTAGATTTTTGTGTGGTTTTGATCCATAGATTTGATGTCTTGGGTGTTGATCTACATTGCCACAAATTTTCTAGCCCCAATTCCATGTATTTCTCCCCGAAATCATCGATTATCATCCCAATTTCCGCCCAAATCGATGAACTTCTTGAGCAGGATCCTAAACCTACTAAAGCCGGCCTGCACACCAGAAATAGCCAGATCCACCCAGAATAACAATTCCCGAAAGTCCAAGCTAGAAAAAGCCGGACTGCATACCGGCTAAATCCAACCCTACCAGTCAACGCCACCACCTCGCTCCGCATCATCCACCCACATCGACCCACTCCACGTCGCCCTGCTCGTTTCCCCTGCTCCCGCACCGACATCAGCCGCTCGCCCCAGGCCACCTCGGCCGCCCTCGTTCCGACATCCATCCGCGCGCGCAAACACTAGGCCCTGCTCAGCCGCCCGCCCCTACTCAGCTTGCCGTCCGCCAAACACCTCATAGCGCCGCCCCGCGCTAGCTCCTCCTCACCCACGTGTAGCTCATCGGTCGCTTGGCCGCTCAACTTTCCCACGCCCAGTTCGTCAATCTGCCCTGCCAAGCCCGCATTGCTTCCACGAGCCACTCGCCGCCTACGAGCTCCCGCCTGCCCCACCTCACCCCTGGCCAACATGCTCGCTAGGCCGCAGCTCCGCCAGCACACCCCGCCCGCCTTGGTTCAGGCCGCCTCCCAGCTCCCGCTTGCTCCGGCCCCAGCGCCTGCCACAGCACCTCACCTCACCTCACCCCTGACCGCCGGCATCAGCTCGCCTAGGCCGAGATCGGCTAAAGACGGTCCATACCGGCTAAACCCGGCCTACATCACTCCGACCCATTTTGACACCCTGTTTTAACACCATTTTACCCCTTTTGACATCCATTTGACCCCTTTGAAACAAAATCCAGCATTATCTTGACACAAATTTTGACAACTTCTGTGAGTCCTTTTCGCCCCAAATTTTCGGGCATTGGCGTGTGTATTCGGATTTTGGTTTTTGCTTGCCTTTTTTGTGCCAAGTAATACCGCACCTACATCAACATTGCAATGATGGCATCAGCACTCCTGGAACTCCGATTAGTCTTTTGACTCCACCTTCATCGACATCACCGCAAGTCGTTTGTTTTGACACTGCCTAACTTTGCATAGGTATAACTTGCTCCACCTTTGTAATCCCTTTTTCTTCCATTGTGTACCTATCCTATTGAGAGTGGCTTTTCGAGTGTTGCGAAGCATTGCACAAGAGTCATGACCATGAGAGGGTTTGTGTGTGTTCGTAAGTTGAGCAAAGCTCCGAAGCAAGCTCGGTGAGAAAGATACACAAAACAGGAAAACACCATCGTGTGACATACATAGATAGAAAATAAAGCTTTTAAGCAACATAACTACATACAAAAGAGTGTGTGTTCCACCGATACAAAGGAGTTTGAAGCTTGTAAGCACAAAGAGAGAAAAGAGAAGAGTGGCATCTTGTGCAAATCATGTTGCTTCTTTCTTATGCAACCATGCTACGGTCTTTCTTGCGTTGGCGTGACACCGAGCTAATAGTCTTTGTTAGGATTATTTTGTTTCTTGCTCACTTCCTTGGTCACGCTAACCCCATTGATCTTTTTGTGTGTGTTTCCGTGTTTCCTTAACGTAGATCATCGTTCTTGAAATTTGACTTTGGATTTTACCCACATTTGACAATAGACTTTTCTTTTGATCATTTCATTTGGCATTTCCACATTGCTTACCTATCCACTATATAGCCTTTTTGCATGTGTTCTAACTTGTGCACCATGGTTGTCCTTTGGTGTTTCATCAATTCAATAGTTTCTATGGGAAGTGTTTCAAGTGTAGTTTTCTAACCACCACCACTTCTACATATATATATCTTGTATTGTGTGAGCAATGTCTTGCAACGACGGAAGCTACGATGGAGAGGTCACGGAGGACTACAACGACTACGACATCTCATGCCATAATGGTGACTCCATGATGAGCGACATCGACTACTACTCAAGCATGGAGGGAATGGGCGACAACTTTGACTACATGGGCAAGGTGGACATGGAACACTACATCAAGACTCCTTCGAGTATGACATGGTGGCGCACAACATCGACTACGCCCAAGCAAGCATGGATGACTTCACCACCCACATCGTCGACACCATGCATGATGAGGTGGACAACCTCTACAGAATGCCCCACAAGACCACCTCCTCTAAAGTGGAATGGCCAAGATTTGAGCAAGGAGCAACATACTTTGACTCAAGTTCTTCTTCACATCTAAGACGGCCCCATCATGACAAGTGTGCATTGGCACATCATGATACTCGAGACCATCAAATAGTTCACCAAGCACAACGCCAACATGATCTTCCTCGACAACCTTCAAGACAACATCCACCATATACTTCTATGTATGCTGAACCTCAAGATTCTTGGTTGATCATTTGTGAGCGCCGAGACCAACTCCATTGCCAATGCATATGCAAAAGGAAGCGTTCCAAGGCTCATGAATGTCACCAACAAGAACATCATGAAGAGCCCAAACCTCAAGATTCTTGGTGGAACGCGGCTCATCGCTCAAGGTTGCGTGCATGAAGATCTTCTTCACGCTCCAACCATATGGGTGACCATGAACGCCGTCGCCAACCTCAACCTCAAGAGCATGGTATCACCACAAGCATTCCAAGATCATCAAGAGCTTCACACTCCAACCACAATGTGGATGACCATGAGCACCGTCGCCAACACCAACCGCAAGAGCGTGGTGCAAACCATCAACAACATCAAGATGGCAAACAACAAGGACATCATGAAGAGCCCACATACGAGAACATCATCAACAACAACTACTCGAGAAGGGTCACCGCACGAGCTCCAAGATCGCCAAGTCATGAGATGACCTCCCATGGTGTGAATCCTTCTCCAATGGTGTCTCCCGTTCCACATGCCACCACCGCAATGGCTCCGTCAAGATGGTCTCCTCGCCACGAGAAGCGTTCCAAGGCTCATGATCGTCACCATCAAGGACATCATGAACAACCACAACAAGAGGAACACCCACCTCTTGACCAAGATGGTCGTTGACACAATCATGATGACAGCACCCGACGTCAATATCAACATGAGCTTCCTGCTCAACATGAGAACCGTCGAACACCAAGTGAAGCTAATGTCCCCCCCCAACAACCACAACATGGTGCGCAGGTCCCACATGCCACCACCACAATGGCTCCTACATGATAAGCGCTTTGAAGAAACCCTCGAGACCCTTGGTATGCTGGCCTCCAATGCTTCGAATGCGAGCTCACAGGCCATGATCCTTTTAAATGTCCCAATGTTGTTTGCCACCGATGCAAGGCTAAAGGTCATGTGCAATGGGAGTGCTTCAACATGATCAACCACAGACCCACGAACCTTGAAGGCCAAGCACATAGTGAAGTTGATTCGAGCACGACTCTCGATGACACTATGGGCTTATTCTCTACTACTAAAGAAGATGAGACGCATGGAGTTATGAACATCGAGCCTACCATAATATGCTTCAATGATGATATCGTACCAATCCCATGTGAGGATGAGAGCCACATATCCCACTTGAGTGAGAGTAAGAGTGAGATGAGTGCCCCCACCATATGTGAGATGGAGTGCTCTCACTTTGAGAGAAAGAGTGATACACCACATGAGTTGAGTGAGGACATTTTGCTTTCTAACAACTTAACCTCTACTCCCCTTGTGTTGTCTTCTTCTTTGCTAGGTTGCTCGGATAATGATGATGTCCTTTCCATGGAGATAGGGACTCCACTATATGTGAGATGAGTGAATCCACTATATGTGAGATGAGTGAATCCACTCTATGTGAGAGTGAGTGCTTACACCTTGAGGGCATGATGGATACACAAAGTGTGGCAAGAGTGTTAGTTGATAGGTCAAGTGAGGCCATTTCGATTTTTAACAACTTACCCTCTATCTCGCGTGTGTCGTCTCATGTTGCAATAGGTTCCATGGACGAGGAGACGCCAATCTTGGAGAAGATGTACATGGTGAATACACATGATGATACCACACCATGCTTAGAACATGATGAGCATGTCAGCCACTTAGTGCCACCTACTTCCACAACACCTACCTCAAAGGAATGCGACTACAAAGGTAACAACATAGGTGTTGGTGATTCCATGATCCCCCTAGTGGACATGATGATTCATGAGTGCTTGAATGATATTGATGATTCTCGTGCAATGTCGTATGCGTCTTTTCCATTCCCATGTGATGCTTTGCATGAAACCAATGTTGAACATGTGGAATCCTTTGATTATGATGATAATGACATGAACATGCTAAGCTATGAGTGTTTCACTTTACCTCCTATTGCATGCAATATGTTGAACAATTGCTCTTTTCCATGTATTGCTTGCAATGATGACAATGATACTTGTGTTGTGACAACCTTGTCGAACAATTGCTCTTTCCCTAGGTTTGTCGACAACAAGGATAAAATTTTGAACATGTTTTGTGCACAATGCTTGCAATATTCTTCCATTAATGCAACCAAAATTTTGAACAATTTCTCTTTCAAATGCTTGGTTTGCAATAATGTTAATATGTTTGAAAATGAGAAGTCCCCCAGAGCTCTCTCAAATAATGAAGATTTTGCATTTACACATGATAAGCATGTTTTCACATATACATTGCAAAATCACTATGAATATTATGATATCTTGCTTGATGCTAATGGTGATGTGCAAATAAAGAGATGCATCATGATGGATGATGTATTCATCTACCATGCACACACGTTGTTTTTTCTATCTTTTGCGTGTGTAGATACGCGGACAAAAATGTCAATCTTGATTCAGCACGAGTTGGTGAAAAGAGCTCTTGAGAGCATAGTACTTGTGAGTTCAAACTCGAACTCCACTCACTTACCCTTCACATGCTTTGCATCAAACATGTTGAAAACTTTCTCTTCCATATGGTTTCTTTGCAAGCATGTTGATAACTTTTGTGCCACTTGTGACAATCATGCTCACATGATATTGAATATTGATGCATTATGTGTTGCAACATACATGTGGAACAATTTCTCTTTCTTTTGTTTTGTGTGCAACAATATTGATCTCAGCACTCAATGCTCTACCTCATTGATCAAATTGTGATGGTGCATGTCACCTCAAAAATTATTCTTTTGTTATCACTTACCTGCTCGAGGACGAGCAGGAGTTAAGCTTGGGGATGCTGATACATCTCAAACGTATCTATAATTTTTGATGCTCCATGCTTGTTTTTACACCATTTGCCTTGTGTTTCGTTACACTTTGTGGCGTTTTTATGCGATTTCCGGAACTAACCTACTAACAAGATGCCATAGTGCCAGTTCCCTGTTTTCTGCTGTTTTTGTGTTTCAAAAAAGCTACACGGGAAATATTCTCAGAATTGGACGAAACAAGTTTTAGAAGTCTTATTTTTCTCGGAAGAGGACCGAAGACCGAACGAGAGCCGAAGGGGGGCTAGAGGCTGCCCACACCACAGGGGGCCACACCCACCCATGGTGAGGCTGCCTGGTCCACCTCCTGACGACGCCCTTTCGCCTATAAAAAGCTTCGAGACGGAAAACCGTAAAAAAATCAGCAATTTTCCAGAAAGAGTTTCGCAGCTCCGCCGCCGCCGCCGACGAATTTCGGGGGACAGAAGTCTCTGTTCCGGCACCCTGCCGGGATGGGGAAGTGCCCCCGGAGCCATCTCCATCGGTCTCCATCGCCGTCTCCGCCGTCTCCATCGACCTCACCACCATCTCCATCAACCTTGCTGTCTCCTATGATGAGGAGGGAGTAGTTCTCCCCCAGGGCTGAGGGCTCTACTGGTAGCTATGTGGTTCACCTCTCTCTCCCATGATGTGATCTTTATGTGATCATGAGCTTTGTATCTAGTTGAATTGGTAGATGTTATTATTCAGATATTATGCTACTCCTATGCTTTATTATTGTACTCTCCGGAGATACCTCGTATCATGGTGTAAAGGTGACTAGTGTGTGCATCATGTGTATCTTTTTGGTTAATGTCTCTGTGAAATGTTGGTGTTTGTTGAAACCATGTAGTGCATTCACGGTGATAGTGTGGGACAATCTAGTTTGGGTACATACGGACTTTGAGGAGTGCTTCGTAGCCCTACGCATGATTAGTGTTCATTTTCCATTGGAGAATTGTTTTGAGTTGCATATTGATGATAGTATCTATTGGTTCAATTATGTTATATTTGTTGGGAGTGTGTCCACTAGTGAAAGTATGATCCCTAGGCCTTGTTTCCAAGCATTGCACACCGTTTCCTTTCAGTTTTGTTACATGTTTGCTTGCAGCAATATTTATTTCAGATTACATTTACTACTTATAATCATCACTACTACTTGTATTTCACTATCTCTTCGCCGAACTAGTGCACCTATACATCTGACAAGTGTATTGGGTGTGTTGGGGACACAAGAGACTTTCTGTATCGTAAATGCAGAGTTGCTTGAGAGGGATAGCTTTGACCTCTTCCTCCCTGAGTTCGATAAACCTTGGGTGATCCACTTAAGGGAAACTTGCTGCTACTCTACAAACCTCTACACTTGGAGGCCCAACACTGTCTACAAGAACAGACGCGTGCATAGACATCAGTGGGTAGAAAAGGTGCTTCTTATCAAAATTTTGCTAAGGAAAACTTGAGTCTTTACAAAGTTAGGAAAAAGCTTACGTTTGCAAAGTCAAACTCCACCTCGCCAAATAGCATATAAGTGTAGGTGCCATTGAGTCCACCAAAGTGACATCTTGCCAATACATTCAAAGTATTGACCCTCCGTGGCTGTAACGTATCATGTTGCAGGTGGCTACTATGAAGATTGAAGATTGCTGCGCTACGGTCACGAGTCTTCGTCCAACACGTCTGCCTATGGAGCTATGAAGAAAAGAAGACTTGTAGTGCATTTACTTAGTCATTTCTAGAGTTGTAATAGGTTTGTGGCATTGTGCCTTTTGAGTTTTAAAGAACTATGTTATTTGTGGATCAAGCGTTGTAATAAAGACCTTTGTATTCTTGGTATTTCATCTTGTAACTGTGTGTGCTAGCAGTTGATCCAGGAATAGCACAAATAAAGCACAGGTACGCTACAGATGGTATCAGAGCAAAGTGTTGCCCTTAGGTTCGTGACCCTAGGATTGGACGAAAACCCTTAGGAAAAAATTTAGGAGTTGTTCTTGTTTCTCTTTGTTGCTAACACTTAGGAATAGTTTTGACTTCTAAGTTAGAAATCTCTTTAACTCTTGTTCAGCGCTTTTGTTAAGTTTTTCTTGTTTGACTTACTAAATTGTCATGTTCCAACTTAAAGATGTCAACCTTCCGCATCACCAAGCCCGACAGCTTCAAGAACTACAGCTTTGGAAAGCGCCTCATCGACATCGTCACTGCCTTGTCCCTGCCCACCCCTTTCATCCATGGGAGCGAGATGACCAAGTTTCACAAGAAGGGCGTCTGGGTCATCCACATCACGTAGCCAGGATGCGAGATAGAGCCGAAGACTGAAAAGATCAAGTTCAAGACCTTTCACACCAACAAGAAAACGGGCGCCCATCTCCTCATGCAAGAACTGATAGCACGCCTATGCGGACGTCACTTCTTCGAGCTCCAGAACCACTACTCCCACCCCTACGGCCGATGTGATGAGGAGGGCTTGGCCATCGTGCTACCTGACAGCGAGCAAGACCCCATGCGCATTCGCCTCATCGAGTTAGAGTATCTTGTCAGGGACATCGACGTTGAGAGGTACAATGAGTTGTTTAACAACGATGAGTTACGTGCCCAGCTTGCCGAGAAGGACAAGCAACACCTGGAGCAGGAGCAGAGGATCAAGGAGATGGAGGCAAAGTTCGAGACTCAAGAGAAGCAGCGGAAGAGCCAAGAGAAGAGAATCCAAGCCAGGAACAAAGATGTTAGAGAGCTGAAGCAGAAGTTAGAGTGCAACGACTTCGAGCTTGAAGCGGACCATGATCTGATCGAGAAGCTGCACGCCGACAAGAGGGGGCTTCAAGAGAAGGTCAACACCCTAACTAAAGAACTGCAGGACTATAAGAGGCTACTCAAGGAGAATGGCTTCGAGGTTGAGGAGGAGGAAGTCGCCATGGAAGAGTAGAGTAGTTAGATAGACTACCACACTTTATCTTTGAGTTTGCGTTTATGCCCGTGACCGCTTGTTGTATGGCATTAGGTATTGTATCCCCTTAGACTTAAACATTTGCGTACCTTCAAACTATTTGTGAGATGTTTATTGCATGCTTGGTTAAAGTTCTTCACCTATGCTTGTGTGTGCTTGTATGTGCTCTTTTAAGGATTGTTTATGTGCATGTGGGTAGGAAATTTATTCCTTTAGACTCTATATCTAAGTCTAACCTCACCTATTTCAAACCCAACAGATGCCTCCTTGTCACGCTCCTGAGGAATAGATGCAGCAGATGATGGAAGCCCAAGCTCAACTCATGCAAGTAATGACCCAGTTTTTGGCCAACGCTAACAACAACAATAATAACAACAACCCTCTGCCACTGCCACCCCTCAGGTCGACATGCTTGCAAGGTTTCTAAGGCTTCGTCCTGCCAAGTTTTCTCATGCTGCTGAACCACGGAGGCTATGGATTGGCTCCATTCCATCAACAAAGACTTGGTGACAACTGGTTGCACTGATGCTGAAAAGGTCAGGTTTGCAGCTCATCTGTTGGAAGGACCAGCAACAAGCTGGTGGGACACTTACCATATCACTCATCCCATCGAAGGAGTGACATGGGACTCGTTCCAGGAAGGATTTTGGGCTGCACACATTTCCTCTGGTGTGATGGGCCTGAAGAAGAAGGAGTTCCGCGACCTCGGACAGAAGTACCGTAGCATGTCTGAGTACATTGATGAGTTCACCAATTTGTCACGCTATGCACCGAATGACATTGACACCGATGCAAAAAGGAAGGAGAAGTTCCTAGAAGGCCTCAATGACGAGTTGTCAATCCCTCTGTCTGTTGCCTACACCCCTACCTTTCAGTCTCTGCTTGACCAAGCTATAACTCTAGAGAGCAAGATGAAGCAGTCTGAAAATAGAAAGAGGAAGCATCATGTTAGCAAGTACCAAGAGCCTGTGCACAAGCGAAGCTATCACAGTGATCATGGGAGCTCTGGATTCCATAAGAATGGAGGAAACCACCGCAACCATAATGGTGGAAATGGGCACCAGCACCATAAGGGAAATGGCCACCACCATAATGGCCATAGGAACCACAACAATCATAACTCCACCAGGACAAATGGCCATAACAATGGCAACAACAATGGCAGAAACAATAATGTCCCCGAGAAGAGGGATATTAGTCAGGTGGAATACTATAAGTGTCACAAGACTGGGCATTATGCAAATGATTGCCCACAAAGGAAGGATGAAGGAAACAAGCCCAATCCATTCCAGAAGGGGCATGTCAATCACATCAATGTGGAGGAGATTTATGATGAGCCTGACGCCGTCTATGGTATGTTTCTGCTCAATAAGTTTTCAACACTTGTTCTTTTCGACACTGGTGCATCACATTCATTCATATCAAGAGCATTTGTGGTTAAGAACAAAATACCCACTAAAACAATAGGTTGTCCTATAAGGGTAAGCTCTCCAGGGGGAGAGTTGATAGTAAATGCCGGTTGTAGAGACCTAGTCTTGGAAATTGGAAAACACAAGTTTCCGGCTAACCTCATTGTCCTAGACTCACAAGGACTAGATGTCATCCTAGGCATGGATTGGATGACCGCATTTGAGGGAGTCATAGATTGTGCAAACAAAACCATCACCCTTACCACCCCTGAAAAGAAACGCATTCGTTTCAAATCAACCTTCGAGCTCAAAGGGACTAAGGTTAATTCTCTTAAGGGGGTTAGTATGCATGATGTGCCATTTGTGAAGGAGTACCCGGATGTGTTTCCAGAAGAGTTACCAGGAATGCCACCAGACAGAGATGTCGAATTCACCATCGACTTGCTGCCTAGAACAGGACCTATAGCAAAAAGGCCATACAAGATGGACATAGAAGAATTAAAGGAATTAAAGAAGCAGCTCAAGGAACAGTTGGACAAAGGTTTTATCCAACAGAGTTCATCATCATGGGGAATCCCTGTTTTGTTTATAGAGAATAAGGACTCTAGCAAGAGATTGGTTGTGGACTATGTCGATGGATTTCGTGTCGCAAGAACACGGGGTACCACGCGACGGACCCAAAGATTCAAACGCAGGGGGCTGAACATGGGAGATCTTGGATCGCAACGAAACACGGTGACGGAAGCCTCGAGTCGTCGAACGCACAACACACTGCAGAGAGAGACGCCGAGCTTTACCCAGGTTCAGGGCCCTCGTGGTGAGGTAAAACCCCTACTTCCTGCCTTCTTGTATTACGATGCGATACCTCGCGAGGAGTACAAGGTCTTGATTACAGAGCTCTAACTGGCCGGAGGTAGAAGAACCAACTTAGCCTAGCTAGGAGCCCGAAGATGAAGATTCGATCCCCTCTAAGGGGTAGCCTCCCGTCCTTTTATAGCGCCAGGTCCTCCTTCCCCTTATCATCTTGGGGAAGGGGTTGCCACATACGGCCAAGGAGGGATGACAACTATAGTCTTGATTCTTCCGTGGACGTAGTCTTTGTAGAGTAGTGGCGCCGGTCCACAGGAATGGGTGGAGGAAGCTGACGTCTTCCTCTGGCGCCCTGCACCATCCATGCTATTTTTAGGGGGTGGCCAACAACCACTATGCCGCTTTATGCAGGCACGGCAAAAGTTGGTCTCCTCCCTATCGGGGGTAGCGTGGGCGGTACGCGGTCTTCTGCCCTTATCTTCTTCCTCAGCACGGAAACATGCCGAGCTGACGTGGACGTGGTCCCTCTCCTCACGAGAAACAGCTCGTGAGGAGGTCTTCTAGTCCTTAGCAGTTTTAGTCGTCGTTCTCCTCATGAGGCTCCTCCTCATGAGGGTCTTCTCCGCTGGCTTCGGTCGTCGTTCCACCCCTGGGCTGAAGCTAGGCCGTTGAAGGGGCCCAGGAGCAGGTGGACCGGGATACCCTAGTATCCAGAACACCGACAGTAGCCCCCGGGAGCCTGGCCCACGAACGTGCCCTCTTGAGAGAGCGAAGGGCCAGGGGCCCCCAGAAGCTGCTGGGCCATCCAACGGCACGCGTCAACACGTGGTCAGAGGACCATGTGAAGATGCAGAGGCCGCGGACGCGTGGTGCGACCACAGCTGGTGAGACGAAGTGGCGGGCGATGCAGCAGTCCCCGAGGCGTCAAACCGTCATGATGGCGCGTCACTTCGCTACAGAGCGCTGCGCCAACGCTTCGATTCCCGCACTGAGATTTGACACATCGACGCTGGCCGTGCCCTTTAAATGCAGCCTCCTCGAGACCTCCGGCACCTCACCCTCTTCCTCCAGTGCCACTTCTTCCTCAACGCTCCCCAAGCGAATGGATCCTTCCGCCTCCTCCGCCGCCGCTGGATCGAGCTCAGGGGCGAAGCGCCACGGGCGCCCCTCGGGCAGCAAGAACAAGGCGAAGATCCCCGCCCGGTGGACGCCCGGCGTCGGAGGCTCCCTGCATATCGGGGCGCCGAGGTAGGGCGAGGCGAATCGCGCCGCCCCGGGGGCCTCCAGTGCCTTGACCCTTCGGGGTCCAGCGCCTGGAGGCGCCCTGAATGCACCGTCACCGATGGCAGCGGCGCTGGCTCTCCGCTCCCCGGGGAGCATCGATCGGGTGCTCCGGGAGGTGGAGGCCACCCTGGGCCCCCTTCCCCCAGCCGCGGATGGCCTGGGGCCGCAGGAGGCGGCCCCGCCGGTGACCGGAGTGGTCGCGATTCCCCGCCCCCTAGCGGCGGAGATGCTGGGACCCCTCATCGCCTTGGGGTCCTACTTCTTGGAGCTCCTCGTCGTCGTCGATGCCTGGAGCTTTGACTCCCTCCGGCTGCCCGACGCAGTCCGGAGTGTGATCTACGCCCCCGGCGCTTCCTCCGGAGAGGTCGCGCTGGCGGAGCAGAGCAGGCCAGAGCTCCTCTGGCCTGTGGACATCATTCTCGGAGCGGGCGGCAACGCCGTCTTCTCCGGACGCTAGAGGGCTTTCGCCCTCGGCCACCGCCTCCGCGTCCGCGACCACCTCGTCTTCCGCTTCAAGCTGGGGACGCTGGAGGCCTCGGTGCGGATCTTCGCCGCTGCCGGTGTCCGCTGCACCTACCCCCAGCCCGCGGCACAGTAAAGGGGCGGCCTTCTGGGGAGGGGAGCTAGTCTCCTCCCCTCTTTTGCGATGTAGTTTGAGCCGGCGGGGTATGCCCCTCCGTGCCTCTGTTTCTTCCCCGCTGGGGGCTATCAATGAAGTCCTCTTTGCCCTTTCATTCCTTGTTGTTCGTCATTGTCCTAGTCGTCCGCGCGCTCGAGAGCCCTAGTGAGTTGTTAACGCCGGCAGGAGGCCTCCCTGTGCCTCAGAGCTCATGACGGGGTCGGCGCTCGCGACGACATTGGACGATTCCTGAGACAAGTAGTTGAAGAAAGAGTTAGAAAACAAAAAACCCCAAATCCCCGAAAACAAAAAACAAGTCGATAAAACAAACGAAAAAAGAAGGCGAATAAGATGCCCCTGTGACCGGCATAAGGACCTTCCTCGTCGTGAGGGAGCGCGACACTATCTGTGCCAGCAGCTAAGAGCAAATTGCCGCGTGTGGCGATTCACGGGGCCTTCCTCGTCGTTGAGGGAAGCTGGACCCTCACGGACACGAAAGCGTCGACGCTTAAGAGAGCCTAGAGACAGTCGACACCTCGTTAAGGGTTTCTCACGAGGTGAAGGGCCTGGCGCGGACCTCCGGATCTGCGTCTCCTTCACAAGATGATCGGAGCGGCCTTGGTCTTTAGTAATCCTGCCGTGTTTGGCCTTCCTCAAGCGAGGGGAATCTTCCTGCGGATGCTAAGTGCATCGACGCGTCCTTGCACCCTCGTGAGGATTGCTCACGAGGCGCTGGTCCTTAGCGGGTGCCTTGGGCGCACCTTGGACTTTTCCCGAAGATTTTTTATTTTCTGGTGTACTTCGCGAGGAACTAAGCACCACGGGCACATGGATGTGATCGATAACGGGGCCATCGCCCCTAATCAGAGCTCAGTCCCTTCGGGTTTTTCGGGCTTGCTATTTTCCGGGCGAAGGCCCCAACATAGACACCGTGCCTAGCCCCCTTCCGCGTGGAGTACAACAAAAAATAAATGGACTTCATGCCATTTTAATATCATGCCAAAGCAGAGGCGCTATAATGTGCTTTAACTTAATATCAGTGCTGAAGAGCAGTTTCGAGCTGATACAAAGTGCCGTGACAACGGTCTTATCTCCTCATGAGGAACCTACGGGTAGAACTTTCGCAGATGAGCTATGTTCCATGGGTTCCCCACTGGCACGCCTTCCGTGGTTTCCAGCCGCGTTGAGCCTAGCCTGGCGATGTGCGTCACCTTGAAGGGGCCTTCCCACATTGGAGACAGCTTGTGTAGGCCCTCGCGAGAGAGTATCCTCCTTAGCACCAGATCGCCGACCTCCAGAGTCCTTGCCCGAACATGGCGGCTATGGTAGCGGCGTAGTCCTTGCTGGTACATCGCGGCGCAAAGCGCTGCTTGGCACCGAGCTTCTTTGAGCTGGAGGAGGCGGTCCTTGATGAGGTCCTCTTGGCAAATCTCGTTGAAGGCGAGCACTCTTGGTGACCCGAACTTGACGTCGGTGGGAAGAACAACCTTCGCCCCATAGACCAAGAAGAAAGGAGTCTCCCCAGTGGGTTTGGTGGCGGTAGTCTGAATGGACCACAGGATGGATTGGAGGTTGTCTAACCGTTTTTTGCCATATGCTTCGAGCTTGGCGTTGAAGCTTCTCGTCTTGAGTCCCTTGAGGACTTCGGCGTTGGCACGCTCGGCTTGGCCATTGCTCCTGGGATAGGCGACTGAGGTGAAATAGATCTTGATGCCGGCCGATGCGCAGTACTCCCAGAACAGCCCGCTGGTGAACTGGCAGCCGTTGTCGGTGATGATGCGGTTAGGCACACTGATGAGGGGTGACCTCTTAGATGTGGCCCGATCTTCACGGATTCATGAGATTTGTGGCAGGGAAGAGGATGAACACGAAGAACACGACGAACACAATGAACACGACAAACAAATCGAAGGCAAACACACACACACACACACACAAGATACACACCGGTTGTCCTCGTTGGCCCGATTCACCAACTCAATAGAATCACAAGGAAGAGACTGCAAGAGTAGAATTCCTTGTGAGAGATTGATATGCTTGGAATAGAATTCTAATTGGAGAAGAGACCAATCAATTGGATAGAATTACACACACAAGTATGCAAGAGATCCAAATCAAGGTAGAATTCTCCAACTAGAAGAGATCCCAAACAAAGAGGGTGATTTCTAGATGTAGATCTAGTTGGGTTCCCACAAGGGAGATGGTATCATGCCAATTCTTATCTTAATTCATCTCTCACCTATCTCTAGGGGAGGGGGAGCCATATATATAGGCAGCCACGAGCTAGGGGTAGTTTGGTCACTAGGGAGATAGATAACATAGGTGGCTTCATGGCCAAGACATAGCTAACTCGAGCAGGCCAGCTATAGCCGGGGTTAAGGCCGGCTTTAGCCGGTGGGCCGGCTTTAGCCGGTCCAGCTTCAGCTGCCGCCTCTTCTTGCGGCGCTTCCAAGCTTCCTTACGGTGGTTCTTCTTCTTCCTTCTCTTCCACGCCTCGATGATGTCAGACTTGATTGTTGATGCACATGATGTGGTGGAGTCCGAAAGCCACCCCACATCATCTCCCCCCGCTTCAAAGAACGTCGTCCTCGACGTTGACTCAACATCATCATGTAGGGGAGGTAGATGTAGGAGATTGTACTTGGAGTGTGCCATGTGGTCGTTCTTGCGAAGATTGGTTTGGCAACTCTTCAATGTTCCTTCACCTTCCAGAAGGCCTACAAAGGTCACAAGCAAAGCAAAACAACACTCAAAGAATAGCCAATCCTTGGAGTTTGTGGCATGAGTTCGTGAGTAGAAGGAGTTCACCTTAAAAATTTGTTGATGTGCTCTCGTTGGACAATTTGTTGATTGAAACTACTCGCGGGAGCGCATCCACCAATAGAATCCATGTGTACCTACGCACAACAAAGACCAAGCAAAGTATGTGTGTGCATGATAGGGGACCATATCATCAAGGACATGTCCATTCTTGTTCACAACACCATTAGCACAACACAAGTATAATAAAGAGAATGCATATACAAGGTCTATGTGTAAGCAAATTGTTTGAACATCTTCCAAATGTGGGAACACAAAAACTCCATCAAAATTTGAGAAGACCATGGTGTCCATCTCATGTTGAAAGATATGCATATTATTGTACTCAAGGCTTTGTAAAGAGCAAGTAGTCAACATCCTTGAAGCAATAAGAGGAGAGTTTGGCAAAAACACAAACGACAAGTTGTCAAAATCATCATCAACATGTGGGCAAACAAACCATAGGAAAGAACAAGTTTTCATCGAGTTTGTTGCAACACAAGTCATATTCATCTAATAGTAGAAGAAAATATCATTATCACAAGTAGTTATGCATCCCAACCAAAAGAAAGAGCAATTTGTCAACTTGTTGGATGCAACACCAATGAACTCAAAGCGGTAACACATGTGACAAGTCATGGCCAATATAGAGGGAAATCGTTCCACATGTATGTTGCAACACATAATGCATCAATGTTCAATATCATGGGAGCATGAATGGCACAAGTGTCACAAAAGTCATCAACATGCTTGCAAAGAAACCATATGGAAAAAGAAATTTTTCAACATGTTTGATGCATAGCATGTGAAGGGTATGCGAGCGGAGTTTGAGTTTGAGCTCACAAGTATTATGCTCTCAAGAGCTCTTTTCGCCAACTCGTGCTCAATCGAGGTTGACGTTGTTATCCGCGTACCTACACACACAAAAGATAACCAAAACAATGTGTGTGCATGGTAGATGAATACATCATCCATCATGATGCATCTCTTTATTTGCACATCACCATTAGCATCAAACAAGATATCATAATATTCATGGTGATTATGCAAAGTATATTTGGGAACATGCTTATCATGTGCAAATGCAAAATCTTCATTAGTTGAGAGAGCTATTGGGGCCTTCTCATTGTCAAACATAACAACATTATTGCAAACCAAGCATTTGAAAGAGCAAGTGTTAAACATTTTGGTTGCATTAATGGAAGAATATTGCAAGCATTGGGCACAAAACATTTTGAAAATTTTATCCTTGTTATCGACAAACCTAGGGAAAGAGCAATTGTTCGACAAGGTTGTCACAACCAAAGTATCATTGTCATCATTGCAAGCAATATATGGAAAAGAGCAATTGTTCAACATATTGCATGCAATAGGAGATAAAGTGAAGCACTCATAGCTTAGCATCTTCATGGGAATCATGGCATCACCAACACCTATGTTGTTACCTTTGTTGTCGCACTCCTTTGATGTATGTGTTGTTGAAGTATGTAGCTCCATGTGGTCGACATGCTCATCATCTTCTAAGCATGGTGTGATATCGTCATGTGTATGCACCATGTACATCTTCTCCAAGTTTGGCATCTTTTCATCCATGGAACCTATTGCAACATGAGAAAACACATTTGAGGTAGAGGGTAAGTTGTTAGACATCAAAATGGCCTCACTTGACCTATCAACTACCACTCTTGTCTCACTCGGTGTATCACTCATGCTCTCAAAGTGGAAGCAATCACTCTCACATATAGTGGATTCACTCATCTCACGTATAGTGGATTCACTCATCTCACATTTAGTGGAGTCACTTATCTCACATATAGTGGAACCACTCATCTCACATATAGTGGAGTCCCTCATCTACATGGATTGGACGTCATCATTATCCGAGCAACCTAGCAAAGAAGAAGACAACACAAGAGGAGTAGAGGTTAAGTTGTTAGAAAGCAAAATGTCCTCACTCAACTCATGTGGTGTATCACTCTTGCTCTCAATGTGTATGTCGCTCTCATCCTTGCGTGGGGTAGGTTTCTTCCTCTCACTTATGATGAGGACATCCCATCTATTGATACAACCGCTGCACCTACAGCGGAACACATACAAGGACCCATCACTCGAGCTCGTGCCAAGCAACTTAACTATCAGGTACTTTCGTTTCTTGGAACTCTTTCTCACATACATGAGAATATGATGCTGCCTAAATCAGATATGTTTGTTACTCTTAGGAATGATGGACCTAGCATGGATGAGAGGGACAAGCATTGGAGCATGATCATGCATGGAGATGGCAGCAAGCATTTGAGGATTGAAGAAGATGCCACGAGTGGAGATTTTAGAACTTTGAAGCCACCATAATGAAGGATGAAGACTTGGACGAAATATACAAAGAACTACTTCATAAATTCGTCCTTCGATAAATATGGTGCTGCGTCACTTTTATTTTTGGGCCAGGCCCATGTAATTTTCGCAGCAAATAAGACAGCCACTTTTAGGAGTCCAAATTTGAGGAGAAAAGGCCTGTTAGGGTTCCGTTCGACCACCCAACCCATGGCTGGTCGCACCCCTACCTTTTCCTCCTCAAATACCCCCCGTAGCCATCATTAGAACTCGGATTTTGATTAGACTAAAGTTAGGCATTGCTGCAACTACGAGCTCGACTTTTGAGGCCAATCGCCCAGAAGAAGACCGCCTATTCGGAATCCCACCTTTTGAATAAAGCATACATCTTTCATCCGCAATATCTTGATTGCAGTATTAGTTCTTACTTGTTCTCGATTTCAGGTAGGAATTAAGACCCTCGCTGGTCAGGCTGATCGTGCATCCGCAAGATCAGTAACTCCCGGAGATTGTCCTAGAGATTGCATTGGCGCACGAGCTTCGCACATGTAGTCGGATCGTCAAGCACGAACTCCACCCACCAAATCGACATATCAAGATCTCATTGAAAGATCGGACACCTTTCGCCCTATCAACTTAGGCTATGAATATGTGGTTGTTTGTTTGCACGATGCTCTTGAGGGTGAGGTTGGCGATGGTGCTCATGGTGACTCCCATGGTTGGGGCGGGAAGAAGATCTTGACGAGCGCGACCTTGAGTGGTGACGTTGTCGCACTGAGTTGTCCAAAGATGAAATGACTTGATCCAATTTTGTGGAGAACGTTGCTTGTTCCGCTTTCATCTCCGCCCTCAAGTCCTTCATCTCCGCACCCAAGTTCTCAATGCTTGCTTTGAGCCTTGCGTGCGAGTCATCGAGCTTTTTGTCCATGGCGGCGCGCTGTGCGTTGAAGTCATCCCTAGACATGGTCACAAAGCTAGAGGTATATGGTGGAAAGTAAGGTGGTTAGAAAACTACAAATAGAACACTTCCCGTAAAAACTATTGAATGGATGAAACACCGAAAGGACAACCGTGGTGCACAAGTTAGAACACACGCAAAAGGCTATATAGTGGATGGGTAAGAAATGTGGAAATGCCAAACGAAAATGATCAAAAGAAAAGTCTATTGTCAAATGTGGGTAAAATCCAAAGGCAAATGTCAAGAACGATCATCTACGTCAAGGAAACACGGAAACACACACAAAAGATATAATGGGATTAGCGTGACCAAGGAAGTGAGCAAAGAAACAAAATGGTCCTAACGAAGACTATTAGCTCGGTGTCACGCCAACGCAAGAGAGACCGTAGCTTGGTTGCATAAGAAAGAAGCAACAAGATTTGCACAAGATGCCACTCTTCTCTTTTCTCTCTTTGTGCTTACAAGCTTTGAACTCCTTTGTATCGGTGGAACACACTCTCCTTTTGGATTTTTGGTGTTTCTATGCTTAAAAGCTTATTTGCTATCTATGTATGTCACACAATGGATATTTCTTCCTTTGTGTATCTTTCTCACCGAGCTTGCTTCGGAGCTTTGCTCAACTTACGCACACACACAAACCCTCTCACGGTCGTGAACACTTGTGCAATGCTTCACAACACGCGAAAATCCACTCTCAATAGGATAGGTACACAAAGGAAGAAAAGGGGTTACAAAGGTGGTGCAAGTTATACCTATGCAAAGGTTAGGCGGTGTCAAAACACACAACTTGCGGCGATGTTGGTGAAGGTGGAGTCAAAAGACTAGTCAGAGTTCCGGGGTGCCGATGCCGTCGTCGCGATGTTGATGTAGACGCGGTATTACTTGGCACGAATACGGCACGCTAAAACCGAAACCTGAACACACATGTCAATTCCCCAAAAATTTGGAGCAAAAAGGACTCACAAAAGTTGTCAAAGTTTGTGTCAAGATAACGCCGGATTGTGTGTCAAAGGAACAACTGGATGTCAAAAGGGGTAGTATGGTGTTAAAACAAAGTCAAAAGTGAGTGTCAAACGGTGTCGGACGAAGTATACCGGCTTTAGCCGGTTTGGTCCGGCTTTAGCCGGTCTCTGCGAGGCGGGTAAATGGCCGGCGGCCAGGGGTGAGGTGCGTGTTGCAGCCAGGGGCGAGGGGCGCGGGGGCAGGTGCGAGCCGGTGGTGGATGGGCGGTGTGCTGCAGGTGCGGCTAAGCCAGGGGCGGGGCGTGCACGCGAGGTGAGCAGGAGGGCGTGGGGAGGCACTGTGCGGTCGGCCTGCTGGCTTGGTGGAGCATGGGTGAGGCGGGGCTGGTTTGGCGTGGGTGTGCACGCGGGAGCTGGGGCGTGGGCGCGTGTAGGAGGCGGCGAGCGCTGCTGGAGCGACGGGCGAGGTGAGGCGGTCGATGTGGTGGCATGCTGGGCGAGTCGAGGAGCGTGGAGGTGAGATGAGTTGACCCGCAGTAGGCAGGCCAGCTTTAGCCGGTCTGAGGTCCGGCTTTAGCCGGTTCGGACTTTTTTGGGAAAATCTGCGCGAGCTGTTCGTCAATTTGGGCGGAAATTGGAAGAGAAAATCATCGATTCTGAGAGAAATTGATAAGGGAAGCATAGCTACTATTCCTACTATTTTACCACCTCCTTATGTTCTGAAGCTTGGACAATTCTGCTTTGAAGTGCCTCCACAAGATGATGTGAAGCCCAACTTTCGTACACCTCCAATGGAGTTTCATGTTCGCCGAGGCGCTGCAGCGAAAGATATTTAGGTGTTCTATTTTAATTAAGTTTGCGTCATGTTTTTATTTTAGTTTGGTTTTATTTGTGTGTGATGGTTTTGGGCCTGTCCAAAATCAAGTGTGTTTTGGCCATTTGGGCTTTTAGTTTGGTTTGGGGCCTAGCCCAGCCAAGGTAGCGTTCAGAGTCACCCATATAGGGTTATGGCAGCCGCTTTGTATCGTTCAGACTTGTTATTTTCGAGCTCAGAAAGAGACCAGAAAAGTCCCAATGTTTGGGGACGCATATCGGTGTGTTTGCTTGCTGATCTTCGAGATCTGATGTTATACCATGCGTGGGAGTTGATTTCGGTCAGTTTCAACGTGAGGAGTTCAAGAGGGTTTGATTTGATCTGTCTCAAATTCAATTCTCTTGTTGTTATCTTGCTGTTCGTTTGATCGCCGTGAAAGATTGGGCCAAACCCCCTTTGGATCACGTTGATCCGTATCATCTTGGTATCAGATTCGTCGGGTTTATCACAGCGGAGTTTGTTGTTGAGATCGATTTGTTTTGCTGAGATTTCTCTGCTGAGGAGGACTAGAAGACCAGATTGGTTTCAGATTCATCAAAGGAGTTTTCCAATTGGATCGTTTTGTACTACCAAGGATCAGAAAGTTGGTGGAGGCTCCGCGTGCTGTCTCGATCAGATCAGATCAGATCTCGTTTTCCTCGAGCAGTTTGATCGCAGCCAGCTCCGATCGCTGGCCCGTCCCGCTACCAGCTCCGATCCAGTTTCGGCAAAAAAAAAAAACAAAAGGATCGCTCGCCCCGCGCGCCTGGGGGCAGACAGGCTCTGTCCCCGAGCGAGCCCCGCCCGCTCGCCTCGATCGGTGACCGCCCGCCCTCGCGCCTGGGATCGAGGACGCCCTCGTCTCGTGCTAGCGGATCGCGGGATCCTGCTCCTGCCTAGCGCTCCTTAGTGGGCCGGCCCATCGCCTGGGAGGAGCCTCGCTCGCCCACGATCGCCCTCGCCCACGATCGCCCTTCCCCCGCTCGCCCCAGGACGGAGACCGTCTAGGGTTGGGCGTCGGTCGTCTCTTCCCAGGAGCTTTGCTGATTTTCTCCTTCGCTCCTACCTGCTGGGATTGCTTCCTTGCCAGATCTGCTTACACAAAGGTTTCACACAAAAAGGGAACACGGAGACAAACTGCTTGCTACCATGGTGAACTCTGTTGACGGAGAGAATTCCGTTGCGGCTGGAGAGAAGAAAGAGGAGCTTGTCCCGCCTGTTTTTGCTACAGATTTGGCTCCTAATGTTCGGGCTGGTTTTGATAGTACATGCAATTTTATTATGCGGAGTCATGCCGCATTGACAGCACAAAATGCACAGCTAGCTACCCGGATTGATGCAATGGGCGATGCTACTGCCCGTGCACCCGTGCAGCCCCCTCCTGCTGCACAACCTCGCGACGTGGTACCACGCCGCCCTGCTGAAATTCATGATCATCGACCCGTGGCACCCGCTTATGAAGGAGAACTTGCCGATGACGCTGATTATGTGCCACAACAACGACAGTTTGCTGCTCGTCCTGCCGGTGCTCATCGTGTACAGCAACATGATCGTGACCGTGTTGGCCATGCTGGTCGTGTTCCATTTGATGATGGTGGTCTTGGACGCATCAAATTGTCCATACCTCCTTTTTCCGGTGACCGCGGACCTGACGATTATTTGGAGTGGGAGATGCGCATGGATCAGATTTTTGCTACTCATTATTACACTGAGGAGAAGAGACTTCAACTGGCTGCTGTTGAATTCACCGGTTATGTGCTGATTTGGTGGAATCAAATTCTGCGTATGCGTACTCGCCCAACATCATGGACCGGTATGAAAGATCTTATGCGCCATCGCTTTGTTCATGAACACTACAAGAGAGACATGTATAATAAGTTGCAGCAGCTCACTCAAGGTACTAAATCTGTGGATGAGTATTATAAAGAGATGGAGTTGTTGATGATACGTACAGGGACTAGGGAGGATATAGAGGCCACGATGTCTCGGTTCTTGAATGGACTGAATTTTGAGGTGCGTGATCATGTGGAGATGGTTTACTATAATGATCTTCAAGATCTTGTGCACCAAGCTGAGCGTGCGGAGCAACAAATCAAACGACGCCACGCTGCAACACCTACAAAATCATGGCATCGTTCTCATACCGAGGCTGCTGGTCCTAGTGTTCAGACGACACCTTCTACACGCTCTAATAGTGTTTCTCATAGCGAGGCACCTAAATCTGGGGTGTCCAAAACTGCATCTGCGCAGTCCATAGCAAACATTGAGTGTTTTACTTGTGGAGGACAAGGATACATGAAGCGTGATTGCCCTAATAGAAAAAGGGTGATGCTCACACATGATGGCTATGTTTCTGCTAGTGATGATGAGAAAGCTGATGCGTCATCAAGTGAGGACTCTGAGGACAATACTGAAGTGATCGTGGATGGGTATGAACTTGCTGCAAATTTAAAAAATCTAATGGTGCAACGCGTACCAGAAGATCGCATTCACGACCAAGGGCAGCGCTGGAATATATTTCAGACCCAATGCATCGTCAAGGACACCACTTGCAAACTTATTATTGATGGTGGCAGCTACACAAATGTTGTTAGCAAGAGTTTGGTGGATTCTCTATCATTGCCTACATGGAAGCACCCGCAGCCGCATTGTGTTGAGTGGTTGTATAATTCAGGGAAGCTGAAGGTCACACATAAGGTGCGCCTGAAATTTTCAGTAGGTATTTATGAGGACACCGTGGTCTGTGATGTTTTGCCTATGGATGCATGTCATGTGCTGCTAGGACGACCGTGGCAATTTGATAGGCATTCCACTCATGAAGGCAGGTCCAATGTTTATTCCTTGTGGCATAAGGGGAAGCGTCATGTGTTGCAGCCTATGCTCGATAAGGATATCAAAGTGGACGTGCTTGCTGCTCAGAAAAAGGTCCAACACATTCAGGCGAAACCGAGGACGGTTTCCTTTCAAGTTGGGGGGGATGATAAGGGAAGCATAGCTACTATTCCTACTATTTTACCACCTCCTTATATTCTGAAGCTTGGACAATTCTGCTTTGAAGTGCCTCCACAAGATGATGTGAAGCCCAACTTTCGTACACCTCCAATGGAGTTTCATGTTCGCTGAGGCACTGCAGCGAAAGATATTTAGGTGTTCTATTTTAATTAAGTTCGCGTCATGTTTTTATTTTAGTTTGGTTTTATTTGTGTGTGATGGTTTTGGGCCTGTCCAAAATCAAGTGTGTTTTGGCCATTTGGGCTTTTAGTTTGGTTTGGGGCCTAGCCCAGCCAAGGTAGCGTTCAGAGTCACCCATATAGGGTTATGGCAGCCGCCTTGTATCATTCAGACTTGTTATTTTCGAGCTCAAAAAGAGACCAGAAAAGTCCCAATGTTTGGGGACGCATATCGGTGTGTTTGCTTGCTGATCTTCGAGATCTGATGTTATACCATGCGTGGGAGTTGATTCTGGTCAGTTTCAACATGAGGAGTTCAAGAGGGTTTGATTTGATCTGTCTCAAATTCAATTCTCTTGTTGTTATCTTGCTGTTCGTTTGATCGCCGTGAAAGATTGGGCCAAACCCCCTTTGGATCACGTTGATCCGTATCAGAAATACAAGGAATTGGGGCTGGAAAACCTATGGATATGTAGATCAACACCCAAGACAACAAATATATGGATCAAAACCACAAAACACTCAACAAATCTAGAGATCAAAATTCGAGGCAATTTGGGGCTATTTTTTGGATTTTCGAAATTTATGGTGCAAATCACAAACAAGAGTAAATCCGTGGCAACCAAAAGCTGCTGATACCATATGATGAGGGGTGACCTCTTGGGTGTGGCCCGATCTTCACGGATTCACGAGATTTGTGGCGGGGAAGAGGATGAACATGAAGAACACGACGACCGCGATGAACACGACACACAAATCGAAGGCAAACACACACACAGAAGATACACACCGGTTGTCCTCGTTGGCCCGATTCACCAACTCAATAGAATCACAAGGAAGAGACTCCAAGAGTAGAATTCCTTGTGAGAGATTGATATGCTTGGAATAGAATTCTAATTGGAGAAGAGACCAATCAATTGGATAGAATTACACACACAAGTATGCAAGAGATCCAAATCAAGGTAAAATTCTCCAACTAGAAGAGATCCCAAACAAAGAGGGTGATTTCTAGATGTAGATCTAGTTGGGTTCCCACAAGGGAGAAGGCATCATGCCAATTCTTATCTTAATTCATCTCTCACCTATCTCTAGGGGAGGGGGAGCCATATATATAGGCAACCACGAGCTAGGGGTAGTTTGGTCACTAGGGAGATAGATAACATAGGTGGCTTCATGGCCAAGACATAGCTGACTCGAGCAGGCCGGCTATAGCCGGGGTTAAGGCCGGCTTTAGCCGGGGTAGGACCGGCTTTAGCCGGTCCAGCTTCAGCTGCCGCCTCTTCTTGTGGCGCTTCCAAGCTTCCTTCCGGTGGTTCTTCTTCCTCCTTCTCTTCCACGCCTCGATGATGTCGGACTTGATTGTTGACGCACATGATGTGGTGGAGTCCGAAAGCTACCCCACATCACACACCAAAACGACAGACTAGCCCACGGATGAACTTGACTGCGGACCTGGCCGGAATGGTGCACACCGGCTCCACCTCCACCCACTTGGTAAACTTGTCGATGGCGACGTAGAGGTAGCGGTAGCCCCCTTGCGCTCTAGGGACTGGACCGAGAATGTCCAGCCCCCAAACAGGAAAGGGCCAAGTGAGTGGGATGGTTTGCGCTTCCTGCGCCGGCTGATAAATCTGCTTGGCATGGAATTGGCATGCCTCGCACCTCTTGACCATCTCCTCCGCGTCCTAGAGCGCTGAAGGCCAGTAGAAGCCGCTTCGATATGCCTTTGCGGCGAGGGTTGAAGCAGAAGCATGATGCCCACACTCGCCGGCGTGAATGTCCCTGAGAAGCTCTTGGCCTTGGTGAGTAGATATGCACTTCAGAGCGACGCCGTTTGGGCGACGCCGGTACAAGTCACCATACTTAATGCAATATCCCGAAGCTTGGCGTACTATCCTTTCGGCCTCCGACTCATCCTCGGGAAGCCTGCTACTGACAAGGAATGCCTTGAGCTCGAGGATCCAATCCACTCCCTCCTGCCGCGCTAATGCCAGAAGGACACGGTCACCCGAAGGACACCCGCAGTCCGGAGCCCCCTGCTCCGGTGGTGGTGGCAAGGCAGGTGGAAGGTCTGATCCTGTCGGTGATGGAGAAGTGGATGGCTTGAAGAGGCGCTCCTCGAAGACGCCGGCAGGTTGTACCAGGCGATGAGAGGCGCGCTTGGAGATTTTGTCCGCTTCCACATTTTCTCCTCTTGGGATGTGCTTCAGCTCCAAACCTTGGAAGCATTTTTCCATCTTTCGATGCTCCCCAAGATAAGCTGCCATGTGCTCGTCCTTTGAAGTGTAGCTCTTGTTTGAGAAGTTCACAACTAGCTGTGAATCTCCCTTGATGACGAGGCGCTTGATGCCCAAAGCATTCGCCGCCCTTAGGCCAGCGAGTAGTCCTTCATATTCCGCGATGTTGCTGGTGACCTTGTACTCTGGTTTAAAGCAGAGCTGGACGACGTAGAAGAGCTTGTCCCTAGAGGGAGAGGTAAGGACATCACCAGCCCCCGTGCCGGGGAGGTTGAAGGCACCGTCGAAGTGCATGACCCAGAGGCCTAGGGCTTCTTCTCCTGGAAGCGTTGACTCCACCTCTGGAGGTTTGTCGGCGAATGGATCAGTCCATTCGGCGGTGAACTCAGCCAAAGCTTTGCTCTTGATCACCTTGGTGGTTTCAAAGGAGATCTCGAAGGGCTGAAGCTCCACGGCCCACTCTGCCACCCGTCCAGTGACATTTGGGTTGCGTAGAATGGTCTCCAGGGGACGATCAGTGACCACCATAATCGAGTGACCCTGGAAATAATGACGTAGTTTCCTTGAAGTGATCAACAGGGTGTAGAGCAGCTTTTGTTGCATGGTGCAGCGCTCCCGCGCATCACGTAGTACCGTGCTGACGAAGTACACGGGCTTTTGCACCTTGGTGGTGTCCTCAGGAGTTTTCTCCTCTTGGAGTTTAGGAGCGTTGCTTTGTGAGAGCGGTTCGGTCGACAAAGTTGCAGCGGGCGGCTCCTCTTGAGGGACAGAAGAAATTGCTGTCTCTTCCTCAGGAGGAGCCCCCGGGCAACGAGGATCAATTCCCTCTTTGGCGATTTCCTTGGCGTCCCGCTCAGCGACGAGGACAGCGCTTGCAGTTCTTGGGGTTACTGCGATGTAGAGCAGCAAGGGCTCGCAGAACATTGGGGCAACCATGATCGGTGGGCTCGTGAGATACCTCTTCAGCTCGGCGAAGGCCTTGTCAGCTTCCGGAGTCCACTCGAACTTCCTAGTGTGCTTCATGAGCTTGAAGAAGGGCAAGGCCTTCTCTCCACTCCTCGCGATGAAGCGCCCTAGGGCTGCCATGCATCCCGCGAGGCGTTGCGTTTCCTTGAGATTGTGCGGAGGACGCATTTCTTCGATGGCCTTGACTTTGTCAGGGTTTGCCTCTATCCCGCGATGAGACACGAGGAACCCCAACAACTTTCCCGACGGTTCGCCGAAGGCGCACTTGGCGGGGTTGAGCTTGATATTTACCTGTCTCAGGTTGGCGAAGATTTCCTCCAGATCCTCGATGAAGGTGTGACTCTCGCGAGTCTTGACGACGATGTCATCAATGTAGTCTTCCGCATTTCTTCCCATCTGAGCCCCCAAGGCCTTACGCATGAGCCTTTGGAATGTGGCCCCTGCGTTCTTCATGCCAAAGGGCATACAGACGTAGCTAACATGCCACAGGGTGTGATGAAGGTAGTCTTCTCTTCGTCCTCCCTTGCCATCTTGATTTGATGATAGCCGGAGAAGGCATCCAAGAAGCAAAGGAGGTCACAGCCAGCGGTGGAGTCGACGATTTGATCTATCCTTGGGAGTGGATAAGGATCCTTGGGACAGGCCTTGTTGAGACTTGTGAAGTCCACGCAGAGGTGCCCACTACCATTAGCCTTTGGGACAACCACTGGATTGGCAATCCAGGTGGGGTGGGCTACCTCGCGTATCAACTTCGCCTTCTTCAGCTTCTCTATTTCCTGGACGATGAAGTCTTGTTTCTCTTGTGCTTGCTTCCTGGTCTTCTGCTTCACGGGGTGTGCCTGAGGGCACACGGCTAAGTGGTGCTCAATCACCTCCCTGGGAACGCCGGGCATATCTAACGGAGTCCAAGTGAACATGTCAGAGTTTGCCCGCAAGAAAGTGACGAGCACGCTTTCCTATTTGGGAGAAAGCCCTGCCCCGATGGTGATGAAGTTTTTGCAGCCTCCTGCCTGGAGCGGGACCTTTGTAGCAGAGCGCTCTTGGGTGAACTAGGGCTTCCTCCCTGAGGGTACCGCAACTTCCCCAATGCTCATGTCCAGCATCGGATGGACCAGTTCCTCGCTTGGAGTAGGCGATGCAGAGGCGGTGAACTTCTTCCCTGTCGAGCCCGGCGGGAGGGGCTCGAGAGAGGCCTTCTTCGCAGCAGCCCGCTCTTGTGACATGAGCTGCTTCTTCCTCGTGAGGTCACCAAAGTGTTCCAGCAGATCTTCATCAGCAGGGAACATGGTGGCGGCCTCATGGTAGACATGCTCCACAGATCGGAGAGCGTCCTTTTCGTTGCAGCGCACGGTGATCGTGCCGTTGACGCCCGGAATCTTGAGGACATTGAAGCCATGATGTGTTGCCGCCATGAATCTCGCCAGAGCTGGATAGCCGAGGATGGCATTGTACGGCAGCGCAATGTAGGCGACGTCGAAGTTGAGGCTCTCTGTCCTATAGTTGTCCCGGGTGCCGAAGGTGATGGGCAGGCGCACCTGCCCGATTGGCGTTGTAGACCCCTCTGTTACCCCGAAGAACGGTTGGGTTGGCATGAGCCGATGGTACGGCACCTGCATCTTCTCGAAGACCTCGACGGAGATGATGTTGAGGCCCGCCCCCCATCAATGAGAGTACGGTTGACGGCGATGTTATTGATGGTAGGCGTGCACAAGAGGGGAATTGTGCCCACGCCCTTTGTGGAGGTCGGATGATCCTCCTCGTCGAAGCCGATCTTGCTGGTTGACCACTTCATCAAGCGGTTGCCGATGTTGGGCTGCGCCGTCGCGATCTCTCGCGACAGCTGCTTGAAGTGGTGATTAGACAAAGGAGCTTGGGCTCCACCCAGGAGGCAAGCAGCGAAGCCTTGCGGCTCTTGATAGCCCCCCTGGTTCTCTTCCCGATGATCATTCGCCAGTGGAGGCAGCGGCAGCGGCTCGGGATCTGCACGAGACAGACCATCGCGGCGGCGACCCTCGTCCCGGTCGTCGTCGCGGCGATTGCCCCGAGATCCACCCTTGCCGTGGCTACGGCTACTCCCACGGCGCTTGGTGATACCATTTTCTTCATGAAATTTCTGGACAATCCAACAATCGTCGGTATTGTGGGTGTCCTTTTTGTGGAGGATGCAGTAGCGATGACGTCGACCTTTATCGCGCTCGGAGCGGTCCCCGCGGTGCTGCTTATGATCAGGCTCCGCCGTGAGGACAGCAGCCTCCTTGCGCTTGGGGTCCTTGGACTTCGGCTTTGGGGGAAGCGCCTCCGGCAGGTTGTGCACGAAGAGCCTCCCCTCCTCGGCCTTGGCGCATCTATCGGCGATCTCGAAGAGCCTGACGACAGAAGTCAGCTCATCATTCACGGATAGCTTCTCCCTCATCTTGATGTCAGAGACGCCCGTGGAGAATGCAGAGATGACCTCCTCATTGGAGATCCGGGGAATCTTGTTCCTCATCTGGCTGAAGCGTTGGATATACTGACGAAGCGTCTCGCCCTTGTACTGACGCACCGCCTTAAGATCATTCTTTGTGGCGGGGCGCTCATACGTGGGCATGAAGTTGGCGACGAACTGACGGCACAAGTCCTTCCATGAAGTTACGGATTCGTGAGGAAGATTCATGAGCCAAGTTCGCGGAGCATCTTTGAGGGCCATGGGGAACCAATTGGCCATCGCACGCTGATCTCCACGCGCGGCCTGGACGGCGACGACGTAGAGCTAGAGGAATTCGACAGGGTTAGTGGTCTCGTCGTAACGCGTGCCGATGTAAGGCTTGAACTTGTCAGGCCAAACCACATAGCATTGCTGGCGAGTGAGAGCAAGGCACCCGGGGTTGTAGATAGGGTCCCCGGGGGTCTTGATGTTCTTGCCAGCTTCACCGATGTCGTCGATGGCGCAGTCATGATTTTCGTGGCGGCGCTCAAGGGAGACGCGTGCGTCTTCCGGAGCGCGTTGGACGATTTGGCAACTGGGCTCCCCGCGCGGCGAAGATGCGGCGCGGGAAGCTACCTTCTTGGCCTTGGCGGCCTTCCCATCTCTAGCGCCCGGGGCGTGGCGCCCCGGCGCCGGATCTGGTTCTCCCACGCCCTGGGCTCCTCCCTGGGTTGGGTCTTCGTTGGCGATGGCGACGAGCTCGGCGATTCGAGCGCGCCACCCCTCACGCCCGTCATCAGTGGGCTGATAGCACAGCAGTTGCTGTGCCATGGCGAGAGCCTGCGCATGGGACAGCTGACTGCCAGAACGAGCGCGAGAAGTGGCGGTGGCGGTGAAGGAGAGCGAAGGCTCTTTACGCCCGAACGGGAGATGGAGGACTCCAGATCTTCCTCCTCTTCCTCCTCGGCCGAGACGTCCCAACGACAGAAGATGGGCTCAGTTTGCCCCCGAACAGCATTGCGATGGTGAAGATGCTCGAGCCTTGCGTTGGCGTCGGCCATGTCGAAGCAGATCTAGAAGAACACACACCACAGCCCCCTACCTGGTGCGCCAAATGTCGATGGATTTCGTGTCGCAAGAACACGGGGTACCACGCGACGGACCCAAAGATTCGAACGCAGGGGGCTGAACGTGGGAGATCTTGGATCGCAATGAAACACGGTGACGGAAGCCTCGAGTCGTCGAACACACAATGCACTACAGAGAGAGACACCGAGCTTTACCCAGGTTCAGGGCCCTCGTGGTGAGGTAAAACCCCTACTTCCTGCCTTCTTGTATTACGATGCGATACCTCGCGAGGAGTACAAGGTCTTGATTACAGAGCTCTAACTGGCCGGAGGTAGAAGAACCAACTTAGCCTAGCTAGGTGCCCGAAGATGAAGATTCGATCACCTCTAAGGGGTGGCCTCCCCTCCTTTTATAGCGCCCAGGTCCTCCTCCCCCTTATCATCTTGGGGAAAGGGTTGCCACATACGGCCAAGGAGGGAGGACAGCTGTAGTCTTGATTCTTCTGTGGACGTAGTCTTCGTAGAGTAGTGGCGCCGGTCCACCGAAGTGGGTGGAGGAAGCTGACGTCTTCCTCTGGCGCCCTGCACCGTCCACGCTATTTTTAGGGGGGTGGCCAACAACCACTGTGCCGCTTTATGCAGGCATGGCGAAAGTTGGTCTCCTCCCTGTCAGGGGTAGCGTGGGAGGTACGCAGTCTTCTGCCCTCGCCTTCTTGCTCTGCACGCAAACATGCTGAGCTGACATGGATGTGGTCCCTCCCCTCACGAGAAATAGCTTGTGAGGAGGTTTTCTGGTCCTTAGCAGTTTTAGTCGTCGTTCTCCTCATGAGGCGCCTCCTCATGACGGTCTTCTCCGCTGGCTTCGGTCGTCGTTCCACCCCTGGGCCAAAGCTGGGCCGTTGAAGGGGTCCAGGAGCAGGTGGACTGGGATACCCCAGTATCCAGAACACCGACAGACTACAGTTTGCTGAACGAAGTGACAATCAAGAACAAGTACCCATTGCGCAACATCAATGACCTGTTCGACCAGTTGAAAGGAGCGAAAGTGTTCTCCAAGATTGATCTCCGATCAGGATATTTCCAGCTAAAGATCCGAGAACAAGACATACCCAAGACAGCTTTAACCACCAGATATGGTCTATATGAGTATACCGTCATGTCTTTTGGGCTAACAAATGCCCCGGCATACTTTATGGCCATGATGAACAAGGTGTTCATGGAATACTTGGATAAATTCGTAGTGGTGTTCATTGATGACATCCTGATTTACTCCAAGGATGATAAAGAACATGAGCAGCACTTACACTTAATCATGGAAAAGCTCAGGGAGCATAAGCTGTATACAAAATTTAGCAAGTGTGAGTTCTGGCTGAACAAGGTAGGATTTCTTTGTCACATAGTTTCCGTGAAAGGAGTCGCGGTGGATCCAAGCAAGGTAGCATCCGTCACCGAATGGGAGTCACCAAAAAATGCGGGAGACATCCGGAGTTTCTTAGGCCTTGCTGGATACTATTGGAGATTCATTGAAAATTTCTCCAAGATAGGAAAGTTGATGACTGAACTATTGAAGAAAGACAAGAAATTTGAATGGACCGACTCTTGTGAAGGTAGTTTTCAAGAACTGAAGAAACGACTAGTAAGTGTGCTAGTTCTATGCCTGCCAGATATACAGAAGGATTTCCAAGTTTACTGCGACGCTTCTCGTCAAGGACTTGGTAGCGTCCTAATGCAAAATGGAACAGTGGTGAGTTATGCCTTGCGCCAGCTCAAGCATCACAAGAGAAATTACCCCACCCATGACTTAGAGCTAGCATCTGTTGTTCATGCTCTAAAGGTGTGGAGACTCTATTTGATGGGAAGACATTGTGATGTGTTCACCGACACGAGCTTGAAGTATATATTCACCCAAAAGGAAATGAACATGAGACAAAGAAGATGGTTGGAGCTCATAAAAGATTATGATATGAGCTTGCAATACCATCCGGGGAAGGCTAATGTTGTAGCTGACGCCTTGAGTCGTAAAAGCTACCTGAATGGGCTTACAGCAGGAGAGTTGCCTGAAGATTTGTGTGAACAGTTCAAAGAACTCAGATTAGAGATTGTGCCAGAAGGGTTTTTGCCATCTCTTGAAGTTCAACCTACACTAATGGACAAGATCAAAGAAGCTCAGAAGCTAGATAAGGAGATAGAAGAAATAAAGAGTAATATGGCTAAAGGAAAGGCGAAGGGATTTCACAAAGATGACAAAGGAATTATATGGTTTGAGAAGCGTGTTTGCATACCCCAGGACCCTGAACTCAAAAAGTTGATTCTGCAAGAAGCGCATGATTCACCATATTCTATTCATCCTGGGAACACCAAGATGTATATGGATTTGAAGGGTAGATTTTGGTGGAGCAATATGAAAAAGGATGTCGCCGAGTACATTGCCCTATGTGACGTGTGTAATAGAGTCAAGGTAGAACATCAGAAACCAACAGGTTTATTGCAGCCATTGCCTATACCCAAATGGAAGTGGGATAATGTTGGCATGGACTTTATCACGGGTTTACCAAGGACTAAGTCTGGATATGACTCCATCTGGGTAGTAGTTGATCGTTTAACTAAAGTGGCTCACTTCATTCCTGTGAAAACCAATTATACCAGTGCCAGACTAGCCAAGATATACATGAACCGAATAGTGTGTTTACATGGAGTGCCTAAGAGCATTATGTCTGATAGAGGTACTCAATTCACCTCTCACTTTTGGCGCCAACTTCATGAATCCTTGGGCACTAGACTAGAGTTCAACACAGCATTTCATCCACAGACTAATGGGCAAACAGAAAGGGTGAATAAAATTTTAGAAGACATGTTGAGAGCTTGTGCCTTGGATTATGGGTCTAGCTGGGATGATAATTTGCCATATGCAGAGTTCTCTTATAACAATAGCCACCAAGCTAGCATTGAGATGGCACCTTTTGAAGCTCTATATGGAAGAAATTGCACTACACCACTGCTTTGGAATGGTGTTGGTGAACGAAGTCTTTTCGGGCCAGACATAATAAAGGATGCCGAGGAAAAGGTTCATTTGATTAGGGATAGGCTCAAGATAGCTCAGTCCAGGCAAAAGAGCTAGGCTGATTCAAAGCGTAGAGAGGTGACCTATGAGGTGGGCGAAAGAGCATACCTTCGAGTATCACCACTTCGTGGAGTGAAAAGATTTGGAGTCAAAGGAAAGCTAGCACCTCGCTTTGTAGGGCCATTCAAGGTTTTGGCTCGCAAAGGAGAAGTTGCATATGAGCTAGAACTGCCAGAATCTTTGTCTGCAGTGCACAATGTGTTCCATGTGAGTCAATTGAAGAAGTGTCATCTAGAAATGGCAGATACCCCACTAAGAGACACAATACCATTGGAAGAGGTTCAGTTGGAAAGTGATCTCACATATGAAGAGAAGCCCATCAAAATCTTGGAGACATCAGAAAGAGTCACTCGTACCAAGACGATCAAGTTTTGCAAAGTTCAGTGGAGTCACCATACCGAAGAAGAAGCTACTTGGGAACGAGAAGATGAACTACGAGAGGACGATCCACACCTATTTGCTAGCCAACCCGAATCTCGAGGGCAAGATTCATCTTAAGGGGGTTAGACTTGTAACATCCCAATTTTGAAAAGGATTTAAAAGAATTTTGCACACATGAAATCATACCATTATTTCATGCTCATGCATTCATTCACCTTTGCATTGCACATTTTCAAGTTAAGTTGCCTTGTTCTTTTGAATCAAACCTTCCTTGTATGTTTTAAATAACAGAGAGGAAAGTTTTACAATTTACAATTTTCATTTAAATCAAATCAGAGAAATCGGCCCAGATCAAGTTTCCAAATAAAAAAACAGAAAAGAAAAGAGAAAAGAAAAGGGAAAAGGAAGAAAGGGCCGAGGGGGAGCTTTTCGACCTAGACAAGAAATCGGCCCACGGCCCAGCCTGCACCCCCGCCCGAATCGGTATCCTCTCCTTTTTCTTTCTTCGCTGACAAGTGGGACCCGCACGTCAGCACCGACGTCGTCGTCAACCTCCATCCGAAAATCTCGCCCGAGGACACCGTGATCTTCTCATATTAATCCATGCGATTTCTATCTGATTTCTTCTCCCTCTCATGGCTATAAAAACCCCCTCCCTCCCGCACACTTCCCCTCTCAAAACCCTAATAGAAAACGCCGCCAGGCTACTCGAGCCAGAAGCCGCCGCGCCACCACTGTCAACCTTTGTAGTTTTAGTTTGCTTAATTGTTCTTTTTGTGTGTTGAAAATAAATTGAGCTTTATAAATAGACTCTAAATTTTTGATCATGACATCATGCATATAGTTAACAACTAGAGAACATGTTAGGTGTCTTTGTGGTGTCTAACTCACATATTGCGTGCATATTTTCTTTTCATGAGTGTTATATGATTGATGTGCTTATGATGCAATATTTTATGTGTAGATTGTGCTGAGTGCAACGAGTGCCTTTGTGACGAGTGCACCAACTCCTCTCCTCACCAAGGCAAGTGTCACCATGTTCCCTTGTCCCACTGAAAGTTTTGTCACTTGTAGCTTTTCTAGTAGAAGATGCATGTGTAGGTGGTTTTATGAATTCTTGTCTTTGCTTGCTAGATTTTATGCTAAGTTTTTGTCTAGCTTGGCCTAGCTTTGCCTAGCTTTGCATCTCCTAGTAGAATTGCTGCTGCTATAGGTTTTTGCTTTTACACTTGTTGTGGGAAGGGTTAACACATATTTTTGGCTAAGTGTTGAAAACCTTGTTTTGCAAAAACTAAGAAAACAACTAAGTTAATGAACCACCTGGGTGGATGTGGCTTTGATTGGGTTATGTTGAGTGGTTCCCTGGGGTCATGTCATCGAACCTCTGAACCACCAGGTGTATCTCACTTGTGGACGGCCACCTAGGAGCAAAGAGATTGGAGACATTCAAGTCATGAAGCTTCCAGTGCAACCACAAGACATATGGGCTCTGTCTTGGTCAACTAAGCTGCAAGAACTCAAGCCAGGCGGATAGAGGGTGGTAGATGTTGGTAGGATGGAACATGCCGTTTGGTCTGAGGGAACGCTTCTGAAAGGCCTCGTCTTAGTTTTCACTTGGCCATTTGAGGCAAAATGAGTCTCATGGAAAAATGGGTTAACTAAGTCTTGTGGGAAAAGTGCACCACCTCTGCAGAGTGTTTAGAACTAAGTACTTAGCCGTGTCCCCAGTTACGGACAATTCTGAGTGACATGATGTTGAAGCTGTTCAAGAATCTCCTCACCCCAATTTCTCTAAGTTAAAACTTGATGGGTAAACTTGGGTAGAAAAGGTGCTTCTTATCAAAATTTTGCTAAGGAAAACTTGAGTCTTTACAAAGTTAGGAAAAAGCTTACTTTTGCAAAGTCAAACTCCACCTGACCAAATAGCGTATAAGTGTAGGTGCTATTGAGTCCACCAAAGTGACATCTTGCCAATACATTAAAAGTATTGACCCCCCGTGGCTGCAACGTATCATGTTGCAGGTGGCTACTATGAAGATTGAAGATTGTTGCGCTACGGTCACGAGTCTTTGTCCAACACGTCTGCCTGCGGAGCTATGAAGAAAAGAAGACTTGTAGTGCATTTACTTAGTCATTTCTAGAGTTGTAATAGGTTTGTGGCATTGTGCGTTTTGAGTTGTAAAATAACTATGTTATTTGTGGATCAAGCATTGTAATAAAGACCTTTGTATTCTTGGTATTTCATCTTGTAACTGTGTGCTAGCAGTTGATCCGGGACTAGCACAAATAAAGCACAGGTACGCTACAAGCAACCTCTAGTTACCCCAAAGACAAGCGAATAAGCAGTCAAAGAAATTTTTCGAGCAAAGAATTTAGAACAGGCAAAGGAAAAAGTGCTTACGGCTAATGTCGTCCAGCGCAGCGGATAGACGCTAGTTCTCCTTCTCCAACGCAAGGTAGTTCTTGCATATTTTGGAGAGATTTTCGACAACAGGCTATACCAGAGGCAATAAGAATAAGCATCAAGACTTTGGGTTAGAGGGCAGGCCCAAGTGCAAACACTTAGACTCACCCTCGGGGGCTACTAATAGGTAATACTCGATAAGTGCAAAACAAAGAGACCAAACTCACATGGTGATTGGGCTCGGAGGGCCCGTCGGAGGAAGTAACGAGGATAAGATCGGGCTTGACTGTACTCTTTTTTGGAGGAGGCAACGGCTTTGGGAGATCCTTTAGCGCCGCATCCTCGTGTCTCCTTTCCTGTGAGTCGGCGGTCTGTTCGAGGGTGGCGTCGTGAGGCTGAACCTGGAAGTGGTCCTGGTCACCTAAACTCCCAGAGGTCTCTTCATTCGAAGATCTGAAGGTTACAAGAAAGTCAAACATGACGAAGTCATATCGGAAGATACTCGAGACTAGTTAGAATGTAACTTATGAAGCATCGATGCCAAAATTCAGAAGAACCCTCTTCTCCGCTCGAGGAGGAGGATGACTGTCGAGAGGCTGTGCCCGAATTGGGAGACCATCCTCCTCCTCTGAAGAGAGGATATGGTCGTCGAAATCCTCCGAGTCCTCGACCCTGTCAACATCCACAACATGCTTGCACTTCGTCGAAGCGCGCGACGTCGTGGGAGGAGCAGATGTCGATTCCTCCGGCGCCTCGACAAATTCGCGCCCAGGATATTCGCCTCCTTCGGGCTAGGGCAGATAGCAGCGGGCTATGTCGAGGACCTAAGCAGAACACATCCTATCAATCTTCAATTCTCAATAGAAAAATCTATCAAAGGTCAAAAAATCTAGTTAAAAAGCAGAAGATGCATACCTCGGTGCGGGGGTGCGATTTGCTGAAAGCTTATGTGCCGAAATTCTTGGGCACGGTCGACTTCTTCTTCAAAGAAGTGACGGCGCAAACTCCGTCGTCGATCTCGGCTTCCCTCAACTCATCGGACGTGTACCGAGTCAGGTCCCGACGGCCGGTGTAGTCCCACATACAGTGGGCCCAAGCGGCAAGCGGCTGGATCCGGCGCTCGACAAAGGTGCAGATCAGCTGGAGGCCAGATATCTCTTTCTCGGGCATGGCCCGGAGCTGCCGAATCTTCTCCATCATTGGCTGCGTGATCGCCATCTCTTCTTCGGTTAGCTCATGCGCCCACGACGCTCGGGGCTGAATGATGTTGGTAGGATGAAATTCATCGAGCCTGAATTCTTGACCGATGGAGGGCTTGTCTTTGGCATAAAACCATTTCGTCCTCCAGCCGAGATTGTTCTCCGGCGTCCAAAGATTGAAGTACTCGACATCAGGGCGCACCTGACAGCAAAAAACCGTCGGTTTGATAATGGAGAGGGCACCTGATGACGAAAATTTGCCTCTAGAGAGCACAGTGGGGTTTGATCCCCATGAAGCAGGATAGTGTTGGGATTCAGATCGTGAAGCTGAATCCCGTAAGAAAAGAGGAGTCCACGGAGGAAGGGATGCGGAGGAAAAGAGAATCCTCGGAGAAGGAAGGCGAGGAAAAGTACCCGGAAGCCCGCGGGTGGTCGAGGAATGATTTCTGGCCCAGCGATGAGAACTTCCGTCGGTCATTCTTCAGGATGCCAATTTTCTCGGCGCTCTGCAATTCCTTCTCCAGGAACTTGGTCTAGACCTAGTTGCCCACAGCGGGCGCATCGGCATCGGCGGTCTTGGCCTTCTTCACGGCGGCGCCGGCGGCGGCACCGGCGGCGGTAGAGCTTCTCTTGCCCATGGTGGCAGCGCTCAACCAGGAACTCACGGGGAATGGGAGTAGAGATGAGAGGCAAGGGCAGTGCACGAGGAGGAAGACGATGACGGCGGTGGAGTGGGGTAAACAGTTACTCCCTTTGTTTTCTTTTATTCCACTATGGGAAATCTCTGGACCATCCCAGCCGTTCGTTCTGAAGAGGGAACATCGATGTGAATCTGGTCGTCCACGTGTCGGCACCGCATGAGTTATGGCGCTCACTACGCACGGGAATTGAGGAGGCGCGGCGGATTTTTCTCACCAGACGCGCGGGACGTGCGGTCAAATGAAGTCTACAACCGACGTACGCGGCATTGGGCCCACTGGACATCCAGTCTTGTCAAAGTTAGGCTGTCCCTGCGACGGATGGCATGACAGCTTGAAGAAGTGATGCGTCATCACTGACGTCACTATTTGCGAGGCTTGTTTTCTTTCATCCAAGGAGAAAAGTCTTTTCGGTTCTTCATCCTTTCAAGGTATATATCATCAAAGTCCACCATTTCTTTGGCGGCGAACGTTTTCTGGGACCTTCGCCCTCTTTGCGTGATCCAGGGCGCAAGGATTACTTTTCGAAGTATTTTTGCCTTCCATTCGGGATCTTTGAATGGACCCTCGAGGTTTTTCGGTGTCGCGTCTTGCATGACTGCCAGCTCCTCGAGGGACTCTTTTGGCTTTATTCGGTGTCATCTTATCATTCGAGTTGTGGATTCTGATCCCTCAAATTATTTTCCTTGGGCCAGCAGCGCCGTTTTATCATTCAAGTTATGGATTATGATTCCTCGAATCATTTCCTCTGGGCCAGCAACACCGTCTTGTCATTCGAGTTGTGGATTTTGATCCCTCGAATCTCTTCTTTTCGGCCCGCAGCGCCGCTAGCTTATTCGAATAATAGATTCTGGTCTCACGGGCCACTTCTTTTGGGATTACAACATACCCCTGTGCTATGAGGTTTTAAGTACACTTGGTCCGTTATTTGACGGTGCTTTTCACAACCCATCGAGTTTATACATTCAGGCCATCAGCGCAATTACTATGACCTACTATGGGCATCAGTCCCTAGGTTTTCTTTAATTCGGGGCTTGCAGTGCCCTAGCTTCAATTCGGGTGGAGATTTTAGCTCCCCAAAATCCTGTCTTGCGTTTATACTTATTCTCGATTACCCAAATTTTGGTGGCAATATACCAATTCGGATGTCGTATGTCAAATACGAAGGTAAGTCCATAGTTAGCAATACTAGATGGCCCGGTAATCGCATCAAACGCGCTCTGCTGAGAGAATTTTCCATACCTGTGGTATGAAGTCTTGCATCGATGGATGCATCGAGTGCCTTACACACTACTGGGCTTCGACCTGATAAGTCCACATGCGGCTCGGGTCGAAGTAACGTCAGCCCACGTGGGTTCGAGTCGGGGGACTCGAATCTGAGTAAGCTAACCGATGTTTTTGCGACTATGCAATTAACTGGACACGGCGTGAGTCTCAGACTGGTTATGCCAATCCCTCTAGCAATAAATCTATGCGTCTTCGAGGCTTGGAATGAGCTTACTTGAATAGACTAACTTTACTAGCAAACCATTCGTATGCATGTTGTGGCTTTCTGTCTCTACAGGTAGGGCCAAAGAGGTTATACGCGATCGAATAAGGACTCGAAATAATGGAGTTAGAGTCCCTGCCATAGTCTTCGACTAACCCAGGAACTCAGGGGCTACTAATGAAGGAATGACCTGTGGGTCCTCGGTATTCGCTTACCTAGTTTTCGGTCCAGGAAGGGCATCCACCGAAGCGACAGCAAGGCCCACGAAGATAATAGCATGGCGCGGCCCAGGAGCAAAACTTGACATACAAGGCAAAGATTCTAGGAGATCAAGTTGGATTAGGTTTCGAATAGGGTTTATTCAAACCGGTTCTATTTGTACTTTGCTTGGAGGACAATCCTGAGACCCAGCCTTCGCATATAAAAGGCTGGGAGGGAGGTCCTGTAGAGCCTAGATGCCTTTCACCACCATACACCCAAGCGCTTGAATTCTCGAGAGCTCTCCACTTTTCGGCTAGATCCAATCTACGCCATCGTTGTAACACCTCCACCGTAGCCACCCCATCAATAAAGTCAGACAAGCAGGACGTAGGTCTTTACCCTACAAGGAGGCCAAACCTAGGTAAAACCTGTGTCTCCCTGTGTCGTCTGATCGCCGTCGAGTTCGCCAGATCCCACAAGCGCTCCATGTCTCGAAAGCCCTCAAGCATGGGCATTGCCGGGGTAGAGAGCTATGGGGGCCTTCTCATTGTCAAACATATTAACATTATTGCAAACCAAGCATTTGAAAGAGCAAGTGTTCAACATTTTGGTTGCATTAATGGAAGAATATTTCAAGCATTTGGCACAAAACATGTTCAAAATTTTATCCTTGTTGTCGACAAACCTAGGGAAAGAGCATTTCTTCAGCAAGGTTGTCACAACACAAGCATCATTGTCATCATTGCAAGCAATACATGGGAAAGAGCAATTATTCAACATATTGCATGCAATAGGAGATAAAGTGAAGAACGCATTGCATAGCTTGTTCATATCCACTAGGGGAATCATGGCATCACCAACACCTATGTTGTTACCTTTGTAGTCGCACTCCTTTGAGGTAGGTGTTGTTGAAGTAGGTAGCTCCATGTGGCCGACATGCTCATCATCTTCTAAGCATGGTGTGTTATCATCATGTGTATTCACCATGTACATCTTCTCCGAGATTGGCGTCGCTTCATCCATGGAATCTATTGCAACATGAGAGAACACACTCGAGGTAGGGGGTAAGTTGTTAGAAATCAAATTGGCCTCACTTGACCTATCAACTACCACTCTTGTCTCACTCGGTATATCACTCATGCCCTCAAAGTGGAAGCATTCACTCTCACATATAGAGGATTCACTCATCTCACATATAGTGGAGTCCCTCATTTCCATGGAAAGGACGTCATCATTATCCGAGCAACGTAGCAAAGAAGAAGACAACACAAGAGGAGTAGAGGTTAAGTTGTTAGAAAGCAAAATGTCCTCACTCAACTCATGTGGTGTATCACACTTTCTCTCAAGGTGTATGTGGCTCTCATCCTTGAGTGGGATAGGTTTCTTCCTCTCACATAGGCTATCAAGAAGTAGTTGATAGTTTGCACCATGCTCTTGAGGGTGAGGTTGTCGATGGCACTCATGGTTACCCCCATGGTTGGAGCATGAAGATCTTGATGAACGCGACCTTCAGTGGTGATGTTGGCACTTAAAGTTGTCGAAAGACGACATGAGTTGCTCCATCCTTGCGGTGAGCGTCGCTTGCGAGTCCTCCATCCTTGCGGTGACATCGTCGAACCTTTTGTTCCTATGGAGGTTGAGGTTTGCGATGTTCTTGTCGGTGGCATGGCGGTGGTCATCAAGTTGTCGGTAGGAGTCGGTGAGCTTTTTATCCATGGCGGCGTGCTGTGCATTGAACTCATCCCTAGACATGGTCACAAAGCTAAAAGTATATTGTGGAAAGTGAGGTGGTTAGAAAACTACAATTGGAACACTTCCCGTAAAAACTATTGAATGGATGAAACACCCAAGTACAACCGTGGTGCACAAGTTAGAACACACGCAAAAGCGCTATATAGTGGATGGGTAAGAAATGTGGAAATGCCAAACGAAATGATCTAAAGAAAAGTCTATTGTCAAATGTGGGTAAAATCCAAAGGCAAATGTCAAGAACGATGATCTACGTCAAGGAAACACGGAAACACACACAAAAAGATATAATGGGGTTAGCGTGACCAAGGAAGTGAGCAAGAAACAAAATGGTCCTAACGAAGACTATTAGCTCGGTGTCACGCCAACGCAAGAGAGACCGTAGCTTGGTTGCATAAGAAAGAAGCAACAAAAATCAAAAGATGCCACTCTTCTCTTTTCTCTCTTTTTGCTTACAAGCTTTGAACTCCTTTGTATCGGTGGAACACACACTCTTTTTGTATTTTGTGCGATTCTGTGCTTAAAATCTTATTTTCTATCTATGTCACACAATGGCTATTTCTTCTTTTTTGTATCTTTCTTACCGAGCTTGCTTCGGAGCTTTGCTCAACTTACGCACACACACAAACCCTCTCACGGTTGTGACACTTGTGCAATGCTTCACAACACTCAAAAAGCCACTCTCAATAGGATAGGTACACAAAGGAAGAAAAGGGGTTACAAAGGTGGAGCAAGTTATACCTATGCAAAGGTTAGGCGGTGTCAAAACACACGACTTGCGGTGATGTCGATGAAGGTGGAGTCAAAAGACTAGTCAAAGTTCCGGGGTGCCGATGCCTTCGTCACGATGTTGATGTAGACGCGGTATTATTTGGCACGAACAAGGCACGCAAAAACCAAAATCCGGCCACACAAGTTAATGCCCAAGAATTTTGGGCAAAAAGGACTCACAAAAGTTGTCAAAATTTGAGTCAAGATAATACCGGAATTTATTTCAAAGGGATCAAATGGATGTCAAAAGAGGTAATATGGTGTTAAAATGGGGTGTCAACAGGGACCAGATTAATGTAGGTTGGCTTTAGCCGGTGTCATAGCCAGCTGTTTCCGGTCTTCGGCGGCTCTGAGCGGATTGAGCGGGGACGGTGTGCAAGGAGGAGCTAGGGCCTAGAGGTGTGCGGTGGAGGGTGGAGGCGAAGCTAGCGTGGGCGCGGAAGCTGGAGCTGTCACGACCAGGCGAGCTGGAGCTGCGAGCGGGTGAGCGGGGTCTAGTGGTGCTGTGGGCGCGCAAGGCTGACGCGGCAGCTGTCGGTGGTGCGGTGCCAGGGCGGGATGCGGCTGGGGGCGCAGTGGTGAAGTTGGAGGAGGAGCGTCGTGGGCGGAGGTGGTTTGGCGCGGCTGGCTGGCCAGCAGGTGCGGGCGCGCAGCACGGAGTAGGAGCAAGGGAGCGAGCAGGGAGGTGCGCGCGTGTAGTGCGGCGAGGTGGGCAGCATCGAGCGGGACTGGCCGCTGGGCAGGGCCATCTTCGAGTGAGCTGTAGCGAGGCAGGTCGAGCGCGGTTGATGCGTACGGAGCGGAGCGATGCGGGCCAGAGGCAGCGAGATGGAGGATCGAGGAGCAGCGTTGAACTTTGGGCCGGCTTTAGCCGGTTTGGGGCCGGCTTTTTCCGGCTCGGACTTTTTCGAGAAATCCTGCTCGTGAAGTTCTTCGTTTTGGGCAGAAATTCAGAGAGTAAATCGTCGATTCCGAGAGAAATACGAGGAATTGGGGCTAGAAAATTTGTAGCAATGTAGATCAAAACCCAAGACATCAAATCAATGGATCAAAACCACCAAAAACTCAACAAATCCAGAGATCAAATTTCGAGGCAATTTTGGGGCTATTTTTGGATTTTTGAAATTTATGGTGGAAATCACAAACAAAAGTAAATCTGTGGCAACCAAAAGCTACTGATACCATATGATAGGGGTTGACCCCTTGGGTGTGGCCCGATCTTCACAGATTCACGAGATTTGTGGCAGGGGAAGAGGATGAACATGAAGAACATGACACACAAATCGAAGGGCAAACTCACACACACAAGATACACACCGGTTGTCCTTGTTGGCCCGATTCACCAACTCAATAGAATCACAAGGAAGAGACTCCAAGAGTAGAATTCCTTGTGAGAGATTGACTTGCAAGGGATAGAATTCCAAGTGGGGAAGAGACCAATCAATTGGATAGAATTACACACTCTTATATGCAAGAGATCCAAATCAAGGTAGAATTCCCCAAATAGAAGAGATCCCAAACAAAGAGGGTGATTTCTAGATGGAAGATCTAGTAGGGTTCCCACAAGGGGTGAGGCATCATGCCAATTCTTATCTCAATTCATGTCTATCCTAGGGAGGGGGAGAGTGACCCATATATATAGGCAGCCACGAGCTAGGGGTAGTTTGGTCACTAAAGAGAATAGATGACATAGGTGGCTTCATGGCCAAAACGGAGTTGACTCGGGCAGACCGGCTATAGCCGGTGTTCAGTCTAGCTATAGCTGGTGGGGACGGCTTTAGCCGGTTTGGGACTGGCTATAGCCGGTCCAGCTTTGGTTGCCGCCTCTTCTTGCGGCGCTTCCAAGCTTCTTTCCGGTGGTTCTTCTTCTTCCTTCTCTTCCATGCCTCGATGATGTCGGATGTGAGTGTGGATGTTGTTCACGCACATGATGCAGTTGTGTCTGAAGGCCACCCCGTATCATCTGTAGTCTTCAGTCTTCGGTGGTCTTGGTCTACGTACAGCAGCGGCGCTGGTCCACGGGAGTGGGTGGAGGAAGGCTGACGTCCTCCTCTGGCGCCCTGCGCCATCCACCCTATTTTTAGGGGGGTGGCAACAACCACCGCGCAGCTTTATGCAGGCACGGCAGAGGCTGGTCGCCCCCTTGTTGGGGTAGTGTGGACGGTACGCCATCTTTTGATCTTATCTTCTCGCTCAACACAGGATTGTGTTGAGTTGGCGCAGATCTGGTCCCTCCCCTCATGAGGAACACCTCGCGAGGAGGTCTTCTAGTCCTTAGCGGTTTTGTTGTCGTTCTCCTCATGAGGCGCCTTCTCATGAGGGTCTTCCTTGCTGGGATGCGGTCTTCAGTTTGCTCCTAGGCCGAAGCTGGGCCATTGAAGTGGCCCAGGAGCAAGTGGACTGGGATACCCCGGTATCCAGAACACCGACAAGGACATCCCATCTATTGATACACCCACTGCACCTACAGTGGAGCAAATACAAGGACCTATCACTCGAGCTCGTGCCAAGCAACTTAACTATCAGGTACTTTTGTTTCTTGGAATTCTTTCACATACATGAGGATATGATGCTGCCTAAATCAGATGTGTTTATTACTCTTAGGAATGATGGACCTAGCATGGATGGGATGGACAAGCATTGAGCATGATCGTGCATGGAGATGGAAGCAAACGTTTGAGGATTGAAGAAGATGCCACAATTGGAGATTTCAGAATTTTGAAGCCACCATAATGATGAGTGAAGACTTGTACGAAATATACTTCATAATTTCTTCCATAAAGAGATATGGTGCTGCGTTACCTTTATTTTTCGACCAGGCCCATGTAATTTTTGCAGCAATTAAGTCAGCCTCTTTTAGGAGTCCGAATCTGAGGAGAAAAGGCCTATTAGGGTTTGGTTTGACCGCCATACCCATGTCTGGCCGCACCCCTACCTTTTCCTCCTCAAATACCCGACAGCCATAACTTTAGACTTGGATTTTGCTTAGATTAAAAGTTATCCATTGCTGCAACTATGAGTTCGACTTTTGAGACCAACGCCCAAAAGAAGACCGCCTATTCAGAGTCCCACATCTTGAATAAAGCATACATCTTTCATCCGCAATATCTTGATTGCAATATTATTACTTACTTGTTCTTGATTTTAGATAGGAATTAAGACCCTCGCTAGTCAAGCTGATCATGCATCTGCAAGATTGGTAACTCCTAGAGATTGTCCTAGCGATTGCATTGGCGCACAAGCTCTGCATGTGTAGTCGAATCATCAAGCATGAACTCCACCAACAAATCGTACCTATCATCATCGAATTGAAAGATCAAACACCTTTGCTCTATCAAACTGAGTGCGTGGGAACGTTCCTGCATGAACATTGTCGATGAAGAAAACCGAAGCCGACCTCAAGGTCATGTAGTCGTACTTGTCGAAGAAGACCAGCGCCACATGAATATGGCGCCACAGCACCACAATGCCAGTGCGACAGCACCGGCACAAGGACATAGTGCCGCAAGTGAGACACTTCGAGGAATTACACACATACTGTGTATAGATGTCGTTCAGGCTCCGGTCCAATAGAGCAACAGAAGAAGTTGGATTTAGACTAGAAATCCGGCAGCGCGATGGCGTCCGACACGAGGGGTTTCCTTCAACTTGCTGACGCAACTCCAAATGTGGGAGCCAAGAGAGGAAGAGAGAGGGAATTAATGTTCCAAGGGGTCCTGTGTGATAGGGCAAAGGTGTCCGATCTTTCGATGAGATCTTGATATGTCGATTTGGTGGATGGAGTTCGTGCTTGACGATCCGACTACACGTGCGAAGCTCGTGCGCCAATGCAATCGCTAGGACAATCTCCGGGAGTTACTGATCTTGCGAAAGCACGATCAGCCTGACCAGCGAGGGTCTTAATTCCTACCAGAAATCGAGAACAAGTAAGAACTAATACAGCAATCAAGATATTGCGGATGAAAGATGTATGCTTTATTCAAAAGGTGGGATTCCGAATAGGCGGTCTTCTTCTGGGCGATTGGCCTCAAAAGTCGAACTCGTAGTTGCAGCAATGGCTAACTTTAGTCTAAAAAAAATTCCGAGTTCTAATGACGGCTATGGGGGGTATTTGAGGAGGAAAAGGTAGGGGTGCGACCAACCATGGGTATGGTGGTCGAACGGAACCCTAACAGGCCTTTTCTCCTCAAATTCGGACTCCTAAAAGTGGCTGTCTTATTTACTGCGAAAATTACATGGGCCTGGCCCAAAAATAAAAGTGACGCAGCTCCATATTTATCTAAGGACGAATTTATGAAGTAGTTCTTTGTATATTTCATCCAAGTCTTCATCCTTTATTATGGTGGCTTCAAAGTTCTGAAATCTCCACTCATGGCATCTTCTTCAATCCTCAAACGCTTGCTGCCATCTCCATGCACGATCATGCTCCAATGCTTGTCCCTCTCATCCATGCTAGGTCCATCATTCCTAAGAGTAACAAACATATCTGATTTAGGCAGCATCATATTCTCATGTATGTGAAAAAGAGTTCCAAGAAACGAAAGTACCTGATAGTTAAGTTGCTTGGCACGAGCTCGAGTGATGGGTCCTTGTATGTGTTCCGATGTAGGCGCATCGGTTGTATCAATAGATGGGATGTCCTCATCATGCTCCCCTTCTTGAATTGAAGTCGTCCTCGACGCAACCTCATCTTCTTCACCGAAGTAAGGTTTTAAATCTGCAATGTTAAATGTAGGACTTACCGTACCAAAATCTGCAGGAAGCTCAAGTTTATATGCATTATCATTGATTTTCTCTATCACCTTAAAAGGACCATCATCACGTGGCATTAACTTAGACTTGCGCAAATCAGGAAAACGATCTTTGCGCAAATGCAACCAAACAAGATCACCAACCTCAAACACAACATGCTTTCGTCCCCTATCCCCAGCAACTTTATACTTAACATTCATGCGTTCTATGTTGTCTTTAGTAGTTGCATGCAATTTTAAAATCAATTCAGCACGTTGTGTAGCATCGAAATTATTTTGCACTGAAGATGGTAAAGGCAACAAATCAATAGGTGCACGTGGAACAAAACCATAGACAATCTGAAAAGGGCTCATCTTTGTGGTAGAATGCAGCGAACGATTATAAGCAAATTCAATATGAGGCAAACTACTCTTCCCACAATTTTAAGTTCTTCTTTAAAACAGCCCGCAACATGGTAGATAAAGTTCTATTAACTACTTCAGTTTGTCCATCAGTTTGGGGATGACATGTAGTACTAAACAGCAATTTAGTCCCCAACTTAGCCCATAAACATCTCCAAAAGTGGCTAAGAAATTTGGTATCACGGTCAGAAACAATAGTATTTGGCACACCATGCAAACGAACGATATCACGAAAAAACAAATCAGCAATGTGCGCAGCATCATCGGTCTTGTGACAAGGAATAAATTGTGCCATCTTAGAAAAGCGATCCACAACAACAAAAATACTATCCCTCCCCTTCTGTGTATGAGGTAATCCCAAAACAAAGTCCATCGAAATATCCTCCCAAGGAACACTAGGAACAGGAAGAGGCATATATAAACCATGTGGATTAAGGCGAGACTTAGCTTTTTGACAAGTAGTGCAGCGTGCCACGAATCTCTCAACATCTCGCCACATGCGTGGCCAAAAGAAGTGTGCAGCAAGAACATCCTCCGTCTTCTTGACACCAAAGTGTCCCATTAATCCTCCTCCATGCGCCTCCTGTAACAACAAAAGACAAACGGAACCATCTGGGATGCATAGTTTGTTAGCACGGAACACAAATCCATCATTAAAGATGAATTTGTTCCATGTTCTACCATCTTTACAATTCTGCAACACATCTTTAAATTCAGCATCATGCAAGTATTGTTCCTTGATAGTTTCCAACCCAAATTTTTTGAAGTCAAGCTGAGATAACATAGTATAACGGCGCGACAAAGCATCAGCAATAATATTATCTTTACCCTTTTTGTGTTTGATAACATAAGGAAAAGATTCAATAAATTCAACCCACTTTGCATGGCGACGATTCAGTTTTGCTTGACTACGAATATGCTTCAAAGATTCATGATCAGAATGTATAACAAATTATTTAGGCCATAAATAATGTTGCCAAGTTTCTAATGTCCGAACCAGCGCATATAATTTTTTATCATAAGTAGAATAGTTCAAACTAGAACCACTCAATTTTTCACTAAAATATGCTACAGGTTTGCCCTCTTGTAATAACACACCTCCCAAACCAATTCCACTAGCATCACATTCAAGTTCAAATGTCTTATTAAAATCAGGAAGTTGGAGTAATGGAGCATGTGTTAACTTATCTTTCAGTATCATGAAGGCCTCTTGTTGTGCATCGCCCCAAACAAAGGGCACATCCTTCTTTGTGAGCTCATTCAATGGCGCAGCAATAGAACCAAAATCTTTGACAAAGCGCCTATAAAACCCAGCAAGACCAAGAAAACTCCTCACTTGTGTGACAGTCTTGGGCTGCGGCCAATTCTCAATAGCTTCAATCTTGGATGGATCAACTTCAATTCCCTGTTCTGTAACAACATAACCAAGAAAAGCAACTCTATTTGTGCAAAAGGTGCACTTCTCAAGATTACCATACAAATGTGCATCACGTAAAGCATTGAAAACAGCACGTAAATGATCCAAATGGTCCTCTAAAGATTTGCTATATATGAGAATGTTGATAAAGATCACGCCGGTGATCCTTGGAGTTTTGTCCCGATCTTTCACAGCGAGTCAACCCGGTAAGAAATCTCCCAATAACGCAAGAACGTCACCTGAAGAAGAGGAACGGATCCAGCAAGCAACGTGATGAAGATCACCACGCCTCAAACCACAGCTCGATAATCCTTGATGACGCAAGAACCCTCGCAGCAATCTTTACTAGAAACACGGTAGCGCCGTTTCCCCGGAGGGATGATACACGGTGGAGCACACGATAGTTTTCAACTAAACAACTGAACTCCCTAAACCCTAACCTGCTGGCCTCCTTATATAGATGGCCAGAAAACTGTTGGGCTTGGACAGGCCCAAACCCAAAACACACAATAAAACCTAGGTGGCCCACAACTAGGCCTAGCTACGAAATAACATAGGCATGAATATAATTTGCTGACACAACCTTAGACTAAATTATCTCATATCATAGGTCGTCCTGGCGTGCCAATCTGCAATGAGCTTCCCTCATCTTGGTGGAGTCCTGAAATTGGGCTTCACCTCCTCCGTCGTGCCCATATCATCCTCCCCCCCTTCAAAAAGCGTTGTCCCCAACGCGTGAGGGTCTGCTCGAAAGGGTGGCGGAATATTAACAATAGCACCACGCATACTCGCCGTCTTCAAGTCTTGCTTGCCTTCCTCACCACATCCTCCCTCTTGGCCTGCTCGACTTGATACAGCCCTGGGTGGTTGCACCTCTTTTCTTCGCCAAATAAACTTGTGCTTAGGCGCCTCCACCTTCTTCTTCTCAACCCTTGCTGGAACCTTGCGTTGCTGAACATGAACCTGCTTAGCACGACCCTGCAAAATAGTAATGCCCGGGCCACACAACTGACGAACATGTCCATCTTTGCCTGTATGCACACGCACTGCTGCTCCAACAAAACGTCTCCGAGGTGTTCTAACAAAACTGTGGCTGACTACCCGCGGCACCGTATGCACCGGAACACGATCAGCATCACCGTCATCGGTCTGAACACCCATGTCAACACGAACTGGAAGTGGAACACATGGAACACATGCTGACATATCCTTCCCGTCATCAATAAGAAGCTTGACTTCAACCGGCTTGTCACTAACAAGAACAACTGGCTTGTCATCTACAGGCTTGGCTGAAACAATATCACCACTGACGCTCTTCGCATCATGCTCCTCAAGCTGCACCTGAGCTAGCCCTTGTTGTGGCTTAGCTTTATGCAACTTCTCCTTGCGAACCACCAGCTCAACATCAGACTTTATTTGATCATCCCGCATAGGTTTCAAAGTCCGCTGTTTGCCATCATGCATAAAAGAATATGTATTTGCTCTCCCAGCATGCATAGCATTGCGATCATACTGCCATGGACGTCCAAGTAACACTCCACACACCTCCAATGGCAACACATCGCACTCCACCTCATCAACATAATCATCAACTGTAAATGGCACACGTACCTTATGAGTAACTTTCAGCACACCGCAGCTATTCAACCACTCAACATGCTTAGGTTCAGGAATACGCCATGTAGACAACCCCAATGATGCCACCACAGCCCTACTGATGCCATTACAGTAGCTACCACTGTCAATGATCAGTTTGCATGCCTTCTCCTTGATGGTGCACTGTGTTTGAAAAAGGCTGCATCGCTGATTCCGTACCACCGCCTTATCACCAGTAGCCAATTTGTGAAGCTGAATAATCATACCTCTCAATGGTGTGTCATCTTCAGCAACCTTGGCTTGTACCTCTGGAACAACCGCCTTGTCCGACTCCATAGACTTCTCCACAAATCTAGTACGCAGAAATTGCTGGAAATCCTCCCAACTTGACGTTTTACTTGTGATGCCCTTCGCAGACCTGTCGTCGCACCACCAGCTAGCCACATGTGTATCTACTCGCCGGTAGGCAATGACATATTCCATATGACCACCAAACGTGCTATCGAGCTGACGACATCTTGCAAAGCCACGAACCATATAAGATTCCCAAGTCTCATATTCTGCAAATGTTGCGGCACTATCCAATCTCCACTGAATTTTGGTTGCATCAAATGAGTAGCCAACCACAATATTAAGATAGTCCTGGTATACATCATCTGACTTATCAGTTATGCGAGTAGACCTGGATAAACCCATATCTGAATACTGCTCTTCACGCAGAAAAAATTGCAAAGAAATTTGTTCCAAACTGAACGGAGTAGTCTCCTTGCTGTATGCAGATGGTCGAGAAAACCAATTTGCACTGATCTGAAATATCTTGTGTTGCTCCTAGTAATCTATCACATAAAAATCTGCCCAAAGATCCCGTATAAACTGAAGCAAAATACGCAGGAGCAAAATCTGTCAGTAACTGGAAGAGCTAGGTGCGCGCGCCAGGGGGCAGACCACCTCCGTCCTATGGCGAGCAGAGCGATCGTGATACACGCGCAGGCGAACGAGAGATCGTGAGGCCGAGGCGCTTCCGCAGGGCGCGTCGATCGCCAGGAGTTGGGCCGGCCCACGTTGGCTGGGCAATGACCAGCCCGTGGTGACCAGAGCGAGGCCTGCTCTGAACAGGGCACGAGCGAGGCGCGGTACGAGCGGGCGCAGACTTCTGGACGAAACGAAACACTGTCTCCGTCTCTGTTAGGCTCCTGGTGATCTCAGCAATTTGGGCCGGCCCACTATGGCGACAGCCGAGCCAACCAGCAGCGGTCCAGGCAGGGCGCGGGCGCGGGCACCGCGATCCCGGGCGCCCTGGAGCGAGCGCAAGCGATCTTTTTTTTGTCGCTGTTGCTTTTCGATCGGATCTGAGTAACCAGACTACTTCCCTGGACTCTCCCGATCTGAACTGGCATGGAGATCGGAGTGGCAACGAGATCAATCTGAGAAGGAAAAACGGATCTGGGAGGTAAATTAGATCCGATCTTTCACAAGAGACACCACGTCTCCAGCAGCATACGAACACGAACAGAACTTGTAAAAACCAATCTGATCTGAAGACTGAGGAACAATTCCTAGATCAATCAACCAAAAATACTCGCAGTGAGAAACCCAGTAATCTGATACCACATGATAAAGATCACGCCGGTGATCCTTGGAGTTTTGTCCCGATCTTTCACAGCGAGTCAACCCGGTAAGAAATCTCCCAATAACGCAAGAACGTCACCTGAAGAAGAGGAACGGATCCAGCAAGCAACGTGATGAAGATCACCACGCCTCAAACCACAGCTCGATAATCCTTGATGATGCAAGAACCCTCGCAGCAATCTTTATTAGAAACACGGCAGCGCCGTTTCCCCGGAGGGATGATACACGGTGGAGCACACGATAGTTTTCAACTAAACAACTGAACTCCCTAAACCCTAACCTGCTGGCCTCCTTATATAGATGGCCAGAAAACTGTTGGGCTTGGACAGGCCCAAACCCAAAACACACAATAAAACCTAGGTGGCCCACAACTAGACCTAGCTACGAAATAACATAGGCATGAATATAATTTGCTGACACAACCTTAGACTAAATTATCTCATATCATAGGTCGTCCTGGCGTGCCAATCTGTAATGAGCTTCCCTCATTTTGGTGGAGTCCTGAAATTGGGCTTCACCTCCTCCGTCGTGCCCATATCAAATGTCATCAAAATATACCACCACAAAACGACCAATAAAAGCACGTAAAACTTCGTTCATCAGTCTCATAAAGGTACTAGGTGCATTAGTTAAACCAAACGGCATTACTAACCACTCATATAAACCAAACTTAGTTTTAAAAGCTGTTTTCCATTCATCTCCTAATTGCATACGAATTTGGTGGTAACCACTACGCAAATCAACTTTAGAGAACATAATAGAACCACTCAACTCATCCAGCATGTCATCCAAACGAGGTATAGGGTGACGATATCGAATGGTAATATTATTAATAGCTCGACAATCAGTACACATGCGCGAAGAACCATCTTTCTTAGGTACTAAAATAATAGGAACACCGCATGGACTAAGAGACTCACGAATATAACCTTTGTCCAATAAACTCTGGATTTGTCGTTGGATCTCTTTTGTTTCTTCAGGATTGGTGCGATATGGCGCACGGTTGGGCAGCGAGGCTCCTGGAATCAAATCAATCTGGTGTTCTATCCCACGAATAGGTGGAAGTCCAGGTGGAACATCTTGTGGAAAAACATCCATGTATTCCTGCAAAAGGTTAGCAACCGCAGGTGGCAAAGAAGGAGGCATATCGTCAAATGAAAACAGAACTTCTTTGCAAACAATGGCATAACATGGAGTAATATTGACATCAATTTCAGCAAGATCAGATTTGCTAGCAAGTAAACAAGGATTCTTCAAACGAATTTCAGTAGCAAAATAATAGGAACACCGCATGGACTAAGAGACTCACGAATATAACCTTTGTCCAATAAACTCTGGATTTGTCGTTGGATCTCTTTTGTTTCTTCAGGATTGGTGCGATATGGCGCACGGTTGGGCAGCGAGGCTCCTGGAATCAAATCAATCTGGTGTTCTATCCCACGAATAGGTGGAAGTCCAGGTGGAACATCTTGTGGAAAAACATCCATGTATTCCTGCAAAAGGTTAGCAACCGCAGGTGGCAAAGAAGGAGGCATATCGTCAAATGAAAACAGAACTTCTTTGCAAACAATGGCATAACATGGAGTAATATTGACATCAATTTCAGCAAGATCAGATTTGCTAGCAAGTAAACAAGGATTCTTCAAACGAATTTCAGTAGCATGGTTAGAATCAGATTTAGAAGAATGCTTAGGGTGTACAAAATCTGCAGCAATAATCTGATTCTCACTCTTATGTTTGTCCTTGTTTTTTAATCTACTAGCTCTAGAAAGATCATCTTTCAAAATTTGTTCCGGAGTCATGGGTTTAAGTCCAATTTTCTTGCCAGCATGTGTAAGAGAATACTGATTTGTTTTACCATTATGTACAGATTCTCTATCAAATTGCCATGGTCTACCAAGTAACAAAGAACAAGCTTGCATAGGTACAACATCACAATCAACAAAATCTGAATAAGTACCAATAGTAAAATGCACGCGTGCAGTTCTTGTTACCTTGAGCTTACGGGAGCTCTCAAACCATTGAATGTAATAGGGATGAGGTCGTTGTCGTGTGGGTAGAGCAAGCTTCTCCACCATGTCAATACTAGCCAGATTGTTACAACTCCCTCCATCAATGATGATCCGGATAGCTCTCTCCTTAACAACGCCTCTTGTTTGAAACAAATTGTGGCGTTGATCATGCTCAGCTTTGCTCAATTGCACACTCAAGACACGTTGTGCAACTAAACTCTTGTATTGATCAGCAGTTTTAGCTCCCATTACCTCCATCTCCTTGTCAGAATCAGAATTGGCACCATCACGTGCAGCAATAAGTGCCAATGTATCATCATCAAAATCACTCGCAGAGTCATATTCGCCATCTTCAAGCACCACCATCACACGTTTGGTTCTGCATTCTTTTTCGATGTGACCAAACCCAAAACATTTGCGACATTGAATGTCGCGAGTCTTCCCCGTGGAGGCCATGGAAGAAGAACTCCGTGTCGGACCAACAGATGGTGATGGAGCAGGAGCAGGTGGCGTTCTTGACGTCGGCGTGGTATACCTGGAGGTGGAAGGACCTGGTGCATCCCCACGAGAAGGTGGAGCTGATTGGCGCGCAGACCAGGAAGGAGTACGACCTGCAGAATTATTAGCTCTTCTCCATGATGGTTGACGATCCTGCACTTCAAGTTCAGCTTTGCAAGCAAGGTGAAATAAACGAGTAATAGTGTTGTACTCCTTATAGTCTAAAATATGCTGAATCTCTTTATTTAAACCACCAAAGAAACGTGCAAGCATAGCTTCATTATCCTCTACAATACCACAACGAATCATGCCCGTTTGTAACTCTTGATAATACTCTTGTACGGAATTTTTGCCTTGTTCTAAACGAGTTAATTTTTTAAGCAAGTCCCGTTGATAATGTGGAGGTACAAAACGAGTACGCATGGCATGTTTTAGACTAACCCAAGTAGCAGGAATATTAGCATGATTGACTCGACAATGTTCAGACCACCAGATAGAAGCAAAATCTGTAAATTCACATGTAGCAGCACTAACACGCAAATGCTCAGGGTAGCGTAAACATGCAAAACGTTGCTCTACTTCTAATTCCCAAGTGAGATATGCATCAGGATTATATCTACCCTCAAATGGCGGAATATTTAATTTCAGTTTGGCCACATGTTCATCATCACGAACCGGACGCGGAGGTGGACGAGCGTTGCGGTTGTATTGCCGTGGACGGCCAGGTGCAGGTTGTTGGACCTCGTCCTCCTCGAGCTCGTTTTCATCTTCAAACTCGTTTTCCCCCTCGTCAGCAGCATATCCATCCTGGGTGGCCGCCTCCGTAGCGGCCGCAGCAGCTTCCGCGGCTGTAACGGTACCCGCAGATGGCGGTATGAGAGGAACGCAGCGAGCACGTGGTACAGGGATGCCCGGCTGTGGCAGTGGTGGTAAACGGGCTAGGACTTCCTGGAACCGGGCGTCGAGCTTGGTGTTGAAGGATGCCTCAAGACCAGCCATCTTGTCCATCGCATCAGAAAGCTTGGAATCAACATCACCCAAGCGTGTGTCCACATCTTGTGCACGCCCCACCAACAGCCGAGTGAAATGGGCATGCAACTCTGCATTAGTCATCTTCTCCGGATCAACATCATCCTTCGTGGTTCCTGTCATGGTTAGCGTAGAAGCAAGCACAAATATATATACCTACGCACTACGGAATATGGTGGAATCACGCGTAATCCGTCAAGCGGTATACAAAGCTCTTACAAGTTCTTACCAAACAGGAGGAAGGTGATATGCAACCAGCAAGGATCAGCGACTCCCAAGATTGCACAAAGCGATTACCAGGTGTCGATACAAAGCACGTGCAGAAATATGTGGAGCTGTAGGAAGGCTTATATGGTAGCAAAAACAGCAAATGTCAAAACAGCAATGCAACATTGAAAGAATGCTCAACCACTGTACTGTGCTGGTCCTAGGCTATATCGTGCTAGAGACACGAGCCGAGAACACTAAGAAAGTCACGGCGTGGCACAACAAGCAGAAAGGAACAGCTCCAAAGCAAGATATAAGGGAAGATCTGCAGGAATTTTCGGGTCCGAAACTTCAGAGGGCAAAAAATCGACCTTCCTGACCTTTTTTGGGAGTTCTTAGTGTCGCACAACGACGTGCTGAGCATTTTGAGTGGTCGCACGTCAAAAACGGAGTTCGTATGCAAAAGTTATGGCCAGTTGAAGTTTGTTGTCGAAAACCGTCAAAAACTGACGAAACTGTCCAATTCGGACTGAATTCGGACTGGACTAGTAGGAACGGGTCAACCCGACTTGGATGCGGATTTGACTTTTTTTTTTGCTCTTCTTCTTCCTCTTGACTGGCGACCGAATCCTAACTCACGGACTCTGAAAAAGGCACGGATGAAATTGGGAGGAACGAACAAAAACTTATGTGAAGGCGGTGGCGGAAGTATATGGCGGAGCAATGGTGCAAGCGTGCGGCGGCGGCGGGACTATGGTGATTCGAACTCAAAACTCTAAAGGAACAGACACTAAGACCAGCAACTCGACACGCGGATGCAGACACAAATTCAACGATGCAAACTGAAAAGACAATGCAAAGGCTCGGATGGTTTATGGGACGAGATGATCTAAACCCTAACTGTATTTTTGGCTTTTTCGTGGTTTATAGGTATGAACACAGATGCAATCTAAACTACGAAAACAGTAAATCTCACCGAGCAACCTGAAATCTGATACCACTTGATAGGGCAAAGGTGTCCGATCTTTCGATGAGATCTTGATATGTCGATTTGGTGGATGGAGTTCGTGCTTGACGATCCGACTACACGTGCGAAGCTCGTGCGCCAATGCAATCGCTAGGACAATCTCCGGGAGTTACTGATCTTGCGGAAGCACGATCAGCCTGACCAGCGAGGGTCTTAATTCCTACCAAAAATCGAGAACAAGTAAGAACTAATACAGCAATCAAGATATTGCGGATGAAAGATGTATGCTTTATTCAAAAGGTGGGATTCCGAATAGGCGGTCTTCTTCTGGGCGATTGGCCTCAAAAGTCAAACTCGTAGTTGCAGCAATGGCTAACTTTAGTCTAAACAAAAATCCGAGTTCTAATGACGGCTATGGGGGGTATTTGAGGAGGAAAAGGTAGGGGTGCGACCAGCCATGGGTATGGTGGTCGAACGAAACCCTAACAGGCCTTTTCTCCTCAAATTCGGACTCCTAAAAGTGGCTGTCTTATTTGCTGCGAAAATTACATGGGCTTGGCCCAAAAATAAAAGTGACGCATCACCATATTTATCTAAGGACGAATTTATGAAGTAGTTCTTTGTATATTTCGTCCAAGTCTTCATCCTTTATTATGGTGGCTTCAAAGTTCTGAAATCTCCACTCGTGGCATCTTCTTCAATCCTCAAACGCTTGCTGCCATCTCCATGCACGATCATGCTCCAATGCTTGTCCCTCTCATCCATGCTAGGTCCATCATTCCTAAGAGTAACAAACATATCTGATTTAGGCAGCATCATATTCTCATGTATGTGAAAAAGAGTTCCAAGAAACGAAAGTACCTGATAGTTAAGTTGCTTGGCACGAGCTCGAGTGATGGGTCCTTGTATATGTTCCGATGTAGGTGCAGCGGTTGTATCAATAGATGGGATGTCCTCATCACTGTGGGAGCCTTTATATAGGCGAAGGGGGTAGGTAGCACCTCCCTAGGGTGAGCCTCCCCAAGGGTGGCCCCAAACCCTAGCCGCCGACCCGTAGGGTAAACCCTCGAGCGCCCTTGGCATTGGCTTGGCCGGCCACCCTAATGGGCCAAGCCCATTAGGGATTTTCCCTTTTTTTATTAATTAATTAATTCTATTTTAATATTTAATTACTTTAATTAAATACTAAACCCATTAATTAATCAATACCTTGGTATAATTCTTTCATCGAAACATTTCTGATAAAGTCTGGAACATTTCCGATGTCTCTAGAACCTTTCCAATGTTACATGAAACATTTCCGGTTAACCCCTTGTAACTTCCGATAATTCCAAATCAATCCCTAAGCATCATATATCCTTAAGTGTGACACCCTAGGGGTCGAGGAACACTCCAGACATGATCGAGACCCATCTCCAATCAATGACCAACAATTAGTTCTAGAAAACCGTGCTAATCCTTGTGCATTCTACGAAACTCTTTGTTGATCCGTAAATAATGTATCCCATTCCTTTTGTTTCATGATACTAGATCTTGTCCGTGGTCAGATCAGTGATATCACTATATCATGTTCACCCTCGTCTGACAAGTCTTTTAACTCGTCCATGACATTGCATCCTCCGTGACCTAGTCACACGCTTGCAAGCTTCGTAAATGCAACTATCGCCGAGTGGGCCTAGATTATCTATCCGTCACGCGGATGGAAAAATCCTGCTCTTGGTGCACATGCCTCAACATACTCCATTGGCATACCCAAGAGACAACTTTTTCAGTCAATCCTCTTACGGTAGAGACAATTGATGCAATCAAAGCAACCTCCAGATGTAGTGATTAGATGTGACCTCACGGTCTTAGGATTAGGTTACTTTGTTTCTTAGTTAATTGCAACATTGAACTTATGACTGATCTAATTGCAATACCGGTGCATTAGGTGTGTGTCCATCATGTCAAAACATGACCTGAATGTTCATTGACGTATATGCCCATGATTAGGAAACTTTGATCATCAGATGACACATGAGCTGGTTAACCTAGAGATAACTAGGGACCTGTTTACTTATATGCCACACATGTACTAATGTTTCCGCTTAATACAGTTATAGCATGACATATAATATTATGAACAAATGAGATATGACAACAAAAATACACTTTATTATTTGCCTCTAGGTCATATCTCCTTCACGCGCTGCAAGGGCAAAGCAATAAGGCCGAACTATAAGGAGATGGCTGAGGCCGACTACATCATTGTGAGGCGCAAGGATTGGTATACATCTGAACCCCGTGATGAAGAGATTGAGGATTGTGGTTTTTGGTGTTAGGAGAAGTTGTTCATTTACCTTGATGTCTATGCCAAGTTGAAGTATCCAGTTTGTCCCATACATGCTATTGATCTTCCTCACCTTTAGAGCAAGACTATGTTTGATGATGCTATTTCTGTGATTCAGAAGATGGGTTTGTCTGAGCTGTCCATTCTAAGATGCAACTATAGTCCTCAGCTGATCATGCAGTTCTTTGCCACTCTAATGATCATGCCGAATGAGCAGAAGACTCTGAAATGGATGTCTGGGCAGAATTATTATGAGTTGGATTTCTATCAGTTTGCCACCCTCTTGGGATACTCTTATGATGGCAACAATCCAATGGGTCGCCGTGTTCATTCTTCGGGAACGAAGCCTGACAAGGACAAGCTTGTTGATATTTATGACTCGACTGGTGTTGTTGGGTTCATCAATGGGCTGCTTCCACTATATGATCAGCTTGTGCGCCTCTTCAGAGAGAACATTGCCCCAAGTGGAGGTAACAATGATGCCATTCGTACTTCGCTTGTTGATCTTCTTTATCTTATCCATGAGTGTGCCACTTCTGGAGACCCTGCTAAGGATTTCACTTTGGATGTGATGGATTTCATTTTTGTGAGATACAAGATGCTATGATTCAGAGGAACACTGTTCCACATGCTCCTTCTCAAGCATTCTCTTCAATAGTTTGATCTTAGTGCTGATTGCAAGGCGCACACCAAAAAAAGGCCCTATATCAAGAGGAAGCCAAAGACTGCCCCTTCCACTTCTTATCCTAGTACGTTTATGGACGATGCTAGGACGACAGCTCATACTCGTGCTCAGAGGGCTACTGCTGCTATGAAGAGAGAAATCAAGAAACCGAGTTGCTTTGAAAGAGATGTCCTCTCAATGATTTTGCACGAGCTTAGTGGAGCACAGACTGCCAAGACCACTCCTACTCCTGCCACTTCCAATGCATCTTGGAAAACTGATCGCTACAACTGGTGTGACATGGAGCAGCACCTCTTTGCGCCACCAGATGCCCCTGCTGAAGAGAAGATTCAGGAGGTTGATGATGACCAGTCTACGAGTGGTTCCAATGCTTCAGAGTGATCTCATTGGGACACGTAGCATCGCTCTTTTCCCTTTTTAGTGTCTTGATGCCAAAGGGGGAGAAGTAATTCTATTTATATTTCTATCGGGATTTTCATGGGTTGGGCACAAGCTTGCACGTTTATCATTCCTTTAGCGCTTGTGTTCCATCGTTTTGTCTATCTTGCCTTTTGGAACATTATTCATGGTTTGTGTGCTACTATGGTTGTATTATGTGTGCTACTATGTTTCTATTTGTGCTAATTTGTGGAACAATATTTGTGCTATGCTATAAAACCTATGTGTATGAAATTGCTATGGAATTTGTTCACGGTATAATTATTCTCGGGATTTCACTATGATTGAGTCTACTATCATGGGTGGTATGATTCTTCTAAGCTCTAGTCTCAATCTATTTCATGTTATATTTGTCAAATCCATTCATTTCTCTATATTGTTCCTTGCATAAATATGGCTTGTTATATACTTGTGGGATTACTTTGAACCTAGATGTGGTGCATTTGTACTTCCATACATTTCTCTTAGATGCACACATTTAGGGGGAGCTTTCCTCCTTGGCTATGTGTATTTGAATTTCTTGCAAATCCTAGTGTTGTCATCTAACACCAAAATGGGGCAGATTGAAAGAACATTTTTCGTATCCCTATCATTTTCTGTGTTAGATAACAATATTAGGGATTTAATCTTGTTTTGAAGTGTTGCAGATAATTTAGTTCGAAGCAAATGCAACATCGCCACCAAAAAGTAAGTTTGAAGAAGTACTCCAAGTTGGTGATATGGTGATAGGGTAAAGGTGCCCGATCTTTCGATGAGACGATAACTATCGATTATGGTGGAGGTCGATGTTGACAATCTGACTATAAACGTGCGAGACGTTGCGCCTTAGCAATCGATACACTAACTTCCGAGGCTATTGATCACGCCGGAGCTAGATCAACCTGATCACGAGGATCAATCCCTGCAAGCAATCAAAGAACCAGCAAGAATTATAGATCCAATCAAGATATTGCGAATATAGATGAAGGCTTTATTAAAGAGGTGGGATTCTGTAAGTGCGTAGTACAAAAGGTCGGATTGACACTTGTGCCTATGGCGAAGAGTAGCTCGTGGCTAAGTCTTTAACTAAACAAAATCCGAGTCTAAACGATGACCTAATGGGGGTATATATGGAGGAACATAGGGGAATTTTGGCCAGCCTTGGGAAGGAGGTCGAAATCCATCTCTAGGCCGGTTCCCTCCACTATACGGACTCTAAAAGTTTAGCCCCTTTATTTGGACGAAAATTACATGGGCCTGGCCCATATTTAAAGGTGACGCAGCACCATCTAATCACATGGATGAAAATTATAAGTGTGTAGCTCTCTAGTTCGTCCATGTCTTCATCTTCTCATTATGGTGGCTTCAAAGTTCTGAAATCTTCACTTGCAGTGTCATCTTGAATCCTCACACGATTGCTGCCATCATCTCCATGCATGATCATGCTCCAATGCTTGTCCCTCTCATCCATGCTAGGCCCATCATTCCTAAGTAACATAAACACATCTGATTTAGTCAGCATCATATTCTCATGAATATTAGGAATAGTTACTAGAAACGAAAGTACCTGATAATTTAGTTGGCGTGCACGAGCTCTTGTGAGAGGTCCTTGGAATTGTGGAACGTGAGAAAGTGTGGCTGTAGGTGCAACGGTTGTATCAACCGTAGAGATGTCCTCATCATCCTCCCCTTCTTGAATTGAAGTCGTCCTCGACGCAATCTCATCTTCTTCTCCAAAGTATGGTTTCAAATCTGCAATGTTAAAAGAAGGACTTACCGTGCCCATCTCTGCAGGAAGCTCAAGTTTATATGCATTATCATTCATTTTCTCTAACACTTTAAAAGGACCAGCAGCACGTGCCATTAATTTAGACTTGCGCAAATCAGGAAAACGATCTTTGCGCAAATGCAACCAAACTAGATCTCCCACATCAAACACAATATGCTTGCGTCCTTTATCACCAACAACTTTATATTTAGCATTCATATGTTCTATATTTTCCTTAGTAATCCTATGCAACGTAAGAATCTGTTTCACATGTTGTGTAGCATCAAAATTATGTTGCACCGAAGATGGAAGAGGTAATAAATGAATAGGTGCACGAGGAACAAAACCAAACGCAATCTCAAAAGGGCATAACTTAGTTGTAGAATGCATGGAACGATTGTAAGCAAATTCAATATGAGGTAAACAATCTTCCCACATTTTCAAGTTCATCTTTAAAACAGCCCGTAACATGGTAGACAAAGTTCTATTAACTACTTCAGTTTGTCTATCAGTTTGGGGATGACATGTAGTACTAAACAGCAACTTAGTACCCAACTTAGCCCATAAACATCTCCAAAAATGGCTAAGAAATTTAGTATCATGATCTGAAATAATAGTATTAGGCACACCATGCAAGCGAACAACATCGCAAAAGAATAATTCAACAACATGAGCAGCATCATCACTCTTATGATAAGGAATAAAGTGTGCCATCTTAGAAAATCTATCCACAACCACAAAAATACTATCCCTCCCCTTCTGTGTTCGAGGTAATCCTAAAACAAAGTCCATAGAAATATCCTCCCAAGGTACACTAGGAACATGAAGAGGCATATATAAACCATGTGGATTAAGGCGTGACTTAGCTTTTTGACATGTTGTGCAGCGAGCAATAAACCTCTCAACATCCCTTCGCATGCGTGGCCAAAAGAAGTGTGTAGCAAGTACGTCTTTTGTCTTCTTTACTCCAAAGTGACCCATCAGTCCTCCTCCATACGCCTCCTGCAACAACAAAAGACAAACGGAACCTTCTGGAATGCATAATTTGTTAGCACGGAACACAAACCCATCATTGAGGATGAATTTGTTCTGAGTTCTACCCTCTAGACAATGCTGCAAAACATCTTTAAAATCGGCATCTTTCACATATTGTTCTTTAATAGTTTCCAATCCAAAGATTTTGAAGTCAAGTTGAGATAACATGGTATAACGACATAAGATTCAATGAATTCAACCCACTTGGCATGACGTTTATTCAACTTAGCTTGACTACGAATATGCTTCAAAGATTCATGATCAGAATGTATAACAAATTCTTTAGGCCATAAATAATGTTGCCAAAAGAAGTGAGCCTAGCTCAACTTGCTATGGGAGTGGATGTACAACACAGGCACCCAGGTTCATATCCTCACGGATGTGAATTTGGGTTCTTATTATTTATTAAAAAAAACTCGCTGTGGGGGTCTCCCCCACCGCTTTCCTTTCAAAAAAAATAATGTTGCCAAGTTTCTAATGTCCGAACAAGAGCATATAATTCCTTATCATAAGTAGAATAGTTCAAACTAGCTCCACTCAAATTCTCACTAAAATATGCAACAGGTTTTCCCTCTTGTAACAACACTCCTCCCAAACCAATTCCACTAGCATCACATTCCAACTCAAAGGTCTTATTAAAATCAGGCAGTTGGAGTAAAGGAGCATGTGTAAGCTTATCTTTGAGTAGCATGAAGGCTTCTTGTTGTGCATTGCCCCAAACAAAGGGCACATCTTTCTTAGTAAGCTCGTTCAGGGGCGCTGCAATGGAACCAAAATCTTTGACAAAGCGCCTATAAAATCCAGCGAGGCCAAGGAAGCTCCTCACTTGTGTGACTGTTTTGGGTTGTGGCCAACTCGAAATTGCTTCAATCTTGGCGAGATCAACTTCAATACACTGTGCTATAACAACATAGCCTAGAAAAGCAACTCTATCCGTGCAAAAGGTGCACTTTGCAATGTTACCAAACAAACATGCAGCACGTAAAGCATAAAAACCATCACGTAAATGTTCCAAATGTTCTTCTACAGATTTGCTATATATCAAATATATCATAAAAATATACCACCACAAAATGTCCAATAAAAGCACGTAAAACTTCATTCATTAATCTCATGAAAGTGCTAGGAGCATTAGTTAAACCAAAGGGCATCACTAACCACTCATATAGGCCAAATTTAGTTTTAAATGTAGTTTTCCATTCATCTCCTAACTTCATACGAATCTGGTGGTAACCACTACGCAAATCAACGTTAGAGAACATGGTAGAGTCACTCAATTCATCAAGCATGTCATCTAAATGAGGAATAGGATGATGATAACGAATAGTAATATTATTGATTGCTCTACAATCAGTACACATGCGTGAAGAACCATCTTTCTTTGGTACCAAAATAATAGGGACAACACATGGACTAAGAGACTCACGAATATGACCCTTGTCAAGAAGTTCTTGAATTTGTCGCTGAATCTCTTTTGTCTCCTCCGGATTGGTACAATATGGCGCACGGTTGGGCAAAGATGCCCCAGGAATCAAATCAATTTGGTGCTCAATTCCACGAATAGGTGGCAGTCCTGGAGGTACATCTTGTGGGAAAACATCCTCATACTCCTGCAAAATGTTAGCAACAGCAGGTGGCAAAGAAGGAGGCATCTCCTCAGCCGAAAACAACACTTCTTTGCAAATGATAGCATAACATGCAGTAGTGCTCACATCAATTTCAGAAATATCAGATTTGCTAGCTAGCAAACAAGTACTTTTCAAATGAATTTCATTAGCATGTTTTGGATCAGATTTAGAAGTACTTGTAGAAGGCATAAGTTCCTTAGCAACAATCTGATTTTTGCTCAACTTTTCCCCCTCATTATGTGCTCTACTAGCTCTAGCAAGATCATCTTTTAAAATACTTTCAGGAGACATGGGAAGTAACACAATTTTCTTATCATTATGAACAAGAGAATACTGATTTGTGCCACCATAGTTTATAGAATTTGTATCAAATTGCCATGGTCTACCAAGTAAAAGAGCACATGCTTGCATAGGAACAACATCACACTCAACATAATCAGCATATGCAGCAATAGTAAAATGCACACGAACTTTACGTGTTATCTTAACCTTGCCGCTGTTATTAAACCATTGAATGCGATATGGACGAGGATGGGGTCGTGTCATAAGAGAAAGCTTTTCAACCATCTCCATGCTCGCTAAGTTGTTGCAGCCCCCCATCAATAATAATGCGAATATAGCGATCTTTAACTACGCCCTTGGTATGGAACAGATTATGGCGCTGGCCGGGCTCGGCCTTGGTAATTTGTGCACTCAAGACTCGATGCGCAACTAAACTCGGGTATTTCTCCGCATGTTCCACAGCCATATATTCAGAATCTTGCTCCATGGGTGCTGCAGCACATTGATCATCATATGCAATAAGAGCCAAAGTATCTTCATCATAATCACTGGCGGAGTCGTATCCACCATCCTCAAGAGCAATCATCACACAGGAGGAGGCAAAATCACATGCAAAGTGACCAAGTCCACCTCATTTGTGGCACTGAATTTGGTTGGACTTGCCCATAGATGCGATGGAGGACGCAGCACTCGGGGCTGGTCCCGTAGTACTCTTCCGTGCAGCAAACGGAGGTTGTGTAGATGCTGCAGATCGCGTGGATGTGGTCTTTGGAGGTGGAGGTGCAGCAGCCCGTGACGCCGAAGTCAGTGATCTCCAAGTAGAACGCCCTACAGAATAAGTAGTTCGTGTCGCCTCGCGTCGATCCTGCACTTCACATTCAGCATTGCAAGCAAGATGGAACAAACGGGTAATGGTGTGATAAGATTTATATCGAAGAATGGTATGAATTTCCTTATTTAACCCGCATACGAATCGTGCCATTAATGCTTCATTATCCTCCTCTATACCACAACGCAGCATGCCAGTTTGCACCTCCTGATAGTAATCCTCTACATAATTTTTGCCTTGATCTAGACATGCTAATTTGGTAAATATGGAACGCTGATAATATGGTGGAACAAAACGAATACGCATAGCATGTTTTAAAGCATCCCACGTAGTGATGGGATTAGCATGATTAGCACGACAATATTCAGACCACCATATGGAAGCAAAACTAGTGAACTCACAAGTAGCAGCACTAACACGTCTATCCTCGGGATAATGTAAGCATGCAAAACGCTGGTCTAATTCTAATTCCCAAGAGAGGTATGCATCAGGAATATAGCGACCATCAAACATAGGAACATTTAATTTCAGTTTAGCAACATGGTCATCATCACGTACCAACGAAAAAGGAGGTGGACGGCGAATGTAAGGCCTAGGACGACCAGCTGGCTGATCAACTGTGAAGTCGTCCGCGTACTCGCCCTCGTACTCATCTTCCCCGTAATAATCATCCAACTATGCATCACGGACCTGTGTAACACCCGTAGCTCTTGCAACGCCAGCAAGAGCAGTGCCTGCAGCAGCAGCAGCACCAGTAGCATCGCTCGCAGCCGAAGTTTGTGCTGGTGGTTTGAGAATGCACTGTGCATGTCCCAAAAAGGTTGGTGTAGGAGCCACGCGAGTCGGCTGTGGAGGAGGTGCGCGAGCCGTCGGTGGTGGTGGTAAGCGTGCTAGCACCTCCTGGAATTTTGCGTCGAGTTTGGCGGTGAAGGCGGTCTCGAGTCCCTGGAGTTGCACCATTGTGCCACTAAAACGCTCGTCCACATCCTGCATATGGTCAGCCAAAAGTTTGGTGACGTGAGCCTGCAAGGCTTCACCTTCCAGTGGCTGTGTCTCGGTGTTTTCTGGTGGCATGATTAGTACGCAAAAAGCACAGTTATATAATAGAGATACAACAGGAACAGTGGTGGAAAACGGTTAATCTATCAAGCAAACCAATACTATTACCTGTTCTTACCCTGCAGCAGGTGGTGAGCAGCAACCGTCATGATCAAACTTCAGGAAGATTGAATAGAGCGATTGCCAGGTGGTGTCAACGCACGGTGTAGGAATATGTGGAGCTCTGGGTGGCTGCAATATCTGTAGCAACAATTTCAAAACAGCAATGCAAGGTTGAATAACAGCTCAACGATGGTACTGTGCTGGTCCTAGACTATCCCAAGCTAGAGACGTGAGCCTAGAACACCATGAGTCACGCCGCGACACCAAAAAGCAATAGGCAGCAGTGCTCTGAACAGCGCCCGAATGAGGCAAAAATCACGAGGATGGAGAGTGTCTCAAAACGATCAGCAAGGTGGAATATCTGGATAGGCTCAAGATTTTTTTTCGAAATTTCCGAAAACTGCACGAAACTGCTATGGAAAGCGTGCAGATGCCAATTTTTTTTCACTATAATGGCGTATAGCTCAAAACGATCCCAGAGGCCTAAAAACAGTATAGGCCAAAAAAAAAATCTGAGGAGTTTCCTGACTGGCCTTCTCTGTCCTTCTGGCCTAAAAATAGTTTTGATTTTTTTTTGCTCTCTCCTCCTCTGTCCTTCTGGCCAAAACTTTCTGGAACTCGGATCAAGTTACAACTCGGATCGGATCTACAATGATGGAAAGCAAGAGTACGAAAACGAAGGATATGTGGTGGCGGAGGCGGTATGTGGGCGTAGGGTTGTAGCAAGTGTATGGCGGTGGTGATAGTGGAATTGGTGGTGGCGGTGGTGGTGGCGGTGGTGATGGCGGAATCAGTGGTGGCGGTGGTGATGACTGTGACCAGAACTCGAAACTCTAAAGATCTAGACCTAAAACCAGCACTAGACATGACAATGCAGACTAGAACTCAATAAAGCAAATACTGAAAAGAAAAGATGCAAAAGGCCCGAAAGTGTTTCTAGGATACGGATATAACCCTAATTTTTTGGCTTTGTATGGTTATAGGAAGAAAAACAGATGCAATCTAAACTACGAAAACTGTAAGATCTCATCGAGAAACCTGAAATTTGATACCACTTGATATGGTAAAGTTGCTCGATCTTTCGATGAGACGATAACTATCTATTATGGTGGAGGTTGACGTTGACGATCCGACTACAAACGTGTGAGACGTTGCGCCTTAGCAATCGATACACCAACTTCTGAGGCTATTGATCACGCCGGAGCTAGATCAACCTGATCATGAGGATCAATCCCTGCAAGCAATCGAAGAACCAGCAAGAATTATAGATGCAATCAAGATATTGCGAATATAGATGAAGGCTTTATTGAAGAGGTGGGATTATGTAAGTGCGTAGTACAAAAGGTCAGTTTGACACTTGTGCCTATGGCGAAGAGTAGCTCGTGGCTAAGTCTTTAACTAAACAAAATCTGAGTCTAAACGATGACCTAATGGGGGTATATATGGAGGAACAGAGGGGAATTTCGGCCAGCCTTGGGAAGGAGGTCAAAATCTATCTCTAGGTCGGTTCCCTCCACTATAAAGACTCTAAAAGATTTGCCCCTTTATTTGGACGAAAATTACATGGCCTGCCCATATTTAAAGGTGACGCAGCACCATCTAATCACATGGACGAAAATTAGAAGTGTGTAGCTCTCTAGTTCGTCCATGTCTTCATCTTCTCATTATGGTGGCTTCAAAGTTCTGAAATCTTCACTTGCAGCGTCATCCTGAATCCTCACACGAATGCTGCCATCATCTCTATGCATGATCATGCTCCAATGCTTGTCCCTCTCATCCATGCTAGGCCCATCATTCCTAAGTAACATCAACACATCTGATTTAGGCAACATCATATTCTCATGAATATTAGGAATAGTTCCTAGAAACAAAAGTACCTGATAATTTAGTTGGCCTGCACGAGCTCTTGTGAGAGGTCCTTGGAATTATGGAACATGAGGAAGTGTGGCTGTAGGTGCAACGGTTGTATCAACCATAGGGATGTCCTCATCATACGGGGTGGGCCGATCTTCTCATGAGAGAAGCGATGATGATGAAATGCAGCGGATGATATTGAAGATAAATTGGTGTTACCAATGAACTCTCCTCGCTTGAACCCTGATGCCAATGCAACAACTCTCAAACCCCGTAGGATATTCATGACTCCACACACTTGCGCACGTAGCTGTCGACCATGAATGGTAGTTTGCAATCTACTAAATCCCAGTGGAACTGCAACTCACACTAAACTTGCAGTAGTATCTCACTAAATCCAGATGAATTGGTGCAGAAGAATTTAGATGAATGCTTACAGCAGTTCAACGAAATAACTTTAGTCTAAATGTGGTCTAACCCTAATCAAGGGGACGCCCAGGGGTACTTATAGGTGGCTGGGATTCCCAAGCATGGACCTATCCCAAAACCAGCCTGGTTTGGGCCCAAACTGACTCGCTTCGACTCAAATGGGTACATACCGACCCATACATGGGTTCGGCCTAATTTGGCACGCAGGCCATGAGTGTAGCGCTCCTTAGACATGTAGACATCGTGTCGTAGGTAGTCCTAGTGCGCCATCACGTTCTCTCACTCATGCAAACTTGATCTCCTTCGCGTGGTGATGTTCTCCATGCTTGTGGCATCGACCTCCCTTTCCTCCCTCGTGCTCTCTTGCTTAATCACCACATCATGCTCCATGTGCTGCATCTCCTCGCTCTCTCGAACCCCTTTTTTCTCCAATAAACCTAATCATACATATAAACAAAGACTTAGGCAGTATAAAATTCTCATTGTAATAAATATCAGATTCAATGAGGAGTGAGTTCACCTGTTGTTGTAGCAACTTAGCACGAGCTCGAGTAATTGGTCCAATCATGATCTCATCATTGGACTTGTCTTTAGCAGCAACAACTGGATCATCAATAGTAGGTGGAGATGGCTGTGTAGTAGGGATGTCATCATCATCTCCCCTCCTTCAAAAGGCGTCGACCTCGACGCTCCAAGGTCATCTCCATCATAAGGTGACAAATCAGCAATGTTGAAGCTGTTACTAACTCCACCAAATTCAGCAATAGGTATATCAATCGAGTAGGCATTATCATTAATATTTGCAAGTACTTTATAAGGACCAGCACAACAAGGGTTCAGCTTGGAGCGCCTCATCAAAGGAAACCTGTCCTTGTGCAAGTGCACCCAAACCATGTCATCGGGCTGAAAAATAACATGCTTTCTTGACTTGTTTCGAGCAGCAGTAGTATTCCTCCCTTTCTTCTCGATAGCCTCTCAAGTCTTCTCATGTATTTTGCACACAAAATCAGCTCTCTTTGATGCCTCCATATAAACTCTCTCATGAAATGGAAGAGGCAAGAAATCTAGTGGTGTAATAGGTTTGAAGCCATACACCACCTCAAACGGACAAAGCTGAGTAGTAGAATGTACCGCCCTGTTGTATGCAAACTCCACATGCCACAAACAATCTTCCCATTCCCGCAGTTTTTTCTTGATCATTGTCCTCATCAACTATGACAAAGTTCTATTCACCGCCTCGGTCTGTCCGTCTGTCTAAGGATGACATGTAGTGCTGTACAGCAGCTTCGTTCCCAGCTTTCCCCATAAGGTCGTCTAGAAGTAGCTCATGAACTTGACGTCCCTATCAGAGACAATAGTCTTGGGCACTCCATGCAAGCGTACAATATTCCTGAAAAATAGGTTAGCCACATGCGACGCATCGTCACTCTTATGACATGCAATAAGTGTGCCATCTTAGAGAATCTATCCACTATCACAAATACAGAATCATGACCATGTTTAGTTTTTGGCAATCCTAGCACAAAATCCATACTAATATCTTCCCATGGTGTAGTAGGTGCAGGTAGTGGTGTATACAAACCGTGAGGCTTCAGCTTGAACTTGGATGTGTTGCACACAATGCAGCGCCACACATACCTGTCCACATCACGCCTCAACCTGGGCCGAAAGAAGTGATCTGCTAGCATGAGCAATGTCTTCTCACGCCCAACGTGACCCATCAAACCTCCAGCATGCAATTCCTACAATAAGAGCAAACGCAAAGACAACTTTGGAACACATAGTTTGTTAGCTCGAAATAGAAACCCATCATGTATGTGATATTTCTCCTAGGTGTTTTTGAAAGCACACAAACGATATGGTACAACAAAATCATGATCAGTTGCATAAAGCTCACAAATACTCTCTAAACCAGGAATATTAATATCAAGTTGTGTTAATAACATATTCTTCCTAGATAGAGCATCAGTAACCACATTATCATTTCCCTTATTATGTTTAATGATGTATAGAAAAGATTCAATAAACTCAACCCACTTAGCGAGGCGCCTATGAAGGTTGGATTGTGCTTTCAAATATTTCAATGCTTCATGATCAGAATATATGAGAAGTTCTTTTGGCCACAAATAATTTTGCCAAACCTCAAGAACTCTAACAAGTGCATACAATTCTTTATCATAAACAGGACCTATGCCTATACCACTAGCATCACATTCAACTTCAAATTGCTTTGAAAAATCAGGCAATGCAAGTAAAGGTGCAGAAGTAAGCAAATGTTTTAATTCATCAAATGCATGATCTTGGTATGCAGCCCACACAAAAGGAACGCCTTTCTTTGTTAACTCATTCAATGGTGCAGCAATAGTACTAAGTCTTTCACTAAACGTCGATAGAAACCCGCAAGACCGTGAAAACTTCATACTTGACTAACATTCATGGGAGTAGACCAATCTTGAATAGTAGTAATTTTAAATTTATCTACCTCTACTCCATGCTTATAAACAACATAACCTAGAAATATGACCTTATCTTTGGTAAATGTGGACTTCTCAAGATTGGTATACAATCTATTATCACGCAACACTTGCAAAACTTGTCTAATATGATCACAATGTTCGGTTCATTATGGCTGTAAATAAGTATATCATCAAAATAGATAACCACAAAATGACCAATAAACTCTCTCAAAACATGATTCATTAAGCGCATGAATGTACTATGTGCATTAGTAAGACCAAAATGCATGACTAGCCACTCATGTAAACCAAATTTAGTTTTGAAAGCAGTTTTCCATTCATCTCCTTCTTTCATGCGAATTTGATGGTAACCACTATGCAAATCAATCTTAGAGAAAACAGCAGCACCACTCAATTCATCTAACATATCCTTCAAACGGGGAATAGGTTGAAGATATTGAATAGTAATGTTGTTAATAGCTCTACAATCTACGCACATGCGCCATGTACCATTTTCTTAGGCACCAAAATCACAGGAACAACACAAGGACTAAGAGAGACATGAATGTACCCTTTATCCAGAAGAGCTTGCACTTATGCTTGTATCTCCTTTGTTTCTTCAGGGTTGGTCCTATAGGGGGCGCGGTTGGGCAAGGAGGCGCTAGGGATCAAGTCGATTTGGTGCTCGATGCCTCATAGTGGCGGCAGCCCAGCAGGTACCTCCTCTAAAAAATATCATCGAATTCCTGCAAAATAGTGGAAACACTAAGAGAAACAAGTTGCATATCGTAAGAAACTAAAACCTCGCCTTTGTACATGAGCACTACAGGCATGTCTATAGGATCTTCACAAGATTCTCTCATGTCTTCTTTGGTGGCTAAAACTAACATGTTGGGAACTCTCTCACTATTCGTTATATCACTCACGACTGTTACATTATCTCGTGGAGGTGCTGCTCTAGCTTCATGTCAGTCTTCTGACGAGATTCATTAACAATTTGTTGCAGTGACATAGGCTTTAAATTGATTTTATTGCCCTTGATCTCCAAGTGATAACTATTGGCTCGACCATTGTGTTGCATAGAGCGATTATAGAGCCATGGCCGACCCAACAAGAGGTGACAAACAGTCATAGCAACCACATCAAAATCTATAGAATCCTTATATAGCCCTATCTCAAAGTTCACACGTACCATGTGGTTTACCTTCATAACACCATTATCACTTAACCATTGAATATAATATGGGTTGGGATGAGGTAAATATTTCAAACCCACCTTAGCACATAACTCCTTGCGAGGTTGCGGCAACTTCCTCCATCAATGATCACCTTGCAAGCTTTATTGGGACCAAACAGTGCCTTGGTTTGAAACAGGTTGTACCACTGAGAATCAATATTGGACTGCACACTGAACGTATGTGGAGAGACAAAAATAATAGGAGAAGAATCAGGATAAGCATCTTCACCTTCATCATCAAAACCAAACGGATCAGCATCATCTCCGATCTCATATCCATCGTTCTCAGAAACCACTATTGATGCGGGGAGGCCTTCGGACACCACTGCATCATGTGCGTCAACACTCAAGTCCGACATCACCGAGACGTGGAAGAGAAGGAAGAAGAAGAACCACCGGAAAGAAGCTTGGAAGCGCCGCAAGAAGAGGTGGCAGCTGAAGCTGGACCGGCTGGTCCCACACCGGCTAAAGCCGGCCCCACCGGCTATAGCAAGACTGAACACCGGCTATAGCCAGTCTACCCGAGTCGCTATGTCTTGGCCTTGAAGCCACCTATGTTATCTATCTCCCTAGTGACCAAACTACCCCTAGCTCGTGGCTGCCAATATATATGGGTCACTCTCCCCCTCCCTAGGATAGAGATGAATTAAGATAAGAATTGGCATGATGCCTCCTCCCTTGTGGGAACCAAACTAGATCTACATCTAGAAACCACCCTCTTTGTTTGAGATCTCTTCTATTTGGGGAATTCTACCTTGATTTGGATCTCTTGCATACAAGAGCGTGTAATTCTATCCAATTGTGTGGTCTCTTCCCCACTTGGAATTCTATCCCTTGCAAGTCAATCTCTCACAAGGAATTCTACTCTTGGAGTCTCTTCCTTGTGATTCTATTGAGTTGGTGAATCGGGCCAACGAAGACAACCGGTGTGTATCTTGTGTGTGTTTGCCTTCGATTTGTGTGTCGTGTTCATCGTGTTCGTTGTGTTCTTCGTGTTCATCCTCTTCCCCCGCCACAAATCTCGTGAATCCGTGAAGATCGGACCACACCCAAGGGGTCACCCCTCATCATATGGTATCATAAGCTTTTGGTTGCCACGGATTTACTCTTGTTTCTGATTTCCACCATAAATTTCAAAAATTCAAAAAATAGCCCCAAATTGCCTCGAATTTGATCTCTGGATTTGTTGAGTTTTTTGTGGTATTGATCCATAGATTTGATGTCTTGGGTGTTGATCTACATTTCCACAAATTTTCTAGCCCCAATTCCTTGTATTTCTCCCGGAATCGACGATTTTTTATCCCATTTTCCGCTCAAATCGAAGAACTTCACGACCAGGATTTCTCAAAAAAGTGCGAGCCAGAAAAAGCCAGACCGCAGACTGGCTAAAGCCGGCGCACCGGCTAAAGCCGGCCCAGGACCGGCTAAAGCCGGCCTGGCCTCGGGTCAACGCCTTCGCATCCGATCGATCCTGCTCGCTCTGCCTCGCTCCCGCATCGCCCCGATCGCCTCTAGCTCGCTCTCGCATCCCGCGCCTCCCCAGCCTTCCTGGCCAAGCCGACATAGCACCGCACCGCAGCGCCTCCCGCCCCGCCTAGCTCGCCAATCCTCCTCCGTGCTCCAGCTCCTCCCTGCCGCCCCACGCACCTACACGCAGGCCCCGCGCCAGCAGAAGCACGACCGCCCTCGCTCGCCCTCCTCTACCCATGCCCAGCTCGCTAGGCCTTGCCCTGGCCCAGCGCCACCCCCGCCGGCCCCACGCACCCACCAGCTCACAGCGCCACAGCCACCTGCATCTCATCTCATAGCGCCACCGGCCACCTGCTACCTCGCATCACTCCACGCGCAGCTCCGCCCGAGTTCTGAGCAGAGACCGGCTAAAGCCATTCCAAACCGGCTAAAGCCGGTATACTTCGTCCAACACCATTTTCACACTCACTTTTGACATTGTTTTAACACCATATTACCCCTTGTGACATCCTTTTGACAACTTTTGTGAGTCATTTTTGCCCCAAATTTTTGGGAATGGACGTGTGTGTTCGGGTTTTGGTTTTTGCGTGTCGTGTTCGTGCCAAGTAATACCGTGCCTACATCAACATCGTGACGACGGCATCGGCACACCCGAACTTCGACTAGTCTTTTGACTCCATCTTCATCGACATCACCGCAAGTTGTGTGTTTTGACACTGCATAGGTATAACTTGCACCACCTTTGTAACCCCTTTTATTCCTTTGTGTACCTATCCTATTGAGAGTGGCTTTTCGAGTGTTGCGAAGCATTGCACAAGTGTTCACAACCGTGAGAGGGTTTGTGTGTGTGCGTAATGTTGAGCAAAGCTCCGAAGCAAGCTCGGTGATATACATAGATAACAAATAAGCTTTTAAGCATAGAATCGCACAAAATACCAAAAAGAGTGTGTGTTCCACCGATACAAAGGAGTTCAAAGCTTGTAAGCGCAAAGAGAGAAAAGAGAAGAGTGGCATCTTGTGCAAATCTTGTTGCTTCTTTCTTATGCAACCAAGCTACGGTCTCTCTTGCGTTGGCGTGACACCGAGCTAATAGTCTTCGTTAGGACCATTTTGTTTCTTGCTCACTTCCTTGGTCACGCTAACCCCATTATATCTTTTTGTGTGTGTTTCCGTGTTTCCTTGACGTAGATCATCGTTCTTGACATTTTCCTTTGGATTTTACCCACATTTGACAATAGACTTTTCTTTTGATCATTTCGTTTGGCATTTCCATATTTCTTACCCATCCACTATATAGCCTTTTGCATGTGTTCTAACTTGTGCACCACGGTTGTCCTTCGATGTTTCATCCATTCAATAGTTTATACGGGAAGTGTTCTAATTATAGTTTTCTAACCACCCCACTTTCCACAATATACCTCTAGCTTTGTGACCATGTCTAGGGATGAGTTCAACGCACGACGAGCCGCCATGGACAAAAAGCTCGCCGACTCCTACCGACAACTTGATGACCACCGCCACGCCGTCGACAAGAACATCGCCGACCTCAACCTTCACATGAACAAACGGTTCGATGACGTCGATGCAAATCTTCAACAACTTCTTCATCAAAGTCACCGCTTAAAGTCGCATTCATCAAGATCTTCACGCTCCAACCATGGGGGTAACCATGAGTGCCATCGACAACCTCACCCTCAAGAGCATGGTGCAAACCATCAACAAAATCTTGATAGCCTATGTGAGAGGAAGAAACCTACCCCATGCAAGGATGAGAGCCACTTACACATTGAGAGCAAGAGTGATACACCACATGAGTTGAGTGAGGACATTTTGCTTTCTAACAACTTAACCTCTACTCCTCTTGTGTTGTCTTCTTCTTGGCTACGTTGCTCGGATAATGATGATGTACTTTTCATGGAGATGAGGGACTCCACTATATGTGAGATGAGTGAATCCACTATATGTGAGATGAGTGAATCCACTATATGTGAGAGTGAATGATTCCACTTTGAGGGCATGAGTGATACATCGAGTGAGACAAGAGTGGTAGTTGATAGGTTAAGTGAGGCCATTTCGATTTCTAACAACTTACCCTCTACCTCGAGTGTGTTCTCTCATGTTGCAATAGACTCCTTGGATGAAGCGACGCCAACCTTGGACAAGATGTACATGGTGCAACATGATGATACCACACCATGCTTAGAACATGATGAGCATGTCGGCCACATGGAGCTTCCTATTTCCACAATACCTACCTGAAAGGAGTGCGAGTACAAAGGTAACAACATAGGTGTTAATGATGCCATGATTCCCCTAGTGGATATGAACATGTTAAGCTATGAGTGCTTCACTTTATCTCCTATTGCATGCAATATGTTGAACAATTGCTCTTTCCCATGTATTGCTTGCAATGATGACAATGATGCTTGTGTTGTGACAACCTTGTCGAATAATTGCTCTTTCTCTAGGTTTGTCGACAACAAGGATAAAATTTTGAACATGTTTTGTGCGCAATGCTTGCAATTTTCTTCCATTAATGCAACCAAAATGTTGAACAATTGCTCTTTCAATGCTTGGTTTCTAATAATGTTAATATGTTTGACAATGAGAAGGCCCCTATAGCTCTCTCAATAAATGAAGATTTTGCATTTGCGCATGATAAGCATGTTTTCACACATTCATTGCATAATCACCATGAATATTATGATATCTTGCTTGGTGCTAATGGTGATGTGCAAATAAAGAGATGCATCATGATGGATGATGTATTCATCTACCATGCACACATGTTGTTTTTGCTATCTTTGGTGTGTGAAGGTACGCGGACAAAAACGTCAACTTCGATTGAGCACGAGTTGGCGAAAAGAGCTCTTGAGAGCATAATACTTGTGAGTTCAAACTCGAACTCCACTCGCTTACCCTTCACATGCTTTGCATACAACATGTTGACCACTTTCTCTTCCATATGGTTTCTTTGCAAGCATGTTGATAACTCTTGTACCACTTGTGACAATCATGCTCCCATGATATTGAACATTGATGCTTTATGTGTAGCAACATACATGTGGAACAATTTCTCTTTGTTTTGTTTTGTGTGCAACCACATTGCTATATTGGTCATGACTTGTCACATGTGTTACCGCTTTGAGTTCATTGGTGTTGCATCCAACAAGTTGACAAATTGCTCTTTCTTTTGGTTGGGATACATAACCACTTGTGATAATGATGTTTTCTTCTACTTTTGGATGAATATGATTTGTGTTGCAACAAATATGAGAAAAACTTGTTCTTTCCTATGGTTTGTTTGCACACATGTTGATGATGATTTTGACATCTTGCCGTATGTGTTTTTGCCAAACTCTCCTCTTATTGCTTCAAGGATGTTGACTACATGCTCTTTCCAAAGCCTTGAGTGCAATAATATGCATATCTTTCAACATGAGATGGACACCATGGTCTTCTCAAATTTTGATGGAGTTTTTGTGTTCCCACATTTGGAAGATGTTCAAACAATTTGCTTACATATAGACCTTGCATATGCATTCCCTTTATTATACTTGTGTTGTGCTAATTGTGTTGTGAACATGATTGGACATGTCCTTGATGATATGGTCCCCTATCACGCACACACATACTTTGCTTGGTCTTTCTTGTGCGTAGGTACACGTGGATACTATTGGTGGATGTGCTCCCACAAGTGGTTTCAATCAATCACTTCTACAATGAGAGCACATCAACAACTTTGTAAGGTGACCTCCTTCTACTCACGACCTCATGCCATAAACTCCAAGAATTGGCTACTCTTTGAGTGTTGTTTTGCTTTGCTTGTGACCTTTGTAGGCCTCATGGAAGGTGAAGGAACATTGAAGAGTTGCCAAACCAATCTTTGCAAGAACGACAACAAGGCGAAATCCAACTACAAGCGCCTACATCTACCTCCCCTACATGATGATGTTGAGTCAACGTCGAGGACGATGTTCTTTGAAGAGGGGGGAGATGATGCGGGGTGGCCTTCGGACACCACCGCATCATGTGCGTCAACACTCAAGTCCGACATTATCGAGGTGTGGAAGAGAAGGAAGAAGAAGAACCACCGGAAAGAAGCTTGGAAGCACCGCAAGAAGAGGGGGCAGCTAAAGCTGGACCGACTAAAGCCGGTCCCACACCGGCTAAAGCTGGCCCCACCGGCTATAGCCGGACTGAACACCAGCTATAGCCGGCCTACCCGAGTCAGCTATGTCTTGGCCTTGAAGCCACCTATGTTATCTATCTCCCTAGTGACCAAACTACCCCTAGCTCGTGGCTGCCTATATATATGGGTCACTCTCCCCCTCCCTAGGATAGAGATGAATTAAGATAAGAATTGGCATGATGCCTCCTCCTTGTGGGAACCAAACTGGATCTACATCTAAAAACCACCCTCTTTGTTAGGGATCTCTTCTATTTGGGGAATTCTACCTTGATTTGGATCTCTTGCATACAAGAGTGTGTAATTCTATCCAATTGCTTGTTCTCTTCCCCACTTGGAATTCTATCCCTTGCAAGTCAATCTCTCACAAGTAATTCTACTCTTGGAGTCTCTTCCTTGTGATTCTATTGAGTTGGTGAATCGGGCCAACGAGGACAACCGGTGTGTATCTTGTGTGTGTGTTTGCCTTCGATTTGTGTGTCATGTTCATCGTGTTCGTTGTGTTCTTCATGTTCATCCTCTTCCCCCGCCACAAATCTTGTGAATCCGTGAAGATCGGGCCACACCCAAGGGGTCACCCCTCATCAACTATCACTTTGTTTTTGGCACAACTTCTTTTAAAGTGCCCCTTGCCTCCACATGTCTGACATACTTTCTCATGAGTCACGAAGGCAATCGAACCAGAACTAGCGCCTGGTGTGGTAGCGGGATGCCTGGACGGAGCTCCAGAGGTCGCTGGCCTAGTGGACAAGGAGGGGTGACTAGGAGTCCCCTCAAGTGGCGCCGGGCAGGGCCGGAAGGCGCCCTGGTAGTGTATCAGCTGGCAGGTGAGAAGTGAGATTTTTGTTGCGCCTCTTCAGTCAGGTGTGCCTCAGCCTCCATAGCATGGTGATGCAACTGATTCATATCATTCTAAGTATGATGCCTAACGATGTTCTTGATAGGAAGTCTGAGTCCATGCAAAAACCATTGCATAGTCATATGAATATACTCTTGAACTCATGATCTCTGCATCAACAGTTCCATTTCCTTGTAATATGCATCAACGGTCAAAAATCCTTGCTTTAGCTGTGTCAATCTATCAAAAACTGAACACAAATAATTGGTGGGCACAAAATGAGCCTGCATGATTGCCTTCATCTCTCTCCAATTCTGAACAGGGACGTCACGAGTTGCTCATCATTGTCGCGTAATATTATCCCACCAATGCAGTGCATAACCATCAAATTATTAAGACACAAGTTTGACCTTCTTATCTTCAGTGTAGGCATGCAAACACAACAGTGTCTCGATCTGGAGTTCCCAAGTAAGGTAATCCTCCACATCACCCTCACCATCAAATCTGGGTATTGAGAACTTTGGCTTCCCCACATAATCGTCCTTAGCAGATTGGCACCAAGGACTAGTGCTGGCCAACCCTGTTGTCCAGGACCACGCCCACAGGCATTGGGGCGCAGCAGATTGGCATTGTCATGGACACTGTCAGCATCAGCAAAATCATCAGCTGGCTGTACCGGTGGTGGTGCAACTGGAGTATGAAGGGCCGCAATGGATTGGGTCAACTGATCAATGCTTTGCTAGAAAGTAGTGAACTGAGTCTGCATAGCTGTTATATTTTCAGTAGTGTCATGCACTTTCAACTGAAGTGCCTGATGTACATTCACAGCTTCCTGAGTAGAACTCTCTAACACACCCTCCACATGAGTACGCATGTCGTCAAAGTCTTTCCAAACCATGTGTGTATCAGCATCCTTTTTTTTGCATCACATCATAATCACTAGCAGACATGATTAGTAGGTTAGTGCACTAAATCAAAAACTTCTAGTGCCTCTCACAACTCACTCAAAACTGACAAGAAATTATAATCTTACCGTTCCAAAGTGAATAGTAGTGCATACCAGAAAGTAGTATCAACTCGTTTACAAATGTGATGAAGTGAATACCGAGGGTATAAGAGCGATCACACGACAAACTAGGAATATATGATGGAGCTCTAGGTATGGAATACTAAGTACATCGCAAATTAGTCCTAGTGCTGATCGTATGACAAGACCCCAAAACACACACGGTGGAGTAAAATGGGGCAAAGCAACTCTGAACAAGAGCTCAAAAGATATAAGTGACAATGCACAATAGCTCCGGTTGCAATGCACAAGAGAGACGCTAGCTGGCTCAAAAATAAAACAGGCACAAGATTTCACACACACACGACAATAGCCTGATAAGCAAGAAATAGCTAGTCTCGTATGGGTAAGCTCCTAACACGATGATGTAGAAAGGCTGTAGCTAAATCTCGCAAAGTATGCAGGAGGTACACTATGTGGACACTGCGGCAGAGAACTGACCAAAGACTGTGTCGCGGCAGAGAACACACGGCTACAGAAACACTTCAGCAGTGAGACGACAGCGAGATGGTGTCACGGCAGAGAAAATGCTCAAACGCGTACCACGGCAGGAGCTTGGCGAGGCCGAAGTAGTGTATTCTTCTTCTTTATTTTTGATTTGGGTGTAGCGTGTACTGTCCACATCTCCTTTTTTGACTCTTTTGTTTAACTAAAAATGGCAACATCGCTCGAGGATGGCGCCCGACGCCAGACAATCTCCGCACCCAGGCGAGAGGGGACATGCGGGGGGATCGAGCGGGACGCTCAAGACTAGACAATCTTCGTCCCTAAGCGAGAACGAGCGATGTTGCCTTTTTTTGTTTTGTGGTGTACCGATCGGATCTGGCCAGCAAGCTATTGATCGATGGACTCCTCCTCGTGAAGAACAAGCACGTACGACCACTGATGCAAGGAAGAAGATGAAGATCAAAGGAAGAAAAAACAAAAACCAAACCCTAAATTACTATGCAGAAAAGAGAGAGCAACCTAGACTCCTACGATTGGAAGAAAAGATACAGGAAAAAGATGATCAACAACTAAAACTCAAGAACGATGCAATCTAAGCTATGGCAAACTATGAACCATAACTTTTTTTTGCCTTTTTTGGATAGGACTAAAAAAACGAATTAGGGGGATGGATTTGTGGATGCTCACTGAGTAAACCGTGGAAATCTGATACCAAGATGATATGGGGTGGCCCGATCTTCTCATGAGCGAAGCGATGATGATGAATTGCAGCAGATGATATTGGAGATAAATTGGTGTCACCGATGAACTCTCCTTGCTTGAATCTTGATGCCAATGCAACATATCTCAAACCCTATAGGATATTCATGCCTCCACACACTTGCACACGTAGCCGTCGACCACGAATGGTAGTTTGCAATCTATGGATTCCCAGTGGAAGAAAAGATCATACTAAACTTGCAGTAGTATCTCACCAAATCCAGATGAATTGGTGCAAAAGAATTCAGATGAATGCTTACAGCAGTTCAACAAAATAACTTTAGTCTAAACATGGTCTAACCCTAATTGAGGGGGCGCCCAAGGGTACTTATTGGTGGATGGGCGTCCTAAGCATGGACCTGGCCCAAAACTAGCCTGGTTTGGGCCCAATCTGGCTCGGTTCGACTCAAACGGGTACATACCAACCCATACATGGGTTTAGCCTAATTTGGCATGCAAGCCATGAGTGTGGCGCGCCTTAGACGTGTAGACATCATGTCGTAGGTAGTCCTAGTGCGCCATCACATGCTCTCGCTCATGCAGACTTGATCTCCTACATGTGGTGATGTCCTCCATGCTTGTGGTGCCGACCTACCTCCCTCGTGCTCTCTTGCTTAATCACCACGTGATTCTCCAAGTGATGCATCTCATCGCTCCCTCGAACCACTTCTTCTCCAATAAACCGGATCATACATATAAACAAAGACTTAGGCAGTATAAATTCTCATTATAATAAATATCAGATTCAATGAGGAGTGAGTTCACATGTTGTTGTCGGAAATTAGCACGAGCTCGATAATGGTCCAATCCTAATCTCATCATTGGACTTGTCTTTAGCAGAAACAACTGGATCATCAACTATGTAGTAGGGATGTCCTCATCAGTTGGCATCACTTAGATAAGGGGCAGATATTTGGCCGATTTATTTGCATTCGGGCTAGATTATCCGCACCCATGAGAAAACAACTAAGGACCTGGCGTGCCGTCACCCAAATAAGGGGGTGGATATTTGGCCAGATTTTTCGCTTCCGAGCCAGATTATCCATCCCCCCAAGAAAACTGCTAATGACCTGGTGTAGCGTCAACCAGATGAAGGGTCAGATTATTGGTCCAAGGGCCGGATAATCCGCCCCTAGGATTTTCGCTAAGGACCTCAAGAACCGTCAACCAGATATGAGGACAAAGTATTGGCCAGAGTTTTCAGTCCAGGGCCGGATAATCCGCCCCCCTTTTGGACGGATAATCCGGCTCCCAGCGCAGCAATGGCTACAATTTGGGAGGGGGTATAAATACCCCTCCCCTTCTTGCACCTCAAGCTGCTTGAGCTGCTCAAGAACAAGACCCTATTTAGAGCCACCCAAATCACTAGATCTCCACCTCCAACCATCCAAAGCTCTTGATCTTTGGAGAATCAAAGGAGGGGATCTCGATCTACATCTTCACCGAAGGAATTTCATTTCCCTCCCCATTTGCTTGGGAAAATTGTGCCTAGTGTTTCCATGGAAACCATAGGTGTTGTTGTTGTTTGATAAACTTGCCATTGTGGTGTTTCAACCTCTGTGTCATTCTTGGAGCCTCCAATTTAGTTGTGGATGTGTGCCCCAAGCTCCATGTAAAAGTTTCGATCGTTGCCTTCAAGACCACCGCTTAGTGGAAGCGAGATAGCCTTTGTGGCTTGCTCACCAGAGAATAGGGTGAGCCTTTGTGGCGTTGGTGGACTCCGTGTCGCCACACCCCTCCAACGTAGACGTACATCCCCTCAAAAGGAAGGAACTACGGGAATACATCTTTGTGTCTTCGGCTTCCCTCTCACGGTTACTTCGTGCCTTTACTTGTATCGCATTTACTACTCGTTGTATGTTTGCTTGCCACTAGTAGGGAAATTCACCTAGTTGCACATCTAGTGAACTTACTTTGTGTCAAGCCATAAATTTTAAAAATACTAAAAATTGATTTAGCGCCTATTCACGCCCCCTCTAGTCGCCTCATAAGATCCTTTCAAACTTAAATATCGGGTACTTCCGTTACTTGGAGCTCTCTCTTACATACATGAGAATATGATGCTGCCTAAATCAGATTTGTTTGTTACTCTTAGGAATGATGGACCTAGCATGGACGAGAGGGACAAGCATTTGAGCTTGATCATGCAAGGAGATGGAAGCAAGCATGTGAGGATTGAAGAGGATGCCACGAGTGGAGATTTTAGAACTTTGAAGCCATGATAATGATGAATGAAGACTTGGACGAATTATACAAGAATATACTTCATAAATTTGTCCATAGCTTGATATGGTGCTGCGTCACCTTTATTTCTGGGCCAGGCCCATGTAATTTTTGCAATAATTAAGACAACCACTTTTAGGAGTCCGCATTTGAGGAGAAAAGGCATTTTGGGGTTAGGTTCGACCACCATACATATGGCTGGCTGCACCCCCACCTTTTCCTCCTCAAATACCCCCCATAGCCATCACTTTAGACTCGCATTTTGCTTAGATTAAAAGGTAGCCATTGCTACGACTACATGTACTCCTTTGAGGCCAACACCAGCAGAAGACCGCCTATTCAGAATCCCACCTTTATAATAAAGCTTCCATCTTTCATCTGCAATATCTTGATTGCATTATTAGTTCTTACTTTTTCTCGATTTTTTGTAGGAATTAAGACCCTCGCTGGTTAGGCTGATTGTGCATCGGCAAGATTAGTAATTCTCAAAGATTTTCCTAGCGATTGCATTGGTGCATGATCATTGCATGTGTAGTCGGATCGTCAAGCACGAACTCCACCAACAAATCGAACCATCACCATCTCATCAAAAGATCGGACACCTTTGCCCTATCAAGTGGTATCAGATTTTAGGTTGCTCGATGAGATTTCCTATTTTCCTAGTGTAGATTGCATCTGTGTTCAAACCCATAAACTGCGAAAAAGTCAAAAATACAGTTAGGGTTTTGATCACACCATCCCATAAACCACCCGAGCCTTTGCATTGTCTTTTTAGTTTTGCATAGTTGAATTTGTATCTCCATCTAAATGTCGAGTTGATGGTCTTAGTGTCTAATTCCATTAGAGTTTTGAGTTTGAGTCACATTGTCACACCGCCGCCGCACACTTGCACCACACGCTCACACCGCTCGCCGATCACCACCACCGCCTCATACCTACTCATGTCGCGACATCGCCTCTAGCCTTTTTCTCTGCCTCGGCAGGATCACCACCACATACTTCTGCCACCGCCACATAGACCCACCATATACTTCCGCCACCACCATATCCATTCCTCTGTCGCGACACACATTGTGTGGTTTCTCTGCCGCGGCATGCGGCCGAGTAGAGTTAGGTTTTGCTATTTTCCTTCTCAGTTCATACGTGCTATCTCCAAACTCGTGATTTAAGTTTTGGTTGCCAGCCAAGAGGAAGGAGAGCAAAAAAATTCTGGCTACACTAGTTTCAGCCTTGGGGATCACTTTTCTCCGCTAGCCGTTACAGCGACATTTTTTTGCGCATGCGCACTTTCCAGAGCAATTACCAAAAAATTATGGAAAAATTCTAGGGTATACTGTTTTTGGACTTCGGGAATCCATTTGAGACACTCGCCATCATAGTGATTTTTGGCATCTCGGTTCGCCATTCTTCACCACCTCGTCACTGCTTGTTGCTTGATGTGTCGCGCTGTGGCCGCATTAGTGTTCTAGGCTAGCGTCTCTAGCACGGTCTTGGTGGGGTTCGGTGCAAATAACAAAAATTTATTTACCTACGCAACCTCGAATTGCCCAAGATCTATCTAGGAGTAATGCTGTAATGATTACAGGAGATCGGTGACATACCCTTGTAGACCGATCACGGGGATTACACCCCCGCATAGGCATTGATGATGAAGCCGACACCGGTGCAACAACCCGGTGTCACAACTGCAGCACCTCCGAGTACTCGTACACATACGGTGACCAATGACTTCTTCCGATCTCTCTAATCCAGCCGAGATTGTGGAAGTAGATCGGTTTTGGATTGGATCCGGAATTCCCGCAGCACGACGGCGTGCAGCGGTGGATATTGATGTCGCTCCTATGTAGCCCTTCGGGGAGCCACATGAGAGGGAGAGAGCAGAGAGGGGAGGCGATGAGGGGGAGAGGAGAGCTCTTCCAAGGAACTCCCTCAATCCACGTGTGTTAACTCTCCTCCAAGGGGTCCCTGTATATAGGGGGAAGGGAGGCACCCTTAACCCTCCGCCAAGCAAGCTGGGACTAAAGGGAGGGTGTCATGGTGCACCAGGGCCAAGGGCTGCCTTGGCCGGCCACCCCTTGGGCCCTATTTGGCCCATCCCCAAGCCCTAGGCGCCCCCAAACCCTTATCCAATAAGGGGGGAGGCTAGGCCTTAGTGGGCTCCACTCTAGGAGGAGCCCATTAAGGTGGGCTGCCTTTATTTAATTAAATAAATAAGTCCTTTAATATTAATTCAATTAATTAACATTAATTACTTATTTTTTAATCCCCGTTGCTCTAAAACTCCTTCCAGAACCCTCAGAACAACTTTTGGATCTCCGCAGAACTTTTCCGTCTTCCTTTTATCAACCCTTTGACAGTTCTAGATATACCAAAACCATCTTACTTGTCATCGAACCCTTAAGCGTATTACCCTACGGTTCGAGAATACTACAGACATCACCGAGACTCCTCTCCAGTAAATGATCATCAATCAGATCTGGATGTCCATGATGATCCATGTGCATTCATGAAGGTCTTTTCATTGTTGAATCGCAAAGGTCGATGTCCTATTCCCTTTGTTTTTGTGATACTTGCAATATCCGAGACTTGATCGTCGGTATCACCGTACCTAGTTCAATCTCGTTACCGACATTGCCATTTACTCGTTCCGTGATATTCCATCCCCGTGACCTAGTCACATGTTGCAACATTGGATGAAATCTCACCGAGTGGGCCTAGTGTATCTTTCCATCACGCGGAAGAACAAATCTCGCTCTTGATGCATACGCCTCAACATACTGCATTAAAAAACCCAAAAGACACTTTTTCAGTCACCCTGTTATGGTGTGACGGTTGATGAAATTAAAGCTTCCTCCAGAAGTAGTGATTAAACATGATCTCACGGTCTAAGGATTTAGGTTACAACATTTCTTATTATCACAACATGAATATCGTGACACGATCATGTTACATAATAAAGTTGGGTATGTACATCACGACATTTACACAATGGCATGAATCTCATTGTCAATTAGACATAATTGTCACATGATCTGAAGACTGATCATCAGTTGACCAATGAGCTAGTCATAAAGGTTTACTAGGGAAACTGGTTAGTTAATGGGCCAATAGCTCAGCAGCGACATATTTCCAGCTAATAGGGTGAAAAGCGACATCATTGGATGAAATAGCTCCTACGCGACCAATCTTACGGCCTGAATAGCCTACATGCGAAACATGCCTTAAGTGCAAGAGCTAGAGTTATGTATTTGGATTATGTGAGCCGAGCAGGACCCACATACAACAGGTCAACTGATGGCGGGACACACAACTCATCAACCTCACCGCCGGACCTTCACTGTAGCTACCTAGGTGGGACCCAATCAAAGTAGGACCCAACAAACACGGGTCCTTCAAAAAGTAGGACCCAACAAGAGGGGACTCACATCACGGCAAGGCCCCACACTATAGGGGCCCTCTAAAATGTGGGACCCATGTTGGGTCCCACAATTTGGTTGGTCCCTTCTTTTTTAACCTTGAAGTGGGATCCAATATAAGAGGGCCCATGCCAACTCAAAACTGGACCCATGACATGACCACCTTAGAGCCGGACCCATTACTTATCGAACTCAGCTTTAGATAAGGCAGGAGGTCGAGCAACCACCCCCCCCCCCACACACACACCACCCCCAGGGCCCACACACACACTCCATTAACTCCCCTTCTTCTTCTCCGGTAACGAATCGCAGGGGATGTGAAGATTTCCCAGATCCCCTAAGTGCGCACGCATTGCGCTTCTAAAGTAGTATGTCACGACGGAGGAGAGGAGAATGGCAGCGATGGGGCGCGAATGTTAGATCTCGTTTCTCTCTCACCCTTTTTCTCTAATTTCATCCAATTTTGTGTTCTCCTAATATGAGGAAATGCATCTCAAAAATAAAAAATCTAAGCAAATGCATCTCAGAAATAAAGAATCTGAGAAAATGCATCTCAAAAATAAAGAATCTGAGGAAATGCCGAATGGGGGGTGCATTGGAGATATTATGTGCAATTTCATTCAAATATTGATATTATTACAATCTTTAACGAAATAAATTTAAAGTTGAATTCCAAATAACTTAAAACTACTCAACAGTAACGCGAAGAGCGATTTTGTCCAAATATTGTTATATATTGCAAATTTGAATAAAATAAAACTAAACTTGAATTCAAGAAAACTTAAAACTATGCGGCAGCCTCGCCATCATCTTTGTCGTCATTGCTAGCGCTACATGGCCCAGCATCGACGTTGTGAGCCATCTTCATCCCGTCCTCCCGTTCCCAATGCGCGACCCTTTTGGTCTTAGCATGGCGCCGCTCCATCCTACTGGAGACCATCTGCCTATGGAGCAACACAAGTGTTGTGGGCGGCGCCTCCCTGCGTCGCTTAGCCAGCAGCGCAGCACGCCTACAACGACCATCCTCAAGATCGCCATCCTCGCCGTCCTTGAGATCGGCGTCCTTGCCGTCCCCGAGATTGGCGTCCTCGCCGTCCTCGAGATCCGCATCCTCGCCGTCCTTGAGATCGGCGTCCTCGGTGTCGTTTAGATCGGCTTCCTCTACGCTGTAGACCATCATGGAGTCGTTCGGCTCCTGGCGCACCATCTCGATGGAGCAGAGCAATGCCGCCTATACCTCCTCTAGTGGCGATTGTCACTTATGGTTTTTGTCGAGCTCGTCGAGGAACTCCTAGAAGGAGTCGTCATCCGAATGCTTCTCCTCCAGCGGCAGCGGTGGGGATGGTGGTAGCGTATATGGGGATGGTGGTGGTGGGGATGGTGACGGTTGCGGTGGTGGTGGCGGCAGTGCACCGTTTGGAAAGGCCCTGGAAGCGTGGCCCAGCATTGCGTAGGTTTTGATGAGACGACAAGGCATTGCGGTGGTGGTTCCGGCGATAGAGGTTGGGGCTCCATGAGGAGCGGCGGTGAGCCAACAAGATTTTATAGTCGGAGTCGATGCGGGAAATGTAGCAGCGTGGGGGAAAAAGATGGAGTGCGGCCGCGTCATGAAGGTGCAGCGTCGGCAACAAGACGTCTCGCCTACCTCCACCTAGGGAACCTGCGCGTAGTTCAAGCTGACCAGTCAAACTTAATGTGGTTGGGTTTTCACCTTCGGGCGATACAGTGGCACTGGGCGCACGCGCATTCCAAAAGCAAATTTTGACCGAATAAATAGAACAACTAAAACTTGATTATATTGTGGAAAATTAGTATCGTTGGATTTGTATTGAAACATACTTTTCAATTATGCTATTTTTATACCAACATTCTTTATATATTTAGAGTGAATTTTGGTCAAAGAAAAAACACATAAAATGAGGGCGCCTTATTCCTTGAAAAGGAGGTAGTATATTACTAGCAAACACAAATATTAATTAGCTTGACCTGCATATATGTAGAGTACATCACGGTAGACTCAACTCGACATGGATATATTAACGATACCCTAACACTACACGGGCCTGCAAAGAACACTGGGCCCGGCCAACACCATCTTAACACGGGCCACCCGCTTCACGTCGGGCCCCTTGATGCCTACTGGCCACCGCTAGCCGCCGCCTGCCCCTCATCTATGAAGTAGGGGCATGTGGTATGGGGTAGGGAAGATGTAGTCGAAGTTGGAGAATCTGTTGTACATGGTGAAGGCGATGAACTCGCAGCCGCACCAAAATGCTCGGCCAAGGAGGTGGAAGGCATCGAACGGGTTGGTGAAGTGAGCAAGGACCACCTTGACTCCTACGTCGAGGGGGGCACGAACTTCTTCCATGCGGAACCTGAGCGGCGCTCCCGACGGCGAGCTCGGGAGGTGTCCATAGCCGCACCCAAGGAATACTTTGGTGAGCTCTGTTGCACCCCTCCACCTCGAGATCGTCCACACCCGGAGGGTGTTCTCGACGAGGATGCCGTCGGGGTTCAACTTCTCCGCCCACGTCGGCGGCAGACGGAAGGTTGGCCCGTTGTACTGCATCTAGCTTGGATCGGGTTTGGCTTGCTCTAGGATTAGGTGGCTTTTGTGTGGAGTGGGAGGTGTTTAAATAGGCAGAGTGCACTATGTTTCACCCTCTCATCGAAGTCCCGTATTAATTGCCTTAGTTCGCCGTTTCACCTTATTCACACTCAATCGACGGCGTGCTAATCGGTAAAGCTGCCAGTGGTCTCTGAACCAACGCTACACTAATTGTCATGATGCGACACGAGGACTCTGAGCGGCTTGGTACTACACACGTAGGCATGCATGCATGCCAATGATCGTGCCGGCAGCTAGCATGCATGGTATGTGGAGCTGGCGGCAAATAGTTTTTTTGGCCCTTTTATTTTAGGCCAATTCAACCAACCATGGACACACACATGACCCAAGTCAGACGACTGTACCGATTCATCTACACGATTCTGAAAAAAAAGTTGTAACCAATCTGGGCGCAGAACCCGACTCTTCGAGGATCATCCTACGGTCCAACCAATGAGAATGTAGAACCAGCCTCTCGCGGATCGTGGAAGGCCTTCCCGCGATAGGCCTTCTAGAACACCCGATCCAACAGTCATAATAGAATCTAGGGTATGATCCAACGGTGTGTTAGGGTTAGGAGAAACCCCGTGGGGTTTTGCCGGAGTTTTGAGGCAGTCAACGGGGTTATCTGATGTTTGACCAACATTCAAATGACCATAACTAATTCAAAAAAATCAAAAACATATAAATCCTGTGCATATTGTCTTATTGTGTGACTTAGTTATGAGGAAAAATTATGAACATGGTCTACGGAAAATTTTGTGAAAAGGCCTTCACAAAAGTGAGCTACCACGAACGCAGTTGCTTGGATTTCAAGCGAAATGAGCTCTGGTTTTGAGTATATGATAAGGGAGAACATCCAAATCGACATCCAAGCATCATTTTGGAGTGATTAAGAACATTCTTAACATATTTCTTCATTTTCAAGTTTTAAACTCGTTTTTTCGTTTTTTAATAAAAGCATGTTTTATCCCAAAAAAATAAAGAATATGAAGAACAATTCAATAAATAGTGAGACTTCGAATTGAGACTACATAAGTAGAATATAGGTATAGGGATTTTTTTGACTCATTTAGACAAGGTCGGAAAATTACTTGCTTCGAAATGGAGGTGTTTACCCTAGCTTTGGAGCTCATTTGTAGCACATTTCTCATAACTATGAGTTTACTTCGCAATAGTGACCGGATAGATACCCGACGTGTATAATAGTTGAGAAAACATTGAACATCATACAAATATAGCATTATCACATCAGTAGCATTAAAATACTTCAAATTTGAATTTCCCTCAAATTTGAATTTTCATCAAATTTGAAATTTGTATCAAATTTGACATCAAAGTACAAACAACATTATCACACTCACCAATCGAAGTACAAATAACATAACATGACATCACACAAGTTTTTACACAACTTTCACTTCTTATTTGTCTTACCAGTGCCTTTCGGGTGGGCCCTGCATTTCTTTGTCGTTGGTTTTGGTTCTATAGGTGTTGGTTCTACACCAATAATTACACTCATTCTCTTTGTTCTCTTCGCATCACTTTCACTGGGCCTCCCCACAGCACGTCCTAAAGCTTCCCTCGGACTGTGCACCTCCTCAGCACACACAGGTTCTTCAGTTTGCAAAACAACATCCAAAACTTCTTCAGTTTGCACCACAACATCCAGAACTGGATTAGATTGCATGGCAACATCCAAAACTGCATCAAGAATTAGATCAGCTTGCACTGCAACATCCAGAATTGGATCCGGAACTGAATCAGCTTGCACTACAACATCTATAACTACATCCAGAACTGGATCAGCTAGCACTGCATCCAGAATTGGATTAGCTTGCACTGCAACATCTAGAACTGCATCCGGAACTAACTCAGCTTGCACTGCAACATCCAGAACTACATCCGAAACTGGATCAGCTAGCACTGCAACATCCAAAACTGCATCTAGACCTGGGCCAGGTTTCTTTTTTCTACATCCACCAAGTCTTGTCTTTTTCTTTGGCCAGCAATTTTCAACAACAAGGTGCTAATCTGGGGGTCCCTAAACCGGGGCCTGATCGAAACGTTTTCTCCTGACAAAAAGCATGTCATTTGGTTAGTAAGTGAAAAAAATCAACAAAACAATAATAATAGAAAGACATACTTTGTTCTTTTAGGAGTGTAACGGCATACGGGAGACCCAACTTGGTGCCCAAGTTCCTCGCAAAGCTTGCATCTATTTTTGTTACCTTTTTGGGACCTTTTCGGTTTTTCATCTTTTTCTCCTTTTTACTACTCCCACCTTTCTCAAACCATGCCTTGAATCTACTAACTCTAGGTCTGCCAGCTTTTCTTTTTGTCAGAGGAGGACACAAGGAAAATTCAATTTCTACTTCAGGCCACTGAGACTGGTCTGTAAGTGCTTGAATTGGAGTTGCATATGCAACCTTGAATTTTGCTACTTAGTAATATTCATGCAAATATGGGTGCATATTTAACTTTGGTTTGGAGGCCAAGAAAAGTATGGCATGCTCACATGGCTTCCCAGTGTGTTGCCACTCGACGCAAGTGCATTCATGCTCTTCATTGTTAACAACATGCCTCCTTCTAGTCTTGATATCTCTAACTTCGGAACCCCACAATGAAGATTTCTCAATAGACAAATGTGTAAGATTTATGCTCCTATTAAGAACCTGATGTACCACCATAGGCAGCTTATCCCCTTGCAGAACATCACCAATCCTTTTTCTCAATTCCCACAATCGCATGATCATGACCCTGATCTGGTCAACCATGTCATGCACAGGCAAGTCTTTTAACTCCTTCACCTCGTTGTTAAAACTTTCAGCCAAGTCTTTTAACTCCTTCACCTCGTTGTTAAAACTTTCAGCCAAGTTGTTGTTGATATGATCACACTTGATGGTAGTATTAAATCCTGACCTGTACCATAATAGAGAATGGTAGTTTTACAACCATGAAGCAAAATCAGTATCAGTACTTGTTGCCATTACCTTACCAGATGATATGAGTGTGTCTATTTAGTGTAAGATCTTGCTGCTGGTTTCATCCACATATGGCCAAAGCACTCTCTCTGTTCAGCATGGGGGAAAACAACCTTGACTGCATTTTCTAGCCCTTTACATGCATCTATGTGGACTGCCAAAGGTGACACTGGCCCTAAGCATCTTTTCAACTGCATCATAAACCATGTCCATGAAGCCTCTGTCTCTGATTGAAACATGCCAATAGCAATAGGGAACATCCAGTTATGTCCATCTAGAGCATTGCATGCTGCTAGTTGACCATGCCACTTTCCAGTTAAAAAAGAGGAGTCTATCTTAGATATGGATGGGACCCTTCTTTAAAACCATCGATGCAAGGCTTTAAAGCCATAAAAAACTTAGAGAAGTAGACCTTGCCATCCTTTGCTACCTCAGTATATATCTCCATAGCACTCCCAGGTGACCTCTTCTCCACCTCTGCTTTGAAGCTATACAACATCCTAAAAGTATTTGCCCAATCACCATATAATTCTTGCATTGCCCTTTGTTTTGCCTTCCACACTGTGGTATAATTCAGCTTAATTGGGTAATCCTTTTCCAAGTCTATTTTTAGCTTCTTTGCAGTAGTGTTAGGTCTCTTGGCTAAAACAGGAGTGATCTTTTCGGCAACCCAAAACTGTGATGTCATTTTTGATACTCTCTGTGAACTAGTAATGGAAGTATGTTCAAATGGGATTTGATTAACCGTAATGGTACTTCCATTAGGTTGGCGTCTAGCAGAAATGTACCACTTGCAAGGCTTGGCGCCCCCATCATAATCTCTGCATGTCGCATTGAACTTCTTTCTATCAGTCCACATAGTCTTGGCGTCAAACTCCTTCTTAACCGCATAAGTCTTGAAACACATCCTAAACTCACCCATGTTTGGAAGCAACTTCCCTACTGCAATAACAGGGTTTTCCTTGTCATAGAGAGTTACAAGCTCATCATCGTGTGCATCATCTACATCATATGCAGCAGCGTCCATCAACTCTCCATCCACATCTTCATAAATATGGATCTTTCCATCATCTGCAGCAACTTCATCCATCTCCTTCTCCTTCTCCTTATCTCCTAGAATGCTAAACATTTTGGCCATCTTGGTGTCAGCCATTGGGGCAATGACCAAATCAGTACCTTCATGTAATTCTACTAAATTCCAATCAACACAAATACCATCTGCTTCAGCATCTGCCCCCTCAGCTAATACTGTCACTTCGATCTGTATGGGCGCAACCTGACTACGTGAAGCCCAAGCATCATCTGACATCTACGAAGCCAATTTCGAGGCCACATGTCCAACCTTCAAATCTGATTTCAGATCAACGAGCTCCACACGAAAAGTAGCCTCTTTCATTGTCCAGCCATCCTGCCGATCAATTTCATCTACCATCTCTTCCCCACTCTCAATTCTCACATACTCACCCTTCCAATTTCAAATCGTAACAATAAAACTTCTTGCCTTGGACCCCAAATAATACTCTCACCAAGCTTCTCCACCACACTCCTCACGACCCGCTCTTCCATGTTGTGCAGCTCTTGTGGATCAATCTCTCAAAATTCTACCTCCCATCTCACAATTGTATTTCTCTTGATATTTCGCACGCTACCATCACATAGCAAGGCCTTAGATGGAAAGAAGTGTACAGTGAATTGAAAATGTCTCCTCGCAGCATCACCCCTATTTTGACTGGCGCCGTGCATTGTGAGGTTGTGGGAGCATACGAGGAACAATTCGCATTCAAATTCAGATAAAAATAGATGCATTTACCTATTTGAAGGCGGATCCATCTCTTTGCCCCTTGTTTAGACACCACCCCACGGGAAATCTAGATGCACAAATTGGCGGAGGAGACTATGGTCCAGATTCAATCGAAAAGCAGGGGCTAGGGTTCACAAATCACTCGCCATTCACCATGTAACCCGCTACTGCCTAGCATGAACTGGCTGCCACCATAGAGAACAAACTGCCCGCCGCTAGAGAAGAAGAAGAGGGGGGAATGGGCGGCGCAAGGAAAGATTCAGAAAAAACGTCTGATGGCAAATAAATGGGACCCATCTGAATAAGCAAAATAAATGGGACCCATCTGAATAAGGAATGCCCTAATCTAACCTCAAACCTACTTAAAAAATGTCGCACCAAAGCATTAAGAGATTAAACCACCCGTGTCGTGTTGAGGCTATTTGAAACATGCGAAATGTCGCTACAGAACCATTATAGCTAATGATGGCGTGTTCCGGACAATACCAATGAAATGTGTCGCATAGGAGCTATCGGCCCGTTGTTTAATACCACATGTTTATCAGTGTTCTCTGACTGACACAGTTATAGCACATTGTTTAAACTTATCATTAACTAAATGGAATATGCAAATAAACCTTTATTATTTTCCTCTAGGGTATATTTCCTTCAGTCTCCCACTTGCACTAGAGTAAAAAATAATCCAGCTGAATTCAATCATGACAACATATCAGACATATGTGTGCTTGAACTTGCTCATGAGAGAGAGCTTCTTCAATGATCTGTACAACTCGGACCTTGTCAACTAGTCAACTAGTTTGACATTATTCCATCTTCAAATGATGTCATTAAAGTATATGTTTTGGCAGAAGTGTGAGACTTTGTATTCTAGTGTTTGTAATGTCATTCGATCAGTCACAGATGAACTTTCTTGATCGCCATGCATACCAGAAACACACTCATCTAGAACACAAACTTTCTAAGCCATAACATTATACTTGCCACTTTAAAGTAGCCTCTAACTTTTCAATTTATGTAGATTTAATTGGAAGTGCAAAGGTGCAACTTCGATGTCTACCAATGCTTTTGTTTGTCTAATCCTTTCATTTTGCAAATTTCCACACCCGGTAAACTCGCACTTGCGGCCAAGCTTACTTTCTTTTAGAAATATGTCCTTAGTTCTACCTAGAACATAAAGGCCGAACTTTTGTTCAACGATTATAAAATAATTCCAAAACTTGTTGTTCCAACTTATCCTTTGTTCAAAGATTCTCAAATCATTCCAGAGCTTGTTCTTCTAACTAAGAACTCGGGTCACATTATGTCGTGTACATAACATGGTTTTACATGACATTCACAATATGGCACATCTATCAACCACTGTTATTGCACTGAGTCCCAACACAATATTTCACTTAGTCATTTAGTCATCAAAGAGTTTCCTCCCTGACTTGTTCCATTCTGGACTTTCAGAATTTCGACTAAGAAAATATTTTGACTTAAACATATTAATCTATCTTTATAGATATTAATGTTTTCATTTATCGATTAATACCACTTATTAATATTTGTTAATACCAACCAGTCATTCATAATATTTCATCTACATTTAAGAATGTCATCAAGCTCCCACTCAAAAATATGTCTGTTACATATTATGAGACAAGAAAGCTTCTTATAGCTCCCACTAAAAATGATGGGAAACCATTCAATTTAGCTCCCACTCATTTTAATGTAAATTATAGGTCTTCTCGATATTTCAGACAATTCCAAAATCCTTTGATCATACATCAAATCAAGATTTCCTAGTCGTGAGATATTAGTTTCCAAAAGGTTCACAAAACATTGCCTCTTCTTAAATGAATTTTAAGAACTTAAAATTTTGACAACCTAGTCGTTTTAATTAACTAATAGACTTTAAGCATCGCTCCATGTTGTAGTCAACTTATTGAATTTGTTAGAAATACACTTTTGTGACAAATCGAGCTTTTTTGTCCTTCTTTAGAAGTTTCATTTCTTCTTTATAATCTTGCATTATTCGGGAAGATTTAAGTAACACTTTATTTAATAATATCAAGTAATCTGACTTTTCAATCTTAAATGTAACTTCGAATTTAAGTAACAACTTTACTTAATAGGATTTCATGACTCCATGTCATTTCTCGCATTTAAGTCCACCATGTTTTCTTCATAGTTCATAGGTATGTGTTGTTCAAATAACACGACAAGTAAATCGTAAATCACATTTTGCAAACAAGCACAAAATTATTCATGAATCCTATTTTCTTCAATAAAGGACTTCAATTGAAAATGATATGATCATCATCATTATTTTTCTCTTTTCTAATGTAGACCTTTGCTAAAGAACATATTCCATTCCGATATTCTGACATTATAAATATAAAGTCAATAACTTTATTTTGTTCCTTTATTTCCTTCCTTTTAGCACCTTTACCGAGAATACTCTTTCTCTAGAGTGCACCAAAACTTTGCAATATAATTTAGGCTTTTGGTTTACGGAAGATAAGTCCATATTACACATAAGGAAACACTACAAAGATTTATTCATATTAATTTCTAATTATCATGTATAACTCAAAATTTTCTATGAATCATACTATAACTCATATAGTATTATGGCTTCCTATTTGTTAAAATGAGTGTATGCTATTTTAATGCACCACTCTTAAAGATAAATTTAACTTTATAGGAGATACTTCAGCATCACATAATATGCAACAAGTTATGGTTTATAACACACATCAACATATTGAAGTGTTCCGGGTATTTATTTGTTATAGCGACTTCTACAAATTTTTACACCAAAATCATAACTTATAACTCATCGCTTTGATCGAAATCATAAGGACTTAATTACAATTCTTTCTTCATTTGCAAAATTTTTGAGGACATCAAATGATAAGGATCACGCCGATGATCCTTGGAGTTTTGTCCCGATCTTTCACAGCGAGTCTACCCGGATAGAAATCTTCCAATAACGCGAAGAACGTCACCTGAAGAAGAGGAACGAATCCAGCAAGCAACGTGATGAACATCACCACGCCTCAAACCACAGCTCGATAATCCTTGATGAACACAAGAACCTTCACAGCAATATATTTGATAAACACGGCAACGCCGTTTCCCCGGAGGGATGATACACGGTGGAGCACATGATAGTTTTCGACTAAACAACTGAACTCCCCTAAACCCTAGACTGCTGGCATCCTTATATAGATGGCCAGAAAACTGTTGGGCTTGGACAGGCCCAAACCCAAAACACAAATAATTCTAAGTGGCCCATAACATGACCTAGCACACAGAATAACATAATCAGATATGTAAATTGCTGACACAACCTTAGACTAAATTATTTCATATCGTAGGTCGTCCTAGCGTGCCAATCTGCAATGAGCTTCCCTCATCTTGGTGGAGTCCTGAAATTGGGCTTCACCTCCTCCTTCATGCCCATATCATCCTCCCCCCCTTCAAAAAGCGTTGTCCCCAACGCGTGAGGGTCTGCTCAAAAGGGTAGCGGAATATCAACAATAGCACCATGCATATTCGCCGTCTTCAAGTCTTGCTTGCCTTCCTCACCACATCCTCCCTCTTGGCCTGCTTGACTTGATACAGCCCTAGGTGGTTGCACCTCTTTTCTTCGCCAAATAAACTTGTACTTAGGCGCCTCCACCTTCTTCTTTGCAATCCTTGCTGGAACCTTGCGTTGCTGAACATGAACCTGCTTAGCACGACCCTGCAAAGTAGTAATGCCCGGGCCACACAACTGACGAACACGTCCATCTTTGCCTATATGCACACACACTGCTGCTCCAACAAAACGTCTCCGAGGTGTTCTAACAAAACTGTGGCTGACTACCTGGGGCACCGTACGCACCGTAACACGATCAGCACCACCGTCATCGGTCTGAACACCCATGTCAACACGAACTAGAAGTGGAACACATGGAACACATGCTGACATATCCTTCCCTTCATCAATATGAGGCTTGACTTCAACCGACTTGTCACTAACAAGAACAACTGGCTTGTCATCTACAGGCTTGGCTGAAACAATATCACCATTGACGCTCTTCGCATCAGGCTCCTCAGGTTGTGGCATAGCTAGCCTAGATTTTGGCTTAGCCTTGCGCAACTTGTCCTTGTGTACCACCAGCTCAACATCAGACTTTATGTGATCATCCTGCATGATAAGGCAAAGGTGTCCGATCTTTCGATGAGATCTTGATATGTCGATTTGGTGGGTGGAGTTCGTGCTTGACGATCCGACTACACGTGCGAAGCTCGTGCGCCAATGCAATCGCTAGGACAATCTCCGGGAGTTACTGATCTTGCGGATGCACGATCAGCCTGACCAGCGAGGGTCTTAATTCCTACCTGAAATCGAGAACAAGTAAGAACTAATACAGCAATCAAGATATTGCGGATGAAAGATGTATGCTTTATTCAAAAGGTGGGATTCCGAATAGGCGGTCTTCTTCTGGGCGATTGCCCTAAAAAGTCGAGCTCGTAGTTGCAGCAATGGCTAACTTTAGTCTAATCAAAATCCGAGTTCTAATGACGGCTACGGGGGTATTTGAGGAGGAAAAGGTAGGGGTCCAATCAGCCATGGGTATGGTGGTCGAACGGAACCCTAACAGGCCTTTTCTCCTCAAATTCGGACTCCTAAAAGTGGCTGTCTTATTTGCTGCGAAAATTACATGGGCCTGGCCCAAAAATAAAAGTGACGCAGCACCATATCTATCTAAGGACGAATTTATGAAGTAGTTCCTTGTATATTTCGTCCAAGTCTTCATCCTTCATTACGGTGGCTTCAAAGTCCTGAAATCTCCACTCGTGGCATCTTCTTCAATCCTCAAACGCTTGCTGCCATCTCCATGATGATCATGCTCCAATGCTTGTCCCTCTCATCCATGCTAGGTCCATCATTCCTAAGAGTAACAAACATATCTGATTTAGGCAGCATCATATTCTCATGTATGTGAGAAAGAGTTCCAAGAAACGAAAGTACCTGATAGTTAAGTTGCTTGGCACGAGCTCGAGTGATGGGTCCTTGTATGTGTTCCGCTGTAGGTGCTGCGGTTGTATCAATAGATGGGATGTCCTCATCATGCTCCCCTTCTTGAATTGAAGTCGTCCTCGACGCAACCTCATCTTCTTCACCGAAGTAAGGCTTTAATCTGCAATGTAAATGTAGGACTTACCGTACCAAAATCTGCAGGAAGCTCAAGTTTATATGCATGATCATTGATATTCTTTATCACCTTAAAGGACCATCATCACGTGGCATTAACTTAGACTTGTCCGCAAATCAGGACAACGATCTTGCGCAAATGCAACCAAACAAGATCACAACCTCAACACACATGCTTTCGTCCCCTAGTCCCCAGCAACTTTATACTTAACATTCATGCGTCTATGTTGTCTTAGTAGTTGCATGCAATTTTAAAATCAATTCAGCACGTTGTGTAGCATCGAAATTATTTTGCACTGAAGATGGTAAAGGCAACAAATCAATAGGTGCACGTGGAACAAAACCATAGACAATCTGAAAAGGGCTCATCTTTGTGGTAGAATGCAGCGAACGATTATAAGCAAATTCAATATGAGGCAAACACTCTTCCCACAATTTTAAGTTCTTCTTTAAAACAGCCCGCAACATGGTAGATAAAGTTCTATTAACTACTTCAGTTTGTCCATCAGTTTGGGGATGACATGTAGTACTAAACAGCAATTTAGTCCCCAACTTAGCCCATAAACATCTCCAAAAGTGGCTAAGAAATTTAGTATCACGGTCAGAAACAATAGTTTTGGCACACCATGCAAACGAACGATATCACGAAAAAACAATCAGCAATGTGCGCAGCATCATCGGTCTTGTGACAAGGAATAAAGTGTGCCATCTTAGAAAACCGATCCACAACAACAAAAATACTATCCCTCCCCTTCTGTGTACGAGGTAATCCCAAAACAAAGTCCATCGAAATATCCTCCCAAGGAACACTAGGAACAGGAAGAGGCATATATAAACCATGTGGATTAAGGCGAGACTTAGCTTTTTGACAAGTAGTGCAGCGTGCCACGAATCTCTCAACATCTCGCCGCATGCGTGGCCAAAAGAAGTGTGCAGCAAGAACATCCTCCGTCTTCTTGACACCAAAGTGTCCCATTAATCCTCCTCCATGCGCCTCCTGTAACAACAAAAGACGAACGGAACCATCTGGGATGCATAGTTTGTTAGCACGGAACACAAATCCATCATTAAGGATGAATTTGTTCCATGTTCTACCATCTTTACAATTCTGCAACACATCTTTAAATTCAGCATCATGCAAGTATTGTTCCTTGATAGTTTCCAACCCAAATTTTTTGAAGTCAAGCTGAGATAACATAGTATAACGGCGCGACAAAGCATCAGCAATAATATTATCCTTACCCTTTTTGTGTTTGATAACATAAGGAAAAGATTCAATAAATTCAACCCACTTTGCATGGCGACGATTTAGTTTTGCTTGACTACGAATATGCTTCAAAGATTCATGATCAGAATGTATAACAAATTCTTTAGGCCATAAATAATGTTGCCAAGTTTCTAATGTCCGAACCAGCGCATATAATTCTTTATCATAAGTAGAATAGTTCAGACTAGGCCCACTCAATTTTTCACTAAAATATGCTACAGGTTTGCCCTCTTGTAATAATACACCTCCCAAACCAATTCCACTAGCATCACATTCAAGTTCAAATGTCTTATTAAAATCAGGAAGTTGGAGTAATGGAGCATGTGTTAACTTATCTTTCAGTATCATGAAGGCTTCTTGTTGTGCATCGCCCCAAACAAAGGGCACATCCTTCTTTGTGAGCTCATTCAATGGCGTAGCAATAGAACCAAAATCTTTGACAAAGCGCCTATAAAACCCAGCGAGACCAAGAAAACTCCTCACTTGTGTGACCGTCTTGGGCTGCGGCCAATTCTCAATAGCTTCAATCTTGGCTGGATCAACTTCAATTCCCTGTTCTGTAACAACATAACCAAGAAAAGCAACTCTGTTTGTGCAAAAGGTGCACTTCTCAAGATTACCATACAAACGTGCATCACGTAAAGCATTGAAAATAGCACGTAAATGATCCAAATGGTCCTCTAAAGATTTGCTATATATGAGAATGTCATCAAAATATACCACCACAAAATGACCAATAAAAGCACGTAAAACTTCGTTCATCAGTCTCATAAAGGTACTAGGTGCATTAGTTAAACCAAACGGCATTACTAACCACTCATATAAACCGAACTTAGTTTTAAAAGCTGTTTTCCATTCATCTCCTAATTGCATACGAATTTGGTGGTAACCACTACGCAAATCAACTTTAGAGAACATAATAGAACCACTCAACTCATCTAGCATGTCATCCAAATGAGGTATAGGGTGACAATATCGAATGGTAATATTATTAATAGCTCGACAATCAGTACACATGCGCAAAGAACCATCTTTCTTAGGTACTAAAATAATAGGAACAGCGCATGGACTAAGAGACTCACGAATATAACCTTTGTCCAATAAACTCTGGATTTGTCGTTGGATCTCTTTTGTTTCTTCAGGATTGGTGCGATATGGCGCACGGTTGGGCAGCGAGGCTCCTGGAATCAAATCAATTTGGTGTTCTATCCCACGAATAGGTGGAAGTCCAGGTGGAACATCTTGTGGAAAAACATCCATGTATTCCTGCAAAAGGTTAGCAACCGCAGGTGGCAAAGAAGGAGGCATATCCTCAAATGAAAACAGAACTTCTTTGCAAACAATGGCATAGCAGGGAGTAATATTGACATCAATTTCAGCAAGATCAGATTTGCTAGCAAGTAAACAAGGATTCTTCAAACGAATTTCAGTAGCATGGTTAGAATCAGATTTAGAAGAATGTTTAGGAGGTACAAAATCTGCAGCAATAATCTGATTTTCACTCTTATGTTTGTCCTCGTTTTTTAATCTACTAGCTCTAGCAAGATCATCTTTCAAAATTTGTTCCGGAGTCATGGGTTTAAGTCCAATTTTCTTGCCAACATGTGTAAGAGAATACTGATTTGTTTTACCATTATGTACAGATTCTCTATCAAATTGCCATGGTCTACCAAGTAACAAAGAACAAGCTTGCATAGGTACAACATCACAATCAACAAAATCTGAATAGGTACCAATAGTAAAATGCACACGTGCAGTTCTTGTTACCTTGAGCTTACGGGAGCTCTCAAACCATTGAATGTAATAGGGATGAGGTCGTTGTCGTGTGGGTAGAGCAAGCTTCTCCACCATGTCAATACTAGCCAGATTGTTACAACTCCCTCCATCAATGATGATCCGGATAGCTCTCTCCTTAACAATGCCTCTTGTTTGAAACAAATTGTGGCGTTGATCATGCTCAGCTTTGCTCAATTGCACACTCAAGACACGTTGTGCAACTAAACTCTTGTATTGATCAGCAGTTTTAGCTCCCATTACCTCCATCTCCTTGTCAGAATCAGAATTGGCACCATCACGTGCAGCAATAAGTGCCAATGTATCATCATCAAAATCACTCGCAGAGTCATATTCGCCATCTTCAAGCACCACCATCACACGTTTGGTTCTGCATTCTTTTTCGATGTGACCAAACCCAAAACATTTGCGACATTGAATGTCGCGAGTCTTCCCCGTGGAGGCCATGGAAGAAGAACTCCGCGTCGGACTAGCAGATGGTGATGGAGCAGGAGCAGGTGGCGTTCTTGACGTCGGCGTGGTATACCTGGAGGTGGAAGGACCTGGTGCATCCCCACGAGAAGGTGGAGCTAATGGGCGCGCAGACCATGAAGGAGTACGACCTGCAGAATTATTAGCTCTTCTCTACGATGGTTGACGATCCTACACTTCAAGTTCAGCTTTGCAAGCAAGGTGAAATAAACGAGTAATAGTGCTGTACTCCTTGTAGTCTAAAATATGCTGAATCTCCTTATTTAACCCACCAAAGAAACATGCAAGCCTAGCTTCATTATCCTCTACAATACCACAACGAATCTTGCCTGTTTGTAACTCTTGATAATACTCTTGTACAGAATTTTTGCCTTGTTCTAAACGAGTTAATTTTTTAAGCAAGTCCCGTTGATAATGTGGAGGTACAAAACGAGTACGCATGGCATGTGTTAGACCAAGCCAAGTAGCAGGAATATTAGCATGATTGACTCGACAATGTTCATACCACCAGATAGAAGCAAAATCTGTAAATTCACATGTAGCAGCACTAACACGCAAATGCTCAGGGTAGCGTAAACATGCAAAACGTTGCTCTACTTCTAACTCCCAAGTGAGATATGCATCAGGATTATATCTACCCTCAAATGGCGGAATATTTAATTTCAGCTTGGCCACATGTTCATCATCACGTACCGGACGCGGAGGTGGACGAGGGTTGCGGTGGTATTGCCGTGGACGGCCAGGTGCAGGTTGTTGGACCTCATCCTCGTCGAGCTCATTTTCATCTTCGAACTCGTTTGCCCCCTCATCAGCATCATATCCGTCCTGGGTGGCCGCCTCCGTAGCGGCCGCAGCAGCTGCCGCGGCTGCAACGGTACCCGCAGATGGCGGTATGAGAGGAATGCGGCGAGCACGTGGTACAGGGATGCCCGGCTGTGGCAGTGGTGGTAAACGGGCCAGGACTTCCTGGAACCGGGCGTCGAGCTTGGTGTTGAAGGATGCCTCAAGACCAGCCATCTTGTCCATCACATCAGAAAGCTTGGAATCAACATCACCCAAGCGTGTGTCCACATCTTGTGCACGCCCCACCAACAGCCGAGTGAAGTGGGCATGCAACTCTGCATTAGTCATCTTCTCCGGATCAACATCATCCTTCGTGGTTCCTGTCATGGTTAGCGTAGAAGCAAGCACAAATATATATACCTACGCACTACGGAATATGGTGGAATCACGCGTAATCCGTCAAGCGGTATACAAAGCTCTTACAAGTTCTTACCGAATAGGAGGAAGGTGATATGCAACCAGCAAAAAGCAGCGACTCCCAAGATTGCACAAAGCGATTACCAGGTGTCGATACAAAGCACGTGCAGAAATATGTGGAGCTGTAGGAAGGCTTATATGGTAGCAAAAACACAGCAAATATCAAAACAGCAATGCAATGTTAAAAGAATGCTCAACCACGGTACTGTGCTGGTCCTAGGCTATACCGAGCTAGAGACGCGAGCCGAGAACACTAAGAAAGTCACGGCGTGGCACAACAAGCAGAAAGAAATAGCTCCAAAGCAAGATATAAGTGAAGATCTGCAGGAATTTCCGGGTCTGAAACTTCAGAGGGCAAAAACTCGGCCTTCCCGGCCTTTTTTGGGAGTTCTGAGTGTCGCCCAACGACTTGTGGTCACATAGATCTTTTCGTGCTGAGCATATTGAGTGGTCGCTTGTCGAAAACGGAGTTCGTATGCAAAAGTTATGGCCAGTTGAAATTTGCTGTCGAAAACCGTCAAAACTGACGAAACTGTCCAATTCGGACTGAAATCGGACTGGACTAGTAGGAACGGGTCAACCCGACTTGGACGCGGAGTTGACTTTTTTTTTTTGCTCTTCTTCTTCCTCTTGACTGGCGACCGAAACCTAACTCACAGACTCTGAAAAAGGCACGAATGAAATTGGGAGGAACGAACAAAAACTTATGTAAAGGCGGTGGCCGAAGTATATGGCGTGGTGGTGGAAAGATATGGTGGAGCAGTGGTGCAAGCGTGCGGTGGCAGCGGGACTATGGTTTATTCAAAAGGTGGGATTCCGAATAGGCGGTCTTCTTCTGGGCGATTGGCCTCAAAAGTCGAGCTCGTAGTTGCAGCAATGGCTAACTTTAGTCTAATCAAAATCCGAGTTCTAATGACGGCTACGGGGGGTATTTTAGGAGGAAAAGGTAGGGGTCCGATCAGCCATGGGTATGGTGGTCGAACGGAACCCTAACAGGCCTTTTCTCCTCAAATTCGGACTCCTAAAAGTGGCTGTCTTATTTGCTGCGAAAATTACATGGGCCTGGCCCAAAAATAAAAGTGACGCATCACCATATCTATCTAAGGACGAATTTATGAAGTAGTTCCTTGTATATTTCGTCCAAGTCTTCATCCTTCATTACGGTGGCTTCAAAGTCCTGAAATCTCCACTCGTGGCATCTTCTTCAATCCTCAAACGCTTGCTGCCATCTCCATGCATGATCATGCTCCAATGCTTGTCCCTCTCATCCATGCTAGGTCCATCATTCCTAAGAGTAACAAACATATCTGATTTAGGCAGCATCATATTCTCGTGTATGTGAGAAAGAGTTCCAAGAAACGAAAGTACCTGATAGTTAAGTTGCTTGGCACGAGCTCGAGTGATGGGTCCTTGTATGTGTTCCGCTGTAGGTGCAACGGTTGTATCAATAGATGGGATGTCCTCATCACTGCATAGGTTTCAAAGTCCGCTGTTTGCCATCATGCACAAAAGAATATGTATTTGCTCTCCCAGCATGAGTAACATTGCGATCATACTGCCATGGACGTCCAAGTAACAGTCCACATACCTCCAATGGCAACACGTCGCACTCGACCTCATCAACATAATCACCAACTATAAATGGCACACGTACCTTATGAGTAACTTTCAGCATACCGCAGCTATTTAACCATGCAACATGCTTAGGTTCAGAAATACGCCATGTCGACAAACCCAAAGTCGACACCACAGCCTTACTGATGCCATTACAGTAGCTACCACCATCCACCATGAGCTAGCATGCTTTGCCCTTGATCATACACTGCGTCTGAAATAGACTCCAACGCTGACCTCTTTCCACTGCCATATAAGCATCATCATAGACTCTCTTGAGTTGCATATTCAACCCATTTAATGGTTCAGCCGCTTCCACAACATCCTTGACAACATCAGCCTTCGTATCTGCATAAGGTACACTTGCTATCATAGCCGGACTGACCTGCTCTACCAAACAACCCGCTAGCACAAAACGCTGCCTCGCAAGGCGCTTCACTTCTTCCCAAGTGTTTGGAGGACTTTGGCCCTTTATACGCATATCATACCGTAAACGCTTCCACCAAGCTGTAGTTGTTTGATCAAAGCGCTCAAGAGCTGAAGTGTAACAAGTAATTTTCCCGTAATCTCGAGAACGCGGCAATAACCAACGGTCCATTACCTCTTCCCATACCAAATATTCTTGTGGCGTTGCATCTATCTTCAACCAAAGCCTTCGCAAACCTCCCAATGCTCTGGTTGCAGCAATAGCTTCAGGATAAATTAGGGGCGCTTCATCCGTTTCACCGAGCCAAAGTGCTTGATAATAATCTAATACTTCTTCGGAAACTATCGTAACAACACCTCCTACCATAGCTGTCAACGTCAAAATCCCACCAGTACTATGGTAGAGAAACAACGCAGACTTCGCACCCAAAGCGCTCCGTGACAAACTATCTTTGGTTGTTCCTATTTCCAAATTATAAGTATCTTCCTTTGTTTCCTATACCGCACAATGAGAGAAATCAATTTACCATTGTTTCCTTTCTGTTCTGAACGAGATCACCGGGAGCTGGACAAGCGACCCTGTTATCGCTCGATGACGGAGTATGTCTGGGGCGAAGCGAGGCCAGCGAGCGATCGGAACGCGCTGGGCGTGATCACCAGGGGCACGGGGCAGTTGGGCCGGCCCGTTACACTGTCGCCCAGGAAAGAAACTTCGAGCGCGAGGACTTCGATCGAGACGGCAGAGCCGCAGGGCGAACGCTCGCGGGAGGCCAGACGACCTCCACGCGTAGGCGCCGTGGAGTGATCCGCTCTTTTTTTTTCACAGCCGATCAGATCTGGCTAGGTAGAGCCGATCCCTGATCGAACAACAAAAACTCCCGACGTGTATCAACACGTGCGAGGAAAACCTAGGCAAAACGGCCTCGATAGGATTGCCGAGGGATCTGGCTCGATCCCAACCTGGAGAAGCGTTACCTCCAAATCTCCAATGATGATAGCTCCACTCGTCACCAACAAAATCGAAGTTGCAGGAAGAACTACAACCACCAGTACATGTTGATCTAAAAACTATCCGTGGCTACTGATAAAGAAACAATCCGATCTGAAAACCTCCGATGATGAACAATACGCAGGTCAAGAAAACTTCAACTGCTGATCTAAAAACTGCTTGGAGAAAGAAACATCCGCATATCAACAGAAAACACTCGTGGTGATCAACCCAGTAATCTGATACCACATGATAAGGATCACGCCGATGATCCTTGGAGTTTTGTCCCGATCTTTCACAGCGAGTTTACCCGGATAGAAATCTTCCAATAACGCGAAGAACGTCACCTGAAGAAGAGGAACGAATCCAGCAAGCAACGTGATGAAGATCACCATGCCTCAAACCACAGCTCGATAATCCTTGATGAACACAAGAACCTTCACAGCAATATATTTGATAAACACGGCAGCGCCGTTTCCCCGGAGGGATGATACACGGTGGAGCACACGATAGTTTTTGACTAAACAACTGAACTCCCCTAAACCCTAGACTGCTGGCCTCCTTATATAGATGGCCAGAAAACTGTTGGGCTTGGACAGGCCCAAACCCAAAACACAAATAATTCTAAGTGGCCCATGACATGACCTAGCACACGGAATAACATAAGCAGATATGTAAATTGCTGACACAACCTTAGACTAAATTATTTCATATCGGAGGTCGTCCTGGCGTGCCAATCTGCAATGAGCTTCCCTCATCTTGGTGGAGTCCTGAAATTGGGCTTCACCTCCTCCTTCATGCCCATATGATCACGCCGATGATCCTTGAGTTTTATCCCGATCTTTCACAGCGAGTCAACCAGATAGAAATCTTCCAATAACGCGAAGAACATCACCTGAAGAAGAGGAACAAATCCAGCAATCAACGTGATGAACATCACCACGCCTCAAACCCGAGCCTGATAATTCTTGATGAACACAAGAACCCTCGCAGCAATCTCTATTTGATAACACGACAGCGCTGTTTCCCTGGAGGGATGATACACGGTGGAGCACACGATAGTTTTTGACTAAACAACTGAACTCGCCTAAACCCTAGACTGCTGGCCTCCTTATATAGATGGCCAGAAAACTGTTGGGCTTGGACAGGCCCAAATCCAAAACACAAATAATTCTAAGTGGCCCATAACATGACCTAGCACACGGAATAACATAAGCAGATATGTAAATTGCTGACACAACCTTAGACTAAATTATTTCATATCGTAGGTCATCCTGGCGTGCCAATCTGCAATGAGCTTCCCTCATCTTGGTGGAGTCCTGAAATTGGGCTTCACCTCCTCCTTCATGCCCATATCATCAAATGAATTCAAAACCCCATAAATACAAATATTCACTTTGGATTTTTGATGAAGAATGTGAAACATGATTTGTATTGCAGAAAGATCAAATCATCTAGCAAAATACATTTCATCAATATGAAATGTTCACAAGTACTTAATCATAAAGTATGACTTTCAAATAGTAGTGTCATTTAAATATGAAGTCATTATTTAGCTTGGATAATTATGTTTAATATTTATAAATGCGCATTTAAACAATTTTCAAGGTTAAAAAAGAATAATGCATTCATAATCATAATGTGACCATAACTTTGTCTCGCAAAAAGCAAGACACACAAATAAGGTCCTCAACCATTATTGATCACAAAATTTATTCTATCATTAATCTTGATAATAAATGTGGAGGTAGGGCATTCATGGTCATCAACATCTTGATTGCCATTAACCTATGCCATAAGCTTCTTCATGTAATTCTTATGCAGAAGGTCATGTTTTCTAATAAACAGGAATTTGTATAAAATACACAAAATTTGCTATAAGTGTTTGGCATGAAACATTTATAACTTGTATATCAAATATAAATTTTGGGTTGATAATTTTCTTGCTATTAGATCTAGTTTCACGGTTCTTCATCGAGTCTGTAATCCACGGAAGGTGAACGATTCCCCTTGCATGGCATAGCCTATGACAATGTCCTTGTAGATGGGAGGAAGTCAACATAACACCCATCTATCGTAATTTCATTTGTCATCCAGTAGACCTAGTCGGTGAGGCACTCATGAATCCTATCACGGTTGTCGTACGACTCTTTAAGAAGATGTTCTCTTCAAACTTAATTGAAAAAGAACTTGTCCAGGTACACATACTTCATAATTCTGACTTGCGATGCAAAGAGCGCCTCAAGTTCAACAACCATAAAATAAGAGTTGGTGTTTGAAGAAAGCTCCCACAATTCAGACTTCATGGTATGAAGCATGGTACTATGGACTTTTATAGAATTGTCACCACGATCACGATAATTGCCATTATCATTCTTGATCATGAATTCCCTTGATGCGACTCCTAATGGTTTTCTATCACACAGAGCAAGTCATTGAAATTTTTGGACAGTCCTCATGTGTTGGTATAAACGATAAACTTTGACCCATCATTTTTTTAGTTTTCTTTATGATGAGCACATCCCTACTGTTGATACAACCACTACACATCCTCATGTACAAGGATCTCTCACTAGAGCTCGTGCTAGGCAACTAAATTATCAGGTACTTTCGTTTCTCGGAACCATTCCTAATATACATGAGAATATGATGCTTCCTAAATCAGATGTACTTTTGTTCTTAGCATGGATGAGAGGGGCACGCATTGGAGCATGGTCATTCATGGAGAGGGCAACAAGCATATGATCCAGGAAGAAGACGCTGCAAGTGGAGAATTCAGGACAATGAAGCAGCCATGAGCAAGGATGGATGCATGGACGAAATATTGAAGATTACAATTAGTAATTTTTGTCCATAGTCTTTTAAGGGTGCTGCGACACCATATTTTATGGGCCAGACCCATGTATTTCCGAAGTGGACCACTTAGTGTTTTTTTTTAGTCCGTATGTGAGGAGGAAAGCCCAACTAGGGCCTGTTTCGGCCACCCCTACCAGGGTGGACGAAAATCCCTGCCTCTCCTCCTCATATACTCCCACCCAGCCATCATTAGGACTTGGGTTTTGTTTAGATTAAGTTTTAGCCATTGCTATACTTCGCCATAGGCACGAGCGCCGTTGAGACCTCCTGTACTACGCACTTGCAGCACCCCATGTTATCATCCCTCTGGGAGTAATACAATTTTCATATTCATCTGCAATTCAGATAGCTTAATCATTGTTCTTGCTTGTTCTTTGATTGCTCGAAGGAATAGACCCTCGTGGTCAGGTCGATCTTGCTCCCGCGTGGTCGATAGCCTCGAACGTTGGTGTAGTGATTGCTAAGGCACAACGTCTCGCACGTTCGTAGTCGGATCGTCAACATCGACCTCCACCACAAATCGTAGCTATCCGTCTCATCAAAAGATCGGGCACCTTTACCCTATCAATTGGTATCAGATTTCAGGTTGATCGGTGAGATTTACTGTTTTTGTAGTCTAGATTGCATCTTCATACCTAGAATCCACGAAAAAGCCAGAAATATTAGGATTAGATCTTTTCCCAGAAATAGTTCGAGCCTTTGCATCTTTGCTTTTCAGTATTTGCATTGTTGAATTCGTGTCTGCATCGTCGTGTCGAGTGCTGGTCGTAGCATCTTGATCCTTAGAGTTTCGAGTTCTGTTCACATACGTCTTGCCGCTGCCGCCGCACCGCCACCACCAAAAACCCTAGCCACCACCACCACTCGTTTCCGCATCGCCACCATAATCATCCCCACCGCAGCCATCGACCGCTGCCACCCCCACCCTCATTACCGCCGCCACAACCTTTCCCCTGACTTAGGGTTTCATTCCCTATTCCGCTTGAAAAAAACGAAAAAAAAGGAGGGGATGTGGGGCCGAACCAGCTACCCCACGCCGCACCTAATTCTCAGGTAAAAAATAAAATTATATTGGAAATTTTCTCTGTCGTGCTGTCGCGCTGTTTTGGGTAGTTTTTTCTGCAAACTTTAACTGGCCATAACTTTTGCATACGAACTCTATTTTCGACGTGCGACCTATCAAACTGTCTAGAATTAAAAGTTATATCGAAAAACTACCAAAAGTGACTCATAATCGTCAAAAATGTGAGGGAAGGGTGAGTTTTTGGCCTCTTAAGTTTCAGAACCAGCAATTTTCTGTGATCTTCACTTATATCTTGCTTTTGAGCTATTCCTTTGGGCTTCTGGCCACCGTGCATTGACTAGTTGGTGTCCTAGGCTCGCGTCTCTAGCACGATCTAGCCTACGGCCAGCACGGTACCGTCGTTGAGCATTTATTCAACTTGTTGCATTGCTATTTTGAATTGTTGCTACAGATATCGCAGCCTCCTATAGCTCTACATATCTCTACGACCGTGTGCTGACACCACCTTGCAATCGCTTAACCACATCTTCACAAGCTTTGACTACAAAGGATCGTGATCACTCTTGTTGCTTGGTAAGAACGGGTAAGAGCTTTGGTTTTTGCTTGACGGATTACACGGTTTTCTACCAAATCGTCTGCCATACATACACCGCTTTAGAGTTTCCTATTTCTTGTGAGTCCTAACCATGGCAGGATCGGAGGAGAAAGATGACCAGGACCCGGAGACAATGACGAGCGCAGAGTTACATAGTCACTTTACACAGCTCGTGGGCAATCATGTGCAAGACGTCGAAAAACAAAATGCCGACACTATGGAGAGGATCGATGGTCTCGAAACCTCTTTCGCGCAGTAGCTTCACACTCGATTCCAGGAGATGATGGTGCGTCTACCTCCGCCACCGGCGGCTGCTCCCCAGCCGCCGGCTCCCCAACCGGCTGCTGGCCAGCCGGCCGCTCCCCAACCGGTCCAGCACAGGCATGCCCGGCGTGTCCCACGCAACGGGCCTCATGCCGCTGCAGGTGTTGCAATCCTGGATGAGCCCGCTGTTGATTACTATGGGGCAGATGACTTCACAGACAAGAACGAGGTGTCCGACGAGGTCCTCCAGCCACCTCTTGGTCATCTGCGCGCTAATCACCCCCATGCACGACGCCATCAACGACCGCTGGTACGTGATGACGATCATATTGCTAAACTAAAATTAAATATTCCACCTTTTGAGGGACGTTACAATCCCGATGCGTATCTCTCTTGGGAATTAGAAGTAGAACAACGTTTTGCTTGTTTAGCTTATCTGGAAGATAAACGTGTTACTACTGCTACTTGTGAGTTCACTAGTTTTGCTTCTATATGGTGGTCTGAATATTGTCGCGCACATCTTACTAATCCACCTACTACTTGGGATGCTTTAAAACGGCTATGCGTACTCGTTTTGTACCTCCATACTACCAACGTGATTTGCTCAAAAAGTTAGCTCGTTTAGAACAAGGCAAAAATTCTGTAGAGGAATATTATCAGGAATTACAACCTGGCATGATTCGTTGTGATATAGAAAGAAGATAATGAGGCCTTACTTGCTAGATTTTTTGATGGGTTAAATAAAGAGATTCAAAAATTTCTAGAATATAAGGAATATAATACTATCAATGGTTTATTTCACCTTGCTTGCAAAGCTGAATGTGAAGTGCATGACAGGAGAGCTGCGGCAAGAACTAACTTTTTTGCAGGGTGTTCTACTTCATGGGCACCAAGGACGCCGTATACACCACGTACTCCTGCACCTTCGCCTTCACCGACCACACCACCAAGACCTTCTAGTGCTCCAGCGCCACCATCAACAAGGGGTGCTCCCGTTGGTCCTGCCACAAGTTCTTCATCATCCATGGCATCTACAGGGAAGACAAGTAAAGTAAAATGTCACAAATGCACAGGACTTGGCCATTATGCACGTGATTGTCCAACTGATCAGGTGATGGTTGTTCTTGAGGATGGAGGATACGATTCAGCTAGTGACTATGATGAGGATACTTTGGCTCTCATTACACATGAGGAACAACAAGCTGCAGCACCTACCGCGACAGATTCACAATATATGAGTGCGGAAGCTGCTGAACAATATCCTACATTGGTTGCACAGCGAGTTTTGAGTGTCCAACTCACTCAGGCTGAACCAAATCAGCGCCAGTAATTTGTTCCATACCAAGGGAGTTGTCAAAGATCGATGTGTGTGCATAATAATTGATGGAGGGAGCTGCAACAACTTGGTAAGTCTAGAGATGGTCGAGAAGCTATCTATTACTACCCTCCCTCCTCCTCGGCCTTATTACATTCAATGGTTCAACAACAACGGCAAAGTTAAGGTAACATGTAATGTTCGTGTGCATTTTTCTATTGCCGCATATGATGATTATGTTGAGTGTGATGTTGTTCCTATGCAAGCATGCACCCTTTTACTTGGTAGACCATGGCTGATATGGGCACGAAGGAGGAGGTGAAGCCCAATTTCAAGACTCCGCCAGGATGAGGGCAGCTTGAAGATTGGCACGCTGGGACGACCTACGATATGTGATAATTAAGTCTAAGGATGTGTCAATAATCTATATCTACGTCCATGCTATTTCATTAGCCAGGTCATGTTCTGGGCCACCTAGGTTTTATTTTGTGTTTTGGGTTTGGGCATGTCCAAGCCCAATAGTTTCTGGCCATCTATATAAGGAGGCCAGCCGTCTAGGGTTTAGGGGAGTTCAGTTGTTTTAGTCAAAAACTATCGTGTGCTCCACCGTGTATCATCCCTCCGGGGAAACGGCGCTGTCGTGTTATCAAATAGAGATTGCTACGAGGGTTCATGTGTTCATCAAGAATTATCAGGCTCAGGTTTGAGGCATGGTGATTTTCATCATGTTGCTTGCTGGATTCGTTCCTTTTCTTCAGTTGACGTTCTTCGCGTTATTGGAAGATTTCTATCTGGTTGACTCACTGTGAAAGATCGGGACAAAACTAGAGGATCATCGGCGTGATCCTAATCATGTGGTATCAAATTACTGGGTTTATCACTGCGAGTATTTTCAGTTGATCTGCAGATTGTTCGTCATCGGGAATTTTTAGATTGGCAGATTGTTCATCATCGGCAATTTTTAGATAGGCAAGTTCGGTGATTGATCAAGAGAAAAGTCTTTTCAATTTGCCTTGAGCGATTGTTTTTCCGCTGAAGTTCTGATCTGCCTTGAAGATCTGGTCGTGAGCTCCGATCAATTCTGGTCCAGGCAAGATCGATCATCTAGTGGCGAAATTTTCCTGACCAATTGATCCACATCCATATCACGATCCATCTGGGCAGCACACTCCTTTGCAGCTCCGATCGAGGAGAGTCCAAGAAGTGCAAGTACCAGATCCAATCGAGCAGTCCTTGGATTGAGTTCCAGATCCGATCGGTACAGGAAAAAAACGAGCGATCGCTCGAGCGCCTGCCCACGGAGGACGTCGGTCTCCAGGTGCATCGCTCGCCTCGCCCCGCGCTCTCGACAGGTCCCGCACAGTCTGCCTAGCGGGCCAGCCCAGCTGATCTCGGCTCTCGCCTGGAACGTCGCTGTGGGCACGATCGCCAGGAGGATCGCCGGGACCACCAGCCTTGCTCGCGCGCTTCACCATAGAGGCGGTCTGTAGTCGAGCGCGTCCCAGCACCGCGGGCGCTCGCGGGATCACTGTCAAGTGTTTGTTTTGGTACGAATTATTCTGTAGAAATTTTGTACATTGACAGTTGTGTCAAGCAGTTCAACAAGAGTTTTTCAGCAATCAGTGACGGCTAGGCATTAGTAAACATAAGATGGCGTCTTTTCCGGGAGATTATTACGGCAAAAGGTGTCATAGTGGCAAGAAGTCAGGTGACATTTTCAATGACTATCTTGATCTGTTAGACGACGTAGCATGTGCTGAAGATTAGCTCAATTGGCAACTGAACCACAATGCAACAGTTGCGGAATTTGAGTCATGGGAACGTCATATGCTACATGGTCTTTATAGATGTGCTACCTATAGTCACAACATGGACGATTCTACACGTTTTGTTCTTACAGACTGACGTGTGGATATAAAGCTACACAATTGGTGGCAAAAAGCATTGTGGGAGATGCGCATTACCTCTGCAACTTGGGCGAATTTTAGAAAATTTCTGTGAGAGTGCTTTATACCTGCTAGTACCGTGGTTCCTTCTCCAAAGCCCATGGTAACCATAGAAGTAATTAAGCAACCACCCAAAGTTGTCCATGGGATAGAGGATGTTGGAAAGAGCATAGCTCCTATACCAAAGGTCGCGACATCTATGACTACTCATGAGAAGTTGACAGTTGTTCCATTGCCAACAATTAGCAAGGTGGCAGCCACGATTTCTGAATTGTCAGCGGTTGATGTTGTCAAGGCTGATATTGTCAAGGATGTCGTGGAGGAGGTTGTACAATTTGAGTGGGCTGAATATGCAACTCAAAAGAGTACATGATGAGACTTGTATGACAGCGGATAGAGGCCAGCGATGGAATTTATTTCAGGCGCAGTGCATAATCAAAGGCAAAGCATGCAAGTTGATGATTGACAGTGGTAGTTACTATAATGGTATTAGCAAGTCAGTTGTGGAGGCTTTGGATTTATCCACATGGCGTATTCCTGAACCAAGGCATGTTGAGTGGGTTAATAGCTGCGTTATGTTGAAGATTACTCACAAGGTGCATGTGCCATTTATAGTTGTTGACTATGTTGATGAGGTGCAATGCGATGTGTTGCCATTGGAGGTGTGTGGACTGTTACTTGGACGCCCATGGCAGTATGATCGTTATGCTATACATGCTGGGAGAGCACATACATATTCCTTTATGCATGATGGCAAACATCGGACTTTGAAGCCTATGAGAAATGATCAAATCAAGTCTGATGTCATGTTGGTGGTTCGCAAGGAGAACTTGCATAAAGCTAAGCCACAACCAGGGCTAGCTAAGGTGTAGCATGAGGAGCATGATGCGACAAGCGTCAGTGGTGATATTGTTTCAGCCAAGCCTGTAGATGACAAGCCAGTTGTTCTTGTTAGTGACAAGCCGGTTGAAGTCAAGCCTCATGTTGATGATAGGAAGGATATGTCAGCATGTGTTCCATGTGTTCCACTTCCAGTTCGTGCTGACATGGATGTTCAGACCGATGACGGTGGTGCTGATCGCGCTTCGGTGCATATGGTGTCGCGGGTAGTCAGCCACCGTTTTGTGAGAACATCTCGGAAACGTTTTGTTGGAGCAGCAGTACGTGTGCATAAAGGCAAGGATGGACGTGTTCGTCAGTTGTGTGGCACGGGCATTACTACTTTGCAGGGTCGTGCGCAGAAGGTTCATCTTCAGTAGCAAAGAGCTCCATCAAGGGTTGAGAAGAAGAAGGTGGAGGCGCCTAAGTACAAGTTTATTTGGCAAAGAAAAGAGGTGCAACCACCCAGGGCTGTATCAGGTCGAGCAGGCCAAGAGGGAGGACGTGGTGTGGAAGGTAGGCAAGACTTGAAGGCAACCAAGACGCGTGATGATTGTGATGATATGACGCCACCCTTTTGAGCAGACCCTCACGCGTTGGGGACAACGCTTTTTGAAGGGGGAGGATGATATGGGCATGAAGGAGGAGGTGAAGCCCAATTTCAGGACTCCGCTAGGATGAGGGCAGCTTAAAGATTGGCACGCTAGGACGACCTACGATATGTGATAATTAAGTCTAAGGCTGTGCCAATAATCTATATCTATGTCCATGTTATTTCATTAGCCAGGTCATGCTGTGGGCCACCTAGGTTTTATTTTGTGTTTTGGGTTTGGGCCTGTCCAAGCCCAATAGTTTCTGGCCATCTATATAAGGAGGCCAGCCATCTAGGGTTTAGGGGAGTTCAGTTGTTTAGTCGAAAACTATCGTGTGCTCCACCATGTATCGTCCCTCCAGGGAAATGGCGCTGCCGTGTTACCAAATAAAGATTGCTGCGAGGGTTCTTGTGTTCATCAAGAATTATCAGGCTCATGTTTGAGGCATGGTGATCTTCTTCATATTGCTTGCTAGATTCGTTCCTCTTCTTCAGGTGACGTTCTTCGCGTTATTGGAAGATTTATATCCGGGTAGACTCACTGTGAAAGATCGGGACAAAACTCAAGGATCACCGGCGTGATCCTTATCAATGGCAATTTGATAGAAATTATATACACCATGGTGCAACAAATCAGTATACTTTTGTTCATAATGATAAACCAATTGTGTTACTGCCTATGTCTCCTGAGAGTATTTTAAAAGATGATCTTGCTAGAGCTAGTAGAACACACACTGAACAGAAAAAGATGAGCGAAAATCAAATTATTGCTAAGGAAATTATGCCTTCAAAAAGTACTACTAAACCTAGACCTCCACATGCTCATGAAATTTGTTTGAAGAGTACTTGTTTACTAGCTAGCAAAACTGATATTTCTGAGATAGATATACACACTACTGAATGTTATGCAATTATTTGCACAGATACCTTGTTTTCATTTGACAAAGGTTATATTCGCAAAGGTTATATTCGCAAAGGTTATATTCACAAAGGTTATATTCACAAAGAGATTCAGCGACAAATACAAGAACTTCTCGACAAAGGTTATATTCGCAAGTCTCTTAGTCCATGCGTTGTTCCTATTATTTTGGTATCTAAGAAAGATGGTTCTTGGCGCTTGTGTACTGATTGTAGAGCTATCAATAATATTACGAATCGATATCGTCATCCTATTCCTCGATTAGATGATATGCTTGATGAATTAAGTGGCTCTACCATGTTCTCTAAAGTTGGTTTGCGTAGTGGATACCACCAAATTCGTATGAAACTAGGCGATGAATGGAAAACAACATTTAAAACTAAGTTTGGATTATATGAGTGGTTAGTAATGCCTTTTGGTTTAACTAATGCACCCAACACCTTCATGAGATTAATGAACGAAGTTTTCCGTGCTTTTATTGGCCGTTTTGTGGTGGTATACTTTGATGATATTCTCATTTATAGCAAATCTTTAGAGGAACATTTGGAACATCTATGTGTTGTTTTTAATGCTTCACGTGATGCACGCTTGTTTGGTAACCTCGCAAAGTGCACCTTTTGCACCGATCGAGTTGTGTTTCATGGCTATGTTGTTACAGCGCAGGGTATTGAAGTTGATCCCGCCAAGATTGAAGCTATTTCTAGTTGGCCGCAGCCTAAAACAGTCACACAAGTGCGGAGTTTTCTTGGTCTCGCTGGATTTTATATGCGCTTTGTGAAACATTTTGGTTCCATTGTTGCGTCGCTGAATGAGTTGACAAAGAAAGATGTGCCCTTCACTTGGGGAGATGCGCAGCAAGATGCTTTCCTACTGCTGAAAGACAGGTTAACACATGCTCCATTACTCCAACTTCCTGATTTTAATAAAACTTTTGAGTTGGAATGTGATCTTAGTGGTATTGGGTTGGGAGGTGTGTTGTTACAAGATAGTAAACCTGTCGCATATTTTAGTGAAAAACTGAGTGAGCCAAGTCTGAACTATTCTACTTATGATAAAGAATTATATGCTCTTGTTTGGACATTAGAAACTTGGCAACATTATTTATGGCCTAAAGAATTTGTTATACATTCTGATCATGAATCTTTGAAGCATATTCATAGTCAAGCTAAACTGAATAAGCGACATGTTAAGTGGGTTGAGTTTATTGAATCTTTTCCTTATGTCATTAAACACAAAAAGGGTAACGATAATGTTACTGCTGATGCTTTGTCGCGCCGCTATACCATGCTTAATCAACTTGACTACAAATTTTTTGGTTTGGAAACAATTAAAGGACAATATGAGCACGATGTTGAATTCAATGATATATTGCTGAATTGTAAAGAGGGTAGAACTTGGAACAAATTCATCCTCAACGACGGATTTGTGTTTCACGCTAACAAGCTATGCATCCCGGATGGCTCTGTTCATCTTTTGTTGTTGCAGGAGGCACATGGAGGAGGTTTAATGGGTCACTTTGGCGTAAAGAAGACGGAGGACGTACTTGCTGCACACTTTTTCTGGCCACGAATGCGTAGAGATGTTGAGAGATTTGTTGCTCACTGCACTACATGTCAAAAAGCTAAGTCTCGCCTTAATCCTCATGGTTTATACATGCCTCTTCTTGTTCCTAGTGTGCCTTGGGAACATATTTCTATGGATTTCATTTTGGGATTACCTCGCACATAGAATGGGAGGGATAGTATTTTTGTGGTCATAGACAGATTTTCTAAGATGGCACATTTTATACCTTGTCATAAGAGTAATGATTGATAAGGGGTTGCCTGATCTTCTCAGTGAGCCGAAGTAGATGGATGATAACTTGGTGGATAATCTGTGAGACGCACACACAACCCTAGGGATATTCGAGACACCACACACCTGCGCACGTAGCCGCCGACCATGAAGCGGTTCTGCAATCTCCTAATTCCCAATGGAACAGCAGATCACACTTGAATTCTCAGTAGCAAAACTCCAGATCGAAACAAACTTGGAGTGGGGTAGATATTCCTAGCGAAACACAGAGGAATATATGATTTCAGAGAAAAGCTTACAAGCAATTTTGTTCTGATGTTTTGGGGTGATCTAAACATAGTCTAAATGACACAAGGGGGTGCCCCAGGGGTACTTAAAGGGGTTGGGGCGTCCTGCGCAAAAACCTGGCCCAAAACCAACCTGCTTTGGGCCCAAACGGACCGGTTTGACTCAAACTGGTACATACCGACCCATACATGGGTTTGGCCTATTTTGGCATGCAAGCCATGAGTGTGGCGCGCCTTAGACTCGTAGACATCACGTCGAAGGCTGTCCTAGCGCGCCATCTCGTGCTCTCTCTCATGTAGACTTGATGTTCTGGTGATCTCCGGGCGCCTGCCTCCCTCACCTCCTGATGAGGATACAATCATGGATCATGCTGATTTTGAGTGTTTGAGCTGGAAGGAAATATTGAGTCTAATTGATGATTATTATAAGGTGAATTCTTTCCTAGTTGAAAAGAATGTATTGATATCTCCGAATTATATACTACCTAAAGTGATGTACTATGTTGTATTTAGGTATGTCATCTGTCAAGATATCGCCATGCGGGAGGAGAGGGAGGACGACGATCAAGACACAAGTGGAGATCAAGTCTGCATGAGCACGAGCATGTAATGGCGCACTAGGACTACCTACGACACGATGTCTACACGTCTAAGGCGCGCCACACACATGGCCTGCGTGCCAGAAATAGGCCGAACCCATATATGGGTCGGTATGTACTCGTTTGAGTCGAACCGAGTCAGTTTGGGCCCAAACCAGGTTGGTTTTGGGCCAGGTCCATGTTGAGGACGCCCCAGCCTCCCTTAAGTAGCCAGGGGCACCCCCTCAAGTCGGGGAGACCACGTTTAAACAAAACCCTAGTTTCTAGACAGAACCAAGTGTTCCTCTGAAATTATTCGCACCAATTCGTATCGATCTGGTGTTTGTTCTTCTGAAAGTCTGAGTGTAATCTGCTGTTCCATTAGGAATTAGTATATTGCATCACCGCTTCGTGGTCGGCGGCTACGTGCGCAAGCGTGTGACGTTGCGAATATCCAAAGGGTTGAGAGCTGTTGCGCTGGCAGCAGGGATTAGCCGGAGAGTTTACAGCGACACTCGAGTTATCTTCATCACCATCATCGCCATCTACATCGCGCTCGCTGAGAAGATCGGGACACCCCTTATCATCTTGGTATGAGATTCCAGCGTTTACTCGGTGAGCATCCACAAATTCATCCCCGTAAATTTGTTTTTGTTTTTGTCCTATACAGAAAAAGCCACAAAAAAATTAGGGTTCTTAGTTTCGCCATAGCCTAGATTGCATCGAGGTACTGGTTTTAGTCGCTGATCGTCTTTTCGCGTATCTTTTCATTCAATCTGTAGGAGTCTAGGACCCTCGTTCTTTTCTGTATCTTCGTCGCGGATTTCGTCTTTGTTTGATCCCTCTTTGATCTCCTTCTTCTTCCTTAGTCTGCACGTTTGTTTGGAGTCGTTCTTCTTCACGTTATTCCCAGATCCGATCGATCTCTAGCAAAAAAAAAGGACGCCGCACGCACTCGACCAGACAAAGGTAGCTTTTTGTCTGGTGCAAAGCGTAATCCTTAAAAAAAAACCAGAAAACACACGCACTCGATCAGACATAATCAGTTTTTTGTCTGGCCTCGCGCGTAGGCTTTTCCAGGCCAGTTCGTTTACTTAAACAAAAAAAAGAGACAAACTTCTTTGTCCGTTTCGCGTCGCCGACGCGCTGCCGTGCATTTTCGGCGTCGTATATCTCTGGCGCGACATATTTTTTGTCGATTTCTCTACCGCGACAGCCTGTTACCACTGTGTCTATATAGCGTCCTTTCTACACGATTTTGATCGCTTTAGCTACAGCCTGTCTACAACATCGTGTTAGGAGCTTACCCATACGAGACTAGCTACTTCGTGCTCATCAGGCTGCTGCCGTGTGCGCAATCTTGTGCCTGTTCGTCGAGCCAGTGCTAGCGTCTCTCTTGTGCATTGCAACACGAGCTACTGTGCGTTGTCACTTATATCTTTTTGAGCTCACTTTTCAGAGTTGCTTTGCCCCGTTTATCTCCACCGTGTGTGTTTCCGTGGGTCTTTGTCATACGATCAGCACTAGGACTTGTATTTCGGTGTAGTTAGGTATCCATACCAAGCCCCACCATATACCCTGGTTTGTCATGTGATAGTTTCTTATACCCTCGGTATTCGCTTCATCACATCCGCACGCGTTCTGCCAGTACAAGTTGGTAAGCTTTCATAATTCACTTTGGAATGGTAAGATACCTTGTTCTTTCAGTTTTGAGTGAGCTGAGAGTTCCACCATATATATATTGCTGCCATTTCCTTTGTCTTTACTAATAATGGCAGATGATGACGAGGAGGATCCATTACCATTACAGTTTGATTGCAGCAATACATTTTGGGAGGAGGATTCTGGAGTGGTGCTTAATTCGGGTTTGTTCCACTTCACTGCAGATATTAATGGTAGACCTGCTGCTATTACCATTGATTATTGTTCTTTACCGAACTTGGTTAGTATTGAGGCTGTTGAAAATATGCAATTGCGTACTTATGGAAAAATTAAACCATATATGTTGGCTTCTTATGATCATGCACTACCAATTACGCGAACCACCCATGTTCCTCTCACCATTTATGGCCATACAGTTCATATTCGTTGTGATGTGGTTCCTAGAGCGCTAAATTTTTGCCATATTTTGTTGGGAAAATCTTGGTGTTCCCAGTTTCAGGTTGTTTTTGGTAGTGATCATCCCGACCCCTCCATTTTTTGGAATAGTAAGCACACGTGGTTGTCATATATTTGCATTAAGGAATTTCAGGAGGTTAGGCGTCAAAACCTGCATCCACCTGCAGCCCTTCTAATAAAACCACATGTTGCTCCTGTTCTTACACCACCTGACCTATGTCTTCCCACCATGTGTACATCTCAACCACCTAAAGTTAACTTGCCTGATTCCACATTATGTATAGATACGAGTGTGCACAAGAGTGCGAATGTCATTGTTACCAAAAAACTGAGCGAGGGAGTTGCTAGGACATGTGAGGATATTTCAACTAATGTAACCATGTCTACTCCTAGTGTTGTTTCTTGTGAAATGCAGGTTGCTTTTGAAGAAAGGGAGCCGCCTATTTTACAACCTGCATCACCGGTTTGTATATTATCACTTGAGGAGGACGTTCCGGTGCCTACTACATCCGAGGAGCCTATCATTGCAATAGGCAGTGTTTTGGAACTACAACCAGCCATGGAAAATCTTTGTGAGTCTACTCCTTTGTTGGTTCCTTCTTGTGATTTATCTTGCACTAATGTTTCAGCACCATGTGATAATTTGCATATTTCGAATTTTGATCATGTGGTAGTGCTGACACATAAGGAAGTACTTGCTAGAATACCATCAAATGACATTGTGTATTCCATCATGCTAAAAGAACCTCTTAGTTTGCGTTGTGCTATGAATAAGATTTCTGAAATTTCATATTTGAATTCTAGCACACATGCCTATTGCTTCATGTTTAACTTGATTGGTGAATATAGCATGAATGATAATTTTCTTGTCGATCACATATGCATAACCTGTGATAGAATGAATGAACTGAAACTTGCTGTTTTCAGTCCTATATGCTATGTGTCGCAGTCCCTTTGCTGTGGGACACTAGATTATGTTCGAAATAATTTGATGCATTCTGGTCTAGTTGAAGTGTTTCAGCCCACCAAACTTGATATGTTGGGTTGCTCTAATCTTGCTAGTTTGCCATCAAATTGGTTCAATTCATTGTGTTTGTTCCACAATATGTTGCCTACGTGTGCTACTGATCCCTACTTCACTTATATTAGCACTTTGAGTTGCATGTTACCTACAGGACATAATGATCATGCACACATCGCTGAATACTATTGTGTCCGTTCGTCACTTGTTCATCATAATCCTAGTAGCACAGCTGAGTCATGGCATAAACCAATTTTGTTTTCACATGTTTTGGACTGGTTTGACCTTATTCATCATAAATTTGATCATCGGTCTTCTTTGCGAAAACTGAATTTAATATTGAACAACAAGACTATATATCTCTTTGTTTTTCACCATTATGATGATTCTTTGTACTTCACTTATACCTGCAATTTAAGTTGCTTCATGTATAGTCGACATATTTTTCATGTGAACAAAAATAATACAACATGTTATGTATACACATACTCTGCGTACACGTTGTTCTTTTTGTTCCTACCACTTTCAGCTTACCCAAAGCCGAGGACGGCTTTTCTTGAAGAAAGGGAGGATGATGAGGATACAATCATGGATCATGCTGATTTTGAGTGTTTGAGCTGGAAGGAAATATTGAGTCTAATTGATGATTATTATAAGGTGAATTCTTTCCTAGTTGAAAAGAATGTATTGATATCTCCGAATTATATACTACCTAAAGCGATGTACTATGTTGTATTTAGGTATGTCATCTGTCAAGATATCGCCAGCGGGAGGAGAGGGAGGACGGCGATCAAGAGACAAGTGGAGATCCAGTCTGCATGAGCACGAGCATGTAATGGTGCACTAGGACTGCCTACGACATGATGTCTACACGTCTAAGGCGTGCCACACACATGGCCTGCGTGCCAGAAATAGGCCGAACCCATATATGGGTCGGTATGTACTTGTTTGAGTCGAACTGAGTCAGTTTGGGCCCAAACCAGGTTGGTTTTGGGCCAGGTCCATGTTGAGGACGCCCCAGCCTCCCTTAAGTAGTCAGGGGCGCCCCCTCAAGTCGGGGAGACCACGTTTAAACAAAACCCTAGTTTCTAGACAGAACCAAGTGTTCCTCTGAAATTATTCGCACCAATTCGTATCGATCTGGTGTTTGTTCTTCTGAAAGTCTGAGTGTAATCTGCTGTTCCATTGGGAATTAGTATATTGCATCACCGCTTCGTGGTCGGTGGCTACGTGCGCAAGCGTGTGACGTTGCGAATATCCAAAGGGTTGAGAGCTGTTGCGTTGGCAGCAGGGATTAGCCGGAGAGTTTACAGCGACACTCGAGTTATCTTCATCACCATCATCGCCATGTACATCGCGCTCGCTGAGAAGATCGGGACACCCTTATCACCTCCCTTGCGCACTTGATCATCAAGTTTTGCTCATCTCGCTGTGATGCGTCTCCTCCTCATGCAATGCTTGTGTTATCAACAAACCTGTTGTTCCAATAGCTTTGCACGTGCTCTTGTAATTGGTCCAATCCTAATCTCGTTGGCCTTCTTCGCAGCAACATCTTCATCATCAATAGGAACAGTTTTCTGGCCGCCTATATAAGGAGGCCAGCCGGCTAGGGTTTAGGGAGGTTGAAAATTATGTAGAACTTTTAGTTCAAGTTATCACCGTCCCTCTGGGATCGGCGTGTGTGATGGCATCTCGGACGTTCGTCTAGTTATCTATCAATAAAGACAAGAGAGTTCTTGAATTGTCAAGAGTAATCCTGTGTGCGCGAAGGTCCTTGAATCTGTCAAGGGTTGTCGAGCTGTTGGCGTGTTGATTCAGCTGAAAGGAATATGCCCGAGAGGCAATAATAAAGTTGTTATTATATTATTCCGTGTTCATAATAGATGTTTATTTCTCATGCTAGAATTGTATTAATCGGAAACATTAATACTTGTGTGATTAATAAACTAAAAGGGTACCTAGTAAAGCCTCTCTTTTATACTAGCTCGTTGATTAACTGATGATGAAGGTTTCCTGATCATGAACATTGGATGTTGTTAATAATGGGGTCATATCATTAGAAGAATGATGTGATGAACACTCACACCCATAGTACGAATAGCAATACAATCAAGTCATCAAGTTCATTGCTATATCAAACTCATACGAAATAGTTCTAATCCTCAAACCATGAGATCATGTTAATCACTGATACCGGAAGAGTGCTTTGATGATATCAAATGTCACACCGTTACAGGGTGATTATAAAGGTTGATTTGGGTATTCTGAAAGTATTAGTTGAGGCTCATGGATCAAGAGCGGAATTTGTCTGACCCGATGACAGGAAGATATTCTCTGGGCCCTTCTCGATGATATTGCATTGGAATCGCTTGCAAGCATGTGACTAGGTCACGGGAATGCATTATCATGGAATGAGTAAAGAGACTTGTCGGGAACGAGATCGAACTAGGTATGGTTGATACCAAATGATCGGATCTCAGACAAGTAATAATATCGCGAGACAAAAGGAATTAACTATGTTTGTTATTGATTCACACGATCACTAGTTCATCATTGAGTAAGTGGGAGTCATCATGGATTTCCAGATCCCGCTGATGATTATTGATCGGAGAGGAGTCTCGATCATGTCCATGTTATTCACGAACCGTAGGGTGACACACTTAAGGTTCGTCGTCGTTTTTGAGTGGATACGATACTCAGATCGAATTACAGGACAGCATGAGGGTTGTTTCAGAAAAGCACCGAAACTGTTTCGGGATATCGAAATAACTCAAGGGTGTATTTGTTAATGTTTGTTAATTGAATGAATTAATAAATATTAAAGAAATAAAAATGTTTTATTAAATCAATAAGTGTGAATTTTAATTAGCATGAATGTCATGCAAAATTAAAATGGGGGTTACTCATTTGATGAGGGGGGTTACCTTTCCATGAAGGAGGGGGTTACCACCACCATGAAGAGGAGAAAAGGGGAGGGGCTGGCCGCACCCCTCATGGGTGGCTGCCCCCTCTCTCCTATATATATGTTGGACATACTCCTCTTCTCCCAACACTTTGGTTCTTCCCCTCGCCCGCAAAGTTGCTACCCCAAATCCGTCTTGGCTTAGCGAAGCTCTGCCGGATTGTTAGTTCGAATTTCACACACTTGGAGAAGTGAGTGTTGGAGTGTCCGGCGGATCTATTCTTCCGCTGCCCCACTGGACCGAGGGCATGGAGGAATCGACGACGAGCCGTACGTGTGACCGAGCACGGGGGCGCTGCCGGTTGTGGCGCCGTGTACATGGTCTCGTGATCGTCAAGTGAACCACTACGTCGACTAGGTCAAGTGAACGACTATGTCGACTATGTGCATCTTCCCCGACTCTCCATCGGCAACGTTTGTGCGGGAACGTAATCCCCGCTACCGGTCTTCGAGGGTTAGTCTCTGTTGCTACCATCTCGTAGATGTTCTTGGCTAGTTTATGTGTTCATGCGTAGGAAATTTTTTGTTTTCTATGCTATGAACCCATCATCAGCGTGAGGTTCATCGTTCATCGTCAAGTTGCTCGCAGGATTGGCGTTCCCCAATCTTCTGGTCGCGTGTTCTGCTCACGTGATTGGGAGATCTATCAGATTAGAAGGTGCATCGTGAAAGATCGGGCAAATGATGAGGATTGGCATGCCAGGACGACTGATAAGGGGTGTCCCGATCTTCTCAGCGAGCGCGATGTAGATGGCGATGATGGTGATGAAGATAACTCGAGTGTCGCTGTAAACTCTCCGGCTAATCCCTGCTGCCAGCGCAACAGCTCTCAACCCTTTGGATATTCGCAACGTCACACGCTTGCGCACGTAGCCACCGACCACGAAGCGGTGATGCAATACACTAATTCCCAATGGAACAGCAGATTACACTCAGACTTTCAGTAGAACGAACACCAGATCGATACGAATTGGTGTGAATAATTTCAGAGGAACACTTGGTTCTGTCTAGAAAATTGGGTTTTGTTTAAACGTGGTCTGAGAGACTTGAGGGGGCGCCCCTGGCTACTTAAGGGAGGCTGGGGCGTCCTCAACATGGACCTGGCCCAAAACCAACCTGGTTTGGGCCCAAACTGACTCGGTTCGACTCAAACGAGTACATACCGACCCATACATGGGTTCGGCCTATTTCTGGCACACAGGCCATGAGTGTGGCGCGCCTTAGACGTGTAGACATCGTGTCGTAGGCTGTCCTAGTGCGCCATCACGGACTCTCTCATGTCAACTTGACGTTCTGGTGATCTCCTGGTGCGCCTGCCTCCCTCTCCTCCCTCGCGCACTTGATCATCAAGTCTTGCTCTTCTTGCTGCGACTCACCTCCTCCTCGTGCAACGCTCATGTTATCAACAAACCTGATCATACATAGATGCATAGACTTAGGCAGTATAAAGTTCTCATTAAGTAAAAGATCAGGTTCAATTAAGAGTGAGTTCACCTGTTGTTCCAATAGCTTTGCACGTGCTCTTGTAATTGGTCCAATCCTAATCTCATTGGACTTCTTCGCAGCAACATCTTCATCAAAAGGAGTAGGAGATAATGGTGGTGTAATAGGGATGTCCTCATCATCCTCCCCCCCTTCGAAAGGCGTCGACCTCGACGCTGCAAGGTCTTCACCTTCATACGGTGTCAAATCAGCAATGTTGAAACTATTGCTGACGCCATACTCAGCTGTAGGAAGATCTATCTTGTAGGCATTATCATTGATCTTGGCAAGAACCTTGTAAGGACCAGCACCACGGGGCAGCAACTTGGACTTACGTAGCTGTGGAAATCTATCCTTGCGAAAGTGAACCCAAACCATATCACCGGGCTGAAACAATACCTCCTTCCGCTTCTTGTTTGCACGATCTGCAGTATACTTGCCTTTCTTCTCAATAGCCTCTTTAGTCTTCACATGTATCTTCCTCACAAAATCTGCTCTCTTTGATGCCTCCATATTGACTCGCTCTTGAATAGGAAGAGGCAACAAATCAAGTGGCGTAATGGGTTTGAAACCATAGACCACCTCAAAAGGACATAGCTGCGTGGTAGAGTGAACCGCCCGGTTATATGCAAACTCGACATGCAGCAAACAATCTTCCCACTCACGCAGGTTCTTCTTGATCATGCATCGCAGCACTGTGGAAAGTGTGCGATTTACCACCTCCGTTTGACCATCAGTTTGGGGATGACATGTAGTGCTGAAAAGTAACTTTGTGCCCAGCTTTCCCCAAAGTGTCTTCCAGAAGTAGCTCATAAACTTCACATCACGATCAGAGACAATTGTCTTGGGTACTCCATGCAAACGTACAATGTCCCTGAAAAACAGGTTAGCAATATGCGACGCATCGTCGCTTTTCTGGCAGGCAAGAAAATGAGCCATTTTAGAAAATCTGTCCACTACCACAAATATAGAATCATGGCCTCTTTTAGTCCTAGGCAAACCTAATACAAAATCCATGCTAATGTCCTCCCATGGTGTAGTAGGTGCAGGTAATGGAGTATACAAACCGTGAGGCTTCAGCTTGGACTTCGACTTGTTGCATGTAATGCAGCGCTTGATGAACCTGTCCACATCACGCCTCATCCTAGACCAATAAAAGTGATCAGCGAGCATGAGTAGCGTCTTCTCACGCCCAAAGTGACCCATCAAACCGCCGGCATGTGATTCCTCCAACAATAGCAAACGCACGGACGATTCTGGAACACATAGTTTGTTAGCACGAAACAAAAACCCATCATGGATGTGATATTTATCCCATGCTTTCCCACCAGTACACATACTATATGGCGCTGAAAAATCATGATCAGTAGCATATAAATCACACAAGCTCTCTAAACCAGGAACCTTAATGTCTAATTGCGTCAACAACATGTTCTTCCTAGATAGAGCATCAGCAACCACATTGTCTTTACCCGCTGGACACCAATGAGTACGAGACAGGTGATGATGCTGATCCAGATGGTTCCGATGATGATGACTTTGGTCATGACGGTGTTGATGCCTATCCTTCCACCGCCAATAACATAGTTTGCTCGCAGCGTGTGCTCAATGTGTCTCCTACATCTGAAAGTCAGCGGTGCAATTTGTTCCAGACTAAAGCACTTGTTGGACCGGACAAAGCTTGCAAACTTATCATTGATGGTGGTAGTTGCCGCAACCTTGCTAGCAAAGAGTTGTGTGCAAAGCTGAAACTGAAATACATCCCGCACCCGCATCCATATTATATCCAGTGGCTCAGCGACAATGGAGAGATGAAGGTCAGCCACATGGTGCGAGTTGATTTCGAGATTGGACCATACAAGGACTCCATTGAGTTTGATGTGGTTCCTATGACGGTTTGTCACCTCTTGTTGGGCCGCCCATGGCAGTTTGATCGCAACGTGTTACACAATGGCCGCACCAACACTTATCATTTGGAGTTCAAGGGCAGAAAAATTAACTTGCAGCCTATGTCTCCACAGCATATTGTAAATGAATCTCGTCAGAAAACTGAAGTGAACTTAGAACATGAGAATGAGAGAGTAGCTAGACGAGAGACTATTACCTCGGTGAGTGAGAGCCACCCAGCCACATCGAGAGAGCCACACCAAAGTGAGCGAGTGAATTCTCTAGTCCTGCTAGCCACCAAAGAAGATATGAGAGAATTTAGAGAGGATCCTACAGCCATGCCACTTGTGCTTCTGTACAAGGGTGAGATTTTGGTTTCTAACGATATGACTCCTTTTCCTTTTGGCGTTTCTAGTGTCTTGCAGGAATTTGATGATGTGTTTCCAGAGGAGGTCCCCGCTGGTTTGCCCCCTTTGCGCGGCATTGAGCACCAGATTGACTTCATCCCTGGTGCCACCTTGCCAAACCGCGCTCCTTACCGCACCAACCCCGAAGAAACTAAGGAGATTCAGAAACAAGTGCAAGCGCTACTCGACAAAGGTTATATTCGTGTGAGCTTAAGCCCTTGTGCTGTTCCTGTTATTCTAGTTCCTAAGAAAGATGGTACATGGTGCATGTGTGTAGATTGTAGAGCTATTAATAACATCACTATTCGGTATCGTCACCCTATTCCGCGCTTGGATGATATGCTTGATGAGTTGAGTGGTGCTGCTGTTTTCTCTAAGATTGATTTGCGTAGTGGTTACCATCAGATTAGGATGAAAGAGGGGGATGAGAGGAAAACTGCCTTTAAAACAAAATTTGGTTTATATGAGTGGTTAGTCATGCCATTTGGTTTAACTAATGCACCTAGTACCTTCATGAGATTAATGAACCATGTTTTGCGAAATCTTATTGGCAAGTTTGTGGTTGTGTATTTTGATGATATATTAATCTACAGCCGCAATGAATCTGAACATAGTGATCATATTCGACAAGTTTTGCAAGTGTTGCGTGATGCTAAGTTATATGGTAACCTCATGATCAAAATCGTGTAGAAAGGGTGCTATGTGGACACAGTGGTAACACGCAGTCGCGGATGAGAAACCGACGAAAAATATGTCAACGGCAGAGATGTACGACGCCGGAAACACACGGCAGTGCGACGGCGATGCGAAACGGACAAAAAAAAATTTGTCTATTTTTTTTTTGGAAAAAATCTCACGCCAGAGCACAGAGGTTGTCTGGGGTGCAGCGCACGTAGCGATCCAGTTTTTTTTTTTCACTGAATCAGATTGGGCCTAACTGAAAGTGGGCCGGTCCGGCGACTGGGGCAGCGCACGAGCCGGGGCGAGCAGAGGCGCTCGAGGGCGGCCGCGCCTGGAGTCGCCTGCCCCCAGACGATCTCCGTCCTGGGGCGACGGGCGGCCGGCTTCTGTTTTTTTTTAACCTTTTCCGATCGGATCTATGTACTGCAGATGTACGTGAAGAAATAGCAACAGAAAACAAAGAAGAAGATGACAATCAATCTGGGACCAAACGAGATCTAAACTCGAAACTAAGATGCAGAAAAGAACGAGGATCCTAGACTCCTACAGATTTGATGAAAAGATACGCGAAAAGACGATCAGCTACTAAAACCAGTACCTTGATGCAATCTAGGCTATGGCAAGAACTAAGAACCCTAACTTTTTTTTGTGGCTTTTTCTGTATAGGACAAAAACAAAAACGAATCTACGGGGATGGATTTGTGGATGCTCACCGAGGAAACGCTGGAATCTGATACCAAGATGATAAGGGGTGTCCCGATCTTCTCAGCGAGCGCGATGTAGATGGCGATGATGGTGATGAAGATAACTCGAGTGTCGCTGTAAACTCTCCAGCTAATCCCTGCTGCCAGCGCAACAGCTCTCAACCCTTTGGATATTCGCAACGTCACACGCTTGCGCACGTAGCCGCCGACCACGAAGCGGTGATGCAATATACCAATTCCCAATGGAACAGCAGATTACACTCAGACTTTCAGTAGAACGAACACCAGATCGATACGAATTGGTGTGAATAATTTCAGAGGAACACTTGGTTCTGTCTAGAAACTAGGGTTTTGTTTAAACGTGGTCTGAGAGACTTGAGGGGGCGCCCCTGGCTACTTAAGGGGCTGGGGCGTCCTCAACATGGACCTGGCCCAAAACCAACCTGGTTTGGGCCCAAACTGACTCGGTTCGACTCAAACGAGTACATACCGACCCATACATGGGTTCGGCCTATTTCTGGCACACAGGCCATGAGTGTGGCGCGCCTTAGACGTGTAGACATCGTGTCGTAGGCTGTCCTAGTGCGCCATCACGGACTCTCTCATGTCGACTTGACGTTCTGGTGATCTCCTGGTGCGCCTGCCTCCCTCTCCTCCCTCGCGCACTTGATCATCAAGTCTTGCTCTTCTTGCTGCGACTCATCTCCTCCTCGTGCAACGCTCATGTTATCAACAAACCTGATCATACATAGATGCATAGACTTAGGCAGTATAAAGTTCTCATTAAATAAAAGATCAGGTTCAATTAAGAGTGAGTTCACCTGTTGTTCCAATAGCTTTGCACGTGCTCTTGTAATTGGTCCAATCCTAATCTCATTGGACTTCTTCGCAGCAACATCTTCATCAAAAGGAGTAGGAGATAATGGTGGTGTAATAGGGATGTCCTCATCATCGACCTACGATATGTGATAATTAAGTCTAAGGCTGTGTCATTAATTTGTATCTGTTCATGTTATTTCTTAGCCTGGTCACGTTGTGGGCCAATTAGGGTTTTATTTTATGTTTTGGGTTTGGGCCTGTCCAAGCCCAATAGTTTTCTGGCCATCTATATAAGGAGGCTGGGTGGCTAGGGTTTAGGGAGGCTGAAAATTATGTAGAACTTTTAGTTCAAGTTATCACCGTCCCTCTGGGATCGGCGTGTGTGACGGCGTCTCGGACGTTCGTCTAGTTATCTATCAATAAAGAAAAGAGAGTTCTTGAATTGTCAAGAGTAATCCTGTGTGCGCGAAGGTCCTTGAATCTGTCAAGGGTTGTCGAGCTGTCGGCGTGTTGATTCAGCGTGAGGTTCGTCATTCATCGTCGAGTTGCTCGCAGGATTGGCGTTCCCCAATCTTCAGGTCGCGTGTTCTACTCACGTGATTGGGAGATCTATCAGATAATGAAGACAGTTTGCCCGATCTTTCACGATGCACCTTCTAATCTGATAGATCTCCCAATCACGTGAGCGGAACACGCGACCTGAAGATTGGGGAATGCCAATCCTGCGAGCAACACGATGATGAACGACGAACCTCATGCTGAATCAACACGCCAACAGCTCAACAACCCTTGACAGATTCAAGGACCTTCGCGCACACAGGATTACTCTTGACAATTCAAGAACTCTCTTGTCTTTATTGATAGATAACTAGACAAATGTCCGAGACGCCGTCACACACGCCAATCCCAGAGGGACGGTGATAACTTGAACTAAAAGTTCTACATAATTTTTAGCCTCCCTAAACCCTAGCCACCCAGCCTCCTTATATAGACGGCCAGAAAACTATTGGGCTTGGACAGGCCCAAACCCAAAACATAAAATAAAACCCTAATTGGCCCACAACGTGACCAGGCTAAGAAATAACATGAACAGGTACAAATTAATGACAAAGCCTTAGACTTAATTATCACATATCGTAGGTTGTCCTAGCATGCCAATCCTCATCAATCGTGCATGGAGATGGCAGCAAGCGTTTGAGGATGGAAGAAGATGCCACGAGTGGAGATTTCAGAACTTTGAAGCCACCATAATGATGAATGAAGACTTGGACGAAATATACAAAGAGCTACTTCATAAATTCATCCATCGATAAATATGGTGCTGCGTCACTTTTATTTTTGGGCCAGGCCAATGTAATTTTCGCAGCAAATAAGATAGCCACTTTTAGGAGTCCGAATTTGAGGAGAAGAGGACTGTTAGGGTTCCGTTCGACCACCATACCCAAGGCTGGTCGCACCCCTACCTTTTCCTGCTCAAATACCCCCGTAGTCGTCATTAGGACGCGGATTTTTTTAGACTAAAGTTAGCCATTGCTGCAACTACGAGGTCAACTTTTGAGGCCAATCGCCCAGAAGAAGTGTAGCGTACCTGTGCTTTATTTGTGCTAGTCCCAGATCAACTGCTAGCACACACAGTACAAGATGAATATCAAGAATACAAAGGTCGTTATTACATCGCTTGATCCACAAATAAAATAGTCCTTTTACAACCCAAGTGGCACAATGCCACAACTTATTACAAATCGAGAGAAATGACTAAGTAAATGAACTACAAGTCTTCTTTCTTCATAGCTCCACAGACAGATGTGTTGGACGAAGACTCGTGACCAAGGCGCAGCAATCTTCAATCTTCATAGTAGTAACCTGCAACATGATATGTTGCAGCCACAGAGGGTCAATACCTTGAATGTATTGGCAAGATGTCACTTTGGTGGACTCAATGGCACCTACACTTATATGCTATTTGGCCAGGTGGAGTTTGACTTTGCAAAAGCAAGCTTCAATCCTATCTTTTGTAAAACTCAAGTTTTCCTTAGCAAAAAATTTGTTTAAGAGGAACTCTTTTCTACCCAAGTTTTCCCATCAAGTTTTAACTTAAGAAATTGGGATGAGGAGATTCTTGAACAGCTTCAACATCATGTCACTCAGAATTGTCCGTAACCGGGGACATGGCTAAGTACTTAGTTCTAACACTCTTCAGAGGTGGTGCACTTTTCCCACAAGACTTAGTCCATGAAGCTCATTTTACATCAAATGGGCAGGTGGAGATGAAGACGACATCTTTCAGAAGCAATCCCTCAGACCAACCCGGATGCGCTCCCTCCTATCATCTCCTACCACCCTCTGTCCATCTGGTTGAGTTCTTGCAGCTTAGTTGATCGAGACAGAGCCCATTTGACTTGTGGTTGCACTGGAAGCTTCATGACTTGAGTGTCTCCAATCTTTTTGCTCCTGGGTGGCCGTCCATAAGTGAGATACACACGACCGCCATAGACATGGCTCCGGTGAACCACTCAACATAAATCCAAAACAACCACTTCCACCCAGGTGATTCATTAACTTAGTTGTTTTCTTAGTTTTTTCCAAAAAAAAACTTGGTTTTCAACACTTAGCCAAAACATGTGATAACCCTTCCCACAACAAGTGTAAAGCAAAACCTATAGCAGCAGCAGTTCTACTAGGAGATGCAAGGGCTAGACAAGCTAGGTAAAAGGCTTAACATAAAATCTAGCAAATTAAAACATAAACTCATAAAATTACCTACACATGCATCTTCTACTAGAAAATCTACAAGTGACAAAAACTTTTCAGTAGGACAAGGAATATGATGACACTTGCCTTGGTGAGGAGAGGAGTTGGTGCACACATCACAAAGGCACTCGTTGCACTCAGCACAATCTACACATGAAATAATGCAACCATAAGCACATAGCATTCATAAACACTCAAGAAAGGGAAAATATGTATGCAATATGTGTCTTAAACACCACAAAGGCACTTAGTAGTTCTCTGGTTGGTTTCTATATGCAAGATGGCATTATCAAAATTTTAGATTTATTTATAAAACTTAGAACAAAATTTTAACACTCATAGAGCTACACATACAAGTTAAATCAACAAATGCAAAGGACGTAGTACTAAAAATATTCTACACATGCTACAGTACATAGGGACATCATATTGATCAAAAGCAAAAAAAATTACTGCAAAATAAAATTTACAATTAATTTTAATAGCCAAAATACATAAATAAAGCTTGCAGTAATTCTGTGTATAAAACATTTGCAAAGGTAATATTTTATGCCACAAATAGGATCTACTCATTTTTCTGAATCCAGAGGCGCAAAGTTTGCTAAATTTGGACCAGTAGAACTAAAGATATGAATTTCCGAAGTTTAACAAGTTTTCTGAAATTTAAAAACGAAAAACAGATCGGGCTTAACCACGGGCTGCCACGCGGCGGCTCCTGATTCGACGATACCCTTTCGGTCGGATAGCGGCTGTGGATCATCGGATCTTATGAGATCTGAACGCTCTAGATCTGTCCATACCGATTCGATTAGTGATTTAAAACGAGCCGCAGGATCTAGATCTGACGGCCTAAAAACGAACCCTAACCCTAAGCCACCGGAGACCGGCCGGACACAGACCATTCGCGGCGGCGGTGCATCAGCATTGAACGGAACGGCCTATAGGGGGCACGGCGTGATTACCTGCGTGTTCCCGACAGCAAGGCAGAGTCTATGGCGAGGTGGAGGAGGATGAGGAGGTCGACAACGGTCGGAATCGCTCACCGAAGTTTATCCCGCGGGCGGTAAGGTTCGGTCGTGGACGAAGGCGACGCTCTGGAGCGCAAAAGAACCCGAGACCTTGTCAAGGAAGTGCGCCAGAGAGAGAGAAAGCTTCTAGTGAAAACGAGAGAGTGGGAGAGGCTTGGTGCTTACCGGAAACGGCGATGCACGGCGACGGTGTCTGCGAGATGGCCGGCATGCTAGCGAGCAGCCTGGCAGCAGGGAAGATCTGAGAGGAGGTGGAGGTGGTCGAGGAGTGGGAGGGGCCTCTTATAGGTGGGGGCGCGTGTCGAATGGGGCAGGAGATCGCCGGAATTAAGAGGGGGGGAGGAGTTACTGCCGCGGGCTCGTCGCGCGTGATTTCTGTCCGGGGAAGATGACGCTGACGTGGCCTGCCGGCGGGCCCCACCTGTCATCGAGAAGGAGAAGGGGAAAGGGGTACCGATTCGGGCGTGATCCCGGGTGGGCCTTGGGCCGTTTTCCTGTCCGGGCCGAAAGGCTACCCCCGGCCTTTTTCTCTTTTTCCTTTTCTTTTCTCTTTTTCATTTATGTTTTTCTTTTGTAAGTTTTGCAAAAAGCTCCAAATGGATTCAAACCAATTTTGAACTCTGTAAAATAAATTTCCCCCTGTTGTTTGAAAGTTACAGGGAAGGATTTTGATTCAAAGAAAATTCAAAACCCTTGGAAAATATGTGCATAACATGATGCAATGGGTGCATGTGCATGAAATGATGATATGATTTCATGTGTGCAAAATTTTAAATCCTTTCAAAAAAAATTGGGATGTTACAAGTCTAACCCCCTTAAGATGAATCTCGCCCTCGAGATTCGGGTTGGCTAGCAAATAGGTGCAAATGGTCTTCTCGAAGTTCATCTTCCCGCTCCCAAGTTGATTCTTCTTCAGTATGGTGACTCCACTGAACTTTGCAAAACTTGATCGTCTTGGTACGAGTAACTCTTTCTGATGTCTCCAAGATTTTGATGGGTTTCTCCTCATACGTGGGATCACTTTCCAACTGAACCTCTTCCAATGGTATTGTGTCTCTTAGCGGGGTATCTGCCATCTCTGGATGACACTTCTTCAATTGACTCACATGAAACACATTGTGTACTGCAGACAAGGATTCTGGCAGTTCTAGCTCATATGCAACTTCTCCTTTGTGAGCCAAAACTTTGAATGGCCCTACAAAGCGAGGTGCTAGCTTTCCTTTGACTCCAAATCTTTTCACTCCATGAAGTGGCGATACTCTAAGATATGCTCTATCGCCTACTTCACAGGTCACCTCTCTACGCTTCGAATCAGCATAGCTCTTCTGTTTGGACTGAGCTATCTTGAGTCTATCCCTGATCAAACAAACCTTTTCCTCGGCATCCTTTATTATGTCTGGCCCGAAAACGCTTCGTTCTCCAACACCACTCCAAAGCAATGGTGTAGTGCACTTTCTTCCATATAGAGCTTCAAATGGTGCCATCTCAATGCTAGCTTGATGGCTATTGTTGTAAGAAAACTCTGCATATGGCAAATTATCATCCCAGCTAGACCCATAGTCCAGAGCACAAGCTCTCAACATGTCTTCTAGAATTTGATTCACCCTTTCTGTTTGCCCATCAGTCTGAGGATGAAATGTTGTGCTGAACTCTAGTCTAGTGCCCAAGGATTCATGGAGTTGGCACCAAAAGTGAGATGTGAATTGAGTACCTCTATCAGACACAATGCTCTTAGGTACTCCATGTATGCATACTATCCGGTTCATGTATATCTTGGCTAGTCTGGACTGGTATAAGTGGTCTTCACAGGAATGAAGTGAGCCACTTGAGTTAAACGGTCGACTACTACCCAGATGGTGTCATAACCAGACTTGGTCCTCGGTAATCCTGTGATAAAATCCATACCAACATTATCCCACTTCCACTCTGGTATAGGCAATGGCTGCAATAACCCTACTGGTTTCTGATGCTCTGCCTTAACTCTATTACATACATCACATAAGGCAATGTACTCGGCGATATCCCTCTTCATATTGCTCCACCAAAACCTACGCTTCAAATCCATATACATCTTAGTGTTTCCAGGATGAATGGAATAGGGTGAATCATGTGCTTCTTGCAGAATCAACTTTCTGAGTTCAGGGTCCTGTGGTACGCAAACACGCTTCTCAAACCATACAATCCCTTGCTCATCTTCGCGAAATCCCTTCGCCTTTCCTTTAGCCATCTTACTCTTTATTTCTTCTATCTCTTTATCTAGCTTCTGAGCTTCCTTGATCTTATCCATCAGTGTGGGTTGAACTTCAAGTGATGCCAAAAACCCTTTTGGCACAATTTCAAGTCTGAGCTCTTTGAACTATTCACACAATTCTTCTGGCAACTTTCCTGCTGTGAGTCCATTTACGTAGCTTTTACGACTTAAGGCGTCAGCTACAACATTAGCCTTTCCCGGATGGTACTGTAGGCTCATATCATAATCTGTTATGAGTTCCAACCATCTTCTTTGTCTCATGTTCAGTTCCTTCTGAGTGAATATATACTTCAAGCTCTTGTGACCGGTGAATACATCACAATGCTTTCCCATCAGATAGTATCTCCACACTTTTAGAGCATGAACAACAGATGCTAGCTCCAAATCATGGGTGGGGTAATTTCTCTCGTGATGTTTGAGCTGGCGCGAGGCATAACTCACCACCTTTCCATTTTGCATCAGAACGCTACCAAGTCCTTGTGAAGAAGCGTCGCAATAAACTTGGAAATCCTTATGTATATCTCGCAGGCATAGAACTGGTGCACTTACTAGTCATTTCTTCAGCTCTTGGAAACTAGCTTCACATGAGTCGGTCCATTCAAATTTCTTGTCTTTCTTCAATAGTTCAGTCATTGGCCTTGCAATCTTGGAGAAATTTTCAATGAATCTCCGATAGTATCCCACAAGGACCAAGAAACTCCGGATGTCTCCCGCATTTTTGGGTGACTCCCATTCGATACCAGATGCTACCTTGCTTGGATCCACCGCGACTCCTTCCGCAGAAACTATGTGTCCAAGAAAACCCACCTTGTTCAGCCATAACTCACCCTTGTAAACTTTGCATACAGCTTATGCTCCCTGAGCTTCTCCATGATCAAGCGTAAGTGCTTCTCATGTTCCTTCTCATCCTTGGAGTAAATCAGGATGTCGTCAATAAACACCACCAAGAATTTGTCCAAGTATTCCATGAACACCTTGTTCATCATGGTCATGAAGTATGCCGGGGCATTTGTTAGTCCAAAGGACATGACGGTATACTCATATAGACCATATCTGGTGGTAGAGGCTGTCTTGGGTATGTCTTGTTCTTGGATCTTTAGTTGGAAATATCCTAATCGGAGATCAATCTTGGAGAATACTTTTGCTCCTTTCAACTGGTCGAACAGGTCATTGATGTTGGGCAATGGGTATTTGTTCTTGATTGTCACTTCGTTCAGTGAACGGTAGTCCACAACCAATCTCTTGCTAGAGTCTTTCTTCTCCACAAACAAAACAGGGGCTCCCTAGGATGATGAACTTTGTTGGATAAAACCTTTGTCCAACTGTTCCTTGAGCTGCTTCTTTAACTCTTTTAGTTCCTCTATATCCATCTTGTATGGCCTCTTAGCTATGGGTCCTGTTCCAGGCAGAACGTCAATAATAAACTCGACATCTATATCTGGTGGCATTCCGGGTAGCTCTTCCGGAAACACATCAGGATACTCCTTCACAATTGGCACTTCATCCATGCTAACCCCCTTAAGAGAATTAACCTTACACCCTTTAAGCTCGAAGGTTGATTTGAAACGAATGCGTTTCTTTTCAGGGGTTGTGAGAGTGATGGTTCTTTTTGCTATATCTATGACACCCTCAAAAGCTGTCATCCAATCCATGCCTAAGATGACATCCAGGCCTTGAGACTCCAGAACTATGAGATGAGCGGGAAATTGGTACTTGCCGATTCCTAGGGTCAGATCTCGACACCCAAAGGCTGCTACTAACTCTCCTCCCGGAGAACTTACTTTAATTGGTCTGTCTATGGTTCTCGTTGGTATTTTATTTTTATCCACAAATGCCCTCGAGATGAATGAATGAGATGCACCAGTATCAAAAAGAACAAGTGCTGAAAAGTCATTGAGCTGAAACATACCATAGACAGCATCAGGTTCATCATAAATCTTCTCCACATTGGCATGATTAACACATCCTTCCTCTGGGGGCAATCATTTGCATAATGCCCAGTCTTGTGGCACTTAAAGCATTCCACCTGACTAATATCCCTCTTCTCGGGGACATTGTTGTTTCTGCCATTGTTGTTGCCATTGTTATGGCCATTTGTCCTGGTGGAGTTATGATTGTGGTGACTCCTATGGCCATTATGGTGGTGGCCATTTCCCTTGTGATGCTGGTGCCCATTTCCACCATTATTGTTGTGGTGGTTTCCTCCACTCTTGTGGAATCCAGAACTCCCACTGCCACTATGGAAGCTTCTCTTATGCACAGGCTCTTGGTACTTGCTAACATGATGCTTTCTCTTGCTATTTTCAGACTGCTTCATCTTGCTCTCAAGAGTTATAGCTTGATCCAGCAGAGACTGAAAGGTAGGAGTGTAAGCAACAGACAGAGGGATTGATAATTCGTCGTTGAGGCCCTCTAGGAACTTCTCCTTCCTTTTTGCATCAGTGTCAATGTCGTCTGGTGCATAGCGGGACAGATTGGTGCACTCATCGATGTACTCAGACATGCTGCGGTACTTCTGTCTAAGGTCACGGAACTCTTTCTTCTTCAGGCCCATCACACCAGAGGAAATGTGTGCAGCCCGGAATCCTTCCTGGAATGAATTCCAAGTTACTCCTTTAATGGGGTGAGTGATCTGGTAAGTGTCCCACCAGCTTGCTGCTGGTCCTTCCAACAGATGAGCTACAAACCTGACCTTTTCAGCATCAGTACAACCAGTTGTCACCAAGTCCTTGTTAACAGAATGGAGCCAATCCATGGCCTCCAGTGGTTCAGCAGCACGTGAGAACTTGGCAGGGCGAAGCCTTAAGAATCTTGCAAGCATGTCGACCTGAGGGGGTGGTGGTGGCGGTGGAGGGTTGTTATTATTGTTGTTGTTGTTGTTCTGAAAGTTGGCAAGAAACTGAGTCATGACTTGCATGAGTTGAGCCTGGGCTTCCATCATCTGCTGCATGTGTTCCTCAGGAGCGTGACGAGGAGGCATCTGTTGGGTTCGAAATAGGTGAGGTTAGATTTAGAGATAGAGTGTAAGGAAATAAAGTTCCTACCCACATGCATATAAACAATCCTTAAAAGATCACATACATAAGCACACACAAGCATAAGGGACGACTTTAAACCAAGCATGCAATAAGCAACTCACAAATAGTTTGAAGGTACGCAAACATTTTAAGTCTAATGGGATACAATGTCTAATGCCATACCACGAGCGGTCACGGGCATAAACGTAAACTCAAGGATAAAGTGGGGTAGTCTCTCTAACTACTCTACTCTTCCATGACGACTACCTCCTCCTCAACATCGGAGCCATTCTCCTTGAGTAGCCTCTTGTAGTCATGCAGGTCTTCAGTTAGGGTGTCAATCTTCTGTTGAAGCTCCCTCTTGTCGACGTGTAGCTTCTTGATCAGATCATGGTCTGCTTCAAGCTCGAAGTCGTTGCACTCTAACTTCTGCTTTAGCTCTCTAACTTCTTTGTTCTTGGCTTGGATCCTCTTCTCTTGGCTCTTCTGCTGCTTCTCTCGAGTCTCGAACTTCGCCTCCATCTCCTTGATCCTCTGTTCCTGCTCCAGGTGTTGTTTGTCCTTCTCAGCAAGCTGGGCGCGTAGCTCGTCATTGTTAAACAACTCATTGTACCTCTCAACGTCGACGTCACTGATGAGGTACTCTAACTCGGTGAGGTGGATGCGCATGGGGTCTTGCTCGCTGTCAAATAGCCCGATGACCATGCCCTTCTCATCACGTCGGCCGTAGAGGTGGGAGTAGTGGTTCTGGAGCTCGGAGAAGTCACGTCCGCAGAGGCGTGCTATCAGTTCTTGCATGAGGAGATGGGCGCCCGCTTCTTTGTCGTTGTGGAAGGTCTTGAACTTGATTTTTTCAGTCTCCGGCTCTATCTCGCGCCCTGGCTGCCTGATGTGGATGACCCAGATGCCCTTCTTGTGAAACTTGGTCATCTTGCTCCCATTAATGAACGGGGTAGGTAGGGACAAGGCAGTGACGATGTCGATGAGGTGCTCTCTGAAGCTGAAGTCCTTGAAACTGTCGGGCTTGCTGATGCGGAAGGTTGACATCTTTACGTTGGAAGATGACAAGTTAGTAAATCAATAAAATTAAGAAAAATGTAACAAAAGTGCTAAACAAACGTAAAAGAGATTTCTAGCTTAGAGAGGTCAAAACTATTGCTAAGTGTTAGAAACAAAGAGAAAAAGAACAACTCCTAAATTTTCCTAAGGGTTTTCGTCCAATCCTAGGGTCACGAACCTAAGGGAAACACTTTGCTCTGATACCATCTGTAGCGTACCTGTGCTTTATTTGTGCTAGTCCCGGATCAACTGCTAGCACACACAGTACAAGATGAATATCAAGAATACAAATGTCTTTATTACATCACTTGATCCACAAATAAAACAGTTCTTTTACAACTCAAGTGGCACAATGCCACAACTTATTACAACTTGAGAGAAATGACTAAGTAAATGAACTACAAGTCTTCTTTCTTCATAGCTCCACAGGCAGATGTGTTGGACGAAGACTCGTGACCAAGGCGTAGCAATCTTCAATCTTCATAGTAGTAACCTGCAACATGATATGTTGCAGCCACAGAGGGTCAATACTTTGAATGTATTGGCAAGATGTCACTTTGGTGGACTCAATGGCACCCACACTTATATGCTATTTGGACAGGTGGAGTTTGACTTTGCAAAAGCAAGCTTCAATCCTATCTTATGTAAAACTCAAGTTTTCCTTAGCAAAATTTTTGTTTAAGAGGAACTCTTTTCTACGCAAGTTTTCCCATCAAGTTTTAACTTAAGAAATTGGGATGAGGAGATTCTCGAACAGCTTCAACATCATGTCACTCAGAATTGTCCATAACCGGGGACACGGCTAAGTACTTAGTTCTAACACTTTGCATAGGTGGTGCACTTTCCCCACAAGACTTAGTCCATGAAGCTCATTTTGCATCAAATGGGCAGGTGGAGACCAAGACGAGATCTTTCAGAAGCAATCCCTCAGACCAACCCGGACGTGCTCCCTCCTATCATCTCCTACCAACCTTTGTCCGTCTGGTTGAGTTCTTGCAGCTTAGTTGATCAAGACAGAGCCCATTTGACTTGTGGTTGCACTGGAAGCTTCATGACTTGAGTGTCTCCAATCTCTTTGCTCATGGGTGGCCATCCACAAGTGAGATACACACGACCGGCATAGATATGGCTCCGGTGAACCACTCAACATAAATCCAAAACAACCACTTCCACCCAGGTGATTCATTAACTTAGTTATTTTCTTATTTTTTTCCAAAAAAAAACTTGGTTTTCAACACTTAGCCAAAACATGTGATAACCCTTCCCACAACAAGTGTAAAGCAAAACCTATAGCAGCAGCAGTTCTACTAGGAGATGCAAGGGCTAGACAAGCTAGGTAAAAGGCTTAGCATAAAATCTTGCAAATTAAAACATAAACTCATGAAATTACCTACACACGCATCTTCTACTAGAAAAGCTACAAGTGACAAAACTTTTCAGTAGGACAAGGAATATGGTGACACTTTCCTTGGTGAGGAGAGGAGTTGGTGCACTCATCACAAAGGCACTCGTTGCACTCAGCACAATCTACACATGAAATAATGCAACCATAAGCACATAGCATGCATTAACACTCAAGAAAGCGAAAATATGTATGCAATATGTGTCTTAAACACCACAAAGGCACTTCGTAGTTATCTGGTTGGTTGCTATATGCATGATGGCATGATCAAAATTTTAGAGTTATTTATAAAACTTAGAACAAAATTTTAACACTCATAGAGCTACACATACAAGTTAAATCTACAAATGCAAAGGAAGTAGTACTAAAAATATTCTACACATGCTACAGTACATAGGGACATCATATTGATCAAAAGCAAAAAGAATTACTGCAAAATAAAATTTACAATTAATTTTAATAGCCAAAATACATAAATAAAGCTTGCAGTAATTCAGTGTATAAAACATTTGCAAAGGTAATATTTTATGCCACAAATAGGATCTACTCATTTTTCTGAATCCATAGGCGCAAAGTTTGCTAAATTTGGACCAGTAGAACTAAAGATATGAATTTGTGAAGTTTAACAAGTTTTCTGAAATTTAAAAACGAAAAACAGATCGGGCTTAACCACGGGCTGCCACACGGCGGCTCCTGATTCGACGATACCGTTTCGGTCGGATAGCGGCTGTGGAACGTTGGATCTTATGAGATCTGAACGCTCCAGATCTGTCCATACCGGTTCGATTAGTGATTTAAAATGAGCAGCAGGATCTAGATCTGACGGCCTAAAAACGAACCCTAACCCTAAGGCACCGGAGACCGGCCGGAGACAGACCTTGCACGGCGGCGGTGCGTCGACATTGAACGGAACGGCCTATAGGGGGGGCTAGGGGGCACGTTGTGATTACCTGCGTGTTCCCGACGGCGAGGCGGAGTCGATGGCGAGGTGGTAGAGGATGAGGAGGTCGACGACAGTCGGAATCGCTTGCTGAAGTTTATCCCGCGGGCGGTAAGGTTCGGTAGTGGACGAAGGCGATGCTCTGGAGCGCAAAAGAACCTGAGACCTTGTCATGGAAGTGTGCCAGAGAGAGAGAAAGCTTCTAGCGAAAACGAGAGAGTGGGAGAGGCTCGGTGCTTACCGGCAACAGTGATGCACGGCGACGGTGTCTGCGAGATGGCCGGCGTGCTAGCGAGCAGCCTAGCGGGGAGGAAGATCTGAGAGGAGGTGGAGGTGGTCGAGGAGTGGGAGAGGCCTCTTATAGGCGGGGGCGCGTGTCGAATGGGGTAGGAGATCACCAGAATTAAGAGGAGGGGAAGGAGTTACTGCCGCGGGCTCGTCGCGCGTGATTTCTGTCTGGGGAAGACGACGATGACGTGGCCTTCCAGTGGGCCCCAACTGTCATCGAGAAGGAGAAGGGGAAAGGGGTACCGATTCGGGCGTGATCCCGGGTGGGCCTTCGGCCGTTTTCCTGCCCGGGCCGAAAGGCAACCCCCCCGGTCTTTTACTCTTTTTCCTTTTCTTTTCTCTTTTTCATTTCTGTTTTTCTTTTGTAAGTTTTGCAAAAAGCTCCAAATGGATTCAAACCAATTTTGAACTCTGTAAAATAAATTTCCCCCTGTTGTTTGAAACTTACAGGGAAGGATTTTGATTCAAAGAAAAGTCAAAACCCTTGGAAAATATGTGCATAACATGATGCAATGGGTGCATGTGCATGAAATGATGATATGATTTCATGTGTGCAAAATTTTAAATCCTTTCAAAAAAATGGGATGTTACAAGAAAACCGCCTATTCGGAATCCCACCTTTTTAATAAAGCATACATCTTTCATCCGCAATTTCTTGATTGCAGTATTAGTTCTTACTTGTTCTCGATTTCAGGTAGGAATTAAGACCCTCGCTGGTCAGGCTGATCGTGCATCCGCAAGATCGGCAACTCCCGGAGATTGTCCTAGCAATTGCATAGGTGCCCGAGCTTCGCACGTGTTGTCGGATCATCAAGCACGAACTCCAGCCACCAAATCGACATATCAAGATCTCATCAAAAGATCGGACACCTTTGCCCTATCACTAGTGGGCAAGTTGAACTAAGTAATAGAGAATTAAAATTGATATTGGAAAAGACAGTCAATAGATCTATGTCAGATTGGCCAACTAAAATTAATTATGCTTTGTGGGCTTATAGAACTACTTTTAAAAACCCCATGGGAATGTCTCCATATAAAATGGTCTATGGTAAAGCTTGTCATCTTCCAGTAGAATTAGAACATAAAGCTAGGTGGGCTGTTAAGAAACTTAACTTTGAACTTAAGACTGGAGGAGAAAAGAGAATCTTAGACTTGCATCTGTTACATGAGTGGAGAAATGAAGCTTATGAAAGTGCTAGGCTATTTAATGAAAAAGTAAATATTTGGCATGCTAAGAAAATTAAAAGAAGGGGGTTTAAAGTAGGGGATCAAGTATTATTGTTCAACTCTCGTTTCAAGTTTTCTGTAGGGAAGTTGATGTCAAAATGGCAAGATCCATTGGTGATACAGGAAGTGTACCATTCCGAAGCCATAAGATTACATGGTGATGTGAGAGGTAAACCTCATGTAGTTAATGGACAACGTCTTAAGCATTATCTTGCAGGAGAAGACTTCATTAAAAAGGTTGAAGTGGTGTATGTGCAAACCCCAGAAAAGTTTATCTCTTCGAAATCCAGTTTGCCAGAACTCTAAAATCAATAAAAGGTAACTTTCAGGTATGTAACCATCTCGGAATCTCGTGAAACTTCGGGAAACTAATTATTTTTGCATAACTAATAGTTCAGGAAGAAGAAACGGCAGAGAGGAGACCCGAAGGTCAAACAAGTATAGGTGGCGCAGTCTCCTTGGCTGACCGCGCCACCCATACTCGTTTGCCCCTCCGGACTCTGTTTCGTCTCCGTTTCGTCTTCAACTCTTCCTTTTCACCTAAAACTGTCAATATATACCCCTCTTTGTTGATCTAATCCTGCATCGAGTCTTTTTTAGGCAAATATTATTTTCCATTTTTTTGTCTTGCGGATTTTGATATGTCTTCACAATGGAGCACTCCTTGGGGTGGGTTCCCATGTGCGAGGACCCTAGTTTCATATTAGGACACTTCTCGCAGTCCAAACACACCACAAGAAGAGGAAGTCAAGCAACATGAATATTGGAAGGGAAAGTTTGAAGGAGCAAGAGAGATAAGGGCCCTAGAAATATCCGAATTTTGGAGGCCAAACCTCTAGGATATTGAAGCACGAGTGGAACTCTTGGGTCGACGCCTTGACACTGAGCAAACATGGTCATGTGGTACTTTAATTTATGAAAAATTATTGCATGAATATAGGAAGGCCGTCAGGATTCAGAACATATAGAACGTACCTGTATGCATGGAAAACTGTATGGAAATTATTGTTTCCCAGGAGAAAGAGATCAAGCTTTTTAAGGTGGACTTGGCGAAGCAATATAAGCTCAACACCGAACTTTCAGATGCACTCAAGGCAATAAGAGAGAACACTCAGAGAGAGATCGAGAAGGCTTGGAGCTGAAAAGGAACCTGCGACAACAACTTGAGCTTGGGGGAGCTTACCTAGTATTATGCTTTTTAGTTATTATCATGCATCTAGTTTAATTTAGTAGTTTGGGAGTGCTTTCATATTATCATGCCTAGTTTGTGTAAGCTCTTAGAGAATTATCATGTATCCTTGGTTTGAGTGGTTTTTAATGAGAATATAAGTATGGTGTCATCCATGGTTTCCATTGTACGGAGATTTAGGGATAACACTCATGCAATTGGTCACACCATAGTAAGAAGTTTCAGTCACACTTTGTCTTGGGTTAAACTAACTTGAGTATGTTGGACAAGCATAGAATCTATACAACTAAATAAATTATAGGAAAATCAAAATAAAATTAGATCATAAAGATCTAAATTGTGCTTCAAGTAGAAAGTTGAACTTTGTGGGTGTGATTGTTATTATATGATAAAGAACTAGGAAGGGATGCTAACAAGGGGGCATGAGATACTCCCGTTATGATTAGGAACCAAAGGATTAATCTATGCATTTATGAGTCATTTGATACATATGCTCTCAAGGAAAAACTGATTGAAAGGTGGGCACCTGATGGAATCGGCTAGCCATGGTATGAGAACTGAAAAAAGGTGGGGGAGCATGTGCCTTGATCAAATAACTCATGAATGAAAGGTTGGTGTTGGGGGATTCTAATAAACAACACTGTTGACTGGTACCATGTTTTGTGGTGAAAGTGTTTAGCTGCTCAACAAAAATAAAATGAGCCCGTGGTTGAACTTCATGCCTATCTTGTTCCTGATATTTCCTTCTTTTAGTTAGTTATACTATGATAATTATCTCCTTTGCAAAGCAACAAGTTGTGAGTTTGAAAAAAACGAAAAGATACCAAAGTGGTACAGCTGAAAGTTGTGGCATAAAAACAAAGTATGATTCAATTGTCCAACATACAATGGTTATTTTGATTCATATGGTAAAGGCTGATTGCTAGAGCTTCTTGTTATGTTGTCATCGATTGTTTGGATGTTGTTTATGAATCTTGTCACATGATAGAAACATGCATAAGTTGATTATGCTATGCCCGTATTTTCTTTTATCAACCATAAGCTCATTGATGCACGATATTGTCTATTCGCTTATTTGCTCAGGGACGAGCAACAGTTTAAGCTTGGGGGAGTTGATACGTGCAATTCGCATCATATAGTACTAGTTTATAATGTTATTTGCATATATCATCCATTGTTCATTCATTGTTAAAGTTCCCCCTTGGTATTTAATTTCCAGGAGACAGAAAATCTCTTGTTTTTGTATTTTGATATTTCAGGGACCTTCTGGACCTCAATTTGATCCAGGCTTTTTACTGCATCAATATTTTTACACGAGAAGCACTTGGAGAGGTTGTAGAACACGAGAGGAGCCACGAGGCTCAAATGAGCTTAGGTGGCGTGGCCCACTAGGCAGACCATGCCACCGAGGCCCGTTTGGCCCTCGGTGGTCGCCTCATCTCCGTCTTCTTATGGATGCCTTCATTTCGTGAAAAAAGGGACGCCCTAATTTTCCTTTAATTTTCTAAGCCGGCAGCGGAGGCGAAACCCTTCTGCCACATCTGGAAGGGCTGATCTGCTGCAGCCGCCAGAGGGAAATCGCCGCCATCGACGCCATCGACTCCTCCTTGGCATACGAGGGAGCCTCTCCATCACATCTAAAACACCATCATCATCATCCCCAATATCAGCACCATCTCCACCTTGAGATTTGATGTCATCCCCCTCAAAGTTTGTGGTAGATCGAACCCTGGATACTGTTTAAGTGTTGTGTGCATGTTTGTGCTTGGCAACTTATCATTATTTTGTGGTGAAGTTGTACTTTCAAATTGTGTTGTACCACATATGCCACTGATCATGATGATGTTTAACACTTGTGGGTAGTTCCCGTTGTTCCTAGGGGCATAGGATGAATTGGCTATGATTTCTATATAGTATGCATGGAGTATTTGGTTAAGTTTTGATCTTTTATGTGATTCTATGATGGTAATGTGCAAACGTCGACTGCATATTAATTCGCCTATATGGTCTCATAGGATTGCACCTTAGAGTAATTAGGAGGATGAGAAACGAGGGAGAAACATAAACCTATTTCTTAGAATCTGCATTATTTTTAGGGGGGGGGGGTAGATTGGGGACCTTAGAGCTTTATGCAATGGTTAGACAGTTAGTTTCTTAATATTCCCTAAGGTTCATGAAAGTGAATTTAGTAACAATCATTAGGGGTTTGTAGCATAGTGTTATATGACTACACCTATTTTTGGCTCCGTTTGATGAGAATAAAACTTGACAAGATACTCATTCATATTTTCTTAGGAATCTGTATGCCGAATAAATCCATGCCGCCCCAGGGAACATTTTTCACTTATTGATTACACTTGATCTTGTCCTCTTGCTGCATAGAGGATTAGGGTTTCTCTGAAAAAGAGCATTTACTTTACCGCAATTACATTTTCAGTACTTATTCCTTTGCACGCTTATACATAAAACCCCGAAACACCTTTTATTTCCTATTAAACTTGCAACCAATACCTTCAGCTCCTTGTGGGTTCGACAACCCTTTTTTTATATTGAAAGGTATTACAATTGATCTACTCCACTTGGGAGTCATCACTACGCAACCCTGAATTGCCCAAGATCTATCTAGGAGTAATGTTGTAACGATTACGGTAGATTGGTAACGTACCCTTGCACAGGTGTTGATGATGAAGCCGACGTAGCCGACCTCAAGGTCGTGTATATCTTGATGCTACGACAACGGTGCGACAATACCGGCGCAACAACCCAGTGCCACAAGTGTAGCACCTCCGAGTACTCGTACACATACGGTGAACGATGACTTCTTCCGGTCTCTCCGATCTAGCCGAGATTGCAGAAGTAGATCGGTTTTGGATCCGATCCAGAATTCCTTCAGTACGATGACATGCAGCGGTGGAGATTGACCTTGCTCCTACACATCCCTTCGGGGAGCCACATGAGAGGGTGAGAGGAAGATGGGAGGCGCATGAGGGGGAGAGGAGAGGAGAGCTCTTCCAATAAACTCCCTCAATCCACGTGTGTCTAACTCTCCTCCCAGGGGTACTTTTAAATAGGGGGAAGGGAGGCACCCTTACCCCTCCACCAATCAAGGTGGGACTAAAGGAAGGGGCATGGTGCACCATGGCCAAGGGCTGCCTTGGCCGGACACCCCTGATGAGGACATCCCATCTATATATACACCCACTGCACCTACAACGAACCAAATACAAGGATCTATCACTAGAGCTCGTGCCAAGCAACTTAACTATCAGGTACTTTTATTTCTTGGAACTCTCTCTTACATACACGAGAATATAATGCTGCCTAAATTAGATGTGTTTGTTACTCTTAGGAATGATGGACCAAGCATGGTTGAGAGGGACAAGCATTGGAGCATGAACATGCATGGAGATGGCAGCGAGCATGAGAGGATTGAGGATGACGCCCTGAGCGAGGATTTCAGAACTTTGAAGCCACCATAATTAGGAATGAAGACCTAGACGAAATATACAAGAAGATACTTCATAAATTCGTCCATAGCTTTATATGGTGCCGTGTCACCTTTAATTTTGGACCAGGCCCATGTAATTTTTGCCGCAATTAAGTTAGCCACTTTTAGGTGTCCGAATTTGAGGAGAAAAGGCCTTTTAAGGTTTGGTTCGACCACCATACCCATAGCTGGCCGTGCCCCTAACTCTTCCTCCTCAAATACCCTCCATAGCCGTCACTTTAGACTTGGATTTTGTTTAGATTAAAAGTAAGCCATTGTTGCAACTACGAGCTCGACTTTTGAGGCCAACGCCCAGAAGAAGACCGCCTATTCGGAATCCCACCTCTTGAATAAATCTTACATCTTTCATCTGCAATATATTGATGGCAATATTAGTTCTTACTTGTTCTCGATTTTAGGTAGGAATTAAGACCCTCGTTGGTCAGGCTGATTGTGCATCCCCAAGATCGATAACTCCCGGAGATTATCCTACCGATTGCATTGGCACACGAGCTCTGCATGTGTAGTCGGATCGTCAAGCACGAACTCCACCAATAAATCGAATTATCCTCATCTCATTGAAAGATCGGACACCTTTGCCCTATCAAGTGGTATCAGATTTCATGTTGCTCGGTGAGATGTACTCTTTTTGTACTCTAGATTCCATCTATGTTCATACCTATAAAGCACAAAAAAGCCAAAAATACTGTTAGGGTTTAGATCACCTCGTCCCATAAACCACCCGGGCCTTTGCATTGCCTTTTCAGTTTGCATTGTTGAATTTGTGTCTACATCTGCATGTCGAGTTGTGATGAGGACATCCCTACGGTTGATACAACCGTTGCACCTACAGCCACACTTCCTCATGTTCCACAATTCCAAGGACCTCTCACAAGAGCTCGTGCACGCTAATGCAATCGGTAGGACAATCTAATATTCCTAATATTCATGAGAATATGATGCTGCCTAAATCAGATGTGTTTATGTTACTTAGGAATGATGGGCCTAGCATGGATGAGAGGGACAAGCATTGGAGCATGATCATGCATGGAGATGATGGCAGCAATCGTGTGAGGATTCAGGATGACGCTGCAAGTGAAGATTTCCAAACTTTGAAGCCACCATAATGATGCAAGGATGCTTGGACGAAATTCACAAGTTACCAAATCATAAAATTCGTCCAAGGCTTTATATGGTGCTGCATCACCTTATTTTATGGGTTAAACCCATGTATTTTCATCCTAGGTATTTTAGGGATTTTCTGGAGGCTGTTTGAGTGGAAAAGGGCCCATCTAGGGCTATTTTTGGATGGCCCATTAGGGTTGTACGAAAATCCCTGCCCTTTCCCTCATATATACCTCCTCCTAGCGGGGGGTGCTATATCCCGCTCCTTGCGGGAGCGAATCGCTCCCGCCTGGGAGCATTTCTTTAATGGGCCACTTACGCGGGCCCAATACAGGTATACTCTCTCTTTTTCCTTTTTTTGTTTTCAGTTATTTATTAAGTTTGCATATTTTCCAGATTCGAAACATTTTTTTAAAAAATAGAACAATTTCGAATTTGAACAGTTTTTAAAAAAGAATAATTTCAAAATTGGAACAAATTTCGAAAGTTGGAATTTTTTTCAAAAATAAAACAAATTTCGAATTGGAACAAAATTCGGAATTGGAACAAATTTCGAAATTGGAACAAATTTCGAAAATGAACAAATTTCAAAATTGGAACAAATTTCGAAATTGGAACAAATTTAAAAAATAGAACAACTTTCGAATTGGAGCAAATTTCGTAATTGGAACACATTTTAAAATTGGAACAAAATTCAAAAATGGAACAAATTATGAATTGGAACAAATTTCAAATTCGAATAATTTCGAATTAAACAATTTCGGAATTGGAACAAATTTCGGAATTGGAACAAATTTCGAAATTGGAACAAATTTCGAAATTGGAACAAATTTAAAAAATAGAACAACTTTCGAATTGGAACAAATTTCGAAATTGGAACACATTTTAAAATTGGAACAAAATTCAAAAATGGAACAAATTATGAATTGGAACAAATTTCAAATTTGAATAATTTCGAATTAAACAATTTCCCAATTGGAACAAATTTCTAAAATGAACAAATTTCAAAATTGGAACAAATTTCGAAATTGGAACAAAATTAAAAAATAGAACAACTTTCGAATTGGAACAAATTTCGAAATTGGAACACATTTTGAAATTGGAACAAAATTCGAAAATGGAACAAATTATGAATTGGAACAAATTTCAAATTTGAATAATTTCGAATTAAACAATTTCCAAAATTAAACAAAATTTCGAAACTGATTTTTGTTTACTTTGAACAAATTTCAAAACTAAAAAAATCAAAAACAGATAAAGTTGAAATTTAAAATTGTTTAGATTTAGAAAAAAGAAAAAAAGAAACATTGAGGAAAATAGAAAAAGAAAAGAAAAAACAAAAAGAACCTTACCTGGACCGGCCCATCGGGCGGAGCGCTGCGTGCGGGACAGAGATCGCTCCCGCAGCGAGCGGGAGTTAGGATTTCCGCTCCTAGCCGTCATTAGAACTCGGATTTTGTTTAGTTAAAGACTTAGCCACTAGCTACTCTTCGCCATAGGCACAAGTGTCAAACCAACCTTTTGTACTACGCACAGACAGAATCCCACCTCTTCAATAAAGCCTTCATCTATATTCGCAATATCTTGATTGCATCTATAATTCTTGCTGGTTCTTCGATTGCTTGCAGGGATTGATCCTCGTGATCAGGTTGATCTAGCTCCGGCGTGATCAATAGCCTCGGAAGTTGGTGTATCGATTGCTAAGGCGCAACGTCTCGCACGTTTGTAGTCGGATCGTCAACGTCGACCTCCACCATAATCGATAGTTATCCGATCAAGTTGCTGGTCTTAGTGTCTAGTTCCATTAGAGTTTCGAGTTCGAATCACCTTAGTCACACCGCCACAGCACGCTTGCACCACCGCTCCACCACATACTTCCGCCACCGCGACATATACTTCCGCCACCGCCATCCCTGCCGCGACACAAGTTGTGGTTGTTTCTCTTCCCTTCAGTTTTTGTCCGTGCTGTTGCCAGAGTCCGTTAGTTAAGTTTCGGTCGCCAGTCAAGATGAAGAAGAGCAAAAAAAAGTCTAGAACCCCTTCCATAAATTTTTTATGGCTACATTAGTTTTCGACCTTGGGGATCCCTTTTTTCCACTCGCCGTTTTAGAGACATTTTTTCGGCGCCTGCGTGCTTTTCTGGAGAACTTTCTAGAAAAAAATTCGAGGCTATACTGTTTTTAGACCTCGGGAACCCTTTTGAGACACTCGCCATCATAGTGATTTTAGGCATCTCGGTTCGCTGTTTTTCGCCACCTCATCGCTGCTCATTGCTTGTTGTGTAGCACTGTGACCTCCTTTGTGTTCTAGGCTCGTGTCTCTAGCACGGTCTAGCCTAGGACCAGCATAGTACTGTTGTTGAGCATTCTTTCAACATTGCATCATAGTTTTGACATTTGCTGTTTTGCTACTATATAAGCCTTTCTACAACTTGACGGATTACACGTGATTCCACCATATTCCATAGTTCGTAGGTATATACATTTGTGCTTGCTTGTACGCTAATCAGGATAGGAACCACGAAGGATGATTTTGATCCGGAGAAGAAGATGAATGCAGAGTTCCATGCCCACTTCACCCAGCTGTTAGTGGGGCATGCACACGACGTGGATACATGCTTGGGTGATGTTGATTCCAAGCTCTCTGATGCAATGGAGAAGATTGATGGCCTCGAGGAAGCTTTCGACGCCAAGGTCAACGCCAAGTTCCAAGAAGTTCTGGCCCGGTTACCACCACAGCCATAGCCGGGCGCCCACGTGCCACGCGCACGCCGCGTTCCTCTCGCACCGCCACCTGCGGGTACCGTTATAGTTGCGGTGGCTGCAACGGTGGCGGCCACCCAGGATGGGTATGCTGCTGACGAAGGGGAGAATGAGTTTGAAGATGAAAACGAGCTAAAGGAGGGTTAAGTCCAACAGCCTGCACCTGGACATCCACGGAAATACAATCGCAATGCTCGCCCACCTCCACGCCCGGTATGTGATGATGAACTTGTTGCAAAAATGAAATTAAATATTCCGCCATTTGATGGTAGATACAATCCTGATGCATACCTCACTTGGGAATTGGAAGTAGAGCAACGTTTTGCATGTTTAGGATATCCTGAGCAGTTGCGTGTTAGTGCTGCTAGTTGTGAGTTTACAGATTTTGCTTCTATTTGGTGGTCTGAACATTGTAGAGTCAATCATGCTAATATTCCTGCTACTTGGATTAGTTTAAAACATGCCATGCATACTCTTTTTATACCACCATATTATCAATGTGATTTGCCTAAAAAAATTGTCTCATTTAGAACAAGGCAAAAATTATGTCCAAGACTATTACCAAGAGTTACAAAAGGGCATGATTTGTTGTGGTATTGTAGAGGATAATGAAGCAATGCTTGCACGTTTCTTCGGTGGTTTGAATAAAGAGATTCAACATATTTTAGACTATAAGGAGTACAACACTATTACTCATTTATTTCATCTTGCTTGCAAAGCTGAACTTGAAGTGTAGGATCGTCAACCATCATGGAGAAGAGCTAATAATTTTGCAAGTCATACTTTCTCATGGTCTGCGCGACAATCAGCTCCACCTTCTCGTGGGGATGCACCAGCACCTCCCACCTCCAAGTACACCATGCCCGAGTCAAGACTCGCCACATTCAATGTCACAAATGCTTTGGGTTTGGTCACATAGAAAAAGAATGTAGGACCAAACATGTGATGGTGGTGCTTGAAGATGGCGAATATGATTCTACTAATTTTGATGATGATACATTGGCCCTTATTGCTGCACGTGATGGCACCAATTCTGATTCTGACAAGGAGATGGAGGTAATGGGAGCTGAAACTGCTGATCAATACAAGATTTTAGTTGCACAACGCATCTTGAGTGTGCAACTGAGGAAAGCTAAGCATGATCAACGCCACAATTTGTTTCAAACAAGAGGAGTTGTTAAGGATAGAGCTATCCGGATCATCATTGATGGAGGGAGTTGTAACAATCTGGCTAGCATTGATATGGTGGAGAAGCTTGCTCTACCCACACGACAACGACCTAATCCATATTACATTCAATGGTTTGAGAGCTCTCGTAAGCTCAAGGTAACAAGAACTACACGCGTGCATTTTACTACTGGTACCTATTCAGATTTTGTTGATTGTGATGTTGTACCTATGCAAGCTTGGTCTTTGTTACTTGGTAGACCATGGCAATTTGATAGAGAATCTGTGCATAATGGTAAAACTAATCAGTATTCTCTTATACATGATGGAATGAAAATTGGACTTAAACCCATGACTCTAGAACAAATTTTGAAAGATGATCTAGCTAGAGCTAGTAGATTAAAAAACGAGGATAAACATAAGAGTGAGACTCAGATTATTGCTGCAGATTTTGTACCACCTAAGCATACTTCTAAATCTGATTGTAACCATGCTACTGAAATTCGTTTGAAAAATCCTTGTTTACTTGCTAGCAAATCTGATATTGCTGAAATTGATGTTAACATTACTCCATGCTATGCCATTGTTTGTAAAGAAGTTTTGTTTTCATTTGAGGCTATGCCTCCTTCTTTCCCACCTACGGTTGCTAACCTTTTGTAGGAATACATGGACGTTTTACCACAAGATGTTCCACCTGGCCTACCACCTATTCATGGGATAGAACCCCAAATTGATTTGATTCCAGGAGCTTCGCTGCCCAACCGTGCGCCATACCACACTAATCCCGAAGAAACAAAAGAGATCCAACGACAAATTCAAAGTTTATTGGACAAAGGTTATATTCGTGAGTCTCTTAGTCCATGTGTTGTTCCTACTATTTGGTACCTAAGAAATATGGTTCTTACGCATGTGTATTGATTGTAGAGCTATTAATAATATTACCATTCGATGTCGTCACCCTATACCCCGTTTGGATGACATGCTTGATGAGTTGAATGGTTCTATTATGTTCTCTAAAGTTGATTTACGTAGTGGTTACCACCAGATTTGTATGCAATTAGGAGATGAATGGAAAACAACTTTTAAAACTAAGTTCAGTTTATATGAGTGGTTAGTGAGGCCGTTTAGATTAACTAATGCACCTAGTACCTTTATGAGACTCATGAATGAAGTTTTACGTGCTTTTATTGGTCGGTTTGTGGTGGTATATTTTGATGACATTCTCATATATGGCAAATCTTTAGAGGACCATTTGGATCATTTATGTGTTGTTTTCAATACTTTACGTGATGCACGTTTGTATGGTAATCTTGAGAAGTGCACATTTTGCACAAATAGAGTTGCTTTTCCTAGATATGTTGTTACAGAACAGGGAATTGAAGTTGATCCAGCCAAGATTGAAGCAATTGAGAATTGGCCGCAGCCCAAGATGGTCACACAAGTGAGGAGTTTTCTTGGCCTCGCTGGGTTTTATAGGCGCTTTGTCAATGATTTTGGCTCTATTGCTGCACCATTGAATGAGCTCACAAATAAGGATGTGCCCTTTGTTTGGGGCGATGCACAACAAGAAGCCTTCATCATACTAAAAGATAAGTTAACACATGCTCTATTACTCCAACTTCCTGATTTTAATAAGACGTTGGAACTTGAATGTGATGCTAGTGGAATTGGTCTGGGAGTGTGTTATTACAAGAGGTCAAACCTATAGCATATTTTAGTAAAAAATGAGTGGGCCTAGTCTGAACTATTCTACTTATGATAAAGAATTATATGCGCTGGTTGGACATTAGAAACTTGGCAATATTTATTATGGCCTAAAGAATTTGTTATACATTCGGATCATGAATCTTTGAAGCATATTCATAGTCGTGCAAAGCTAAATCGTCGCCATGCAAAGTGGGTTGAATTTATTGAATCTTTTCCTTATGTTATCAAACAAAAAAAGTGTAAAGATAATGTTATTATTGATGCTTTGTTGCGCCGTTATACTATGCTATCTCAGCTTGACTTCAAAAAAATTGGTTTGGAAACTATAAAGGAACAATACTTGCATGATGCTAAATTTAAAGATGTGTTGCAGTATTGTAGAGATGGTAGAACATGGAACAAATTCGGCCTCAATGATGGATTTGTGCTCCGTGCTAACAAACTATGCATTCCAGATGGTTCCGTTCGTCTTTTGTTGTTGCAGGGGGCACATGGAGGAGAATTGATGGGACCCTTCGGTGTCAAGAAGGCAAAGGATGTACTTGCTTCACACTTCTTTTGGCCACGTGATGGTGCGGTGTTAAGGCACCAAGTTGGGAACCCCAAGAGGAAGGTATGAGGAGCACAGCAGCAAGTTTCCCTCAGTTGTGAAACCAAGGTTATCGAACCAGTAGGAGAAAGCCAAACTTCAGAAGGTGATGCTTGCTAGCTTCGCGACACTCCGAACAATGGCGCCAGAAAATGTTGGTGCGTAGTTGACATAGGAGCTTCTTCACCTAGCAGCAACGTGGAACCTGCACACAACATAACCAAGAACTTTGCTCCCAACTTACGATGAGGTTGTCAATCTCACCGGTCTGCTGTAAACAAAGGATTGAGCGTATCGAGTGGTAAAAGGTAATAGTAATGCAAGAATGTAAACAGAGCGAGTAAAAGTAAACGGTAATAGCAATGTAAAGGAAATTTGACTGGGGTCCACAGTTCACTAGTGGTGTCTCTCCATAAGATAAATAACAACAAGCTGGGTAAACAAATTACAGTTGGGCAATTGATAGATTAAAGATAACGTACATATGTCATGAGGATGACTATGAGATTCACTCTGGGCATTACGACAAAATACATAGACCGCCATCCGACTGCATCTATGAGTAAAAATCCACTCACGGGGAGTCATCGCGAACAACAGATAATTGCATTAAGCAAAGTGCGTAATGTAAACAAAGCAAATGTCCTAGGACACAAGAATGTTGTTTTCTCCCTAGTGGCAACAACACATCTACAACCTTAGAGGTTTCTGTCACTCCCCCAAATTACTAGAGGCATGAACCCAACTATCGAGCATAAATACTCCCTCTTGGAGTCACTAGCATCTACTCGGCCAAGATAGCTACTAGCAACGGAAAGCATGAAAGATCATAAACAACATAGAGATAACATAAAGATATATAATTCAGCACATCAACTTAACATAGTACCAATACTCATTGGATCCCAATAAACACAACATGTAGAATTACATAAAGATGATCCTGATCATGTAGGGCAGCTCACAAGATCTAAACATGAAGCAGATGGAGGAGGAGACGACCATCTAGCTATTGTTATGGACCCGTAGTCCAAGATAGACTACTCACACATCACTCCAGAGGCGACCATGGTGGTGGAGAAGGCCTCCGGCAAGGATTCCCCTCTCCGGTAGGGTGTCGGGAAGAGCTCCTGGATCCTCCCGATCTCGCGACGACGATGGCGGCGGCTTGCAGTATGTTTCATGGAAAAGAGATCTATCCCTCAGGTTTTTCCCGTCAAGGGGAACTTATAGGCGAAAGGGCAGCATCAGAGGGTGGGCCAGATGGCCTCACCCCCTGGTGGTGTGGGCTAGGGGTAGGCTGCGCCATCCTAGGGTGTGGCCGGCTCCTGGCCCCCCTCTGTCTCATCTTCGGTCTTCGTGAAGCTTTGGTAAAAATAGAAGGTTTGGCTTTTGTTTCATCCAATTCCGAGAATATTTCCTGTGTAGGTTTTCTGAAACACAAAAACAGCAGAAAACAGGGAACTAGCACTGTGGCATCTCGTTAATAGGTTAGTTTCAGAAAATGCATAAAAACGCCACGAAGTGTAACAAAACACAAAGCAAATGGTGTATAAACAAGCATGGAGCATCAAAAATTATATATACGTTTGAGACGTATCAAGCATCCCCAAGCTTAACTCCTGCTCATCCTCGAGTAGGTAAGTGATAACAAAAGAATAGTTTTTGAGGTGACATGCACCATCACAATCTTGATCAACTTTGTAAAGCATTGAGTGCTGGGATCAAATAACTTAAAACATGGGCATAAAAGATATAATCTTGACAATAAAACTTAGCAACCATGTTATAACATGAAAAGGAACACAAATGAAAGATCATGAATAATGAAACAATGAAAGTCAAATGTATGTTCAAAACATATGGAAAACCATATCAAGTGGTTTTCAGCTTGTCCTTCATGGAATAGCAAAACATAAATGCGTAGGACACCTTCAAGTTTAAGAGGGCGACTAGATACAAATAATTTAAGAACAAGCAAAACCATAATCATGAATCAATCAATGATAAACTTTGGGACTATGCACATTAAACTCAGAATGGCAACTATGCTCTCTTAGACGGTGCATAAAGGTAGAAGGTGGAGACTCAACATAAAAGTAAAAGAAAGGCCCTTCGCAGAGGGAAGCAGAGATTGCAAGTTTTATAAACCTTCAAAAATTATGGTACTTACTAGCTTTGAGCTCTCATTGCCCCCATCATAGGCATCTTGAATGGTTAAAGTTAATGCGAGTACAATTACGAAGCATATGCTTGACAAATCATAAGTTGAAAACCTCGTGTCCTGTGAAGTACGAATACCCAAACCTCATGCTACTCGACTTAGGTCCCAAGCAAACTCTTGTCATTGTAAGTATACACGTATCATCGAGAACCGCCAACAGGGTACCTCCTGCCCGATGACATGGAACAAGCCCACATCAAAATGACAAGACAAATAGAAAATGAACACCTCGGCATCTCTTTTTATTTACCATTGGTATAGCTTTTTATTGTGAGATGCATCGTCGAATGTCCACTATGGGTGACGAGGGTTAAGTCGACAAATGTCCTAGATGAAGGACTTAGGATCGGGGAGATAGGGCGTCGGATGAACTCGAAGGTAAAATCAGTCAAACAAGGTGTGTATCGAAAGTAAACATGGGTGTAAACCTGGCTTGCTTTCAATCTGTCCCTCACCGTCCTCTCCTGGCCCGTATATATAGGTGGCCAGGTCTCAAGGATCAGGAGGGATCCGATACAGATTACAATATCAACATATGACATGAACTCGTATTTCGACTAGCGTTACAACTGGGCCTAGCTTAACGGGCCTCAGGGGTACTCAACTGTCGGGCTCTATTATCTATACCCTTGTCAGTAGCCCCCGAGATTCTACCAGAATTGCAGATTCAGATTGAATCTCAGATCTTCAAATCTTCGACTTGATCAATACTTGACTTCTTCATATCTTCAAATCTTCGACTTGGTCTTTCAACTTATCTTTTTTATTATAATGTCTCGCAAGGGGTTTTGATGAACAAGCCTGACAACTCTGACGGATCAAGAGGCCAGTTAACTGCTGGAACAGATACTTGTCACCTACTTCAAATTCAATCCCCTTGGATTTGAATTCGGGAAACCGGTCAAACCCATTCTTTTGCCGCATTTAGGACTTACAAAGAATGAGTCCCAGTGGTTCTCAGGATACCCAGTGCGTCCACCAGGATTTTCTTCGCGTCGTAGACATGGATAAGTACTAGCAGAGCGCATCCATGTGCGTATACCGGGCCACACAGGACGGATCCTGGGGTCTTACCTTTGTGATATATTTCAACCACGGCATTCAAGTTTTGTCGCGATGACGCAACTCAAGAATCATATGTCGCAGCCTTGTTTGACTATTTCAATTCTAAAAATATTCGGGTTATTCAACCTTGATTGATATAAACTCCCTCTCGATGGTAGTAATGATGCTTTTGAAATCTTCTTTTGCCTTCTGTACTCCATTATTCATGAAAAAAACATCATCGGGTGCGCGCCCAGCGCTCCCGATGGGAGTAGCCCCCGAGGCTATAGTCGAAAAACTTATTTCGAGTATAGACTCAAGTACATTGTGCCTACTTTTACTCATCAGATCGTAGCTTTATTTTATAATATCATCGGGTGTGCGCTCAGTGCTCCCGATGCTAGTAGCCCCCGAGGCTATAGTCGAATACTTTCGGGTATAGACTCAAAGAATGAGTTTTTCTTCCTTGATTCATCTGTATCTTTCATGTCAGTTTTTCGTGGACTTCCTTGGTCATCATCAATACGTAGATCTGTCATACCATCCTTTTGCTGAATTTTCCCCTATTAGTGTCCACCTCTTATCATGTTATGATTTCCCTGATACTCGAATTCTTGTGACGTCATTATCAGAGTCATTCTTTAAATGACTTGACTGGGCGCTGACCGTTGCATGGGCAGCGTGGTAATTTTGCATTTTTCCTGTCCGTTAGTGGGCTGGCGTTTTCGCTCCTTACGCCACGTCTCAGCCCACGTTCCTTCATCAGGAAGCTATATAAGGGGGAGAGTGGGGATTTACTGTTTACCAGTTCCTAGCTTCTACCGCCGCCACCATTGCTGCAAACCTTGCGTGCTTCTGAGCTCCTGCACAGCCCCCGCGCGTGGCTCGTAGATGGGCTTCAAGACCCGTGCGCAAAAGAACAAGATGGGGAAAACCAACACCACCAATGCATTGACCAACTAGGTGCCTACTAAGTTCAAGCAGATGGATCTCACCAAGGCCCTGGCTGATGGTCTCATCGCCGACGGCGATCAGGTCATCTTCCCTTGCATGGAGCGCATCCCCAAGCCCCCAGCGGCTTCTGGGTGATATTTCTTGCTTTTCTTTTACACGGTCTCTCTTTTCCTGCCCACGAGTTCCTTCGTGGGCTTCTCTTTGTGTACGGTGTGCAGCTTCACCAGCTCACACCAAACTCAATTCTGCATATTGCATGTTTCATCACTCTTTGCGAGTCGTTCTTGGGGATCGAACCCCATTTTCTTCTCTAGAAGTATCTCTTTCGCCTCCGTCCCAGTGTTTCTTTATCAAGCCTGAACTGGGCGGGGCTGTTGTTTCTGTCTGCGCGGAGTCCTAGTACTTGGAATTTTCCATGGCTGCCTCAGTACAAGGCTGGAGGAAGAAGTGGTTTTACATAAAAGACCAAAAAGTCTCTTCCTCTGACCAGTACGGCATTGCCCCTTTTGATGCCGCTAAAAATCTGAAGAAATTGGCCTCGTGGGATTCGCCTCCCACTGAAGCTGAAATGGAGGACATCAAGCCATTGCTAGCTCGCATCCAGGCTTTGAAGAGTGATGACGGTGGTGCGCTGTCAGGGACTCAACTTATGGCGTTTTTTCTGCAACGTCGAGTTCAGCCTCTTCAGCATCGTATTTCTAAGCTTTGGTCATTCTCTGGTGTGATGCCCCAAAAACGGCACCTTGCGAATTATAGCAATCATGCCACAATTTGCACGATGTCGCTTTGGAAATGCCCACCAAGCGAAATGTGCACGTCGCAACATACACATTAGGCGGGTGGAATCAAGGTAGCAACAGTTACACAAGTTCACGATGGAACCCACAAAAGAATATATAAAACCACAAAGACTCCATGAGTCAAGAATCCAAATATACATACAAAGATCCAAATCATGCATAAAGCAAAATAGTATCCGAGTACGGACAAGAATACAAATGGGCCTAAGAGGCCTGAAGATAAACGATGGCGTCCATAACCCTGCCCAGGCCAAGACGGAAGGGTAACCTTGCTAACGTCGTCGCCTCCATGTACCTGTCTTCAAACCTGCTCCGGTGAGAAATCCAAGACGAGCAGCAATAAGTACGAAGTACTTAGCAAGACTTCAAGACGTATAAAGCGTAGTCAACAAGCCGCCTTTGTACGTGAGGTACGCAGACAAGCTCGAGAGACTCAAAAGGACGTCAGCTGTATGGTGGGGTTAAGCGGCAGCGAGCAAGCACTAAAGAACCTATAGAGACACTCTACAACTTCCGTCTAATCAGAATAAGATAAGAGAGCGCATAAAGTAAAGAACTAGAATACTACAGCAAACATAACCCAGCTGATGAATCACCTCATCGCACCACACGAAGAAGCAACATCAAAGCCACTCACACGGTAGGCAATTTTATAACAATTTAATATTGTAGTAGAACTATTTACTACGCCACTTTTTACCAACAATTAGGTGTAAGTTGTTCTATGGTCGAGTAGAACGGCTCCAAGTCGTCCATAACCGCGGACACGGCTTTTCGAAAAGATTTACCCTGCAGGGGTGCACCAATGTACCCATACACGCTCGATCAATCCAACCTAGACAAGGGCAGGATATCACAACGAGACCGTTGCTAGTTCTACGAGAGAGTTTAGGGGGGCCACCCAGCTAAGCTACCCGTAACGAAGTCGGCCGAGCTTCGGAGATGGACTCAGAAGTTTGCGCCAACGGCTAAGTCTGTCAGAGAGCTCATCGGAGAGACTCTTCCAGCTTCGCGTAAATGTCCCGCTAGCAAATAAACCCGTCAACCATTGGAGGCGACGCAACCACACCCATCAGAGGGGGGCTTAGAGACTCCGCCACCATCAAAGGTGACTCCACCCAAATCCAGATCCAAATGAAAAAATACGGTGTTGTGGCCCCCGATAAACTAACTCGAGAAAAAGTAGTAAGTGAAGGGAGATCCCACGGCATCTCCACAAGTGGTTAGTGCGCTCAGCTTAGAACAGTTCATGCGAACTTGGGGTCCTAGGGGACACAAGTGAGCCATCGTAAAACGGGCAAAAAGACTCACCGATGCCTCTGCTTAATCAAGTGTAGTTGTAACATAATTAAATCATGTTTATCTCCAACATCTAATATCCAACTTATCTCTAATTCATATCCATATCATATATCAAGTAGAGCATGTGATAAACTTCCCAACAACCCGATAAGATAAAACAACTGGAAACAACCTAAGCATGCCTACGACTCGCAAGGCCAACTCAAAAAACAAGCAAATGATAATAGGTGGGAGGTGGCAGATATATAGTTTTGCTTTGGGGAAAACAGGTGAATAGGATACGTGACTCGAACAAAGCATCGGAACACAAGGCTAGCATAAAGCATAAAGTAGAAAACAAATAGGTAATAAGTACCCCTATAGGTTGATAAGGGGCGGGAGAGCTTGCCTGGCAAGATTATCGAGAAACACCCGAAGAACTTGTCGTTGCTCACAACACCACGAAGTGTCCTATCCGTGAAGAAGCAAAACACTACAACAAACAACGGATGCACACTTACTACTACGACAAAAGAATCGGCATGATCATGTAAATCATGTATGCATGACATGGCAAATATGATGCAATGCAACTTATTCAAATTAAGCGGAATAGGATTCCGACACACATATAGATGGTTCAAGTTGATTTACTACACGACAATTTAAATATTTATTAGCATGGCAAGAACAAGGCATGGGTGAGCTACACAAATTAAATGAAGCGGGAAAATATTATAAGCATCTCCCAAATACTTCATATGTTACTTATTAGGTGTAATGCAACATATCACATCACGACATGATGCGAGATGCAAACAGAAGTATGGATGTCTTATTCAGATTCTATGCATTTTTCTGATAAACTTTCATATAAAATACATTTTATTCCGAGTTATGGATCAAAAGATATTAATTTTGCAGGATTGGAACAAATTCTGCCATTTTTCAGAAAACAGAAATAGCACCAGGAACTTTTCTCACCGAAGGGAAGCTAGCCCGAGTTACTGACCGGCGGGGCCAGTAGTTGACTGGATGCTGATGAAGCAGGGTTGGCTTAGGTGGCGGCTGTAGAGACTAACGGGCGGGACCCGGCTGTCAGCATGGACTTGAAGATTAAAAAGGATGACCTTTTTCGGCCAACACAGGATTCGAACTCGGGCCTGAAGGATTGTGTGGCAAAGGATTAGACCACTGAGCTGCTCAATCTGATCTAAAATAATAGCACGCGAGTTTGATAATGTACAGAGAAGGCTTAAATCTGACGAAACTGAACGAAAACGCTGTTGTCGACCTTGGTTCAGAAAGACAGGGGCGCGGCTGGATTGGGGCTGCAAGCAGCGTCAAGGAGGAGGGTGTCTAGGGAGGTGTCGGGGATGAGGTCCTGGGCACTGGAGGCATGCTCCGTTGGTGATCTGAATACTAAGGTTCAGAATTTGGAGCAGAAAAAGCTGCAGCCTTGAACACGACGAGGACTTCGGTGTGCTGCGGAAGCGGCTGTTCAGTGCCATGGAAGAAGACAGAGATGATCGGACGTCGATCTTGGCGTCCGGAGAGCCTGGGCGTAAGGCGGACGTCGCGCGGGGAGAAAGCAGAGCACCACGTCGGAGCGGCGGCCAGTGTGCTTGGCGTCGGATGAAGCAGAGCGTGGCCCCTTGAGGACGAACGGAAAGGCGTCCGGGGTCAGCTTGCTGGCGTCGGGACGAGCAGGCATCAATCTCAAGTTTGCAGGGACGTGGCAGCACGTCCGCAAAGTTCATGAAGAAGCAGCACACGCGGGGCTGGCAGCGCGGGAGCAGTTGGTGAGGTCGAGCTCCCGCTCGGGACGCGGCCACGCGCAACAGATGAGGTCGAGGACGAGCTTGGAAAGGCAGCGTCCATGGAGGCGGAGGAGGTTTCGGACACGACCGGGACGATCTTGTGGAGCGGCCAGCGCGGTGACGAAGACAAAGGAGTTGGAGCTGCGGCTGCGCTTGGCGGAGACGCTTCCGACAGAAGCTTGACGAGGACGCTTGGGACGGACGCAGAGATCACCGGGGAGGAGCGAAGCTAGTGCTTGAGGATGAGGTTGCGGTCGGAGGCAGGCAAGCATGGCCGAGGCGGTCGTCTCATGGCTGGACGTTTATGTGCCTGTTCGCATACTTGCTGGCGACACAAGCAGTTGCGCTTAGCAAAGGAAGAAAGAGTGGCGGCGGGGAAGAGGGAGTAGGCGCAGCTAGGGTTGCGGAGGGAGGCGCTGTGGATTTTATAGGAGAAGGAGAACATCCTCGGACGTCCCATCGAGGCCCTACAGACGTGGCTCCGTTCGATGTGCGTCCGTACAAGGAAGAAGAGGATAAGAGATAGGGGTGGGCTAGGTGGGCTGTAGGAGCTCGGTTGGGCCTCTTTGCTCCTTTTCCCTTTTTTCTGTTCTGAAATTGCTTCTTTTCTTCTTTTTCTTGCAGCATTCTTTTTAGAGAAGAATAAGAGAAAAGTGTGGAAGATGTTTCAAATCTGGTTTTAAAACAATTTTCAAAACTTGATTTTTATTCACAACAAATTTTATAAGAAAAAAAAATTATTTTGCACAAAAACATGCAAGGTGAATATGCATGATGATGCACAAAAGGAAAAGAACAAACAAATCTAATAAAGGGGGATTTTTCTGGGCCATTACAATCAACACCACCAACAAGGGATCTCGCCCCGAGATCCACGCTCATGTAGGGGGAAAAGAGTTGGTTAAGCTATCGAAACTTCTTTCATCGTGTTGATCTTGTCGACACCACCAACAAGAGGTTCCTTCTCGACACCACCAACAATGGATTGTTGCTCACGTTGACGATGATGAACTTTCGACGAACGGACCTATTAGGATAAAGGCAAGAGATTGTCCACCCACGTAGGAACCTAGACTTGAAGATGGAGGTAAGAGAGAGGACTCAAAACTCGCAAAGGTAAGAGGAGAGAAGCATAGAGGTAAGGAGTAAAATGCAGACCTACTCAGAACTATCCAACACATTTTTAGCAAAATAGTTTTGACACTAGACACAACAACGACCATTGGCAAGGTTAACCTGCAGGCAGAGCGGACCCGCGGGTGTCGACAAAACCTGGGCTCTGATACCACTTGTGACGCCCCAAAAACGGCACCTTGCGAATTATAGCAATCACGCCACAATTCGCACGATGTCGCTTTGGAAACGCCCACCAAGCGAAATGTGCACGTCGCAACATACACATTAGGCGGGTGGAATCAAGGTAGCAACAGTTACACAAGTTCACGATGGAACCCACAAAAGAATATATAAAACCACAAAGACTCCACGAGTCAAGAATCCAAATATACATACAAAGATCCAAATCATACATAAAGCAAAATAGTATCCGAGTACGGACAAGAATACAAATGGGCCTAAGAGGCCTGAAGATAAACGATGGCGTCCATAACCCTGCCCAGGCCAAGCCGGAAGGGTAACCTTGCTAACGTCGTCGCTTCCATGTACCTATCTTCAAACCTGCTCCGGCGAGAAATCCAAGACGAGCAGAAATAAGTACGAAGTACTTAGCAAGACTTCAAGACGTATAAAGCGTAGTCAACAAGCCGCCTTTGTATGTGAGGTACGCAGACAAGCTCGAGAGACTCAAAAGGACGTCAGCTGTATGGTGGGGTTAAGCGGCAGCGAGCAAGCACTAAAGAACCTATAGAGACACTCTACAACTTCCGTCTAATCAGAATAAGATAAGAGAGCGCATAAAGTAAAGAACTAGAATACTACAGCAAACATAACCCAGCTGATGAATCACCTCATCGCACCACACGAAGAAGCAACATCAAAGCCACTCACACGGTAGGCAATTTTATAACAATTTAATATTGTAGTAGAACTATTTACTACGCCACTTTTTACCAACAATTAGGTGTAAGTTGTTCTATGGTCGAGTAGAACGGCTCCAAGTCGTCCATAACCGTGGACACGGCTTTCCGAAAAGATTTACCCTGCAGGGGTGCACCAATGTACCCATACACGCTCGATCAATCCAACCTAGACAAGGGCAGGATATCACGACGAGACCGTTGCTAGTTCTACGAGAGAGTTTAGGGGGGCCACCCAGCTAAGCTACCCGTAACGAAGTCGGCCGAGCTTCGGAGACGGACTCAGAAGTTTGCGCCGACGGCTAAGTCTGTCAGAGAGCTCATCAGAGAGACTCTTCCAGCTTCGCGTAAACGTCCCGCTAGCAAATAAACCCGTCAACCATCGGAGGCGACACAACCACACCCATCAGAGGGGGGCTTAGAGACTCCGCCACCATCAAAGGTGACTCCACCCAAATCCAGATCCAAATGAAAAAATACGGTGTTGTGGCCCCCGATAAACTAACTCGAGAAAAAGTAGTAAGTCAAGGGAGATCCCACGGCATCTCCATGAGTGGTTAGTGCGCTCAGCTTAGAACAGTTCATGCGAACTCGGGGTCCTAGGGGACACAAGTGAGCCGTCGTAAAACGGGCAAAAAGACTCACCGATGCCTCTGCTTAATCAAGTGTAGTTGTAACATAATTAAATCATGTTTATCTCCAACATCTAATATCCAACTTATCTCCAATTCATATCCATATCATATATCAAGTAGAGCATGTGATAAACTTCCCAACAACCCGATAAGATAAAACAACTGGAAACAACCTAAGCATGCCTACAACTCGCAAGGCCAACTCAAAAAACAAGCAAATGGTAATAGGTGGGAGGTGGCGGATATATAGTTTTGCTTTGGGGAAAACAGGTGAATAGGATACGTGACTCGAACAAAGCATCGGAACACAAGGCTAGCATAAAGCATAAAGTAGAAAACAAATAGGTAATAAGTACCCCTATAGGTTGATAAGGGGCGGGAGAGCTTGCCTGGCAAGATTGTCGAGAAACACCCGAAGAACTTGTCGTTGCTCACAACACCACGAAGCGTCCTATCCGTGAAGAAGCAAAACACTACAACAAACAACGGATGCACACTTACTACTACGACAAAAGAATCGGCATGATCATGTAAATCATGTATGCATGACATGGCAAATATGATGCAATGCAACTTATTCAAATTAAGCGGAATAGGATTCCGACACACATATAGATGGTTCAAGTTGATTTACTACACGACAATTTAAATATTTATTAGCATGGCAAGAACAAGGCATGGGTGAGCTACACAAATTAAATGAAGCGGGAAAATATTATAAGCATCTCCCAAATACTTCATATGTTACTTATTAGGTGTAATGCAACATATCACGTCACGACATGATGCGAGATGCAAACAGAAGTATGGATGTCTTATTCAGATTCTATGCATTTTTCTGATAAACTTTCATATAAAATACATTTTATTCCGAGTTATGGATCAAAAGATATTAATTTTGCAAGATTGGAACAAATTCTGCCATTTTTCAGAAAACAGAAATAGCACCAGGAACTTTTCTCACCGAAGGGAAGCTAGCCCGAGTTACTGACCGGCGGGGCCAGTAGTTGACTGGATGCTGACGAAGCAGGGTTGGCTTAGGTGGCGGCTGTAGAGACTAACGGGCGGGACATGGCTGTCAGCATGGACTTGAAGATTAAAAAGGATGGCCTTTTTCGGCCAACACAGGATTCGAACTCGGGCCTGAAGGATTGTGTGGCAAAGGATCAGACCACTGAGCTGCTCAATCTGATCTGAAATAATAGCACGCGAGTTTGATAATGTACAGAGAAGGCTTAAATCTGACGAAACTAAACGAAAACGCTGTTGTCGACCTTGGTTCAGAAAGACAGGGACGCGGCCGGATTGGGGCTGCAAGCAGCGTCGACGAGGAGGGTGTCCAGGGAGGTGTCGGGGATGAGGTCCTGGGCACTGGAGGCATGCTCCATTGGTGATCTGAATACTAAGGTTCAGAATTTCGAGCAGACAAAGCTGCAGCCTTGAACACGACGAGGACTTCGGTGTGCAGCGGAAGCGGCTGTTCAGTGCCATGGAAGAAGACGGAGATGATCGGACGTCGATCTTGGCGTCGGGAGAGCCCGGGCGTGAGGCGGACGTCGCGCGGGGAGAAAGCAGAGCACCACGTCGGAGCGGCGGCCAGTGTGCTTGGCGTCGGATGAAGCAGAGCGTGGCGCCTTGAGGACGAACGGAAAGGCGTCCGGGGTCAGCTTGCTGGCGTCGGGATGAGCAGGCATCGATCTCAAGTTTGCAGGGACGTGGCAGCACGTCCGCAAAGTTCATGAAGAAGCAGCACACGCGGGGCTGGCAGCGCGGGAGCAGTTGGTGAGGTCGAGCTCCCGCTCGGGACGCGGCCACGCGCAACAGATGAGGTTGAGGACGAGCTCGGAAAGGCAGCGTCCATGGAGGCGGAGGAGGTTTCGGACACGACCGGGACGATCTTGTGGAGCGGCCAGCGTGGTGATGAAGACAAAGGGGTTGGAGCTGCGGCTGCGCTTGGCAGAGACGCTTCCGACAGAAGCTTGACGAGGACGCTTGGGACGGACGCAGAGATCGCCGGGGAGGAGCGAAGCTATTGCTTGAGGATGAGATTGCGGTCGGAGGCAGGCAAGCATGGCCGAGGTGGTCGTCTCATGGCTGGACGTTGACGTGCGTGTTCGCGTACTTGCTGGTGACACAAGCAGTTGCGCTTAGCAAAGGAAGAAAGAGTGGTGGCGGGGAAGAGGGAGTAGGCGCGGCTAGGGTTGCGGAGGGAGGCGCTGTGGATTTTTATAGGAGAAGGAGAACATCCTCGGACGTCCCATCGAGGCGCTGCAGACGTGGCTCCATTCGATGTGTGTCCGTACAAGGAAGAAGAGGATAAGAGATAGGGGTGGGCTAGGTGGGCTGCAGGAGCTCGGTTGGGCCTCTTTGCTCCTTTTCCCTTTTTTCTGTTCTGAAATTGCTTCTTTTCTTCTTTTTCTTGCAGCATTCTTTTTAGAGAAGAATAAGAGAAAAGTGTGGAAGATGTTTCAAATCTGGTTTTAAAACAATTTTGAAAACTTGATTTTTATTCACAACATATTTTATAAGAAAAAAAAATTATTTTGCACAAAAACATGCAAGGTGAATATGCATGATGATGCACAAAAGGAAAAGAACAAACAAATCTAATAAAGGGGGATTTTTCTGGGCCGTTACATCTAGCTTGGGAGATTCTTCTCGAGTGTCTGATGATCTTATGGAGAAGAAGGATCTCGACAAGCGAGTGAGAGCTCTAACTACTCTCACAAAAGAAGATGAAATTTCAGACTTGACCGCTAGTTACTTCAACTTTGAGCATCACTTGCCTGCGGTATATGCACTATTTTCATTTATTCGCCTTCTTTTACCTTATCACCATTTTTCTTATAACCTTCGACTTAATTTTCTTCCAGGATCATCAGTTTCTTGTTTCTTGCCCTTCCCTTCCAGAGGGAGGACCTATTCAGAATGTTCCTGTCGATGCTGTGTCTGAAGCCTCCGAGGCTGAGGACAGCCAAGATGAAGCCGAAGATTCGCTGGAAAGAACCAGCTCGACTATGTCACCTCACCTTCACTTTCTGAAGATCTTGGCCTTGACAAGAAGAGGAAACATGTCGAGGAGCTCGTTTCTTCGAGTGCCTTCGCTCACAAGGATGTGGCCGGGGAGGCCTCTGCTCTAGAGGATGAAGAAGAGCTTTTCGACGCCCTGGACTCGTGAGTTTTTGCTAACTCGACATTTTATTTTGTACTTGCTTCCTTTCTTTTGACTTATGTGAGGTTTCTGCCTTTTGATTCCTTTACAGCGACAACGAGAACCCGAAGAAGGATGCTGCCACTGCTCCTTCTGTTGAGGCTATGGCTGTCGATGAACCTTCTTTGCAAGAAGCTGCTCCAGTGGTGAAGTCTCCAAAGGGTCCTGTTAAGAGGGTCGCCTCTACTCGTGGTTCCAAGCGTGTGAAGAAGTCGACAGACGCTGGTGCCTCCCTCGACACCCATCGGTCCACAAGCTCTTCCGACGATGTGCGTATTGATCCTGGTATTTTTTGCTTTGTTCCTTGCGTGAACTTCCTACTCACGACTTTTTCTGGACTGATCTTGATGAAGAAGTTCGTCACTTTGGGCCTTGAATGTGTCGAATATTTGAAAGCTACTAGAGCTTCTCAGGGTAATCTTTTTTCCTGTGTTTTGCTTGTCTCGAGTGCCTTTCACTGTTTCTTTACTTTATTTTCCCCTCTTTGTGCTGCAGATGCTTTGTCGGCGGCTAATACTCGCATATCGTCTCTAGAAGATGAAGTCAAAGCTTCCAGAAAAGCTTTTGATGCTGCCGCCACTGCCAAAACCACTGCTGAGAACTCCACTAAGTCAGCATTGGCTAAGGCAAAGAAAGAGGAGAAAGCACTTGTTGATGCTAATCAGGGTCGCATCTAGAGGGAGCAGGCCATAACTGAACGCCTGAATAAAATTTTGGCTCTTGCTGGAGGTAAAATACCATGCTTTTTCCCTTCTTTATTGGTTTGCCCATTCTCATACTTACTGACATATGCTTTCTTGTTTTCTGTCTTTGTCCCTTTTGTTCCTTAGAACATACTGGGGTGTCTTTGCCGCCCTTGCAGCCGGATGATGATCCTCTGCTGGCCGCGGTTAACTTGCTGGAGTCGAACTGGATATCAATCCAGGAGATCTTTGAGCTGGTTAGTCGCGTGTTAACACAGATTTTCGTCGGGTTGTGGCCCAAGCAAAAAGTGGATGTGCCAGATGCTGACTTGAAGAAGCTTGCAATGGCTTTTGACACCCCCGAAGATCCTATACTTCTGATGAAGGGTCACTCCGTGAAGCGAGGTGCGGAGGGGGCCATTGCGCTTACTTATGAGCATGGTGAGGAGGTTAACTGGGAGAAGGTGAGCTCTTCCCGCCGTCGACCTCTTTCGGAGCTACGGGGTTTCTTCAAGAAGGTGAAGAAGTACGCGCCAGGCATCGTGTCAATCATTTCTCCTTCAGCGGCTTCTTAGACCTCTGCTACGTCGGTTTCTTCGACTCCGGCAACAAGTGGATCGATGCCTCCTCCCAACGCTGGTGCTACCTCTTCTGCGCCTACTTCTGCCACAGAGCCTGTTGCTGAGGTGGCTTAGACTTTAGTATTCCTTCGTAGCGTTCATTTCTTTTGATGTAGTAGACTTTATTTATATTTTGCCCAAGAGTCAATCAGGGGACTTGTACTTGTTGTAAATACTTTCCTTTTTATGAAATGTTGCGCTTGGATTGAGTTTATGAGATGTTGCCTTTTTCTTTCTGTTGGCTTCCATCCTGCACATGCTGGTTGATCGTCGGGTCGTGATCGAGCTTCAACTCCTGCCAATATATTTGACTCCGGAGCTTCTTCGCCTCCTCGGCCTTCTTGTCGATGTATGGAATATTCGCTAAGGATTTCGGACCTTGAAGGTCATTTATCCTTGATGAAACGCCAGGCGAAGGTTGCTTTGGACAAGGTCAGCAAATCTTGCGGCTTTATGAAACAGATATCCGTACTTGAGGATGAGGTATCGGTTCTGATGGCCAAAATCGTGCATCTCGAAGAATGCGACTCCTTTCTTATTGGTATCGTCGAGTCCATCTGTGAGATGTTGCGATGTAAGGTTCCTTGCAGCCTTTCTTTTTTCCTTTTTATTCCACTGTTGTTGGCTAATACCTTTTTGTTATCTCAGGTACTTGCCTGGACTTTGTTGGGGAGACACGTCGGGTTTCTGAACGAATTGCGGCTCTCGAGAAAGCATCAGAGGGAATCGACAGTTTGTGGTATGATCCCCGACGCCATCGTGCCATTGTGCTTCTTCAAGATCGTGCTCAGCACATTGTAGAAGCAGTTGATGGTTGTCAAAGATCTTTGATGACCATGTATTCTGTCATGCTCCCTCGCAATCCTCTGCCTGGAAGCTTTCTGCAGCTACTCGATGCTTTTAGATCTAGTCAATGAATTCATCGGCTGATAGAGCTCAACTTGGTGGCTGGTGCCAATTTTGCTCTTGGGTGGACATGTAAGTGGCATCCAAGGCTCAATTATAGTTCTATGTCGCTGAGTTTTCCTTCAGGGGGAGCTAGTTTGCGAGTTCATCTGGAGGCTACCCTTCAACCAGGAAGAAGGATCATAGCTAGGTTGCTTCAAGAGGATGCCACGTTTTTCTGTGAGCATCATTACTTAGACCCCCTGGGAGTAGACGATTCTGATAACCCAATGTTATGATGCTCATGTATGTACTTTGTGTATGGAACGCGAGAGTTTCTGTTTACTAACTTCTTTTGTCAGAATTTTATTTATTCTCCGAGCGTTGTATACTGTGAGTTTTGGTGCGTTTGCCGCAATTTTTGTTTAAAGACATGTAAACTCGAATAGGAGAAACTTTGTCTTTATTTATGCTTTATAATGTAAGATACATGGGGTGTCCCAAGAGATCCGGCCAATGACTTGTGTTCTGGATCTAGAGGGCATTGCTCTAGAATAGCTCATGGCTTTTACAGCCTTATTTGCCTACTCTACTTTTTTGATGTATTTTGTCGCCTACACCGTCGAGGTCTTCTCTTTTTCTCCTATAGTTTTGTCTTGGTCTGAAGATTGTACCCGCGGTTTTTTCACCTCCGGCTCTGCTGGGTGCCCTTCAAGTTGTTGTGCGGCTGCTGTAGTCGTGCTTTTTGCTTTGTCTTTGGGTTCCCCGTAGTTTGCCATCATGCCAAAGTTTTGCGCCATCTTGTGAAATTCTTTGTCACATAAATTTGAGAGTTCGAAGCTTCCTTTTGCTGTGATGATTCCTTTGGGCCCTAGCATTTTGAGTACCAGGTACGTATAGTGAGGTACTGCCATGAATCACAAAAATGCGGGTCACCCGAGGATCGCGTGATATTGTGATGGCCAGTCCATGACTTCGAAGTTGAGTTTCTCTCTTCTGTAGTTTTGCCGATTTCCGAAGCAAACGTTGAGTGCTATTCGACCAAGTGGATAGTTAGCGCTCTCTGGGACGATTCCGTGAAAGGAACAGTCAGTTGGTTTCAAGAACTCCAATGAGATGTGCATTGCTCATAGGGTCTTCGCATATATAAGATTTATGCCGCTTCCTGCATCCATGAATACTCTGTCGACATCGTATGTCCCAATTTGGGCTTTGAGTACCAAAGGCGTGTTTCCTGGCCGAGGTACTGTTATGGGGTGATCATCTCTGCTGAATTCTATGGGTTGCTCTGACCAGTGTAGATATTCCATTGTTCCTGGAGGCGAGGTTACTGCTAGGTTAACTTGGCGAGTTATGCTTTTTTCCTCTTTGTTCGACTTTGGCACAGGCTATATCATTGCTGTGATGTGCCCTTTGGATGGAACATATCCTCCGTCATCATCGCGTCCCTGGTTCGGCTGGTCTTGACCTCGAGGAACTCCGTTGTTTCCTTATTGACTTGCAGGTGCGTTGCTTGTGTTTCCTTCGTATCCTTGCTGTTTTGCTTCGGCTTGCTTGTTTAGTGCTGCTTCCTATAGTTTCAAGAATATTGTGCAATCTTTCATCGCGTGCCTGGATACTCGTTTCCCGTCAACAAATGCGGAGTGTATGTGATATGGTCCGTTTAGCATATCTTTTGGTGATGGGTTGTACTCTCTGGATTCTCTTGTCTGAAACTTTTTGTAGTCTTCTTTTCCGTAGCTACGATATCCCGAGCTTTTACGGTCGTTCCCTTGGTAGCTATTGTCCCTGTACCCTGCGGCGACCTGGCTGTGAGAGCCGTAGTTATCGTAATTGCGGGATCTCCTCCTTTGGCCTCCATATCTGTTTCCTCTATCATCCTCTGGCGACCGTGTCCGTTTGTTGTTGCACGCATCTTCTCCGTCTGCAAATCTGTTTGCTATATCCATTAAATCTGATACTGTTTTTGGCTTGATTCTGCCCATCTCTTCGACTAGGTCTCCTCGCCTTAACCCAACTATGAATGCATCTATTGCTCTTTCGTCTGAAACTTTGACTGCCGAATTTTTGATGATGCTCCATCTTTGGATATATGCCCTTAATGTCTCACTGCATTGCTGTACGCAGGATTTGACTTCTATGGATGCTGGCCGCTTATATGTTGACTTGAAGTTACTCGTGAATTGCTTTGTGAGCTCTTCCCAGCTTCGAATTGTTTCTTTTTCTAATTTTCTCAACCATGACCTTGCCGCGTTGGTGAGGTGTAATTGCAAACTTTGCATAGCTGTTTCCTTGGTTCCTCCCAATATTTTTACTGCTTGCAGATAATCTGAGAGCCATGACTGTGGCTCCTGGGATCCGTCGTACTTTTGCTGATCATGGGGTAGTTTGAAACCTTTGGGTACTAGCGTGGTGCGAACCCTATGGGTAAAACATGATGCCCCCATCTCCTTTTTGTCATCTTCATAATCGTATGTCTTGTTTGGAGACCTGGATCTTCGGGTTCCTCCATACTTCGGGCTTTTGTGTCGCCTTGGTGATGGTGTTCTAGATTGTTGACTGCCGCTTCTGTGCCGAGGACTATTTTGACGGTGTGGTGATCTTGGCTTATGGGTTCCTTTGTTGCGATATGCCTCCTCTTCTTTTGCTGATAATTTGTTGCCTACCATCTTCAATCCATTTAGTGCTGACCGGTGCATATGTTCCCTTGGGTCTCCTGGATTTGGTCGTGTTATATGTAGGTATGCTTGAGCTGCCACCAGTGCTGCTTCAGGAGTCTTTGGTATAATGTTTCCTTGCTCCTCGACTGATAGGAAGGACGAGTCGAGGTTTTTGGAGAGGCTTTGCCTTTCTGAATACTCGAGGTTTTCGAACCTTGATCCGTGCCGACGATGTCTTTTGCCATTTATGTATGACGCGTCGCTACGTGCTCTGCGAGCAGCGTCGCTTGCTGTAATGGCTGAGTCTTTTCCCTTCTGTATTTCAATCCTTTCCTTTGCTAGTTGCTTCGACTGCTGTCTTAAGGCGTAGTGATACCCTAAAAGCATGTTCTTGCTGGCGTTTGTTGGTATTGGCATGCCGTACTCCACGGTTGTCTTGATTGTTCTCCACTCGTCGACTGATAGTCGAACTTTCTCCCTAGTTGCAAGGGAATCTGCAGTTTCTCCTTCTGCTAAATAATTTGCTCCTCTATTTACGTTTGCTGGGTTGAGCACTGGATTGTTGTTTTTGTCAAGTTCTTCTGAGTTGTCTCCTACAATGGCGAGTACTTGGTATCGATTATCGATTTTGCTATTGAAGCTTGAGAAGATCGAACTGTCATCTTCATGAAGCTCTAATCCTGTCTTCCAGGTATCTGTTGATTTGTCTGAAGTGTCGTTGTGGCAGATCATGAGATCTTCAAGTTGGACTTCCAAGTCAAAATTCTCCATGGTTTTGTTGCCTCCTGCGATTTTTCCTTCTTCTGTTTATGCGAAGCTGACCGGTGAGTTTACCTCGCTGGAAGAGCCTTCTGATGATTCCAACATTGCTACTGTCTTGGGTTCACTTGCCGATGGACCCGGTTTCGCCAGATCTGAAAGGCGAATCAAACCTAGTGATCCGACGCGAAAGTTTAGACTTCCGATCGTCAAATCCATATCTTGATCCATGCTCTCGAATACTTACGTGAAACTTGACTGGTGAGGTTGAAAATCGACGGTTCCGAAGGGTATCTGGATTTCGTCGACTTCCGGATTGCTGTTGGCTAAAAGCAAAAAAAGCCGTCGAATTCATGATTCCAACGCCTAGGATCCCCATGGTCGGTGCCAATTGACGAGGGTTAACTCGACAAATGTCCTAGATGAAGGACTTAGGATCGGGGAGATAGGGCGTCGGATGAACTCGAAGGTAAAATCAGTCAAACAAGGTGTGTATCAAAAGTAAACGTGGGTGTAAACCTGGCTTGCTTTCAATCTGTCCCTCACCGTCCTCTCCTGGCCCCTATATATAGGTGGCCAGGTCTCAAGGATCGGGAGGGATCCGATACTGATTACAATATCGACATACGACATGAACTCGTATTTCGACTAGCGTTACAACTGGGCCTAGTTTAACGGGCCTCAGGGGTACTCAACTATCGGGCTCTATTATCTATACCCTTGTCAATGGGCATGCTGTAAATTTCCACCATGAATGATGCATGGCTTAGATTAGCGTCCCAGGCATTTCTCTAACACACATACAAACTCCATGATTGATACGTCTCAAACGTATCTATAATTTTTGATGCTCCATGCTTGTTTTTACACCATTTGCCTTGTGTTTCGTTACACTTCGTGGCGTTTTTATGCGATTTCCGGAACTAACCTATTGACAAGATGCCACAGTGCCAGTTCCCTGTTTTCTGCTGTTTTTGTGTTTCAAAAAAGCTACACAGGAAATATTCTCGGAATTGGACAAAACAAGTTCCAGAAGTCTTATTTTTCCCGGAAGAGCACCGAAGACCGAAAGAGAGCCGGAGGGGGGCCAGAAGCCGCCCACACAACAGGGGGGTGCAGCCCAGCCCCTGGTCGCGCCCACCCATTGTGAGGGCGCCCTGGCAGCCCCCTGACGACGCCCCTTCGCCTATATAAAGCCTCGGGACGGAAAACCCTAGGGGAATCGGCAAAATTTCCAGAACAGTTCCGTAGCTCCACCGCCGCCGTCGACAAATTTCGGGGGACAGAAGTCTCTGTTCCAGCACCCTGCCGGGACGGGGAAGTGCCCCCGGAGCCATCTCCATCGGTCTCCATCGCCGTCTCCATCGACCTCACCGCCATCTCCATCAACCTTGCTGTCTCCTATGATGAGGAGGGAGTAGTTCTCCCCCGGGGCTGAGGGCTCTACCGGTAGCTATGTGGTTCACCTCTCTCTCCCATGATGTGATCTTTATGTGATCGTGAGCTTTGTATCTAGTTGAATTGGTAGATGTTATTATTCAGATATTATGCTACTCCTATGCTTAATTATTATACTCTCCAGAGATACCTCGTATCATGGTGTAAAGGTGACTAGTGTGTGCATCATGTGTATCTTTTTGGTTAATGTCTCTATGAAATGTTGGTGTTTGTTGGAACCATCTAGTGCGTTCATGGTGATAGTGCGGGACAATCTAGTTTGGGTACATACGGACTTTGAGGAGTGCTTCGTAGCCCTACGCATGATTAGTGTATGTTTGCCATTGGAGAATTGTTTTGAGTTCCATATTGATGATAGTATCTATTGGTTCAATTATGTTATATTTGTTGGGAGTGTGTCCACTAGTGAAAGTATGATCCCTAGGCCTTGTTTCCAAGCTTTGCACACCGTTTACTTCCTGTTTTGTTACATGTTTGCTTGCTGCCATTTTTATTTCAGATTGCGTTTACTACTTATAATAATCACAACTACTTGTATTTCACTATCTCTTCGCCAAACTAGTGCACCTATACATCTGACAAGTGTATTGGGTGTGTTGGGGACACAAGAGACTTTCTATATCGTAATTGCAGGGTTGCTTGAGAGGGATAGCTTTGACCTCTTCCTCCCTGAGTTCGATAAACCTTGGGTGATCCACTTAAGGGAAACTTGCTGCTGCTCTACAAACCTCTGCACTTGGAGGCCCAACACTGTCTACAAGAACAGATGCGTGCATAGAAATCAAGCTCTTTTCTGGCGCCGTTGCCAGGGAGGTAAGGTAAAAGGTACTCGCATCCTCCTGTGTGATTGCTCGGAGTTATTTCCTTTAGTTTCTGCAATTATATCTTTTTGTTTCTTGTTTTTATTTTCACTAGTTAGGCTTAATGGAAAATAAAGAGTTCTTTAGTCTTTTTTCTGAGTTTAGATTTGAAGAGAAAATTGAAAAACCTTTGGAGCTTAATTCGCATGCTAATAGTTTTGTTAGTATGAATGCTTTGAATACCGTTTATGCTAATGCTATAGAAAAGTCTAAGCTTGGGGAAGCTGGTTTTGTTAAGCATGATATTTTTAGTTCCCTAGCTTTAGTGGAGAAAGTTTGCTCTCATGATATTTTATCTCCTATATGTGATGTTTCTAATGTTGCTTGTGCTCCTCATCCTTTTAAAATACCTATGGAAATTATCGAACGTGCTATGAATAACTGCTATTTAGGAGATGGAACTGTCCATCCTGGTGATCATTTGCTCTTTATACATGAATTATGCGAGTTGTTCCAGTGTGCAGGTATTTCAATGAACCAAGTTAAGAGGAAGCTATTTTCTTTATCACTGAAGGGCAGAGCTGCGGAATGGTATAAAACACTGAAGGATGGCCGACCGGTTGAGTGGGAGGAAATTGTACCTCTCTTTTATTCTAAATTCTATCCTTCTAGTGAGGTTTATAAAGATAGAAATTACATTTATAATTTCCATCCGCATGAGGGAGAAAGCATTTCCCAAGCATGGGGAAGATTAAAGTTACTAATGCATAAATGTCCTATTCATGATCTTCCCCGTAATATTATTAATAATAATTTTTATGCAAGGCTTTCAGGATATTACAAGGACTATCTAGATGCATGCTTTGATGGGTCTTTCACAAGCAAGGATGTCGACACCAAGTGGGGTCTGCTTGAAACAATTCAAAACAATATTGAAGGTTGGGATAGCGACAAAGGTAAAGGATCAGGTATGAATTATGAGTTTGATTGCATTAAGTCTTTCGCTGAAACTGTTGATTTTCAAGAGCTTAGTGCTAAGTATGGTCTTGATCCTCAGATTATGATTGATTGTTTTAAAACCTTTGCTTCCCATATTAATGTTCCTAAAGGAAATGGGGACGTTTATCATGAACCTTTTAAGGACACTTGCGTAGAAAATGATATTGTTGTTGATGATTCCAATAAACATGCTCGAACCTCTAAAAGTCCTATTTCCTATAAGCATGTTAATTTTTGTGGAGTACATAGACCTTGTGAACAGAGTTACAACAAGGAAGATTATTGTGTCCACCACGCAAATGAAGAAACCAGTATGTGGCTCAGGGATCTAGATGTGCTTGGTGAAAGGGTTTGTGAGCTTTATCCTTTTCTTTGTGAACTTTGCGGTAAAACGGGTCACTTTAATTTTCAATGCCCAATTAATCAAACGAGTACCGCAAATTTGTATTGTGATGATAAGATTACTCTCAATCAGCATGATGAGCTTACTTTGTTTTTGAATTGTGAAGAGATATCTAGAAAGATTTCTTTGGTTGATATGAGCGATGTTGATATTAATAGCACCCTTCGTGGTTGTCATCTCTATTGTGCTAAAGATTGCCTCGCAAATACTTACTTACAAGATCTTATAAAACATGATGTTTTGCCAAGCTATGACAGGACTAATAGATGTTTCGATCTTATTAATAGAGAGGAGGAATCCTCCAAAGTTTCTTCTATTGTTTTTGTTAGCAAACCAGATTATGTGGAGAAGATGCCTTTCCCTCCTAAAGGATATGTGGAGAAGATGCCCTTCAAGTCTCTCCCTCCTAAAGGAGAGAGTAAGAAGAGTATGAAGAAGAAGAAGAAGAAGAAGAAGAGGAGTAAAAGGCGAGAGGACACGGTATCTTCCCCTAAGCATTATGATCCTGCTATAGATTATGATAATTCTGATTGGGATGATGTTCCCATGCCTGTTACCTATGTTAGTGATCATGATTGGGAAAAGCACTCTACTTTTGATATTGAAAATCTTTTTGGTACCAATTCTAAGGTTAATAATTGTTGTACCATTAGTACTATCCATGTTCCTTCCTATGATGATATGTTTGATGAGTATGCTTTGCGAAATAGCTGTTCTCTCGCTTATGATGATACTAAACCTCTAGTTTATGATGGCTATGATGATGAGTATAATATTTTCAGTTCACCTACTTTTGAGGAGAAATTTAGTTATGATTGCAATATGCCTCCTGTTTTTGATGACTATGGTGATGAGAATAATTATTCTGTTGAATCTGCTCCTACTACTATTGTTCATGTGGGGAGTATTAATTCTTTTATGCATGTGGCTCATGATAGAGATACTTTATGTGATAGTTATATTGTTAGTTCTATTCATGATGCTACTGAAAGTTATTATGAGAGAGGGAAACACGGTTTGATGGATCTCAACAATATTGAGTTTCCCCTCTTTATGTTGCAATTCTTGAAGTTATACTTGTTTTGCCTTCCTATGCTTTTTGCTTAACGGGCCTCAGGGGTACTCAACTGTTGACTCTATTATCTATATCCTTGTCAATGGGCATGCTGTAAATTTCCACCATGAATGATGCATGGCTTAGATTAGCGTCCCAGGTATTTCTCTAACACACATACAAACTCCATGATTGATACGTCTCAAACGTATCTATAATTTTTGATGCTCCATGCTTGTTTTTACACCATTTGCCTTGTGTTTCATTACACTTCGTGGCGTTTTTATGCGATTTCCGGAACTAACCTATTGACAAGATGCCACAGTGCCAGTTCCCTGTTTTCTGCTGTTTTTGTGTTTCAGAAAAGCTACACAAGAAATATTCTCGGAATTGGACGAAACAAGTTCCAGAAGTCTTATTTTTCTCGGAAGAGCACCAAAGACCGAAAGCGAGCCGGAGGGGGGCCAGAAGCCGCCCACAGAATAGGGGGCGCGGCCCAGCCCCTGGCCGCGCCCACCCATTGTGAGGGCGCCCTGGAAGCCCCCTGACGACGCCCCTTCGCCTATATAAAGCCTCGGGACGGAAAACCCTAGGGGAATCGGCAAAATTTCCAGAACAGTTCCGTAGGTCCGCCGCCGCTGCCGATGAATTTCGGGGGACAGAAGTCTTTGTTCCGGCACCCTGCCGGGATAGGGAACTGCCCCCAGAGCCATCTCCATCGGTCTCCATCGCCGTCTCCGCCGTTTCCATCGACCTCACCGCCATCTCCATCAACCTTGCTGTCTCCTATGATGAGGAGGGAGTATTTCTCCCCCGGGGCTGAGGGCTCTACCGGTAGCTATGTGGTTCACCTCTCTCTCCCATGATGTGATCTTTTATGTGATCGTGAGCTTTGTATTGATGCGTGGTGAATGACCAGCCCGTTGGGAACCCCAAGAGGAAGGTGTGATGAGTATAGCAGCTGGTTTTCCCTCAGTTAAGAAACCAAGGTTTATCGTTCTTGGAGAGGAGAGACAAACGACTGAAAGTGATGCTTGCTAGCTTGCGACAGCTTCGGACAATTTATATATGGCGCCTCATCCAAGCTTTGCTTGCTAGCTGCAACGCGGAACCTGCACACACACAACCAAGTACTTTGCTCCCAACTTGCGATGAGGTTGTCAATCTCACCGGTTTGCTTGAAACAAAGGTTATGAGTGTATCGAGTGGAAAACAGTAGAGTATGCAAATAAAGTAAACAGTGCGAGTAAAGTAAACAGGTGATAGCAATATGATGGAAATAGGACCGGGATCCACAGTTCACTAGTGGTGTCTCTCCATAGATAAATAACACATGCTGGGTAAACAAATTACAGTTGGGCAATTGATAGAATAAAGATAAACGTGATATGTCAAGAAGATCACTATAAGATTTACTCTGGGCATTACAACAAAATACATAGACCGCCATCCAACTGCATCTATGACTAATAATCCACTCCCGGGGATATCAATCCGAACACCCCATGAGTATTAAGTTGCGAACAACAGATAATTGCATTAAGCAAAGTGTGTAATGTAAACAAAGCATATGCCCTTGAGCATATGAATGTTCTTTTCTCCCTAGTAGCAACAGCACATCTACAACCTTAGAGGTTTCTGTCACTCCCCCAGGTTAAGCAGAGGCATGAACCCACTATCGAGCATAAATACCCCCTCTTGGAGTCACTAGCAACTACTCGGCCAAGATAGCTACTAACAACGGAGAGCATGCAAGATCATAAACATCATAGAGATAACATAAGATAATATTTAGTACAGCAACTCAATCATAAACACCAATATTCATCAGATCCCAACAAACCAAACATGTAGAATTACATAACGGTGATCTCAATCATGTAGGGCAGCTCATGAGATCTAAACATGAAGCACATGGTGGAGAAGACAACCATCTAGCTACTGCTATGGACCCATAGTCCAAGGTAGACTACTCACTCATCGCTCCGGAGGCAAGCATGGCGATGAAGAAGACCTCCGGTGGCGATTCCCCTCTCCGGCAGGGTGCCGGGAAGAGCTTCTGGACCCTCCCGATCTTCGGGTTGACGGCGGCGGCGGATCGCGATGTGTTCTAGAAAAGTGATCGGGTACTTAGGTTTTTTCCGTCGGGGGGTCTTTATAGGCGAAGGGGCGATGTCAGAGGAGGAGCCAGGCGCCCTCACACGGGGCCCGCGCGGCCAGGGGCCTGGCCGCGCCACCCCCGCGTGTGGGGCCCTGGTGGCCCCCCTCCTACTCTCCTTCGGATCTCTGGAAGCTTCCGAGCAAAATAAGACTTCAGGAACTTGTTTCGTCCAATTCCGAGAATATTTCCTGTGTATCACTTCTGAAACACAAAAACAGCATAAAACAGGAAACTGGCACTGTGGCAACAGGTTAATAGGTTAGTTCCGGAAAATGCATAAAAGTGCCACTAAGTGTAACGAAACAATAGGCAAATGGTGTAAAAACAAGCATGGAGCATCAAAAATTATAGATACGTTGGAGACGTATCATGTATCTAGTTGAATTGGTAGATGTTATTATTCAGATATTATGCTACTCCTATGCTTAATTATTATACTCTCCGGAGATACCTCGTATCATGGTGTAAAGGTGACTAGTGTGAGCATCATGTGTATCTTTTTGGTTAATGTCTCTATGAAATGTTGGTGTTTGTTGGAACCATCTAGTGCGTTCATGGTGATAGTGCGGGACAATCTAGTTTGGGTACATACGGACTTTGAGGAGTGCTTCGTAGCCCTACGCATGATTAGTGTATGTTTTCCATTGGAGAATTGTTTTGAGTTGCATATTGATGATAGTATCTATTGGTTCAATTATGTTATATTTGTTGGGAGTGTGTCCACTAGTGAAAGTATGATCCCTAGGCCTTGTTTCCAAGCTTTGCACACCGTTTACTTCCTATTTTGTTACATGTTTGCTTGCTGCCATTTTTATTTCAGATTGCGTTTACTACTTATAATCATCACAACTACTTGTATTTCACTATCTCTTCGCCAAACTAGTGCACCTATACATCTGACAAGTGTATTGGGTGTGTTGGGGACACAAGACACTTTCTGTATCGTAATTGCAGGGTTGCTTGAGAGGGATAGCTTTGACCTCTTCCTCCCCGAGTTCGATAAACCTTGGGTGATCCACTTAAGGGAAACTTGCTGCTGCTCTACAAACCTCTGCACTTGGAGGCCCAGCACTGTCTACAAGAACAGACGCGTGCGTAGACATCAAGCTCTTTTCTGGCGCCGTTGCCGGGGAGGTAAGGTAAAAGGTACTCGCATCCTCCTGTGTGAGTGCTCGGAGTTATTTCCTTTAGATTCTGCAATTATATCTTTTTGTTTCTTGTTTTTATTTTCACTAGTTAGGCTTAATGGAAAATAAAGAGTTCTTTAGTCTTTTTTCTGAGTTTAGATTTGAAGAGAAAATTGAAAAACCTTTGGAGCTTAATTCGCATGCTAATAGTTTTGTTAGTATGAATGCTTTGAATACCGTTTATGCTAATGTTATAGAAAAGTCTAAGCTTGGGGAAGCTGGTTTTGTTAAGCATGATATTTTTAGTTCCCTAGCTTTAGTGGAGAAAGTTTGCTATGATGATATTTTATCTCCTATATGTGATATTTCTAATGTTGCTTGTGGTCCTCATCCTTTTAAAATACCTATGGAAATTGTCAAACGTGCTATGAATAACTGCTATTTATGAGATGGAACTGTCCATCCTGGTGATCATTTGCTCTTTATACATGAATTATGCGAGTTGTTCCAGTGTGCAGGTATTTCAATGAACCAAGTTAAGAGGAAGCTATTTTCTTTATCACTGAAGGGCAGAGCTGCGGAATGGTATAAAACACTGAAGGATGGCCGACCGGTTGAGTGGGAGGAAATTGTACCTCTCTTTTATTCTAAATTCTATCCTTCTAGTGAGGTTTATAAAGATAGAAATTACATTTATAATTTCCATCCGCATGAGGGAGAAAGCATTGCCCAAGCATGGGGAAGATTGAAGTTACTAATGCATAAATGTCCTATTCATGATCTTCCCCGTAATATTGTTATTAATAATTTTTATGCAAGGCTTTCAGGATATTACAAGGACTATCTCGATGCATGATTTGATGGGTCTTTCACAAGCAAGGATGTCGACACCAAGTGGGGTCTGCTTGAAACAATTCAAAACAATATTAAAGGTTGGGATAGCGACAAAAGTAAAGGATCAGGTATGAATTACGAGTTTGATTGCATTAAGTCTTTCGCTGAAACTGTTGATTTTCAAGAGCTTAGTGCTAAGTATGGTCTTGATCCTCAAATTATGATTGATTGTTTTAAAACCTTTGCTTCCCATATTAATGTTCCTAAAGGAAATGGGGACGTTTATCATGAACCTTTTAAGGACACTTGTGTAGAAAATGATATTGTTGTTAATGATTCCAATAAACATGCTCGAACCTCTGAAGGTCCTATTTCCTATAAGCATGTTAATTTTTGTGGAGTACATAGACCTTGTGAACAGAGTTACAACAAGGACGATTATTGTGTCCACCACGCAAATGAAGAAACTAGTATGTGGCTCAGGGATCTAGATGTGCTTGGTGAAAGGGTTTGTGAGCTTTATCCTTTTCTTTGTGAACTTTGCGGTAAAACAGGTCACTTTAATTTTCAATGCCCAATTAATCAAATGAGTACCGCAAATTTGTATTGTGATGATAAGATTACTCTCAATCAGCATGATGAGCTTACTTTGTTTTTTAATTGTGAAGAGATATCTAGAAAGATTTCTTTGGTTGATATGAGAGATGTTGATATTAATAGCACCCTTCGTGGTTGTCGTCTCTATTGTGCTAAAGATTGCCTCGCAAATACTTACTTACAAGATCTTATAAAACATGATGTTTTGCCAAGCTGTGACAGGACTAATAAATGTTTCGATCTTATTAATAGAGAGGAGGAATCCTCTAAAGTTTCTTCTGTTGTTTTTGTCAGCAAACCAGATTATGTGGAGAAGATGCCTTTCCCTCCTAAAGGATATGTGGAGAAGATGCCCTTCAAGTCTCTCCCTCCTAAAGGAGAGAGTAAGAAGAGTATGAAGAAGAAGAAGAAGAAGAAGAAGAGGAGGAGTAAAAGGCGAGAGGACACGGTATCTTCCCCTAAGCATTATGATCCTGCTATAGATTATGATAATTCTGATTGGGATGATGTTCCCATGCCTGTTACCTATGTTAGTGATCATGATTGGGAAAAGCACTCTACTTTTGATATTGAAAATCTTTTTGGTACCAATTCTAAGGTTAATAATTGTTGTACCATTAGTACTATCCATGTTCCTTCCTATGATGATATGTTTGATGAGTATGCTTTGCGAAATAGCTGTTCTCTTGCTTATGATAATACTAAACCTCTAGTTTATGATGGCTATGATGATGAGTATAATATTTTCAGTTCACCTACTTTTGAGGAGAAAATTAGTTATGATTGCAATATGCCTCCTATTTTTGATGACTATGGTGATGAGAATAATTATTCTATTGAATCTGCTCCTACTACTATTGTTCATGTGGGGAGTATTAATTCTTTTATGCATGTGGCTCATGATAGAGATGCTTTATGTGATAGTTATATTGTTAGTTCTATTCATGATGCTACTGAAAGTTATTATGAGAGAGGGAAACATGGTTTGATGGATCTCAACGATATTGAGTTTCCTCTCTTTATGTTGCAATTCTTGAAGTTATACTTGTTTTGCCTTCCTATGCTTTTTGCTTTGCGCTTTTATGACTTGTCTCTTTACAAGACTATTTTTCATAGGAAGTGGTTTAGATTTAAATGTGTTCCATACTTGCTTTTTGATGCTCTCTTTTGCTTTAAGTTTTTATATAGCGCCTTGGCTTTAAGCTCTTATATGGCGCCTACATGAGCATCTTTGCAAATTACTGCGCCTAGCTCAAAGGCGTTAAAGAAAAGCACTTTTGGGAGATAACCCATTATTTATTTTCAGTACTTTTTCTTTTATTTGTGTCTTGGAAGTCATTACTGCTGTAATGACCTCTCCTTATCATTTTTATTTCGTTGTTGTGCCATGAGAAGCCTCTAATTTGAGTAAGGTAAGATTTGGGGATGTTGCTGTCCTGAAACTGTTTTCGGTGCTGCACCGTAAAAATTCGTGGAAATTCTCTGTATATCTTTTGGACCTGTGATTTCTTGTGCATATGCCCCAGGTTATATCCAAACTTTCATTAGTTGAACACTTTTTTATTTGAGCAATAGAAAACCCTCTAAAAATTCGACCTTTGTCAGCTGTTCTGTTTTGACAGATTTCTGCCAATATTTATGTTTGCCGCTTTATCGCTTTCTTTTTTAGTTCTTTTGATCACGGAACTTTTGGGGAAGTTGCTACAGTAGTATATACTTTATGTGTGGTGGTTTTGAGTTGAAACCTGAAGCAAAAAGGGTTGATTCAATGTTATGCTTAGACTAATGTTGCTAATAGAATTGTGTTTAGTTTTGTATGAAGGAAGTTTTCAAGTGTAGGGATTGGAGAATGATGAGATGAGATGAAGAATGGACAAAAGCTCAAGCTTGGGGATGCCCATGCAACCCCCAAGAAATATCCAAGAGGTACAAGCATCAAAGCTTGGGGATGCCCCCGAGGCACCCCTTCTTCATTGGCAAAAATCAGGTCACCTTTCAAGACACTATATTTTTATTGCTTCATGCACTGTGCGTTTTTCTTGGAGCGTCAGTTGCTTTTGTTTTCAGTTTTCTTTTGTTTTGTTTGCTGCAATAAATGGTTAGATCAGATCATATTTCTTTTGGAGGAGATGAACTCGCTTTTCATTTGCCAAGAACACTCTAGTTTTCACTCTTATCGTTCAACGAGTGTTCTCTGTTTCTGCTACTGTGTTTAGCTTGCATTTTTCGCCTTGATTTTTGTTCAGATCTTGTTTTATCTTTGCATCAAGGTGTATTTTTTCCTCTGGTCTTTATTGGTTTTCATCAAAAGATGTGTTTATAAAAAGTTTGAATGGTGTTGGAAAAGAGAAAAAGTTTCATGCAAAAAAGTGGTACAAAAAGGAGCTTGTTTAGACTGCGGCTTAGACTTTTGCATGCCGTGCTTGATGTCATTTTGATAGTATACTTAGTTGTTTTGCTGTAGCATGACTTGTCTCAAATGACTGAGATTGCTTAATGAGCCTTTGGTTTTCTCCTTTGATGCTTTATTTGGGTTGACTTGGCACATGCTTACACCATGTTGACTACAAAATAAGTCGCCTATAGCCTCTATTATCATTTGGTTTTTTACTTGTGATACCACTTTATGCTTCTTTCAATGATGTTTTGTCGCTATGCATGATTATGGCTGTTATTGCTCTCTTAGTTGGTCGCTCCCAGTCTTTTGCTAGCCCTCATTTTGTACTGAGTATGAGCTCTACTCATGCATCCAACTCCCAAAAACCAAGTTTGCCATTGTGTCCACTATAAACTCCTATGCATGGTATTTGTAAGCCATTCCAAGTAAATTTTCATGTGCTACCTTTCAAAATACTTCTCATTTTGTGACACTGTTTTCAGCTCATGGGGACATAGTGGTCGGATTTGCTATCTTCCATATTGTCTCATTCCAAAAAAAAAGAGAAAAAAAGAAAGAAAAAACGCACTCCTCCGTGGTATGTGAATGTTGGTGGGCACCCGATGGAATCGGTTAGCCATGGTTTGAGAAAGGAAAAAAGGTGGGGAGGAGTGCCAAGCTTTATAAAAGAGCACAAAAGTGCCAATCTCTCTCTCAAAAACTTGCTTCATTTTTGTATGGAAGATAGTAAGAACCCCATTGCCAGTCGTTGATAAAGACAACCAACTCTCAAAACCAATTTTTATCTCTCTATTTTACAAATGAAAAGCTCTAGCACATGTTAAATCACTGCTTCCCTCTGCGAAGGGCCTTTCGTTTACTTTTACGTTGAGTCTTCACCTTCTACCTTTATGCACCGTCTAAGAGAGCATAGTTGTCATTCTGAGTATAATGTGCATTGTCCCAAAGTTTATCATTGATTGATTCATGACTATGGTTTCACTTGTTCCTAAATTATTTGTATCTAGTCACCCTCTTAAACTTGAAGGTGTCCTATGCATTTATGTTTTGCTATTCCATGAGGGACAAGCTGAAAACCATTTACTATGTTTTTCCATATGATTTGAACACACGTTTGACTTTCATTGTTTCATTATTCATGATCTTTTGTTTGTGTTCTTCTTCATGTTATAACATGATTGCTAAGTTTCTTATTGTCAAGATTATGTCTTTCATGCCCATGTTTTAAGTTCTTTGATCTCAGCACTCAAGGCTTACATCGATGATCAAGATTGTGTAGGTGCATGTCACCTCAAAAATTATTTTTTTTGTTATCACTTACCTACTCGAGGACGAGAAGGAGTTAAGCTTGGGGATGCTGATACGTCTCAAACGTATCTATAATTTTTGATGCTCCATGCTTGTTTTTACACCATTTGCCTTGTGTTTCGTTACACTTCATGGCGTTTTTATGCGATTTCCAGAACTAACCTATTGACAAGATGCCACAGTGCCAGTTCCATGTTTTCTGCTGTTTTTGTGTTTCAGAAAAGCTATACAGGAAATATTCTCGGAATTAGACGAAACAAGTTTCAGAAGTCTTATTTTTCCCGGAAGAGCACCGAAGACCGAAAGAGAGCCGGAGGGGGGCCAGAAGCCGCCCACACAACAGGGGGGCGTGGCCCAGCCCCTGGCCGTGCCCACCCATTGTGAGGGCGCCCTGGCAGCTCCCTGACGACACCCCTTCGCCTATATAAAGCCTCGGGACGGAAAACCCTAGGGGAATCGACGAAATTTCCAGAACAGTTCCGTAGCTCCGCCGTCACCGCCGATGAATTTCGGGGGACAGAAGTCTCTGTTCCGGCACCCTGCCGGGACGGGGAAGTGCCCCCGGAGCCATCTCCATCGGTCTCCATCGCCGACTCCGCCGTTTCCATCGACCTCACCGCCATCTCCATCGACCTTGCTGTCTCCTATGATGAGGAGGGAGTAGTTCTCCCCCGGGGCTGAGGGCTCTACCGGTAGCTATGTGGTTCACCTCTCTCTCCCATGATGTGATCTTTATGTGATCGTGAGCTTTGTATCTAGTTGAATTGGTAGATGTTATTATTCAGATATTATGCTACTCCTATGCTTAATTATTATACTCTTCGGAGATACCTCGTATCATGGTGTAAAGGTGACTAGTGTGTGCATCATTTGTATCTTTTTGGTTAATGTCTCTATGAAATGTTGGTGTTTGTTGGAACCATCTAGTGCGTTCATGGTGATAGTGTGGGAGAATCTAGTTTGGGTACATACGGACTTTGAGGAGTGCTTCGTAGCCCTATGCATGATTAGTGTATGTTTTCCATTGGAGACTTGTTTTGAGTTGCATATTGATGATAGTATCTATTGGTTCAATTATGTTATATTTGTTGGGAGTGTGTCCAGTAGTGAAAGTATGATCCCTAGGCCTTGTTTCCAAGCTTTGCACACCGTTTACTTCCTGTTTTGTTACATGTTTGCTTGCTGTCATTTTTATTTCAGATTGCGTTTACTACTTATAATCATCACAACTACTTTTATTTCACTATCTCTTCGCCGAACTAGTGCACCTATACATCTGATAAGAGACTTTCTGTATCGTAATTGCAGGGTTGCTTGAGAGGGATAGCTTTGACCTCTTCCTCCCTGAGTTCGATAAACCTTGGGTGATCCACTTAAGGGAAACTTGCTGCTGCTCTACAAACCTCTGCACTTGGAGGCCCAACAGTTTCTACAAGAACAGACGCGTGCGTAGACATCAATGATCTCGCAAGATCCCAACTTATTTCACATTGCGAGTATCCATAAACAAAAGATCATGATATCAAGTCAAATAAGAGAAGTGCAATGTTGAAAGCTTTCCCCATGACGGCATGGTTTGGCTAATTCCCAACCTACAACTTGCAAGCATAACGTCAACATAAGAGAGCCACAATGTCAAAATTTTAAAAGCGAGATAAGTAAAGTGTCCATCAGGTTCGTGAGAGCTTGACTAACTAATTTTTGCATAACACCAAAAAGAGTTTAATTCGAAGGATAGATAAAAGCAAGTTAAATGTACTTTGGAATAACAAATTGCTAATAGGTATGTATGGTGGACACATTGGAATAACTTGGTTTTTGGGAGTTGGATGCACGAGTAGAGCTCATACTCAGTACAAAACGAAGGCTAGCAAAATACTGGGAGCGACCAACTAAGAGAGCAATAACGGCCATAATCATGCATAGCGACAAAACATCATTAAAAAAGCATAAAATGGCATCACAAGTCAAAAACCAAATGATCATAGAGGCTTATGGCGACTTGTTAGAGTCAAACATGTTGTAAGCATGCGCCAAGTCAACCCAAATAAAGCATCAAAGGAGAAAACCAAATAAATGCTTCCACATAATAAAAACAACGCATGATGTTTTAAAAGGCTCATTAAGCAATCTCAGTCATTTGAGACAAGTCATGCTACAGCAAAAATCACTAAGCATACTATCAAAACAACATCAAGCATGGCATGCAAAATTCTAAGCCGCAGTCTAAACAAGCTCCTTTTTGTACCACTTTTTTGCATGAAACTTTTTCTCTTTTCCAACACCATTCAAACCTTTTTGAAACAACTCTTTTGATGAATACCAACATGGACCAGAGGTCCAAATACACCTTGATGCAAAGATATAACAAGATCTGAACATAAATCAAGGCAAAAAATGAAAGCTAAATGCAGTTCTAGAAAAAGAGAACACTCGTTGAACGATAAGAGTGAAAAATAGAGTGTTCTTGGAAAATGAAAAACAGAGTGTCTCCTCCAAGAGAAATTTGTTGGGGTCCAACCATTTATTGCAGCAACCAAAACAAAACAAAACAAAACTGAAAGCGAAAGTAAAGACGCTCCAAGAAAAACGCATAATGCATGAAGCAATAAAAATATAGTGTGTTGAAAGGTGACCTGATTTTTGCCGATGAAGAAGGGGTGCCTCGGGGGCATCCCCAAGCTTTGACGCTTGTACCTCTTGGATATTTCATGGGGTGACATGGGCATCCCCAAGCTTGAGCTTTTTTCTATACTTCATCTCATCTCATCACTCTCCAATCCCTACACTTGAAAACTTCATACAAAACTTCACACAATTCTTTTAGTAATGTTAGTATAAACATAATAGTAGATCAACCCTTTTTGGTTTAGGTTTCAACCCAAAAACACCACATATAAAGCATATACTACTGTAGCAACTTCCTCAAAAGTCCCATGATTAAAAGAACTCAAAAAGAAAGCGATCAAGAGGCAAACACAAATAGTGGCAGAATCTGTCAAAACAGAACAGCTGACAAAGGTCGTTTTTTTCGAGGTCCTTCTGTTGCTCAAATCGGAAAGTGCAAAACTAACGAAAGTTTGGATATAACCTGGGGCATATGCACAAGAAATCGCAGGTCAAAAATATATTCTGAGAATTTTCACGAATTTTACGGTGCAGCACCGAAATCTGTTTCAGGACAGCAACTTCCCCAAATCTTACCTCCCTCAAATTAGAGGTTCTCCTTGGCACAACAACGAAATAAAAAGGATAAGGAGTGGTTATTACAGTAGTAATAACTTCCAAGACTCAAATAAAAGAAAAGGTACTGAAAATAAAACATTGGGTTATCTCCCAAGAGTGCTTTTCTTTAACGCCTTTGAGCTAGGCGCAGAAAGTGGAAATCAAGTAATATCAAGCGATGAAGCATTAAGATCAATTGCAGAAGTCTTTTCAACAAGTCATTGTATTGTATCCAAATAAGTTTTTGAAGACCCCTTGCGAACATGCTTTGTTTCACTCATTTCATTAAAAAAAATCAGGACAAATCCAATCAAAATTATTTTTCAAAGCTTCATGCAATCCTAAGAGTTTGCTAGGTATTGGTACTTTGATATCATTGTTTGTACCAACAACCTCTACACGTGAGCCAAGCATATTAAAACGCGCAAAGACTTTCCTAGCTTCAATAACAACATCTATAAATTCTCTATGCAAAGTCTCCAAAATAAAATCTTTCTTTTCGGAGTCTTCGATATCATGAAGCTTAAGAAACATTTGTTGCATAAAAGGATTAAGGTTAACAAACCTAGCCTCCAACATGTGAACTAAATAAGCAGCAGCAACTTCATAACTAGGAGCGAGCTCAGCAAAAGATCTATCCTCAACATCTTTATGCATACTAACATGATTAAAGAACTCCTCGATGTTTCCTTTCCCAATTATAGAACCACTACCTACTGAGAGGTCCTCCAAAACATACTTAGGGAACAACATAATGAACTAAGAGTAATAAAGTAACAACTATAAAGGAAGCTAATTTTTTGTATTTTTGATAAAATGATGCAAGTAAAAATAAAGTAAAGCAAAACTATAACAAAGTAAAAATGTTGAGCGTGAGAGACTCCCCTTGCAGAAATCTTCTTTCTCCCCGGCAACGGCGCCAGAAAAATGCTTGATGGTGCAGTGTTAAGGCACCAAGTTGGGAACCTCAAGAGGAAGGTTTGAGGAGCACAGCAGCAAGTTTCCCTTAGTTGTGAAACCAAGGTTATCGAACCAGTAGGAGAAAGCCAAACTTCAGAAGGTGATGCTTGCTAGCTTCATGACACTCTGGACAATGGCGCTAGAAAATGCTGGTGCGTAGTTGACGTAGGAGCTTCTTCACCTAGCAGCAACGTGGAACCTGTACACAACACAACCAAGAACTTTGCTCCCAACTTACGATGAGGTTGTCAATCTCATCGGTTTGTTGTAAAAAAAGGATTGAGCGTATCGAGTGGTAAAAGGTAATAGTAAAGCAAGAATGTAAACAGAGCGAGTAAAAGTAAACGGTAATAGCAATGTAAAGGAAATTGAACCGGGGTCCACAGTTCACTAGTGGTGTCTCTCCATAAGATAAATAACAACATGCTGGGTAAACAAATTACAGTTGGGCAATTGATAGAGTAAAGATAACGTACATATGTCATGAGGATCACTATGAGATTCACTCTGGGCATTACGACAAAATACATAGACCGCCATCCAACTACATCTATGACTAAAATCCACTCGCGGGAGTCAACCGAGAACCCCTTGAGTATTAAGTTGCAAACAACAGATAATTGCATTAAGCAAAGTGCATAATGTAAACAAAGCAAATGTCCTTGGACACAAGAATGTTGTTTTCTCCCTAGTGGCAACAACACACCTACAACCTTAGAGGTTTCTGTCACTCTTCCAGATTACTAGAGGCATGAACCTAACTATCGAGCATAAATACTCCCTCTTGGAGTCACTAGCATCTACTCGACCAAGATAGCTACTAGCAACGGAAAGCATGCAAGATCATAAACAACATAGAGATAACATAAAGATATATAATTCAGCACATTAACTTAACATAGTACCAATACTCATCGGATCCCAATAAACATGACATGTAGAATTACATAAAGATGATCCTGATCATGTATGGCAGCTCACAAGATCTAAACATGAAGCATATGGCGGAGGAGACGACCATCTAGCTACTGCTATGGACCTGTAGTCCAAGGTAGACTACTCACACAACACTCCGGAGGTGACCATGGTGGTGGAGAAGGCCTCCGGCAGGGTGCCGGGAAGAGCTCCTGGATCCTCCTGATCTCGCGACGACGACGGCGGTGGCTTGCAGTATGTTTTGTGGAAAAGAGATCTGTCCCTCAGGTTTTTCTCGTCGAGGGGAACTTATAGGCGAAAGGGCAGCATCAGAGGGTGGGCCAGCTGGCCTCACCCCCTAGTGGCGCGGGCCAGGGGTAGGCCGCTCCACCCTAGGGTGTGGCCGGCTCCTGGCCCCCCTCCGTCTCATCTTCAGTCTTCACAAAGCTTCGGTAAAAATAGAAGGTTTGGCTTTTGTTTCATCCAATTCCAAGAATATTTCCTGTGTAGCTTTTCTGAAACACAAAAACAGCAGAAAACAGGGAACTGGCACTGTGGCATCTCGTTAATAGGTTAGTTCTGAAAAGTGCATAAAAACGCCACGAAGTGTAACAAAACACAAAGCAAATGGTGTATAAACTAGCATGGAGCATCAAAAATTATAGATACGTTTGAGACGTATCACCACGCATGTGGCGAGATGTTGAGAGATTCGTGGCACGCTGCACTACTTGTCAAAAAGCTAAGTCTCTCCTTAATCCACATGGTTTATATATGCCTCTTCCTGTTCCTAGTGTTCCTTGGGAGGATATTTCTATGGACTTTATTTTGGGATTGCCTCGTACTCAGAAGGGGAGGGATATTATTTTTGTTGTTGTGGATCGGTTTTATAAGATGGCACATTTTATTCTTTGTCACAAGATCGATGATGCTGCGCATATTGCTAATTTCTTCTTTCGTGATATCGTTCGTTTGCATGGTGTGCCAAATACTATTGTTTCTGATCGTGATACTAAATTTCCTAACCACTTTTGGAGATGTTTATGGGCTAAGTTGGGGATTAAATTGCTGTTTAGTACTACCTGTCACCCCCAAACAGATGGACAAATTGAAGTAGTTAATAGAACTTTATCTATTATGATGCGGGTGGTTTTAAAGAAGAACTTAAAATTGTGGGAATAATGTTTGCCTCATATTGAATTTGTTTACAATCGTTCGCTACATTCTACCACAAAGATGTGCGCTTTTCAGATTGTGTATGGTTTTATTCCTCGTGCACCTATTGATTTATGCCTTTACCATCATCGATGCAAAATAATTTAGATGCCACACAACATGCTGAATTGATATTAAAATTGCATGCAACTACTAAGGATAACATAGAACGCATGAATATTAAATATAGAGTTGCTGGGGATAGAGGAAGAAAGCATGTTGTGTTTGAGTTTGGTGATCTTGTTTGGTTGCATTTGCGCAAAGATCGTTTTCCTGATTTGCACAAATATAAGTTAATGCCACGTGCTGATGGTCCTTTTAGGGTGTTAGAGAAAATCAATGATAATGCAGAGCTTCCTGTAGATTTTGGTTTGGTTAGTCCTACATTTAACATTTTAGATTTGAAGCCTTTGGTGAAGAAGATGAGATTGCCTCGAGGACGACTTCAATTCATGAAGGGGAGCATGATGAGGATATCGCATCTATTGATACACCCGCTGCACCTACAACAGAGCAAATACAAGGACATATCACTAGAGCTCGTGCCAAGCAACTGAACTATCAGATACTTTTGTTTCTTGGAACTCTCTCTTACATACATGAGAATATGATGCTGCCAAAATCAAATGTGTTTGTTACTCTTAGGAATGATGGACTAAGCATGGATGAGAGGGATAAGCATTGGAGCATAAACATACATGGAGATGGCAGCGAGCATGAGAGGATTGAAGAGGACGCCATGAGTGAGGATTTCAGAACTTTGAAGCCACCATAATGAGGAATGAAGACTTGGATGAAATATACAAGAAGATACTTCATAAAATCGTCCATAGCTTTATATGGTGTTGCGTCACCTTTAATTTTGAGACAAGCCCATGTAATTTTTGCAGCAATAGTCAGCCACTTTTAGGAGTCCAAATTTGAGGAGAAAAGGCATGTTAGGGTTTGGTTCGGCCACCATACCCATGGCTGGCCGCACCCCAACCCTTCCTCCTCAAATACCCCCCCATAGCAATCACTTTAGACTTGGATTTTGTTTAGACTAAAAGTTAGCCATTGCTACAACTACGAGCTCGACTTTTGAGGCCAACGCCCCTCTAGGAAACAATGTGTGTACGTAGCAATAACAGAAAATGGATGTGCTTAATCAAGATCAATATAACTCAGTGAACATAACCTTTTTATTTAGAGCATATTTTTCTTTCTAATACCTTGCAAATCTAATCCCACAACTGTTCATAGGACACTTACATTGGCACATCAAATATCCAAAAAGGGAAAATATTGAAAAGGTAATATTTGTGTAACGTCCAAAGCAGCAAACTTCTATCATCCGTGAATCCTCAATAGTTACCTTCTGTATATATAGTGGATTCTAGCATGACCAAAGAGCCCGTACCAAGAACAAGGATGGAAGGATATAAAAGAAACTGAACTCATGTAAATCATAGTGATACAAATCTGCAATATTATAGAGGAAAAGCACGACAACGTGAGTGCTTCCCTTAAATAAAACGGACACGGCTAGCCAGCATCCGGTGCTGGTTTGCCCATGCCAGCATCCGGATGCTGGTTGGTCTGACCGGGCACCCGGGTGCTAGATGCTGAGATCTAGCACTCAACCAAATCAAAAGAACTACTTTCGGTACATAAAGTGAAACAGACAACGTGAAAAGTAAAAGGACGATCCCTCGTTCAAAAAAAAAACAATCCCTTGTTTAACAGAAAATAACGATACCTCGTTCAACTCCACGCACTCTTTCTCGAACTGGGATCCAGTGGCTTAGCCTTCCCCTTTGCATACACCATCCATCAAAACTCTAAGTGCCAGCACAACAAGTGATCATATCCAACTGCTCAGTTCATCATCACGCACGCAGTCAGGCATCAAAGGTTCTTAGGCGGTGCTCCGCCACTGCCACCGGCGCCGCCGTGAGTAAGAGATGGGAGCGAGCACCAGCGGACGCAACTGGACAAAATGGCGCCAACATGCTCCTATGCTGCCACTCCGATGGGCTCCGTGCAACCGTGATGCCGTCCTCCGCTCCCTTCCATCGGCTCGCTCCATCCCCTCCGGCAACCCCTTCCTGACACAATGACGGTTCCCTCTGACGCATTGCTATCCCGCTCCTACAACGCTCCTCAAATCAACACGGTGTTCTGGAATTGGTAGCCATGAGGCAGGAGCCCAGTAGCGATTCATAGAGCTGTTTCTTCAGACAAACAACTACACAAAAATAAAATTCAATTAACTGTTCAGTTCTAAACAGCAGCCTGTTAGTACTAGAAAATAAAGTGTAACTTCAAACCTGAGCCATACATTATACATGCAAAAGCTAGGAATTTGTGTTCTTTGGCATACCAAAACAATTGTACCACAAACCTTCTCTTTAGAACACATTTAATTAAAAGTAAGTGAACATTCAGTTAACACACTTGATCTTGTATCCACTTCAGACTGAACATTCATATATACAAAATTGAGAAAAACTAGAGAACGGTTTAATCACTCAATTGCAGAGTACATTTCTGTCAAATTGCAGAGCAAACATCACTGAATTGCACATCAGGCCACTCAAATTTCACATCATGTTAACTGAAAAATCAATTGGTATGCTGGTTGTTACCTCGGTGATGTGTGGAATCAACCGGTGCCAGAGGTGTCATGGGACGAAGGAGGCGTTGTCTTTCTCTCTTTCACAGCCGCTGGGAATTCTCACCGTCTGCACGATCGTCGTTCGTTCCGGCACCAGGTCGGCGCGTGGGCCGCCTTCCTCTCCGCCATAGGTCCAGACCAAATCTGCACATCTAAATTTATTAATTTTGGCATACAACTTAAGCAAGTTCAAAGATCCAACTAGGTTATGTCCCTAAGGAAACTTAATAATGCTAAGGAATCAACTTATTTTAATTGAAGTTACTTGTTCTCAGTACCTTTTAGTGACCTAATTAACCAAGCAAACAAATGCAACTTAGTATTAACCAGTATCCAACTTAATCATTTTTATGAAACAACTTGGCTACCGTCGGTCATTAAAAGTTGTAAAAAGATTAAGTAAACCACATTGATATTCACTATAAGTTGATTTTAGTAATCAACTTCGGTGACAATCAAAAGTCAACTCAATGCTCTGAGGTTAGCAACTTAGTCATTCTAATGAATAAAACTAGCCGACCAGCTAAATGAACCTAAGTTGCTATTTGTAAGCAACTATAGTAAGCCACCAAATTCAACTTATGAAGTTTGTTCAAACGAGAAAGAAACCTTTTCTATACAACTTACCAAGTTTGCGTGATGAAAATAAATTTATTAGTTTTGGTATACAACTTAAGCAAGTTCGAAGATCCAACTAGGTTATGTTCATAAGGCAACTTAATAATGCCAAGGAATCAACTTATTTAATCAAAGTTTCTTGTACCCATATCTTTTAGTGACCTAATTAACCAAGCAAACAAATGCAACTTAGTTTTAACCAGTATCCAACTTTATTTGCAGGAGGCTAATCATCTTAGTTCAATACTGAAAGCAACTTAACTATGGTGACAGGACAACTTATGGGAAAAAGGGATAGGGAATGATAACAAAAAAATCACCTAGATCATAATGCAACTTAGGATTATCTGGCTAAACAACTTAGTTCTAGGCTGAAAGCAACTTAACTACGGTGTCAAGACAACTTAATTGGGAAAAGGGGGCAGTGCATCCAAGCAAAAAAAATGCAAAAAAAATCAGCATGCAACTTACAATAAGCTGGCTAATCAACTTGCTTCTATGCTAAAATCAATTTACTATAGTGACAAGACAACTTAATTGGAAAAAGGGATAGTGAATTAAAGCAAAACAATTTCCCCTGCAAAAATATCAAAATGCATTTTAGGCTAAACTAGCTAATCAACATAGTTCTATGCTGAAATCAATTTTACTACTGTGACAAGGCAATTTAATTTGGAAAAAGGGATAGTGAATCACCCCAGCAAAAAATAGAAAGCAACTTAGGCTAATCTGGCTAATCAACTTAGTTCTATGGTGCAAGCAACTTAACTACGGTTACAATACAAGACAATACTAATATACTGAAACAAACATTTTTAGTCGTAGAAGATGGTGACATTTATCTATAGTATCAAATTGGAACCAGTCTGGTAAGCGTACGTCGCCCCCATCGACCAACCTTCAGAGACCTTGTGCACCAATGCTGAAGGAACCGGCCCAGTTAGAAACTAGCGACAACAAGTTGGCCAGTTTCAAGCTACATCAGGAGGTACCAAGATGCAAACAAGTACCAACATTTGCAATATGAAGCAATTCAGAATAGATCTATTTAATTGCCAAGGGCCCAAAATGAAAAAAGTAGATATAATACCAAATCGGAATTGGTGAGATGAGATTCATCCATCAGGTCAAACACATATCTATAAGCCAAGTACTACTTCTAGGGATAAGTAACATAACTAACAGATGAGCTCGGTAAGGTTGTTTCAAGCTGGCACTCTAGTTACCGATGTTCCAAAAAAGAGTTCCTTTTCAACTTTCGATCATCCGATGACACCACGCATAGCTTCTTACACTTTAAAAAATAGCATCCATACATGTAGAACAACTTAGTAAGTGGTGGTAATTAACTTGATCGCATCTAAAAAGCAACATATCATATCATATGGCCAATGAAACAACGAGCTGCCTAAACAAACTTGAATCTAAAAATTTGGAAATCTGTACACATCTCTGTCCATGTGCCTTCTCTACCCCATCTGAAAAACCCACCGAGCAGAGCGACTACCACACAGAAAACTGCGTTTTTTCCAAGTTTGCAATACACGCATTCTCCTTGCAAACATACAGCAGGAAAAATACACACGAAAATCACATGACAAAATTGGCGCTCCCAGATAAAATATGTACTACCTAGTTGCTGGTGTTTTTGTACTAGATGACTTTACCATACGAAATTCAAAACACAAATTGCTTGTGATTTTGTAGGGGCTTACCTCATATTCTCGATCTGGGCACCCTAGAAAAAATGGATGAGCTGCCAGCCTCGCCAAACTTTCTCATCTGCCACCACCGACCTCCAGACACCCTCGTGGGCAGCCGCTCTCCGCCGCCGAGTTCCACATCCTCGCGTGCGGCCGCTCTCCACCGCCGAGCTACACATCCTCGCGCACGGCCGCTCTGCGCCGCCGGGCTCCACCACCTCATGCCCCCCAAAGCCGAGAGCCACCACCTCGCCCGATAATTTTGCCCTCGACAAGATGATGAATCCTAACAATTCGGACGGGAGGGATTGACCACCACCGCCGCAGCTGCAGACCGTTGTTCATCCTGGGCATCATCGCTGATGCGGTCAGAGACGAGGAGCTGCAGCAGCAGGTCGGGCTTCCTCCTTGTCCCAACAACGACGGCGCGAGTGGAGGAAGAAGTCGGTGTCCTTATGCACGGTCGATGCGTGCCGGATCCAGGACGGCAGGAACTCGCCGGATCGGACCGCCGGCAAACGGGGGTAGGAGTGTAGAGGGCCGCACCGCGTGGGATGAAGGAGAGGTCGACAGTGATGGGGCGCGACGCCAGGGCTGCGGAGGACCAGGAGGCACAAGGAGGCAGGGCAGCAAAGCTAGGTTTTCATGGCGGCGTAATTGGGGGCGGCGCGGTGGAAAAGTATGACCGAACTGTCTGGATCATGCGAGGAGGAAGGATGAATTTTTGTGTGTGCATTGAAGAAGTAGATGCATCTATTGATCTAGCAAAACTATGGAGATCGGCGGCAACGTAGGCATGGAAAAAGACATGGCCGGTGGTTTCAGGCGTGAAAGCATAGGATTTTTCTTGGGAAATTCTAAGCAAAGGCGCCGCACCGCACGTCAATCGTACGACGGCGTGCTGAGATTAGCGCTCACCAAATCGCGTGGCGCTCGTACTAGATAGGCAGAGCGACCCCACATTGGACCTTTTTTTTGGAGTGGACCGCACCCACGCATTTCTCCCTCTTAATCCGTGGAGAGGTCATGGATCCGATCCTCCCGAGGCAAGGATCTCGCCGGAGCCGCCGGCCTCCCTCGCAAATGCTGTGACCGGGGCGGCAACCTAGATCCCTCCATACCTATGAGAGCTCTATCCGGAGCCGCCATCCTCCCTCACAGCTGCTGCGATCCATGCTACACGCGGAGACGCCGTCCGCCGCTGCAAGATCTCTCGCCGGGGCTGCCGTTCTTCCTAGCTGCTGCAGTGACAGGGCCGGCACGACGATACGCCGGTGAGCCTCCAAGTCCCCTCTTGTCTCTCCTCTTGCATGTGTTGAATTTGCTCCCGCTAATTTCCCCCAAATCCTCCCCACGCTGTTAGTCTATACACGACAACGACGAAATCAAATGGGACGATGAGATTCTGTGTTTTCGTGGCGAGGAGAGTAGATTGGTGCGTGCTTTAGCGGTGGAGTAGGCCTTTTTCCTAGTGGTCTGATGGGAGATCTCGGTGGTGATTTTTCCATTTCTCATCGATTTTGTGGCTGCCATGCCGTTACCTTCGCCGGCCAGTGAGCTATCTGTGCTTCTTCTTTCACATGGGATGTAATACCTATCTTGAGGATCTCTCTATCTCGCGTGAATTAGGGAAGTTTGTTGGCGCACACGAGAGGAAGATGAAGGCCGATGCGGTGCTCTTATTTTGCACCGCTGGAATCATGGCGACGATTAAGAGTTTCTCAGGCACCAGAGTTAGAGGTGGTTATGCGGATTGTGCTTTTTTCTCATGTCCTGGAGTTCAAGGTGGTGATGCTGTGACTTTTTCATTCTGGTTTTCACCGGTGGAAATCATGTCAGCCGGAGTTGAAGGTAGTTATAGGTAAGGATGTAGGCGGAAATGGACGTCTGTGGCGCCATGTTGTCCGTGCCGCTTCAAAGGCCCAAACGGCTTCATGTACAGGCCGCACAAGTTATACGGGCATCACAAACAGCTCCGCATATCCTGCTTGACCTATTTTGTCCGCTGATATGACTAGCTCCCGGCAATCGCAACACGCATTAGATCGCCCCCGCCCAGCGCTAACGCCTGGCCGCTGGCCGGTTCCTAGCTCATTGCTGCCATGCATTTGACTGCCCAAGCCACCTTGGCCTAAGTGCCCTTCCAATCGCCGCCAATGGAGAGGCCAAGCACTAAGCTAGCTAGTGCATACAAGCAGTTGATCAATGAAACTGCGTGGAGTAGTGTTTAATGGCATGTCTGTGTTGTCTAGTGGACGCCATGGACAGCTGAAAGTGGTTATACGGACTCCACGGATACGTAAATTGTCGTGCACGACTTAGGCGGCATACGCAATGGACTCCGTGGACACATCTTCCTGCACCCTGAGTTACTGGGCTCTTTGTTTTGCTATGTTCTATCATCGGGGGATTTTAGAATGATAGGTTCCACTAATAGGTTTCCAACTATATGGTAGTATTTAAGTTGGAGTAATGCTACAGCTATGAAGTGGCTTTTACGGAATCATCCTTACAGTCTGACATGGAGAGTGGTGGAGCGATTTCAAGACTGAAAACACAGAAGGTGGGCATATTTTCACCAATCCACAACTTACACATAGTTCCATAAGGCTAATCCATAACAAACATCCTATAAGTGTAGCATTTTGGTTAACTTGGCAACCAAAAACATATTGCCTGGCAACTAGGCACTGAGTATTTGGAAACTAGGCGTTGGTACTTCGGAAGGTATATGCAATTGAGCTCGGCAACCATAAACACATTACTTGGCAACTACGCGCTGCTCATTTTGGCAACTAGTCACTTGGAATTCGGTAAGTATATGGTATTGAGCTTGGCAAACAGAAACACGTTATATTTGGCAACTAGGCATTGTGAATTCGGCAACAAGGCACTCTAAATTCGGCAACAAGGAACTCTAAATTCGGCAACTAGGCATTGAGTATTTGGCAACTAGGTGTTGGTACTTCAGTGTTTACAATTGAGCTCGGCAACCATAAACACATTACTTGGCAACTAGGCACTGCTCATTTGGCAACTAGTAGTTGGGAATTCGGTAAGTATATGATATTGAGCTTAGTAAACAAAAACACATTATATTCGGCAACTAGGCGCCGTGAATTTGGCAACTAGGCACTGTGAATTCAGCAACTAGGCACCGAGTATTTTTGGCAACTAGGTGTTGGTACTTCGGAAAGTGTATGGAACTTAGCTCGGCAACCATAAAATTTGGGTAGAATTGTATAGTTCATTTTCCCTTATTCTTGCATTGTGCGTTGATGATTTTGATCTTTTTTATATGTCTATGCAGATTTGTAGATGTGAGAAAATGTGGCATCATGCTAGAATCAGGTAAAGTGAATCTAGCATTTTACGAACACTCTGCCTGGAACATACGTTGAAGCAATGAGCTCGACCATGAGGCAATGTGTAGCAATATCCACTTTGTAGCAGGACTGATTGGTGGTGGTGGTGGCTTTTAGTGCCAGGGGTGCTGATGGTCCTAGGTATGATGAGGAGGGACTACAATTACAAGCTTTAGAAGCGCTGATGTGTAGTCGAATAGATGCAAGCTATAGTGTGTATTACTGAACTGGTTCTACTTTTATCTATTTTCTTTGATGTGAGTGGACAGATCTCATTTTGTAGTCATGAGTTTGTTGCTGGTGAACAAATTTTAAATTTGCAAAGTTTTTTAGCAAAATTTAAAATTTGAGTTTATTGCTGATGAACTAATTTTAAATTTGCACGTGTGATTTATGCTAGCTAGAAAAATTATAAAAGAGAGAGTCAGCAGGAGGCCCAAAACATCAGCCCAACAGCCTGAGCCAGCTAGCACGCGGAGAAAACGCGATGCCAGCAAGCCAAGCAGATAGCGCGCGGGAACGCGATGCCAACAGCGATGTCAATAGGGCGCCGCACAGATCAAGCTGTGTGCGGCGCCGCTGGATAGTCTGATAGTCTGCTCCTTTTTTCTTTAATGGTGGAAGCCTACGACTTAGGATAGAGTCCACTTTCCTTCTGGACTCTAAATCAGAACACTGAATAGTTGCGAACTACAAAATCTGCAAAGCAATATGGTATCATTCACTCATGTAATTTAAGATAGAATGACTGCCTTCATCATGGGCGTGGATGCCATTACAAATTTCTAGGAAAGTTGGCTATCGTCCTTCCATTACGAAAATTTTGTATCCAAAAACAATCTTGTGCCGTCCAACTCGCACACGACTCCACAGATTCCATCGATGGCAACATTGTTGGAAAAATTAGCAATTTACGAGAGGATTTAATCCATGAAAACAGTGAACAAAATATGGCAAAAAACATGGAAATCAAAATAACCATGATGAACAAAGCATATCTAGCATATCTAAATCGATTGCTAGTCCAAGAAACTGAAGCACAAAGGCGAAGAACAGGAAGACATACGATGTTGGAGCCGGTGCGGATGCAGAACCGTTGTTGGTGTTGTCGTCGGTGAGAGACATGTCACCGAAGAGGTTGTCGATGTCGGGGAAGAAGTCCTCGTTGGGGAAGACGTCGTCCTCGTGGGCGTCCGTGATAAAGAAACCTTCAATTGTCGCGCAGAGCGCTCCCCAAAAACCTTATCGCCTCTCTCCCGTACATGATCGCAAGAGATGGGGTTCCAAAGGCCTACTTTCCCGGCTCGCGGTGCACACCGCAAGACGGGATGGGGAAGACGGTCGAGGCAGCGCAGTGCTCAAGAACGAGGAGGCAATGGAGGTTGTGTGTTGTGTATTTGCAGAGATGAGCGACCTCTCTTTTATAGCCACAGATGGAGGCGAACAGGCAACGCGGGAGGTAAAACGAACAGCCAGAAGACGAACCGAACAGTCTCGTATTCATTTTCCACTCAGGCAAATCGTTTCAGCTTCCACGTGACCGTTCAGTTCCGTAGTCCAGTCATGCGTGACAAAAAGAAAGACTCGACACTGAGGCACATTCCGCAAACCGCAGCGCACGTCGTGACGAGGCGAGGCATGGCGTGACGAGGCGGGCGGCAGAGGGGGAGGAGTGCGCGTGAGAGAGCCTTCTTCTCGCACACTCTTACCACAAGGGGGAGAGCTCACCTTATATGTTGGTCCAACTCCTTCTAAACTAGCAAGGTGGGCCTAAACATTTGTCCCACCTCTTGTCATGCATGAATGGGCCACATGGGCCTCTAGGATTTAAGAATTATTGAATTTACTATTTATAGGCTGGGCCATAAAGGGCCAAAATTCCAATAATCCCCCACCAGATCCTAGAGGCACATAAAGTTGCCTTAGATTCCAAAACATTTTTATATACCGATGCTGCAGTGGAGACTGTTAAGTTGAACTTCCACCTAGATCTCTATGCTACGCTAGACTGCTACTTGAACAGTGGACTAGGCCTTGAACTCCAAGTTTTATGCGAATCTAGTTTCACACAAAGTAATGATCGATACTAGGCTGCCGTGGGACTTCCCCGCGGTTTGGAGCTTATACGTCATACTCCGAGGCCTTTCATGAGTTTATTAAAGAGCACCCAACTCTCATAGACTGCGACGTTTAACAGACAGACTCACATAGGTGTATTCTTCAAAAGATGTTGTGCAGGACAACATATCTGCTTAAGTAAGCCACTTAGAACACATTAAGATATATCAGCCTGCCTTACAGATTAGGAGAGTACTGCATCTTCACAGAGTGGTATTATACAAAATAGGGATACTCTCCTCTCAATTGACCAACAGCTTGTCTCCTAGTTCTAATTCACAGGATCTCGGATCACATAGAGTGGGTTACCACTATGGACAACTCATATTGTGGGTCTAATGTCTACGCACGCGTTTGTTCTTGTAGACAGTGTTGGGCCTCCAAGTGCAGAGGTTTGTAGAACAGCAGCAAGTTTCCCTTAAGTGGATCACCCAAGGTTTATCGAACTCAGGGAGGAAAAGTTCAAAGCTACCCCTCTCAAGCAACCCTGCAATTACGATACAGAAAGTCTCTTGTGTCCCCAACACACCCAATACACTTTTCAGATGTATAGGTGCACTAGTTCGGCGAAGAGATAGTGAAATACAAGCGGTAGTGATGATTATAAGTAGTAACTGTGATATGAAATAAGTATCACTGCGAGCAAACATGTAACAAAACAGGAAGTAAACGGTGTGCAATGCTTGGAAACAAGGCCTAGGGATCATAATTTCACCAGTGGACACACTCCCAACAAATATAACATGATTGAACAAATAAACAACTTCTCTTCACTATGGTACTCTGAATTACTCTCCTATTGAATAACACTAATCATTGCGTAGGGCTACGAAGCACTCCTCAAAGTTCATCAAGTACTTGACAAACACCACTCATAGAGATATCCAAATCAGATCACAATTCAAGATAGATATTATTGCAACTTAGACCAAGTACTAACACGGTGCACACACTGTCAACATTACACCATGAAAGGAGGAATAGATCACTTCAATACTATCATAGTAATAATTATTCTCATAATCCTTAAGAGATCACAATCGTAGCCTAGACCAAGTACTACCACGATGCACGCACTATCACCGTTATACCATGGCAGGAGGAATAGATTACTTTAATAACATCACTAGAGTACACATAATATCTGAATAATAACATCTACTTGTTCAACATGATACAAAGCTCACGATCACATAAAGATCACATCATGGGAGAGAGAGGTGAACCACATAGCTACCGGTAGAGCCCTCAGCCCCGGGGATGAACTACTCCTCCTTATCATAGGAGACAGCAAGGTTGATGGAGATGGCGGTGAGGTCGATGGAGACGGCGGAGACGGCGATGGAGACCGATGGAGATGGCTCCGGGGGCACTTCCCCGTCCTGGCAGGGTGCCGGAACAGAGACTTCTATCCCCTGAAATTTGGCTTCGACGGCGGCGGCGCTGCGGAACTGTTCTGGAAATTTCGCCGACTCCTTTAGGGTTTTTCGTCCCGAGGCTTCTTATAGGCGAAGGGGCATCGTCAGGGGGCAGCCAGGGGCTCCTCACACCAGGGTGGCGTGGCCAGGGCCTGGGCCGTGCCACCTATGTGTGAGGGCGGCCTCTGGCCCCCCTCCGGCTCTCTTTCGGTCTTCGGGAAGCTTCCGGGGAAAATAAGACTTCTGGAACTTGTTTCGTCCAATTCCGAGAATATTTCCTGTGTAGCTTTTCTGAAACACAAAAACAGCAGAAAACAGGGAACTGGCACTGTGGCGACTTGTTAATAGGTTAGTTCCGGAAAATGCATAAAAGTGCCACGAAGTGTAACGAAACATCGGGTAAATGGTGTAAAAACAAGCATGGAGCATCAAAAATTATGGATACGTCGGAGACGTATCAGCATCCCCAAGCTTAACTCCTGCTCGTCCTCGAGTAGGTAAGTGATAACAAAAGAAATAATTTTTGAGGTGACATGCACCTGCACAATCTTGATTATATAGGTAAAGCATTGAGTGCTGAGATCATAAGAACTTAAAACATGGGCATGAAGATATAATCTTGACAATAGAAACTTAGCAACCATGTTGTAAACATGCAAATAAACACAAACAAAAGATCATGAAAATGAAATAATGAAAGTCAAACGTGTGTTCAAATCATATGGAAAACATAGCAAATGGTTTTCAGCTTGTCCTTCAAAGAGAGCAAAACATAAATGCATAGGACACCTTCAAGTTTAAGAGGGCGACTAGATACAAATAATTTGAGAACAAGTGAAACCAACAATATGAATCAATCAATGAAAACTTTGGGACAATGCACATTATACTAAGAATGACAACTATGCTCTCTTAATGGTGCATAAAGATAGAAGGTGGTGACTCAACATAAAGGTAAAAGAAAGGCCCTTCGCAGAGGGAAGCAGTGATTAAACATGTGCTAGAGCTTTTCATTTGTAAAACAGAGAGATAAAAATTGGTTTTGAGAGGTGGTTGTCTTTGTCAACGACTGGCAATGGGGTTCTTACTATCTTCCATACAAAAATGAAGCAAGTTTTTGAGAGAGAGATTGGCACTTTTGTGCTCTTTTATAAAGCTTGGCACTCCTCCTGACAAGGGTATAGTTAATAGAGACCGTTAGTTGAGTACTCCTAAGGCCCGTATAGCTAGGCCCAATTGTAATGATAGTGGAATACGAGTTCCTACCGTATGTCGATATTGTAAACTGTATCGGACCCTACCCGATCCTCGAGACCTGGCCACCTATATAAAGGGGCCAGGAGGGGACGGTGAGGGGGAGATTGAAAGCAAGCCAGGTTAAACACCCAAGTTTACTTTCGACACATACCTATTTCGACTAACTTTACCTTCGAGTTCATCCGACGCCCTATCTCCCCGATCCTAAGTCCTTCATCTAGGACATTTGTCGAGTTAACCCCTCGTCAATTGGCGCCGACCGTGGGGAACTTGGGCGTTGGAATCATGAATTCGACGGCTTTTTCGCTTTCAGCCAACAGCAGTACAAAAGTCGACAAAAATCAAGAGATGGAGTTGACGATTGGAAGTTTGAGCATCCTCATCGGGCCATCGGGTTCATCTCGCCTGTCAGATCCGACGAAACAAGATCCGTCGGCATGTGAGCCCAAAACAGTAGCAATGATGGAGTATTCCGATAGCTCTTCTAGCGAGGTAAACTCGCCGGTCAGCCTAGAGGAAGTGCAAAAAGGGAAGATCACAGAAGACAACAAAACGAGGGAAAAACTTGACGCAGGAGTCCAACTCAATGATCTCATGATCTGCCTCGATGATATCTCAGACAAATCAACAGACACATGGAAGACAGGGCTAGAGCTTTCTGAAGATGGCGACTCGATCTTCTCAAGCTTCAATAGTACCATTGGCAAACAATGCCAAGTGCTCGCCATTGTAGGAGACAACTCAGAAGAATTCGACGAAAATAACAACCCAGTGCTAAATCCAGCAAATATCGACAGAGGAGCAAATCACCTAGCAGAAGGGCAAACAGCAGAAACCCTCACAGCCAGGGAAAAAAATCGACTATCAGTCGACGAATGGAGGATAATAAGGGAAGCCGTAGAGCACGGCACGCCAATATCATCAAATTCTAGCAAAGACATGCTTTTGGGGTATCATTATGCCCTAAGGCAGCAGGCAAAGCAATTAGCATAGGAGAAGATAGAGATACAAAGAAGAAAAGATTCAGCCATCGCAGCTAGCGACGCCGCTCGTAAAGCACGAAGCGACGCATCATATAGTAACGCAAGGAAAAATCGTCGACACAGTTCAAGGTACGACAACCTCGAGTACTCCGACAGGCAAAGTATTTCCAAAAACCTCGACTCGTCCTTCCTATCGGTCGACGAGCAGGGGAACATCCTACCAAAAACCCCTGAAGCAGCATTAGTAGCAGCGCAAGCATATCTGCTTACAACTCGACCAAGTCCAGGAGATCCTAGGGAACATATGCATAGAGCAGCATTGAACGGACTCAACATGGTGGGCCACAAGCTATCAGCAAAAGGAGAAGAAGCATATCATCACAAGGAAGTGCATAAAGCAAGGTCACCTCGCCATCACAATAGTCCTAGGCGCAGAAGCAGCAAGCACCGATCTCGATCGCCATCACCAAAACAACACGGTGGAACTCGAAGATCGCGATCCCCAAATGAAAAACGCGACTATGAGGACGACGAAAAAGAGATGGGGGCATCGTGCTTTACCCGTAGGGTTCGCACCACTCCAGTTCCCAAGGGATTCAAGCTACCTCATGATCAGCAAAAGTACGACGGATCACAGGAACCACAATCATGGCTCGCAGATTATTTACAAGCAGTTCAAATATTAGGAGGAACCAAAGAAACATCAATGCAAAGTTTGCAACTACACCTCACCGGCGCAGCAAGGTCATGGTTGAGCAAACTAGAGAAAGAATCCATTGGAAGCTGGGAAGACCTCACAAAGCAATTTACAAGCAACTTCAGGTCAACATACAAACGGCCAGCATCAATAGAAGAAGTCAAAGCGTGTGTGCAACAACGCGACGAAACACTGCGGGCATACATCCAAAGATGGAGCCTTATCAAAAATTCAGCAGTCAAAGTTTCAGACGAAAGAGCAATAGATGCGTTCATTATTGGATTAAGGCGAAGAGACCTAGTCGAAGAGATGGGTAGAATCAAGCCAAAAACAGTGTCAGACCTTATGGACACAGCAAACAGATTTGCAGATGGAGAAGATGCGTGCAACAACAAGAGGACGCGATCTCCAGAGGACGACAGAAGAAACAGATATGGAAGTCAAAGGAGACGATCCCGAAATTACGACACCTACGGCTCCCATAGCCAAATCGCCGCAGGATACAAAGACAACAGCTATCAAGGAAGTGATTGCAGAAGCTCGGGATATCGAAACTACGGAAAGGAGGACTATAAAAAGTTCCCCATGAGAGAACCCAGAGAGTACAACCCATCGCCAGAAGATATGCTCAACGCACCTTGTCATATACACTCAGCGTTCGTCGATGGGAAGCGAGTATCAAGGCATGCGATGAAAGACTGCACAACATTCTTAAAACTACAAGAGGCAGCGTTAAACAAGCAAACCGAAGCAAGGCGACAAGGATTCGAAGGAAGTAACAATCCTCCGGCAAAACAGCAAGGAAACAACGGAGCTCCTCAAGGACAAGACCAGCAAAACCAGGGACACGACGATGACGAAGGATACGTTCCATCAAAAGGGTATATCACAGCAATGATACAACATGTGCCCAAGTCGAACAAAGAAGAAAAGAGCATTACTCGACAAGTTAACTTGGCAGTCATTTCACCTCCAGCCACAACGGAGTATCTGCATTGGTCAGAACAGCCAATCGAGTTCAACAGAGAAGATCACCACAGTACCTCGGCCAGGGAACGCGCCTTTGGTACTCAAAGCTCAAATCGGCGCATATGATGTCGACAGAATATTCATGGATGCAGGAAGTGGAATTAATCTGATATATGCAAAAACACTCAGAGCAATGCATATATCATTAGAGTTCCTGAAGCCAACAGATTGTTCCTTCCACGGAATCGTACCAGGAAGTGCCAACTATCCACTAGGACGGATAGCACTCAACGTTTGCTTCGGCAACCGGCAAAACTACAGGAGAGAAAAGCTCGACTTTGAAGTCATGGATTGGCCGTCTCAATATCATGCAATCCTCGGACGACCCGCGTTTTTGCGATTTATGGCAGTACCTCACTATACATACCCGGTACTCAAAATGCCAGGACCAAGAGGAATAATTACAGTCAAAGGGAGTTTTGAAGTTTCAGATCTCTGCGACAGGGAGTTCCACAAGATGGCGCAAAACTTTGGCATGATAGCCAACTACGCAGAAAAGGCGAACAATACGACTACAAAAGGCGTCAAGCTACTCGAAGGACGCGTTGCGGAGCCGGAGATGAAAAAACCACGAGTAGGAGCATCAATAGAAGAAGTCAAAGATGCAGGAGAAGAAGAGAAAGCCATAATGGAATAAGAATTCAAGAACAATAAAATAGAGTAGAAGAAGAAGGCTGTAAAAGCCACGAGTTATACCAGGGGCAATACCCTCTAGATCCAGAACACAGGCCATAGGCCGGATCTCTTTGGTCACCCCATGTATCTTACATTACAAGTATAATAAAGACAAAACATTCCTCAGGTTCGAGTATACGAGTCTTTCAAAGAGAAAATGCGGCAAACGCACGAGTCATATATAAAAAAGAAAAGCGCTCTGAAAATATATTTCAGACATACAGTCGCGAAATAAGAAATTCTCGCGTTTTCCATAAGTATTACAACATCGGGTTGTCAGAATCATCCACACCCAAAGGATCTAAATAATGAAACTCGCGGAAAAACGCGGCATCTTCTTGCAATAGCCTGGCTATAATTCGTCGGGCAGGCTGCAGGGCACTCTCCAAGTGTACCCGAAGGCTAGCTCCACCTGGAGGGTAACTCAGTGACATAGAACTATAATGGAGTCTTGGATGCCACTTGCGTACCCACCCAAGGGCAAAGTTGGCACCTGCCACTAAGTTCAGTTCTATCAAACGATGAATTCGCTGACTGGATCTAAAAGTATCAAGAAGTAGTGGGAAAGTCGAAGGCACAGGATTGCGAGGAAGCATAACCGACTGCATAGTTACGAGAGATCTTTTGCAGCCATCTACCGCCTTGCCAACATGCTGGGCACGATCCTGACGCAATACAACAGCACGCCGGCGACGAGGATCAGACCACAAATTTTCAACACCTGCGGACATTTTCTCTAGGGCCGCATTTCGCTCGGTAACCCGACGATCTTCAGCGGCGAAATCTAAACAAGTGCCTATGAGGGCAAGAGGATACCATAAGAACAGCAGTGGAACAAAAAAGAGGAAAAGGTAAGTCGAGAAGAAACTTACATCTTAACATTTCGCAGGCGGATTCAATAATGCCAAGAAGAAAAGAATTGCATTCCTCGTGATGCAAAATCTTCGCCGTCAAGATGGACACCCTATCATCAAGAATGGATACCTGCTTCGTCAAATTAGAAGCTTTGCTAGCTTTGTCAAATGCCATCTGAGCTTGCCGTTTGGCTAAAGTCAAGCGAGATTCGAGATCAGAAATCCTTAAAGAATACTCTGCACATTGAGTGCATGGACTAGGAGGTGAAAAAACCGTCGAGTCAAAGGTGCAGGCAGCGGAAGGAGCAGGTCCGCCAGTCAAGGGATCGTTGATATGCATCGACTGGAAGTCAAAAGAAAAAAAAAGAAATATTTTAGAAAGGCAACACAAGACCTCATAAGTCAAAAATATATTTACATAAGTACAAAACCCTTTGACTAAAGTTCTCGGGTTGTACGCGACTAAAGGTTTTTACATTCAAAAGGAACAAATTGAAAGCTACAGAGGAGCCGAAGTCTACGCCACCTCAGCATTTTGCTCCGTGGCAGAAGAGGGCATGGCAAACCCGTCGCCAGAAGTCGACGGAGGAGCAGACTCTTCCATAGTTGGAGCCGGTGTAGTAGATGTCGCGGAGGCCGCAGAAGGAGAAATAATCGCTGCTAGTGCAGGTGCCAACTTCTTCGCCTTCTCGAAGAAAACCTTCATCTCATCGCGAGTGCGGCCATGGGGAGAGCTCACCTTCTCCCAGTTGAAATCCGCACCATGCGCAAAAGAAAGTGCAATAGCACCCTCGGCGCCGCGCTTCAGAGAGAGCCCCTTCAGCTGGAGGGTCGGGTCCTCAATTGTATCGAAGGACTTGGCAAGATTCTCCAAGCTATCCTTCGGGACTTCTGCCTTCTTCTTCGGCCACAACCCAACGAATAACCGCGACAGAACACGGTTAACCAATTCAAAAGTCTCCTGGATGGATATCCAGTTTGCCTCGAGTAGGTTAACTGCGGTCCGCAGAGGATCATCACCCGATGGCAAAGATGAAGAAGACACCTTGGTAAATCCTGCGCGACAAAGGAAGTCGAAAAGAAAGAAGTAAAAGAAAGAATTAGCGAAGATCAATAGTACAACAAGAAGTCGAAAAAGAAGGCAAGACGAAACACCTACTTTTAGCAGAAGTAGACATTGTGTGGAGGCGCTCCATTACGGCCTGCTCTCGCTGAGCGTACTCCCTGTTGGCATCGGCTAAAGCTTTTTCAGCCTTTTTCGCCTTACCAAGTGCTGATTTCTGTGACTTCTCAGCACTTGCTTTGGCAGCGGCCGCAATATCGTATGCCTTCTGTGAAGCACTTAGCTCAGCCTCCAGTGACGCGATTCGGGCGTTGGCTATTGCTAGAGTAGCTACAGTAGAAGAAGAAAGGGAGTCAGATAAAAAGCAAAAGATATGCGTGGAGGAAAAACCATGAATGGATATAAAACATACCTTCGGAAGCTTTTGCAACCTTTAGGTACTCAGCGCATTCGGTGCCCAAGGCGACGAATTTCTTCAATAAAGCCTGTGAGAAAAAGTGTGTAAGAAGCACGAGTGTATGCAAGGAAGATAAGTCAGGAGAAATTGCTCACATCATGGGGGGAAGCCGAGGATTCGTGGGCTTCCAGAGAAACTTCGGGTTCTTTAGCCTTCTTCAAGCGCTTGGGGTTTCGGGGCACAGGAACCTTCTTTACAGAAGCCCTGGTAACCCTAGGCGCAACTTCTTGGGTCGGGGGCTCATCGTCAACAGCAGGAGGAATTGAAGGAGTAGCTGTAGCAGCTTTTGACGGCTCTTCGTCATCTCTACACGAAGCAAAAAACTAATGAGTAACACGACGGAAAGAAGGCAAGAGAGATGCAATTGAGGAACTCGAATAAAAATACTTACGATGCTAGAAGGTCGAAGTACTCCATATCTCTTGCAGGAGCAGAGGCCTTATCAGCCATTGCAGAACTCGAAGAAGCAAATTCTTCGACTCGCTTCCTTTTCTTGTCGACATCAGCATCTTCAGCAAGCACGGGGGGAGACGATGTCGACGAGGTCGTTTCCTCTTCCGATTCTTCGGCATCATCTTCGTCCTGATTCTCGTCAGCCTCGGGGGCTTCAGACACAGACGAGGCCAGCTCAGCTGGAAGGGGCCCTGCCTCTGGAAGAGGAGGGTGCGAAATAAGGAATTGGTGACCCTGCATATAAAATAAGTCAGCAGAGTACAAAGGCAAAGAATAACGTAAGTCGAAGCAAACAAAATTCGACAACAAACGAACACAAAGATGCATACCTCGGGCAAAGGGTGCACAGAGTCGAAGTAGTCAGCAGTCAAGTCAGCAACCGCATGATCCTTGGTGAGTTTGGTAAGACTCCTAACTCGCTTGTCGCCATCTTTTTTCTCTATCAAATCTTCAGAGACGCGAGTAGGATCTTCCAAGCCAGAGTAATTCCAAAGCTTGGTGAGGCGGTGCTGCAGGGGTTGAACTCGATGTTGCAGAAAGAACGCCATGAGTTGGATACCCGACAATGCTCCTCCTTGGCCTCTTTTCAAAGCCTGAATGCGAGACAGAAGAGGAAGAACTTGTGCTATCTCCGCATCTGAGGGAAGTGCATCCCACGACGCCAACTTCTTTACTTCCCTGGAGGCGTCAAAGGGGGCTAGACCATATTGATCTTCAGGAGAGACCTTGCGATCTTTGATATAGAACCACTTGGTTCTCCACCCTTGGACAGACGCGGCCATGGAAAATTCAAAATATTGTGCCTCAGGACGCATCGAAACAACGGCTCCGCCCAATTCAGGCTTTCTAGCCAGGGAAACATTGGGGCGAAGCCGAAAGATTGACCTCCAGAGAAGAAAGTGGGGCTCAATGCCCAAGAATGACTCGCAGAGAGTCACGAAACAAAGCAATATGAAGAAGGGAGTTTGGTGTGAGCTGGTGGAGCTGCACACCGTAGACAAAGAGGAGCCCACGGAGAAACTCGTGGGCAGGAAGAGAAAGACCGCGGAGGAGGAAAGCAAGAAACATTACCCGATAGCCGCTTGGGGGCTGTGGGATCCGTTCAGTACTGGGAAACTTGATGGAATCTTGGGCGGAGATGAGGCCATCCGCCCTGACCTTCTCCACCTCCTTCGGCGTGATGGCAGAGCGTACAAAGTTGGCGGCAGAGGAGTTTTTGGCCATGGTATTCTTGGTGGCTAGGTGCTTCACGCGCATCTATCGCACCGCGCTTGGGGGCTATGCACGAGCAGAGAGAGGAGAAGAGATCGGCAATGGAGGCGGCAGAGGGAACGAGCTGGTAAACAGTAAAATCCCCCACTACGCCCCTTATATACCTTCTGGGAGAAGGATCGTGGGCTGAGATGTGGCGCAAAGAGCGGAAACGGTAAGCCCACTAACGGTCAAAAATTAAGAAATTTACAGTATTGCCCACGCAATGGTTCGCAATGGTACAGAGTGACGTCCTCATTTATGTCATAAAGAAGATAATATAAGAAAGAAGAAAGATGGCGCCGACAAGTGCAAAATAGGTGCACAAGACTGTATACGAAGGAGTTTTGATTCTAGCCTTGGGGGCTACTATTTTCAAGAATGGTGAATACAACTTCTCTCTGAAGTGGTGGACTAGTATTCGACGACAAGATGTTTTTAAAGTATCTCGAGTTGCAGTATCTTGAAGTTGAAGTATCTCGAGTTGAAGTATGATGGACTACACTATATTTTGAGCCTATACTCGAAAAAGTCTTTTTCGACTATAGCCTCGGGGGCTACTCCCATCGGGAGCGCTGAGCGCGCACCTGACGATATTTCTTGGTAAAGCATTAGAGTTGGAGAAGTGCAGTAGTGTTACTCCCATTGGGAGCGAGTTTTATGGTTGAAGAAACCCGAATATTTTTAGTCAAAATTTGACTGTGACATGAGATTCTCGAGTTGCGTTATCGCAACGCAACTCGAATGCCGTGACTTGTCACGAAGGTAAGACCCCGGGATCCGTCCTGTGTGGCCTGGTATACGCACATGGATGCGCTCTGCTAGAATATATCCGTGTCTACGACACGAAGAAAATCCTGGTGGACGCACTGGGTACCCTGAGAATCACTGGGATTCATTCTTTGTAAGTCCTAAATGCGGCAAAAGAATGGGTTTGACCGGTATCCCGAATTCAAATCCAAGGGGATTGAATTTGAAGTAGGTGGCAAGTATCTATTCCGGCAGTTAACTGACCTCTTGATCCGTCAGAGTTGTCAGGCTTGTTCATCAAAACCCCTTGCGAAAAATATCATGAAAATAAGTCGAAAGACCGAGTCAAAGATTTGAAGATAAGAAGAAGTCGAAGAATTGATCAAGTCGAAGATTTAAAGATTAGAGATTCAACCCGAATCTGCAATTCTGGTAGAATCTCAGGGGCTACTGACAAGGGTATAGTTAATAGAGCCCGTTAGTTGAGTACCCCTAAGGCCTGTTTAGCTAGGCCCAATTGTAATGATAGTCGAATACGAGTTCCTACCGTATGTCAATATTGTAAACTGTATCGGACCCTACCCGATCGTCGAGACCTGGCCACCTATATAAAGGGGCCAGGAGGGGACGGTGAGGGGCAGATTGAAAGCAAGCCAGGTTAAACACCCAAGTTTACTTTCGACACATACCTATTTCGACCAACTTTACCTTTGAGTTCATCCGACGCCCTATCTCCCCGATCCTAAGTCCTTCATCTAAGACATTTGTCGAGTTAACCCCTCGTCACCTCCCCACCTTTTTTCCTTTCACAAACCATGGCTAACCGATTCCATCGGGTGCCCACCAACATTCACATTCCATGGAGGAGTGCCTTTTTTCTTTTTTTTTTCCTTTTTTTTTGGAATAAGCAATATGGAAGATAGCAAATCCGACCACTACGTCCCCATGAGCTGAAAACAGTGTCACAAAACGAGAAGTGTTTTGAAGGTTTTTGAAAGGTAGCACATGAAAATTTACTTTGAATGGCTTACAAATACCATGCATAGGAATTTATAGTGGACACAATGGCAAACTTGGTTTTTGGGAGTTGGATGCACGAGTAGAGCTCATACTCAGTACAAAATGAGGGCTAGCAAAAGACTGGGAGCGACCAACTAAGAGAGCAATAACGGCCATAATCATGCATAGCGACAAAGCAACATTAAAAGAAGCATAAGATGGCATCAAAAGTCAAAAACTAAATGATCATAGAGGCTATTGGCAACTTTGTATGAGTCTAACATGTGTGAGCATGCGCCAAGTCAACCCAAATAAAGCATCAAGGAGAAAACCAAAATAATGCTTCCAAACAATAAAAACAACGCATGATTTTTTCAAAGGCTCATTAAGCAATCTCAGTTATTTGAGACAAGTCATGCTATAGCAAAACCACTAAGCATACTATCAAAAAGACATCAAGCATGACATGAAAAAGCCTAAGCCGCAGTCTACACAAGCTCCTTCTTGCACCACTTTTTTGCATAAAGCTTTTTCTCTTTTCCAACACCATTTGAAATTTTTAAAGACACCTCTTTTGATGAAAACCAATAAAGATCAGAGGAAAAAATACACCTTGATGAAGAGATATGACAAGGTCTAAACGAAAATCAAGGCAAAAAATGCAAGCTAAACGCAGTAGCAGAAAAAGAGAACACTCGTTGAACGATAAGAGTGAAAACAAGAGTGTTCTTGGCAAATGAAAAGTGAGTTCATCTCCTCCAAAAGAAACATGATGTGATCTAACCATTTATTGAAGCAAACAAAAGTAAACTAACTAAGAAAACTAAAACAACTGACGCTCCAAGAAAAACACATAGTGCATGAAGCAATAAAAATATAGTGTGTTGAAAGGTGACCTGATTTTTGTCGATGAAGAAGTGGGTGCCTCGGGGGCATCCCCAAGCTTTGACGCTTGTACTTCTTGGATATTTCTTGGGGTGATGCAGGGGCATCCCCAAGCTTGAGCTTTTGTCCATTCTTCATCTCATCTCATCATTCTCAATCCCTACACTTGAAAACTTCCTTCATACAAAACTAAACACAATTCTATTAGCAACATTAGTGTAAGCATAACATTGAATCAATCCTTTTTGCTTCAGGTTTCAACCTAAAACCACCACATATATAGCAAATACTACTTTAGAAACTTCCCCAAAAGTTCCGTGATCAAAAGAACTCAAAAAGAAAGCGATAAAGCGGCAAACACAAATATTGGCAGAAATCTATCAAAACAGAACAGCTGATAAAGGCCGATTTTTTTAAGGGGTTTTCTGTTGCTCAAATCAAAAAGTGTTCAACTAATGAAAGTTTGGATATAACCTGGGGCATATGCACAAGAAATAGCAGGTCCAAAAGATATACAGAGAATTTTCACGAATTTTTACGGTGCAGCACCGAAAACAGTTTCAGGACAGCAACATCCCCAAATCTTACCTCACTCAAATTAGAGGCTTCTCTTGGCACAACAATAAAATAAAAAGGATAAGGAGCGGTCATTACAGTAGTAATGACTTCCAAGACTCAAATAAAATAAAAAGTACTGAAAATAAACAATGGGTTATCTCCCAAGAGTGCTTTTCTTTAACGCCTTTGAGCTAGGCGCAGTAATTTGCAAAGATGCTCATGTGGGCGCCATATAAGAGCTTGAGGCAAAGGCGCCATATAGGAACTTAAAGCAATAGAGAGCATCAAAAAGAAAATGTGGAACACATTTAAATCTAAACCACTTCCTATGAAAAATAGTCTTGTAAAGAGACAAGTCATAAAAGCGCAAAGCAAAAAGCATAGGAAGGCAAAACAAGTACAACTTCAAGAATTGCAACATAAAGAGGGGAAACTCAATATTGTTGAGATCCATCAAACCATGTTTCCCTCTCTCATAATAACTTTCAGTAGCATCATGAATAGAATTAACAATATAACTATCACGTAAAGCATCTCTATCATGAGCCACATGCATAAAAGGATTAATACTCCCCACATGAACAATAGTAGTAGGAGCAGATTCAACAGAATAATTATTCTCATCACCATAATCATCAAAGACAGGAGGCATATTGTAATCATAACTAATTTTCTCCTCAAAAGTAGGTGAACTGAAAACATTATACTCATCATCATAAACTAGAGGCTTAGTATCATCAAGAGATAGAGAACTACTATGTCGCAAAGCATATTCATCAAACATATCATCATAAGAAGGAACATGGATAGCACTAATGGTACAACAATTATTAACCTTAGAATTGGTACCAAAAAGATTTTCAATATCAAAAGTAGAGTGCTTTTCCCAATCATGATCACTAACATAAGTAATAGGCATAGGAACATCATCCCAATCAGAATTATCATAATCTATAGCAGGATCATAACTCTTAGGGGAAGATACCGTGTCCTCTCGCCTCTTACTCCTCTTCTTCTTCATACTCTTCTTACTCTCTCCTTTAGGAGGGAGAGACTTGAAGGGCATCTTCTCCACATATTCTCTAGGAGGGAAAGGCATCTTCTCCACATAATCTGGTTTGCTGACAGGAATAACAGAAGAAACTTTGGAGGATTCCTCCTCTCTATTAATAAGATTGAAACATCTATTAGTCCTGTCATAGCTTGGCAAAACATCATGTTTTATAAGATCTTGTAAGTAAGTATTTGCGAGGCAATCTTTAGCACAATAGAGACGACAACCACAAAGGGTACTATTAATATCAGCATCTCTCATATCAACCAAAGAAATCTTTCTAGATATCTCTTCACAATTCAAAAATAAGGTAAGCTCATCATGCTGATTGAGAGTAATCTTATCATCACAATACAAATTTGCGGTACTCGTTCGATTAATTGGGCATTGAAAATTAAAGTGACCCTTTTCACCGCAAAATTCACAAAGAAAAGGATAAAGCTCACAAACCCTTTCACCAAGCACATCTAGATCCTTGAGCCACATACTGGTTTCTTTATTTGCGTGGGTGATGCAATAATCTTCCTTGTTGTAACTCTGTTCACAAGGTCTATGTACTCCACAAAAATTAACATGCTTATAAGAAATAGGACTTTTAGAAGTTTGAGCATGTTTATTGCAATCATCAATAACAATATCACTTTCTATGCAAGTGTCCTTAAAAGGTTCATGATACACGTCCCCATTTCCTTTAGGAACATTCATATGGGAAGCAAAGGCTTTAAAGCAATCAACCATAATTTGAGGATCAAGACCATATTTAGCACTAAGCTCTTGAAAATTAGTAGTTTCAGCGAAAGACTTAATGCAATCAAACTCGTAATTCATACCTGATCCTTTACCTTTGTCGCTATCCCAACCTTCAATATTGTTTTGAATTGTTTCAAGCAGATCCCACTTGGTGTCAGCATCCTTGCTTGTGAAAGACCCATCAAAGCATGCATCTAGATAGTCCTTGTAATATCCTGGAAGCCTTGCATAAAAATTATTAATAACAATATTACGGGGAAGATCATGAATAGGGCATTTATGCATTAGTAACTTCAATCTTCCCCACGCTTGGGCAATGCTTTCTCCCTCATGCGGATGAAAATTATAAATGTAATTCCTATCTTTATAAACCTGACTAGAAGGATAGAATTTAGAATAAAAGAGAGGTTCAATTTCCTCCCAATCAATAGATCGGCCATCCTTCAATGTTTTATACCATTCCTCAGCTCTGCCTTTCAGCGAAAAAGAGAATAGCTTCTTCTTAACTTGGTTCATTGAAATACCTGCACACTGGAACAACTCGCATAATTCATGTATAAAGAGCAAATGATCACCAGGATGGACAGTTCCATCTCCTAAATAGCAGTTATTCTTAACACATTCTACAATCTTCGTAGGTATTTTAAAAGGATGAGGAGCACAAGCATCACTAGAAACATCACATATGGGAGATAAAATATTATCAGAACAGACCTTCTCCACTAAAGCTGGGGGACTAAAAATATCATACTTAACAAAACTAGCTTCCCCAAGCTTAGACTTTTCTATAGCATTAGCATTAATGGTATTCAAAGCATTCGTACTAATAACATTTCTATGCGAAATAAGCTCCAAAGGATTTTCAATTTTCTCTTCAAATCTAAAATCAGGAAAAAGACTAAAGAACTCTTTGTTTTCCATTAAGCCTAACTAGTGAAAATAAAAACAAGAAACAAAAAGATGTAATTGCAGAATCTAAAGGAAATAGCTCTGAGCACTCACACAGGAGGATGCGAGTACCTTTTACCTTACCTCCCCGGCAACGGCACCAGAAAAGAGCTTGATTTCTACGCACGCATCTGTTCTTGTAGACAGTGTTGGGCCTCCAAGTGCAGAGGTTTGTAGAACAGCAGCAAGTTTCCCTTAAGTGGATCACCCAAGGTTTATCGAACTCAGGTAGGAAGAGGTCAAAGCTACCCCTCTCAAGCAACCCTGCAATTACGATACAGAAAGTCTCTTGTGTCCCCAACACACCCAATACACTTGTCAGATGTATAGGTGCACTAGTTTGGCAAAGAGATAGTGAAATACAAGCGGTAGTGATGATTATAAGTAGTAACTGTGATATGAAATAAGTATCGCTGCGAGCAAACATGTAACAAAACAGGAAGTAAACGGTGTGCAATGCTTGGAAACAAGGCCTAGGGATCATACTTTCACCAGTGGACACACTCCCAACAAATATAACATGATTGAACAAATAAACAACTTCTCTTCACTATGGTACTCTGAATTACTCTCCTATTGAATAACACTAATCATTGCGTAGGGCTACGAAGCACTCCTCAAAGTTCATCAATTACTTGACAAACACCACTCATAGAGATATCCAAATCAGATCACAATTCAAGATAGATATTATTGCAACTTAGACCAAGTACTAACACGGTGCACACACTATCAACATTACACCATGAAAGGAGGAATAGATCACTTCAATACTATCATAGTAATAATTATTCTCATAATCCTTAAGAGATCACAATCGTAGCCTAGACCAAGTACAACCACGATGCACGCACTATCACCGTTACACCATGGCAGGAGGAATAGATTACTTCAATAACATCACTAGAGTACACATAATATCTGAATAATAACATCTACTTGTTCAACATGATACAAAGCTCGCGATCACATAAAGATCACATAATGGGAGAGAGAGGTGAACCACATAGCTACCGGTAGAGCCCTCAGCCCCGGGGATGAACTACTCCCTCCTCATCATAGGAGACAGTAAGGTTGATGGAGATGGCGGTGAGATCGATGGAGACGGCGGAGACGGCGATGGAGACCGATGGAGATGGCTCCGGGGGCACTTCCCCGTCCCGGCAGGGTGCCGGAACAGAGACTTTTGTCCCCCGAAATTTGGCTTCAACGGCGGCGGCGCTGCGGAACTGTTCTGGAAATTTCGCCGACTCCTTTAGGGTTTTCCGTCCCGAGGCTTCTTATAGGCGAAGGGGCGTCGTCAGGGGGCAGACAGGGGCTCCTCACACCAGGGTGGCGCGGCCAGGGCCTGGGCCGCGCCACCTATGTTTGAGGGCGGCCTCTGGCCCCCCTCCGACTCTCTTTCGGTCTTCGGGAAGCTTCCGGGGAAAATAAGACTTCTGGAACTTGTTTTGTCCAATTCCGAGAATATTTCCTGTGTAGCTTTTCTGAAACACAAAAATAGCAGAAAACAGGGAACTGGCACTGTGGCGACTTGTTAATAGGTTAGTTCCGGAAAATGCATAAAAGTGCCACGAAGTGTAACGAAACATCGGGTAAATGGTGTAAAAACAAGCATGGAGCATCAAAAATTATGGATACGTCGGAGACGTATCAGGGTCTCATACCCATCTCCTTCGATGCATAATCTATCACGTTTCGTGATAGACCCTTTGTGAAGGGATCTGCCAAATTCCTAGATGTGTGGATATAATCCAACGCAATAACTCCAGAGTGTCTCATTTTTCTGACAGATTTTAATCCCCGCTTCACATGCCTTGATGACTTCATGTTATCCTTAGAACTGTTTACTTTGATGATCACAGTTTGATTATCACAGTTCATAGGAATTGCGGGTATTGGTTTTTCAACCACAGGCAAGTCCATCAAGAGCTCACGAAGCCACTCTGCTTCAACAGTGGCTGTGTCTAATGCCGTGAGTTCTGCGTCCATAGTTGACCTTGTTAAGATGGTCTGCTTTCAAGACTTCCAAGAAACAGCGCCACCACCAAGTGTAAACACATAACCACTCGTGGTCTTTGTCTCATCAGCATCTGAAATCCAATTTGAGTCACTATACCCTTCAAGTACCCTTGGGTACCCAGAGTAGTCAATTCCATAGCTCGTAGTGCCTTTCAAATAGCGCAAAACCCTTTCAAGGGCCTGCCAATGAACATCTACATGATTTGACATAAATCGACTCAATTTGCTTACAGCAAAGGAGATATCAGGCCTCGTAGCGCTGGCTAAATACATAAGCGAGCCAATAATCTGAGAGTATCTCAGCTGATCCTTAGCATCCTTAGGATCTCCCTGATTCTTTTGAACCAACATGCTAGAATCATATGGTGTAGGAGAAGATTTGCAGTCACTATACCCAAAATGACTCAGGATCTTTTCCACATAGTGAGATTGAAGTAGTGTTATCCCACCATCATCATCTTTCAGTAGCTTGATGTTCAAGATCACATCAGCCACTCCTAGATCTTTCATCTCAAAACATTGAGATAGAAAGTCTTTGACCTCCTTGATGACTTCAAGATTGGTTCCAAATATCAGAATATCATCAACATGCAGACATAGGATGACTCCCTCGCCCCCACCATGGCGATAGTACACACATCTATCAGCCTCGTTTACAACAAAGCCTACAGCAGTTAAAGTTCTCTCAAACTTTTCATGCCACTGCTTAGGTGCTTGCTTAAGACCATACAAGGACTTCAACAACTTGCAGACCTTTCCTTCTTGACCATCTACCACAAATCCATCCGGCTGATCCATATAGATTTCCTCATCTAACTCTCCATTTAGGAAAGTTGTATTAACGTCTATTTGATGAACGAGAAGACCATGTGAGGCAGCCAAGGAAAGTAGTACTCGAATGGTGGTCAATCTAGCCACAGGTGAGTAAGTATCGAAGAAGTATTCGCCTTCTTTCTGGGTATAACCCTTAGCAACAAGGCGTGCCTTGTAGTTTTCAATGGTACCATCGGGTCTAAGCTTCTTCTTGAACACCCATTTACACCCTATAGGTTTACACCCGTAAGGATGATCGACAATCTCCCAAGTTCCATTAGCCAAGATGGAATCCATCTCACTGCGGACAGCTTCCTTCCAGTAGTCAGCATCTGAAGATGCATAGGCCTCTGAAATGGAACTAGGAGTGTCATCCACAAGATACACGATAAAATCATCACCAAAGGACTTTGCAGTCCTCTGTCTTTTGCTCCTTTTAGGAGTTTCATCGTCATTCTCCACAGGATTTTCAAAGTATTCTATCGAAATGGTGGGTTCAGGAATTTTAACTAATTCCTGTCTAGATGAACTAGGCATCTCCAGATTCGATGAGTTAGGCATATCTTTCATAGGAAAGATATCCTCAAAGAAAGTCGCATCATTCGACTCCATGATCGTACCAACAAGCATATCGGGTATCTCAGATTTTACTATCAGGAATCTGTACCCAATGCTATGGAAAGCATAACCTAGGAAAACATAATCCACAGTCTTTGGTCCAAGCTTGCGCTTCTTGGGAATTGGCACATTGACTTTGGCCAAACAACCCCAAGTCCGTAAGTAAGAGAGTTTTAACCTTTTCTTCTCCCATTCCTCAAATGAAGTAATTTCTTTGTTCTTTGTGGGAACTCGGTTTAGGACATGACAAGCTGTCAATATAGCTTCCCCCCACCATGCCTGAGAAAGACCCAACATATCTAACATGGCGTTAACCAAATCAGTTAGAGTGCGGTTCTTTCTTTCGGCCACCCCATTTGACTGAGGTGAGTAGGGAAGCGTCCTCTCATAGATTATACCATGTTCCGCACAAAAAGAATCAAACTCGTTGGAAAAATACTCTCCACCATGATCAGACCTAAGATGTTTGATCTTTCAATCAAGTTGGTTTTCTACTTCAACTTTATAGATTTTAAAGAAGTTCAGAGCCTCATCTTTCGATTTTAGAAGATACACATAGCAGTATCTATTGGAGTCATCAATCAGAGTCATGAAGTATCTCTTTCCACCTTTTGTCAAAACACCATTCATCTCACAAAGATCTGAATGTATAAGCTCTAGCGGTGCCAAATCTCTTGCCTCCGCAGTCATATGAGATTTGCGAGGTTACTTAGCTTCGCACACTTGGCACTTGGAGCCTTTCAGAGTAGTGAATTCAGGGATTAAATTCATTTTAGCTAGCCGCGTCATACAACCAAAATTAACGTGACAAAGTCGTGAATGCCAAACATTTGATAAACTATTGTTGCAAATATGGTTAACAACTTTATTACAAACGTCTGACAAAGATAGGCGGAACAAGCCCCCGCACTCATAGCCTTTACCAACAAAGTTTCCAAACTTGGATATTACAAATTTATTGGACTCAAAAACTATCTTGTAGCCATCCCGACATAGAAGAGATCCGCTAACAAGATTCTTATTGATTGAGGGAACATGATGCACGTTCTTCAGCCGCACGGTCTTTCCCGAAGTGAAATTCAGATCGACCTTACCAACACCACGAATAGTAGCATGAGAGCCGTTTCCCATCAACATGGTGGAAGTCCCTGAGACCTGATAAGAGGAAAACATGGAAATATCAGAACAAACGTGTACATTAGCGCCAGTGTCAATCCACCAATTAGGAGACTGATAAACTGAAAGGATAGTAGGAAGTATACCATACACAGAGTCCTTCATCTCAGCATCGCCAATGACAACATTTGCGGTCTTGCCGCTCTTCCCATGACGCTTGTCAAAGCGGTTTGGGCAACTAGGTGCCAGTGTCCAGGTTCGCCACATACATGGCATGCTCCTTTCCTCTTATCGGTCTTCTTCTTGAAGTTGGTAGACTGTGATGGTTTGTTCTTCCCATCAAACTTTCCTTTGCCATTAGATTTGTTCTTGTTCTTGGACTTGTGAGATTGGAAGTTTTTGTTCTGTACCACATTGGCACTAGAACCTCCCTCGGCACCTCGAGGACGTGTGTCTTTTGCTCTCGCCTTCTCTTCCACATCAAGAGACCCAATAAGATCAATGACAGAAAACTCCCATCTCTTGTGCTTCAAAGAAGTAGCAAAATTCCTCCATGAGGGAGGAAGCTTGGCAATGATGCCTCCAGCAATGAACTTATCCGGTAACACACACGTGAACTGCTCGAGATCTTTAGCAATGGACTGTATCTCGTGAGCCTGCTCAACAATGTCGCGCTCATCAGTCATCTTGTAGTCAAAGAATTGCTCCATGACATACAATTCACTGCCTGCATCCGAGACCCCAAACTTGGCCTTGAGTGCATCCCACATGTCCTTGCCCGTAGTGAGGGACAGGTACAAGTCAACAATGTTCTCGCCAAGAACACTGATAACAGCACCTCTCATGAGGTGATAAGGGGTTGCCCGATCTTCTCAGTGAGCCGTTGTAGATGGATGATAACTTGGTAGATAATCTGTGAGACGCACACGAACTCTCCGGCTGTTCCCCCGTTGCCAATGCAACAGATCTTCAACCCTATGGATATTCGAGACACCACACACCTGCGCACGTAGCCGCCGACCACGAAGCGGTTCTGCAATCTCCTAATTCCCAATGGAACAGCAGATCACACTTGAATTCTCAGTAGCAAAACTCCAGATCGAAACAAACTTGGAGTGGGGTAAATATTCCGAGCGAAGCACAGAGGAATATATGATTTCAGAGGAAAGCTTACAAGCAATTTCGTTCTGATGTTTGGGGGTAATCTAAACGTAGTCTAAACGACACAAGGGGGTGCCCCAGGGGTACTTAAAGGGGTCCGGGCGACCTGGGCAAAGACCTGGCCCAAAACCAACCTGTTTTGGGCCCAAACGGACTCGGTTCGACTCAAACTGGTACATACCGACCCATACATGGGTTCGGCCTATTTTGGCACGCAGGCCAGGAGTGTGGCGCGCCTTAGACATGTAGACATTGTGTCGTAGGTAGTCCTAGTGCGCCATCGCGTGCTCTCGCTCATGCAGACTTGATCTCCGCTTGTCTCTCGATCGCCGTCCTCCCTCTCCTCCCGCTGGCGATATCTTGACAGATGACATACCTAAATACAACATAGTGCATCGCTTTAGGTAGTATATAATTCGGAGATATCAAGACATTCTTTCAATTAGGAAAGAATTCACCTTATAATAATCATCAATTAGACTCAATATTTCCTTCCAGCTCAAACAGTCAAAATCAGCATGATCCATGATTGTATCCTCATCATCCTCCCTTTCTTCAAGAAAAGCCATCCTCGGCTTTGGGTAAGCTGAAAGTGGTAGGAACAAGAAGAACAACGTGTACGCAGAGTATATGTATACATAACATGTTGTATTATTTTTGTTCACGTGAAAAATATATCTACTATACATCAAGCAACTTAAATTGCAGGTACAAGTGAAGTGTAAAGAATCATGATCATGGTGAAAAACAAAGAGATATAGAATCTTGTTGTTCAGTATTAAATTCAGTTTTCTAAAAGAAGATCGATGATCAAATTTATGATGAACAAGGTCAAACCAATCCAAAATATGTGAAAACAAAATTGATTTATGCCATGCCTCAGCTGCGCTGCACTGATATGTAGAACAAATAGACCTATCATGATCAATACTTGCAGTGCATAAGATACAACTCAATTTGCAAATATAAGTGAAGTATATTTTAGTAGCATATAAATGCAGCATGTGTTGGGACAAAGAAAACGGATATGAGAAATCTGATTCTATTCTAGCAGAATTAGAACACTCCAACACAGGTAAAAGTAAGTTGGTTGGTTGCAGTATATCAACTAGGCCAGAATATAGTTGCATACTATCTCGAACATAATCTAGTGTCCCACAACAAAAGGACTGCGACACATTGCATATAGGACTGAGAACATCAAGTTTCAGTTCAGTAATTCTATCACAAGTTATGCAGATGTGATCGACTAGAAAATTATCATTCATGCTATATTCACCAATCAAGTAAAACATGAAGCAATAGGCATGTGTGCGAGAATTCAAATATGAAATGGCAGAAATCTTATTCAGAGCACAACGCAAACTAAGAGGTTCTTTTAGCATGATGGAATACACAATTTCATTCGATGGTATTCTAGCAAGTACTTCCTTATGTGTCAACACTACCACATGATCAAAATTCAAAATATGCAAATTATCACATGGTGCTGAAACATTAATGCACGATAACTCACTAGAAGGAACCAGCAAAGGAGTAGACTCACAAAGATTATCCATAGTTGCTGGTTGTGGCTCCAAATCAGTACCTATGTCAATGACATGCTCCTCAGAAGAAGTAGGCACCGGAACATCCTCCTCAAGTGATAATGCACAAACCGGTGATGCAGGTTGTAAAATAGGCGGCTCCCTTTCTTCAAAAGCAACCTACATATCACAAGAAACAACACTAGGAGTAGACAGAGTTATATTAGTTGCAATATCCTCACATATCCTATCGTCGACTACTCTTGTGTTTTCAGTTTCGCTCATACTCTCAAAGTGTATGCTCTCAACCTCACGTTTGGTGGAATCACACAGCTCACTTTTTATAACACTCTCACTCAATTTGGCTATGTGGCTCTCATTCTCACATGGGTTGTGAAACACAGCTCTGATACCAAGATGATAAGGGGTTGCCCGATCTTCTCAGTGAGCCGATGTAGATGGATGATAACTTGCTAGATAATCTGTGAGACGCACACGAACTCTCCGGCTGTTCCCCCGTTGCCAATGCAACAGATCTTCAACCCTATGGATATTCGAGACACCACACACCTGCGCACGTAGCCGCCGACCACGAAGCGGTTCTGCAATCTCCTAATTCCCAATGGAACAGCAGATCACACTTGAATTCTCAGTAGCAAAACTCCAGATCGAAACAAACTTGGAGTGGGGTAAATATTCCGAGCGAAGCACAGAGGAATATATGATTTCAGAGGAAAGCTTACAAGCAATTTCGTTCTGATGTTTGGGGGTAATCTAAACGTAGTCTAAACGACACAAGGGGGCGCCCCAGGGGTACTTAAAGGGGTCCGGGCGACCTGGCCCAAAACCAACCTGTTTTGGGCCCAAACGGACTCGGTTCGACTCAAACTGGTACATACCGACCCATACATGGGTTCGGCCTATTTTGGCACGCAGGCCAGGAGTGTGGCGTGCCTTAGACATGTAGACATTGTGTCGTAGGTAGTCCTAGTGCGCCATCGCGTGCTCTCGCTCATGCAGACTTGATCTCCGCTTGTCTCTCGATCGCCGTCCTCCCTCTCCTCCCGCTGGCGATATCTTGACAGATGACATACCTAAATACAACATAGTGCATCGCTTTAGGTAGTATATAATTCGGAGATATCAAGACATTCTTTCAATTAGGAAAGAATTCACCTTATAATAATCATCAATTAGACTCAATATTTCCTTCCAGCTCAAACAGTCAAAATCAGCATGATCCATGATTGTATCCTCATCATGAGGTTGTCGGCTTCCTCAAAAGCTTTCTCCTCAATAGGAGTAAGCTCTCTCTGAGGCTTGCCCTTAGATGCATCAAAGCATCTCATGGTGGTGAGCCATATGATGGTTCTTGCACGCCATCTCTTGTAGTTGACGCCCTCGAAGACCGGGGGCTTCAGAGACGCGGCATAGACAACAGGGTAAAATTGCCTATGAGAGGCGATAAGGTTTTTGGATTGTTGGAAAAATTAGCAATTTACGAGAGGATTTAATCCATGAAAACAGTGAACAAAATATGGCAGAAAACATGGAAATCAAAATAACCATGTTTACAAGTGAACGGTATGAACAAAGCATATCTAGCATATCTAAATCGATTGCTAGTCTAAGAAACTGAAGCACAAAGGCGAAGAACAGGAAGACATATGGTGTTGGAGCCGGTGCGGATGCAGAACCGCCGTTGGTGTTGTCGTCGGTGAGAGACATGCCGCCGAAGAGGTTGTCGATGTCGGGGAAGAAGTCCTCATTGGGGAAGACGTCGTCCTTGTGGGCGTCCGTGATGAAGAAACCTTCAGTAGTCGCGCAGAGCGCTCCCAAAAAAACTTATCGCCTCTCGCCCATACAGGATCGCAAGAGACGGGGTTCCGGAGGCCTACTGTCCCAGCTCGCGGTGCACGCCGCAAGACGGGATGGGGAAGACGGTCGAGGCAGCGCAGTGCTCAGGAACGAGGAGGCAGTGGAGGCGGCGGAGGAGGAGGAGGAGCACTCGTGAGAGAGCCTTCTTCTCACACACTCTTACCACAAGGGGGAGAGCTCACCTTATATGTTGTTCTAACTCCTTCTAAACTAGAAAGGTGGGACTAAACATTTGTCCCACCTCTTGTCATGCATGAATGGGCCACATGGGCCTCTAGGATTTAAGAAGTATTGAATTTACTATTTATAGGCTGGGCCATAAAGGGCCAAAATTCCAACAAACATGCCTGCAGGCTCCCAATGTTTTTGACAGAAGCCAAGGAAGACGCGGAATCTGGCGATATATCAGAGATCACCGTCAAGATTGGTTGGAGTTGGGGAAACGACGGGGATGTGCGCCCGCGATGGAAAAGTATGACCGAACCTTCTGGATCATGCGAGGAGGAAGGGTAAATTTTTGTGTGCGCATCGTAGAAGTAGATGCATCGATTGATCTAGCAAAACTATGGAGATCGGCGGCGACGTAGGCGTGTCAGGTGGTTTCAGGCGTGAAAGCCTGGGATTTTTTCCTTTAATGGTGGAAGCCTACGACTTAGGATAGAGTCCACTTTTTAAATCCCGCCAAGCTAATTTTCAGAGGTGGATACATATTTTAGGAGACGAAAGCACGTCTAAAAGCCATTGAGGACACATTTGACTGCACGGAAACTTAATGATCAGATCCGGAAGCCAACCACAAATCTAACGATCATAATTGTATTCTTAACATGCATCAACGGTTTACATTGCTCCGCTCTAGGATTAACGTGAAGTCTCGTACGATGCCTCTAATTAGTAAATGCTCCCTCCGTTTGGAAATATAAGATGTTTTAGCTTTGTGAAGTGAATGTATCTAGACATCTTTTAGTGTATACAATGAAGCTATACACTAAAAGATGTCTAGATACATTCACTTCACAAAGCTAAAACATCTTATATTTCTGTACGGAGGGAGTATAAGATAAGATATAAGATATAAGATTGTGAGTTCCACCATGCCAATGTACGGGTATTTAGCCAGGGTACTAGTATTGATTGCCTTTTTTTTTTAGAAATGGGGTGTTCCCGGCCTTTGCATCAATCGATGCACACAGCTGAATTGATTGCCCTTCTGAGTAACAAAATTTAACTAATCATAACAAACAATTAATAAGCTCCTTGAGCCAGCCGCTTTGCTCTGGCAGGCATATTCAAGGCCGGTTTAGTTAAGATCGATCAAACTAGGGAAATAAAGAGATGGGTGATCGATCTGTTTCTTCTATACTATAGAGCTCTGCATGGAAGGAATGGCATGATCAGGCGAGGCAGGCAAGGGCCTGGAGGGTGTCCTTTGCAGTGCCCTTGGCGTTGTTGCACACCCCGATGGTCTTGTTGTTCTTCCCACTGTACTCCACATTGACGTCGATTAGCTCCACTCCGCTGCACGGCTGCTTGTCGGAGCAGAGCAGGCTGACGGCCGCCGGCGTGGAAGACGTGCCGGTGATATTTCGGAAGATGACGTCCTTGACTGTGACCGCTGATTTGCTCTTTGCGGTGCATACCTTCTCGGGGCAGTAGTTTTGGTCGATGATGATGGGGTTGGCCACGTCCTCCATCTTAATGTTCTCGAACGTCAGCTTGGACGCCGTGATGGACTTCACCGCGTCCTCGTAGGTCTTGACGCGGACGCCGTTTGTGCTGCTCCTGAGCACGCAGTCCTTGACCGTCACATCGCTCACGTCCTTCTCGTCCTTGTACCTGCCGAGGCAGCCCACGCTGATCCCTTGCCCCGGCCCGCAGGTGACGCCCGTGACGCTGATGTGGGAACTTCCCCCTCCAATGGAGATGCAGTCGTCTCCTGTACCGATGGTGGTGCCCGTCACTTTGATGTTAGTAGAGTCACCGATGTGGATGCCGTCGGTGTTGGGGCTATCTCCTGGCGCGGTGATGGTCAGATTGTCGATCTTGACGTCCTCGGACATGTAGATATTCATGTGGAAGAACTTAGAATTCAGCAGCGTGATCCCGGATACGGTCCCGTTCTTCACGAAGTCCAGTACCAGCGACTAATTAAACCACACATGCACCATACATCTATCAGTCCAAGCTGAGAGTATAGTATATGTGCCCTGTTGATCGATCAAAGTATTATTATTCGTGTATGAATTCACTTCACGTACGTTGGGAAAGGCCTTAGCCTCTGCAGGGTCCTTTGTATAAACATTGGCGCCTTGGCCGTCGATCGTGCCAGAGCCGGTGATGACAAGATTGTTGACCTTCAGGATGTTGATCCAGCTGCCACCATTGTACTTGGGCAGGTCGTTGGTACCTAGCAAGGTGCCGTCGATCTGGATGGTCACATCGCCCTTGCACGGCCCGCTGAAGTTGAGAGGGCCTGACAGAAATTCTCCCTTGGGAACGAGGACTGTGGCCCGCCCGGCCGCCCCGCACGCTGACTTCCACGCTTCTTGGAGTTCCTGAACACAGTACGGAGTGATCGTTCGAGATCGGTGGTCAGCGAGACCATCCATGAATCAGACCATTGCCTGATTGCGTTCCACACTCGCTTCTCGACTAATTACCTTTGAACAGTCCGTCTTGCCGTCGCTGGTTGCGCCAACCTTGGTTATGTCGAAGATCCCGCTGGCGCGAGAAGCCTCCGCGGCTTCGGGTGCGGGGGCAGGAGCAGCGCCCTCCTTGGCTAGCCTTTTCGCCGTGCTTGTGGCGCACATGACCATCAGGACGAAAAACACCCTCGTCGCATCGTTGCCGAAAGCCATTATCGTCTTAGCCAGCGCTTCTGCTCGGCAGGTGCAGACATCGATCGGGGATGTTCCGAAAGATATGCTGTTGCAGATGGGTGACCCGATCGCTACGGTCAAGGCATGTCGGTCCTTGTTTTTGCTATTTTCAGGGTATGGTTGAGCGGGCACCCTGTCCTCCTGTTTTTACAGCTAAATTAGGAAAGAGCTAAATACACTAGAAGTCCCACAACTTATCTTTGATCTGCTAATTAGTCTCACAAGTTGCAAACTGTGAAACCGCACAACAACAACTTGTATCCAGGGTGCAGATAGGTCCACAACCAATTAGAAGTTGACACATGGCATTGCACTTTTTGCGCAAAGACCCACTAATATATTTCTCTAGCACACGTGACCCTGGTACTTGAAAGGAATATGCCCTAGAGAAAAATAATAAATGTTTTATTTGCATATTTCATTTAGTTCATGATAAGTTTAATATTGTGCTATAACTGTGTCAGTCGGAGAACACTGATACACGTGTGGTATTAAACAACCAGTGTCTCTAGTAAACCTCTATTACTAGCTCATTGGTCAACTGACGATCAGTTTCCGGATCATGTGACAATTACATCTAATTGACAATGAGGTTCATGTCATTGTGTAAATGCCATGATGGACATACCCAATATTATTATATAACACGATCGTGTTCAGATGTTCATGTTGCGATAATAAGAAACGTTGTAACCTAAATTCTTAGACCTTGAGATCATATTTAATCACTACTTCCAGAGGAAGCTTTGATTGCATCAACTGTCACACCGTAACAGGGTGACTTAAAAGGTGTCTTTTGGGTTTCCAATGGAGTATGTTGAGGCGTATGCATCAAGAGCGAGATTTATTCTTTCGCGTGACAGAAAGATACTCTGGCCCCACTCGGTGAGATTTCATCCAATGTTGCAACATGTGACTAGGTCACGGGGGTGGAATATCACGGAATGAGTAAATGACAATGTCGGTAACGAGATTGAACTAGGTATGGTGATACAATGATCAAGTCTCGGATACTTCAACTATCAAAGAAACAAAGGGAATGGGATATCGATGTTTGCGGTTCAACGACGAAAGACCTTCGTGAATGCACAGAGATCATCACGGATATCCAGATCTGATTGATGATCATTTACCGGAGAAGAGTCTCGGTGATGACTGGAGTATTCCCGAGTCGTAGGCTAATACGCTTAAGGGTTCGATGACATGTAAGATGTTTTTGGTATATCTGGAATTGTCAAAGGGTTGACAAGAGGAAGTCAGAAAAGTTCCGCGGAGATCTGAAAGTTGTTCGGAGGGTTCCGGAGCACCAGAGTTTAAATAAATAAGTAACTAATATTAATTTAATGGAATTAATATTAAATATATTGATTTATTTAATAAATAATGGCATCCCACCTTAATTGGCCACGTCCAGGAAGGAAGCCCACTAGGGTGGCCGGCCAGGCCTCCCAGATGGGCCCTAAGGGCCCATGCGCATGGGACAAGCTAGGGTTAGGGTTTTGGGGTGCCCTAGGGCTGCCCCATCCCTCCCTTGGCCACCGGTCCTAGGGTGCCTTGGTGGGGGGTAAGCTCTCCCTCATCCCCATATATAAAGGCCCCCCTTGGAGGAGAGTTGGACACACGTGGATTGAGGGAGTTCCTTGGAAGAGCTTGGTGGCGTGGTCTTGATGATGTAAATGACCGGCCAGTTGGAAACCCCAAGAGAAGGTGTGATGAGCACGGCAACAAGTTTTCCCTCAGTTATGAAACCAAGGTTTATCAATCTAGTAGGAAAAGCCAAACTCCAGAAGGTGATGCTTGCTAGCCTAGTGACACTCCAACAAGGGCGCCGTTAACGATACTTGTTAGTGCGTCTTCAACTAGTAGCAACGCGGAACCTGCACACAACACAACCAAGAACTTTGCTCCCAACTTACGATGAGGTTGTCAATCTCACCGGTTTGCTGTAAACAACGGAATGAGCGTATCGAGTGGAAAGCAATAGTAGTATGCGAGAAAGTAAACAGTGCGAGTAAAGTAAACAAGTGAAAGCAATGTAAAGGAAATTGGACCGGGGTCCACAGTTCACTAGTGGTGTCTCTCCATAAGATAAATAACAACATGCTGAGTAAACAAATTACAGTTGGGCAATTGATAGAGTAAAGATAACGTGCATATGTCAAGAGGATCACTATGAGATTTACTCTGGGCATTACAACAAAATACATAGACCGCCATCCAACTGCATCTATGACTAACCCACGGGGAATCATCCGAGGACCCCGTGAATATTAAGTTGCGAAGAACAGATAACTGCATTAAGCAAAGTGTGTAATGTAAACAAAGCGTATGTCCTTGGACATAAGAATGTTGTTTTCTCCCTAGTGGCAATAGCACATCTACAACCTTAGAGGTTTCTGTCACCCCCCTAGATTAAATAGAGGCATGAACCCAACTATCGAGCATAAATACCCCTTCTTGGAGTCACTAGTATCTACTTGGCCAAGATAGCTACTAACAACGGAGAGCATGCAAGATCATAAACAACATAGAGATAACATAAGATAATATTCAGCACATCAACTCAATCATAACACCAATATTCATCGGATCCCAACAAACACAACATGTAGAATTACATAATGGTGATCTCGATCATGTAAGGCAGCTCACGAGATCTAAACATGAAGCACATAGTGGAGAAGACAACCATCTAGCTACTGCTATGGACCCATAGTCCAAGGTAGACTACTCACTCATCGTGTCGGAGACAAGCATGGCGATGAAGAAGACCTCCGATGGCGATTCCCCTCTCCGGCAGGGTGCCGGGAAGAGCTTTTGGACCTCCCGATCTCGGGTCAATGACGGCGGTGGATCGCGATGTGTTTCTGGAAAAGTGATCGGGTCCTTAGGTTTTTCCCATCGGGGGGTCTTTATAGGCGAAGGGGCAGCATCAGAAGTGGACCAGGTGGCCCTCACCATAGGGAGGCGCGGCCAGGGCCTAGGTCGCGCCCCCTGGTGGTGAGACCAGCCTTTGGCTCGTCTCCATCTCCTCTTCGGTCTTCTGGAAGCTTCGTTTAATATCTCGATGTTCGGCTTTTGTTTCGTCCAATTCCGAGAATATTTCCGGTGTAACTTTTCTGAAACACAAAAACATCAGAAAACAGGGAACTGGCACTGTGGCATCTTGTTAATAGGTTAGTTCCGGAAAATGCATAAAAACGCCACGAAGTGTAACAAAACACTAAGCAAATGGTGTAAAAACAAGCATGGAGCATCAAAAATTATAGATACGTTTGAGACGTATCAAGCATCCCCAAGCTTAACTCCTGCTCATCCTCGAGTAGGTAAGTGATAACAAAAGAATAATTTTTGAGGTGACATGCACCTACACAATCTTGATCATCTATGTAAGCATTGAGTGCTGGGATCAAAAGAACTTAAAACATGGGCATGAAATTTATAATCTTGATAGAAGAAACTTAGCAACCATGTTATAATATGAAAAAGAACACAAACAAAAGATCATGAAAATGAAACAATGAAAGTCAAACGTGTGTTCAAATCATAAGGAAAAACATAACAAATGGTTTTCAGCTTGTCCTTCATGGAATAGCAAAACATAAATGCATAGGACACCTTCAAGTTTAAAAGGGCGACTAGATACAAATAATTTAAGAACAATTGAAAGCAAAATCATGAATCAATCAATGAAAACTTTGGGACAATGCACATTATACTAAGAATTACAACTATGCTCTCTTAGACGGTGCATAAAGGTAGAAGGTGGTGACTCAACATAAAAGTAAAAGAAAGGCCCTTCGCAGAGGGAAGCAGTGATTAAACATGTGCTAGAGCTTTTCATTTGTAAAATAGAGAGATAAAAATTGGGTTTTGAGAGGTGGTTGTTTTTGTCAACGACTGGCAATGGGGTTCTTACTATCTTCCATACAAAAATGAAGCAAGTTTCTGAGAGAGATTGGCACTTTTGTGCTCTTTTATAAAGCTTGGCACTCCTCTTCACCTTTTTTCCTTTTACAAACCATGGCTAACCGATTCCATCGGGTGCCTACCAACATTCACATACCATGGAGGAGTGCCTTTTTTTCTTTCTTTATTTTGGAATAAGACAATATGGAAGATAGCAAATCCGACCACTACGTCCCCATGAGCTGAAAACACTGTCACAAAACGAGAAGTATTTTGAAGGTTTTTTTGAAAGGTAGCACATGAAAATTTACTTGGAATGGCTTACAGATACCATGCATAGGAATTTATAGTGGACACAATGGCAAACTTGGTTTTTAGGAGTTGGATGCACGAGTAGAGCTCATACTCAGTACAAAATGAAGGCTAGCAAAAGACTGGGAGCGACCAACTAAGAGAGTAATAACGGCCATAATCATGCAAAGCGACAAAGCAACATTAAAAGAAGCATAAAATGGCATCAAAAGTCAAAAACTAAATGATCATAGAGGCTTATGGTGACTTTGTATGAGTCAAACATGTGTGAGCATGCGCCAAGTCAACCCAAATAAAGCATCAAGGAGAAAACCAAAATAATGCTTCCAAATAATTAAAACAACGCATGATTTTTTCAAAGGCTCATTAAGCAATCTCAGTCATTTAAGAAAAGTCATGCTACAGAAAAACCACTAAGCATACTATCAAAAAGACATCAAGCACGACATGCAAAAGCCTAGGCCGCAGTCTGCACAAGCTCCTTTTTGTACCACTTTTTTTGCATGAAACTTTTTCTCTTTTCCAACACCATTTGAACCTTTTTGAAATAAATCTTTTGATGAATACCAACATGGACCAGTGGTCAAAATACACCTTGATGCAAAGATATAAGAAGATCTGAACACAAATCAAGGTGAAAATCGAAAGCTAAACGCAGTTCTAGAAAAAGAGAACACTCGTTGAACGATAAGAGTGAAAAATGGAGTGTTCTAGGCAAATGAAAAGCAAGGCAACTCCTCCAAAAGGAATTTGTTGGGGTCCAACCATTTATTGCAGCAAACAAAACTAAACTAAACTGAAAACTAAAACAATTGATGCTCCAAGAAAAATGCATAGTGCATGAAGCAATAAAAATATAGTGTGTTGAAAGGTGACCTGATTTTTGCCGATGAAGAAGGGGTGCCTCGGGGACATCCCCAAGCTTTGACGTTTGTACCTCTTGGATATTTCTTAGGGTGCGTGGGAATCCCTAAGCTTGAGCTTTTGTCCATTATTCAACTCATCTCATCATTCTCCAATCCCTACACTTGAAAACTTCCTTCATACAAAACTCAACACAATTCTATTAGCAACATTAGTGTAAGCACAATAATGAATCAATCCCCTTTTTGCTTCAGGTTTCAACTCAAAACCACCACACATAAAGCATGTACTACTGTAGAAACTTCCCCAAAAGTTCTGTGATCAAAAGAACTCAAAAAGAAAGCGATCGAGAGGCAAACACAAATGGTGGCAGAAATCTGTCAAAACAGAACAGCTGACAAAGGTAGAATTTTTAGAGGGTTTTCTGTTGCTCAAATCAAAAAGTGTAAAACTAATGAAAGTTTGGATATAACCTGGGGCATATGCGCAAGAAATCGCAGGTCAAAAAGATATTCTGAGAATTTTCACGAATTTTTATGGTGCAGCACCGAAATCTGTTTCAGGACAACAACTTCCCCAAATCTTACCTCACTCAAATTAGAGGCTTCTCTTGGCACAACAACGAAATAAAAATGATAAGGAGAGGTTATTACAGTAGTAATAACTTCCAAGACTCAAATAAAAGAAAAAGAACTGAAAGTAAAACATTGGGTTATCTCCCAAGAGTGCTTTTCTTTAACGCCTTTGAGCTAGGCGCAGAAAGTGTGAATCATGTAATATCAAGTGATGAAGCATCAAGTTCATAATTTGCTCTAAGAATAGAGTCAAAAAGTAATTTCTTCCTGATGAGGACATCCCTACGGTTGATACAACCGTTGCACCTACAGCCACACTTCCTCACATTCCACAATTTCAAGGACCTCTCACAAGAGCTCGTGCACGCCAACTAAATTATCAAGTACTTTCGTTTCTAGGAACTATTCCTAATATTCATGAGAATATGATGCTGCCTAAATCAGTTGTGTTTATGTTACTTAGGAATGATGGGCCTAGCATAGATGAGAGGGACAAGCATTGGAGCATTATCATGCATGGAGATGATGGAAGCAATCGTGTGAGGATTCAAGATGATGCTACAAGTGAAGATTTCAGAACTTTGAAGCCACCATAATGATGCAAGGATGCTTGGATGAAATTCACAAGTTACCACATCACAAAATTCGTCCAAGGCTTTATATGGTGCTGCGTCACCTTATTTTATGGGTTAAACCCATGTATTTTCGTCCTAGATAATTTAGGGATTTTTTGGAGACTGTTTGAGTGGAAATCGGCCCATCTAGGGTTATTTTCGGATGGCCCATTAGGGCTGTACGAAAATCCCTGCCTTTTCCCTCATATATACCTCCTCCTAGCCATCATTAGAACTTGGATTTTGTTTAGTTAAAGACTTAGCCACGAGCTACTCTTCACCATAGGCACAAGTGTCAAACCGACCTTGTGTACTACGCACAGACAGAATCCCACCTCTTTAATAAAGCCTTCATCTATATTCGCAATATCTTGATTGCAACTATAATTCTTGCTGGTTCTTCGATTGCTTGTAGGGACTGATCCTCGTGATCAGGTTGATCTAGCTCCGGCGTGATCAATAGCCTCGGAAGTTGATGTATCGATTGCTAAGGCGCAACGTCTCGCACGTTTGTAGTCGGATCATCAACGTCGACCTCCACCAAAATCGATAGTTATCATCTCATCGAAAGATCGGGCACCTTTACCCTATCAAGTGGTATCAGATTTCAGGTTTCTCAGTAAGATCTTACAGTTTTCGTAGTTTAGATTGCATCTGTTCTTCTTCCTATAAACCATAAAAGTCAAACAATTAGGGTTAGATCCGTATCCTAGAAACTTTTTCGGGCCTTTTGCATCTTTTCTTTTCAGTATTTGCTTTCTTGAATTCTAGTCTGCATCATCGTGTCCAGTGCTGGTTTTAGGTCTAGACCTTTAGAGTTTCGAGTTGTGGTCACCGTCATCACCACCGCCACCACCAATTCCACGATCACCACTGCCACCACCGATTCCGCCATACCCTTGCTACCACCCTACGCCCACATACCGCTTCCGCCACCACATATCCTTGTTTTTGTTTTCCTACTCTTGTTTCCCATCATTGCAGATCCGATCCGAGTTGTAACTTGATTCGAGTTCCAGAAAGTTTCGGCCAGAAGGAAAGAGGAGGGGAGAGCAAAAAAATTTTTGGCCTATACTGTTTTTAGGCTTCTGGGATCGTTTTGAGCTATACGCCATTATAGTGAAAAAAAATTGGCGTCTGCATGCTTTCCGGAGCAGTTTCGTGCAGTTTTCGGAAATTTCAAAAAAATTCTTGATCCTGTACTGATATTTCACCTTGCTGATCGTTTTGAGGCACTTTCCATCATAGTGATTTTCGCCTCATTCGCACGCTGTTTAGAGCACTGCTGCCTGTTGCTTTTCGGTCTAGCGGCGTGACTCGTGGTGTTCTAAGGCTCGCGTCTCTAGCTTGGGATAGTCTAGGACCAGCACAGTACCATCATTGAGCTGTTATTCAACCTTGCATTGCTGTTTTGAAATTGTTGCTACAGATATTGCAGCCACCCAGAGCTCCACATATTCCTACACCGTGCGTTGACACCACCTGGCAATCGGTCTATTCAATCTTCCTGAAGTTTGATCACGATGGTTGCTGATCGCCACCTGCTGCAGGGTAAGAACGGGTAAGAGTATTGGTTTGCTTGATAGATTACGCACTTTCCACCCCTGTCCCTGTTGTATCTCTATTCTATAACTGTGCTTTTGCGTACTAATCATGCCACCAGATAATACCGAGACACCGCCACAGGAGGGTGAAGCCTTGCAGGCTCACGTCACCAAACTTTTGTCTGATCATATGCAGGATGTGGACAACCATTTCAGTGACACGATGGAGCAACTCGAGGGACTCGATACCACCTTCACCGCCAAGCGCGACGCTAAATTCCAGGAGGTGCTAGCATGCTTACCACCACCACCGCCGGCTCGCACGCCTCCTCCACAGCCGACTCGCATGGCTCCTCCACTGACCTTTGTGGGACGTGCACAACGCGTTCTCCATCCACCGGCACAAACTTCGGCTGCGGGTGCTGCTGCGGGCACTGCGGCTGCTAGCGTTGCAGGAGCTACGGGTGTTACGCAGGCCTGTGATGCATAGTTCGATGATTATTACGGGGAAGATGAGTACGAGGGCGAGTATGCGGATGACTTCACAGTTGATCAACCACCTGGTCGTCCTCGGCCCTACATTCGCCGTCCACCTCCCCATCCGTTGGTACGTGATGATGACCATGTTGCTAAACTGAAATTACATGTTCCTACATTTGATGGTCGTTATAACCCTGATGCATACCTCTCTTGGGAATTAGAATTAGACCAACGTTTTGCATGCTTAAATTATCCCGAGGATAGACGTGTTAGTGCTGCTACTTGTGAGTTCACTAGTTTTGCTTCCATATGGTGGTCTGAATACTGTCATGCTAATCATGCTAATCCAATCACTACGTGGGATGCTTTAAAACATGCTATGCATCTTCGTTTTGTTCCACCATATTATCAGCGGTCCATGCTTACCAAATTAGCACGTCTAGATCAAGGCAAAAATTCTGTAGAGGATTACTATCAGGAGTTGCAAACTGGCATGCTGCATTGTGGTATAGAGGAGGATAATGAAGCATTAATGGCATGATTCGTAGGCGGGATAAATAAGGAAATTCAGACTATTCTTTGATATAAATCTTATCATACTATTACCCATTTGTTCCATCTTGCTTGCAATGCTGAATGTGAAGTGCAGGATCGACGCGAGGCGACATGAACTAATTATTCTGCAGGGCGTTCTACTTGGAGATCACCGAGTTCGGCGTCATAGGCTGCTGCACCTACACCTCTAGTGACCACATCCACGCGATCTGCAGCATATACACCACCTTCGTTTGCTGCACAGAAGACTAATACGGCACCAGCTCTGAGTGCTGCGTCCTCCATGGCATCTACGGGCAAGTCCAGCCAGATACAGTGCCGCAAATGTGGTGGACTTGGTCACTTTGCACGTGATTGTGCCTCCTCCCGTGTGATGATTGCTCTTGAGGATGGTGGATACGACTCCGCCAGTGATTATGATGAAGATACTTTGGCTCTTATTGCATCTGATGAGCAATGTGCTGCAGCACCCACGGAGCAAGATTCTGAATATATGGCTGCAGACCATGCGGAGAAATACCCGAGTTTAGTTCCACAGCGAGTCTTGAGTGCACAAATTACCAAGGCCGAGCCCGACCAGCGCCATAATCTGTTCCATACCAAGGGCGTGGTTAAAGATCGCTGTATTTGCATTATAATTGATGGCAGGAGCTGCAACAATTTGGCGAGCATGGAGATGGTTGAAAAGCTTGCTCTGACGACACGACCCCATCCTCGTCCATATCACATTCAATGGTTTAATAACAGCGGCAAGGTTAAGGTAACACGTACAGTTCGTGTGCATTTTACTGTTGCTGCATATGCTGATTATGTTGAGTGTGATGTTGTTCCTATGCAAGCATGTGCTCTTTTACTTGGTAGACCATGGCAGTTTGATACAAATTCTATACACTATGGTAGCACAAATCAGTATTCTCTTGTTCATAATGATAAGAAAATTGTGTTACTTCCCATTTCTCTTGAAAGTATTTTAAAAGATGATCTTGCTAGAGCTAGTAGAGCACATAATGAGGGCAAAAAGCTGAGCGAAAATCAGATTGTTGCTAAGGAACTTATGCCTTCTACAAGTACTTCTCAATCTGCTCCAAAACATGCTACCGAAATTCGTTTGAAAAGTACTTGTTTGCTAGCTAGCAAATCTGATATTTCTAAAATTGATGTGAGTACTACTGCATGTTATGCTATCATTTGCAAAGAAGTGTTGTTTTCAGCTGAGGAGATGCCTTCTTCTTTGCCACCTGCTGTTGCTAACATTTTGCAGGAGTATGCGGACGTTTTCCCACAAGATGTACCTCCAGGACTGCCACCTATTCGTGGAATTGAGCACCAAATTGATTTGATTCCTGGAGCATCTTTGCCCAACCGTGCGCCATATCGTACCAATCCGGAGGAGAGGAAAGAGATTCAGCGACAAATTCAAGAACTTCTTGACAAGGGTCATATTCGTGAGTCTCTTAGTCCATGTGTTGTTCCTATTATTTTGGTACCAAAGAAAGATGGTTCTTCGCGCATGTGTACTGATTGTAGGGCAATCAATAATATTACTATTCACTATCGTCATCCTATTCCTCGTTTAGATGACATGCTTGATGAATTGAGTGGCTCTACCATGTTCTCTAAGGTTGATTTGCGTAGTGGTTACCACCAAATTCGTATGAAGTTAGGAGATGAATGGAAAACTGCATTTAAAACTAAATTTGGCCTATATGAGTGGTTAGTGATGTCCTTTGGTTTAACTAATGCTCCCAGCACTTTCATGAGATTAATGAATGAAGTTTTACGTGCTTTTATTGGATATTTTGTGGTGGTCTACTTTGATGATATATTGATATATAGCAAATCTGTAGAAGAACATTTGGAACATTTACGTGCTGTTTTTGATGCTTTGCATGCTGCATGTTTGTTTGGTAACATTGCGAAGTGCACCTTTTGCACGGATAGAGTTGCTTTTCTTGGCTATGTTGTTATAGCACAGGGTATTGAAGTTGATCCCGCCAAGATTGAAGCAATTTCGAGTTGGCCACAACCCAAAATAGTCACACAAGTGAGGAGCTTCCTTGGCCTCGCTGGATTTTATAGGCACTTTGTCAAAGATTTTGGTTCCATTGCAGCGCCGCTGAACGAGCTTACTAAGAAAGATGTGCCCTTTGTTTGGGACGATGCGCAACAAGAAGCCTTCATGTTACTCAAAGATAAGCTTACACATGCTCTTTTACTCCAATTGCCTAATTTTAATAAAACCTTTGAGTTGGAATGTGATGCTAGTGGAATTGGTTTGGGAGGAGTGTTGTTACAAGAGGGCAAACCTGTTGCATATTTTAGTGAGAAATTGAGTGGAGCTAGTTTGAACTATTCTACTTATGATAAGGAATTATATGCTCTTGTTCGGACATTAGAAACTTGGCAACATTATTTATGGCCTAAAGAATTTGTTATACATTCTGATCATGAATCCTTGAAGCATATTCGTAGTCAAGCTAAGTTGAATAAATGTCATGCAAAGTGGGTTGAATTCATTGAATCTTTCCTTTATGTTATTAAACACAAAAGGGTAAAGATAATATTATTGCTGATGCTTTGTCACGTCGTTATACCATGTTATCTCAACTTGACTTCAAAATCTTTGGATTGGAAACTATTAAAGAACAATATGTGAACGATGCTGATTTTAAAGATGTTTTGCAGCACTGTCTAGAGGGTAGAACTTGGAACAAATTCGTCCTCAGTGATGGGTTTGTGTTCCGTGCTAACAAACTATGCATTCCAGACGGTTCCGTTCGTCTTTTGTTGTTGCAGGAGGCGCATGGAGGAGGATTGATGGGTCACTTTGGAGTAAAGAAGACAGAAGATGTACTTGCTACACACTTCTTTTGGCCACGCATGAGAAGGGATGTTGAGAGGTTTATTGCTCGTTGCACAATATGTCAAAAAGCTAAGTCCCGCCTTAATCCACATGGTTTATATATGCCTCTTCCTGTTCCTAGTGTACCTTGGGAGGATATTTCTATGGACTTTGTTTTAGGATTACCTCGAACACAGAAGGGGACGGATAGTATTTTTGTGGTTGTGGATAGATTTTCTAAGATGGCACACTTTATTCCTTGTCATAAGAGTGATGCTGCTGCTCATGTTGCTGAATTATTCTTTCGCGATGTTGTTCGCTTGCATGGTGTGCCTAATACTATTGTTTCAGATCGTGATACTAAATTTCTTAGCCATTTTTGGAGATATTTATGGGCTAAGTTGGGGACTAAATTGTTGTTTAGTACTACATGTCATCCCCAAACTGATGGACAAACTGAAGTAGTAAATAGAACTTTGTCTACCATGTTACGGGCTATTTTAAAAATGAATTTAAAAATGTGAGAAGATTGTTTACCTCATATTGAATTTGCTTCCAATCGTTCTGTGCATTCTACAACTAAGTTATGCCCTTTTGAGATTGTGTATAGTTTTGTTCCTCGTGCACCTATTGATTTATTACCTATTCCATCTTCAGTGCAACATAATTTTGATGCTACACAACGTGCTGAATAGATTCTTACGTTGCATAGGATTACTAAGGAAAATATAGAACGTATGAATGCTAAATATAAAGTTGCTGGTGATAAAGGACGCAAGCATATTGTGTTTGATATAGGAGATCTAGTTTGGTTGCATTTGCGCAAAGATCATTTTCCTGATTTGCGCAAGTCTATATTAATGCCACGTGCTGCTAGTCCTTTTAAAGTGTTAGAGAAAATGAATGATAATGCATATAAACTTGAGCTTCCTGCAGAGATGGGCACGGTAAGTCCTTCATTTAACATTGCAGATTTGAAGCCATACTTTGGAGAAGAAGACAAGATTGCGTCGAGGACGACTTCAATTCAAGAAGGGGAGGATGATGAGGACATCCCTACGGTTGATACAACCGTTGCACCTACAGCCACACTTCCTCACATTCCACAATTCCAAGGACCTCTCACAAGAGCTCGTGCACTCCAACTAAATTATCAGGTACTTTCGTTTCTAGGAACTATTCCTAATATTCATGAGAATATGATGCTGCCTAAATCAGATGTGTTTATGTTACTTAGGAATGATGGGCCTAGCATGGATGAGAGGGACAAGCATTGGAGCATTATCATGCATGGAGATGATGGAAGCAATCGTGTGAGGATTCAAGATGACGCTACAAGTGAAGATTTCAGAACTTTGAAGCCACCATAATGATGCAAGGATGCTTGGACGAAATTCACAAGTTACCACATCACAAAATTCGTCCAAGGCTTTATATGGTGCTGCATCACCTTATTTTATGGGTTAAACCCATGTATTTTCGTCCTAGATAATTTAGGGATTTTCTGGAGGCTGTTTGAGTGGAAATCGGCCCATCTAGGGTTATTTTTGGATGGCCCATTAGGGCTGTACGAAAATCCCTACCTTTTCCCTCATATATACCTCCTCCTAGCCGTCATTAGAACTTGGATTTTGTTTAGTTAAAGACTTAGCCACGAGCTACTCTTCGCCATAGGCACAAGTGTCAAACCGACCTTTTGTACTACGCACCTCTTTAATAAAGCCTTCATCTATATTCGCAATATCTTGATTGCAACTATAATTCTTGCTGGTTCTTCGATTGCTTGCAGGGATTGATCCTCGTGATCAGGTTGATCTAGCTCCGGCGTGATCAATAGCCTCAGAAGTTGGTGTATCGATTGCTAAGGCGCAACGTCTCGCACGTTTGTAGTCGGATCGTCAATGTCGACCTCCACCAAAATCGATAGTTATCGTCTCATCGAAAGATCGGGCACCTTTACCCTATCACTTCCTCTTCCTAGGGAAGTGTTCCATACCTTTCTTGAGTGGGAATTGATATTTGATAGTGCCTTCCATCATATCAATGATGGCACCTACAGTTCGAAGAAATGGTCTTCCCAAAATAATAGGACATGAAGCATTGCATTCAACATCCATAACAAGAAAATCAACGGGAACAAGGTTATTGTTAACCATAATAAGAACATCATTAATCCTTCCCAAAGGTTTCTTCTTAGCAACATCAGCAATAGGAACATCATAATAGCACTTTTCAAGCGGTGGTAAATCAAGCATATCATAATTTTTCTAGGCATAATAGAAATACTAGCACCTAGATCACATAAAGCATGGCAATCAAAACCATTAACATGCATATCAATGATGGGTTCCCAACCATCTTCTAACTTCTTGGGAATAGAAGCTTTTTGCTTCAACTTTTCATCCCTAATTTTCATAAGAGCATTGGTAATATGCTTAGTAAAAGAAACATTTATAGAACTAGCATTGGGACTCAAAGCAAGCTTTTGCAAGAATAAAATAACTTCAGATATATTGCAGCCATCAACATCAAAATCATTAAAGGAAATAGAGCTATCATCTCCCACACTCCGAAAAATTTCAGCACTCTTTTGAGAAAAAGTTTTAGCAGTTTTAGGCTTTTTAACACAAGGAGTGGGAGTTTTCTCTACACCAATCAAAGTAAGAGGATTGCTAGCATTTGGAACAACATCATTAGAGGTAGTAATGGTACATACCTTCATCTTTCTAGCCATCTCATCTTCTCTTTCCCACCTGGCATGCAATTCTGCTAACATCCTATTGTCGAGAAGCTTTGTTGCGGTGCCCAAGGTAAGGGACATAAAAGTGCCTCCAGCAGCTGAATCCAATAGGTTCCTTGAAGAAAAATTCAGTCCTGCATAAAAAGTTTGGACAATCATCCAAGTAGCCAGTCCATGAGTAGGGCAATTCATTATCATAGATTTCATTCTTTCCCAAGCCTGAGCAACATGTTCATTATCAAACTGGCTAAACTTCATAATATTGCTACGCAAAGCTATAATCTTAGCAGGAGGATAGTATCTTCCAATAAAAGCATCCTTACACTTAGCCCCTGAATCAATACTATTTTTAGGCAAAGATAGCAACCAATCCTTTGCTTTTCCTCTCAAAGAAAAAGGAAACAACTTAAGCTTAATAATATCACTCTCTACATCCTTATATTTCTGCATCTCACATAGCTCAACAAAATTGTTGAGATGAGCTGCAGCATCATCAGTACTAGCACCAGAAAATTGCTCTTTTATAACAAGGTTCAATAAAGCAGGCTTAATCTCATAAAAATTTGCAGCAGGGGCAGGTGGCGCAATAGGAGTGCAGATAAAATCACTATTATTAGTGCTAGTAAAATCACACAACTTGGTGTTTTTAGGAGTAGCCATTCTAGCAAAGCTAAAAGCAGGCAAGTAAAAATAACAACTAATTGGAAACTAAATTTTTTGTGTGTTTTTGATAAAAACAATGCAAGCAAAAATAAAGTAAACCCCAAGAGAACGTGTGATGAGCACAGCAGCAAGTTTTCCCACAGTTATGAAACCAAGGTTTATCAATCCAGTAGGAAAAAGCCAAACTCTAGAAGGTGATGCTTGCTAGCCTAGTGACACTTCAACAAGGAAGCCGTTAACGATAATTGTTAGTGCGTCTTCAACTAGTAGCAACGCGGAACCTGCACACAACACAATCAAGAACTTTGCTCCCAACTTACGATGAGGTTGTCAATCTCACCGGTTTGCTGTAAACAAAGGAATGAGCGTATCGAGTGGAAAGCAATAGTAGTATGCGAGAAAGTAAACAATGCGAGTAAAGTAAATAGGTGATAGCAATGTAAAGGAAATTGGACCGGGGTCCACAGTTCACTAGTGGTGTCTCTCCATAAGATAAATAACAACATGCTGGGTAAACAAATTACAGTTGGGCAATTGATAGAATAAAGATAACGTGCATATGTCAAGAGGATCACTATGAGATTTACTCTGGGCATTATAACAAAATACATAGACCGCCATTGAACTACATCTATGACTAACCCATGGGGAATCATCCGAGGACCCTTTGAATATTAAGTTGCGAACAACATATAACTGCATTAAGCAAAGTGTGTAATGTAAACAAAGTGTATGTCCTTGGACATAAGAATGTTGTTTTCTCCCTAGTGGCAACAGCACATCTACAACCTTAGAGGTTTCTGTCACTCCCCCAGATTAAATGGAGGCATAAACCCAAGTATCGAGCATAAATACCCCCTCTTGGAGTCACTAGTATCTACTTGGCCAAGATAGCTACTAACAACGGAGAGCATGCAAGATCATAAACAACATAGAGATAACATAAGATAATATTCAGCACATCAACTCAATCATAACACCAATATTCATCGGATCCCAACAAACACAACATGTAGAATTACATAACGGTGATCTCGATCATGTAAGGCCGCTCACGAGATCTAAACATGAAGCACATGGTGGAGAAGACAACCATGTCGGTGTTCTGGATATCGGGGTATCCCGGTCCACCTACTCCTGGGCCTCTTCAATGGCCCAGCTTCGGCTCAGGGGTGAAACGACGACCGAAGCTATTGGAGAAGACCCTCATGAGGAGGCGCCTCATCAGGAGAACGATGACAGAAACTACTAAGGACCAGAAGACCTCCTCACGAGCTTCTGCTGGTGAGGGAAGGGACCACATCCACGTCAGCTCGGCACGTTTGCGTGCAGAGCAAGAAGGCGAGGGCAGAAGACCGCGTACCACCCACGCTACCCCCGACAGGGAGGAGACCAACTTTCGCCATGCCTGCATAAAGCGGCACATTGGTTGTTGGCCACCCCCCTAAAAATAGCGTGGACGGTGCAGGGCGCCAGAGGAAGACGTCAGCTTCCTCCACCCACTCCGGTGGACCGGCGCCACTACTCTACGAAGACTACGTCCACGGAAGAATAAAGTCTACAGCTGTCCTCCCACCTTGGCTGTGTGTGGCAACCCCTTCCCCAAGAAGATAAGGGGAAGGAGGACCTTGGCGCTATAAAAGGAGGGGAGGCCACCCCTTAGAGGGGATGGAATCTTCATCTCCGGGCTCCTAGCTAGGCTAAGTTGGTTCTTCTACCTCCGGCCAGTTAGAGCTCTGTAATCAAGACCTTGTACTCCTCGCGAGGTATCGCATCGTAATACAAGAAGGCAGGAAGTAGGGGTTTTACCTCACCATGAGGGCCCTAAACCTGGGTAAAGCTCGCCGTCCCTCTCTGCAGTGCGTTGTGCGTTCGACGACTCGAGGCTTCCGTCACCGTGTTTTGTTGCGATCTAAGATCTCCCACGTTCTGCCCCCTGCGTTTGAATCTTTGGGTCCGTCGCGTGGTACCCCGTGTTCTTGCGACATGAAATCCATCGACATTTGGCGCGCCAGGTAGGGGGCTGTGGTGTGTTTTCTTCGAGATCTGCTTTGGCATGGCCGACGCCAACGCAAGGCTCGAGCGTCTTCGCCGCCGTAACGCTATCCGGGGGCAAACCGAGCCCATCTTCCATCGTCATGAAGCCTCGGATGAGGAGGAAGAAGAGGAAGATCTAGAGTCCTCCTACCTCCCGTCCGGGCGTACAGAGCCTTCGCTCTCCTTCACCGCCACCGCCACTTCTCGCGCTCGTTCCAGGAGTCAGCTGTCTCCCGCGCAGGCTCTCACCATGGCGCAGGAGCTGCTGCGCTATTAGCCCACTGACGACGGGCGTGAGGGGTGGCACGCTCGAATCGCCGAGCTCGTCGCCATCATCAACGAAGACCCGGCCCAGGGAGGAGCCCAGGGCTCGGGAGAACCAGATCCGGCGGCGGGGTGCCGCGCCCCGGGCGCTGGAGATGGGAAGGCCGCCAAGGCCAAGAAAGTGGCTTCCCGCGCTGCATCTTTGCCACGTGGGGAGCCCAGCTGCCGAATCGTCCAACGCGCTCCAGAAGACGCACGCGTCTCCCTTGAGCGCCGCCGCAAAAATCATGACCGCGCCATCGACGACATCGGCAAAGCTGGCAAGAACGTCAAGACCCCCGGGGACCCTATCTACAACCCCGGGTGCCTTGCTCTCACTCGCCAGCAACGCTACGTGGTCTGGCCTGACAAGTTCAAGCCAGACATCGGTGCGCGTTACGATGGGACCACAAACCCCGTCGAATTCCTCCAGCTCTATGTCGTCGCCGTCCAGGCCGTGCGTGGAGATCAGCGTGCGATGGCCAATTGGTTTCCCATGGCCCTCAAAGACGCTCCACGAACTTGGCTCATGAATCTTCCTCACGAATCCGTGACCTCATGGAAGGACTTGTGCCGTCAGTTCGTCGCTAACTTCATGCCCATGTACGAGCGCCCCGCCACCAAGAACGATCTTAAGGCGGTGCGTCAGTACAAGGGCGAGACGCTTCGTCAATACATCCAGCGCTTCAGCCAGATGAGGAACCAGATTCCTAGGATCTCCAATGAGGAGGTCATCTGCGCGTTCTCCACGGGCGTCTCCAACATCAAGATGAGGGAAAAGCTGTCCATGAATGATGAGCTGACTTCCGTCGTCAGGCTCTTCGAAATCGCCGACCGCTGCGCCAAGGCTGAGGAGGGGAGGCTCTTCGTGCACAACCTGCCGGAGGCGCTTCCCCCAAAGCCGAAGTCCAAGGACCCCAAGGGAGGCTGCCATCCTCACGGCGGAGCCCGAGCATAAGCAACGCCGCGGGGATCGCTCCGAGCGCGATAAAGGTCGACGTCGCCGCTACTGCATCCTCCATAAAAAGGACACCCACAATACCGACGATTGTTGGATTGTCCGAAAGTTTCATGAACAAAATGGTGTCACCAAGCGCCGTGGGAGTAGCCGCAGCCACGGCAAGGGTGGATCCCGGGGCGATCGCCGCGACGATGACCGTGACGAGGGTCGCCGCCGCGATGGTCTATCTCGTGCAGATCCTGAGCCGCTGCCGCTACCTCTGCCAGCGAATGATCACCGTGAAGAGAACCAGGGGGGCTATCAAGAGCCGCGAGGCTTCGCCGCTTGCCTCCTGGGTGGAGCTCAAGCTCCTTTATCTAATCGTCACTTCAAGCAGCTATCGCGAGAGATCGCGGCGGCACAGCCCAACATCGGCAACCGCTTAATGAAGTGGTCAACCAGCAAGATCGGCTTCGACGAGGAGGATCATCCGACCTCCACCAAGTGCGTTGGCACAATTCCTCTCTTGTGCACGCCAACCATCAATAACATTGCCGTCAACCGTACTCTCATCGACGGAGGGGCGGGACTCAACATCATCTCGGTTGAGGTCTTCGAGAAGATGCAGGTGCCGTACCATCGGCTCATGCCAACCCGACCGTTCTTCGGGGTAACCAAAGGGTCTACAACGCCAATTGGGCAGGTACGCCTGCCCATCACCTTCGGCACCCGGGACAACTACAAGACAGAAAGCCTCGACTTCGACGTCGCCTACATCGCGCTGCCGTACAATGCCATCCTCGGCTACCCAGCCCTGGCAAGGTTCATGGCAGCAACGCATCATGGCTTCAATGTCCTCAAGATCCCGGGCGCCAACGGCACGATCACCGTGCGCTGCAACAAAAAGGATGCTCTCCGGTCTGTGGAGCATGTCTACCGTGAGGCCGCCGCCATGTTCCCCGCCGACGAAGATCTACTGGAACACTCTAGCGACCTCACAAGGAAGAAGCAGCTCGTATCCCAAGAGCGGGCTGCTGCGAAGAAGGCCTCTCTCGAGCCCCACCTGCCGGGCTCGACAGGGAAGAAGTTCGCCGCCTTTGCGTCGCCTACTCCAAGCGAGGACCTGGTCCATCCGATGCTGGACATGAGCATTGGGGAAGCTGCGGTACCCTCAGGGAGGAGGCCCCAGTTCACCCAAGAGCGCTCTGTGACAAAGAAGGTCCCGCTCCAGGCTGGGGGCTGTGAAAACTTCGTCACCATCAGGGCGGGGCTTTCTCCCAAATAGGAAAGCCCGCTCGTCACCTTCCTGCGGGCAAACTCTAACATGTTCGCTTGGACTCCGTCAGATATGCCCGGCGTTCCCAAGGAGGTGATTGAGCACCACTTAGCCGTGTGCCCTCAGGCACACCCCGTGAAGCAGAAGACTAGGAAACAAGTGCAAGAGAAGCAAGACTTCATCGTCCAAGAAATAGAGAAGCTGAAGAAGGCCAAGCTAATACGCGAGGTAGCCCACCCCACCTGGATCGCCAATCCGGTGGTTGTCCCAAAGTCTAATGGCAGTGGGCGCCTCTGCGTGGACTTCACAAGTCTCAACAAGGCCTGTCCCAAGGATCCTTATCCGCTCCCAAGGATAGATCAAATCATCGACTCCACCGCCGGCTGTGACCTCCTTTGCTTCTTGGATACCTTCTCCGGCTATCATCAGATCAAGATGGCAAGGGAGGACGAAGAGAAGACCACCTTCATCACGCCCTGTGGTGTGTACTGCTACGTCTGCATGCCCTTCGGCCTGAAGAACGCAGGAGCCACCTTCCAAAGGCTCATGCGTAAGGCCCTGGGGTCTCAGATGGGAAGAAATGCGGAAGCCTACATCGACGACATCATTGTCAAGACTCGAGAAAGTCACACCTTCATCGAGGATCTGGAGGAAACATTCGCCAACATGAGAAAGGTAAATATCAAGCTCAACCCCGCCAAGTGCACCTTTGGCGTGCCGTCGGGAAAGCTGTTGGGGTTCCTCGTGTCTCATCGCGGGATAGAGGCGAACCCTGATAAAGTCAAGGCCATCGAGGAAATGCGTCCACCGCGCAATCTCAAGGAAATGCAATGCCTCGCGGGATGCATGGCAGCCCTGGGGCGCTTCATCGCGAGGAGTGGGGAGAAGGCCTTGCCCTTCTTCAAGCTCATGAAGCGCACTGGGAAGTTCGAGTGGACTCCGGAAGCCGACAAGGCCTTTGCCGAATTGAAAAGGTATCTCATGAGCCCGCCGATCATGGTTGCCCCAACATTCCGCGAGCCCCTGCTGCTCTACATCGCAGCAACCCCGAGAACTGCAAGCGCTGTCCTCGTCGCGGAACGAGACGCCAAGGTAATCGCCAAAGAGGAAGTTGATCCTCCCTGCTCCGGGGCTCCTCGCGAGGTAGAAGCAGAAATCCCTTCTGTCCCTCAAGAGGAGCCGCCCGCTGCAGCTTCGCCGACCGAGCCGCTCTCTCAGAGCGACGCTCCTAAACCTCACGAGGAGGAAACTCCCGAGGGCGTCACCAAGGTGCAAAAGCCCATGTACTTCGTCAGCACGGTACTACGCGACGCGCAGGAGCGCTACACCATGCAGCAAAAGCTACTCTACACCTTGCTCATCGCTTCAAGGAAACTACGTCACTACTTCCAGGGTCACCCGATTAAGGTGGTCACTGATCGTCCCCTGGAGACCATTCTACGTAATCCCAATGTCACCGGGCGGGTGACAGAATGGGCCGTGGAGCTTCGGCCCTTTGAGATCTCCTTTGAAACCACCAAGGTGATCAAGAGCAAAGCTTTGGCTGAGTTCATCGCCGAATGGACTGATCCATTCGCCGATGAGCCTCCAGAGGTGGAGTCAATGCTTCCAGGAGAGGAGGCCTCAGGCCTCTGGGTCATGCACTTCGACGGCGCCTTCAACCTTCCTGGCGCGGGGGCTGGCGCTGTCCTTACCTCTCCCTCTGGGGACAAGCTCTTCTACGCCATCCAGCTCTGCTTTAAGCCTGAGCACAAGGTCTCCAACAACATCGCGGAATACGAAGGACTACTCGCTGGCCTAAGGGCGGCGAATGCTTTGGGTATCAAGCGCCTCGTCGTCAAGGGAGATTCACAGCTGGTTGTGAACTTCTCAAACAAGAGCTACACTCCAAAGGATGAGCACATGTCAGCTTATCTCGAGGAGCATCGAAAGATGGAAAAACGCTTCCAAGGCTTGGAGCTGAAGCACATCCCAAGAGGAGAAAATGTCGAAGCGGACGAAATCGCCGAACACGCCTCTCATCGCCTGGCACAACCTGTCGGCGTCTTTGAGGAGCGTCTCTTCAAACCGTCCGCTTCTCCATTGTCATCAGGATCAGACCCTCCGCCTGCCCTGCCGCCACCGCCGGGGCAGGGGGCTCCAGACTGCGGGCCACCTTCGGGTGACCGCGTCCTTCTGGCATTGGCACGGCAGTAGGGAGTGGATTGGATCCTCGAGCTCAAGGCCTTTGATACGGATCAACGTGATCCGAAGGGGGTTTGGCCCAATCTTTCACGGCGAACAAACAAACAACAAGATACAAAAGAGAACTCAATCTGAAATAGATCAAACTAATCTCTCTTCAATTCCTCGCGATGAAACTGACCGGAATCAATTCCCACGCATGGCATAACATCAGATCTCGAAGATCAGCAATCAAACACACCGATATGCGCCCCCAAACATTGGGACTTTTCTGGTCTCTTTCTTAGCTCGAAAATACAAGTCTCGATACAAGGCGGCTGCCATAACCCTATATGGGTGACTCTGAACGCTACCTTGGCTGGGCTAGGCCCCAAACCAAACTAAAAGCCCAAATGGCCAAAACACACTTGGTTTTGGACAGGCCCAAAACCATCACACACAAATAAAACCAAACTGAAATAAAAACATGACGCAAACTTAATTAAAATAGAACAACTAAATATCCTTCGCTGCAGCGCCTCGGCGAACATGAAACTCCATTGGAGGTGTACGAAAGTTGGGCTTCACATCATCTTGTGGAGGCACTTCAAAGCAGAATTGTCCAAGCTTCAGAACATAAGGAGGTGGTAAAATAGTAGGAGTAGTAGCTATGCTCCCCTTATCATCCCCCCCAACTTGAAAGGAAACCGTCCTCGGTTTCGCCTGAATGTGTTGGACCTTTTTCTGAGCAGCAAGCACATCCACTTTGATATCCTTATCGAGCATGGGCTGCAACACATGACGCTTCCCCTTATGCCACAAGGAATAAACATTGGACCTGCCTTCATGAGTGGAACGCCTATCAAATTGCCACGGGCGTCCTAGCAGCACATGACATGCATCCATAGGCAAAACATCACAGACCACTGTGTCCTCATAATTACCTACTGAAAATTTCAGGCGCACCTTATGTGTGACCTTCAGCTTCCCTGAATTATACAACCACTCAACACAATGTGGCTGCGGGTGCTTCCATGTAGGCAATGATAGAGAATCCACCAAACTCTTGCTAACAATATTTGTGTAGCTGCCACTATCAATAATCAGTTTGCAAGTGGTGTCCTTGACGATGCATTGGGTCTGAAATATATTCCAGCGCTGCCTGTGGTCGTGTATGCGATCTTCTGGTACACGTTGCACCATTAGATTCTTTAAATTTGCAGCAAGTTCATACCCATCCACGGTCACTTCAGAATTTTCCTCAGATTCCTCACTTGATGACGCAGCAGCTTTCTCATCATCACTAGCAGAAACAGAGCCATCATGTGTAAGCATCACCCTTTTTCTATTAGGGCAATCACGCTTCATGTGTCCTCGTCCTCCACAAGTAAAACACTCGATGTTTGCTGTGGACTGCGCAGATGCAGTTTTGGACACCCCAGATTTGGGTGCCACGCTATGAGAAACACTATTAGAGCGTGTAGAAGGTGTCGTCTGAACACTAGGGCCAGCAGCCTCGGTATGAGAACGAGGCCATGATTTTGCAGGTGTGGCAGCTTGGCGTCGTTTGATTTGTTGCTCCGCACGCTCAGCTTGGTGCACAAGATCCTGAAGATCATGATAGTAAACCATCTCCACACGATCACGCACCTCAAAATTCAGTCCATTCAAAAACCGAGACATCGTGGCCTCTGTATCCTCCCTTGTCCCTGTACGTATCATCAACAACTCCATCTCTTTATAATACTCATCCACAGATTTAGTACCTTGAGTGAGCTGCTGCAACTTATTATACATGTCTCTCTTGTAGTGTTCAGGAACAAAGCGATGTCGCATAAGATCTTTCATACCTGTCCATGATGTTGGGCGAGTACGCATACGCAGAATTTGATTCCACCAAATCAGCACATAACCGGTGAATTCAACAGCAGCAAGTTGAAGTCTCTTCGCCTCAGTGTAATAATGAGTATCAAAAATCTGATCCATGCGCATCTCCCACTCCAAATAATCATCAGGTCCGCGGTCACCGGAAAAAGGAGGTATGGACAATTTGATGCGTCCAAGACCACCATCATCAAGGGGAACACGACCAGCATGGCCAAGACGGTCACGATCATGTGGCTGTACACGATGAGCACCTGCAGGACGAGCAGCAAACTGTCGTTGTTGTGGTGCATAATCAGCGTCATCGGCAAGTTCTCCTTCATAAGCGGGTGCCACGGGTCGATGATCATGAATTGCAGCAGGGCGGCGTGGAACCACGTCGCGAGGTTGTGCAGCAAGAGGGGGCTGCACGGGTGCAAGGGCAGTAGCATCGCCCATTGCGTCAATCCGGGTAGCTAGCTGTGCAATTTGTGTTGCCAATGCGGCATGACTCCGAAGAATAAAGTCGCACGTATTATCAAAACCAGCCCGAATATTAGGAGCCAAATCTGCAGCAAAAACAGGTGGAACAAGCTCCTCTGTTTTCTCTGCAGCAGCGACGGAATTCTCTCCGTCAATAGAGTTCACCATGATAGCAAGCGATTTGTCTCCGTGTTCCTTTTTGTGTGAAACCTTGGTGTGATCAGATCTGGCAACGAAGGGAAAATCAGCACAGCGCCTGGGGAAAAACAGCACAGCGCCTGGGGAGACGCCCGACGCCCGACCCCAGACGTCCTCCGTCCTGGGGCGAGCGGGGAAGGCGAGCATGGGCGCGCAGGCGATCGTGCGGCGCAGCGATCCTTGAGCGATCGACTGGCGGGCTGGCGAGCGAGGTGGCTGGCGAGCGAAGCGGTCGAGGCGGCAGCACCTGGCGAGATGGGCCGGCCCACTAAGGGCGCTAGGCACACGCGGGCGAGCGAGGCTGGTGGGCGAGGCGAGCGACGCTCGACCCCAGACGGTCTCCGTCCTGGGGCGAGCGGATCGCTGGCTCACCTTTTTTTTTTGAGCAATCGGATCGGATCTGGACAACTGAAACTGCTGGATGGATCAAACGAATCCCAGCGAGACGAGCGATACACACGGGGCGGGAGGTTCCTTCGATCGGATCTACAGCAGCGAGATGAACTCTTGCAGAGCAACACCAAAACCGATCGGATCTAGAAGCAATCCCGATTCAGTTTCCAACACCAAAACACAGCCAATTCCAGCAGACGAAACAATAGATCAAGCACGGGTGTCTTGCAGATCCCTGCCGGTAGCAACTCTTCTCAGCAGACGATGAAAAACTTCAGCAGAACAAATCGATCTCAACAGCAAATTCCGCCGAAAGGGGTTTGGCCCAATCTTTCACGGCGATCAAACATAGCAGCAAGATAAATCAGTTGTTGAGCAGAATAGATCTACTCCACGAACTGTAAACAGATCCTTGCGAATCAGCAAGCAAAACCAATGATATTGGTGTCCCCCGACATGGGACCTTTTTCCTGTCTATTCTTAACTCGAAATTCAACTCTCCCTAGGAGATCGAGCGAAGCACCCTAGGTGGATCCGATCGTGAGAAACCTCAGCAGATAACTTGTTGATCTTCAATCTGTGAATAAAAACCAGCAGATCTTCAACCTCAGCAGGAACGACGGAAGTTCCAACGACGAATCACCGGAACACAATCCAATCTGAAACGAATCAGGTCTTCTAATCCTCCAACAGCAGAGCAAACTTCAGCAGATAAATCTCAGCAAGAACCGCCGTGAGAAACCCGACGAATCTGATACCAAGATGATACGGATCAACGTGATCCGAAGGGGGTTTGGCCCAATCTTTCACGGCGAACAAACAAACAACAAGATACAAAAGAGAACTCAATCTGAAATAGATCAAACTAATCTCTCTTCAATTCCTCGTGATGAAACTGACCGGAATCAATTCCCACGCATGGCATAACATCAGATCTCGAAGATCAGCAATCAAACACACCGATATGCGCCCCCAAACATTGGGACTTTTCTGGTCTCTTTCTTAGCTCGAAAATACAAGTCTCGATACAAGGCGGCTGCCATAACCCTATATGGGTGACTCTGAACGCTACCTTGGCTGGGCTAGGCCCCAAACCAAACTAAAAGCCCAAATGGCCAAAACACACTTGGTTTTGGACAGGCCCAAAACCATCACACACAAATAAAACCAAACTGAAATAAAAACATGACGCGAACTTAATTAAAATAGAACAACTAAATATCCTTCGCTGCAGCGCCTCGGCGAACATGAAACTCCATTGGAGGTGTACGAAAGTTGGGCTTCACATCATCTTGTGGAGGCACTTCAAAGCAGAATTGTCCAAGCTTCAGAACATAAGGAGGTGGTAAAATAGTAGGAGTAGTAGCTATGCTCCCCTTATCAGCCTTCCTCATCAGCAGCAGGCTTCCTGAGGATGAATCGGAGGCCGAAAGGATAGTGCGCCAAGCTTCAGGCTACTGCGTCAAGGATGGTGACTTGTACCAGCGTCGCTCGAACGGCGTCGCTCTGAAGTGCATATCTACTCACCAAGGCCAAGAGCTTCTCAGGGACATCCACGCCGGCGAATGCGGGCATCATGCTTCTGCTTCAACTCTCGCCGCAAAGGCATATCGAAGTGGCTTCTACTGGCCTTCAGCGCTCTGGGACGCGGCGGAGATGGTCAAGAGGTGCAAGGCGTGCCAATTCCATGCCAAGCAGATTCATCAGCCGGTGCAGGAGCTGCAAACCGTCCCACTCACTTGGCCCTTTGCAGTTTGGGGGCTGGACATCCTTGGTCCATTCCCCAGAGCGCAAGGGGGCTATCGCTACCTCTACGTCGCCATCGACAAGTTTACCAAGTGGGTAGAGGTGGAACCGGTGTGCACAATCCTGGCTAGGTCCATAGTCAAGTTCATCCGTGGGCTGGTCTGTCGCTTTGGTGTGCCTAACCGCATCATCACCGACAACGGTAGCCAGTTCACTAGCGGGCTGTTCCGAGAGTACTGTGCATCGGCCGGCATCAAGATCTGTTTTGCCTCAGTCGCCTACCCATGGAGCAATGGTCAAGCTGAGCGCGCCAACGCCGAGGTCCTCAAGGGACTCAAGATGAGAAGCTTCAACGCCAAGCTTGAAGCCTGCGGCAAAAAATGGTTAGACAACCTCCAATCCATCTTATGGTCCATCAGGACTACCTCCACCAAACCCATCGGAGAGACCCCTTTCTTCTTGGTCTATGGGGCGGAGGCTGTTCTTCCCACCGACGTCAAGTTCGGGTCGCCAAGAGTGCTCGCCTTCAATGAAATTTGCCAAGAGGACCTCATCAAGGACCGCCTCCACCAGCTCGAAGAAGCTCGGTGCCAAGCCACGCTCCGCACCGCGAGGTACCAGCAAGGACTACGCCGCTACCATAGCCGCCATGTTCGGGCAAGGACTCTGGAGGTCGGCGACATGGTGCTGAGAAGAATACTCTCTCGCGAGGGCCTGCACAAGCTGTCTCCAATGTGGGAAGGCCCCTTCAAGGTAACGCACATCGCCAGGCCAGGCTCGGCGCGGCTAGAAACCGCAGAAGGCGTGCCGGTGGGGAACCCGTGGAACATAGCTCATCTGCGAAAGTTCTACCATAGGTTCCTCACGGGGAGATAAAGACCATTGTCGCGGCACTTGTATCAGCTCAAACTGCTCTTCAGCACTGATATTAAGTTGTTGCGCAATATAGCGCCTCTGCTTCGGCATGATATTAAAATGGCATGAAGTCCATTTATTTTCTCTTCTACTCCACGCGGAAGGGGGCTAGGCACGATGTCTATGCTGGGGCCTTCGCCCGGAAAACAGCAAGCCCAAAAAACCCTGAAGGGAATGAGCTCTGATCAAGGGTGATGGCCCGTTATCGATCACCTCCACGTACCCGTGGTGCTTAGTTCCTCTCGAAGTACACCGGGAAATAAAAAATCTTCGAGACAAGTCCAAGGTGTGCCCAAGGCACCCGCTAATGACCAGCGCCTCGTGAGCAACCCTCACGAGCCTCATGAGCAACCCTCATGAGGGAGCAAGGACGCGTCGATGCACAAAGCATCCGCAGGAAGATTCCCTCTAACGAGGAAGGACTAACATGGCAGGATTATTGAAGACCAAGGCCGCTCCGATCATCTTGCGAAGGAGATGCAGATCCGGAGGTCCGCGCCAGGCCCTTCACCTCGTGAGCAACCCTTAACGAGGTGTCGACGGTCTCTGGGCTCTCTTAAGCATCGACGTTTTCACGTCCGTGAGGGTCCAGCTTCCCTCAACGACGAGGAAGGCCCCGTGAATCACCACGCGCGGCAATTTGCTCTTAGCTGCTGGCACAGATAGTGCCGCGCTCCTCCACGATGGAGAAGGTCCCTGTGCCAGTCACAGGGGTATCTTATTCGCTTTCTTTTTTCGTTTGTTTTACCGATTTGTTTTTTCGTTTTCGGGGATTTGGGGTTTTTTGTTTTCCAACTCTTTCTTCAACTACTTGTCTAAGGAGTCACCAGACGTCGTCACCGGCACCGACCCCAACATGAGCTCTGAGGCGTAGGGAGGCCTCCCGTCGGCGTTAACAACTCGCTAGGGCTCTCGAGCGCGCGGACGACCAGGACGAATGGCGAGCGACAAAGATCGGAAAAGCAAAGGAAGCTTCATTAATGAACCCCTGGAGGGGAGGAAACGGAGGCAAGGCGGGGCATACCCCGCCGGCGTAAACTACATAACAAAAGAGGGGAGGAGACTAGGTACCCCTCCCCAGAAGGCTACCACGGCGAGGCCGCCCCTTTACGCCGCCGCGGGCTGGAGGTAGGTGTGGCGGACGCCGACGGCAGCGAAGATCCGCACCGAGGCCTCCAGTGTCCCCAGCTTGAAGCGGAAGACGAGGTGGTCACCGACGCAGAGGCGATGGCCGAGGGCGAAGGCCCTCCAGCGCCCGGAGAGGACAACATTGCCGTCCGCTCCGAGGAGGATGTCCACAGGCCAGAGGAGATCTGGCCTGCTCTGCTCCACCAGCGCGACCTCTCCGGAGGAAGCGCCGGGGGCGTAGATCACCCTCCGGACTGCGTTGGGCAGCCGAAGGGAGTCAAAGCTCAAGACATCAAAGACGACGAGGAGCTCCAAGAAATGGGACCCCGGGGCAATCAGGGGACCCAGCAGCTGCGCCGCCCGGCGGCGAGGAGTGGCGACCACCCCGTTCGCCAGCGGGGCCACCTCCTGTGGCCCCGGGGCATCTGCCAGCGGGGGAAGGGGGCCGAGGACGGCCTCCACCTCCCTGAGCACTCGATCGATGCTCCCCGAGGCGCGGGGATCCGGCGCCGCCGCCAGGGGCGATGGCGTGTTCGGAGCGCCCCCAGGAGCTGGACCCCGAAGGGTCAGGGCGCTGGAGGTCCCCGGCGCGGCGCGATTCGCCGTGCCCTGCATCGGCGCCCCAAGGCGCAGGGGACTGCTGGCGCCGGGCGCCCACCGGGCGGGAACTTTCTCCTTGTTCTTGCTGCCCGGGAGGTGCCCGCGGCGCTTTGACCCCGAGCTTGTTCCGGTGGCGGCGGAGGAAGCGGAAGGATCCATCGGCTTGGGGGTCGTCAAGGAAGAAATGGCACTGGAGGAAGAAGGTGAGGTGCCGGAGGTCTCGAGGAGACCGTATTTAAGGGGCGCGGCCGGCGACGTTGCGTCAAATCTCAGCGCAGGAACCGAAGCGTTGGCGCAGCGCTCTGCAGTGAAGCGACGCGCCATCATGACGGTTGATGCCTCGAGGACTGTAGCATTGCCCGCCATTTCGTCTCATCAGCTGCGGTCGCGCCACGCGTCCGCTGCCTCTGCATCTTCACATGGTCCTCTGACCGCGTGGTTGACGCATGCCGTTGGAGGGCCTAGCAGCTTCTGGGGGCCCCCGGCCCTTTGCCCCCTCAGGAGGGTGCGTTCGCGGGCCGGGCTCCCGGGGGCTACTGTCGGTGTTCTGGATACCGGGGTATCCCAGTCCACCTGCTCCTGGGCCTCTTCAACGGCCCAGCTTCAGCCCAGGTGTGAAACGACGACCGAAGCTATTGGAGAAGACCCTCATGCGGAGGTGCCTCATGAGGAGAACGATGATAGAAACTACTAAAGACCAGAAGACCTCCTCACGAGCTTCTGCTGGTGAGGGGAGGGACCACGTCCACGTCAGCTTGGCACGTTTGCGTGCAGAGGAAGAAGGCGAGGGCAGAAGACCGCGTACTGCCCACACTACCCCCGACAGGGAGGAGACCAACTTTCGCGATGCCTGCATAAAGCGGCACAGTGGTTGTTGGCCACCCCCCTAAAAATACCGTGGACGGTGCAGGGCGCCAGAGGACGATGTCAGCTTCCTCCACCCACTCCGGTGGACCGGCGCCACTACTCTACGAAGACTACATCCATGGAAGAATAAAGTCTACAGCTGTCCTCCCTCCTTGGCCGTGTGTGGCAACCCCTTCCCCAAGAAGATAAGGGGAAGGAGGACCTTGGCGCTATAAAAGGAGGGGAGGCCACCCCTTAGAGGGGATGGAATCTTCATCTCCGGGCTGCTAGCTAGGCTAAGTTGGTTCTTCTACCTCCGGCCAGTTAGAGCTCTGTAATCAAGACCTTGTACTCCTCGCGAGGTATCGCATCGTAATACAAGAAGGCAGGAAGTAGGGGTTTTACCTCACCACGAGGGCCCTGAACCTGGGTAAAGCTCGGCGTCCCTCTCTGCAGTGCATTGTGCGTTCGACGACTTGAGGCTTCCGTCACCATGTTTTGTTGCGATCTAAGAGCTCCCACGTTCAGCCCCCTGCGTTCAAATCTTTGGGTCCGTCGCGTGGTACCCCGTGTTCTTGCGACACGAAATCCATCAACAAACCATCTAGCTACTGCTATGGAGCCATAGTGATGAGGACATCCCTACGGTTGATACAACCATTGCACCTACAGCCACACTTCCTCATGTTCCACAATTCCAAGGACCTCTCACAAGAGCTCGTGCACGCCAACTGAATTATCAGGTACTTTCGTTTCTAGGAACTATTCCTAATATACATGAGAATATAATGTTGCCTAAATCAGATGTGTTTATGTTACTTAGGAATGATGGGCCTAGCATGGATGAGAGGGACAAGCATTGGAGCATGATCATGCATGGAGATGATGGCAGCAATCATGTGAGGATTCAGGATGACGCTGCAAGTGAAGATTTCCGAACTTTGAAGCCACCATAATGATGCAAGGATGCTTGGTCAAAATTCACAAGTTACCAAATCATAAAATTCGCCCAAGGCTTTATATGGTGCTGCGTCACCTTATTTTATGGGTCAAACCCATGTATTTTCGTACTAGGTATTTTAGGGTTTTTCTGGAGGCTGTTTGAGTGGAAAAGGGCCCATCTAGGGCTATTTTCGGATGGCCCATTAGGGTTGTACGAAAATCCCTGCCCTTTCCCTCATATATACCTCCTCCTAGCCGTCATTAGAACTTGGATTTTGTTTAGTTAAAGACTTAGCCACGAGCTACTCTTCGCCATAGGCACAAGTGTCAAACCGACCTTTTGTACTACGCACAGACAGAATCCCACCTCTTCAATAAAGCCTTCATCTATATTCGCAATATCATGGTTGCATCTATAATTCTTGCTGGTTCTTCGATTGCATGCAGGGATTGATCCTCGTGATCAGGTTGATCTAGCTCCGGCGTGATCAATAGCCTCGGAAGTTGGTGTATCGATTGCTAAGGCGCAACATCTCGCACGTTTGTAGTCGGATCGTCAACGTCGACCTCCACCATAATCGATAGTTATCGTCTCATTGAAAGATCGGACACCTTTACCCTATCAAGTGGTATTAGATTTCAGGTTGATCGGTGAGCTTTACTGTTTTCATAGTCTAGATTGCATCTTCATACCTAGAATCCACGAAAAAGCCAAAAATATTAGGATTAGATCTTTTCCTAGAAACAGTTCGAGCCTTTGCATCTTTTCTTTTCAGTATTTGCATTGTTGAATTCGTGTCTGCATCGTCGTGTTGAGTGCTGGTTGTAGCGTCTTGATCCTTAGAGTTTCGAGTTTTGCTCACATACGTCTTGCCGCCGCCGCACCGCCACCACCAAAAACCCTAGCCACCGCCACCACTCATTTCCGCATCGCCACCATAATCATCCCCACCGCATCCATCGACCGCTGCCACCCCCACCCTCATTACCGCTGCCACAACCTTTCCCCCGACTTAGGGTTTCTTTCCTTGTTGCGTTCGTAAAAAAGGAGGGGACGTGGGGCCGAACCAGCCACCCCACGCCGCACCTAATTCTCAGTTAAAAAAAGGAGGAGACGTGGGGGCCGAACCAGCCACCCCACCCCCGTCGCGCTATTTTGGGAAGTTTTTGTCTGCAAACTTTAACTGGCCATAACTTTTGCATACGAGCAAGATTCTGAATATATGGCTGCAGAACATGCGAAGAAATACCCGAGTTTAGTTGCACAGCGAGTCTTGAGTGCACAAATTACCAAGGCCGAGCCCGACCAGCGCCATAATCTGTTCCATACCAAAAGTACTTGAAAAGTACCAAAAGTCACTCGTAATCGTCAAAAAAGTGAGGGAAGGGTGAGTTTTTGGCCTTTTAAGTTTCAGAACCAGCAATTTTTCCGTGATCTTCACTTATACCTTGCTTTTGAGCTATTTTTTTGTGCTTCTGGCCGCCGCGCATTGACTAGTTGGTGTCCTAGGCTCGCGTCTCTAGCACGATCTAGCCTACGGCCAACACGGACACCATCGTTGAGCATTTATTCAACTTGTTGCATTGCTGTTTTGAATTGTTGCTATAGATATCGCAGCCTCCTACAGCTCCACATATCTCTACGACTGTGTGTTGACACCACCTGGCAATTGCTCTATTCAATCTTCCTGAAGTTTGATCACAACAATTGCTGATCGCCACCTGCTGCAGGGTAAGAACGGGTAAGGGTATTGGTTTGCTTGACAGATAAAGCGTTTTCCATCCCTGTTCCTGTATCTCTATTCTATAATTGTGCTTTTGCGTACTAATCATGCCACCAGACAACACCGAGACACAGCCACTGGAGGGTGACGCCTTGCAGGCTCACGTCCCCAAACTTTTGTCTGACCATATGCAGGATGTGGACAAGCGTTTTAGTGACACGATGGAGCAACTCGAGGGACTCGAGAGCACCTTCACTGCCAAACTCGACGCTAAATTCCAGGAGGTGCTAGCACGCTTACCACCACCACCACCGGCTCGCGCACCTCCTCCACAGCCGACTCGCGTGGCTCCTACACCGACCTTTTTGGGACGTGCACAGCGCATTCTCAAACCACCGGCACAAACTTCGGTTGCGGGCACTGCTGCTAGCGTTGCAGGAGCTACGGGTGTTACACAGGCCCGTGATGCACAGTTGGATGATTATTACAGGGAAGATGAGTACAAGGACGAGTACGCGGATGACTTCACAGTTGATCAGCCACCTGGTCGTCCTAGGCCCTACATTCGCCGTCCACCTCCTTGTCCGTTGGTACGTGATGATGACCATGTTGCTAAACTGAAATTAAATGTTCCTACATTTGATGGTCGCTATAACCCTGATGCATACCTCTCTTGGGAATTAGAATTAGACCAGCATTTTGCATGCTTAAATTATCCCGAAGATAGACGTGTTAGTGCTGCTACATATGAGTTCACTAGTTTTGCTTCCATATGGTGGTCTGAATACTATCGTGCTAATCATGCTAATCCAATCACTACGTGGGATGCTTTAAAACATGCTATGCGTATTCGTTTTGTTCCACCATATTATCAGCGTTCCATGCTTACGAAATTAGCACGTCTAGATCAAGGCAAAAATTCCATAGAGGATTACTATCAGGAGTTGCAAACTGGCATGCTGCGTTGTGGTATAGAGGAGGATAATGAAGCATTAATGGCATGATTCGTAGGTGGGTTAAATAAGGAAATTCAGACCATTCTTAGATATAAATCTTATCACACTATTTCCCGTTTGTTCCATCTTGCTTGCAATGCTGAATGTGAAGTGCAGGATCGACGCGAGGCGACACAAACTAATTATTCTGCAGGGCGTTCTACTTGGAGATCACCGAATTCGGCATCACGAACTGCTACACCTACACCTCCAGCGACCACATCCATGTGATCTGCAGCATCTACACCACCTCCGTTTGCTGCCCGGAAGACTACTACGGGACAAGCCCCGAGTGCTGCGTCCTCCATGGCATCTACGGGCACGTCCAGCCAAATTCAGTGTCGCAAATGTGGTGGACTTGGTCACTTTGCGCGTGATTGTGCCTCCTCCCGTGTGATGATTGCTGTTGAGGATGGTGGATACGACTCCGCCAGTGATTATGATGAAGATACTTTGGATCTTCTTGCATCTGATGAGCAATGGGCTGCAGCACCCACGGAGCAAGATTCTGAATATATGGCTGCAGAACATGCGGAGAAATACCCGAGTTTAGTTGCACAGCGAGTCTTGAGTGCACAAATTACCAAGGCCGAGCCCGACCAGCGCCATAATCTGTTCCATACCAAAAGTACTTGAAAAGTACCAAAAGTCACTCGTAATCGTCAAAAAAGTGAGGGAAGGGTGAGTTTTTGGCCTTTGAAGTTTCAGAACCAGCAATTTTTCCGTGATCTTCACTTATATCTTGCTTTTGAGCTATTCCTTTGTGCTTCTGGCCACCGCGCTGACTAGTTGGTGTCCTAGGCTCGCGTCTCTAGCACAATCTAGCCTACGGCCAGCACGGTACCGTCGTTGAGCATTTATTCAACTTGTTGCATTGCTGTTTTGAATTGTTGCTACAGATACCGCAGCCTCCTACAACTCCACATATCTCTATGACCATGTGTTAACACCACCTGGCAATCGCTCTATTCAATCTTCCTGAAGTTTGATCATGACGATTGCTGATCGCCACCTGCTGCAGGGTAAGAACGGGTAAGAGTATTGGTTTGCTTGACAGATTAAGCGTTTTCCACCCCTGTTCCTGTATCTCTATTCTATAACTGTGCTTTTGCGTACTAATCATGCCACCAGACAACACCGAGACACAACCACTAGAGGGTGAAGCCTTGCAGGCTCACGTCACCAAACTTTTGTCTGACCATATGCAGGATGTGGACAAGCGTTTTACTGACACGATGGAGCAACTTGAGGGACTCGAGAGCACCTTCACCGCCAAACTTGATGCTAAATTCCAGGAGGTGCTAGCACGCTTACCACCACCACCGCCAGCTCGCGCGCCTCCTCCACAGCCGACTCGCGTGGCTCCTACACCGACCTTTTTTTATATGGGCACGAAGGAGGAGGTGAAGCCTAATTTTAGGACTCCACCAAGATGAGGGCAGCTCATTGCAGATTGGCACGCCAGGACGACCTACGATATGTAATAATTAGTCTAAGGTTGTGTCAGCAATTTATATTCATGCTTATGTTATTTCGTAGCTAGGTTAAGTTGTGGTCCACTTAGGGTTTTGTGTGTGTTGGGTTTGGGCCTGTCCAAGCCCAATAGTTTTCTGGCCATCTATATAAGGAGGCCAGCAGTCTAGGATTTAGGGGAGTTCAGTTGTTTAGTTGAAAACTACCGTGTGCTCCACCGTGTATCATCCCTCCGGGGAAACGGCGCTGCCGTGTTATCAAATAAAGATTGCTGCGAGGGTTCTTGTGTTCATCAAGAATTATCAGGCTTAGGTTTGAGGCGTGGTGTTCATCATCACGTTGCTGGCTGGATTCGTCCTCGTCTTCAGGTGACGTTCTTCGCGTTATTGGAAGATTTCTATCTGGATAGACTCGCTGTGAAAGATCGGGACAAAACTCATAGGATCACCGGCGTGATCCTTATCATGTGGTATCAGATTACTGGGTTTATCACTGCGAGTATTTTCTGCTGATTGATCTGCGGATTGTTCGTCGAGCTGTTTTCAGATCGAGAAGTTCTCGATTCGGTGGAGATTGATTCGGTCAGATTGGTTTTATTCCGTGGCGATCAGGAAAGAAGAAGCGGTCAGATTGGTTGCGTGGTGGTACTAATTGGCGAAGAAGTAGCAGCAAGCAACACGTAGGGCGTGGTGCCCTGTAGATCCGCTCCTTTCCGATCAGATTGCAAGGAGCAGCCGCACGTGCCTCCAAGATCGATCGCAGTCCACGCGCGTTGAGGAGCTTCTCGTGTGCAACCAAGACCCATCGTGTGCAGTTGTTTTTTTCTAGTTCAGATCGGGATTGCTAGAAAACAAAAAAAAGCAGATCCGATCGGTCAAATCGCCAGATCCGATCGAGCTGAAACTGAAAAAAAAATACCAACCATGCGCGTCAGGGCACGAAGACGATTTGGCTCCCTGGCGATGCCCGCCCTTGCCTGGGATCGCCCCGCGTCGTGCGCCTCTGCCGATCGGGGTTCGAGGGAACCCAGCGGGATGGCCCATTACTCCACAGGATCGCTAGCACGTCTGGTACCAGACCGGATCGAGGGAGTTGACGAGAATCATCAGGAGTCGCTCGCCCTGTGCCTCAGGGCAGACAGTCTATGTCCCCTAGCGAGGCCTGCATCGGGTGCTAGGATCCCTGCCAAGGCTGATCGCTACCAGCTATACAGTTCGGCAGCGTCCTGCCGTGGTAAGTTTTCTCTGCATTTTTGTCCCGCGCCCTACCGTCACATCGTGTCCGCAGAATTCTCTACCGCGACCTGCTGCTGAGCTTGTTTGATCGCGCATATCAAGATGGATTCTTTTCCGGGAGATTATTACGGCGAATGGTGTCGTAGTGGCAAGAAGTCAGGTGACATTTTCAATGACTATCTTGATCTGTTAGACGGCGTAGCATGTGCTGAAGATGATCTCAATTGGCAACTAAACCACAATGCAACAGCTACAGAATTTGAGTCATGGGAACGTCATATGCTACAGGGTCTTTATAGATGTGCTACCTATAGTCCCAACATGGACGATTCTACACGTTTGATTCTTGCAGACCGACGCGTGGATATAAATCTACACAATTGGTGGCAAAAAGCATTGTGGGAGAAGCGCGTTACCTCTGCAACTTGGGCGAATTTCAGGAAATTTCTGCGAGAGTGCTTTATCCCTTCTAGCACCGTGGTTCCTTCTCGAAAGCCCTTGGTAACCATAGCAGTGATTCAGCAGCCACCCAAGGTTGTGCATGGGATAGAGGATGTTGGCAAGAGCATAGTTCCTATACCGAAGGTCGCGACAGCTGTGACTACTCATGAGAAGTTGACAGTTGTTCCATTGCCGACAATTAGCAAGGTGGCAGCCACGATATCTGAATTGTTAGCGGTTGATGTTGTCAAGGCTGATATTTTCAAGGATGTCGTGGAGGAGGTTGTACCATTGAGTGGGCTGAATATGCAACTCAAAAGAGTACATAATGAGACTTGTATGACAGCGGATAGAGGCCAGCGATGGAATTATTTCAGACGCAGTGCATAATTAAAGGCAAAGCATGCAAGTTGATGATTGACAATGGTAGTTACTGTAATGGCATTAGCAAGGCGATTGTGGAGGCTTTGGGTTTATCCACATGGCGTATTCCAGAACTGAGGCATGTTGAGTGGGTTAATAGCTGCGGTATGCTGAAGATTACTCACAAGGTGCGTGTGCCATTTACAGTTGATGACTATGTTGATGAGGTGAAATGCGATGTGTTGCCATTGGAGGTATGTGGGCTGTTACTTGGACGTCCCTGGCAGTATGATCGAAATGCTATGCATGCTGGGAGAGCAAATACATATTCTTTCGTGCATGATGGCAAACAGCGGACTTTGAAGCCTATGAGAGATGATCAAATCAAGTCCGATGTTGTGTTGGTGGTTCGCAAGGAGAAGTTGTGTATTTATTTGCATGTCAAACTCCACGCTACGACCAGCCAGGCACGGGGCGACACAATCCTATCGGCCGTTGCTGGGTGGGCGCGGTTGGCCGATCTCCTAGCCGAGCGACCTGGGCCAGCCCGCTATGGGACCGTGGCCGGGCGGGTGATCGGGACCAATAATTCCGCGATGCCTGCGAGACGCTCTGATTGCTAGATCGAGCAAGTGCAAAACCACTGGCTTATGGCAAAGGAAGGAGATCAAAGATTGACCCAAACGAACACGAAAACTGAAATGAAGATGCAGAAAAGAACGAGGATCCTAGACTCCTACAGATTTGAAGAAAAGATATGCGAACAGATGATCAGCTACTAAAACCAGTACCTCGATGCAAACTAGGCTTTGGCGAAACTAAGAACCCTAATTTTTTTGTGGCTTTTTCTATATAGGACGAAAACAAAAATGAATCTACGGGGATAAATTTGTGGATGCTCACCGAGGAAACACTGGAATCTGATACCAAGATGATAAGGGGTTGCCCGATCTTCTCAGTGAGCCGATGTAGATGGATGATAACTTGGTGGATAATCTGTGAGACGCACACGAACTCTCTGGCTGTTCCCCCGTTGCCAATGCAACAGATCTTCAACCCTATGGATATTCGAGACACCACACACCTGCGCACGTAGCCGCCGGCCACGAAGCGGTTCTACAATCTCCTAATTCCCAATGGAATAGCAGATCACACTTGAAGTCTCAGTAGCAAAACTCCAGATCGAAACAAACTTGGAGTGGGGTAGATATTCCGAGCGAAACACAGAGGAATATATGATTTCAGAGGAAAGCTTACAAGCAATTTCGTTCTGATGTTTGGGGGTAATCTAAACGTAGTCTAAACTAATAGTGGGGGCGCCACAGGGGTATATAAAGAGGGTGGGGCATCCTCAACAAAGACCTGGCCCAAAGCCAACCTAGTTTGGGCCCAAACAGACTCGGTTCGACTCAAACTGGTACATACCGACCCATACATGGGTTCGGCCTAATTCTGGCACGCAGGCCATGAGTGTGGCGTGCCTTAGACGTGTAGACATTGTGTCGTAGGTATTCCTAGTACGCCATCGCGTGCTCTCGCTCATGCAGACTTGATCTCCGCTTGTCTCTCGATCGCCGTCCTCCCTCTCCTCCCGCTGGCGATATCTTGATAGATGACATACCTAAATACAACATAGTACATCGCTTTAGGTAGTATATAATTCGGAGATATCAAGACATTCTTTCAACTAGGAAAGAATTCACCTTATAATAATCATCAATTAGACTCAATATTTCCTTCCAGCTCAAACAGTCAAAATCAGCATGATCCATGATTGTATCCTCATCATGAGGTACTTGGATGTTGGAATGTCGATGACATAGGCATTGTTGTTGATGCACTTGAGAACCTTGTAGGGGCCATCACTTCGAGGCTTGAGTTTGGAATTACTTTCATGTGGAAAATGATCCTTGCTCAAATGAATCCAAACAAGGTTGCCCTCCTCAAAGATGCGTGGAGTCTTGCTCTTGTTGATCTTGGCGGCATGGCGCATCACATGGTCTTCAATTGTCTTCCGTGTGTCGTCGTGCAAGTTCTTCATGATGTCGGCGTGCTTGGTGATGTCCATGTTGACGTGCTCATGAAGTGGTAGTGGAAGAAGGTCAAGTGTCGTTGGTGGGTTGAACCCATAGACGATCTCGAAGGGGCTTCGCTTGGTGAGGCTATGTTGAGCACAGTTGTATGCGAATTCTGCATGAGGAATGCACTCCTCCCATGACTTGGTGTTCTTCTTGATCAACACGCGTAGAAGATTTCTAAGGCTCCGATTCACCACTTCGGTTTGTCCGTCCGTTTGGGGATGGGATGATGAAGAAAAGAGGAGCTTGATCCCTAGCTTGGCCATTAGGGTCTTCCACAAGTAGCTCATGAACTTGACATCCCGATCTGACACGATGCTTGTCGGAAACCCGTGAAGTCTAATGATATCCCTGAAAAACAAGTTAGCAATATGTGAAGCATCGTCGGTCTTATGACATGGAATAAATTGTGCCATTTTGGAAAAACGGTCTACGACCACAAATATTGAGTCATGACCATTGTGTGTACATGGCAAACCCAAGACGAAATCCATACTAATGTCCAACCATGGTGCATGTGGAATAGGCAAAGGCATATAGAGACCAAAGGAATTAGTTTTGGACTTAGCTTGTATGCATGTAGTGCATCGTTGGACATGCCTCTCGACGCTGCGGTACATTCTTGGCCAAAAGTAGTGTGTTGAAAGCATGACATAAGTCTTCTCATGTCCGAAATGTCCCATGAGTCCTCCACCATGTGCCTCTTGCAATAACAACATACGAAGAGAGGACTCGGGAATGCATAATTTGTTAGCCTTAAAAAGGAAATCATCATGCAAATAGAAATCATCGACCTTTCGGGAGTTCGAGCATTGGTCAAATATGGTTCCAAAGAAAGAATCGGAAGGGTACAAATTCGGTAGCTCATCCAAACCCAAAATATGTGTGTCATTGCGAGTGAGGAGGGTGGTATTTTTGTGGGATAGAGCATCCGTGACCATGTTTTCTTTGCCCTTTTTGTACTTGATGACATAAGGGAAAGATTCAATGAATTCAACCCACTTCGCATGACGCTTGTTCAAATTTGCTTGGCTTTTCAAAAACTTCAAGGATTCGTGGTCCGAATGGATGACGAATTCTTTTGGCCAAAGATAATGTTGCCAAACATCCAAAACACGAACAAGAGCAAAGAGTTCTTTGTCATAGATTGAATAGTTGAGGCGTGCACCATCCAACTTTTCACTATGATAAGCAATGGGGCGTCCATTTTGCATGAGAACACCACTGATTCCAATTCCACTAGCATCACATTCAATTTCAAAGGTTTGTTGGAAATCGGGTAAAACAAGCAATGGTGCCTCCATAAGGCGTTTCTTTAGTTCATCGAAAGCATGTTGTTGAGCTTTGCCCCAAACAAAAGGTACATTTTTCTTTGTAAGCTCGTTTAGAGGGTAAGCAATGGTGCTAAAATCTTTAACAAAATGACGGTAAAATCCGGCTAAGCCATGAAAACTTCTCACTTGGCCAACCGTTGTTGGTGTTGGCCAATTCCGTATGGCCTCAATTTTGGAATTGTCTACTTCAATGCCATTGTGAGAGATAATGAATCCAAGAAAAACCAATTTGTTTTGAGCAAAGTTACACTTTGGGAGGTGCAAAACTTTTGCCAATGACTTGCGAAGAACGTGGCGTCAACATGGGAACATGATTCAAAAATGACTTGCTATAAATGAGGATGTCGTCAAAATAAACCATAACAAATTTGCCAATGAAAGATCACAAAACGTGATTCATAAGACGCATAAAAGTCGACGGTGCATTAGACAATCCAAAAGGCATGTCAAGCTATTCATAGAGACCAAGTTTGGTCTTGAATGTCGTCTTCCACTCATCGCCTATGGCCATGTGTATTTGATGGTATCCACTACGAAGATCAATTTTAGAAAATATAGTGGAACCCACAAGCTCATCAAGCATGTCATCTAAGCGAGGAATAGGATGGCAATAATGAACGGTAATGGCATTGATGGGAAGACAATCCATACACATTCAAAGTGTGTCATCACTCTTGGGGACAAGAATTACCGAGACGGCACAAGGAGATAGGCTTTCACGAACATACCCTTTTTGTAGAAGATCATGAATTTGACGTTCAATTTCCTTCGTCTCCTCCGGATTTGTGTGGTACGCGGCGCAGTTTGGAAGGGGGGCACCCAGAATGAGGTCGATCCGATGCTTGATGCCGCGTAGAGGTGGTAGTCCATGAGGAAGTTCGTCCGGAAAGACATCTTGAAATTCCTTCAAAAGAGACAACAAAGGAGAAGGAATCGTGGAATGATCATTAGTAGTTAGAACGGTGCCCTTGCAAATGAGCACAAAGTGCAAGGTGGATGGGTTGTGGTGTAAATCCCTCATCTCACTTTTGGTGGAATCAAGGCGTGGTTATTTTTATCGCTCATGTATGGCTTGTGGCGCTCACTTTCTCTGTTGTGGCAAGGTCGCTCATCGCTCAACTCACTTGGAATGGAAACTTGTTGGACCCTCGCTAAAGCCTTTGCATTGTCCGCAATGATTTGGCTAGGAGTCATCGGGCGAAGCGTGAAGGTCTTGTCGTCTTCCTTGAAGGTGTAAGCATTGGAATAGCTATTGTGTATAGCCTTCTTGTCAAATTGCCAAGGGCGGCCAAGGAGTACATGGCACACCGTCATGGGAAAAACGTCACACTCCACCGTGTCTTCATAAGCTCCAATCTTGAATGTAATGGAGACAGTGTGTTCAATCTTGACATTGCCGTTGTCGCTTAACCATTGCACATGGTAAGGGTGAGCATGCTTGCGTAGTTGGAGATTGAGCTTGGAACATAACTCGGTGCTTGCAAGGTTGTGGCAACTTCCTCCATCAATGATCACCTTGATTGACTTCCCATGAATGCCGGCTTTTGTTTGGAAGATGTTGCATCTTTGGTCTTCCAAGTCTTGAGAGTGAGTAGTCAAAACCTTTGTGACGACAAGGGATGGGCTAGTGTCATGAGTGCATAGCACATGTTCCTCTTCATCGCCCATGTCATCCGCTTCCATGGCGACGACCGCTTGGACAAAAGCTTCATACTCGTCTTCATCATAGTGGTCAATGGTGCCATTGTCTTTGGTGATCATCACCCTAGTGTTTTTGCACTCAAATGACTTGTGTCCTTGAATGCCACACTTGAAGCAAGTTACTTTGGGTGGTGCCGATGATGCTTTCGAGGAGGTTGTTGTAGAAGGTGCGTGAACTTGAGTTGTTGGTTGTGGTGGTTTGGAGAAAGGCTTGGACGAAGATGCAAATGATGGCTTGTGTGTTGGTGGAGTGCTTGCCGAAGAGTTGCGGGAGGCGAAGAAACCTTTGGTGCGCTCATACTTGGCATCATCTTGGAGTTGGCACTCGGCTCGAGTTGCTTTGTGTACAAGATCACACACGGTGGTGTAGGGTAGGAACTCCACAATGCGCTTGATGGGATGGTTCAATACATTGAAGAAGCGTGCCAATGTTTGTTCTTGTTTCTCCTCCAACTTGAGGCGCATCATAGTCAATTCCATTTCCTTGTAGTATTCTTCCACGGACTTGGTGCCTTGTGTTAACTTTTGAAGCTTGTTGAAAAGGTCACGATTGTAATGATCCGGTATGAAGCGTGTTTGCATTTCAAGCTTCATGTCTTCCCAAGTGTCAATTGGTTCTTTGAGGTCTTCTTCACGTTTTGACATCACTTGCTCCCACCAAATATTGGCGTAGCCCTCAAACTCAAGGGAAGCCATGGCTACTTTCTTCTCTTCGGAGTAATTGTGCATTCGGAAGATCTTGTCAACCTTGATGGCCCATGAGAAGTAAGCGTCGGTGTCGTCGTCGCTCGTGAACTTTGGTATGGTGAACTTGAGTTTGCCAAACTTGTCGTTCGCATCATATAGGTGGCGAGGAGGTCGTGCATCATCATCAAATGGTCGACGTGGAGGTCTTGCAAAAGCGTTTAGGTCTTGGTCACGGTTGCGATGTTGTGGTTGGGGCCACGGTTCCTCATCATTGTGTGGCCGGTGTCGGCGAGGTTGCACACTATCTTCACTTAACGCCCCGTGGCGATCATGTTGATGGTGAAACTCATGGCGGCGATGGTGGTCATGGTGTCGGCGTCCATCTTGATCATGGAGAATGGGACGGTGACAATCATGGTCATGTGGGAGATGACGTCGACCATCTTGTTGTGGAGGTCGACCGACGGGCCCGGTGGCATGGGGAACTTGTGGATGGTCCACATGGAGAAGTTGTCGTTCTTGATTGAGAATCGGTTGGACGTCACGGTGAGCTTGACCTTGAGTAGGATGCTCCGCTTGGGGTTGGTCGTGATGGACAATGTGTGGATCTCCTTGGTGTGCTTGGCCTTGGGGTGGGTGGTCCGCTAGTTGACACTCTTGATTCACCCGACATGGAGCGTCATGTTGTGGTTGCTTGTGGGGTGGAGGACGAGGTTGTTGGAGACGCACATGGTCATCCACATGGTTGGAGCGGGAAGAAGACCTTGACGAGCGCGATCTTGAGCGGTGATGTTGGCGCGCCGAGTTGTCGAAAGATGACATGAATTGCTCCAATCTTGTGGAGTGCGTTGCTTGTTCCGCTTTCGACTCCTTCATCATTGCGTACGAGTCCTCAATCCTTGCTTCGAGCCTTGCATACGAGTCCTCAATCCTTTCGTTGAGCGTGGTGTGCGAGTCCCCAATTCTTGCTTCGAGCCTTGCGTGCGAGTCCTCAATCCTTTCGTTGACGTCGTCGAACCTTTTGTCGATGTCGCGATTGAGGATGGCGAGGTTCTTGTCGGTAGCTTGTTGATGTGCTTGTGTGGTGAATAAATGATTGTCGTTAGCGAGCATGTTGGCATCAAGTCGTTGGAGTGAGTCATTGATGTCCCCAAACTTTGAAGCATTGGTAGCTTGGAGGGCGTCGAGGCGCTCGGCCAAGGACTCCTCACCTTGTTCTGAGGTGTCTCTCCTAGGCATGGTCACAAAAGAAGAAAAATTGGTGGAAAGGTGAGTTGGTTAGAGGAAAATACAGTTGAAACATGCCCCGTAAAAACTATTGAATTGATGAAAACACCCAAGGACAACCGTTGTGCACAAGTTAGAACACACGCAAAAAGGCTATCTATTGGATGGGAAGGAAAAGTGGCAATGCCAAACGAAAATGATCAAAAGAGAAGTGTATTGTCAAATGTGGATGTGATACAAAAATTTCAAAAGTCAAAAGGGCGATCAAAAGGAACACACACGTGGAGATGGATGGGGTTAGTGCGACGGACAAAACGAGCACGACAAAATTGTCCTAACAAAGACTACACTCAGTGTCGCACTAACACTCGAGAGACCGTGGCTTGGTTGAAAAAGGAGAAGCACCGAGATTCGCACACTTGCCTCTCTTCTCACGCTCTCTTTTGCTTACAAGCTTGTGGACTCTTTTGTATTCGTGGACTATAAATGGCACACACACACACCATATGTTTCTTCTCTTCCTTTCTCTTTTTTTTTGATTGGAAGTATCTCTTTTCTCTTGCTCTTGGTCCACTTCAAAACTTGGTATAGACACACACTCTCACAATGCGGGGTCAAGTGTACGATGCTTCGCAACACTAAGAAAGCCACTCTCAAAGGACAAGGTCACCAAAAGAAGAGATGTTTTGCAAGGAGAAGGAAAACAGCGAGTAATAGTCTAGGCCGGCTTTAGCCGGTGTGTGGGCCGGCTTTAGCCAGTGTGCAGGCCGGCTATTTGCTGCGCAGACCGGCTGTAGCTGGATCGGACATTTTCACGCGAGCAGTTCGTCTTTGGTGGCGGAAATTGGGCACAAAAATCCTCAAATCTGGAAGAATTAGGCTAAGGGAACGCAAAGGAAGGTAGATCAGCACTTGAGACACGAAATCCTTGGATCAAAACCACAAAAAAACTCAACAAATCATGAGATCAAAATTTGAGGCAATTTTGGGGCTATTTTTTGGATTTTCGAAATTTATGGTGGAAATCACAAACAAGAGTAAATCCGTGGCAACCAAAAGCTGCTGATACCATATGATGAGGGGTGACCTCTTGGGTGTGGCCTGATCTTCACGGATTCATGAGATTTGTGGCGGTGAACAAGGATGAACACGAAGAACACGATGAACAAATCGAAGGCAAACACACACACACAAGATACACACCAGTTGTCCTCGTTGGCCCAATTCACCAACTCAATAGAATCACAAGGAAGAGACTCCAAGAGTAGAATTCCTTGTGAGAGATTGATTTGCTAGGAATAGAATTCCACTTGGGGAAGAGACCAAATCAATGGATAGAATTACACACAAAAGTATGCAAGAGATCCACTACAAGGTAGAATTCCCCAAATAGAAGAGACCCCGAACAAAGAGGGATGATGGTTTACTCTAGATTTGAGATCTAGTAGCAAGTTCCCTAAGGGAAAGGGCATGAAGCCATGTTTATCTTAATTCTTATCTAAGTCTTGAGTGGGGAAAGAGGGCCATATAAATAGACAGCCACGTCCCGGGGGCAACTTGGTAATTTAGGGAAGATTACAAGGGTGGCTTCGAGGCCAAAGTCATGCTAACTCGACCAGGCCGGCTTTAGCCGGTGTTATGTTCGGCTTTAGCCGATGTAACCGGCTATAGCCGGTGCTGGGGCCGGCTTTAGCCGGTGGCCGGCTATAGCCGGTGATGTGGCTGGCTTTAGCCGGTTCGTTGCTTGCGCCGACTTCTTCTTCCGGCGTTTCCAAGCTTCCTCTTCATGTTCCTCGGTCTTGGTCGCCTCTCCATGCGGGTCGTAACGGACTGCACAAATGATGTTGCCATGAGGTAGCGAACCATTCCATGTATGTTCGAGATCAAGTGTGTTTAGTAGCGAGTTCACCTTATCATGTAGGGCTTTAGCTCTAGCTCTTGTCATGGGTCCTTGCGGGGGACTTGGTGGTCTTGAGGCGGGGGTGTCCGAAGGCCACCCCGTATCAACATGAATGCCATAAGTGTTATGTACGCGAGTATCAACTAGATTATTGACTCTAGTGCAAGTGGGAGACTGAAAAGAATATGCCCGAGAGGCAATAATAAAGTGGTTATTATCATATTCCATGTTTCTGATAAATGTTTATTTCTCATGCTAGAATTGTATTAATTGGAAACATTAATACTTGTGTGATTAATAAACCAAAAGGTTCCTAGTAAAGCCTCTCTTTTTACTAGCTCGTTGATTAATTGATGATTAAGGTTTCCTGATTATGAACATTGGATGTTGTTAGTAACGGGGTCATATCATTAGAAGAATGATGTGATGAACACTCACACCCATTATACGAATAGCAATACGATTAAGTCATCAAGTTTCATTGCTATATCAAACCCATACGAGGTAGTTCTAATCCTTAGACCATGAGATCAAGTTAATCACTAATACCAGAAGGGTAATTTGATGATATAAAATGTCACTCCATAACAGGGTGATTATAAAGGTTGATTTGGGTATTCTGAAAGTGTTAGTTGAGGCTCATGGATCAAGAGTGGAATTTGTCTGACACCGCTTGCAAGTATGTGACTACGTCATAGAAATGCCTTATCACGGAACGAGTAAAGAGACTTGTCGGGAAAAAGATCGAACTAGGTATGGTTGATACCAAATGATGGGATCTCGGACAAGTAATTATATCGCAAGACAAAAGGAATTAACTACATTCATTAATGGTTCACACGATCACTAGATTCATCGTTGAGTAAGTGGGAGGTGCATGGATTTCCAGATCCCGTTGATGATTATTGATCGGAGAGGAGTCTCGGTCATGTCCGCGTTATTCACGAATCGTAGGGTGACACACTTAAGGTTCGCTGACGCATTTTGAGTGGATTTGAAACTCCGGCTGAATTATTGGACAGTACGGGGATTGTTTCGAAAAAGCACCGAAACTATTCCGGTATATCAAAATGACTCAAGGGGGTAAATGTTAATGTTTGTTAATTGATTGAATTAACAAATATTAAATAAATAAAAATGTTTTATTTATTCAATAAGTGTGGATTTTAATTAACAGGAATGTCATGCAAAATTAAAATGGGGGTTACTCATTTGATGAGGGGGGTTACCTTTCCATGAAGGAGGGGGTTACCACCACCATGAAGAGGAGAAAAAGGGGCTGGCCGCACCCCTCATGGGCTTATGCCCCCTTCTCCTATATATGTTGGACATGCTCCTCTTCTCACTACACACTTAGTATTTCCATCCCCTATCTTGTTGCTCCACCATGGCTGCTGCTTAAGCGAAGCGCTACCGAAATTATTACCCACCAACACTTGGAGAAGTGGAGGAGGAGAAGTTCCGATGGATCCCTACTTCCGCTGCCCCGTTGGACCGATGGCATGGAGGACGTCACCGAACCGTATGTGTGACCGAGTATGGAGGCGCTGCCTATTGTGGTGCCTTGTACACGATCTTGAGATCGTCAAGTGAACGACTACGTCGACTACGTACATATTCATCGAGTCTTCATCGGCAATGTTTGTGCGGGAACATAAAATCTCGCTTCAGATCATCGAGGGTTAGTTAATCATTGCTTCCATCTCATAGAAGATCTTGGTGTAGTGACCTCACCTTTTAAAGATGATGATCCTTGTGCTTTTCACTGCTAGTCCCTGGATCAAACGCAAGCACACACAGTTTAAGATGTAATATCAAGAAATAAAGGTTATTTTATTACATCGCATGATCCAACAATTACATAAGGAAATTTACAATACTCATAGCATAAAGCTATCAGAGTTTACAACGAAATCAAAAATATCATGGAGTCCTTCTTCATGTGCCACAAGCGAACATGCTGCGGATAGACTCGTAACCCTGTCGTACCTTTCTTATCGTCAAAACCTGCAACATGAAACGTTGCAGCCACAAAGGGTCAATACACTTGAATTGTATTGGCAAGATGTCACTTTTTGGTGGACACAAATGGAGCCTAACACTTACATGAATATTTGGCTAAGTGGAGCTTCAGGCTAAACTTGCAGAAAAGCAATTGTTTATCCAACTTTTCAAAAGATCTTATTTTTCTTTTAAAGCACTATTGGACACACTGGAATCCACCAGGTGCTCCTAGTTAATTATGCGCACACAGGAATCCACCAGGTGTACATGATTATGACCACACAACAATCCCTTGTTAACCCTTCAAGTTTTAATTTAAAGAAGTTGGGATGAGGAGATCCTTGAACAGCTTCAAAATCATGTCACTCAAAATTGTCCGTAACCAGGGACACGGCTAAGTACTTAGTTTTTAACCCTCTGCAGAGGTGGTGCACTTTTGCCACAAGACTCAGTCAACCTCTTTTGCCATGATGCTCATTTTGCTCAAATGGCCAAGTAAAGACTAAGACAAGACTTTTCAGAAGCAATCCCTCAGACCAACCCGGACGCGTTCCATCCTACAAATCACTACCACCCTCTGTCCATCTGGCTGAGTTCTCGCAACTTAGTTAGTCAAGACAGAGCCCATATGACTCGTGGTTGCACTAGAAGCTTCACGACTTGAATGTCTCCAATCTCTTTGTTCTTGGGTGGCCGTCCACAAGTGAGATACACACGACCGCCATAGAGATGGCTCCGGTGTAACCACTCAACATAAATCCATCTTACCAATTTCCACCCAGGTGTTTCATTAACTTAGTTGTTTTCTTAGTTTTTGCAAAACATAGTTTTCAAACTTAATAAAAAGAACATGTGGAAATCCCAACCATGAATTCTATAGCACAACTAAGCAATCTACACCTACGGTGTTTCCTCTAACAGGTAAATCAGGGAATCCTAAATAGGAGATAGCAAGCATAACAATCTACACATGCATATTATTAAAAGAAAGGAAACACTACATGCATAGTAAAGCATTCGGAATTTTATGAACAAGGGTGACACTTGCCTTAGAAATTTCTGAAGATCGTACTTCCCTTAATCAACACACGTGGCTCTCCATACAACTATAAGATAGAGTAACACAACATAAACACACCATTCAAGCAACATAATCAAGAAAGACAAACAAAAGTGTTTATTTGTTTTAGCGTAGTGTTCAAAGTCTTAGTGATAATTGGACAAAGGTTGGGGCATGAAGTCTTGATATGGATGGAGAGATTGGCTAAGTCAAGGACTTAAAGATTGATGGGGTTTTCTAATTTGTATAAGAAGTGTCAAACACTTAGAAAAAATAGCTTAAGGGAGATCTTAGGCTTGGTTTGAGAAGCTGGATGGATAAATTCTAGGTCATGAGGTCTAACACTTTCATCTCCTTGACTTGGGGCTCTCTTCTCTTGATCTTCTTCTTTTGACTTCAACTCCTTGTCTTCTTTTCAACTTCTTGTTTTGCCTTCAACTCCTTGTCTTCTCTTCAACTTCTTCTTCATGATCTTGATATGGGGAAACTTCTATGTCATAGTGTTGGAGGGGGTAGTCAAAATACTTAGAAGAATTTTGGGTAAGAGGGGATTGATAGTTTTGCACTTGGGCAAGAACAGAGAGTAGATTTTTACTAAGTCATGGTAGAGTGGGATGGTTATTTAGGACTTAGGATATTTCACACTATTTGTAAAGTGGATCAAGAGTCAAATAGCACAAAGTGTCCAATAGGAATTTGAGACTTCATATTTTGCAAGGTGCTCAAATAACACAACTATTGCTTGTAATAGGATGAACTAGTGGAGTTGACATTTGAAGAGGTGTAAAAGTGTGTGAATGTTCTGGTGGGTTTTAATTATCAAGGTAGGAAATTTTACAAGAAGGAATTATGCCTAAAATATTTGTAGAATTAAATCTAGATAAAAAATACTCAAATCCTCATTTGAATTTGAATACTTGAGAAAATTTTCCCAAATAATTTGTGCAGTGGTTCTACTAGACAGAGGACAACAATATGATCCAATTGCAAAAAGAATCAACTGAAAAGGATTTACAGAATTTAAACTATATCAAAAACACTCAAACTCACATATTTAAATTTGAATGTTTTTAACTAGTTCAAAAGTCAAATTTTATTTCAGAAATGTGTTCTACACATTTTTAGGAGTTTAGGGACATATTATTTGCAATTTTTGGATCAGTAGATCAGAGGATATGATTTTTCAAAGTTTGCACATATTTCTATCAATTTCTAATTCGATTTTCTATTTTACCCCGAGAGTTGGCCACGTGGTGCGATATGACTGGTTGATACCGATTCGGATGGATCGGTGATTTGGGCCATAGGATTTTACAAAGATCAGACGCTCCAGATTGTCCCATACCCCTTCGATTAGTGATCTGTTGTATGCCATCGGATCTAGATCTAACGGCCAAAAGACGGAGAGAAGAGGAGCTCACTGGGGAACGTCGACGGCGAGCGTCCGGCGGGTCTGGTGGTTAACGGCGAGGTGGTTCCGGCGGTCTTCGAGACGAGCGGAAGTGACGATGACGTTCAGATCTTGGTGGTGAAGAAGATTCCGTGCAGTACGAGATCTCCCGCTTCCTGTAATGACGGGAAAAGGTGGCCAGAGTTAGGTAGCCTGGCAGGCATGTTTAGGGCCTAGACGAAAGTGACGGGGTACGGTGGTTCTGGGCCACGAGTGTCTTACCAAAAGGTTCAGAATGGAGAGGCGGGCTCGGTGGCAAAGCAGGGGAGGCAAAGATGCTCTGGTGCTTCGGCAATCTCTCGCCGGAGTTGTGCCCGCGATCGGCAAGATCTGGTTAGGGATGGGTCCGTCGTTCTATGGCGCAAGCGGTCACATAAACATGTCAGTGAGGTTCTTAAGGATGAGAGGGATGTACTGGCGTAGTCGACGAAGCAAGGGGAAGCCGGACTCACCGGTATTCGTCGATTGCAGTGGCGGCGCGGCGTCGTTCGATTAGGGCAGCCTCGCAGTGGTTTGTGAACGAGGCCAGAGGGGAAACAGAGAGAGGGGCGAGGGGTTCTTATAGGCGCGGACGAGCGAAATATCTGGCAGTGGATCAACTGAATTGAAGAGGGAGAGGATCACGCGGCTCGGCGAGCTCCCAGGCAAAATTTCCGGCCAGAGGTTGAAGATGGCCTGACAGCTGGGGCCCGCACGTCAGTGGCAAAGAGTGGAAGGCTGGGTATCAGTTCAGGAAGGAAAGGAGCTAGGCCGTAGGCCTGATTTGGTTCTGGGCCGAAAGAGATGCCCGAGGCCCTTTTTTATTTTTCTTCTTCTTTTCTTCGTTTCTTTTTCTGTTTTCTTTATTAATTCATCACTTTTGCATTTTGGATCCAAATTGATTCAAATCAATTTCTAAAAATTTCTAAAATTCAAGGCAACAAGTCAGGACAGTAAGAAACATGTTTTCATCAATAAAACTAACTTCTAATAAAAACTTCATAAATTAGCCAAAGGACTTATTTGCATAACAGGAAATTGTTTGAAAATAATCCTTTTAAATTCAGACAATAAACTTTATAAAAATAGTTTCAAATTTATTTTCAAGCATTCCTTTGTCATAGCAAACTTTATTTGATATAAAACCTTTTGTAAGTATTTCCTTTGCAAATGAGTTTGCATAGGTTTTGGGTAAATGCAAATTAATACTTTGAGATTCTATTTTCTCAAAAAGATTCTTAAAGGAATAAAAGAAAGTTTGAAATGGTTTTCTAATAAGGTTTTTGAATAAAGCAAAAAGTTTTAATTCCTTGTGAAATTTCAATCAATTCAAACATACATGGTTCCTATTTTATTTATTTTTCACATTTTAAAATTTTGGGATGTGACAGACTACCACCCTTAAAAGAAATCTCGTCCCCGAGATTTGGAGAGGCTAGAAAGAAAGATGGGTTTGGGATACTAGGTGGGCTACCACCCTTAAAAGGAACTTTTGTGGGTAGTCTAGGTCTTTGGGTTCAGACGGGGCACACCTTGGTTTTGACTTGGCACTGGGTCATCTTTTGTACCATATGTAGCTTCTATCTTCATTTCCAATAGGTGGGTGTCTATTCACATACTATAGCATCCACTCTTCCTCAAGGTGGCTTGAGTATAACTTTCTTCCATTGGAAGGCTTCAATCTAGCAATGGCATTTGTTGAACTACTTTGGACACTGAAGAGTCACTCTTTGGGTCAATCAGAAGACCAAGTTGAGATGTTCTCATAGCTTCATTTCATACCCCTTCTTTGATCTTTGTAGACTCCCATCTTAGGATTGAAGCTTCTTATACACCACTATCTTCCATTGCAAGTCATCTTCAACGGTAAGCTTGTGGTTCATCCTCACCGTATCCCTACGTTTTGGCAATACTTGCCCATTATAAGGGTACAATATCTTATCCTCTTAGGGTTCAGGTTTAACAACATCGTCTCTCTTGTAGGTATGTCTCTCTAGATTTACCATTCCTCATATCAAGAGTGAACAGTTTGAGTAGTCGTCATGGGGGCCAATCCATAACGCACCCAATCATTACCTTGTATTTCAGTTTTGGTACATCTCGTACACTAACTCTTGGTCAACCTCACTAGTTTGATAAAAACAACTTTCATGGAGATTGAACCATTGTTCGAGCCCATTAGGCACACATTTCTTTTTCTTTTTTTGAAACTTCTATCAAGTCCTTGGCTATTGTTTGCGTGAAAATTCCTATATGGTATTGTCTCACAAGTAGTAGAACCCTTCAATGATCTTTTTCCTTGGCAAAATTTGCTTTCCATACAACCTTATCTTATGGGCATTAGCAACATTACTAGAGCGAGATCTTCATAAAAGATTGATTTGAAAAGGTACATGAAGATTTTCATTCCACCTTATTACATCATGAGAGTACTACCCACACCACATAGTCTATTATTTCACTCCTTACAAATTCTTATGACATTTATTACAAAACAGCAGCTGCATACGACATCTTCTACGTTGGTTGCTCGTCGATGTGCCATCATATCCCACTATAGTGTGTCATCCTTTAGTTGTCCTTATTTACTGGCGCTCTGAGTACTTCTCAGGACACTTATTTGCATAATGTCCTTTGTCGCCACATTTGTAACAAGTGACAAGGCTGAGATCCTTTCCTACTTGGCTGATACCTTTCTTCTTCTTTGGCTTCTCCAGGGCTAGAAGATCTTCCAATTCTTGCTTCTCATACTCCATCATGATTGTGGGAAATCTTTCCCTCTTCTTGCGGTTATTTTTGTTTACTTGTAGTCTTCCGCTCGGGTTGTTTCTCTTGGTGGTGACAAAATATTTTGCCTCCTTGGGCTCGAATTCAGCACCTGCTTTCCCGAGTGAGTGATGTAACTTCTGCTTGACATGTTGATTCATTTCATCCACCGTAGCGTAGAGATGACATTCTGCGAGGATGTGATTTGTTCCTTCACACAAAAGACACGTAACCCTCGACAAGCGGCATTCTTCATTACTATGATCTCTTCCGCAGTTATGGCATTGCTCCTCGCAATCCTTAGATATATGTCCTATATCTCCACAGAGTTTGCAAGCCTGGTTTCTTGTCACAACATGTTCTTTGGGCTTGTCATTGCTTGGATCACTTGGTGATGCGTTGTTGTTGTTGTTGTTAGTCATGATCCGAGATGCCATTTGCACAATGTGAGTATGTGCATCTAGCAGTTGCTGCACTCCTGGGGGTAACTCATTGCTCTTGTTGCCGATCATATTTTGGGTTACCACTTGAGTCAATTGGGTATGCGTATCTATCATCCTCTGCATCACTAAGTCCATCTGAGAGTTGTTGAGGCTGTTCTGGCTTTGACGACGCATCTGTTTAAGTTTTAGGGTAGGTTTTAGGTTTTTTTTAACAGGGAGAAGAATAGAGTGGAAAGCTCTAAAGAATGTTCCTACCAGTTAACAACATTTCAAGGCAGTCACCTTACAATCAATAAACATTCAGCAAGTATTCAACTCATTAAGCAATCAAGTTTTAATACAAACGAAAGGTACGATCATTCCACAAGTCGGTATGATCATAAACATTTATTACAACGGTGTCGCTTATTAAAAGTCTTTAAGTGGAGGTCGAACTAAAGCTTCTTGGTTCCCTTTTAGACAGATCCATTGGTTTGGTCTATCTGCTTCTTCAGATCTGCAATCTGATCATCCTTGGTGATGTTGAGATCATCTTGAACACTAAGCTTGAATGCAAGTTCTACCATGTCACCTTGAAGTTGACTTATGGTTTCCTTCAGTTTAGTAGTATCCTCTTTTTTCTTCTTTGAGGTCCTTCTGAGTGTTATAATCTCCACTTGAGTCTCTCTCCAAGTTCTTTTATAGCTGCCCATGCAGCACATCTTGCAGAGTCAAGGAATGATGGATACATCTCGGAGTTGGTGAACATCCAGAGTCCCATCTTCTTGTGGTCATCTTCTTTGTTCTTGTATAGGTGGAGTTGTACCCACCAATATTCTTGACCTTAATCAAACACAGAAAATCCCTTGTAGACAGCTTCTCCTTGCATTCCCATGCTTAACATGAGGTTCTTCAGTGCTTTGGGAAATTCAGTCTCACTCTTCAGGGTCATGGTCATTATGGGTCCTTTCTTGACGGATTCGTTGATGCTAGCCATCTAAAAGATTTTAAAACAACGGAATAAGTAGTGAAAGAATACTATAACAAGAAGGTAAAACTTGGATAAATTTTTAAATCCTAGGGTACTTCCTAATCTCTCTCATCTTCTTTTGCTCTTCTTGAACATGAACTTCTTTTCTTGTTCTTAGAATACCTTCTCCTTCTCCTTGAGTTGGGCAAGTAGCTCGTCGTTTGCAAAACAGTTCTATTGTTATCAAGGTCCTTCATAAAAAATTCTAAGTCCTAGAACTATTGATGCATAGACTCTTTCTTCTAGACTTCTTCAATTTGCTTCCTTTGATGATAAAGGTGGGGGGAATCTTGAAGTCCTTTGAGGTGTTGAAGTTGAAGATCTTCTTCCTTGAGTTGAAATGAAGAGAAGTAGAGATAAAATATGACTAAGGGAAGAGTTTATGAGGTAATGAGTGTAAATTTTTAACTTAGAAATAAAAGCAAATCCTATATTTCTAAGGGGTTTTTGTCCAATCCTAGGGTCACAAACCTAAGGGCAACACAATGCTCTGATACCATCTGTAGTGACCTCACCTTTTAAAGAAGACGATCCTAGTGCTTTTTAGTGCTAGTCCCTGGATCAAACGCTAGCACACACAGTTTAAGATGTAATATTAAGAAACAAAGGTCATTTTATTACATCACATGATCCAACAATTAAATAAGGAAACTTTACAATACTCATAGCATAAAGCTATCAGAGTTTACAACTAAATCAAAAATAGCATGGAGTCCTTCTTCATGTGCCACAGGCGAACATGCTGCGGATAGACTCGTAACCCTGTCGTACCTTTCTTATCGTCAAAACCTGCAACATGAAATGTTGTAGCCACAAAGGGTCAATACACTTGAATTGTATTGGCAAGATGTCACTTTTTGGTGGACACAAATGGAGCCTAACACTTACATGAATATTTGGCTAAGTGGAGCTTCAGGATAAGCTTGCAGAAAAGCAATTGTTTATCCTACTTTTCAAAAGATCTCATTTTTCTTTTAAAGCACTATTGGACACACTAGAATCCACCAGCTGCTCCTAGTTAATTATGCGCACACAGGAATCCACCAGGTGTACATAATTATGATCACACAACAATCCCTTGTTAACCCTTCAAGTTTTAGTTTAAAGAAGTTGGGATGAGGAGATCCTTGAACAGCTTCAAAATCATGTCGCTCAAAATTGTCCGTAACCGGGGACACGGCTAAGTACTTAGTTTTTAACCCTCTGCAGAGGTGGTGCACTTTTCCCACAAGACTCAGTTAACCTCTTTTGCCATGATGCTCATTTTGCTCAAATGGCCAAGTGAAGACTAAGACGAGACTTTTCAGAAGCAATCCCTTAGACCAACACGGACGCGTTCCATCCTACAAATCACTACCACCCTCTGTCCGTCTGGCTGAGTTCTCGCAACTTAGTTAGTCAAGACAGAGCCCATATGACTCGTGGTTGCACTGGAAGCTTCACGACTTGAATGTCTCCAATCTCTTTGTTCCTGGGTGGCCGTCCACAAGTGAGATACACACGACCGCCATAGAGATGGCTCCGGTGTAACCACTCAACATAAATCCATCTTACCAATTTCCACCCAGGTGTTTCATTAACTTAGTTGTTTTCTTAGTTTTTGCAAAACATAGTTTTCAAACTTAATAAAAAGAACATGTGGAAATCCCAACCACGAATTCTATAGCACAACTAAGCAATCTACACCTACGGTGTTTCCTCTAACAGGTAAATCATGGAATCCTAATTAAATAGGAGATAGCAAGCATAACAATCTACGCATGCATATTATTAAAAGAAAGGAAACACTACATGCATAGTAAAGCATTGGGAATTTTATGAACAAGGGTGACACTTGCCTTAGAAATTTCTGAAGATCGTACTTCTCTTAATCAACATGTGTGGCTCTCCGTACAACTATAAGATAGAAAGTAACAAAACATAAACACACCATTCAAGCAACATAATCAAGAAAGTCAAACAAAAGTGTTTATTTGTTTTAGCTTAGTCTTCAAAGTCTTAGTGATAATTGGACAAAGGTTGGGGCATGAAGTCTTGATATGGATGGAGAGATTGGCTAAGTCAAGGACTTAAAGATTGATGGGGTTTTCTAATTTATTTAATAAGTGTCAAACACTTAGAAAAAATAGCTTAAGGGAGATCTTAGGCTTGGTTTGAGAAGATGGATGGATAAATTCTAAGTCATGAGGTCTAACACTTTCATCTTCTTGACTTGGGGCTCTCTTCTCTTGATCTTCTTCTTTTGACTTAAACTCCTTGTCTTCTCTTCAACTTCTTGTTTTGCCTTCAACTCCGTGTCTTCTCTTCAACTTCTTGTTCATGGTCTTGATATGGGGAAACTTCTATGTCATAGTGTTGGAGGGGGTAGTCAAAATACTTAGAAGAATTTTGGGTAAGAGGGGATTGATAGTTTTGCACTTGGGCAAGAATAGAGAGTAGATTTTTACTAAGTCATGGTAGAGTGGGATGGTTATTTAGGACTTAGGATATTTCACACTACTTGTAAATTGGATCAAGAGTCAAATAGCACAAAGTGTCCAACAGGAATTTGAGACTTCATATTTTGCAAGGTGCTCAAATAACACAACTATTGCTTGAAATAGGATGAACTAGTGGAGTTGACTTTTGAAGAGGTGTAAAAGTGTGTGAATGTTCTGGTGGGTTTTAATTATAAAGGTAGGAAATTTTACAAGAAGGAATTATGCCTAAAATATTTGTAGAATTAAATCTAGATAGAAAATACTCAAATCCTCATTTGAATTTGAATACTTGAGAAAATTTTCCCAAATAATTTGTGCAGTGGTTCTACTGGACAGAGGACAACAATATGATCCAATTGCAAAAAGAATCAACTGAAAAGGATTTACAGAATTTGAACTATATCAAAAACACTCAAACTCACATATTTAAATTTGAATGTTTTTAACTAGTTCAAAAGTCAAATTTTATTTTAGAAATGTGTTCTACACATTTTTAGGAGTTCAGGGACATATTATTTGCAATTTTTGGATCAGTAGATCAGAGGATATGATTTTTCAAAGTTTGCACATATTTCTGTCAATTTCTAATTCGATTTTCTATTTTACCCCGAGAGTTGGCCACGTGGTGCGATATGACTGGTTGATACCGATTCGGATGGATCAGTGATTTGGGCCATAGGATTTTACACAGATCAGACGCTCCAGATTGTCCCATACCCCTTCGATTAGTGACCTGTTATATGCCATCGGATCTAGATCTAACGGCCAAAAGACGGAGAGAAGAGGAGCTCACTGGGGAACGTCGACGGCGAGCGTCCGGCGGGTCTGGTGGTTAACGGCGAGGTGGTTCCGGCGGTCTTCGAGATGAGCGGAAGTGACGACGACGTTCAGATCTTGGTGGCGAAGAAGATTCCGTGCAGTACGAGATCTCCCGTTTCCTGTAATGATGGGAAAAGGCGGCCGGAGTTAGGTTGCCTGGCAGGCATGTTTAGGGCGTGGACGAAAGCGACGGGGTACGGTGGTTCTGGGCCACGAGTGTCTTACCAGAAGGTTCAGAACGGAGAGGCGGGCTCGGTGGCGAAGCAGGGGAGGCGAAGATGCTCTGGTGCTCCGGCAGTCTCTCGCCAGAGTTGCGCACGCGATCGGCAAGATCTGGTTAGGGACGGGTCCATCGTTCTGTGGCGCAAACGGTCACACAAACATGTCAGTGAGGTTCTTAAGGATGAGAGGGATGTACTGGCACAGTCGAGGAAGCAAGGGGAAGCCGGACTCACCGGTATTCGTCGATTGCAGTGGCGGCGCGGCGTCGTCCGATTAGGGCAGCCTGGCGGCGGTTTGTGAACGAGGCCAGAGGGGAAACAGAGAGAGGGGCGAGGGGTTCTTATAGGCGCGGGCGAGCGAAATATCTGGCAGTGGATCAACCGAATTGAAGACATCGTGGTTGTCCTACCAAAATTGAATCGTCTTTCTCCATGTCTTGTTTTCCCGTAGCAAAGCACAAACAATTAACTAGTCAAGGAAAAATCTTGACTGTACGCTTCCGATCTGACGAAACAAAAGTACCCGTTGCCTAAGATAAACTTTAGGGTTCCCTAAATATAGATTTTCCGTAGTTTTATAAAAAATAATATTTTTAGCAAAAAAAATCACGCGCTATTTTGTCGCGCCTAGAAACCGTGCAGCCAAAACACGCATTCCTTGCACGCAGTAAAACACCAAAAATCCGCACGCTATATGAGAGAACGTGCGCACTATTTAAACGCGTTTTTTTTGGAGATGCTCTTACGTGTAAAGATTTAGCATCACGCACATCTACACCAGAGTTTTACTATCCATCGGCCATCGCAAAGTTAATTTTGCAGGCACTAACCTAGTCGTTAGCGTCCATAGTCTCCAATGCAAACACGCAAGCTCCCGAGAGCGGTTTTTTTAGCCCGAGTTACATGTAGATTATTTTAAAAAAATCAAAATCATATTTGTAAGTTTTAAAAAAATCTGAAATTTTTTATAGATATAGTCAATGATCAACTTTACCTATCTGTAAAATCTCAGTTCGAAAATCATAGTATTCCGGTCTACACAAAATAACAAAATCTGAAAAAATTTAGAGATTTGAAAAACATCACTGTTCACTACTTCAGATCTACAAATTTATTATTTTTGCAATAATAATTGTTCCACATTGATGTTTGCACACTAGTGTAATAATTCATTGTCTACATCTAAAAAAAATATCACTAGTGGAATCATTCATTGTCTATATCTAAAAATTTATTTTGGAATTTTTTGCAACTTTAAAATCTCGTTTTTGAATTTTCCAAAAACGAGCTATGTGTAGATCGTCCTACACTTTAAAATCAGAGAGCGCTCTGCGACTACTCATTCGTCGACGCAAACCAGATTCCTGAGATCGACCAGACACCTGTATACTTCAGGAGGATTGTTTGTGGCTAAACACGGATTCAGATCACATGGCGCAGATTCGAACAAATACAAGATATCACAGTCGAACAAGAACGTTAAAAAAAAAGTCGAACAAGAACAAAACGGTTACGCTCAACTTTATTCCGAATGCAAAATATTGTCATATGCCGTAGACAGCTTTAGTTTCACAAAGAAACTGCCGTCTATCACGACGCAACCATTATGCCAGGGAAGATGCAAACATTTTTTAGAGATAGGCAAGTTCAGCAGAAAAGTGAAGTGGCCCAGAATGGCAACAAGCTGAGCGATGCTGGCATGCTTCAAACGGCATTGTGAAAACAAATTGGCAGAGTGGTCTTGCAGCAACCTTGCACAAGACTAGGGAGATCGGTCCTCATATCCTCTCAGAAATGTAGGCCGCCAGTCTTTCAGCAGGCCTCCGGCCTTCAATTTTCACTTCTCCATGGCACCTGAGCTTTATCCGCACCAAGTAATCCACCGCCACCCATGCAAAGCTAAGCTTTATAGGCATTTCTTCACCATCTGGGTCCAGCATGGCCCTCGATTTCTCGATCCATTTTGGGTGATAGGTTACCTGGTACCACGCCGAGGCCTTCATCTCGTACAAACAATTCTTTTCGTCATCAGAGGTTTCACACTCATCTGACGTGATGCTTTCAAAAATAGAACGGTACTCCTTCTTGAATGCATTGTACGCATTCTTGAGCTTCTCCTTTATTTCCCCCTGCTTCCTGCTGTTGGTCTTGGTAAGGGACCACATGTGCCCTGTCACAAGCTCTGCTTCGGTGCGGACCCTGTATTGGCTAAGCAATGCGTTCAGCTGTGCTTCATAAGAGCACTTGCATTGCCATGCATCTGCTAGGAAATCTGATGCACCAGGAACTTCCAGATCAGTGTCATAAGACACGTCATTTGAGGTGCAAGCTTCTTCTGACACCAAGTCGTCACCGGAGGCTTCTCGAATTGACCGATAAAGCCTTCCAAGAATCTTCTCTGATTTATATGATTTTGAATCTTCCTTCAACATGAAGTCAGGGTAGATTTTTGGTCGAAGTTCTGATGGCATCACCACAAGTTTGCCCGTCTTGGGGAAGTCCACAGCAGTTGCCGCTAGTTCAGCTAAGCGAATGCACTTCTCATCCTTTGCTCCATACTCACTAAGGTCAGCATGAACAACATGAGCATTGCAGATCAAACCAAGATTCTCACTTACCATGTTCTTCAAGAAGAAATCAACGATATCCTGTTGCAAACACACCATATTAATTTTATTAATACAATGAATTACAACATGGATTATTTGTTCACAAATCAAAAAAAGCTATTTGCAGATAGAAGACCCAAGTCGTGAGTACGAAGTTTTGGCTCCCATGGACCAGGCCATCATCTTCAAAATTTTGAAAAGTGGGCTTTTAAGATTTATAAAAATCCAAAAAAATTCCGGCTGTAGATGTGGGAATACCAGAATACACTATGAACCTGCAAATAGTTCATGAGCAATATTCTCGATTGTAGGCCGGACCCTACATGTGAGGAACTAAATAGTCCTTCCGTTCTAAAATATAAGATGTTTTAGCCTTTTTCTGGCACAATGTATCTAGACATCTAGTGTGTAGGTTGGGAGCAAAATAATTGAACCTACACACTAAAATCTAGATACGTAAGTGTCAGAAAAAGGCGAAAACATCTTATATTTTGGAATGGAGGGAGTAGAAAATAGTAGTGCCCCAAAGCAACATATAAAAATGTGTCTTTTTCCACACAAAAATTGTAGGTATACATAGTGTTGCACCATTGACATTCCCAAAAAATCTTGGGACTTCTTTTACATTGACAATCTATTCATTTTTACCCAGGATGACTGGATCTTGGGAGCTATAAGGAGTTTTCGTACAAACATATACCAGCATATGTAGCTCATCAAGTACTCAGCTATGCGAACATTCAAATCCAAATAAAAAAAATCTGCCTGATAAAGGATTGAAGAAGTGTTTTATCTAGTATTATGTACTAGCTTAGCCCACATACAAAATGTCAAGAGTTGTCAACTTATATTTTCAACCAAGCGGAAAAAAATGGCAGGTGGCAGCATAACCAAATACTCCGTATAACAAAAGGACCAACTCGAGCTGAACAGCTGATCTGATTATATTCAATAGCTGCACTTCTATAACCCGCTTCCGACTGAACTAAAGTAAAGTCCAGTTGCGCATGGTAACCTTGTTGACATCCACCCTCAGAACTGGCTTCATTTGGGTGATGCAAAAAATTATTCAGACCTCGTCAGCTAGCTATATTCAGATCAACAATTACATCTAGAGCTTTGGTTATCAGTAGTTCAGTACGCACCCATACAAGTAACTGCTCTTTTCCTTTGCTAGCTCCGTTGAGTAATTAAATTTGGCATTTGTGGGGATTACAAGAATACTCATTTTTCCTGTCCTCCAAGGTGTGGCACAATAGGTTTGCTGAGACACAGCCTTACGCAAAGTTCCTATGTTGACAGTCTGGTCGTAGCATGGAGATCACCAATGGCAACTGTTTTCTCAGGATCCTTACGACAACCTCGGCTACGCTTTAATGTTACTACTCAGCAACGTTTGTCAGCGCTTGTTCAATATTTTTCCATGGTTGTATGAGAAGGCAAAGGCTGCGTACAAAGACCCCACTTCTTCCTTGGATCATCTTGGTACTGTAGAGGAGCCCTCATGATCCGACCCTTCTCCGGACCCTGCGCAAAGCGGGAGCTTCATGAACCGGGGCTGCCCTTTTTGTTGTATGAGAAGGCACTTAGGTGATGGGCTGATGGCTGCACATGGAGAAGGGATGAGACGAGAACAAGGGCATTGAGAGAGTACTCTTTCTGTTTTGAAAACATAGGCCAGGAGTTGATTTGATTTGCTGAAAAACCATGTATCAACACCGGAATTGCTAGGTCTCAGGGGCATTGAGAGAGTACTCTTTCTGTTTTGAAAACATAGGCCAGGAGTTGATTTGATTTGCTGAAAAACCATGTATCAACACCGGAATTGCTAGGTCTCAGTCGATTGATTTTCTCTTAAGTCTCAGTCGTTGGTCTGGAGTCGTCCATGAATCTCGCGTTGCGATCTGCTGCAGGAAGGCAATGCTGGGCCTTTCTATCGACTATGCTAGAAGCCAATGAGTAGGCATGAATCCATATGGAACTGCGCATGTGCCCATACACAGGTGGACTTTTTTACAGTTTCTCTTTCTTTTTCTTGTGCTCCTACGTGGTTGTGCATATGGCCTGCGCCCAATAAGCGTTTTATCCCTTTCTTTTTTGTTTTTTCTGATTCAGTTTATTTTCCTTTTTCTTTTCTTTGTCGGTAAATTTTTATTTTTGTTTTTTCTTATGTTTTTTCTCCTGTTTTCTTTATATGTTGTTTTAGTAATACATGAATACTTTTTTGAACCGGTAACTATTATTTAAACTAATAATTTCTTTTCCGTGAAGACATATCAAACCCGTTGTACAATTTTTAGGAAATGCGCAACTATTCAAATGTTTCGAAGATTACAACGGTTTTCGACATGAGTTACACTTTTCAATGAGAAATGTGCAACTAGCTCATCTTTCTTGTTTTCATTTTTATTTTTGATGTTTTGGATCATTTTTGGTTTGAAATACTCGCACTTTTTGCAGTGAAAATGAGTTGCACTTTTCTCAAGAAATGTGCAACTACCCATTTTTATTTTTATTTTTTGTCATATTTTTTATTTCAATCCAGTAAAAAATATATATCTAAAATGAGTTGCACTTTTCATAAGATATGCGCAACTATCGTATCTGAAATAAGCGTAACTATTTTTTGGAAACGAGTTGCACTTTTCTCAAGAAAATGTGCAACTAGCCATATCTTTTGAAAAGTGCAACCGATTTTTTACACGAGTTGCACTTTTATATGAGAAATGCACAACTAACTCACTTTTTGATTTTCTTTTCTTCATTATTTTGCCTAGTCAAGATTTCAAATCACTCAAACATTTTGCGTAAAACATGGGCTACACTTTTCACAAGAAATTTGCAACTACAGTTTTTTGTAGAAGCAAAACCATTTTGTACACATGAATTACTCTTTTCTCAAGAAATGTGCAATTAGCCATATCTTTTTTGAAAAGTGTAATTGGTTTTCGACACGAGTTGCACTTTTCGATGAGAAATGTGCAACTAGCTTATTTTTTGGTTTTCATTTATTTTAGGATTTGAAACCACTCACACATTTTGCATTCAAAATGAGTTGCCCTTTTTGCAAGAATGGTGCAACTACAGTTATACGATTGAATGACAGAAGTGTTTTTGTTTCCTCCTTTTTATTTTTCTATGTATTTTTATCCTGACCTGGTGACTTGCACGTGGTGCATAGGTACCCATTACATCCCAGAAAAATAGAAGTCGTCCACGAATGTTTATTAGTAGCATATTTTTTAATTTTAAATCTTTTTGTCTATAGTTTTTTTTGCTTGTCTTCAATTTTAAATCAATATCACTTTTCAATCATACTTTAGAAAAAAGTTTAGAGCACATTACATTTTTTATGTGAAGTGCCTTTAAAGTTGTGAGCAGCTATAGTGCAGTTAATTAGTTCCGTTTAAACAAGTAAACTGTGTGCTAAGTCTTGTTCAATACACGTAGGTAGCTAACTAGCGAGCGAGCAAAACATGCATGCACATGCTGCTGTGCAGGCCAGTCAACTGGGCTGAGGCTTGCAGCATGTTCGTAGGACGTCAACTGAGACGTAACAAATTATAAGTCGACTGCTCTCTAGCCAGTCCCTATCAACAATACCACATTTTTTGTAAAATGCCATACTTGCCGGGACCAAACACATCAAAGTATTCAAAGCAACAGTTTATCAGAAACCATGGTATTACCAACAAACTTAGAAATGAAATGCATCCAACAGGCTCTAACTTTGTTATCACGGTACCAACTGAATGTTGATATCACTTGATATGTTCTCCCGTATGGTCATACCAACTACTCTACTTGTTAAAGAGCAGTTGAGATTGAGATGGCAATCATGGGATTGCTCAGTCACCACTTAATACTAAGCAAAAACATCCTGGACTACCATGAATTTGGGAGTTGCCAGGCAGCGCCTAAAATCTATAAAGCAATTAGTCTTGCTAACATGTACTGTGCCTTCTTTTGGTCCCTCACAACACATGGGTTTCTTGCAAGTAGGAGAAAAAGCAGGAGGAGAAGGATAAATGAACAACAATACAGCAAATAGCCAAATAGCAAATACAAACAGCACTGAAGACATCTAGATGTAGACTAAATATCTAAGGAAAGAAATGCTAGCATGCCGAAAACTGTACAACTTACTTTTTGAGATACTTGTCGTGGTAGCTGTTTCGCTTCAGGTGGGGAGTAGTCCATGGGGTTCCAGCTCTTCTTTCCTGGAGGTATTAGTTTCTCATCCCATGTCACGAAGTAGAGATCCCCGTCAAGATCACTTCCTGATGCTTCATTCGGATGTGGCCTCTCACCATTTTGTGGGAAAACCAAGCAATCAACCAGATGATGCAGCTCAAGCACATCAACCGCTTCAAGGATCCGGATATCCCCTGGATGAAGGCATGGGTTCTTTGCTACCACAACTGTACCTACTACGACCTTTGCAATTGTGCTGTTTGCTGAGGAGAATTTTGAGCCATGCTTCATAAAACATTGATCAAGAGATGGAGTTGAGGCCTGAATAAAGCACTGCCCTTGTTCAAGGACAGCAAGCTCATCAAGGCAGCCCATCAACCACCTACCCTTTGGCACAAAGATCCTTGTTTTTTCTAAAAGATCCATCAACTGTGCAGACCTTATAGCCAAGAGCATTGCTCTCAAGTGTGGCTCAGTTCCAGGACCAAAGCCGGCACTCAGCATCAGTGCTGCGGTGTTTCCATTCTCGGCACAAGAGGTTGTTACAACCTCAAAGGCAACATCACTATCTGACAGAATCTTGTTGAGATTACAAAGCATGGACTCCTGCATCTGCGAAAAGATATCATCTGAGACTTCCAAGGATGACAGCAACAGTATAATCTGGCGGTTCAAGAATCCTGGCTGGAACCTTGTCCAGCCAACCACCTCTAACACAGAATGGTTAGACTCAAACTTCCTCATGCTTGGCCTTAGGGATAGTCGTATCCCATCGTCATGTCCTTGCCAGACTGCTATAACACCCTTGAAGCCTGCATATCTGATCTGATAAGCAGATGGGGGACTATCCATAAGCTGCAGCCTCTCGGCGACTTCCATTGCAAGGTCAGGTGTAATCTTGCCAATTCCATCAGAGAAAGTATATGCATTACGCTCAACATCCTCAAGATTCTCATTGACCTCATGTGGTTTCACCATAACTGTGGCATATGTAGACGAGAAGCACTGGCCCATTCGAGCGGCGTGCTTTGCTACGTTCTTGCTCGTAAAGCGTCCCATCCACTTCCTAATGCTTTCCACAGTTCTCTTCCTGTCGTCAGCGAAGAACCAAGCGGACCTATCCCTTAGCTGGTTCGACGAGAATGCGAGAAATGAGTACTTCCTGCCACACAAGTGGAAACCTTCTGTCAGAAACGTCTTGACACGCTTGTACACTGTTGTCTTCTGCTGGAATGAGTTTGACATCAAGTCCCTGACGATTGGCGCCGCATAGAAGTTAAGCACATTGTTGTTCAACGGCTGCATCCCCTCATCCATAAAAGTGACTCTCAAGAATCTATCTGCTACGTCATAGTACTGCCGTATGACACGGTTTGAGAGCTCTACTTCTGGTGGTAAACAATAAGCCCTGGTTGGCGTGATCACCAGCCGCCGCACCTCCACATTGACATCCCCAGCCTTGCCACCGCGGAGAAGTTTGGGGTTCCTGATGACCCTATCATGTGCCTTCTTTAGCCTACGGCATGCATCAAACACTGAAAACTTGTCCCCCCAAAAATCCTTTAAAGCAGCCACATTGACATGATCCTCTCTTCCCCTCAGCAAACTGAGAAACTCAGGAGTGAGCTGGTGCTCGCTAATGATTCCCTTGTGTACCAAAGTATTGACGAGGAATAACACTGGAAAGTTGAGGCCGTCGGCATGCTGTAAACAGAAGAAGAGGTCCTGCATTGGCTCCTCGAACTCTGGCTCATCACGTACCTTGAGACCCCGCCTCGGCCCTGACCATTCAGTGCAGTCCATGACCGCCACCCTCCGTCCCTTGAGGTATTCGAGTGCCTTGTCCATCTTCGTCAATTTTCGTGGCGAGATTTTGATTCTATACACGGCGCAGCGCCCAATGGCACCGCTTGGGGTGATGTCGCTGGTCCGTATCCACGGGTCATCATCGTCGAGCAGGTCGAATGGCACCGACACATTGATGTCATCGTCAGCCGTGCGGTAGTACACCATGGGCGCGGCCGCCAGCCGGAGGAGCAGTGAGCAGTCGTTCCGGTAAACCCTGACCTCGGCGATGTCGCGCACTGAGAACTCGAGCTTAACATCACAGCGCATGACAGCCACCTCGCGGTATCCGGTGAAGGCGAAGGCGATGTCACGGGTGAAGACCAACCGGCAACAGGCGTCGAACGGGTCGACCATAAACTCGAGGCCTTGTGCAGGTCCGCGCCAGGCGGCGAGGAAGGTGTCGGGCGCGGGGAGAGCGCCAATCTCCAGGCGCGCGTCGGGGAAACGGTACGGAACGGTGCTGTGGCGGCGGGACGCGCGGAGGGAGCTGTCCAGCGCGGTGGCGATGCGGAGGGGCTTCCCGGCGAGGAGAAGCTCCGATTTCCCCACTGCGTCGCTGGCGCGGCGCGCGGCCTCCGGGCGCGCGAAGTGGACGAAGGCGTGCGGGTGCACGCGCTCGTAGGGCGGCGGCGCGGAAGCGGCGGGCGTGGTGGTGGGGTGGAAGAAGTCCGGGTAGGAGTCCGGCGGGGTCCAGGAGCTCTTGACGCGGCATCGCCAGACCTGGCCGGCCTCGTACTCGAGGAAATCGGCGAGCTGGCGCGCGGAGACGCTGTCGTCAAAGCCGCCAAGGCTCACCTGCGTCGTCACGAGGTCGCGGGGCGCCGGCGGCGGTACGGACGCGCCATCGCTCAGCGATCCCATGGCGGGGCGGGGCGGGGCGTGGGTTGGGTGGGTGGGACGGGACGGGATGCGGAGATCAATCCTCCGGTTGTGGGGTTAATGTTTGGTTAATCTGGAGGCGGAGGGGTTTAGGTGAGGGGAATTCGTCGACTGATGTCGCAGTTGGGCGATCCCAAAATTGGCGGAGGAAAAGAAAGGAGCAACTGCTTGCGGCCGGGAGCAGTTGATGACTTGATGCTATGTACTAGTAGTACTACAAATGAAGTCAATATGGGTGCCATGGTAAAAAAAAGTCGATATGGGTGCCAATGCTGTGATTCTGTTGGTACCGATGCTATGATCTTGGAGACTCGATTTGATAAATGCTTCATTCAACTTGAATTTTTCTGCGCATTTTTCTTCATTCGTGTATTGTGCTACTGGTGTAAATGATGATTCTGTATTATACTCATAATCTACCAGTAACATCATTTGTTGCTCACATAAATTACTCTCTTGTTTTCCCTAGCGAATTGTGCTCTGATCTACTACTACTAGAAGAAATGCGAGGAGCATGATCACCAACCAACAACAGTCAGCGGGTAGTACTAGAATCGCCACATTCACATGGATGTATTTTTTATTTTTTTGACAGTTCGGTGTTCCAAAGGCTGATCATATCTATCGTGCCTAAGAGCATCTCCAACAGCAGCAGCGCTGTAATTTGGCGCTGCAAATGGTGCATTGACGCGTTGTAAAGCTATATCATGTGTGGCGCTGAATTTTTTTTCACCAGAGGCGCTAAAAAAGGCGCGCGCAAGAAGACCGAAACTGCTCCTCCAACAGGCGCTGCAAACTAGAGCACGATGGGCCACGCAAACAACATTTCCACGCTTCTATAGAATCAACAAGACCAAACAAACTCATATAAATCACCAATAAATTAGCTACTACCTCAGTACCAATTTAATCGACGCTGAAAATTGCTTACTTCTATACTCGCGTCCCATCACCCCACGTTGATTAAAATGGTATGGAGGTAGTAGTTATTATTACAACACAAGCAAATAATATAACAAGTACAACAAATTGTTCACAACAAATACAACCAGTTGTTCATTAACAATACAACATAGTTTTTCAAACAATACAACAAATATGTAAATAAAGTAGCCACTATTGTTTTCCATTTCATTTCCACCACTCCTCCATGAGGTAATTTTGAAGCTCATCATGTGTATCATTGGAACGAATGGAATTATATGAGACAATGAAACGGGCAACCCTATGTGTGGTTCTGTTCACTTGCACGGGAACCCCATCAATTCGTAGTGGGTATAATCTTTATCTTTTCCACGATCATCCTCTATAATCATGTTATGCATGATGATACAAGCATTCATGATATACCAAAGGCACTCTTGGTTCCAAAAGCTAGCCGGTCCCCTCACAATAGCAAATTGGGCTTGCAAAATCCCAAATGCTCTCTCCACATCTTTCCTAGCCGCCGCTTGTGCATTGTGAAATTGGGTTTGTTTCTTACCTTTGGGTTGAATAAGCAGCTTAACAAATGTTTGCCACCTTGGGTAGATGCCATTGGCAAGAAAGTAGCCATAGTTGTACTTGTGGCCATTTGCTTCAAACTCCACCAATGGACCTTCATGCAATGCAAGCCTTGTTATTAGTGGTGACTCTTGAAGAACATTGATATCATTGCACGACCCGGACATTCCAAAAAATGTGTGCCAAATCCAAGTCTCATGATCGGCGACCGCTTCAAGGATTATAGTGACATCCTTTTTGTGCCCTTTGAATTGTCCATGCCATACCGCCGAACAATTCTTCCAACTCTAGTGTATACAATCAATTGAGCCAAGCATACTTGGAAATCCCTAGTTACTATTGAACTCCAAAACCCTAACCATGTCTTCAGCATTGGGGGCTCTCAAGTATGTGGAGCCGAAAATATGCACAATTCCTACGGCAAAGGGCTGACACACATGATAGTCGTGCACTCACCCATGGCTGAGTTGTCATCAACTAGATCCGCCGGTATACCGTATGCCAACATACGCAAGGCAGCGGTCACCTTCGAATAGGTGTTATGCCCAAGTTCTCCGGCAGCATTCCTCCGTTGCTCAAAGAACCGATCAAACTTCCTCACCTTCGTCACGATGTGCTTAAACAAGTTGATGCTTATCCAAAAATGCCGACAAAAATAGCTCTCGGGGTATGTCAGATTTTCATTGAAATACATCCGCATCAACTTGTTGTGGCCTTCAATCTGTTCCCTCCACAACTTCTTTCTACCAGAACCAAGCCACCAATTTTTGGCTTCTCATTGGCGTGGCAAACAAATAGCATGTAGATGTTCTCTTCTTCCTCAATATCGTATTCCTCATCCGATGAATCGTGCGATGAGCTCTACAAACATGTATAAATGAACTCACTACTACCAGTAGTAAACAAAAATCTAGCAAAAAACGGGTGCGTCGATGGCGGCACATGCCTTGCGAGGATTCCATCGAACACCTAGGGTGTGCCAAGTTGCAGCTTGGCTCGAGGAGGAAATGGTCACCGGTGGTCAGCACACCATAGCCGGCAGCACGGCGTGGAGCCAAATCGGCTGAGGCGCGGCGCCGAAACGAGCTTGCCTAGGAGCGCCGCTCGTAGTCACATCGGTGGCGGCGGCGGCTCGGTTTACCATGGTGGCGCGCTCGGGGCAAGCATGGGGGGGCGCGGGGGCGGCGGATCTACAGCAGCGTGGAAAATCAGCATGGCGGCACCATCGGAGGAGAAATGGGGGAGAGAGATGGCATGGGCGCGGCTGAAATTTCCAGGCGGTTGTTTCTTTATGCGCGACTTCAGCGATACCGCGCGCTTCAGCCGATGCCCAACATATGGCGTGTAGGATAGAGCAAAACATCTCACGCACCAAAAATTTATAGCGCGAACGTATGCAGTGCCTGCTGGAGGACCAATTTTCCCCGCGCGTGCTCTAAACTGGCGGTTTTTATAGCGCTCCCACGGTATAGAGCGCATGTTGGAGATGCTCTAAGAGCACCTTAAGTCATGCCTCCGAAACGTCTCCCCAAGCCAGTATTGGGATAAGTTTTTTGTGCAGCCGCGACTCCTAAATGCGAGTTAGTCCCGCATGCCCAGGAATCTGTTTGACGTCCTAGGCCGATCATGATCCACACGGTACCACATGGGGTGTCAGATAGGAGTGGCAAGCACGTGGGACAAACCTGTCAGTGACACAGCCAAAAACCATACCACTTTCCCCTCTACACCAATTTATGTCGCCTCCTCATTTTCTTTGGCCATTTCGCTCGTGCCCACCCACTAAAAGAAAAGTACCCATCTACCACGGTCGAAAATCATGGTTAAAGGGTCATTTTTCATGGTTAATGACTCTTTAACCACATTTTGCCTACCGTAGTCTATCGACCGTTACTGATCTTTCTGTCATGGTTTTTCGACAACCATGGTAGATGTGAGCCTTTAGCAACAAAAATTGGCTTCGTGGTAGATGGGTTTCACCGGGTCACCAAATTGCTGACGCCATCCTAACCGACACGTGGCAGCCGCCATTGACTTTTTGGCCACGGTCGTAAATCGTGGTAGATGGTAGGCCAACTCAAGGCCTGCTAAATGTTAAGCAGGCCGACCCACCTAAGGCCTGCTACTGCTAGCAGGCCAGCCCATCTAGGGTCGTATAGACATAATGGGCCAGTTCGTCTAAGCCCTACTGCTTCTATCGGGCCAGCCCACATAATCCAAGTACTGCTGGCGGGTTGATGCATCTAAGGCCTGCTACTGTTGGTGGGCCGACCCATCTTAGTCCTGCTGACACAAAGTGGGCCCATGTATGGGCCCATTATGCTTTCTGGCCCTAAGAGAACCGACCCGCTAAAGAGCCCACTCACGGCCTGCTAAACATCCATCCCGTTCCATTCAAGCCTACTTACGGCCCAGTAAGGATTTACATTATCCAGTACTAAGCAGCCCATACAGGGCCTTCCATTCCATATAACCTTTTGCCCAATTGGGTCCTAGTAGAGCATTGTACTAAAGGACCTCATTTTAGGGCCAGTACACATACGACCTATTAAAGGCCCAACTCGTCAGGGGCCCACGGGCTCAATACTGTTCACATTTGTTGTGCGGGGTGGGCCACCAACTCGGCCCATCCAAGCCCGCGATGGACTACTCTTTTGGCCCGTCTAGGTCCTATCACGGCAGCATTACTATTGGTGACAAGGTTTATCCCGGTAATGCCCATGTTTAGGGCTTTCGATTCATGGAGAGAGCGTGGGTGCTGGCTGATACGTCTCCAACGTATCTATAATTTTTGATGCTCCATGCTTGTTTTTACACCATTTTCCTAATGTTTCGTTACACTTTGTGGCACTTTTATGCATTTTCCGGAACTAACCTATTAACAAGTCGCCACAGTGCCAGTTCCCTGTTTTCTGCTGTTTTTGTGTTTCAGAAAAGTTACACAGGAAATATTCTCAGAATTGGACGAAACCAAAGCCAGTCGTCCAGATATTTCACGGAGCTTCCAGAGAACCGAAGAGGAGATGGAGTGGGGCCATGAGGTGGCCTCACACCAGGGCGGCGTGGCCCAGCCCCTGGCCGCGCCCCCTATGTGTGAGACCACCTCGGTCCACTCCTGACGCTGCCCCTTCGCCTATAAAGACCCCCCCCCCGACGGGAAAAACCTAAGTACCCGATCAATTTTCCAGAAACACATCGCGATCCGCCGTCATTGACCCGAGATCGGGAGGGTCCAGAAGCTCTTCCCGGCACCCTGCCGGAGAGGGGAATCGCCACCGGAGGTCTTCTTCATCGCCATGCTTGCCTCCGGAACGATGAGTGAGTAGTCTACCTTGGACTATGGGTCCATAACAGTAGCTAGATGGTTGTCCTCTCCACCATGTGCTTCATGTTTAGATCTCATGAGCTGCCCTACATGATTGAGATCACCGTTATGTAATTCTACATGTTTGGTTTGTTGGGATCTGATGAATATTGGTGTTATGATTGAGTTGCTATACTGAAATATATCTTATGTTATCTCTATGTTGTTTATGATCTTGCATGCTCTCCGTTGTTAGTAGCTATCTTGGCCGAGTAGTTGCTAGTAACTCCAAGAGGGGGTATTTATGCTCGATAGTGGGTTCATGCCTCTATTTAATCTGGGGGAGTGACAGAAACCTCTAAGGTTGTAGATGTGTTGTTGCTACTAGGGAGAAAACAACATTCATATGCTCGAGGGCATATGCTTTGTTTACATTACACGCTTTGCTTAATGCAATTATCTGTTGTTCGCAACTTAATACTCATGGGGTGTTTGGATGATATCCCCGGGAGTGGATTATTAGTCATAGATGCAGTTGGATGGCGGTCTATGTATTTTGTTGTAATGCCCAGAGTAAATCGCATAGTGATCTTCTTGACATATCACGTTATCTTTATTCTATCAATTGCCCAACTGTAACTTGTTTACCCAGTGACGAGGGTTAACTCGACAAATGTCCTAGATGAAGGACTTAGGATCGGGGGAAGAGCAACGACTAGAGATTCCGGGATCGAGATTGGCACACGATGTACCCAGGTTCACGTCCCCGCGGTGGAGGATCGCTACCTCCTGCTAGCAATCTAGTAGATAATCACAAGTGTTTACATGGTGCCGCCGTAGGCGGAGATTTGTATCTAGTCTATGTCTAATCTTTGTCTAATCTATCTTGTATCTTTAATATTGCGTGTCTATGATATTGTAACTTGTCTAAGATATCTCTTTAGGGGCACCCCTGCCTGGCTTTATATATGCAACCGGGCTAAGGATTTACAAGTGTTCTAGTCGAATACAGATTAGAACCTTCCTTCTTCGCCTCCAAGTCATCTTCGAGTCCTTGTACTTGTCCACCTCCTTAATGGGCCGGGCCCGGTATACTAATCCGCGGGTACCTGAAGGGCATACCCTCGTCAGTAGCCCCCGAGACTCTACTTGAGTTGCAGACTCGGGTTGAGTCTCCAAACTTCAAATCTTTAATCTTCATCAATTCTTCGACTTCTTCAAACTTCAATCTCTTGAAATCTTTGATTCTTCAATCTTTGACTTCTTCAAATCTTCGGGTTCTTGAATCTGCTCTCCCAATGGGAGTAGCCCCCGAGGCTATGGTCGGGTACTTGTAGTCGATCATAGGCTCCAAGTTTCTTCTTCTTCATCTCTTTTTGTAGAGTTTCTCGAAATTGATTTCTATCGGGTGCGCGACCAGCGCTCCCGATGGGAGTAGCCCCCGAGTCTATGTTCGGATACTTGTAGCCGGGCATAGACTCAAGTTGTACTACTCGAAGAAGTTTGGCTCTTGATGACTTTGATGAATTTGTCGACTCCTGCAGAAAATATGAAGAATTGTGAAATACTTTGTCTCTCGAAGAAATATTGCGTTTGCATGTTGCAACGATGATGGAGTATGTAAAATAAAAACTCGATGTTTTTTGTGCAATTTTGTTGCTCGTACGTAAGACCCTTTCGTTAGCCTGATGCACTTCACGGCTCGATCAGCTACTCAGGTCAGACGTAACTCGATGCGTTTGCCGCATTTGAATTTCAAGATACTTGCTAAGCCTTTTCGTTAGCCTGACGCCCAAGATTTTGGCCTTGCCAACCGTTAGTCGAGCTTCATGCGACTGTAAACTAAATTGACAAGTATTCGACAAGGAACGCCAGCTAGCTACTAGGGCTTTCACAATTTTTTTCGAAGTCAATGATATGCAAGATGATTTTTCATGGCGGAGCCCCCGAGTATCGGGTGCGGCGAAAGTAAATGATAATCGATTCTTGGAAGAGGAGAACTTAGCTTTTATCGGGTGCGACGTGGTCGGCGCGGCGTAGTCGACGCAGACGTAGTCGAGTTGTTATCGTAGAATCACAATCATGATTGGAGGCGAAGTTGTTGTCGAGCCCCCGAGCGCTGTTGGGATCGTCGCGTTGCTGATGTCGACGAAGTCGCAGGTCTTGAGCGTGAATTTCCGCACTCTGGGGCGAGTTGATGTCGAGCCCCCGAGCATTGCCGATAGTTTACGCGAGTGCACGGCGTCGAGCCCCCGAGCGTGGCAAGCCGCAGTTGACACAGATGTAGTCGACGATGTTGAAGACGAAGTAGTCAAACTATTTTTCTCTTGGTTGTCTTAGCAGTCCCGATGACTCGCCGATATAATCTTTTGGCTGACTCGCACTCTTTATGCTCTTCAAACTTCTCTCTATCTTCTTTCTTCTTGGAACTTGGCCCCGTGCACGGTAGCAAAAACGATTTGGTACTCGATGCTTGATCCGAGACCTTTACAGTATACTGCTTGACCGGATTGATCTGGCCGGCGGTGATGAGTTTTTGTCCCTGCCGGATTCGTCGAGGGAGTTCGCCGTTGCTTTTTCTTTTTCTTGTTGGAAGAGGAAGTGTCGTCGGTTGCTGGCCATAGGAGTCGAGTCGCAGCAGACTGTCGATCCGATCCGAACTCGAAAAAATTGCCAAAATTGCTGGTTCCGATGCAAACTTGGACTGCTGAATTGGATATTGGAGACCACGCAGATTTTTCTTCACGGTCGTTGCTTGATTTCTTCATACTGTTCCGTATCCTTGCTCCATGAATCTTCGGCTGCATACGCATTGTTGATCTTGATGATGTAGAAAAAATTTGCTGATATCGCCGATGGAAAAGTTGAAGGATCCCGCCCGGATAACAAAATCCAGTCGCCGCGCTCCCCACGGTCGGCGCCAATTGACGAGGGTTAACTCGACAAATGTCCTAGATGAAGGACTTAGGATCGGGGGAAGAGCAACGACTAGAGATTCCGGGATCGAGATTGGCACACGATGTACCCAGGTTCACGTCCCCGCGGTGGAGGATCGCTACATCCTGCTAGCAATCTAGTAGATAATCACAAGTGTTTACATGGGGCCGCCGTAGGCGGAGATTTGTATCTAGTCTATGTCTAATCTTTGTCTAATCTATCTTGTATCTCTAATATTGCGTGTCTATGATATTGTAAGTTGTCGATGTAACTTGTCTAAGATATCTCTCTAGGGGCACCCCTGCCTGGCTTTATATATGCAACCGGGCTAAGGATTTACAAGTGTTCTAGTCGAATACAGATTAGAACCGTCCTTCTTCGCCTCCAAGTCATCTTCGAGTCCTTGTACTTGTCCACCTCCTTAATGGGCCGGGCCCGGTATACTAATCCGCGGGTACCTCAAGGGCATACCCTCGTCACCCAGCATGTGTTATTTATCTTATGGAGAGACACCGCTAGTGAACTGTGGACCCCGGTCCTATTTCCATCATATTGCTATCACCTGTTTACTTTACTCGCACTGTTTACTTTACACGCATACTTTCACTGTTTTCCACTCGATACACTCATACCCTTTGTTTCAAGCAAACCGGTGAGATTGACAACCTCATCGCAAGTTGGGAACAAAGTACTTGGTTGTGTGTGTGCAGGTTCCGCGTTGCTACTGGCTGAAGATGAGTCAACAAGAATCGTAAACGGTGCCCTTGTTGGAGTGTTATTAGGCCAGTCAGCATCACCTTCAGTCGTTTGTCTGCTCTTCTCCTGATCGACATACCTTGGTTTGTTACTGAGGGAAAAGACTTGCTGCTGTGCTCATCATACTTTCCGCTTGGAGTTTCCCAACTGCCTGGCCATAATAATCATCAACTACACGCTAGACATCAAGCCCTTTTCTGGCGCCGTTGCCGGGGAAGAAAAAGAAGACCTCTGCAAGGGGAGTTTTTCGCACGCACATCCTTTACTTTGTTATTTGTTTTGCTTTACTTTATTTATTTTTACTTGCATCGTTTTATTAAAAACCCAAAAAAAATTAGAATCCTTGGTAGTTGTTTTTACTTGTCTACTTTTAGTTTTGCTGAAATGCCTAATCCTGAAAACACCAAGTTGTGTGACTTTACTAGCACGAACAATAGTGATTTTATCTGCACTCCTATTGCGCCACCTGCTCGTGCTGCAAACTTTTATGAGATTAAGCCTGCTTTATTGAACCTTGTTATGAAAGAGCAATTCTCTGGTGCTAGTACTGAAGATGCTGCAGCTCATCTCAACAATTTTGTTGAGCTATGTGAGATGCAGAAATATAAGGATGTAGAAAGTGATATTATTAAGCTCAAGTTGTTTCCTTTTTCTTTGAGAGGAAAAGCTAAAGATTGGTTGCTATCTTTGACTAAGAATAGTATTGATTCATGGACTAAGTGTAAGGATGCTTTCATTGGTAGATATTATCCTCCTGCTAAAATTATATCTTTGCGTATCAATATTATGAAGTTTAGTCAATTTGATAATGAACATGTTGCTCAAGCCTGGGAAAGAATGAAATCTATGATAAAGAATTGCCCCACTCATGGACTGACTACTTGGATGATTGTCCAAACTTTTTATGCAGGACTGAATTTTTCTTCGAGGAACCTATTGGATTCAGCTGCTGGAGGCACTTTTATGTCCCTTACCTTGGGCGCCGCAACAAAGCTACTTGACAACATGATGGTAAATTACTCCGAATGGCACACCGAGGGAGCTCCACAAGGTAAGAAGGTAAATTCTATTGAGGAAACCTCTTCCTTGAGTGATAAGATTGATACCATTATGGCTATGCTTGCTAATGATAGGACTCATGTTGATCCTAATAATGTTCCTTTAGCCTCTTTGGTTGCTCAAGAAGAGCATGTTGATGTGAACTTTATTAGAAACAATAATTTTAACAACAATGCTTATAGGAACAATTTTGCTAGTAACAATTATAGGCCGTATCCTTCTACCAATGGTAATGGTTATGGTAATTTTTATGGTAATTCCTCCAACAACACTAAGGCCGCGCCCTCTGAACTTGAAGTCATGCTCAAAGACTTCATGGTAAAACAAACTGCTTTTAACAAGTCTGTTGAGGAAAAGTTAGGCAAAATTGATATTCTTGCTTCTAAAGTTGATAGCCTTGCTCATGATGTTGAACTTCTGAAATTAAAAGTGTTGCCTAATGATGTGAAAGAGAACAATGTTTTTGCTACTGCTAATGCTATCCAAGTTGGAATTGATGAAAATATTAGATTGTTAGCAGAATTGCATGCTAGATGGGAAAGAGAGGATGAGATTGCTAGGAATATGAAAGTTTGTACTATTACTACCTCTAATGATGTTGTTCCTAATGTTAGCAATCCTCTTACTTTGATTGGTATAGAGAAAACTCCCACTCCTTGTGTTAAAAAGCCTAAAACTGCCAAAACTTTTTCTCAAAAGAGTGCTGAAATTTTTCGGAGTGTAGGAGATGATAACTCTATTTCCTTTAATGATTTTGATGTTGATGGCTGCAATATATCTGAAGTAATTTTGTTCTTGCAAAAGCTTGCTTTGACTCCCAATGCTAGTTCTTTAAATATTGCTTTTACTAAGCATATTACCAATGCTCTCATGAAAATTAGGGATGAAAAATTGCAACAAAAAGCTTCCATTCCCAAGAAGTTAGAAGATGGTTGGGAACCCATCATTGATATGCATGTTAATGGTTTTGATTGCCATGCTTTATGTGATCTAGGTGCTAGTATTTCTATTATGCCTAGAAAAATTTATGATATGCTTGATTTACCGCTGCTTGAAAAATGTTATTATGATGTTCCTATTGCTGATGTTGCTAAGAAGAAACCTTTGGGAAGGATTAATGATGTTCTTATTATGGTTAACAAAAACCTTGTTCCTGTTGATTTTCTCGTTATGGACGTTGAATGCCATGCTTCATGTCCTATTATTTTGGGAAGACCCTTTCTTTGAACTGTAGGTGCCATCATTGATATGAGAGAAGGCACCATCAAATATCAATTCCCACTCAAGAAAGGTATGGAACACTTCCCTAGGAAAAGAAAGAAATTACTTTTTGACTCTATTCTTAGAGCAAATTATGAGCTTGATGCTTCATCTCTTGATGTTACTTGATTCACAATTTTCTGCGCCTAGCTCAAAGGCGTTAAAGAAAAGCACTCTTGGGAGATAACCCAATGTTTTATTTTCAGTACTTTTTCTTTTATTTGAGTCTTGGAAGTTATTACTACTGTAATGACCGCTCCTTATCATTTTTATTTCATTGTTGTGCCAAGAGAAGCCTCTAATTTGAGTGAGGTAAGATTTGGGGATGTTGCTGTCCTGAAACTGTTTTCGGTGCTGCACCGTAAAAATTCGTGAAAATTCTCTGTATATCTTTTGGATCTGCGATTTCTTGTGCATATGCCCCAGGTTATATCCAAACTTTCATTAGTTGAACACTTTTTGATTTGAGCAACAGAAAAACCCTTAAAAATTCGACCTTTGTCAGCTGTTCTGCTTTGACAGATTTCTGCCAATATTTGTGTTTGCCGCTTTATCGCTTTCTTTTTGAGTTCTTTTGACCACGGAACTTTTGGGAAAGTTGCTACAGTAGTATATACTTTATATGTGGTGGTTTTGGGTTGAAACCTGAAGCAAAAAGAGGTTGATTATATGTTATGCCTACACTAATGTTGCTAATAGATTTGTGTTTAGTTTTGTATGAAGGAAGTTTTCAAGTGTAGGGATTGGAGAATGATGAGATGAGTTGAAGAATGGACAAAAGCTCAAGCTTGGGGATGCCCATGCATCACCCCAAGAAATATCCAAGAAGTACAAGCGTCAAAGCTTGGGGATGCCCCCGAGGCACCCCTTCTTCATCGGCAAAAATCAGGTCACCTTTCAAGACACTATATTTTTATTGCTTCATGCACTATGCGTTTTTCTTGGAGCGTCAGTTGTTTTAGTTTTCTTTATTAGTTTAGTTTTGTTTGCTTCAATAAATGGTTGGACCCCAACAAATTTCTTTTGGAGAAGTTGCCTTGCTTTTCATTTGCCAAGAACGCTCTAGTTTTCATTCTTATCAAAAACCGAGTGTTCTTCTTTTTCTGCTACTGCTTTTGGTTTTCTTTTTGCCTTGATTTGCGTTCAGATCTTCTTATATTTATTTATCAAGGTGTATTTTTGCCTCTGGACCATGTTGGTTTTCCTCAAAAGAGTTGGATTAAAAAAGTTCGAATGGTGTTGGAAAAGAGAAAAAAGCTTTATGCAAAAAAGTGGTACAAGAAGGAGCTTGTGTAGACTGCGGCTTAGGCTTTTTCATGTCATGCTTGATGTCTTTTTGATAGTATGCTTAGTGGTTTTGCTGTAGCATGACTTGTCTCAAATAACTGAGATTGCTTAATGAGCCTTTGAAAAAATCATGCGTTGTTTTAATTGTTTGGAAGCATTATTTTGGTTTTCTCCTTGATGCTTTATTTGGGTTGACTTGGCGCATGCTCACACATGTTAGACTCTTACAAAGTCGCCAATAGCCTCTATGATCATTTAGTTTTTGACTTTTGATGCCATCTTATGCTTCTTTTAATGTCGCTTTGTCGCTTTGCATGATTATAGCCATTATTGCTCTCTTAGTTGGTTGCTCCCAGTCTTTTGCTAGCCCTCGCCTTGTACTGAGTATGAGCTCTACTCATGCATCCAACTCCTAAAAACCAAGTTTGCCAAAGTGTCCACCATACATACCTACTAGCAATTTGCTATTCCAAGTAAATTTGACTTGCTTTTATTTTCTCTTCAAATTAAACTCTTACCAGTGTTATGCGAAAATTGGTCAGTAAAGCTCTCACAAACCGGAAGGCACACTTTACTTTTTCTTGTTCTTAAAAATTTGACATTGTGGTCTCTTATGTTGAGTTGTTATGCTTGCAAGTTGTAAGTTGGAGACTAGCCCAGCCATGCCGTCATGGGCAAGCTTTCAACATTGCACTTCTTATTTGAGTTGATATCGTGATCTTTTGTTTATGGATGCCCGCGGTGTGAAATGAATTGGGAATCTTGCGGGGATCATGGGGTTTGTATATGTGTTAGGGAAACGCCTGGGCCGCCAATCTAAGCCATGCATAATTCATGGTGGAAATTTGCAGCATACCCATAGTGGACATTCGACGACGCATCTCAAAATAAAAAGCTAAACAAATGATAAATAAAAGAGATGTCGAGGTGTTCATTGTCTGCTTGTCCTGTCATTTTGATGTGGGCTTGTTCCATGACATTGGGCACGGAGGTACCCCGTTGGCGGTTCTCGATGATATGCATATACTTACAATGACAAGAGCCTTGCTTGGGACTCTAAGTAAAGTAGCATGAGGTTTGGGTACTCGTATTCACGGGACACGAGGTTTTCAACTTATGATTTGTCAAGCATATGCATCATAATTGTTCTCGCATTAACTTTAACCATTCAAGATGCTTATGATGGGGGCACTGAGAGCTCAAAGCCGGTAAGTACCATAATTTTTGAAGGTTATAAAACTTGCAATCACTGCTTCCCTCCGCGAAGGGCCTTTCTTTTACTTTTATGTTGAGTCACCACCTTCTATCTTTATGCACCATTAAGAGAGCATAGTTGTCATTCTTAGTATAATGTGCATTGTCCCAAAGTTTTCATTGATTGATTCATATTGTTGGTTTCACTTGTTCTCAAATTATTTGTATCTAGTCGCCCTCTTAAACTTGAAGGTGTCCTATGCATTTATGTTTTGCTCTCCATGAAGGACAAGCTGAAAACCATTTATATGTTTTTCCTTATGATTTGAACACACGTTTGACTTTCATTGTTTCATTTTCATGATCTTTTGTTTGTGTTCATTTTCATGTTTATAACATGGTTGCTAAGTTCTTATTGTCAAGATTATATCTTTCATGCCCATGTTTTAAGTTCTTATGATCCCAGCTCACAAATGCTTACATATATGATCAAGATTGTGTAGGTGCATGTCACCTCAAAAATTATTTCTTTTGTTACCACTTACCTACTCGAGGACGAGCAGGAGTTAAGCTTGGGGATGCTGATACGTCTCCAACGTATCTATAATTTTTGATGCTCCATGCTTGTTTTTACACCATTTGCCTAATGTTTCGTTACACTTCGTGGCACTTTTATGCATTTTCCGGAACTAACCTATTAACAAGTCACCACTAGTGCCAGTTCCCTGTTTTCTGCTGTTTTTGTGTTTCAGAAAAGTTACACATGAAATATTCTCGAAATTGGACGAAACCAAAGCCAGTCGTCCAGATATTTCACGGAGCTTTCTAGAGAACCGAAGAGGAGACGGAGTGGGGCCACGAGGTGGCCTCACACCAGGGCGGCGTGGCCCAGCCCCTGGCCGCGCCCCCTATGTGTGAGACCACCTCGGTCCACTCCTGACGCTGCCCCTTCGCCTATAAAGACCCCCCGACGGGAAAAACCTAAGTACCCTGATCAATTTTCCAGAAACACATCGCAATCCGCCGTCGTCGACCCGAGATCGGGAGGGTCCAGAAGCTCTTCCCGGCACCCTGCCGGAGAGGGGAATCGCCACCGGAGGTCTTCTTCATCGCCATGCTTGCCTCCGGAGCGATGAGTGAGTAGTCTACCTTGGACTATGGGTCCATAGCAGTAGCTAGATGGTTGCCCTCTCCACCATGTGCTTCATGTTTAGATCTCATGAGTTGCCCTACATGATTGAGATCACCGTTATGTAATTCTACATGTTTGGTTTGTTGGGATCCGATGAATATTGGTGTTATGATTGAGTTGCTATACTGAAATATATCTTATGTTATCTCTATGTTGTTTATGATCTTGCATGCTCTCCGTTGTTAGTAGCTATCTTGGCCGAGTAGTTGCTAGTAACTCCAAGAGGGGGTATTTATGCTCGATAGTGGGTTCATGCCTCTATTTAATCTGGGGGAGTGACAGAAACCTCTAAGGTTGTAGATGTGCTGTTCCTACTAGGGAGAAAACAACATTCATATGCTTGAGGGCATATGCTTTGTTTACATTACACACTTTGCTTAATGCAATTATCTGTTGTTCGCAACTTAATACTCATGGGGTGTTCGGATGATATCCCCAGGAGTGGATTATTAGTCATAGATGCAGTTGGATGGCGGTCTATGTATTTTGTTGTAATGCCCAGAGTAAATCACATAGTGATCTTCTTGACATATCACGTTATCTTTATTCTATCAATTGCCCAACTGTAATTTGTTTACCCAGCATGTGTTATTTATCTTATGGAGAGTCACCGCTAGTGAACTGTGGACCCCAGTCCTATTTCCATCATATTGCTATCACCTGTTTACTTTACTCGCACTGTTTACTTTACACGCATACTTTCACTGTTTTCCACTCGATACGCTCATACCCTTTGTTTCAAGCAAACCGGTGAGATTGACAACCTCATCGAAAGTTGGGAACAAAGTACTTGGTTGTGTGTGTGCAGGTTCCGCGTTGCTACTGGCTGAAGACGACTCAACAAGAATCGTAAACGGCGCCCTTGTTGGAGTGTTATTAGGCCAGTCAGCATCACCTTCAGTCGTTTGTCTGCTCTTCTCCTGATCGACATACCTTGGTTTCTTACTGAGGGAAAAGACTTGCTGCTGTGCTCATCATACTTTCCGCTTGGAGTTTCCCAACTGCCTGGCCATAATAATCATCAACTACACGCTAGACATCACTGGCGGATTTGACGGCTTCAGACAGAAATAGGACGTACACGAGGGTTTACCCAGGTTCGGCCCCTCGAAGGGTAAAGACCTATATCCTGCTTGTCTGATCTTGTATTGCTGGCATAGTTGGAGCTGTTACAATGGTGGCACAGATAAAATCTGGCTATGGTTGAAAAAGAGGCGTGTGCTAGCCTATACGCGTGGGGGAGATGGAATCTGTGCAAGATTAGATGTAGTGTGTCCTTCCTTGGCTGCCCCTCCTCGCCCTTATATGGGGGACGTGTTCTCGGGATCCGGTCCAAGTCGGTTACAGGTGTTTGCAAACCCTAACTAGCCTTGGGCTTTTTGGGCTTCAAGTGTCATCTTGTTCTTGGGCCGTAGTAGGTATGCCAAAGGTGAGGACCCCAGGGGTCGTTCCCGTGTTAGTAGCCCCCGAGTGTCTAGTCGAGTCATAGAATCGGGTAGAGACTCAAATCTTGCCTTCACTAGTGGAAAAAATCTTGTTAGTGGCGCACCAAATAGAACTATGCGTGGCGCATATGCGCCACCATTGCCACGTGATGAGGGGCGACCTCTTGGATGTGGCCTGATCTTCACGGATTCACGAGATTTGTGGTGGTGAACGAGGATGAACACGAAGAACACGATGAACAAATCGAAGGCAAACACACACACACACACACACACACACAAGATACACACCGGTTGTCCTCATTGGCCCGATTCACTAACTCAATAGAATCACAAGGAAGAGACTCCAAGAGTAGAATTCCTTGTGAGAGATTGATTTGCTAGGAGTAGAATTCCACTTGGGGAAGAGACCAAATCAATGGATAGAATTACACACAAAAGTATGCAAGAGATCCACTACAAGGTAGAATTCCCCAAATAGAAGAGACCCCAAACAAAGAGGGATGATGGTTTACTATAGATTTGAGATCTAGTAGCAAGTTCCCTAAGGGAAAGGGCATGAAGCCATGTTTATCTTAACTCTTATCTAAGTCTTGAGTGGGGAAAGAGGGCCATATAAATAGGCAGCCACGTCCTGAGGGCAACTTGGTAATTTAGGGAAGATTACAAGGGTGGCTTCGAGGCCAAAGTCGTGCTGACTCGACCAGGCCGGCTTTACCCGGTGTTATGTCCGGCTTTAGCCGGTGTAACCGGCTATAGTCGGTGCTGGGGCCGGCTATAGCCGGTGATGTGGCCGGCTTTAGCCGGTTCGTTGCTTGCACCGACTTCTTCTTCTGGCGTTTCCAAGCTTCCTCTTCGTGTTGCTCGGTCTTGGTCACCTCTCCATGCGGGTCGTAATGGACTGCACAAATGATGTTGCCATGAGGTAGCGAACCATTCCATGTATGTTCAAGATCAAGTGTGTTTAGTAGCGAGTTCACCTTATCATGTAGGTCTTTAGCTCGAGCTCTTGTCATGGGTCCTTGCGGGGGACTTGGTGGTCTTGAGGCGGGGGTGTCCGAAGGCCACCCTGTATCATGTCCCTCCTCTTGGGAAAGAGTCGACCTCGACTCTTCATTGACCATATCACCATGAAAGGGGGAAAGATCCTTGATGTTGAAAGTGTTGCTCACGAGGTACTTGGATGTTGGAATGTCGATGACGTAGGCGTTGTCGTTGATGCGCTTGAGAACCTTGTAGGGGCCATCACTTCGAGGCTTGAGTTTGGAATTTCTTTCATGTGGAAAACGATCCTTGCTCAAATGAATCCAAACAAGGTTGCCCTCCTCAAAGATGCGTGGAGTCTTGCTCTGGTTGATCTCGGTGGCATGGTGCATCACATGGTCTTCAATTGTCTTCCGTGTGTCATCATGCAAGTTCTTCATGATGTCGGCGCGCTTGGTGATGTCCATGTTGACGCGCTCGTGAAGTGGTAGTGGAAGAAGGTCAAGTGCCGTTAGTGGGTTGAACCCATAGACGATCTCGAAGGGGCTTCGCTTGGTGAGGCTATGTTGAGCATGGTTGTATGCGAATTCCGCATGAGGAATGCACTCCTCCCATGACTTGGTGTTCTTCTTGATCAACACGCGTAGAAGATTTCCAAGGCTCCGATTCACCACTTCAGTTTGTCCATCCGTTTGGGGATGGGATGAGGAAGAAAAGAGGAGCTTGATCCCTAGCTTGGCCATTAGGGTCTTCCACAAGTAGCTCATGAACTTGACATCCCGATCCGACACGATGCTTGTTGGAAACCCGTGAAGTCTAATGATATCCCTAAAAAACAAGTTAGCAATATGTGAAGCATCGTCGGTCTTATGACATGGAATAAAATGTGCCATTTTGGAAAAACGGTCTACGACCACAAATATTGATTCATGACCATTGCGTGTACGTGGCAAACCTAAGACGAAATCCATACTAATGTCCAACCATGGTGCATGTGGAATAGGCAAAGGCATATAGAGACCAAAGGAATTAGTTTTGGACTTAGCTTGTATGCATGTAGTGCATCGTTGGACGTGCCTCTCGACGTCGCGGTACATTCTTGGCCAAAAGTAGTGTGTTGAAAGCATGGCTTAAGTCTTCTCACGTCCGAAATGTCCCATGAGTCCTCCACCATGTGCCTCTTGCAATAACAACATACGAAGAGAGGACTCGGGAACGCATAATTTGTTAGCCTTAAAAAGGAAACCGTCATGCAAATAGAAATCATTCACCCTTCGGGAGTTTGAGCATTGTTCAAATATGGTTCCAAAGAAAGAATCGGAAGGGTAAAAATTTGGTAGCTCATCCAAACCCAAAATATGTGTGTCAATGCGAGTGAGGAGGGTGGTATTTTTGCGGGATAGAGCATCCGCGACCATGTTTTCTTTGCCCTTTTTGTACTTGATGACATAAGGGAAAGATTCAATGAATTCAACCCACTTTGCATGACGCTTGTTCAAATTTGCTTGGCTTTTCAAAAACTTCAAGGATTCGTGGTCCGAATGGATGACAAATTCTTTTGGCCAAAGATAATGTTGCCAAACTTCCAAAACACGAACAAGAGCAAAGAGTTCTTTGTCATAGATTGAATAGTTGAGGCGTGCACCATCCAACTTTTCACTATGATAAGCAACGGGGCGTCCATTTTGCATGAGAACACCACCGATTCCAATTCCACTAGCATCACATTCAATTTCAAAGGTTTGTTGGAAATCGGGTAAAACAAGCAATGGTGCCTCCGTAAGGCGTTTCTTTAGTTCATCGAAAGCATGTTGTTGAGCTTTGCCCCAAACGAAAGGTACATTTTTCTTTGTAAGCTCGTTTAGAGGGCAAGCAATGGTGCTAAAATCTTTAACAAAACGACGGTAAAATCTGGCTAGGCCATGAAAACTTCTCACTTGGCCAACCGTTGTTGGTGTTGGCCAATTCCGTATGGCCTCAATTTTGGAATTGTCTACTTCAATGCCATTGTGAAAGATAACGAATCCAAGAAAAACCAATTTGTTTTGAGCAAAGTTACACTTTGGGAGGTTTGCATAAAGCTTTTCTTTGCGAAGAACGTGCAAAACTTGCTCAACATGGGAAACATGATCCGAAAATGACTTGCTATAAATGAGGATGTCGTCAAAATAAACCACAACAAATTTGCCAATGAAAGATCGCAAAACGTGGTTCATAAGACGTATAAAAGTCTACGGTGCATTAGATTCCACTCATCGCATATGGCCATGCGTATTTGATGGTATCCACTACGAAGATCAATTTTAGAAAATATAGTGGAACCCGCAAGATCATCAAGCATGTCGTCTAAGCGAGGAATAGGATGGCGATAACGAACGGTAATGGCATTGATGGGACGACAATCCATACACATTCGAAGTGTGTCATCACTCTTGGGGACAAGAATTACCGGGACAGCACAAGGAGATAGGCTTTCACGAACATACCCTTTTTGTAGAAGATCATGAATTTGACGTTCAATTTCCTTTGTCTCCTCCGGATTTGTGTGGTACGCAGAGCGGTTTGGAAGGGGGGGGGGGCACCTGGAATGAGGTCGATCCGATGCTCGATGCCGCGTAGAGGTGGTAGTCCATGAGGAAGTTCATCCGGAAAGACATCTTGAAATTCCTTCAAAAGAGACAACAAATGAGAAGGAATCGTGGAATGATCATTAGTAGTTAGAACGGTGCCCTTGCAAATGAGCACAAAGTGCAAGGTGGATGGGTTGTGGTGTAAATCCCTCATCTCACTTTTGGTGGCAATCAAGGCGTGGTTATTTTTTGTCGCTCATGTATGGCTTGTGGCGCTCACTTTCTTTGTTGTGGCTAGGTCGCTCATCGCTCAACTCACTTGGAATGGAAACTTGTTGGACCCTCGCTAAAGCCTTTGCATTGTCCGCAATGATTTGGCTAGGAGTCATCGGGCGAAGCGTGAAGGTCTTGTTGTCTTCCTTGAAGGTGTAAGCATTGGAATAACCATTGTGTATAGCCTTCTTGTCAAATTGCCAAGGGCGGCCAAGGAGTACGTGGCACACCGTCATGGGAACAACGTCACACTCCACCGTGTCTTCAGAAGCTCCAATCTTGAATGTAACGGAGATGGTGTGTTCAATCTTGACATTGCCGTTGTCGCTTAACCATTGCACATGGTAAGGGTGAGCATGCTTGCGTAGTTAGAGATTGAGCTTGGAACATAACTCGGTGCTTGCAAGGTTGTGGCAACTTCCTCCATCAATGATCACCTTGATTGACTTCCCATGAATGCCGACTTTTGTTTGGAAGATGTTGAATCTTTGGTCTTCCAAGTCTTGAGAGTGAGTAGTCAAAACTTTTGTGACGATAAGGGATGGGCTAGTGTCATGAGTGCATAGCACATGTTCCTCTCATCGCCCATGTCATCCGCTTCCATGGCGACGGCCGCTTGGACAAAAGCTTCATACTCATCTTCATCATAGTAGTCAATGGTGCCATTGTCTTTGGTGATCATCACCCTAGTGTTTTTGCACTCAAATGACTTGTGTCCTTGAACGCCACACTTGAAGCAAGTTACTTTGGGTGGTGCCGATGATGCTTTGGAGGAGGTTGTTGTAGAAGGTGCATGAACTTGAGTTGTTGGTTGTGGTGGTTTGGAGAAAGGCTTGGACGAAGATGCAAATGATGGCTTGTGTGTTGGTGGAGTGCTTGCCAAAGAGTTGCGGGAGGCGAAGAAACCTTTGGTGCGCTCATACTTGGCATCATCTTGGAGTTGGCGCTCGGCTCGAGTTGCTTTGTGTACAAGATCACACATGGTGGTGTAGGGTAGGAACTCCACAATGCGCTTGATGGGATGGTTCAATCCATTGAAGAAGCGTGCCAATGTTTGTTCTTGTTTCTCCTCCAACTTGAGGCGCATCATAGTCAATTCCATTTCCTTGTAGTATTCTTCCATGGACTTGGTGCCTTGTGTTAACTTTTGAAGCTTGTTGAAAAGGTCACGGTTGTAATGATCCGGTACGAAGCGTGTTTGCATTTCAAGCTTCATGTCTTCCCAAGTGTCAATTGGTTCTTTGAGGTCTTCTTCATGTTTGGCCATCACTTGCTCCCACCAAATATTGGCGTAGCCCTCAAACTCAAGGGAAGCCATGGCAACTTTCTTCTCTTCGGAGTAATTGTGCATTCGGAAGATCTTGTCAACCTTGATGGCCCATGAGAAGTAAGCGTCGACGTCGTCATCGCCCGTGAACTTTGGTATGGTGAACTTGAGTTTGCCAAACTTGTCGTCCGCATCATATGGGCGGCGAGGAGGTCGTGCATCATCATCATCAAATGGTCGACGCGGAGGTCTTGCAAAAGCGTGTAGGTCTTGGTCACGGTTGCGATGTTGTGGTTGGGGCCGCGGTTCCTCATCATTGTGTGGCCGGTGTCGGCGAGGTTGCACACTATCTTCACTTAACGCCCCGTGGCGATCATGTTGATGGTGAAACTCATGGCGACGATGGTGGTCATGGTGTCGGCGTCCATCTTGATCATGGAGAATGGGACGGTGACCATCATGGTCATGTGGGAGATGAGGTCGACCATCTTGTTGTGGAGGTCGACCGATGGGCCCGGTGGCGTGGGGAACTTGTGGACGGTCCACATGGAGAAGTTGTCGTTCTTGATTGAGAATCGGTTGGACGTCACGGTGAGCTTGACCTTGAGTAGGATGCTCCGCTTGGGGTTGGTCGTGATGGACAATGTGTGGATCTCCTTGGTGTGCTTGGCCTTGGGGTGGGTGGTCCGCTAGTTGACGCTCTTGATTCACCCAACGTGGAGCGTCATGTTGTGGTTGCTTGTGGGGTGGAGGACGAGGTTGTTGGAGACGCACATGGTCATCCACATGGTTGGAGCGGGAAGAAGACCTTGACGAGCGCGATCTTGAGCGGTGATGTTGGCGCGCCGAGTTGTCGAAAGATGACATGAATTGCTCCAATCTTGTGGAGAGCATTGCTTGTTCCGCTTTCGACTCCTTCATCATTGCGTACGAGTCCTCAATCCTTGCTTCGAGCTTTGCGTACGAGTCCTCAATCCTTTCGTTGAGCGTGGCGTGCGAGTCCCCAATTCTTGCTTCGAGCCTTGCGTGCGAGTCCTCAATCCTTTCGTTGAAGTCGTCAAACCTTTTGTCGATGTCACGCTTGAGGATGGCGAGGTTCTTGTCGGTGGCTTGATGATGTGCTTGTGTGGTGAATAAATGATTGTCGTTGGCGAGCATGTTGGCATCAAGTCATTGGAGTGAGTCATTGATGTCCCCGAACTTTGAAGCATTGGTAGCTTGGAGGGCGTCGAGGCGCTCGGCCAAGGACTCCTCACCATGTTCCAAGGTGTCTCTCCTAGGCATGGTCACAAAAGAAGAAGAAATTGGTGGAAAGGTGAGTTGGTTAGAGGAAAATACACTTGAAACACGTCCTGTAAAAACTATTGAATTGATGAAAACACCCAAGGACAACCGTTGTGCACAAGTTAGAACACACGCAAAAAGGCTATCTATTGGATGGGAAGGAAAAGTGGCAATGCCAAACGAAAATGATCAAAAGAGAAGTGTATTGTCAAATGTGGATGTGATACAAAAATTTCAAAAGTCAAAAGGGCGATCAAAAGGAACACACACGTGGGGACGGATGGGGTTAGTGCGACGGACAAAACGAGCACGACAAAATTGTCCTAACAAAGACTACGCTCAATGTCGCACTAACACTCGAGAGACCGTGGCTTGGTTGCAAAAAGGAGAAGCACCGAGATTCGCACACTTGCCTCTCTTCTCACGCTCTCTTTTGCTTACAAGCTTGTGGACTCTTTTGTATTCGTGGAATATGAATGGCACACACACACTATATGTTTCTTCTCTTCATTTCTCTTGTTTTTTTATTGGAAGTGTCTCTTTTCTCTTGCTCTTGGTCCACTTCAAAACTTGGTATAGACACACACTCTCACAATGCGGGGTCAAGTGTACGATGCTTCGCAACACTAAGAAAGCCACTCTGAAAGGACAAGGTCACCAAAAGAATAGATGTTTTGGAAGGAGAAGGAAAATAGCGAGTACCAGTCTTGGCCGGCTTTAGCCGGTGTGCAGGCCGGCTTTAGCCGGTTCGGTCTTTTTCGAGAAAACTGGACAGGCCGGCTATTTGCTGCGCAGACTGGCTTTAGCCGGATCGGACATTTTCGCGCGAGTAGTTCGTCTTTGGTGGCGGAAATTGGGCAAAAAAATCCTCAAATCCAGAAGAATTAGGCTAAGGGAACACAAAGGAAGGTAGATCAGCACTTGAGACACGAAATCCTTGGATCAAAACCACAAAAAACTCAACAAATCTTGAGATCAAAATTTGATGCAATTTTGGGGCTATTTTTTGGATTTTCGAAATTTATGGTGGAAATCACAAACAAGAGTAAATCCATGGCAACCAAAAGCTACTGATACCATATGATGAGGGGTGACCTCTTGGGTGTGGCCCGATCTTCACAGATTCACGAGATTTGTGGCGGTGAACGAGGATGAACACGAAGAACACGATGAACATGATGAACAAATCGAAGGCAAACACACACACACACAAGATACACACCGGTTGTCCTTGTTGGCCCGATTCACCAACTCAATAGAATCACAAGGAAGAGACTCCAAGAGTAGAATTCCTTGTGAGAGATTGATTTGCTAGGAGTAGAATTCCACTTGGGGAAGAGACCAAATCAATGGATAGAATTACACACAAAAGTATGCAAGAGATCCACTACAAGGTAGAATTCCCCAAATAGAAGAGACCCCAAACAAAGAGGGATGATGGTTTACTCTAGATTTGAGATCTAGTAGCAAGTTCCCTAAGGGAAAGGGCATGAAGCCATGTTTATCTTAATTCTTATCTAACTCTTGAGTGGGGAAAGAGGGCCATATAAATAGGCAGCCACGTCCTGGGGGCAACTTGGTAATTTAGGGAAGATTACAAGGGTGGCTTCGAGGCCAAAGTCGCGCTGACTCGACCAGGCCGGCTTTAGCCGGTGTTATGTCCAGCTTTAGCCGGTGTAACCGGCTATAGTCGGTGCTGGGGCCGGCTTAAGCCGGTGGCCAGCTATAGCCGGTGATGTGGCCGGCTTTAGCCGGTTCGTTGCTTGCACCGACTTCTTCTTCCGGCGTTTCCAAGCTTCCTCTTCGTGTTCCTCGGTCTTGGTCGCCTCTCCATGCGGGTCATAACGGACTGCACAAATGATGTTGCCATGAGGTAGCGAACCATTCCATGTATGTTCGAGATCAAGTGTGTTTAGTAGCGAGTTCACCTTATCATGTAGGGCTTTAGCTCAATCTCTTGTCATGGGTCCTTGCGGGGGACTTGGTGGTCTTGAGGCGGGGGTGTCCGAAGGCCACCCCGTATCACCACGCCATTAGTAAAATAATATCCATGGCGCATCTCAATATGCGCCACACATAGTTTACCCATCAGTGGCGCATATCCCATATGCGCCATTAACAGACTATGCGTGGCGCATATGTCTATATGCGCCACGGATGCAAGATGCGCCACTAGCTACAAAAAATATGTGCATATGTCTACAACTTGGAGAGGCTTCCCCTCACAAAACTACAGAGCAAGGTCGGTTCATCAACCAAGAATGGAGGCAAGAATGGAGAAATTGAGGTGGTGGGGAGGAGGAGGACGAGCTAGATCTAGTTTGGGGGTGCTAGATGGAGAAGAATGAAATGGTGGTGGTGGGGCTGCCAACTTATAGATCTGGGCGAGATTATCAGTGGCGCATATTGAAAAATATGCGCCACTGATAAGTCCACCACCTTTTCAGAGGGGTGGGACCCACCATATATGCATGGCGCATATCCAATATGCGCCATTGATAGATGGATTGTCAGTGGCGCATATTTGATGTGCGCCATGCATAACCCTAACAGAGGTTGGGCCAGTGGGGCCCAGGTGGGGCCCTCCAATTATCAATGGCGCATATTAGCTAATATGCACCGCTAACAGGGCAAATATCCATGGCGCATTTCGTATATGCGCCACGGATAAGACAAGATATTTTGTCCACGACCCTTCTGGTAGGTCCCACATGGTTTTCCGTGGTGCATTCTATCAAACATGCGCCATTAGTAGTAAAAGTATCAGTGGGGCATATTTTACAATGCGCCACTAGTAAATACCAGTGGAGCATATTGAAAAATATGCTCCACTGATAAAACATCTATCTATAAGCCTTTTCCTACTAGTGCTTGAAGTCGTAGTCTTGCATGTATGTGATGATGGAGTCGAATGCTTGTTGTTTCGCAGATCGTTAGGGGCAATGTTGTTGTCGAGCCCCCGAGTGTTTGGTCATTGTAGGCGAAGAGGTTGGCATTGCTGGCGTGTGGCTGACAGGAGTTGAATACCGCGGACTGGAGTCGACGCAACATAAAGTCATCGGCATCGAGCCGGAAGGTGTCGAATACCGCGAACCGAAGTCGACGCGACATAAAGTCATTGGCCTCGAGCCGGAAGGTGTCGAATACCGCAGGCTGAAGTCGACGTAGCAGATGGAGTGCAGTTGGCAGGTTAACAGCATAAGGCGCAATCCCCGAGCATGTTGCTAACGCCAGGTACAAAAGGAGTGAATGCTAAGGTTAGCATGTAAGCGTAGCCCCTGAGCATGTTGCCAGCATTGGGTTGGAAGGCACAGCCCCTGAGCGTGTTGCCAACGTCGGGCGAATAAATGCCAATACGAGGCGCAACCCCTGAGCACGTTGCCAACGCCGGGCAAATAAATGCCAATGCGAGGCACAGCCCCGAGCGTGTTGCCAACGTCGGGCGAATAAATGCCAATGTGAGGCACAACCCCCAAGCATGTTGCTAAAGCCAGGCGAATACATGAGTGGAAATAGCGAGACCCCAAAGTGTGTCAGGTGAAGACGTGGTACCTAACGCGTCCATCAGGATACGCAATGCGTCCGTATGTATGGAAATTATCTCAGCAGAGCGCGTATAGCTTAGCTATGTTGCCGGGCCAATAGTGTTGCTAACTGTGGACTTGTCTTCGGCACGGTATCTGAGTGTGCTTGCGATGAACTTGATCCTTGTAGTCGAAGAGGTAGATCCCTCACACTCGATGATCGTTAGGTAAATTGACACACGTATAACGTAAAAGCAAAGCCCCCGAGCATCGGGTGCTAAAAGTACTGAAAGCATATAGAAAGTACAGAAAGTAGTCGACTCATAGTTGAGGAAAATTTAGCTTTGATATTTTTTGTGGGGTAGCTCTCGTCGTTGTCTTTCCAATTGCGGTGGTCTCATGTCGTTTGGACACTCATGGCGAAAGTTATCGCAGTTCAGAATCAGGCCGTTTTACCTGTCAGAAAAGTCATCGAAGCGTTGGCCCCGAAAGGGTCGAAGTGTGTCGGGGCACTCGACAAAATCATTTACTCCGCGGGAGTCGAAGGAAGTAGCACTCGACAGCCATCGGCTTGCAGAGAGTCGAAGGACGTAGCACTTGAAAGTCGAGAGCCCTTGGCACGGGAGTCTAAAGTCCTTGGCGTGATGACAACAGGGTCGAATTTCTTAACGACGGCAGGGTCGAATTTCTTGATGACGGCGGGGTCGAATTTCTTGATGACGGCGGGGTTGAATTTCTTGACGATGACGGGGTCAAATTTCTTGACGATGGCGGGGCGAATTTCTTGACGATGGCGGGGTCGAATTTCTTGACGGTGGCGGGGTTGAATTTCTTGATGACGGCGGGGTTGAATTTCTTGATGCTTGACTCAAAGTCCATGACGACGGAGTCAAAGATCTTGGCGATGGACTCGAAGATCTTGGCGATGGATCTGTTGCAGCGTTGATGAAGGGTGATGGAACCGGTGAACCATGGATTCAGCGCCCGTCGTCCCCACGGCCGGCGCCAATTGACGAGATTTATCCCGACAATGCCCATGTTTAGGGCTTTCGATTCATGGAGAGAGTGTGGGCGCTGGCGGATTTGACGGCTTTAGACAGAAATAGGACGTACACGAGGGTTTACCCAAGTTCGGCCCCCCGGAGGGTAAAGACCTACATCCTGCTTGTCTGATCTTGTATTGCTGGCATAGTTGGAGCTGTTACAATGGTGGCACAAATAAAATCTGGCTATGTTCGAAAAAGAGGCGTGTGCTAGCCTATGCGCGTGGGGGAGATGGAATCTGTGCGAGATTAGATGTAGCGTGTCCTTCCTTGGACGCCCCTCCTCTCCCTTATATCGGGGGCGAGGTCTCGGGATATGGTCCAAGTCGGTTACATGTGTTTGCAAACCCTAACTAGCCTTGGGCTTCTTGGCCTTCAAGTGTCATCTTGTTCTTGGGCCGTAGCAGGTATGCCAAAGGTGAGGACCCAAGGGGTCGTTCCCTTGTCAATTGGCCTCTACTTTTGAGAACAACTTAACATGTAAATATAGCGGTTGAGTAAAAATAACTAAATATTACACCAGCTGCAAAGTTTGAGAAATTATATTACATACTTTCGACAAATGAAATGGGAACTTGCTCTAGCATTACACTCTCATAGGAGTTCTAGAAATGGAATGAAAATAGAACTGGTGCATCAAAAGGATCAGGTTGGCGGACAATCATCAAGGACAATTAAATTTTTAAGCCATCAGTTTATTTTGTTGAGCTGTGCTGTTGATTCCTTCTTTTCCTATATAATTGAATAAGCAAAATATTAGAATAGCTACATATCTATCTTCTGGTAGCGAGATTGAAAAACATCACAAGTGGACAAACCAGTAACACAGTTGGCTGCTCTGTAAAATGACCTCAACACTTGATATTGTGGGTGCTCTCTTGTGCCTGATTGACACAGTTTATCCCTGGCAATGCCCATGCTTGAGGGCTTTCGATTCATGGTGCGATTGAGAGATTCGGTGAACTCGACGACGATCAGACAAGACGAGGGCACATAGGTTTTACTCAATTTCGGTCCCCTTGGCGTGTAACGACCTACGTCCTGCTTGTCTGACTTTATTGTTGGGTGTTACAATGGTGGTGTTTACAACGGTGGTGTAGATTGGATCTAGCCGGAGTCGAGGAGCTCTCAAAGATTCGAGCTCTCGGGTGGAAGGTGGAAAAAGTGTCTAGAGAGGTTCTTGGATCTCCCTCCCAACCTTTTATAGGCAAAGGTTGGGTCTCATAATTGTTCTCCAAGCCAATTACAGATAGAGGCAGTAGGTGAAACCCTAAATGAGTCCTCATTCGACTAGGTATCCTCCTTCGAGTCCTTGCAATGCACGCCAAGTCTTGACTCCTGGGCGGCGCTAGTCGATTGTGCTTGTGGGCCTCGATCGTCCCTTTGCTGGGCTTGCATCTGGACTGGAGACCAGGTAGGCCAAAGTCGAGGACCTGATGGGTCATTCCTTCGTCACTGATATTATAGCAAAGCAAGCATTCTAAAACTAAGACAAAACAAGTTTTAAAAGGAGACCATACATTTTATACTATCCATTGTCAGATAATTTGGAATACATCATTTGCATATAAGAAAGCAAGCAGTCAATAGCTGAGGCTCATACAGACTAATCATAGTAGGGCATGTCAAACACGCATATAACGAATCAAGCGAATAGAGAAGTACAGATTATGTGCCTCGTAAGCTAGGCAGAAATGTGTGCAGCTAGAGATAAATTAGACAGAGATGCAGCAAAAAGTAGATAATAACAACTTTTGCATCTTGAATAGCTGAAGGGAGCATTGCTCTAATCATTGTCTAACTACTAGAAATGGAATTATATACGAGCAATAGGGTTGTCTGAGGTTAACATAGACTACTATTAGAAATGTAAAGGACATGGAAAGAACCATTTCAATGTTTTAATCATGGGAAAGCTCAGATGAAAAAGAGGACAAACAAGCAATTGAACAATTGTAAGCATAATACAGACTAAATACACGATGAGATGAGCAATGAACAATGTCTACCTGATATATACTAGCAGATCATTTTGCAGTTGGAGAAGAAATCATTGGTGGCTGTCAAAAGTGCAACGCTATGTGCAGCCTACAACTATTGGATGTCCAAGTGCTGAAGGCGGCATTGTCTTACTCATCGACCAAACCATGAGACAAACAATCAAGTGAACCATTGTGCTAATTATGCAAAATAGCTAGATAGAAAATGGATGAATGACAACCAAGAACCAACTGAACAATTTTTTCCTTGAATGAACTCCAGACCATTTCAAGATGGGTCTCCTAGAGATAGAGTCCATCCTCCTAGGCCAACTCAGATAATGCCTGGGATAAACAAGCAATTGAACCAAGCACATCGATCTAAATTAAGGGACTTACAATAGTGGTAGCATTTTGAGTTGTCTTACTGCAGATCATCTTGTAGATAAATTGCTGAAGACATCAGTACATGGAAAGATGACCGTTCTACTTCTGCATAATGTTCCAGCGAGTCGTAAGCGCAAACATCTTGCACCATGATAAAAAATGTTGAATACAGCCATAGGAAAGAGACAATAGAAGAACATATATGCAAAATAGTGGGATACCACCGATGGTAGCTGTGCATAGGGATGTAGCCATTGGATCAATCTATAGGGAATTTTCCACCCCACATCTAAATTGACGTCGTTAGGCTCTCTTTCCTCTCCCACCTACCCAAATCCACCACCCACCCCTCATTCCCCCTCTCTCCCGTCCTTCCCACGCCCACCTTATCCACACATCCACCATCGAGCAAGCCTGCCATCGACATCGGCCGATGTTGCCTTGCCCTGCCGCAGAACCCTGGTGCCCCCTCCACCCGTCGCGTCTGCCATGCCTGTTGCCCCTACCTTCCTACCCTCAACCCGGCCACCATGTCCAAGATCTACATGCTTTGACTTGGGAGGAGAAATGTAGGAATGACGTCGGTTGGTGCTGTGGCCTGCTTGGGTGGCGCTTGAGTCGAGTCAGGGCCCGTACTAGTTGACAGGAGGGGAGGCGGCATGTAGCATCCTAGCACGTAGGACAACTACATGGTAGAATAGAGGGCTTTTGTGCATTTCATCTGAAACTACGGGATTTTTTGCGCTTTTAGCACTAAAACCTAAGGGGGATCGAGTTCTCTCTTTGAGAAGGGAATGATATACACTCGGAGTGCGAAAGAATTATACATGACCTCTTTTGATTCATTGAGTGTGGGGATGGGTAAAAGTTTTAATTCACATACAAACATGGAGAAAGATTCAAACATGAATTTGAAGTATGCAAATAGAATTTGAATTACACATTTGAATTAGAAACACTAGAAGGAAGGAAAACTTGGAATTTATTGATATCAAAACACATATTACATTGTCTTTACAATGTTCAGGAGAAAAGGAAATAATTACATAAGAAAGAAAAAGAAATAAAAATTAGAATACAAGATTACAATATAAATGTGTAACAAAAAGAAACTCCTAGACCAGATCACTTATTTTTCTTCTCTTCTTCTTTGATTACCTACAAGCACAACAAATAAAGGAGAAACAAAGGAAATTGCCTAATGGCAGTCAGATATAAAGAATTCACTGTTGATAAGCATCAATAGGTGATGTCTATCGCCAGGCAAGCTCACAGGGAAAGATCTGAGTCCAGCAAGGACTAGCCGAGCAGGTAAGCAGCATACACAACACTTGCATACGCATAGGTGTCAACATACCAGGTGGTTAGGGCAAGTATAAATAGATCACTGCAGATGCATTTGGCCGGCCAAGCAAGCACCAGCCGACCACTAGAACACCGTCACCAACACTAGATCACATTGTCACTGAAAGTGAACATCACAATCCACCAAACCTTGCACAAATCAACCCCGCTCATGAGTTGAGCACCGAGGGAAGATTCACCATAGAATCAAACTCAAAAGGAATCAAACCAACAAGCCAAAGGCCAAGATGGTCACTTAGCTGAACTAGGAATTAGGCCAAGTAGCTAGGAGGAGCAGGCTTGCCACCAGAAGCAGGATATCAGAAATATCCAGAAGAACAAGCTTCTCTCCAAACAGCAGGTTATTGTTAAACCAAAGCATGCATACAACCTGGGAGGCAAACCCACAAGTTTACACTCCAGGGAGGCAACACCAAGCACAGCCACACTTTAATCAAAAAAGCTTGATGAAATAAAGTCTTGGTCATCACTTGGATGTCCAGGAAGCACTGGCCTTGCTAACAAGGTCATCCACAACACCTACTGCATGCAATGGGGTCTTGTCTCGGATTTTCTTGAAAGAAAGACTCGCAGAAACAAGATGAGCCAAGGGAGTGGCACATGGGTTGCCTAAGATTAACAAAAACTAGCCTCACCTATAAACCCACCAGCCTTATCCAATATTTGGTTAATCAACCAATAATCATTTGGGAAGAGTGGACAGGGACACTTTTAAAAGCAAGACACCAGTGTAGGTCACTGAAAGCGGTGATCTACTCACTGGTTCAACAAATACTGAAAGCAACAGCCAACAGAAGCTGCGCTGCATTTGTGCACACTCTAAGGAGGCACCACAGGTGAGCAAACAACCAGAAGCTATTGCAAGACACCAGCAACAACACTAAGCCACATCCTAGTGATAACAAGATAAAACAAGCTCAACAGAACCTGATTGCTTCACAGAAGCAAGCCACAACACCAAGTCACTGCAAGCAAGATAGAGTGAAGCAATTACCCCATTAATAGCACTAAGACTATCTCCATGAGTGTTGTCAAACTACAAATGGTATCTGTCACGGGACAACTTGGCTAACCAGCATAAGGAAGCAAGAAATTCAAACTAGGGCATTTCTAGAACCCTAAATACAGTTAACAGTAACTTCACACATAGTTATCCATGCACCTGGTGAGTGTTTCACTCACAGCTACACAAAGAGGTGCCAGAGTTAATTCCATGGAATGAACATAGAGACAGATAGAACAAAACACATAGTTATCCATGCACTTGTGTCATGGATAGAAGGGTCATGCTATGCAAATCATCAGACATGCTCTACAAACATTAAGCACTGGACTAAACAACTAAATCATCACCATAGGTTCATCAGTGAGATAGTGAGCAAGTACAAACCCTAAATCAGTCGGATAGTAGAGTTCTTTGGTAAGGGGGAAGAGGACTGCCATGACTAGAAGAGGGGCACAGAGGGAGAAGGAGAGGGCGAGGAACTCACCTAATGCCCAGGAGGTATCACCGTGGCATGGCGAGGCAGTGCCCGCGTGGCCACGGCGACACCGAGCAAGGGGAAGGCGCCAATGTTGCACATCGGCGAGCATGCACACTGTCGGAGCTCGACTGCATCACTGGGAGGCCGAGAGGTCTCGAGAGGGAGCTCGAGATCACCACCGAAAAAACCCTAGCTTTGGGAGTTGACGGCTTTGAGAGCACGAGGAAACAATCAAGGAGGTTTCACGGATGAGCAGGAGCGCCGTTGCAAGATCTACAGATGTACCCCATCTCGGCGGCTAACTCTGGTGAGGGTGGTTAGAATCGAGGGAGGCGTGGCGAAGGCGATTCGGGTCACAGGATCTTGGGCTAGAGAGGAAGGAGGGGGGCAACGCGGTCCAACTAGCTGGGTCGAGTCCGACCGAGCCAGGCTGGTCCGGTCTAGCCCAGTAGGGTTTGGAACCCTACAGTTGGGGCCAGGTGGAAAATTTGGTAATAACCAATGGAGAAAAAGCCATAAATCCAAAATAAATTCTATAAATAGCTTTTGGGCACTCAAAAATAAGAAAAAGTAGCTACTCTGCAAATAAAAATATCCCTAACCCTAATAAAGGTTCCAAATGAATTTTTGAAATGCTATTACAAAATTAAGAAGTTCAATGGGTAATATTGGTTTAGAATTGAATCGAAGCACTTTTCAAAATAAAATTGTAAAGGAATTCAACAGGAAATTGAAAATTGATGATATAATCAAATCACCCAAATAGAAATGTTAAAATAAAGCAAATTCATTGAAGAATAATGTATTGGGAATTCTTGAATGAATTTAATCTAATATATACTCTGGTAAATTCATAAAGTAGAGTATATCAAATTCTAAAAATCACCACATGCGGTTATAAATAAATCACACACATTCAAAAGGCATATCATTATTTGAATCTTTAACCATTTCTCTTAATGGACAATGATGTAGTTTTTTAGGACCCGAGGTACCGGGTCACTCCAATCTGCACTACCTTGCAGTTTGCAGGCAAGTTCATCACTTGCTCATACCTCTTGAGTATTTTTATCAAATTACTTGCAACTATATTATATCACTGCTACATTAAAAGTAAAGAGTTCTATTTTCATAATTGATACAAAGTAGTGGTTTCAATCGGAATGGTTGTTACCCTAGGATTGTGGGTAGTGGGACCAGGGTATGGTATTGGTTGGTGCAGGTACCACTGCACTGAAAAGTTCACCTAGGAATAATAACAAATGTCGCCAGTGATTCTAGCGCCATAAATAATAGTCAACCATAAGATCTGGAATGGGACGGATAAGTCAGATGTATCTTTTCCTTCTCGCGTGTCAACGGGTCAGTGGCGTAGGGTTTTCCTGCCTAGGCTATCCACTGAGTAAAGGGGAGGATGTGTGATTCCATCCTAGTCTACCTTGGATATAGAGGAGGACAAACTAGCTAATTTGGCCTAGGATGGATTGTAAGGGTCACCCATAACAGTCTACCCATAATGTATAGGTGCGGGCATGGCAGGGTCCAAACAGTCTGCCTATGTGGTGGGAATTACCCATAGTGTAAAGGTGCGGACCGGTGTGCCAAACAGTCTGCATATGTGGTATAGGTGCGGGTGGACTTACAAAAGGGTGGGTTTGCGGGGTCGTGGAGAAGAACAATGATTGGCTTCGATCATCGACTGGGCCCCATACCAAGGAAATATGGATGGGAACGTACGCCCAGTCGTGCAGCATGGCTTTGATCTCTTATGGGTACAAGTGACCACCTCTGCAGAGTATAAGAAAGTATCGAGATACTCCCTGTTCTGGGAAGGAGCTACGAACACGGCAGGAAAGGAGCCTATCGAAGCTCTGGTCAACTTGTGAAGACTGACGGGCATAGTTTTCTGAATAAAACCAACCTTTTGAAGAAATTGTTGTGAATACCTGCATTTGCTTAGGACTATTTGGTCCACGACTGCAGCTAGTGCATCAAACACCTTCTTCCTGTAAAAATGAACTTGTTGAGTATGCTCGTACTCATCCCACTCTTAAATCCCATGCTTAGACTCGGAGAGCCAACACGAGGAGACTGAAAGAAACCACAAAAGACATCGAGATGGTCTACTACGAGGACCAGATCTGTCTGGTGGATTTGAAGGAATGAACTACACCATCGCCTATGGGATCAGCGAAGGACAAGCGGAGGAGTCCGATAACTAGGCTCGTAGTTTAGTAACTCAAGTCGCACTGAACACTATCGAATAAAGTGTCTTGAGTAGGTCATCATGTACAGTCTTCTGCTTTCTATCATAGTGAAAGCTTGTAGTCTTCAATTAGAACATGCGAGTGTTCCTCTTTGGACCGAGGAGGAACTGGAGTTCTTTGTACAGTTTTGGCTTGTAATCATAAGTGCTTGAATAAAGACCGCTATGTTTCTGTTGTACCACTCTGTGAAATGGTACTTCATAAGTGTTATGTCAATGACTTGCATACTACAACATGCAGTGGTATGTTGGGTCACCCCAGTTGGTATCAGAGCAAATGCTTTGACCTTAGGTTGGACGCCTAGTTAATGGGAAGGACTTGTAGGTGTCAAATAGAATATTAAAGAGTTCTCTAAAATTGTCGTGGTGTTATTCATTTGAGAATAACAAAACCATACTTTTTAGTGCTATAATTCTTTATTGTTACTATTATGATGCATCATGTACTAATTATATTTTTCATATACACAGCCAGGATGGCAAGCACAAACCCACCAAGGATCGTGCGAGTTCGAGATGTGACTTTGATGAGTATGATGGGGATTTATCCAACATGCTATGCGGCATCTTGTAGGAGTGCGGGTGTGAGACCCGTATCCCTGTCAAGAAGTACGCTTATTATGAGGGTAAATTTTTTCAGAAGTATATGGTAGGAATCATGCTTCCTGCCAAGTTGGGCATGAGTGTGATCATGCCGGCTGTAGAGGCATGCACGGTTAGTGCGGCTTTTAAGATACATAACTGATATCCGTGAGCACAAGACGTAAAAGTTATTGGGTACGAAGTTCACGCACATCCCGCACGAAGAGGAGGGTGAGGATCTGCGTCGAGATAGTTACAAGTTTGCAAAGAGGCACCCATACGCCACAGTGGAGCACATGGATAGGTGCAAGCACTTGCTTAATATATTTTATCACATGCACAATACTCTGGTCGGAGAGATACGAAGTTTACTGGAGGAGATCATGGAGTCGACACCGACTCAATGGTGTGCGGGTGAGACTTCTAGACCACCACAAGCACCTACGCCAGCTTTCTCAACTAGAGATTTTATAGCTGTGGAGGACGAGGAGGTGGAGGCCGACCCCGAGGAGCGGGAGTTTGAGCCTGAGCCTGAGCCGGAGATGCCACCACCGCACTTTGTGCACAGCTCGACTAGAGCCGAGTACGAGGCAGGAGTAGAGTCATGGGGAATGCCCCATGACGATAGCTTTGGAGGAAACTTCATGGGTTGGAGATTTGCAAAGTACATGGGGACATCCGGGGAACAGATTCCGTGTGATTCGGAGGATGAGGTGCTGAGTCAGTTTAGGGTTTTTCACCACCATGACGGAGATGTGGTTGGAAAACCTATCCTCTTTGGGTTTGATGACAATGAGAGGGACATGCCTATTCCTATGGAGTGAGGTGAGTGCTCGAGGCTAAAAATGGAGCGGGGCGCCACCGACAGTGTGTACCCTTTGTTCAGCAGCTATCTTGGGATGACTGATTTGAACCTAGGTACCACATCGGACTTCGACTATGCACCAGCGAAGACATCTTACACCCTGCTACACTTAGGAGGACTACACATTCCATCGGTGGACACCAGGGATGTACCGGGAGCACGACTACCTTTAGAAGACTACCAGCTGGACGGAGGCGTGATACTCATGTACCATATGTAGTAATTTGCTTACGCATTTTGAATAAGTTAGTGTAGTTACTCACAAGATGATGAGATACTGTAATGCTATGTTTTTATGCTCATGTATATATATGGTATATGTTTGGTGTGATTTGGAGATTTTCATTTGGATTTTTATTGCTTGACTAACTCTGTGCATTAAGTTGAGCTCAAAAAGCATGAGCATGGTGTAATTATGAGTTTCACTTAATGCAACAGGGTTAGGGGGATAAAATGATGATGGTAGTGGGAGAAGAGTCCGAACAACAATGAATGGAGAATGAGGCTAAAGCTAAGGAGGAGGTCAATGCCGCGACAAGGGGACTGTTACCACCAACACCACCATTTCTGACTCAACAAGACTTTGCTTAGTATATGAGGATGGCGGATGAGAGGCAAAGAATGCTCATTGAAAGTCAGACCAAGATGATGCAGGAGATGATGGACCACAACCGAGAAGGCCAAAATGAGGGAGTTCATGGAGTCTCACTAGTGGACTTATTTAACACAAGACCAGTACCATTTGCTTTAGCAACCGAGCCAATGGACGCGAAAGATTGGCTGCTGGATACAGAAACAAAGCTCAACACCATGGATTGTAATGATGGCAAGAAGATCAGATATGCAACCCATCTATTATGCGGGCCAATGGCAGCATGGTGGGATAACATTGTGGCTATACATCCCCCAGGATGGGTGTTCACCTGGGAAGAGTTCAAGAAGAAGTTCAGAGAGGCCAACGTACATGAAAGCATCATGGAATTAAAGCGAATGGAGTTTGAGACCCTGGCACAGCAAGATAAGTCCATCATGAAGTATGCTAAAGAGTTCACTCTACTATCTCGATATGCTTATGATGATGTCAACACCGACAAGAAGAGGAAGAAGCGGTTCATGAGGGGCTTACGCCCAATGGTCAAGATGCAACTCAGAATGTTGAAAGCCAAGGACTTTCAGGAGCTAGTTGATGCAGCAATCACTATGGAGGATGACTTTAAGCAAGTTCAGGAGGACAGGTGGAAAAAAGCAAAACTGGAGCCACAGAGATTTCCCGCAAGTAAGCCAGCCACCGATCTTAGTTTTGAGCCACGACCACAAACTCGAGGGGCAACAACAAGATCAGGAAATTGGAACCCTCGTAGTGGGGTAATTTGTAACTTGTGTGGAGCTAAGTGACATTACGCCAAGGAGTGCCAGAAACCAAGGATTATCTGCTTCTGGTGTATCCAGGAAGGCCAGCTGAAGAAGAATTGCCCCAATAAAGCTGCTTGGGGAGGAAAACCTATGCGAGTAGGTCAATATAAAGGTGGAAATTCGGGAGGCAATAATTCAGCAGAAAAGAGATCCCGACCTTTTGGGAAGCTTAACTGCACCAATCTGGAGGAAGTGGATGACTCTAACAAGGCCGTGATAGGTACGCTTCAAATCCTATCTCGTCCCGACAAAGTACTTTTTGATACTGATGCAACTACCTCTTTCATTTTTCAAGAGTTCATTGATCTTTATGGGATTCCTTGCAATAAGTTAGAATACCCTATCACTGTTCTATCTGCGGGGGGTGCGGGGGGACAATTTTAGTCACACACCTCAAGCAAGAGCAGGTCATTATGATCCGCGATTGTGTTTACTTTGCCGATCTCTTTATCATCCCTATGAAGGATATGGTTGTGATCCTTGGAATGGATTGGTTGGAAGAGAATGGAGCTCAAATTGACTGAAAAGAGAAGACTATTTCACTCCGAAGCCCAGGGGGAGGAAGGATAGTGTATCAAGGTGACCGTCATGCACACATTGATGTACAAGTACAATTGAATGCCATGAAGGAGGCAAAGTTAGAGGACATACAAGTCGTCAATGAATTCCAAGACATGTTCCCACAAGAATTACCAAGAGTGCCACCGGATAGAGAGAGACTAAGTTCACTATTGATCTGATTCTGGGGACAGCACCAATAGCTCAAGCACCATACAAGATGGGACCCTTGGAGTTAGTAGAATTGAAGGAACAATTGGATGAGTTAGAACAGAAAGGATTCATTCAAGAGAGCATTTCACCACGGGGTACACCGGTGATATTTGTTGATAAGAGGGATGGTGGACACAGAATGTGCAGAGACTACAGAAACCTCAACAATGAGTATTTAGTAGAACCTTTTGGATTGACTAATGCACCTGCAATTTTCATGAATCTCATGAACAAGGTCTTTATGCCCTATTTGGACAAGTTCGTAATAGTATTCATTGATGACATCTTGATCTATTCCAAGAATAAGGAAGAACATGCCAAGCACTTGAGGATTGCCTTACAGATTTTGAGGGAACATCAACTTTATGCTAAGTTTAGCAAGTGTGAGTTCTGGTTGAACCATGTGGAATTTCTTGGACATGTGATCAGCAAAGAAGGTATAGCGGTGAATCCAAGTAAAGTAGCATCCTTTCTGGAATGGGAGTCACCAAAAATGTCAAACAGATACGAGGATTTTTGGGTATGGCAGGATATTATAGAAGGTTCATTGAGGGGTTCTCTGATCGCGGGACCAATGACTAAGTTACTTAGGAAGAATACACCCTTTGTCTGGTCAGAATAGTGCGAGGACAGCTTTCAAAAGCTCAAGGAGAAGTTGACCACAACACCTGTGTTGGCCGTGCCAGAAACTGTAAGGATTACACAGTATATTGTGACGCATCCAAGAATGGACTTGGGTGTGTGTTGATGCAAGATAGGAATGTCGTGGTTTTGTCAATAGATCTGCCATAGGGGTAGGTGTATGGCGGTTTGTGGAAGGGGGTGAACACGGCGAAGCGATCCGAGACGGTGGTAGCACGAGTTTACCCAGCTTCAGATCCTGCAACGGTGGCGAGACCCTACGTGCTGCTATAATTCACTATATGGCAACAAGTGCTCGGTTACAATGATGAGGTTGGCTGTTTTGCTATGCGATTGGCCGTATCTAAATCTTGGTGCCTCAAGGGCTCCTCCACGCCGGCTTATAAAGGCGCCTGGCGTGGGCATCACGATGGTACTGGAGCGGATACAATATGGAGTCCTAGACTAAGTCCTATACAATGTCGTGCTACAAGGCAACCCGCCATGGGCTTGTCTCCGGATCCGCCATGAGCTCCTGTGTCTTGTACCGCCATGGTCTTTCCAGCAACTGGGCCGCCCGGTAGACAATCTAACATACCACCTCCATGGGCTACCCTGGCTTGCTGGTTTAGGACTACGCCGCTGGTATACCTATTTGGTACATCCCCAATAGTAGCCCCCGGGACACTTCAAGATCGCCACCTTAATCCGGTATGCTTAATTTTTTGGTGAAGTTATCCGCCATAGCTCATCTTCTACTCGCGTCTGGATGGTGGTTCTTGGTGTTCCTCATATCTTCATGTCTCAATCCGCTATACATAGCGGATTGTGCGACGTAGTTTTAGCTGAACGAGATTTCTGGGATCCGTTGGATCTTACCATAAAATCCGTCGTAAATTTAGCCACGTAGTTCCTTATAGGGTAAGATTCGTGGTATAAGCACCGCTGGTAAAGATTACCGTTTTACCTATGGACACGTGTATCAATCTAGGGTTTGCGAATTTGGGATGAACGACGCAGATGGCAGGCACGAATCTCAAGGCCCTAGGGCCTATATATACCCCAATCGGTCAGCCTACGCCATTCCACACCTAATTTCACCCCTCGCACTCTCTCTCCTCAGCGCCGCTGCGAGAGCTCCGCGATCTCCGATGAACCACCGCCCGGAATACCTCACCGGCGGTCACTTTCCGCCGAAGGAGATTGCCTCAACGCGAGTCACATTTCGTAGCGGGAGTAGACCTTCATCCCGCCACCTTCATGAATCCTGGATCCCCTTCCCACCACTCTTCTGACACCGAGGAAGAAGATTCTCCACTGCAACAATCAGCTTTCACATCCCATCTTCCTATGGCGGATTCCTATCCAGAGGACATCACATCTGAGGCCGAAGAGGAGGTGGCAGGACAAGCTATGGAAGGGCAGCGGAAGAGGAGGACAATGATGGAGGGACCGAGGAAGAAGACATAGAGCAAGATGGCGGTATCAGGGCCGAGGAAGAGCAGATCCCCATGACCCTTCACGGATACTGGGTAAAATGCCACATCAAAGATGCTCATGTCCAGGCTCTGGAAGACGAGGGCACCGTAGCTCCACGGGAAGAATCCTAATGGCGGACTGACCATAAAGCCTTGGTGCCTGCCCCAAACTCAAGAGAGATTTTGATGCTCAAATCTCATGTGGAAAGGCGTCTAAGCATACTGCCATCCCACTTCTTCAGCAACCTCCTGAAATTCTACGAGCTCCAACTCCACCACATAGCTCCCACCAGCTTAGTGTCTGTAGCGGGCTATGTGGCCCTATGCGAAGGATTCCTCGGTATTCGGCCTAGGGTGGATCTCTTCCAGCTATTCTTCTCGGTGCGGCCCAATTATGAGAATGACAAGTTTCTTTGGACTTGCGGAACGATATGTTTCCTTCCTCAGAGGTCCAAGGAATATCCCTTCATCACACCTCTGGATTCCACCGTGGGATGGAGAGGATCATGGTTCTACATGGAGGATAAAGCTGCGCCATCTCAAGACTGTGGCCTTCATCCCTTCGGGAATATAGAAGCGCCACCCCTTGACTCCTGGAAGCCAGTCAATGACGAATCCGCCACCCCCTACGTCAAGCTCCTTGCACGGCGGATTGCCAAGCTATCCAAAGATGGTTTCAAGGGAATTGATAACATCAACTGCTAGATATCTCAGTGGATCTAGCCTTTACAGCATTGTGATCGCCTGATGCATGAGTATACCGGTGCAAAGGATGGCATGCGATGTTCGGAGGAAGAGCTGGACCCCAAGGTGATCGAGAAGCGCATTCGCTCATTGATGAAGTCCCCGAGGAAGAACCCCCTCAAATTTAGCATGGCTATGTTTGAGAATGGCAGCTGCCCTTCGGTTCGTTGCTCTTCCACCATGGTACACATAATACCTTGTTACTTCACGGAAGCTAACGTCTTTAGTTTTCCAATTTTCAGCTGAATTCGCTTGCTCCTATGGATTTCGCTCACCCCATCCGCCAGTCCGCTCCTCAACCTACCGCTGATGACAAGGAGGAAGTCCACTCTAGCGGGAACAAGGAGGAGATGGTGGCAGATGTGGAGGATTTAGCCCGTATGGGCAAGGCGAAAGTGGCTACCAAGAAACGTGGTGGTAGCGGAAAATCTCATGGTGGTGGCAGGAAATCTCTTGATTCCCGCCGTTTCGAAGCTCAACACCGTGCAGAGCTAGAAGCGCCATCCGAGACTACTGCTACCATTAGCCTGCCGAAATCTAGGTAATATTTCATTGCCTCTAATGCTTACTTCCTCGTTGATGCCTTTTTATTAATCCTATTGTATAGGAGTAAGAAACCCACTGTCAAGGAGCCGCTATCCAAGCATGCTAAGCCTTCCCCTGCATCCGTCCCGCCGACCCCTGACGTACCAGCTCCTTCTCCTGCTCATAATGACATTCATATGGAGGATGTTGGTGGTCAATTTGAGCCGATGCCAGAAGCTAACCCAACGACCGAAGCTACGGCTAATGATGCCATACAAAGTAACAAAGCTTCTGGCTCGTTCCAAGGACATATGGCGGACGCTTCTGCGGGGAACAGCTCGTTTTGGAAGCAGAAGCAGCTTGAGATTATTGAATTGATCACCAGCCAGGAAGATGCCAGCAACCAGTTATCCAGCGGAATAACCGCTTTTGTAGAGAGAACATCAACGATGAAGAAGGTATGTATTCCCTGTAGCCCCCAAGCGCCATGGCGGATTTTCATAGACAATCCATCATGGTGCTCTAAGAGAAACTAGATTGGAATTTTTCATCATATAGCCCCCGAGCGCCACTATACATTACACTGCAGCGGTGCTCTTAGAGAATTTAGTTTAGACGCGATGAGTAGCCCCCAAGCGTTATGGCGGATTCCAATCCGGCATAAAGCTGTAAGAAGAGTAATGTTAAAAATCATCATGAGTAGCCCTCGAGCATTATGGCGGATTCCTCTGGCATAAAGCTCTAAGAAGACTAATGTTAAGAATCGTCATGAGTAACCCCCGAGCGTTATGGCGGATTTTTCTGGCATTGTGCTCTAAGATTAACTAGCATATAACATTTAACAGAATTACAAGAAAGTTGTGGAGGATCTAGTCCAGGCCATCAGCTCGCAAGAGAAGAGTTTGCTCGTGGTGGATTTGCAGGAGCAGCTCGCAAATAGCGGTAACTTTCTTTTGCCTTTTTGCAAGTTTAGTACCTGTATGCTAGTCGATCAATACTCTGCAATTATTTCCGCCATGCAGATGCTAGAAAGCTGCATGCCACTCTCTAGGGGGTGAAAAGGGGTCACACCATTGCGATGGAGGGGTTGCAAACGCAACTCGAGAAATCCTTGACCAAAAACACCCTCCTCAAGGAGCAACTCAAGGACCAGGAGCGCCAAAACTGCCAGAAGCAGAAGGAGGTGGACAACCTCCACCAAGCCGCCATTGATTTTGAAGATCAGCGGAGGGGCTTCAACGAGGTCCTTAACCACTTCTAGAAGACGCTGCTAGGTAACCTTGGTTCTCCGTACTTTGCAGCTTGTGCTAATATATTGTGTTGATTATGAAGCTTGATTTGTTCCTGCTATACAGCAACCCTGGAGCAGGGGGAGGTGGATTCCGCCACAGGCCTGCGCCTTGCCACTAACGCCGCGAAGAAGGAACTAGATGGCCTTCTCAACGCAGGACGTCAGGCATGTGGCAGCCTGCAGATAGCGGGTTCCTCCGACCTCACCGCCATTGGGTTGACCAAGAAGCTTCTGCTTGTGCCTAGGCTGGTGGCGGATTGGAAGCAGACTTCCGCTCGGGGTGGTGCCAGAACTGCACTCGCATTGGAAAAGGCCCACTACCCTGAGCTGGACTTGGACCTGATCACCTCCAGCATCCCAGAAAGCAGCAAAGACGGAGCACCTGTGGACGAAGCCGCCATCCGGCAGAGCGCGCTGGGGTACGATCAGCTCTGTGCCTTAGGCACTCAGCTGAACGTATACTATGAAGCATACGATCTGCCAGGGTCTCCGAGCCAAGCTTCAGCTTCTGTCTCCGTAGCCGCCGATGGTGCTGATGGCGGTGACGACACCACTTCTGCTGTCCCGAAGTCCTGAGTCATGCCCTGTGTTATGGCGGGAAAAAAACAATGCATAAATTTGGCCCCTGAGTGGGTCTGTAAGTTAACTGTTAAACGGTGTGTGTGCTTGTACTGTGCCTGATCTGCCTGTGGCGGATCAAAAAATGCTTTTGAACTATTGCACAGTTTTTATCAAGTTTTTGAAGTGGTTATGTGCGAAAAAACTGCCAGGCCTATTTTTATGCAACTTGTAGCAGTTTAGCATGCCCAAAAAATAACACTTTGAAAAAAAAATTCACGCGTAGGACCATGCAATCCGCCATCTGGCTCTTTGTGCTTGACTTTTCGTGAGATGGCGAAATCTTCGCACGAACAATCCGCCAGGGTGACGATACTTAATAGCAACCGTCCAAAACCCTAGCAGATAGCGGCTTAGATCATCAAAAAGTCACTACTCAGGAATCCACACAAAGAACATCAGTTGGAGATTGAAACACAGATATGCTACGCGAACCGCTTATGGCAGATTTAAAAGACACAAGTGCAGGGCACAATTGTGCAAAGGTTCCATACGATCTAAATAAACAATAAAGGAGGTAAAAGACTCAGGGAAAAATCAAGAGTGAACCAGATGCTTTATTTCATTGATCATATAGAGGTGCCTATTACATAGCCTAGGTAAGTTGATAAGGGGAGTCCCGATCTTCTCAGCGAGCGCGATGTAGATGGCGATGATGGTGATGAAGATAACTCGAGTGTCGCTGTAAACTCTCCGGCTAATCCCTGCTGCCAGCGCAACAGCTCTCAACCCTTTGGATATTCGCAACGTCACACGCTTGCGCACGTAGCCGCCGACCACGAAGCGGTGATGTAATATACTAATTCCCAATGGAACAGCAGATTACACTCAGACTTTCAGAAGAACAAACACCAGATCGATACGAATTGGTGTGAATAATTTTAGAGGAACACTTGGTTCTGTCTAGAAACTAGGGTTTTGTTTAAACGTGGTCTAAGGGACTTGAGGGGGCGCCCCTGGCTACTTAAGGGAGGCTGGGGCGTCCTCAGCATGGACCTGGCCCAAAACCAACCTGGTTTGGCCCCAAACTGACTCAGTTCGACTCAAACGAGTACATACCGACCCATACATGGGTTCGGCCTAATTTGGCACGCAGGCCATGAGTGTGGCACGCCTTAGACGTGTAGACATCGTGTCGTAGGCTATCCTAGTGCGCCATCACGGACTCTCTCCTGTCGACTTGACGTTCTGGTGATCTCGTGGTGCGCCTACCTCCCTCTCCTCCCTCGCGCACTTCATCATCAAGTCTTGCTCTTCTTGCTGCGACTCATCTCCTCCTTGTGCAACGCTCGTGTTATCAACAAACCTGATCATACATAGATACATAGACTTAGGCAGTATAAAGTTCTCATTAAATAAAAGATCAGGTTCAATTAAGAGTGAGTTCACCTGTTGTTCCAATAGCTTTGCACGTGCTCTTGTAATTGGTCCAATCCTAATCTCATTGGACTTCTTCGCAGCAACATCTTCATCAAAAGGAGTAGGAGATAATGGTGGTGTAATAGGGATGTCCTCATCATCTTCCCCCCCTTCGAAAGGCGTCGACCTCGACGCTGCAAGGTCTTCACCTTCATACGGTGTCAAATCAGCAACATTGAAACTATTGCTGACGCCATACTCAGCTGTAGGAAGATCTATCTTGTAGGCATTATCATTGATCTTGGCAAGAACCTTGTAAGGACCAGCACCACGGGGCAGCAACTTGGACTTACGTAGCTGTGGAAATCTATCCTTGCGAAAGTGAACCCAAACCATATCACCGGGCTGAAACAATACCTCCTTCCGCTTCTTGTTTGCACGATCTGCAGTATACTTGCCTTTCTTCTCAATAGCCTCTTTAGTCTTCACATGTATCTTCCTCACAAAATCTGCCCTCTTTGATGCCTCCATATTGACTCGCTCTTGAATAGGAAGAGGCAACAAATCAAGTGGCGTAATGGGTTTGAAACCATAGACCACCTCAAAAGGACATAGCTGCGTGGTAGAGTGAACCACCCTGTTATATGCAAACTCCACATGCGGCAAACAATCTTCCCACTCACGCAGGTTCTTCTTGATCATGCATCGCAGCACTGTTGAAAGTGTGCGATTTACCACCTCCGTTTGACCATCAGTTTGGGGATGACATGTAGTGCTGAAAAGTAACTTCGTGCCCAGCTTTCCCCAAAGTGTCTTCCAGAAGTAGCTCATAAACTTCACATCACGATCAGAGACAATTGTCTTGGGTACTCCATGCAAACGTACAATGTCCCTAAAAAACAGGTTAGCAATATGCGACGCATTGTCGCTTTTGTGGCAGGCAATAAAATGAGCCATTTTCGAAAATCTGTCCACTACCACAAATATAGAATCATGGCCTCTTTTAGTCCTAGGCAAACCTAATACAAAATCCATGCTAATGTCCTCCCATGGTGTAGTAGGTGCAGGTAATGGAGTATACAAACCGTGAAGCTTCAGCTTGGACTTTGACCTGTTGCATGTAATGCAGCGCTTGACGAACCTGTCCACATCATGCCTCATCCTAGGCCAATAAAAGTGATCAGCGAGCATGAGTAGTGTCTTCTCACGCCCAAAGTGACCCATCAAACCGCCGGCATGTGATTCCTACAACAATAGCAAACGCACGGACGATTCTGGAACACATAATTTGTTAACACGAAACAAAAACCCATCATGGATGTGATATTTATCCCATGCTTTCCCACCAGTACACATGCTATATGGCGCAGAAAAATCATGATCAGTAGCATATAAATCACACAAGCTCTCTAAACCAGGAACCTTAATGTCTAATTGTGTCAACAACATGTTCTTCCTAGATAGAGCATCAGCAACCACATTGTCTTTACCCTTTTTATGTTTAATTATGTAAGGAAAAGACTCAATAAACTCAACCCACTTAGCAAGACGCCTATGCAAATTAGATTGAGCTTTCAGATATTTCAAAGCTTCATGATCAGAATGTATGATAAATTCTTTTGGCCACAAATAATGTTGCCAAACCCCAAGAACTCTAACAAGCGCATACAATTCTTTGTCATAAACAGGATAGTTCAACCTCGCACCACAAAGTTTTTCAAAAAAGTAGGCAATAGGCCGACCCTCTTGCATCAACACACCACCAATACCAATGCCACTAGCATCACATTCAATCTCAAATTGCTTATTAAAATCTGGTAGTGCAAGCAATGGTGCAGAAGTTAATAAATGTTTCAGTTCATCAAAAGCATGATCTTGGGCTGCGCCCCATACAAATTCAACACCCTTTTTAGTTAACTCATTTAAAGGTGCAGCAACAGTACTAAAGTCTTTCACAAAATGGCGATAAAAACCAGCAAGACCATGAAAACTTCGTACTTGACTAACATTCATGGGAGTAGGCCAATTTTGAATAGCTTCAATTTTAGATGCATCAACTTCTACTCCATTTTTAGAAACAACATATCCAAGGAAGATGACCTTATCTTTGCAAAATGTGCACTTTTCAAGATTACCATAAAGCTGAGAATCACGCAACACTTGCAAAACTTGTCTAATATGATCACTATGGTCAGATTCATTGCGGCTGTAGATTAATCATCATCAAAATACACAACCACAAACTTGCCAATAAAATTTTGCAAAACATGGTTCATTAATCTCATGAAAGTACTGGGTGCATTAGTTAAACCAAAAGGCATGACTAACCACTCATATAAACCAAATTTTGTTTTAAAGGCAGTTTTCCACTCATCCCCCTCCTTCATCCTAATCTGATGGTAACCACTACGCAAATCAATCTTAGAGAAAATAGCAGCACCACTCAACTCATCAAGCATATCATCCAAGCGCGGAATAGGGTGACGATATAGAATAGTGATGTTATTGATAGCTCTACAATCTACACACATGCGCCATGTACCATCTTTCTTAGGAACTAGAATAACAGGAACAACACAAGGGCTTAAGCTCACACGAATATAACCTTTGTCGAGTAGCGCTTGCACTTGTTTCTGAATCTCCTTAGTTTCTTCAGGGTTGGTGCGGTAAGGAGCGCGGTTTGGCAAGGTGGCACCAGGAATGAAATCAATCTGGTGCTCAATGCCACACAAAGGAGGCAAACCAGCGGGGACCTCCTCTGGAAACACATCGCCAAATTCCTGCAAGACACTAGAAACACCAAAAGGAAGAGGAGTCATGTCGTTAGAAACCAAAATCTCATCCTTGTACATAAGCACAAGTGGCATGGCTATAGGATCCTCTCTAAATTCTCTCATATCTTCTTTGGTGGCTAGCAGGACTAGAGAATTCACTCGCTCACTTTGGTGTGGCTCTCTCGATGTGGCTGGGTGGCTCTCACTCACCGAGGTAACAGTCTCTCGTCTGGCTACTCTCTCATTCTCATGTTCTAAGTTCACTTTAGTTTTCCGACGAGACTCATTTACAATATGCTGTGGAGACATAGGCTGCAAGTTAATTTTTCTGCCCTTGAACTCCAAATGATATGTTTTGGTGCGGCCATTGTGTAACACGTTGCGATCAAACTGCCATGGGCGGCCCAACAAGAGGTGACAAACCGTCATAGGAACCACATCAAACTCAATGGAGTCCTTGTATGGTCCAATCTCGAAATCAACTCGCACCATGTGGCTGACCTTCATCTCTCCATTGTCGCTGAGCCACTGGATATAATATGGATGCGGGTGCGGGATGTATTTCAGTTTCAGCTTTGCACACAACTCTTTGCTAGCAAGGTTGCGGCAACTACCACCATCGATGATGAGTTTGCAAGCTTTGTCCGGTCCAACAAGTGCTTTAGTTTGGAACAAATTGCACCGCTGACTTTCAGATGTAGGAGACACATTGAGCACACGCTGCGAGCAAACTATGTTATTGGCGGTGGAAGGATAGGCACCAACACCGTCATGACCAAAGTCATCACCATCGGAACCATCTGGATTAGCATCATCACCTGTCTCGTATTCATTGGTGTCCTCATTGACGATCATGACTTTTCTATTGGGGCAATCCCGTTTAAAATGACCTTTGCCGCCACAAGTATGACACTCCATATCATGATTACGTGCTGTAGACATGTTTGAACCCGTACCACTAGCAGCAGGTGCGGATTTATTTGTATTGGCATCAGATCGCGACGACGAAGGAGCACGAAAATCTGAACGAGAACTTGGTGTGGGTGCAGCAGGACAGGGTGTGAAACGGCTGCCCGAAGTAGTACGAGACTTAAACTGAGCTTCTTCGGCAAACTGTGCTTCAGCTTCACGTGCATGATGTAGCAGTTCATTCATATCACGATACCGATGATGCCGAACAATGCTCTTAATATTATACTTCAGACCATGGAGAAAACGCTGCAAGGTCTGCTCAAGAGGCTCACGAACGCGAGCTCATTGGAGAAGCATCTCCATCTCCATATAGTACTCATTAACGGACATCGAGCCTTGTTTCAATTGCTGTAACTTATCAAAAACTGAGCGGAGGTAGTTATGCGGAACAAAACGAGCCTGCATCACTTCCTTCATATGGCGCCAAGTCATAATGGGCAGCTCGTTGTTTTCTTGACGTGTATACACAATGTTGTCCCACCATCGCAAAGCATAGCCATCAAACTCTGAAGAAGCAAGCTTGATTTTCTTGTCCTCCGTATAATCATGAAGACGCCACAACTTCTCTATCTTCAACTCCCATGTGAGGTACTCTTCAACATCAGTACCACCCTCGAATTTGGGAATAGAAAACTTTGGCTTACCCAATCCATCATCTTGCTGAAAAGGAACTCGCTGGGCGCCAAGGGGAACAAAACCACGGCCACTAACAGGATGACCATTGCCTCGGCCATTACCACGATCTTCTGCAGCAAAACCTGCATTGTCGCCATGAGCACTCGCGTCATCGGCGTCAATATGTGGTGGGGGTCACTGCTCAATAGTAAGACGCAGTGCATTGACAGATTGTGTCAACACCTAGATGCTAGTTTGGAGATTATTGACTTGCACTTGCATATTATTAACAGTAGCATCAGTGGCTTCTACTTTCATTTGGACAGCTTGAATATCAGAATCAATAGTGTCAGTTGTTCGTGTTATAATTCTTTCCAAATGATCACGAAGAGCTTCATACTCCCTCCATATGACAGGAGTATCATCAGGCTTTTTCTGCATCACATCAACATCACTAGCTGACATGATTAGTAGGTTAGTGCACAAACAATAAACGGGTGGTGGGTACGCTCACAACTCACTCAAAACTGAAGGAAAGAGGTATCTTACCGCTCCAAAGTGAATAATAAAAGCTTACCACTCGTAGAGACTGAAACGTGCATGGATGTGATGAAGCAAATACCGAGGGTATGAGAAACTATCACACGAACAAACCAGGGTATATGGTGGGGCTTGGTATGGATACCTAACTACACCGAAATACAAGTCCTAGTGCTGATCGTATGACAAAGACCCACGGAAACACACATGGTGGAGATAAACGGGACAAAGCAACTCTGAAAAGTGAGCTCAAAAAGATATAAGTGACAACGCATAGTAGCTCGTGTTGCAATGCACAAGAGAGACGCTAGCACTGGCTCGACGAACAGGCACAAGATTGCGCACAGGGCTGCAGCCTGATGAGCACGAAGTAGCTAGTCTCGTATGGGTAAGCTCCTAACACGATGCTATAGACAGGCTGTAGCTAAAGCGATCAAAATCGTGTAGAAAGGACGCTATGTGGACACAGTGGTAACACGCTGTCGTGGCAGAGAAACCGACGGAAAATGTGTCACGGCAGAGATATACGACGCCGGAAACACACGGCAGCGCGACGGCGACGCGAAATGGACAAACTAGTTTGTCTCTTTATATATATATATAGGTGCGGCGTGTGCAGGCACGTCCCCCCCCTTTTTTTTACTATACGAAAATTGGGCCAAAACTGAAACGGCCCGATGAGGCGCCGGACCACAGACGGTCTCCACGCCTCGGCGAGCCGAGAGACGCGAGCGCTCGCCCGACCCCAGACGCTCTCTGCGCTGGGGCGAGGCCGCTGGCTGTTTTTTTTTTGACTCGATCGCTGCAGGCATACGCACGGGGCAATCGATCCAGGCAACGTAGCAGTCCGGACGCATTGCTTTTTTTTACTCCTTTTCCGATTGGATCTGGGGTTAGCTCAATCGAGTACTTCTCCTGAAGAACAAAGTACACAGCCGCCGGCTTATGGAAGAAGCAGGAGATCAAAGATTGACCAAACGACGACGAAATCCGAAACGAAGATGCAGAAAAGAACGGGGATCCTAGACTCCTACAGATTTGATGAAAAGATACGCGAAAAGACGATCAGCTACTAAAACCAGTACCTCGATGCAATCTAGGCTATGGCGAAACTAAGAACCCTAATTTTTTGTGTGGCTTTTTCTGTATAGGACAAAAACAAAAACGAATTTACGGGGAGAAATTTGTGGATGCTCACCGAGTAAACGTTGGAATCTGATACCAAGATGATAAGGGGAGTCCCGATCTTCTCAGCGAGCGCGATGTAGATGGCGATGATGGTGATGAAGATAACTCGAGTGTCGTTGTAAACTCTCCGGCTAATCCCTGCTGCCAGCGTAACAGCTCTCAACCCTTTGGATATTCGCAACGTCACACGCTTGTGCACGTAGCCGTCGACCACAAAGTGGTGATGCAATATACTAATTCCCAATGGAACAGCAGATTACACTCAGACTTTCAGAAGAACAAACACCAGATCGATACGAATTGGTGTGAATAATTTCAGAGGAACACTTGGTTCTGTCTAGAAACTAGGGTTTTGTTTAAACGTGGTCTAAGGGACTTGAGGGGGCGCCCCTGGCTACTTAAGGGAGGCTGGGGCGTCCTCAGCATGGACCTGGCCCAAAACCAACCTGGTTTGGGCCCAAACTGACTCAGTTCGACTCAAACGAGTACATACCGACCCATACATGGGTTCGGCCTAATTTGGCACGCATGCCATGAGTGTGGCGCGCCTTAGACGTGTAGACATCGTGTCATAGGCTGTCCTAGTGTGCCATCACAGACTCTCTCCTGTCGACTTGACATTCTGGTGATCTCGTGGTGTGCCTGCCTCCCTTTCCTCCCTCGCGCACTTGATCATCAAGTCTTGCTCTTCTTGCTGCGACTCATCTCCTCCTCGTGCAATGCTCGTGTTATCAACAAACTTGATCATACATAGATGCATAGACTTAGGCAGTATAAAGTTCTCATTAAATAAAAGATCAGGTTCAATTAAGAGTGAGTTCACCTGTTGTTCCAATAGCTTTGCACGTGCTCTTGTAATTGGTCCAATCCTAATCTCATTGGACTTCTTCGCAGCAACATCTTCATCAAAAGGAGTAGGAGATAATGGTGGTGTAATAGGGATGTCCTCATCATAAGTGCTAAGTGTAGAAAGGATGTAGCTGTGCGATGTTCCATGGATGATCTGTTTTGTCGTAGATATCGTCAGGGTCTCTTTGTTTGCGCTTCTTACTGGGTCGCTTATCTAGCTCACGGATATCTATGAGGTAGTAGGAACCCTTCAGTAGAGCTTTGCTGATGACGAAGGGTCCTTCCCAAGACGGGGATAGCTTGTGTGACTTCTGCTGTTTGAGGCGTAGCACCAGGTCCCCTTCCTTAAACGAGCGTTTGCGAACTCTGTGGCTGTGATAGCCGCGGAGGTTCTGCTGGTAGATGGTGGATCTCTAGGCTGCTAGGTCTCTTTCTTCTTCAAGCAGGTCCACAGATAGTTGCCTGGACTTCTCTGCATCTTCTTCCTCGTAGGCCTCGACTCTTGGGGAATCATACTGGACATCACTTGGCAGGATTGCTTCTGCTCCATAGACTAGGAAGAGAGGGGTGAGGCCCGTTGATCTGTTTGGTGTGGTCCATAGACTCCACAACATAGATGGCAACTCTTCTACCCAGGCTCCAGCTGCTCGATGTAGCGGTGCTTCAAGGCGTGGCTTGATCCCTGACATGATTAATCCATTGGTCCTTTCAACTTGGCCATTGGACTGTGGATGTGCCACAGATGCAAGGTCAAGGCGGATTCCGTTGTGATGGCAGTATTCTTCAACTTTTCCCTGAGACAAGTTAGTGCCGTTTATCGGTGATGATGCTATGTGAGATGCCGAATCTTACCACAATGTCTGTGACAAATTTTAGGGCAGTTTTGCCATCAAGTTTTCTAATGGGCTTAGCTTCTACCCACTTCGTGAATTTGTCAATCGCTACCAATAGGTGCGTAAATCCCGAAGGTGCTGTTTTTAGCGGACCCACCATGTCCAGCCCCCAGACTGTGAAAGGCCAAGTTATAGGGATCATATGTAGTGCTGTGGCGGGCATGTGGGTTTGCTGGGAATACATCTGGCAACCTTGACAGAGCTCGACGATACAGTCTGTATCTTCCTTGGCTATAGGCCAGTAGAACCCATGGCGGAATGCCTTAGCTACGAGGGATCTGGTGGTGGCATGATGCCCACATTCACCTTCGTGGATCTCTCTTAGTATCTCGATTCCGTCCACTTGGGATATGCATTTCATGAATACTCTTGAAGTACTTCGCTTGTAGAGCTGGCCATCAATGATGGTGTATGCTTTCGCTCTACGTTTGATTTGTCTCCTTTGGACTTCGTCATTGGGTAGCTTCTTGGTCGTCAGATACTCCAGGTAGGGCTCTGCCCATGGCGGGTTGCATGGGAAAACCGCCATAACGGGGGAGCTCGCTAGTTCCGGGTTTTCTGGATCTACCATCTTGTCTGATGACACGTGCAGATGCTCAAGGAATACGCCTAGTAGAACCGCCTTATGGCTGGATCCTAGCTTGGATAGGGTGTCGGCCGCCATGTTGTCTTCTTGTCGTACGTGCTTTATGTCGTAACCGAGGAAACTTTTGGCCATCTCCTCCACTTCGTCCCTGTAGGCCACCATGACTTTGTTCCGAGCCTTGTATGTGCCAGCCACCTACTGAGCGACAAGGTCAGAGTCTCCGCAACACATGATGTGTTGTGCGCCGATCTCCTTTGCGATGCGTAGCCCATGAAGTAGCGCTTCATACTCTGCGATGTTGTTGGTGGTGGGGAAGTGGATTTGGAGAACATAGCTGAGCTCATCTCCCTTGGGGGATTTGAGTGTCACTCCAGCCCCCGAACCGTGTAGCAATTTTGAGCCATCAAAGTGCATCACCCAATGCTCTGGTTCTAGGACAGGCGTAGTCTCCTAGGCTGCCTTCCAATCCACCATAAATTCTACCAAAGCATGAGACTTGATGGCGGTGCGAGGCTTGTAGTCGATGTCGAAGGAGGCTAGTTCGATGCCCTACTTTGCAACTTGTCCTGTTGCGTCACTGTTGTTGATGATGACCTTCAGTGGAGCCTTGCTCACCACTGTGATCTTATGGTCATAGAAGTAGTGTCGTAACTTGCGTGAAGCTAGGAAAACTCTGTATGCCAACGGCTGGTAGTGAGGGTAGCGTTGCTTGGATTCTGTCAGGACCTCGCTGACATAGTAGACTGGTCTCTAGACACCGTACTCCTGCGCTTCTTCCTTGCGTTCTACCACTATGACGATGCTAACGACCCTATTGGTTGCCGCCATGTATAGTAACATGGGCTCCTGGTCTTCGGGAGCTGCTAGGACTGGTGTAGTGGATAGCACTCTCTTGAGATCCTTAAACGCAGCGTCTGCCTCATCGGTCCAGACGAATTCGTCTGATTTCTTCATCAGCTTGTAGAGTGGCAAAGCCTTCTCGCCAAGGCGACTGATGAATTTGCTCACTGCTGCCACGCAGCCTATGAGTCGCTACATGTCCTTCAGGTCATTAGGCCGGGAGATGTCGAGGATAGCCTTGATCTTCTCCAGGTTGACTTCAATACCGCGGTGGGAGACAATGAATCCTAGGAGTTGTCCTGCTGGTACCCCAAAGACACACTTTGTGGGGTTGAGCATCATGTTGTACTTCCTTAGATTATTGAAGGTCTCTTGCAGATCCACTATGAGGTCGTCCTGTTTCTTGGACATGACGGCGATATCGTCCATGTAGGCATGGATGTTGCGGCCAATTTGATCCGCCATGCACTTTTCCATGGTGCCCTGGTATGTTGCTCCTGCGTTTTTTAGACCAAACGACATTGTCACATAGCAATATGTGCCATAAGGTGTTACGAACGAGGTAGCAAGCTGGTCGGATTCCTTCATCTTGATCTGCTGGTAACCAGAGTAGGCATCTAAGAAACATAGCAGCTCCGATCCCGCCGTCGAGTCAATGACTTGGTCAATGCGAGGCAAGGGAAAAGGATCTTTTGGACACGCTTTGTTCAGGCCAGCGTAATCTACAGACATGCGCAGAACCTTTGTGTTTTTCTTAGGAACTAACACGGGATTTGCCACCCACTTTGTATGGATCACTTCTTTGATGAAGCCTGCTTTCAATAGCTTGGAAATTTCCTTTGCTAAAGCGCGGCGTTTTTCATCTCCAAAGCGTCTCATTGTTTGTCTTACTGGCTTAGAGCCAGGGATTATCTGCAGGGCATGCTCGACGAGTTCCCTGGGTACACCTGTCATGTTAGATGGCTGTCATGCGAAGATGTCCCGGTTCTCATGGAGGAACTCGACGAGCGCGTGTAGCGTACCTGTGCTTTATTTGTGCTAGTCCCGGATCAAATGCTAGCACACACAGTACAAGATGAAATATCAAGAGTACAAAGGTCTTTATTACAACGCTTGATCCACAAATAAAATAGTCTTTTACAACTCAAGTGGCACAATGCCACAACTTATTACATCTCAAGAGAAAAGTCTAAGTAATTGAACTACAAGTCTTCTTTCTTCATAGCTCCACAGGCAGATGTGTTGGACGAAGACTCATGACTGAAACGCAACAATCTTCAATCTTCATAGTAGTAACCTGCAACATGATATGTTGCAGCCACAGAGAGGTCAATACTTTGAATGTATTAGCAAGGTGTCACTTTGGTGGACTCAATGGCACCTACACTTATATGCTATTTGGCCAGGTGGAGTTTGACTTTGCAAAAGCAAACTTCGAACCTATCTTTTGTAAAACTCAAGTTTTCCTTAGCAAAATTTTTGTTTAAGAGAAACTATTTTCTACCCAAGTTTTCCCATCAAGTTTTAACTTAAGAAATTGGGATGAGGAGATTTTGGAACAGCTTCAACATCATGTCACTCAGAATTGTCCGTAACCGGGGACATGGCTAAGTACTTAGTTCAAACACTCTGCAGAGGTGGTGCACTTTTCCCACAAGACTTAGTCATTCCCTTTTCCCATGAAGCTCATTTTGCATCAAATGGGCAGGTGGAGACCAAGACGAGATCTTTCAGAAGAAATCCCTCAGACCAACCCAGACGCGCTCCCTCCTATCATCTCCTACCACCTTCCGTCCGTCTGATTGAGTTCTTGCAGCTTAGTTGATCAAGACAGAGCCCATTTGACTTGTGGTTGCACTGGAAGCTTCATGACTTGAGTGTCTCCAATCTCTTTGCTCCTGGGTGGCCATCCACAAGTGAGATGCACACGACCACCATAGACATGGCTTCGGTGAACCACTCAACATAAATCCATCTTTACCAATTTCCACCCAGGTGTTTCATTAACTTAGTGGTTTTCTTAGTTTTTGCAAAACATAGTTTTCAACACTTTGCCAAAACATGTGATAACCCCTCCCACTACAAGTGTAAAACAAACCTATAGCAGCAACAATTCTACTAGGAGATGAAAGGGCTAGACAAAAGCTAGATAAAAGACTTAGCATAAAATTTAGCAAGTTAAAAGACTCAAATTTATAAAACCACCTACTCATGCATCATCTAATAGAAAAGCTACAAGTTACAAAACATTCAGTAGGACAAGGGAATATGGTGACACTTGCCTTGGTGAGGAGAGGAGTTGGTACACTCGTCACAAAGGCACTCGTTGCACTCAGCACAATCTACACATAAAATATTGCACCATAAGCACATAGCAATCATAAACACTCATGAAATGGAAATATGTATGCAATATGTGTCTTAAATATCACAAAGTCACTTATTAAGTTCTCTGGTTGGTTTCGATATGCATGATGACATATCAAAATTTTAGATTTATTTATAAAACCTAGAACAAAATTTTTAACACACATAAGACTACTCATACAAGTTAAATCTACAAATGTAAAAGAAATAGTATTGAAAATATTCTACTCATGCTACAGTACAGAGGGAAAACATATTGATCAAAAACAAAAATAATTACTGTAAAATAAAATTTACACAAATTTTAATAGCCAAAATACTATATTAAAGCATTCTGAAATAAAATGTTTACTGCAAGGGCAAAAGTGAAATATTATGTTATAAACATGTTCTCCTCATTTTTCTGAATCTAGGGATATAAAATTTGGTTCAGTAGAACTCGAGTTATGCATTTTGTAAGTTTAAACCCTTTTTTGAAATTTTAAAACGAAAATAGAACGGGGCTTAATCGTGGGCTGACACGCGGCGGCACCTGATTCGTCGATACCAGTTCGGTCGGATCGACAATCTGGACCGCTGGATTAAAAGGGGAATGGACAGCCTAGATCTGCCCGTACCTCTTTAGATAAGTGATCTAACCCTAGCGCTTGGATCTGGATCTGATGGCTCAGATCAAACCCCTAACCCTAGGGTCGCCAGAGGCTCACCGGAGGCACTGTTGCATGGCGGTGACGCATCGACACGAATCCAAACCAAAGCTACAGGAAACGAGAGATGACTGGGGGCTCACCAGGAGATAGGAGGCGTCGAGGCGAGGATGGTGGCGAAGTCCGGCGTCCTGGTGCTTCCTCCCCTCTCTGCAATTACTTGTTGAAGATATTGCTGCGGACGGTGAGATCCCGACGTGGCGGCTTTCTTGTTCTGGGGTGCGAGGGAAGGCAAAAACTTGTCAGGGAGATGTGCATCTAGCGAGGGAGGGCTACAGAGCGAAAAGGAGGGGAAGAGGAGGTCGAGGCTTACCGGCAACCTCACCGGAGGCTTGCAGCACCTGCGGGTTGGCGAGCTTGTGTGCGAGTGGCCTGGCGGTGGAGGAGATCTGGGAGGAGGTGGAGGTGGTCGAGGAGGGTGTGGGCCTCTTATAGGCGTATGCGCGCATCAAATCGGGCAGGGGATCAACGGATTGAAGGAGGGGGGGGGGCGAGTTACTACGCGGCTCGTCAAGCGCGTGATTTTCATCCGGGGAAGATAACGATGATGTGGCCTGACACGTCTCCAACGTATCCATAATTTTTGATGCTCCATGCTTGTTTTTACACCATTTGCTTAGTGTTTCGTTACACTTCGTGGCATTTTTATGCATTTTTCGGAACTAACCTATTAACGAGATGCCACAGTGCCAGTTTCCTGTTTTCTGCTGTTTTTGTGTTTCAAAAATGTTACACAGGAAATGTTCTCGGAATTGGACGAAAGAAAAGCCAGACGTCCAGATATTTCACGGAGCTTCCAAAAGACCGAAGAGGAGACGGAGCCAAGCCAGAGGGCGGCCACACCATAGGGCGGCGCGGCCTGGGGCTGGCCCGCGCCTCCTGGTGGAGTGGGCCCCCTGGTCCACCTCTGACGCTGCCCCTACGCCTATAAAGATCCCCCAATGGGAAAAACCTAAATACCTGATCATTTTGCAGAACACATCGCGATCCGCCGCCTCCGTCGACCCGAAGATCGGGAGGGTCCAGAAGCTCTTCCCGGCACCCTGCCGGAGAGGGGAATCGCCACCGGAGGTCTTCTTCATCGCCATGCTTGCCTCCGGCGCGATGAGTGAGTAGTCTACCTTGGACTATGGGTCCATAGCAGTAGCTAGATGGTTGTCTTCTCCACCATGTGCTTCATGTTTAGATCTCGTGAGCTGCTTTACATGATCGAGACTGCCTTTATGTAATTCTACATGTTGTGTTTGTTGGGATCCAATGAATATTGGTGTTATGATTAAGTTGATGTGCTGAATATTATCTTATGTTATCTCTATGTTGTTTATGATCTTGCATGCTCTCCGTTGTTAGTAGCTATCTTGGTCGAGTAGTTGCTAGTGACTCCAAGAGGGGGTATTTATGCTCGATAGTGGGTTCATGCCTCTATTTAATCTGGGGGAGTGACAGAAACCTCTAAGGTTATAGATGTGTTGTTGCTACTAGGGGAAAAACAACATTCATATGCTCGAGGGCATATGCTTTGTTTACATTACACACTTTGCTTAATGCAATTATCTGTTGTTCGCAACTTAATACTTATGGAGTTCTCAGATTGATTCGCCACAAGTGGATTATTAGTCATAGATGCAGTTGATGGCGGTCTATGAATCTTGTTGTAATACCCAAAGTAAATCTCATAGTGATCCTCTCGACATGCACGTTGTGTTTATTCTATCAATTGCCCAACTGTAATTTGTTTACCCAGCATGTGTTATTTTATCTTATGGAGAGACACCACTAGTGAACTGTGGACCCCAGTCCTATTTCCTTTATATTGCTATCACCTGTTTACTTTACTCGCATTGTTTACTTTACTCGCATACTATTACTATTTTCCACTCGATACGCTCATTCCTTTGTTTCAAGCAAACCGGTGAGATTGACAACCTTATTGTAAGTTGGGAACAAAGTATTTAGTTGTGTTGTGTGCAGGTTCCATGTTGCAGCTGGCAAAGCAAAGCTTGGACGAGGCGCTTTATAAATTGTCCAGAGCTGTCGCGAAGCTAGCAAGCATCACCATCTGGAGTTTGGCTTTTTCCTGGATTCGACATACCTTGGTTTCTTACTGAGGGAAAATTTGCTACTGTACTCATCATACCTTTCTCTTGGGGTTCCCAACTGGACGGTGATTGACATCAACCGTACCGCAACAAGCAACAAAATTTTCTGGCGCCGTTGCCGGGGAAAAGAAGACTTCTGCAAGGGGAGTTTCACACGCACATCCTCTACTTTGTTTTAAGTTTTGCTTTACTTTATTTTTACTTGCATCGTTTATCAAAAACCCAAAAAAATTATTATCCTTGATAGTCGCTTTTACTTGCTTGCTTTTTGTCTTGTTAGAATGAGTAATCCTGAAGTTAAAGTTCATACTTTTAAGCAACAAGGGGGAGAAAGCTTGAAAGATGCTTGGTACCGTATTAGCAATTCTCATCATAGGTGTACAAAGAAGCATTCTACCATGATCCTCCTTAGAAATTTTTATGTTGGTATAACTAGTTGGTATAGGTACGTTCTTGATACTCTTGCAGGAGGTAATTTTCTGGGTACTCCCGCTCTTGAAGCATGCACTTTAATTGAAAGTTTAGTGGGAGTACCACCTATTCATGTTGTTAAAACTGAGGTCACTTTGGAGGAAGCTTTAGAAAACCTTAGCTCTGTAGAAAAAAGTTTGCCAAATATCCTTGATAATGCTAGCCGCGTTAATGAATTGATAGAAAGTATCGGTAAGAGAATCACCGTTTTAGAGGCTAGCACTACTCTTGATAGTCAAAACCTTAGGATTGGGAAACTAGAGGAGTCCATGGAAACATTAAGTTCAATTTTCTCTTCTCTTAAGTTTAAGAAGGAGAAAGCTTTTGGTGGAAAAGAGGAAAAATTTATGTATGTTCCCAAGGTGTCTGTGCCTAAACCGCAGCATGTTTTTAAGATTGGTAAGACTTTTAGTTCAACTAAGAGTGACTTGCAGGTTGAATCATCTTCGGGAACTTCCAAAGTGCCTAATGTGGTAAGTGGTGATCTTGGGGAAACAGTTGATCTTAATGCCTCTCTTGATATTACTTGATTCACACTTTCTGCGCCTAGCTCAAAGGCGTTAAAGAAAAGCACTCTTGGGAGATAATCCAATTTTTTACATTCAGTTATTTTTCTTTTATTTGAGTCTTGGAAGTTATTACTACTGTAATGACCTCTCCTTATCATTTTTATTTCGTTTTTGTGCCAAGAGAAACCTCTAATTTGAGCGAGGTAAGATTTGGGGATGTTGCTGTCCTGAAACAGTTTTCGGTGCTGCACCGTAAAAATTCATGAAAATTCTCTGTATATCTTTTGGACTTGCGATTTCTTGTGCCTATGCCCCAGGTTATATCCAAAATTTCATTAGTTGAACACTTTTTGATTGGAGCAACAGAAAACCCTCTAAAAATTCGACCTTTGTCAGCTGTTCTGTTTTGACAGATTTTTGCCAATATTTGTGTTTGCCACTTTATCGCTTTCTTTTTTAGTTCTTTTGATCACGGAACTTTTGGGTAAGTTGCTACAGTAGTATATACTTTATATGTGGTGGTTTTGAGTTGAAACCTGAAGCAAAAAAGGGTTGATTCTATGTTATGCTTACACTAATGTTGCTAATAGATTTGTGTTTAGTTTTGTATGAAGGAAGTTTTCAAGTGTAGGGATCGGAGAATGATGAGATGAGTTGAAGAATGGACAAAATCTCAAGCTTGGGGATGCCCATGTCACCCCAATAAATATCCAAGAATTACAAGCGTCAAAGCTTGGGGATGCCCCCGAGGCACCCCTTCTTCCTCGGCAAAAATCAGGTCACCTTTCAACACACTATATTTTTATTGCTTCATGAATTATGCGTTTTTCTTGGAGCGTCAGTTGTTTTTAGTTTTCAGTTTTGTTTAGTTTTGTTTGCTGCAATAATGGTTGGACCCCAAAAAATTCCTTTTGGAGAAGTTGCCTTGCTTTTCATTTGCCAAGAACACTCCGTTTTCACTCTATTCGTTTCCACGAGTGTTCTCTTTTTCTAGAACTGCGTTTAGCTTTCGATTTCGCCTTGATTTGTGTTCAGATCTTGTTATATCTTTGCATCAAGGTGTATTTTTTCCTCTGGTATAGATTGGTTTTCATCAAAAGAGTTGGTTATAAAAAGTTTGAATGGTGTTGAAAAAGAGAAAAAGCTTTATGCAAAAAAAAGTGGTACAAGAAGGAGCTTGTGTAGATTGCGGCCTAGGCTTTTGCATGTCATGCTTGATGTCTTTTTGATAGTATGCTTAGTGGTTTTGCTGTAGCATGACTTGTCTCAAATAACTGAGATTGCTTAATGAGCCTTTGAAAAAATCATGCATTGTTTTAATTATTTGGAAGCATTAATTTGGTTTTCTCCTTGATGCTTTATTTGGGTTGACTTGGCGCATGCTCACACATGTTAGACTCATACAAAGTTGCCATTGCCTCTATGATCATTTAGTTTTTGACTTTTGATGCCATCTTATGCTTCTTTTAATGTTGCTTTGTCGCTCTGCATGATTATGACCATTATTGCTCTCTTAGTTGGTCGCTCCCAGTCTTTTGCTAGCCCTCACTTTGTACTGAGTATGAGCTCTACTCATGCATCCAACTCCTAAAAACCAAGTTTGCCATTGTTTCCATTATAAATTCCTATGCATGGTATTTGTAAGCCATTCCAAGTAAATTTTCATGTGCTACCTTTGAAAAAAAACCTTCAAAATACTTCTCGTTTTGTGACACTGTTTTCAGCTCATGGGGACCCAGTGGTCGGATTTGCTATCTTCCATATTGCTTATTCCAAAAAGAAAAAAAAGAGAAAAAAATGAAGAAAAAAGGGCTCTTCTCCATGGTATGTGAATGTTCGTGGGCACCCGATGGAATCGGTTAGCCATGGTTTGAGAAAGGAAAAAAGGTGGGGAGGAGTGCCAAGTTTTATAAACAGAGCGTAAAAGTGCCAATCTCTCTCTCAAAAACTTGCTTCATTTTTGTATGGAAGATAGTAAGAACCCCATTGCCAGTCGTTGACAAAAGAAACCACCTCTCAAAATCCAAGTTTTATCTCCCTGTTTTACAAATGAAAAGCTCTAGCACATGTTTAATCACTGCTTCCCTCCGCGAAGGGCCTTTCTTTTACTTTTATGTTGAGTCTCCACCTTCTATCTTTATGCACCATTAAGAGAGCATAGTTGTCATTCTGAGTATAATGTGCATTGTCCCAAAGTTTTCATTGATTGATTCATATTGTTGGTTTCACTTGTTCTCAAATTATTTGTATCTACTCGCCCTCTTAAACTGGAAGGTGTCCTATGCATTTATGTTTTGCTCTCTTATTAAGGACAAGCTGAAAACCATTTGTATGTTTTTCCTTATGATTTGAACACATGTTTGACTTTCATTGTTTCATTTTCATGATCTTTTGTTTGTGTCATTTTTCATGTTATAACATGGTTGCTAAGTTTCTTCTATCAAGATTATGTCTTTCATGCCCATGTTTTAAGTTCTTTGATCCCAGCGCACAACGCTTACATATATGGTCAAGATTGTGTAGGTGCATCTCACTTCAAAAATTATTTCTTTTGTTATCACTTACCTACTCGAGGACGAGCAGGAGTTAAGCTTGGGGATGCTGATACGTCTCCAACATACCCATAATTTTTGATGCTCCATGCTTGTTTTTACACCATTTGCTTAGTGTTTCGTTACACTTCGTGGCATTTTTATGCATTTTCTGGAACTAACCTATTAACAAGATGCCATAGTGCCAGTTCCCTATTTTCTGCTGTTTTTGTGTTTCAGAAATGTTACACAGGAAATATTCTTAGAATTGGACAAAACAAAAGCCAGACGTCCAGATATTTCATGAAGCTTCCAGATGACCGAAGAGGAGACGGAGCTGAGCCAGAGGGCGGCCACACCATAGGGCGGCGCGGCCTGGGGCTGGCCCGCGCCCCCTGGTGGTGTGGCCCCCCTGGTCCACCTCTGACGCTGTCCCTTCGCCTATAAAGATCCCCCGACAGGAAAAACCTAAATACCCGATCACTTTTCCAGAACACATTGCGATCCGCCCCTGCCATCGACCTGAAGATCGAGAGGGTCCAGAAGCTCTTCCCGGCACCCTACCAGAGAGGGGAATCACCACCGGAGGTCTTCTTCATCGCCATGCTTGCCTTCGGCGCGATGAGTAAGTAGTCTACCTTGGACTATGGGTCCATAGCAGTAGCTAGATGGTTGTCTTCTCCACCATGTGCTTCATGTTTAGATCTCGTGAGCTGCTTTACATGATCGAGACTACCTTTATGTAATTCTACATGTTGTGTTTGTTGGGATCCGATGAATATTGGTGTTATGATTGAGTTGATGTGCTGAATATTATCTTATTTTATCTCTATGTTGTTTATGATCTTGCATTCTCTCCGTTGTTAGTAGCTATCTTGGCCGAGTAGTTGCTAGTGACTCCAAGAGGGGGTATTTATGCTCGATAGTGGGTTCATGCCTCTATTTAATCTGGGGGAGTGACAGAAACCTCTAAGGTTGTAGATGTGCTATTGCTACTAGGGGGAAAACAACATTCATATGCTCGAGGGCATATGCTTTGTTTACATTACACACTTTGCTTAATGCAATTATCTGTTGTTCGCAACTTAATACTTGTGGAGTTCTCGGATTGATTCGCCACAAGTGGATTATTAGTCATAGATGCAGTTGGATGGCAGTCTATGTATCTTGTTGTAATGCCCAGAGTAAATCTCATAGTGATCCTCTCGACATGCACGTTGTCTTTATTCTATCAATTGCCCAACTGTAATTTGTTTACCCAGCATGTGTTATTTTATCTTATGGAGAGACACCACTAGTGAATTGTGGACCCCGGTCCTATTTCCTTTATATTGCTATCACCTGTTTACTTTACTCGCATTATTTACTTTACTCGCATACTATTACTATTTTCCACTCGATACGCTCATTCCTTTGTTTCAAGCAAACTGGTGAGATTGACAACCTCATCGTAAGTTGGGAACAAAGTATTTGGTTGTGTTGTGTGCAGGTTCCGCGTTGCAGCTGGCAAAGCAAAGCTTGGACGAGGCGCTTTATAAATTGTCCGGAGCTGTCGCAAAGCTAGCAAGCATCACCTTCTGGAGTTTGGCTTTTTCCTGGATTCGACATACCTTGGTTTCTTACTGAGGGAAAATTTGCTACTGTACTCATCATACCTTCCTCTTGGGGTTCCCAACTGGACAGTGATTCACATCAACCGTACCGCAACAAGCATGGCCTGCCAACGGGCCCCACCTATCAGCGAAACGAAGGGGGAAAAGATACTGCTTCGGGTTTCTGAATAAGTGGGCCGTGGGCCTCTTCTGGCTGCAGGCCGAAAGGTTTCCCTGCGACCCTTTTCTTCTTTTCTAATTATTTTCTCTTTTTCTTTTCTGTTTTTCTTTTGTGAAATTTTGCAAAAGACCCCAAATTGATCTAAACCAAAAATAAAATTTGCAGAATTTTTCCCTTGTTTTCATAGACTAAAAGGGGAAGGATTTTGATCATAAAACCACAAGACCAACTTAGGAAATTTTTATTGTATGAAAAGTTGATATGAATGCATGTGCATGAATTGATTGTATGATTTTAAGTGGGCAGAATTTAAATCTTTTCAAAATTTTGGGATGTTACAGCGCGCTTTCCTATTTGGGGGACAGATTCATCCCGATTGAGGTGGTCTTGGTGGCGTCGCTAGCGATAAGTTGCACCTGCTTTGTATCAACTGTAGGCTTGAAGGTGGGCAGCTCCGTGGCTAACCGCTGCTAGAACCGCGTCCCCGGCCGCGTTGACTGCTCTATCCTTTGTCGGAGAAGGTTGTGGCCACCATATTGGGGGTTTGGTGCTCTTCTGGCGGATTCTTCCATTTGTTGCTATTGTTCCGCTTTCCAGTGTTTTGGATGGTGGAAGCCTTTAAAGATTCGCGGGCGTCGTCATCGACGGCCGCGTAGTTGCTTGCAATGGTGATCATGGAGTTTAGGGTTAGTTTCCCTTCGTTCCGTTCTCGCAATAGGCGATGGCGGAGTAACTGTCCTCTTTCTAGACTGTCGATGAACGCAAGGATGGCGGATTCGTCGGTAACCCCTTCATAGGAGTTCTTCATATCCAGCCCCCATGCCAGGAAAGTTCAGGAGGTCTTGTCATCTGCTCGTCGACACCGTTGGAGGTCACCTATATTGTAAGGTCGCTTGTAGGTACCCTGGAAGTTTTTAGTAAATGCATTCTGCATGTCAAACCAAGTTTGGATGAAATTTTCCGCCTGCAAACTGCACTGCGTTGAAGTAGTCTTGTAGCCAAGTTAAGGGCCTATCGACTCCATTGTACTGACGGATGTTTTTCTCGATTTTGAACCCATGTGGGATGGGCTCATCACGGATCCGCTATCCAAAGCACTTTGGGCCGAGGAAGAAGGCTGTTTGAGACTTGGCGATCTCGTTTAGGTGGGTACGCGCATCGTAGGGCTTCTGATCCTGCGGATCTTTGCGGGAGGCGCGTGACCTAGCTAGGCCGCCAACGCCACCGCTGCCGCCATGAGGGCTGCTTGGTGGTGATGGTGAAGGGTCACGCCTTATGCTCTAGACGTCCTGCGATGGATCTCTGAAACTGCGACGGCTTCCCTCTGCTCTTCGTGGAGCTGGATCATCGTCATGGCGGCAGGAGCCTTGCCCTTTGTCCTCGCGGCGGCGTAAAGAGCGATGCTTATCCTTGTCGCCACTGCGGTGCGCGCCATCGTGATGGCGAGATTGTTCCCTTTAATTGGATCCGCCATCTCGACTGGTTTCCCATCATGGCGGCTAGTCTCTACGGCCAGCGTCACGACTCCGTCCCCGCCTGCCATCGTTGTCGCGTATGACAATTCCTCCCTAAGGGATCTTGAATGTCTTATACTTTGGTGGTGGCATATTGGACTTATGGCGGGGAGCGGCCTTGTCTTGGTGGTATCCATAAGCAGGATAGTTCTTGTGAGGTGGTGATGGATTTCTTTGTTGGCCTTTGCCATGTGGCCTATCATCAGAAGATGTTGGGATGGCACCTGCCCTGTTGCGAGCTTCTCTTCTTCGGGCCTCTGAGGATCCGGTATGAGATTCGTTATCAGGGAGAGTACCATGATTGTCGTTACCCCGATCCCTGGAGGCAGTACTAGACCGGCATAGCGCAGCATCAGATTCAAGCTTTGGTGATGACGTAGCTTTCTCCTGTTGCACCAATGCTTTGGTCATTAGTTTTACCTCCGTCTCCAGGGCTGCTGGGCTTTGGTTATTTTCCAATAGCTCCTTTGTGGCCACGATGTTCTCGATCAGAGTGGCCCTGACTTCATCGCGGTTCTTGTCCACATATGGCAGATTCTTGATGGACATCCTAGCCAGTGTTTCCGCGGTTGGCACAGTGAACTCAAGGTTTCGTGCCAGCTGTGGGTCTCCGCCCTCGTTTATTTGATTCTGGATGAGAGTAGCGTACATCTCCTCCATGTTTCTTGCGTGTTTAAGCGTATCTTGAGCTTTGGCAATGTCGACATCTAGCTTTTCGCCCATCTCCTCGTCTCGCTTTGCTTCTTTAAGGATTGCTCGCCTCTTCTGTTCGAGATTGTTCACGTCTCTGACGTAGTCACGGGTGATTGGATCTCCTAGAGTTCTGTAGATGACCTTGTCCATCAGAGTCGTGAAATTTTCTGGGTGGTGCACCACGGGGACGGCGGGTTGTAGAGGCCTAGGTCTGCCCTGAATCTTGGGTAGTTGTTCCGTGGCGGGATCGGCGGCTGGTGGCGGGTTACCCTGCCCTTTGCCGGCATCTTTGTCATGGGCTGCCTAAGATGGCGGATCACCGGTTGCTTGCCCAGCATCATCTCCCTTGTTGGTCATGAACACCTGCTTGGCGGCTGCTTGCTTCTCTTCTATTTCTTGCTGAGCTAACTCCGCCTCGATTCTTCTCATGGCGGCGTCATAGTGATCAGAGTCATAGCCTTTGCTATCCTAGTCATCCGATTCACCACTTTCGTTAAGCGCCTCTAGGATAGATTCACCTGGGCTGTCATCTCCATTGGAGGCAGATCCCAAAGTGGTTCCTGCGAAAGCAACAAGGCAGTACCGTGGTGTCTCTAACGCCAGATTGTTCATGGCGGATTCATAGCGGTCATCCACCACTTCCTCCACCTCTAGGGCGGGTTGGGTGGGCTTGGTTTTTAGATTCGATCTAGATAACTTGGAAAGTTCCAGATCAGATGATTTCTCCTCCGTATCCAGCTCAAAAGCGGTCCGTTTGGGGGTTTTAGCCATACCAATCTGTCGGAAATTGGTTTCCATGGCGGGGGTAGGCTCTGTCTCTCCGATGAAGATGTGGATGTCTCCAATCGGAACGACGGTAAATCAAGCAGGGTTTTCTCTAGCCAGCACCCAGAGGTTATCTGCTGGGACGATGGGGAAGCCAGAATTGTAGAGAACACGCCCGATGGCGATGGTGTTGCCGATGCCTGCGAAGGCAGATCCTGTCTGGATCCGCGCTCCTGACGCATTATGCCCCATGGTGGGCACCAACTATCATGGTTATGTCAACAGATCTGCCATAGGGGTAGGTGTATGGCGGTTTGTGGAAGGGGGTGAGCACGGTGGAGCGATCCGGGACGGTGGTAGCACGAGTTTACCCAGCTTCAGATCCCGCAACGGTGGCGAGACCCTACGTGCTGCTATAATTCACTATATGGCAACAAGTGCTCGGTTACAATGATGAGGTTGGCTGTTTCGCTATGCGATTGGCCGTATCTAAATCTCAGTGCCTCAAGGGCTCCTCCAAGCCGGCTTATAAAGGCGCCTGGCGTGGGCATCACGATGGTACCGAAGCGGATACAATATGGAGTCCTAGACTAAGTCCTATACAATGTCGTGTACTACAAGGCAACCCGCCATGGGCTTGTCTCCGGATCCGCCATGATCTCCTGCGTCCTGTACCGCCATGGGCTTTCCAGCAACTGGGCCGCCCGGTAGACAATCCGCCATACCACCTCCATGGGCCACCCTAGCTTGCTGGTTTAGGACTACGCGCTGGTATACCTATTTGGTATATTCCCAACAAGGAAGGTGATAGCCTATGGGTCAAGACAATTGCGACCGCATGAGGCTAACTACCCAACACATGATCTTGAGTTAGCGGCCGTTGTGTTTGCACTCAAATGATGGAGACATTTTCTTTATGGAGCCAAGTGCGAGCTCTACATGGACCACAAGAGTCTCAAATACTTCTTCACTCATAAGGAGTTGAATATGAGGCAGCGTAGGTGGCTAGAGTTGACCAAGGATTATGATCTGACCATCAATTATACACCAGGAAAGGCGAATGTGGTAGCTGATGCCTTAAGTCGCAAGAGTACTAGTGGAGTGGAGAGGTAAGTACCCACATAGTGAGGAAGGAATCGAGCCAAGCCCAAATTCAACTTTGGGAAAAAGAAGCCACAGAAGGGTTAGCAGCTATGAGCTAGAGGGAGAAATGCAAATGGACCTCAAATAGGAGATTATCCGACGACAACAAGATGATTCTTTCATCATAGAAGATATCTGTAGAATTTCGGAAGGAAGGGAATCAGAATTTGACATAGGTGAGTCTGGATCACTATGGTTTCATAAGAGAATTTGTGTATCAGACATAGCAGCGATTAAGGGATTGATACTCAAGGAAGCACATGAAACTCCATACTCAATACATCCGGGGAGTACAAAGATGTACATGGATCTAAAAGAATTATTTTGGTGGAACAACATGAAGCGGGAAATTGCTAAGTTTGTTTCTGAATGTCATACTTGTCAAAGTGTGAAGGCAGAGAATCAAAGTCCCACTAGACTTATGCAACCTCTGGATATTCCGGAGTGGAAGTGGGAAGAAATTGGGATGGACTTTATCACGGGTCTACCAATGACACCGACGAAGAAAGACATGATCTAGGTGATCGTGGATAGATTGACCAAAAGTGCACACTTCTTAGCCATCAATCAGAAGGATTCAGGAGAAAAGCTTGTGAACCTATATGTACGAGAAATGGTGAGCAAGCATGGAGTGCTAAAGACAATAGTATCGGATCGAGGATCCGTGTTCACTTCAGCTTTCTGGAAACAACTACATGAAGCTTTAGGGTCCAAGCTAGACTTCAGTACTGCATACCATCCACAGACAGGAGGACAAATCGAAAGAACCAATCAAATTCTTGAAGACATGCTTAGAGCCTATGTACTGGACTTTGGAGGTTCTTGGGAGGAATATCTACCATTGGCAGAGTTCTCATACAACAACAACTACCGAAGGAGTATACAAATGGCACCATTTGAAGCACTCTATGGAAGGAAGGGTCGATCACCTATCTGCTGGTATGAAGTTGGAGCCAGTAAGGAGTTCAATCCGGACTATGTCAAGGAGAAGCAACGTGTGATTGATATCATCCGGGACCAGTTGAAGATTGCTCAAGTCGTCAGAAAAGCTATGCAGATTCAAAGAGGAGGATATGGGAACCTCAAGTTGGGGACATGGTCTATTTAAAGGTTAGCCCAATGAAGGGGTAGAACGCTTTGGAGTTAAGGGTAAACTTAGCCCAAGATACACAGGACCTTTTCAGATTCTTAGTCAGAGTCGAGGGGTAGCTTTTGAGCTGGAACTGCCGAAGAAACTATCCTTAGTCCATAATGTGTTCCATGCATCTCAACTTCAAAAGTGTATGAAGACACCAGAGGAGACTATATCTTATAAAGATGTGGGACTGCAAGCGTATTTGACTTATATTGAGAAGCTTTTGAAGATACTAGCTGAAAACTTGAAGCAACTTCGAAACCGAGCAATCAAATATTGCAAAGTGCAATGGAAACATCACCCGAAAGAGAGGCAACTTGGGAGAAAGAAGAAGACCTAAGGACAACCTATCCAGAATTCTTTGGGTACACCTTACCCCAAACTTTGGGATGATGTTTTTGTTAAGGGGGGAAGTCTGTAGCATCCTAGCACGTAGCACGTAGGACAACTACGCGGTAGAATAGAGGGCTTTTGTGTATTTCATCTCAAACTACGGGATTTTTTCGCGCTTTTAGCACTACAACCTAAGGGGGATCGAGTTCTGTCTTTGATAAGGGAATGGTATACTCTCGGAGTGCGAAAGAATTATACATGTCCTCTTTTGATTCATTGAGTGTGGGGATGGGTAAAAATTTTAATTCACATACAAACATGGAGTAAGATTCGAACATGAATTTGAAGTATGCAAATAGAATTTGAATTACACATTTGAATTAGAAACACTAGAAGGAAGGAAAACTTAGACTTTATTAATATCAAACACATATTACATTGTCTTTACAATGTTCAGGAGAAAAGGAAATAATTACATAAGAAAAAGAATTAAAAAATTAGAATAAAATATTACAATATAAATGTGTGAAAAAAAGAAACTCCTAGACTAGATCACTTATTTTCCTTCTCTTCTTCTTTGATTACCTGCAAGCACAAGAAATAAAGGAGAAATAAAGGGATTTGCCTAATGGTAGTCAGAAATAAAGAATTCACTGTTGATAAGCATCAGCAGGTGATGTCTATCCCTAGGCAAGCTCATAGGGGAAGATCTGAGTCCAGCAAGGACTAGCCAAGCAGGCAAGAAGCATACACAACACTTGCATGCGCATAGGTGTCAACACACCAGGTGGTTAGGGCAAGTATAAATAGATCACTGCAGAAGAATTTGGTCGGCCAAGCAAGCACCAGCCGACCACCACAACACCATCACCAACATTAGATCACATTGTCACTGAAAGTGAACATCACAATCCACCAAACCTTTTACAAATCAACCCTGCTCATGAGTTGAGCACCAGGGGAAGATTCACCACAGCATCAACCTCAAAAGGAACCAAACCAACAAGCCAAAGGCCAAGATGGTCACTTAGCTGAACTAGGATATAGAGGAATGGTCAACCATAAGATCTAGAATGGGACAGAGAAGTCATTTGTATCTTTTCCTTCTCGCACGTAAACAGGTCAGTGGCGTAGGGTTGTCCTGCCTAGGCTATCCATTGAGTAAAGGGGAGGATGTGTGATTCCGTCCTAGTCTACCTTGGATATAGAGGAGGACAAACTAGCTAATTTGGCCTAGGATGGATTGTAATGGTCACCCAGCATAGCCTACCCATATTGCATAGGTGCGGGCACGATGGGGTCCAAACAGTCTGCCTATGTGGTGGGAATAACCCATAGTGTAAAGGTGCGGACCGGTGCGCCAAACAGTCTGCATATGTGGTATAGGTGCAGGTGGACTTACAAAAGGGTGGGTTTGCAGGGGCGCGGAGAAGAACAGTGATTGGCTTAGATCATCGACTGGGCCCTGATACGTCTCCAACGTATCTATAATTTTTGATGCTCCATGCTTGTTTTTACACCATTTTCCTTGTGTTTCGTTACACTTCGTGGCGTTTTTATGCGATTTCCGGAACTAACCTATTGACAAGATGCCACAGTGCCAGTTCCCTGTTTTCTGCTGTTTTTGTGTTTCAGAAGTGATACACAGGAAATATTCTCGGAATTGGACGAAACAAGTTCCTGAAGTCTTATTTTACCCGGAAGCTTCCAGAGATCCGAAGAGGAGTAGGAGGGGGGCCACCAGGGCCCCACACACAGGGGTGGCGTGGCCAGCCCCCTGGCCGCGTGGGGCCCACGTGTGGGAGCCTGGCTCCACCTCTGACATCGCCCCTTCGCCTATATAAAGCCTCGGGACGGAAAACCCTAGAGGATTCGGCAATTTTCCAGAAACTGTTCGGTAGCTCCGCCGCCGCCGTCGACGAATTTCGGGGGACAGAAGTCTCTGTTCCGGCACCCTGCCGGGACGGGGAAGTGCCCCCGGAGCCATCTCCATCGGTCTCCATCGCCGTCTCCGCCGTCTCCATCGACCTCACCGCCATCTCCATCAACCTTACTGTCTCCTATGATGAGGAGGGAGTAGTTCATCCCCGGGGCTGAGGGCTCTACCGGTAGCTATGTGGTTCACCTCTCTCTCCCATGATGTGATCTTTATGTGATCGTGAGCTTTGTATCATGTTGAACAAGTAGATGTTATTATTCAGATATTATGTGTACTCTAGTGGTGATTATTAAAGTAATCTATTCCTCCTGCTATGGTGTAACGGTGACAGTGCGTGCATCATGGTGGTACTTGGTTTAGGCTATGATTGTGATCTCTTGTGGATTATGAGAATAATTATTGCTATGATAGTTTGAGTGATCTATTCCTCCTTTCATGGTGTAATGGTGACAGTGTGTGCACCGTGTTAGTACTTGGTCTAAGTTGCAATGATTTCTATCTTGAATTGTGATTTGATTTGGATATCTCTATGAGTGGTGTTTGTCAAGTACTTGATGAACTTTAAGGGGTGCTTCTGTAGCCACTACACAATGATTAGTGTTATTCAATAGGAGAGTAATTCAGAGTGCCTTAGCAAAGAGAAGTTATTTGTTCAGTCATGTTATATTGTTGGGAGTGTGTCCACTAGTGAAAGTATGATCCCTAGGCCTTGTTTCCAAGCTTTGCATACCGTTTACTTGCTATTTTGTTACTTGTTTGCTCGCAGCGATATTTATTTCACATCACGTTTGCTACTTATAATTATCTATACCACTTGTATTTCACTATCTCTTCGCCGAACTAGTGCACCTATACATCTGACAAGTGTATTGGGTGTGTTGGGGACACAAGAGACTTTCTGTATCGTAATTGCAGGGTTGCTTGAGAGGGATAGCTTTGACCTCTTCATCCCTGAGTTCGATAAACCTTGGGTGATCCACTTAAGGGAAACTTGTTGCTGTTCTACAAACCTCTGCACTTGGAGGCCCAACAAGTGTCTACAAGAATAGAAGTGCGTAGACATCATGCTCTTTTCTGGCGCCGTTGCCGGGGAGGTAAGGTAAAAGGTACTCGCATCCTCCTGTGTGAGTGCTCGGAGTTATTTCCTTTAGATTCTGCAATTACATCTTTTTGTTTCTTGTTTTTATTTTCACTAGTTAGGCTTAATGGAAAACAAAGAGTTCTTTAGTCTTTTTCCTGATTTTAGATCTGAAGAGAAAATTGAAAATCCTTTGGAGCTTATTTCGCATAGCAATGTTATTAGTACGAATGCTTTGAATACCGTTATTGCTAATGCTATAGAAAAGTCTAAGCTTGGGGAAGCTGGTTTTGTTGAGTATGATATTTTTAGTCCCCCAGCTTTAGTGGAGAAAGTTAGCTCTGATGATATTTTATCTCCCATATGTGATGTTTCTAATGATGCTTGTACTCCCCATCCTTTTAAAATACCTACGAAGATTGTTGAACGTATTAGGGATAACTGCTATTTAGGAGATGGAACTGTCCATCCTGGTGATCATCTGCTCTTTATACATGAATTATGCGAGTTTTTCCAGTGTGCAGGTATTTCGATGAACCAAGTTAAGAAGAAGCTATTCTCTCTATCATTGAAAGGCAGAGCTGAGGAGTGGTATCGGCTGCTTGAAGATGGTCCATCTATTGCATGGGAGGAAATTGTGCCTCTCTTTTATTCCAAGTTTTATCCTCCAAGTGAAATTCATAAAGATCGTAATCGGATATATAACTTTTGGCCTCATGAGGGAGAAAGCATTGCCCAAGCGTGGGGAAGATTGAAGTTACTAATGCATAAATGTCCTATTCATGATCTTCCCCGTAATATTATTATTAACAATTTTTATGCAAGGCTTTCAGGACATTACAAGGACTATCTAGATGCATACTTTGATGGGTCTTTCACAAGCAAGGATGTCGACACCAAGTGGGGTCTGCTTGGGACAATTCAAAACAATATTGAAGGTTGGGATAGCGACAAAGGTAAAGGATCAGGTATGAATTATGAGTTTGATTGCATTAAGTCTTTCGCTAAAACTGCTAATTTTCAAGAGCTTAGTGCTAAATATGGTCTTGATCCTCAAATTATGGTTGATTGCTTTAAAGCCTTTGCTTCCCATATGAATGTTCCTAAAGGAAATGGGGACGTGTATCATGAACCTTTTAAGGACACTTGCATAGAAAGTGATATTGTTATTGATGATTGCAAGAAACATGCTCAAACTTCTAAAAGTACTATTTCTTATAAGCATGTTAATTTTTGTGGAGTACATAGACCTTGTGAACAGAGTTACAACAAGGAAGATTATTGCATCACCCACGCAAATGAAGAAACCAGTATGTGGTACAAGGATATAGGTGAGATCGGTAAAAAGGTTTGTGAGCTTTATCCTTTTCTTTGTAAACATTGCGATGACATAGGTCATTTTAATTTCCAATGCTCAGGCCCTAATAGTTACTCTTCTAGTACCTTAAGTATGTATTGTGATGACAAGATTACTCCCAATCAGCATGATGAGCTTGCTTTGTTCTTGGCGTGTGATGAGATATCTAGAAAGATTGCTTTGATAGATATGAATGATGTTGATATTAATAGCACCCTTCGTGGTTGTCGTCTCTATTGTGCTAAAGATTGCCTTGCAAATACTTACATTCAAAATCTTATAAAACTTGATATTTTGCCAAGCTATGACAGGACTGATAGATGTTTTTATCTTATTAATAGAGAGGAGGAATCCTCCAAAGTTTCTTCTGTTGTTTCTGTCAGCAAACCAGATTATGTGGAGAAGATGCCTTTCCCTCCTAAAGAATATGTGGAGAAGATGCCCTTCAAGTCTCTCTCTCCTGAAGGAGAGAGTAAGAAGAGTAAGAAGAAGAAGAAGAAGAGGAGTAAGAGGCGAGAGGACACGGTATCTTCCCCTAAGCGTTATGATCTTGCTATAGATTATGATAATTCTGATTGGGATGATGTTCCTATGCCTATTACTTATGTTAGTGATCATGATTGGGAAAAGCACTCTACTTTTGATATTGAAAATCTTTTTGGTACCAATTCTAAGGTTAATAATTGTTGTACCATTAGTGCTATCCATGTTCCTTCTTATGATGATATGTTTGAAGAATATGCTTTGCAAAATAGCTGTTCTTTAGCTTGTGATGATACTAAACCTCTAGTTTATGATGGTTATGATGATGAGTATAATATTTTCAGTTCACCTACTATTGAGGATAAAATTAGTTATGATTACAATATGCCTCCTATTTATGATGATTATGGTAATGAGAATAATTATTCTGTTGAATCTGCTCCTACTACTATTGTTCCTGTGGTGAGTATTAATTCTTTTATGCATGTGGCTCATGATAGGGATGCTTTATGTGATAGTTATATTGTTAGTTCTATTCATGATGCTACTGAAAGTTATTATGAGAGAGGGAAACATGGTTTGATGGATCTCAACAATATTAAGTTTCGCCTCTTTATGTTGCAAATCTTGAAGTGGCACTTGTTTTATCTATCCATGCTTGCTACTATGTGCCTCGTTGATTTATTTTCTTACAAGATTCCTATGCATAGGAAGTGGTTTAGATTTAAATGTGTTTCATATCTGCTTTTTGATGCTCTCTATTGCTTTAAGTTCCTATATGGCGCCTTTGCCTCAAGCTCTTATATGGCGCCCACATGAGCATCTTTGCAAATTACTATGCCTAGCTCAAAGGCGTTAAAGAAAAGCACTCTTGGGAGATAACCCATTGTTTATTTTCAGTACTTTTTCTTTTATTTGAGTCTTGGAAGTTATTACTACTGTAATAACCGCTCCTTATCCTTTTTATTTCATTTTTGTGCCAGGAGAAACCTCTAATTTGAGTGAGGTAAGATTTGGGGATGTTGCTGTCCTGAAACTGTTTTCGGTACTGCACCGTAAAAATTCGTGAAAATTCTCTGTTTATCTTTTGGACCTGCGATTTCTTGTGCTTATGCCCCAGGTTATATCCAAACTTTCGTTAGTTGAACACTTTTTGATTTGAGCAACAAAAAACCCCTCAAAAATTCGACCTTTGTGAGCTGTTCAGTTTTGACAGATTTCTGCCAATATTTTTGTTTGCCACTTTATCGCTTTCTTTTGAGTTCTTTTGATCATGGAACTTTTGGGGAGGTTGCTACAGTAGTATTTGCTATATATGTGGTGGTTTTGAGTTGAAACCTGAAGCAAAAAGAGGTTGATTATATGTTATGCTTACACTAATGTTGCTAATAGATTTGTGTTTAGTTTTGTATGAAGGAAGTTTTCAAGTGTAGGGATTGGAGAATGATGAGATGAGTTGAAGAATGGACAAAAGCTCAAGCTTGGGGATGCCCATGCATCACCCCAAGAAATATCCAAGAAGTACAAGCGTCAAAGCTTGGGGATGCCACCGAGGCACCCCTTCTTCATCGGCAAAAATCAGGTCACCTTTCAAGACACTATATTTTTATTGCTTCATACACTATGCGTTTTTCTTGGAGCGTCAGTTGTTTTAGTTTTCTTAGTTAGTTTAGTTTAGTTTGCTGCAATAAATGGTTAGATCACATCATGTTTCTTTTGGAGGAGATGAACTCGATTTTCATTTGCCAAGAACACTCTAGTTTTCACTCTTATCGTTCAACGAGTGTTCTTCTTTTTCTGCTAATGCTTTTGGTTTTCATTTTCACCTTGATTTGCGTTCAGACCTTGTCATATCTTTTCATCAAGGTGTATTTTTGCCTCTGATCTTTATTGGTTTTCATCAAAAGAGGTGTTTATAAAAAGTTTGAATGGTGTTGGAAAAGAGAAAAAGCTTTATGCAAAAAAGTGGTACAAGAAGGAGCTTGTGTAGACTGCGGCTTAGGCATTTACATGTCGTGCTTGATGTCTTTTTGATAGTATGCTTAGTGGTTTTGCTGTAGCATGACTTGTCTCAAATAACTGAGATTGCTTAATGAGCCTTTGAAAAAATCATGCGTTGTTTTTATCGTTTGGAAGCATTATTTTGGTTTTCTCCTTGATGCTTTATTTGGGTTGACTTGGCGCATGCTCACACATGTTAGACTCTTACAAAGTCGCCAATAGCCTCTATGATCATTTAGTTTTTGACTTTTTATGCCATCTTATGGTTCTTTTAATGTCGCTTTGTCGCTTTGCATGATTATGGCCGTTATTGCTCTCTTAGTTGGTCGCTCCCAGTCTTTTGCTAGCCCTCACCTTGTACTGAGTATGAGCTCTACTCGTGCATCCAACTCCTAAAAGCCAAAGTTTTCCAAAGTGTCCACCATACATACCTACTAGCAATTTGCTATTCCAAGTAAATTTGACTTGCTTTTATTTTCTCTTCAAATTAAACTCTTACCAGTGTTATGCAAAATTCGGTCAGTAAAGCTCTCACGAACCGGAAGGCACACTTTACTTTTTCATGTTCTTAAAAATTTGACATTGTGGTCTCTTATGTTGAGTTGTTATGATTGCAAGTTGTAAGTTGGATGCTAGCCCATCCATGCTGTCATGGGGCAAGCTTTCAACATTGCACTTCTTATTTGAGTTGATATCGTGATCTTTTGTTTATGGATGCCCGCGGTGTGAAATGAATTGGGAATCTTGTGGGGATCATGGAGTTTGTATATGTGTTCGGGAAACGCCGGGCCGCCAATCTAAGCCATGCATAATTCATGGTGGAAATTTGCAGCATACCCATGGTGAACATACGACGACGCATCTCACAATAAAAAGCTAAACAAAAGGCAAATAAAAGAGATGTCGAGGTGTTCATTGTCTGCTTGTCCTGTCATTTTGGTGTGGGCTTGTTCCATGTCATCGGGCACGGAGGTACCCCATTGGCGGTTCTCAATGATATGCATATACTTACAATGACAAGAGCCTTGCTTGGGACTCTAAGTAAAGTAGCATGAGGTTTGGGTACTCGTATTCATGGGGCACGAGGTCTTCAACTTATGATTTGTCAAGCATATGCATCATAATTGTTCTCGCATTAACTTTAACCATTCAAGATGCTTATGATGGGGGCAATGAGAGCTCAAAGCCGGTAAGTACCATAATTTTTGAAGGTTATAAAACTTGCAATCACTGCTTCCCTCTGCGAAGGGCCTTTCTTTTACTTTTATGTTGAGTCACCACCTTCTATCTTTATGCACCATTAAGAGAGCATAGTTGTCATTCTTAGTGTGATATGCATTGTCCCAAAGTTCATTGATTGATTCATATTGTTGGTTTCACTTGTTCTCAAATTATTTGTATCTAGTCGCCCTCTTAAACTTGAAGGTGTCCTATGCATTTATGTTTTGCTCTCTTTGAAGGACAAGCTGAAAACCATTTGTATGTTTTTCCTTATGATTTGAACACACGTTTGACTTTCATTGTTTCATTTTCATGATCTTTTGTTTGTGTTCATTTGCATGTTTACAACATGGTTGCTAAGTTTTTATTGTCAAGATTATATCTTTCATGCCCATGTTTCAAGTTCTTTTGATCCCAGCTCACAATGCTTACATATATGATCAAGATTGTGTAGGTGCATGTCACCTCAAAAATTATTTCTTTTGTTATCACTTACCTACTCGAGGACGAGCAGGAGTTAAGCTTGGGGATGCTGATACGTCTCCAACGTATCTATAATTTTTGATGCTCCATGCTTGTTTTTACACCATTTGCCTTGTGTTTCGTTACACTTCGTGGCGTTTTTATGCGATTTCCGGAACTAACCTATTGACAAGATGCCACAGTGCCAGTTCCCTGTTTTCTGCTGTTTTTGTGTTTCAGAAGTGATACACAGGAAATATTCTCGGAATTGGACGAAACAAGTTCCTGAAGTCTTATTTTACCCGGAAGCTTCCAGAGATCCGAAGAGGAGTAGGAGGGGGGCCACCAGGGCCCCACACACAGGGGTGGCGCGGCCAGCCCCCTGGCCGCGCGGGGCCCGCGTGTGGGAGCCTGGCTCCACCTCTGACATCGCCCCTTCGCCTATATAAAGCCTCGGGACGGAAAACCCTAGAGGATTCAGCAATTTTCCAGAAACAGTTCCGTAGCTCCACCGCCGTCGTCGATGAATTTCGGGGGACAGAAGTCTCTGTTCCGGCACCCTGCCGGGACGGGGAAGTGCCCCTGGAGCCATCTCCATCGGTCTCCATCGCCGTCTCCGCCGTCTTCATCGACCTCACCGCCATCTCCATCAACCTTACTGTCTCCTATGATGAGGAGGGAGTAGTTCATCCCCGGGGCTGAGGGCTCTACCGGTAGCTATGTGGTTCACCTCTCTCTCCCATGATGTGATATTTATGTGATCGTGAGCTTTGTATCATGTTGAACAAGTAGATGTTATTATTCAGATATTATGTGTACTCTAGTGGTGATTATTAAAGTAATTTATTCCTCCTGCTATGGTGTAACGGTGACAGTGCGTGCATCATGATGGTACTTGGTTTAGGCTATGATTGTGATCTCTTGTGGATTATGAGAATAATTATTGCTATAATAGTTTGAGTGATCTATTCCTCCTTTCATGGTGTAATGGTGACAGTGTGTGCACCGTGTTAGTACTTGGTCTAAGTTGCAATGATTTCTATCTTGAATTGTGATTTGATTTGGATATCTCTATGAGTGGTGTTTGTCAAGTACTTGATGAACTTTAAGGGGTGCTTCTGTAGCCACTACACAATGATTAGTGTTATTCAATAGGAGAGTAATTCAGAGTGCCTTAGCAAAGAGAAGTTATTTGTTCAGTCATGTTATATTGTTGGGAGTGTGTCCACTAGTGAAAGTATGATCCCTAGGCCTTGTTTCCAAGCTTTGCATACCGTTTACTTGCTATTTTGTTACTTGTTTGCTCGCAGCGATATTTATTTCACATCACGTTTGCTACTTATAATTATCTATACCACTTGTATTTCATTATCTCTTCGCCGAACTAGTGCACCTATACATCTGACAAGTGTATTGGGTGTGTTGGGGACACAAGAGACTTTCTGTATCGTAATTGCAGGGTTGCTTGAGAGGGATAGCTTTGACCTCTTCCTCCCTGAGTTCGATAAACCTTGGGTGATCCACTTAAGGGAAACTTGCTGCTGTTCTACAAACCTCTTCACTTGGAGGCCCAACAAGTGTCTACAAGAATAGAAGTGCGTAGACATCAGGCCCCATACCAAGAAAATATGGACGGGAAGGTATAACTGGTCATGCAGCAAGGCTTTGATCTCTTATGAGTACAAGTGACCACCTCTGCAGAGTGTAACAAAGTATCAAGATACTCCTTGTTCCGGGAAGGAGCTACGAACATGGCAGGAAAGGAGCCTATCGAAGCTCTCATCAACCTGTGAAGACTGATGGGCATAGTTTTCTGAAAAAAAAAACCAACCTTTTGAAGAAATGGTTGTGAAAACCTGCATTTTCTTAGGACTATTTGGTCCACGGCAGTAGCTAGCGCATCAAACACCTTCTACCTCTAAAAATGAACTTGTTGAGTACGCTCGTACTCATCCCAATCTTAAATCCCATGCTTAGACTCGGAGAACCAGCACGAGGAGATTGAAGAAACCCCAAAAGACATCGAGATGGTCTACTACGAGGAACCAGATTTGTCCAGTGGAGTTGAAGGTGTGGACTACACCATCGCCTATGGGATCAGGGAAGGACAAGTGGAGGAGCCCAATAACTAGGCTCGTAGTTTAGTAACTCAAGTCGCACTAATCACTATAGAATAAAGTGTCTTGAGTAGGTCATCATGTATAGTCTTATGCTTTCTGTCATAGTCAAGGCTTGTAGTCTTCAGTTCGAACCTGCGAGTATTCCTCTTTGGATCGAGGAGGAACTGGAGTTCTTTGTACATTTTTGGCTTGTAATCATAAGTGATTGAATAAAGGCCGCTAGGTTTCTGTTGTACCACTCTTAGGGATGTAATATTTGTGAAATGGTACTTCATAAGTGTTATGTCAATGACTTGGATACTACAAAATGCAGTGGTATGCTGGGTCACCACACAGCATGGAAGTCCAGGGGCGCGCGGTCGCGGACGGAACTTCCGACTCCACTAGAAGAAAAATTTCCATCTACCACGGTCAAAAATCGTGGTTAAAGGGTCATTTTTCATGGTTAATGACTCTTTGACCACGATTTGGCTACCATGGTCTATCGACCGTTATGGATCTTTCTACCACGATTTTTCGACGACCGTGGTAGATGCAAGTCTTTAGCATGAAAATCGGTTTCGTGGTAGATGGGTGTCACCGTGCCACCAAAATGCTGACGTCATCCTAATCGACATGTGGTAGTCATGGTAGATGAAGGCCCACTCAAGGCCTGCTATATATTAAGCGGGCCAGCCCACCTAAGGTTGACAAAACCTAAAGGCTCGGCCCATCTACAGCCTGCTACTGCTGGTGGGCTAGCCCATCTAAAGTTGGAAACACATAATGGCCCGGCCCGTCCAAGTCCAGCTACTTCTGTTGGGTTGGCCCACAAAAGTCCATGTAATGCTGGTGGGCTGGCCTATCTAAGGCCTGCTACTGCCGGCGGGCCGGCCCACTTTCATACAGCTGGTACAAAGGGGCCGGCCCATTTATAGGCCCATTAAGCTTTCTAGCCTTCAGAAACTTGGCCCGTTAAAGAGCCCACATGCGGCCTGCTAAATGTCTAGCCCATTCAATCTCAGGCCTAATAACGGCCCAGAACTGTAAAGCCCATCTAGGGCCTACCAATTATCTAGTCCATTTAACTTTGGTCCGAATTAGGGCCTGTTAGAGGAAGGATGTCATATTAGGCCTAGTAGAATTTGGGCCTTCTATAGGCCCAACAATCCTCTGTCCACTGGGCATATAGCCCATTAGTCAGGCCTGCTAAGGCCCATTATTGTTCATTATGTTTGTCCATATCGTTCCACTAACTTGGCCCATCTAGGCCCATTACTATGCATATTCTTTTGGCCCATAAAGGCCCACTCTTTTGGCCCGTGTAGGTCCTATCACGGCAGGATCACTATTGGCCTCTACTATCGAGAAGCATGTAACATGTAAATATAGCGGTTGAGTAAAAGTAACTAAATATTACACAAGCCGCACAGTTTGAGAAATAATATTACATAGTTTCGACAAATTAAATGTGAACTGGCTACAATATTACACTCGTATAGGGGTTCTAGAAAACTGAACGAAAACAGAATCGCTGCTTCAAAAGGATCAGGTTGGCAGACAATCATCCAAGATAATGATGTTTTTAAGCCATTGGTTTATTTTGTTGAGCTATGTTGCTGATTCTTTTCTTTCCTGTGTAACTATATCAACAAAATATTAGAGTAGATACATATCTATCTTGTGGTAGCAAGATTGAAAAACAAATGCAAGTGGACAAACCAGTAACTTGGCTGGCTGCTCTGTCAAACGACCTCAACATTGCGCGCGCTCCCTTGTGCCTGATATTATAGCAAAGCGAGCATCTGTAACTAAGACAAAACAAGATTTAACAGGAGACCAAACATTCTATACAATCCATTGTCAGATAATTTGGAATACATCATTGATAATGATATAAGAAAACAAGCAGTCAACAGGAGAGGCTCATACAAACTAATGTACTAAGCACATGGCAAGCATGCATATAACAAATCAAGCGACTACAGAAATTTAGATTGTGTGCCTACTAAGCTACATAGAAATGTGTGCAGCTAGAGATAAAATAGACAGAGATGGAGCCAAAAGTAGATGACAACATATTTTGCATCATGAATTGCTGAAGGAAGAATTGGTTTAATCATTGTCTAACTCCAGAAATGGAAAGGATAATAAAGTGACTGCAGTCTGAGGCTAAAATAGACTACCACAAAATGGAAAGGACAAACAAACAAGCATTGCAATGTTTTAATCATGGGGAAGCTTAGATGAAGCAAAGGGAACAAGGAATCGAATGATTGTAAGCATAATACAGGTTACATACATGATGGAACAAGCAATTAATAATGTCCGCCTGATATATTCTACAAGAAAATTCTGCGGTTGGAGAATAAATAGTTGGTGGCAGTCAAAGTGTAACAGTGTGTGCAGTCTACAACAATTGGATGTCCAACGGCCAAAGGTGGCATTGTTTTACTCATAAGCCAAAAGCAGAAGATCGTAAGACAAACAAGCAAGTGACCATTCTAATCATGTAGACTAGATAGATAGAAAATAAATGAACCCAATCAACTGAACAATTTGTTTCTTGAATAAACTCCACATACCATTTCAACATGGGTATCCTAGAGATATGAGTCCACCTACCATGGTCAGAAATCGTATTTATTGTCAGATGTTTGGAAATGGAAAAAACAAACATTTTAATGTTTTAATCATGGGGAAGCTTAGATGAAGCAAAGTATAAACAAGCAATTGAACGATTGTATGGATAATACAGACTAAATACTTGATGAAACGAGCAATTAACAGTGTCTGCCTAATATATACTACCAGTTAATTAAATAGTTGGTGGCAGTCAAAAGTGCAACACTATATGCGGTCTGTGTCCAACTGTCGTAGGTGGCATTGTCTTACTTGTTGGCCATATCATGAGATCATAAGACAAACAAGCAAGTGAACCATTGTTCTAATCATGTAAAATAGCTAGACAGAAAATGGATGAATGACAACCACAAACCAACTGAACAATTTGTTCCTCTTATAAACTCTAGACCATTTCAACATGGGTATCATGGATATAAGAGTCCATCCTCCTAGGCCAATTCAGATAATGCCTCAGACAAACAAGAAATTGAACCAATAAAATCAATCTAAAATAAGGGACTTACAATAGTGGAAGCATTTTGTGTTGTCTTACTGCAGCTCATCTTGTAGGCAAATCATTGAAGACATTGGTACATGGAAAGATAGCTCTTCTACTTCTGCATAACGTTCCAGCGAGTCATAAGCACAAACAGCTTGCACCATGATAAAAATATTTTATGCCACCATACAAATGCTAAAGTAGAAGAACATATATGTATAGGTGCTTCACTATGCCAATCACATTGTAATAAAACTGTGGACTTACGGTAGCTCTTTGTTGAGTCTCAACACAGCTAACCTTGCTGTTGATACATTCATTTAAGATGCTCAACACAATGGTTTGGCCACTCATTAGCACAAAACATGATAAAAAGATTGTATATAGAGCGAAACAAAATGGAAATGTACTTAAAAGATACTACATTGAAAACCAGTGCTTTACTTCACAATTTTGAATGTTCCAGGTGTGAGCTCCAGGCAAAGTAAGAGAAAACAATAAGTGTGGCCAGCTTTTGAATCACCTGATTGCACACAAAAATATAATCATTTGCGAACTAGCATACTGTGCAAAATACAAAATTACCTGCATAATGAAATGATAAATTCATCATGAATATCCTAAAGATATAGTCAGAGGAATGGCACAACATTGCTTAAGATTTCAATATATGTGGGGTCCTATCATAAAATATCATTACTCTAATCATCGGCCAATAAAGACAGTGCCACAAATAATCAAGCAATTCAACTATCATGTGCCTTATATATCTAAGATCATCAGAATTAAACTGGGGACTTTACAATAGCCCTTTGTCATGTCTGAACGCAGCTCATTTTGTTGGTAGATTCTTTTACGACACTCTGCTAATGATATGCCCACTCATTAACACATGTTGATTCAACATGATAAACAGATTCTAAATATAGCAAAAGCAAATGTACTTGAAAGATCATAGCAGTGCAGTGCTTTATGAAGGAAATATGCCCTAGAGGCAATAATAATATTGTTATTATCATATTTCTTATTCGTGATAATGTTTATATTCCATGCTAGAATTGTATTAAGTGGAAACATTAATACTTGTGTGGTTTATGAACAACACCATGTCCCTAGTATTCCTCTTCTAGTCTAGCTCATTGATTAATGATGGTTAAGGTTTTCTAACCATAGACATGAGTTGACGATTAATAATGAGGTCATGTCATTAGGAGAATGACATGATGGACAGACCCAAATTAAGCATAGCAATTAGATCGTGTCATTGTGTTCACAATTGTGTAGCTTTTCCTATGTCAGTATTCTATTCGTTAGACCATGAGATAATGCCACTCCCTGGTACCGGAAGAGAGCTTTGAGGTCATCAAACATCACACTATGAAAGGGTGATCATAAAGGTGTCTCTCAGGTAATCGGAAAGTACCTGTTGGGTTGCATGTATCGAGATTGGGATTTGTCCCTCCCATGTGGAGAGATATACTCTGGGCCCACTCGGTAATCAATATGATCCATCGTATGCAAAAACGTGATTAATGAGTTTAATCACAAGGTGATATTGGATTGCGGAATTAGTAAAGAGTACTTGTTGTGAACGAGATTGAACTAGGTAAGACTGATGAGGACATCCCTATGACACCACCATTATCTCCTGCTCCTATTGATAATGAAGATGTTGCTACGAAGAAGTCCAACGAGATTAGGATTGGACCAATTACAAGACCACGTGCAAAGCTATTGGAACAACAGGTGAACTCACTCTTAATTGAACCTGATGTTTTATTTAATGAGAGCTTTATACAACCTAAGTCTATGCATCTATGTATGATTAGGTTTGTTGATAACACAAGCATTGCATGAGGAGGAGACGCATCGCAGCGAGATGAGCAAGACTTGATGATCAAGTGCACGAGGGAGGAGAGGGAGGCAGGCGCACCCGGAGATCACCAGAACATTAAGTCTACCTGAGAGAGAGCACGAGATGGCGCGCTAGGACAACCTTCAACACGATGTCTATGAGTCTAAGGCGCGCCACACTCATGGCCTGCGTGCCAAAATAGGCCGAACCCATGTATGGGTCGGTATGTACCAGTTTGAGTCAAACCGAGTCCGTTTGGGCCCAAAACAGGTTGGTTTTGGGCCAGGTCTTTGCCCAGGACGCCCCAACCCCTTTAACGTACCGCTAGGGTGCCCCTTTTGTTGTTTAGACTACATTTAGATTACCCCCAAACATCAGAATGAAATTTCTTGTAAGCTATTCTCTAAAATCATATATTCCTCTGTGTTTCGCTCAGAATATCTACCCCACTCCAAGTTTGTTTTGATCTGGAGTTTTGCTACTAAGAATTCAAGTGTGATCTGCTGTTCCATTGGGAATTACGAGATTGCAAAACCGCTTCATGGTCGGCGGCTACGTGCGCAGGTGTGTGGTGTCTTGAATATCCATAGGGTTGAAGATCTGTTTGATTGGCAACGGGGGAATAGCCGGAGAGTTTGTGTGCGTCTCACAGATTATCCACCAAGTTATCATCCATCTACATCGGCTCACTGAGAAGATCGGGCAACCCCTTATCAAAGATGATACCAACGATCGAATCTCGGGCAAGTAAAATATCGCGAGACAAAGGAATTCATATACGGGATTAATTGAATCATGACATCGTAGTTCATCGATAATGATCTTTGTTGAATATGTGGGAGTCAATATGGATTTCCAGATCCCATTGTTGATTATTGATAGAGATAATGTCTGCATATTCTCGAACCCGTAGGGTCGCACACTTAACGCACATCGACGCTATGGTAGTTTCGGGATTTATGGAAATTGTTTCGGAGAGTTACAAAATTGTTATGGGAAGAAAATTAATGATGTTGGGGATATACCAAATGGGTATACCAGCGACGTAGTCCTAAACCAGCAAGCTAGGGTGGCCCATGGAGGTGGTATGGTGGATTGCCAACCGGGCGGCCCAGTTGCTGGAAAACCCATGGCAGATACTGGATGCAGGAGCTTATGGTGGATCCGCAGACAGCCCCATGGCGGGCTACCTTGTAGTACACGTATAGGACTTAGTCTAGCCCTCTATATTGTATCCGCTCTGGTACCATCATGATGCCCACGCCAGGCGCCTTTATAAGCCGGCGTGAAGGAGCCCTTGAGGCACCGAGACTTAGATACAGCCAATCGCATAGCGAAACAGCCAACCTCATAATTGTAACTGAGCACTTGTTGCCATATCTGAAGCTAGGTAAACTCGTGCTACCACCATCCCGGATGGCTCCGCCGTGTCCACCCCCTTCCACAAACCGCCATACACCTACCCCTATGGCAGATCTGTTGATGAAACCACGACAGTTGGCGCCCACCGTGGGGCAAAACGCGTCAGGAGCACGGATCGAAGCGGAATCCGCCTTTGCAGGCATCAGCGACACCATCGCCATCGGGCGTGTCCTCTACGATTCTGGCTTCCCCATCGTCCCAGTGGATAACCTCTGGGTGCCGGCTAGAGAAGACCCTACTCGACTTACCGTCGTTCCGATCGGAGACATCCACATCTTCATTGGAGAGACGGACCTTACCCCCGCCACGGAAACCAATTTCCGGTGGATTGGTATGGCTGAAACCCCCAGAGAGACCGCTTTCGAGCTGGATACGGAGGAGGAATCATCTGATCTGGAACTTTCCAAGTTATCTATATCAAATCTAAAAACTAATCCCACCCAACCCGTCCTAGAGGTGGAGGAAGTGGTGGATGACCACTATGAATCCACCATGAACAATCTAGCGTTAGAGACACCGCGGTACTACCTTGTTGCTTTCGTAGGAACCACTTCGGGATCTGCCTCCAATGGAGATGACAGCCCAGGTGAATCTATCCTAGAGGCACTTAACAAAAGTGGTGAATCGGATGACTAGGATAGCAAAGGCTATGACTCTGATCACTATGACACCGCCATGAGAAGAATCGAGCCGGAGTTAGCTCAGCAAGAAATAGAAGAGAAGCAATCAGCCGCCAAGCAGGTGTTCATGACCAACAAAGGAGATGACGCTGGGCAGACAACCTGTGATCCGCCATCTCAGGCAGCCCATGACGGAGATGCCGGCAAAGAGCAGGGTAACCCGCCACTAGTCGCTGATCCCACCACGGAACAACTGCCCAAGATTCAGGACGGACCTAGGCCTCTGCAACCCGCCATCCCCGTGGTGCATCACCCAGAAGACTTTACGACTCCGATGGACAAGGTCGTCTATGGGACTCTAGGAGATCCAATCACCCCTGACTACGTCAGAGACATGAACGATCTTGAGCAGAAGAGGCGAGCAATCCTCAAAGAAGCAAAGCGAGTTGAGAAGATGGGCGAAAAGCTAAATGGCGACATTACTAAAGCTCAAGACACGCTTAAACACGCAAGAAACATGGAAGAAAAGTACGCCACTCTCATCCAGAATCAAATTAACGAGGGCAGCGACCCGCAGCTGGCACAAAACCTTGAGTTCACCGTGCCAACCGCGGAAACTCTGGCTAGGATGTACATCAAGAATCCGCCATACGTGGAGAAGAACCGCGATGAAGTCAGGGCTATGCCCATTGAGAACATCGTGGCCGCAAAGGAGCTATTGGAAAATAACCAAAGCCCGGCAACCCTAGAGACAGCGGTAAAACTAATGACCAAGGCATTGGTGTAGCAGGAGAAAGCTACGTCTTCACGAAGGCTCAAATCTGATCCTGCGCTATGCCGGTCCAGTACTGCCTCCAAGGCCTGGGGTAACGGCAATCATGGTACCCGCCCTGATAACGAATCTCATACCGGATCCTCAGAGGCCCGAAGAAGAGAAGCTCGTAACAGGGCAGATGCCATCCCAATATCCTCTGATGATAGGCCGCATCGCAAAGGCCATCAAAGAAATACATCACCGCCTCACAAGAACTATCCTGCTTATGGATACCACCAAGACAAGGCCCCGCCCCGCCATAAGTCCAATATACCGCCACCAAAGTATAAGACGTTCAAAATCCCACAGGGAGGAATCGTCATACGCGACAACAATGGCAAGCGGGGAAGGAGTCGTGACGCTGGCCGGAGAGACGAGCCGCCACGACGAGAAACCAGTCGAGATGGCGGGTCCAAGCATAGGGAACAATCTCGCCATGATAACGACGTGCACCGCAGCGGTGACAAGGATAAGCATCGCTCTTCACACCGCCGCGATGACAAAGGGCAAGGCTCCCGCCACCATGATGATGATCCAGCTTCATGAAGAGCAGAGGGAAGCCATCGCAGTTGTAGAGATCTATCGCAGGACGTTGAGACTAAAAGGTGTGAGCCTTCACCATCCCCACCAAGTAGCCCTCATGGCGGCGGCGGTGGTGGTGGCGGCCCAGCTAGGTCACACCCCTCCTGCAAAGGTCCGCAGGATCAGAAGCCCTACGGTGCGCGTACCCACCTAAACAAGATTGCCAAGTCTCAAACAGCCTTCTTCCTCGGCCCGAAGTGCTTTGGACAGTGGATCCATGATGAGCCCATCCCACATGGGTTCAAGATCGAGAAAAACATCCGCCAGTACAACAGAGTCGACAGGCCCTTAACTTGGCTACAAGACTACTTCAACGCAGTGCAGTTCGCAGGGGTATCACCCAATGTTGCTGTCCGCTATCTGCTGCTGATGCTATCTGGCACAGCGCGGTAGTGGATCAATGACTTGGCAGAAAATTCCATCCAAACCTGGTTTGACATGCAGACTGCTTTCACTGAAAACTTCAAGGGTACCTACAAGCGACCTCACAATATAGGTGACCTCCAACAGTGTCGGCGAGCAGCCGACGAGACCTCCCGAACTTTCCTCGCACGTTAGCTGGATATGAACAACTCCTATGAAGGGGTTACTGACGAATCTGCCATCCTCGCGATCATCGATAGTCTGGAGAGAGGCCAGCTACTCCGCCATCGCCTGTTATGAGAATGAAACGAAGGGAAACTAACCCTAAATTCCATGATCACCATTGCAAGCAACTACGCGGCCACTGATGACGACGCCCGTGAATCGTTGAAGGCTTCCGCCATCCAGAACACTGGAAAGCGGAACAATAGCGACAAACAGAAGAATCCGCCAGAAGAGCAACAAACACTGGACATGGTGGCCACAACCTTCTCCGACAAGGGACAGAGCAGCCAACGCGGTAGGGGACGAGGTTCCAGTAGCGGCCAGCCGCGAAGCTCCCAAGCTTCCGCTACGGTGCCGGCTGCACCCGTGTCCTATGATGAGTACCGCGACATGCCATGCTTCACCCATTGGGACGCTTCAGGAAAGTGCAATCACACCAACCGAAACTACAAGTTTGTCAATGACATCAAGGCGGACCAAGAAGCTGGCTACAAATGACCTAGCGACAACGACCTCGTAGCAAAGGAAAAGCGGACAAGGAAAAGGAGTCCAAGGATAGCAGCGATATGGAAGAAGACCCTATGCCCAAACCCGCTGAAAAGGCAGAGGGTGGAGCTGCCACGGGTAACCCATACAAGAGCACCAAAAATGGAGCCTTTCACATGTTCCTTGGACCCCCCCCACGGCAAAGGCACAGCGAGCTGCCATGCACTCCCTAAATGCCACCGTGCCTAAAGTTCGCCAGTACATTCGATGGTCCGAGATGTCGGTGCAATGGAGCCGCGACGATCATCCAGATCACATCCCAGATGGATACTACGCCATGGTGGTTAACCCCCTGATCCAAGGCTACAAGTTCTCCTAGTGTCTGATGGATGGCGACAGCAGCCTGAACATCATGTATGTGGAAACCCTGACAAAGCTAGGCCTCACCAAGACCCAACTCCACCATAGTGCTGTCACTTTCTGTGGAGTAGTTCCTGGCCGCCAAGCAAAGTCCCTCGGGCCCATCACCCTCAAGGTCGCCTTCGGTGATGAAAATAATTACCGCGAAGAGCCCATAACCTTTAAGATGGTCCCTTTCAAGAGTACATACCACGTGATCTTTGGCCGCCCTGCCTTCCACAGTTTCCACGCCAGGCCGTGCTACATCTACAACCAGCTGAAAATGCCAGGCCCTGATGGCATCATCACCATTTATGGCATCTTCAAGAAGGCAAAGGAGTGCGAGGATGGAGAAGCCGCCTTCGCGGAGGCAGTATTCTTTGGCGAGGAGTTCAAGGAAACCCATGCCGCCACAGACCCCGCAGAGATGCCGGCATCCAAGCAGGAAGTTTTCGCCTCCCCGCCCACCTACAAGCCTATAGTTGATACAAAGCAGGTGGAACTTGTCGGTGGCAACGCTGCCAAGACCACCTCAATAGGGACGAACTTGTCCCCCAAATAGGAAAGCGTGCTCATCGAGTTCCTCCGTGAGAACCGGGACATCTTCGCATGGTAGCCATCTGACATGATAGGTGTACCCAGGGAACTCGCCGAGGATGCCCGACAGATAATCCCTGGCTCTAAACCAGTACGACAAGCAATGAGACGCTTCAGAGATGAAAAACACCGCGCCATAGCAAAGGAAATTTCCAAGCTATTGAAAGCAGGCTTCATCAAAGAAGTGATCTATACAAAGTGGGTGGCAAATCTCGTGCTAGTTCCTAAGAAAAACACAAAGGTTCTGCGCATGTGTGTAGACTACACTGGCTTGAACAAAGCGTGTCCCAAAGACCCTTTTCCCTTGCCTCACATTGACCAAGTCATTGACTCGACGGCGGGATCGGAGCTACTATGTTTCTTAGATGCCTACTCGGGTTACCACTAGACCAAGATGAAGGAATCCGATCAGCTTGCTACCTCGTTCGTCACACCTTATTGCACATATTGCTACGTGACAATGCGTTCGGTCTAAAGAACGCAGGAGCAACATACCAGCGCACCATGCAAAAGTGCCTGGCGGATCAAATTGGACGCAACATCCACGCATATGTGGACAATATCGCCATCATGTCCAAGAAGCAGGATGGCCTTATAGCGGATTTGCAAGAGACCTTCAACAACCTAAGGAAGTACAACATGATGCTCAACCCCACGAAGTGTGTCTTCGGGGTATCAGCTGGACAACTCCTAGGATTCATCGTCTCCCACCGCGGTACTGAAGTCAACCCGGAGAAGATCAAGGCTATCCTCGAGATCTCCTGGCCTAATAACCTGAAGGACGTACATCGACTCACAGGCTGTGTGGCAGCAGTAAGCAGATTCATCAGTCGCCTTGGCGAGAAGGCTTTGCCACTCTACAAGCTGATGAAGAAATCAGACAAATTTGTCTAGACCGACAAGGCAGACGCTGCGCTTAAGGATCTGAAGAGAGTGCTATCCACTGCACCAGTCCTAGCAGCCCCCGAAGACCAGGAGCCCATGTTATTGTACATGGCGGCAACCAACAGGGTCGTCAGCATCATCATCATGGTAGAACGCAAGGAAGAAGTGCAGGAGTACGGTGTACAGAGACCAGTCTACTATGCCAGCGAGGTCCTGATGGAATCCAAGCAGCGCTACCCTCACTAACAGAAGTTGGCATACAGAGTTTTCCTAGCTTCGCGCAAGTTATGGCACTACTTCTATGACTAGAAGATCACACTGGTGAGCAAGGCTCCACTGAAGGACATCATCAACAACAGCGATGCAACAGGACGAGTTGCAAAGTGGGGCATTGAACTGGCCTCCTTTGACATCGACTACAAGCCTCACACCGCCATCAAGTCCCAGGCTTTGGCGGAATTCATGGCGGATTGGAAGGAAGCATAGGAGACTACGCCCATCCCAGAACCAGAGCATTGGGTGATGCACTTTGATGGCTCAAAGTTGCTACATGGCTCGGGCGCTGGAGTGACACTCAAATCCCCTAAGGGAGATGAGCTCAGCTACGTTCTCCAAATCCACTTCCCCACCACCAACAACATCGCAGTGTATGAAGCGCTACTGCACGGGCTACGCGTCGCAAAGGAGATCGGCGTACAACACATCACGTGTTGTGGAGACTCTGACCTTGTCGCTCAGCAGGTGGCTAGCACATACAAGGCTCGGAACGAAGTCATGGCAGCCTACAGGGACAAAGTGGATGAGATAGCCAAAAGTTTCCTCGGCTACGACATAAAGCACAAACGACGAGAAAACAACATGGCGGCTGACACCCAATCCAAGCTAGGGTCCAGCTGAAAGGCAGTCCCGCCAGGCGTATTCCTCGAGCATCTGCACGTACCATCGGTCAAGATGGCAGATCTAGAAAACCCAGAACTAGCGATCTCCCTTGTTATGGCGGTTTTGCCAAGCAACCCGCCAAGGGCAGAGCCCTACCTGGAGTATCTGATGGCCAAGAAGCTACCTGAAGACGAAGTCCAAAAGAGACAAATCGAACGTAGAGCAAAAGCGTACACCATCATCGATGGCCAGCTCTACAAGCAAAGTACTTCGGGAGTATTCATGAAATACATATCCCAAGTGGACGGAATCGAGATACTAAGAGAGATCCACGAAGGCGAATGTGGACATCATGCCGCCGCCAGATCCCTCGTAGCTAAGGCATTCCGCCATGGGTTCTACTGGCCTATAGCCAAGGCAGATGCAGACTGTATCATGGAGCTCTGCCAAGGTTGCCAGATGTATTCCAAGCAAACCCACATGCCCGCCACAGCACTGCATATGATCCCTATAACTTGGCCTTTCGCGGTCTGGGGGCTGGACATGGTGGGTCCACTAAAAACAGCACCTTCGGGATTTACGCACCTACTGGTAGCGGTAGACAAATTCACGAAGTGGGTAGAAGCTAAGCCCATCAGAAAACTTGATGGCAAAACTGCCCTAAATTTTGTCAAGGACATTGTGGTAAGATTCAGCATCCCACATAGCATCATCACCGACAACGGCACTAACTTGTCTCAGGGAGAAGTTGAAGAATACTGCCATCACAACAGAATCCGCCTTGACCTTGCATCTGTGGCACATCCACAGTCCAATGGCCAAGTTGAAAGGACCAACGGACTAATCATGTCAGGGATCAAGCCACGCCTAGAAGCACCGCTACATCGAGCAGCTGGAACCTAGGGCAGAAGAGTTGCCATCTGTACTATGGAGTCTACGGACCACACCAAACAGATCAACGGGCCTCACCCCTTTCTTCCTAGTCTACGGAGCAGAAGCAATCCTGCCAAGTGATGTCCAGTATGATTCCCCAAGAGTCGAGGCCTATGAGGAGAAATATGCAGAGAAGTCCAGGCAACTATCTATGGACCTGCTGGAAGAAGAACAGGACCTAGCAGCCCAGAGATCCGCCATCTACCAGCAGAATCTCCGCCGCTATCACAGCCGCCGAGTTCGCAAACGCTCGATTAAGGAAGGGGACCTGGTGCTACGTCTCAAACAGCAGAAGTCACACAAGCTATCCCCACCTTGGGAAGGACCCTTCGTCATCAGCAAAGCTCTACTGAACGGTTCCTACTATCTCATTGATATTCGCGAGCTAGATAAGCGACCCAGTAAGAAGCGCAAACGAAGAGACCCTGGCGATATCTATGACAAAACAGATCGTCCATGGAACATCGCACAGCTACGTCGTTTCTAAACTTAGCACTTATCTAGGCTATGTAATAGGCACCTCTATATGATTAATGAAATAAAGCATCTGGTTCACTCATAATTTTTTCTGAGTCTTTTACCTCCTTTTTTGTTCATTTAGATCGTATGGAACCTTTGCGCAATTGTGCTCTGCACTTGTGTCTTTTAAATCCGCCATAAGCGGTCCGTGTAGCATATCTGTGTTTCAATCTCCACCTGATGTTCTTTGTATGGATTCCCGAGTAGTGACTTTTTGACGATCTAAGCCGCTACCTGCTACTACCTGCTAGGGTTTTGGACGGTTGCTACTAAATATCGTCGCTCTGGCGGATTGTTCGTGCGAAGATTCCACCATCTCACGAAAAGTCAAGCACAAAGAGCCGGATGGCGGATTGCATAGTCCTACACGTGAATTTTTTTCAAAGTGTTGTTTTTTGGGCATGCTGAACTGCTGCAAGTTGCATAAAAATAGGCCTGTCAGTTTTTTCGCACATAACCACTTCAAAGACTTGATAAAAAACTATGCCATAAATTCAAAAGCATTTTCTGATTCGCCACAGGCAGATTAGGCATAGTACAAGCACACACACAGTTTACCAGTTTAACTTACAGACCCACTCAGGGGCCGAATTGATGCATTGTTTTTTTCCTGCCATAATGCAGGGTATGACTCATGATGGCGGGGCGGCGGTAGTTGTGTCATCACCGCCATCAGCACCTTCAGCAGTCGCGGAGACCGACGCCGAAGCTTGGCTTGGAGACCTTGGCAGATCATATGCTTCATAGTATACGTTTAGCTGAGTGCCTAAGGCACAGAGCTGATCGTATCCCAGCACGCTCTGCCGGATGGCGGCTTCATCCACCGGCGCTCCACCTTCGCTGCTCTTTGGGATGCCGAAGGTGATCAGATCCAGGTCCAGCTCGGGGTAGTGGGCCTTAGCCAAAGTGAGTGCAGTTCTGGGACCACCCCGAGCGGATGACTGCTTCCAATCCGCCACCAGCCCAGGCACGAGCAGGAGCTTCTTGGTTTGCCCAATGGCAGTAAGGTTGGAAGAACCCGCTATCTGCAGGCTGCCGCATGCCTGACGACCAGCGTTGAGAAGGCCATCCAGCTCCTTCTTTGCGGCGTCCGTGGCAATGCGCAGGCCTGTGGCAGAATCCACCTCTCCCTGCACCAGAGTTCCTGTATAGCAGGAATAAGCAAAGTGTCATAATCAACACATTATATTATCACAAACTGCAAAGTATGGAGAACCAAGGTTACCTAGCAGTGTCTTCTGGAAATGGTCAAGGACCTTGTTGAAGCCCCCTGCCGATCCTCAAAATCGACGGCGGCTTGGCGGAGGTCCTCTACCTCCTTCTGCTTTTGGCGGTTCTGGCGCTCCTGGTCCTTGAGCTTCTCCTCAAGGAGGGTGTTGTCGGTCAAGGATTTCTGGAGTTGTGTCTGCAACCCCTCCATCGCAATGGCGTGACCCTTTCTCACCCCCTCGAGAGTGGACTCCAGCCTGGCAGCATCTGCATGGCGAAAACAAATGCAGAGTATTGGTCGGCTAGCAGAAAGGTACTAAACTTGCCAAAGGCAAAAGAAAGTAACCGCTATTCGCGAGCTGCTTCTGTAAATCCGCCACGAGCAAACTCTTATCCGCCAGCTCCTCTTGCGAGTTGACGGCCTAGACCAGGTCCTCCACAACTTTTTTGTAATTCTGTTAAAACATTGTTATATGTTAGTCACTCTTAGAGCTTTATGCCGGACAGAAATCCGCCATAATGCTCAGGGGCTACTCATGATGATTTTTTAACCTAGTCTTCTTAGAGCTTTATGCCGGACAGAAATCCGCCATAACGCTCGGGGGCTACTCATGATGAATTTTTAACCTAGTCTTCTTAGAGCTTTATGTTGGAGAAATCCGCCATAACGCTCGGGGGCTACTCATGATGATTTTCTAATGTCTTCTCAGAGCTTTATGCCGGAAAAATCCGCCATAACGCTCGGGGGCTAGTCATCGCATAAAAACTTAAGTTCTCTAAGAGCACCGCTGCAGTTAATGTATGGCGGCGCTCGGGGGCTATATGATGAAAAATTTAAAGGTAGTTTCTCTTAGAGCACCATAATGGATTATCTACGGAAATCCGCCATAGCGCTCGGGGGCTACTGGGAATACATACCTTCTTCATTGTTGACGTTCTCTCTACAAAAGCGGAAATTCCGTTGGATAGCTGATTACTGGCATCTTCTTGGCTGGTAATGAGTTCGACAATCTCAAGCTGCTTCTGCCTCCAAAATGAGCTGTCCCCCACAGAAGCATCCGCCATATGACCTTGGAACGAGCCAGAGGCCTTGTTACTTTGTACGACATCATTAGCCGTAGCTTTAGTCATTGGGTTGGCTTCTGGCATCGGTACAAACAGACCACCAGCATCCTCCATGTAAGTATCATTACGAGCAGGAGAAGGAGCTGGTACATCAGGGGTCAGCGGGATGGAGGCGGGTGAAGGCTTAGCACGCTTGGATGGCGGCTCTTTGACAGCGGGCTTCTTCCTTCTGAATAAAAAAGGATTAGTAAAGGATCAACAACAATGAAGTAAGAAAAGGAGGCAGTGAAAGATTACCTAGATTTTGGCAGGTTGATAGTGGCGGTAGCCTTGGATGGCATTTCCAGCTCCGCTCGGCGGTGAGCTTCAAAACGGCGGGAATCGGTAGATCTCCTGCCACCACCACGAGATTTTCCGCTACCACCCCGCTTCTTGGTAGCCACTTTCGCCTTGCCCGTGTGGGCTGAATCATCCATGTCCGCCACTGTCTCCTCCTTGTTTCCGCTAGAATGGACTTCCTCCTTCTCATCAGTGGCAGGTTTAGGAGCGGATTGGCGGATGGGATGGGCAAAATCTGTGGGACCAAGCAACTTCAGCTGAAAATCAGAAAACTGAAAACGTTAGCTCTCATAATATTTAAAGGTATCATGTGTACTGTGGCGGAAAAGCAACAAACCGGAGGGCAGCTGCCATTCTCAAACATAGCCATGCCAAATTTAAGGGGCTTCTTCCTTGGAAACTTCATGAGCGAGCGGATGTGCTTCTCGATCACCTTGGGGTCTAGCTCTTCCTCCGAATATCGCATGCCATCCTTTGCACCAGTATACTCGTGCATCAGGCGATCATGATGCTGGAAAGGCTGGATCCACCAAGATATCCAGCAGTTGATGGTGTCAATTCCCTTGAGACCATCCTTGGATAATTTGGCGATCCGCCATGCGAGGAGCTTGACGTAGGGGGTGGCGGATTCATCATTGACTGGCCTCCAGGAGTCGAGGGGCTGTGCTACTATGTTCTCAAAAGGATGAAGGGCATGGTCTTGAGATGGCGCAGGCTTGTCCGCCATATAAAACTAGGATCCTCTCCATCCCACAGCAGAATCCAGAGGTGTGATGAAGGGATATTCTTTAGACCTCCGAGAAAGAAAGCATATTGTTCCACAGGTCCGAAGAAACCCATCATTCTCGTAGTTGGGCCGCACGGAGAAGTATAGCTGGAATAGATCTACCCTGGGACGAATTCTGAGGAATCCTTCGCACAAGGCCACATAACCCGCCACATACACTAGGCTATTGGTAGCTATGTGGTGGAGCTGCAGCCCGTAGTATTTTAGGAGATTCGTGAAGAAGTGGGATGGCGGCATGCTAAGACCCCTCTCCACATGAGATTTGAGCATCAAAATCTCGGTAGAGTTTGGGGCCGGTACCAAGGCTTTATGGTCAGTCCGCTAGTAGGACTCTGCCCGTGGAGCCACGGTACCCTCGTCTTCCAGAGCCTGGACGTGAGCATCTTTGACATGGCATTTTACCCAGTACCCATGAAGGTTCCTGGGAATCTGCTCTTCCTCGGCTTGGACTCCGCCATCCTTCTCTTCTTCATCGGCTCCATCGTCGTTTCCTTCCTCTTCTGCAGCCTCCTCCGCAGCTTGTCCCGCCATCTCCTCTTCCGCTTTGGATGTGACATCCTTCGGATAGGAATCCGCCATAGGAGGATGGGAGGTGTAAGCGGACTGCTCCAGGGGAGAGTCTTCTTCCTTGGCATCGGAAGAATGGCGGGAAGGAGATCCTGTATCCATGTTGATGGTAGGATGAAAGTTTGTTCCCGCTACGAAGTACGATTTGCGCTCAAATAAGATGCTCCGGCAGAAAGTGGTCGTCGTTGAGGAATTCTGGGCGGTCGCTCACCGGAGATCGCGAAACTCTTGCAGTGGCGCTGAGGAGAGAGAATGCGAGGGTGGAATGAGGTGTGAAACGACAGGGGGTGACCGGCCGGGATATATATAGGCTCCGGGCCTCGAGATTCATGCCCACCATCTGAACCATTCACCCCAAACTCACAAACCCTAGATCAATGACACGTGTCCAAGGGTAAAACGGTAATCTTTACCAACGGTGCTTATACCACGAATCTTACCCTAGAAGGAACTACGTGGCAAAAGTTACGACAGATTTTGTGGTAAGATCCAACGGATCCCAGAAATCTCGCTTAGCTGAAACTACCTCGCACAATCAGCTATTTACAGTAGATTGAGACATGAAGAAAGGAGGAACGTCAAGAACCGTCATCCAGATGCAAAAAGAAGACGAGCTATGACGGATGGACTTCACCAAAAAACTAAGCATAGCGGATGAAGGTGGCGATCTTGAAGTTCCCTGGGGGCTACTGTTGGGGATATACCAAATGGGTATACCAGCGACGTAGTCCTAAACCAGCAAGCCAGGGTGGCCCATGCAGGTGGTATGGTGGATTGACTACCGGGCGGCCCAGTTGCTGGAAAGCCCATGGTGGATACTGGACGCAGGAGCTTATGGCGGATCCGCAGACAGGCCCATGGCGGGTTGCCTTGTAGTACACGTATAGGATGATGTGGCGTCTCCCATGCATGATAGTACTTACTATGCTATCCCTGGTTATGTTGTTGCCGATACTATTAAGATAAAGTTTTTGTTCCTATTTCTACCACGCAAGGAAAATGTTAGGGACGCAATTGGAGTGCAATATTGGTGGAGCGTGTTGTCCTTGAAGGAGTCCGGTTGGGGACCACCTAGCAGCGTGTTGAAGATGGTGGTGCACCAACAAAAGAGTCCTTTTTATTTTAGTTCTGTTTATTTTAGTTTTTGGTTTAGGAAACAGCCGTCCGAGTTGTTGAGTTTATTTTATTTCTATATTTTTGTTTTGCTTGTAAGTCAAGTAATAGGGAGGTCGGCTACAACTATAAAGCCAAAGGGGTGCGCACCAATGTAAGGGGAGTTGAATTTTCGAGTTGAGAATATACAGGAAAAAGGTCCCATGTTGGGGGACACAAATATCGTTGGTTTTGCTTGCTGATTCGTAAGGATCTGTTTTGCAGTTCGTGGAGTAGATCTAATCTGCTCAACGATTGATTTATCTTGTTGTCTGTTTGATCGTTGTGAAAGATTGGGCCAAAACCCCTTTGGATCACGTTGATCCTTATCATCTTGGTATCAGATTTGTCGGGTTTCTCACGACGAATTTATTGCTGAGAATTATCTGCTGAAGTTTGTTCTGCTGCCAGAGCGATCTGGCAAAACACCGGTGTTTCCCTGTGGTTTTTGTTACCCCGGATTGTTCTCTGGATTGTTTTGTTCGAAGAGTACCAGATCCGATCGCTCGACGACTAGCGAGTTCCACTTTCTGATTCCGATCGATCTGATCCAAGTCAAGAGAAAAAGGAGAGTCCACTGTTCAGATCGGGTCTATTTTTCATTGGACAGTGTTCAGATTTGTCATTGTTGGTTGAGGAGCTAGTGCCGATCATCGACAGCAGGCGATTGGGGTCAAACAAGTTCCTCAGATTCACGTCTTTCAGCTCGAGCCGGCGTCCAAAGCAGTTTTCCGATCGATCGAAGATTCAGAGCAAAAAAAAGGGAGGACAGCGCCCCCGATCGCTAGACCCCAGACTCGGTCTGTGGTTGAGCGAGGGCCTGGCATCGCTCGCCTTTGGTCACGCTCGCCTCGCAGCGGCCAGCGGCCAGCGTCCAGGCGCACGATCGGCCAGATCGTTTCACGTGAGGATCACTTGGTGTGCATCAAGGAGTTCTGCTTTGCATGTCCGGGTAAAGGATTTTCTGCCTAGTTCTGCGCAACACATCATATTCGCCGACTACTATTACCCTGCCGTCTGAATTTTCTTCTTAAGTTTTTGCCACTGACACAATGGGCGACTTGACCTATGTGTCCACTGGATTTTGGCTCGAGGAGGAAGGCTATGGTGACAGATTATTTCATACCAAGGCGAATGTACGAGACAGAGCTTGCGCGTTGACAATCGACTACAAGAATCCGGTCAATGCCGCAAGTCTTGAGATGGTGGAGAAGTTAGAGCTGCCAATAATGCTTCATCCGCACCCTTACCTGCTGCACTGGGGCGGGGACGACCTCAGCATTGCACACCAGACTAAGGTTCAATTTTTGCTAGGAAACTTATCAGTTGAGGTTTTGTGCGATGTGGTTCCTGTGCACATTATATCGTGTCATCTCCTGCTTGGAAGACCATGGTACAACGCCCAAGGTGCAGTTTACCACATGGATGATGCCTACAATTATGTCAAGTATTCTTTCCCCTATGGCAACAAGACATATAATTTGTTGTCTATGGATATTAAGATGTATCGGACTTGGAGAGATGATAGGCTGCAGAAAAAGAAAGAAGAAGAGGACGCGAAGAAGAAAGAAGTTGCAGCTGAAGCAATTCTTACCAGGCCTACTCAATCTAGAGATGATGTTGCTGCTTTGGAGACTGACTCAAAACCGAGGACGGGTTTGCCTGAAGAAGGGGAGGATGATGTGGCGTCTCCCATGCATGATAGTGCTTACTATGCTATCCCTGGTTATGTTGTTGCTGATACTATTAAGATAAAGTTTTTGTTCCTATTTCTACCACGCAAGGAAAATGTTAGGGACGCAATTGGAGTGTAATATTGGTGGAGCGTGTTGTCCTTGAAGGAGTCCGGTTGGGGACCACCTAGCAGCGTGTTGAAGATGGTGGCGCACCAACAAAAGAGTCCTTTTTATTTTAGTTCTGTTTATTTTAGTTTTTGGTTTAGGAAACAGCTGTCCGAGTTGTTGAGTTTATTTTATTTCTATATTTTCGTTTTGCTTGTAAGTCAAGTAATAGGGAGGTCGGCTGCAACTATAAAGCCAAAGGGGTGCGCACTAATATAAGGGGAGTTGAATTTTCGAGTTGAGAATATACAGGAAAAAGGTCCCATGTCGGGGGACACCAATATCGTTAGTTTTGCTTGCTGATTCGTAAGGATCTGTTTTGCAGTTCGTGGAGTAGATCTAATCTGCTCAATGACTGATTTATCTTGCTGTTTGTTTAATCGCCGTGAAAGATTGGGCCAAAACCTCTTTGGATCACGTTGATCCTTATCATAGGACTTAGTCTAGGACTCCATATTATATCCGCTCTGGTACCATCGTGATGCCCACGCCATGCGCCTTTATAAGCCGGTGTGGAGGAGCCCTTGAGGCACCGAGACTTTGATACGGTCGATCGCATAGCGAAACAGCCAACCTCATCATTGTAACCGAGCACTTGTTGCCATATAGTGAATTATAGCAGCACGTAGGGCCTTGCCACCATTGCGGGATCTGAAGCTGGGTAAACTCATGCTACCATCGTCCCGGATCGCTCTGCCGTGTTCACCCCCTTCCAAAAACCGCCATACACCTACCCCTATGGCAGATCTGTTGACGAAACCACGACAAATAATTTATTAATTAATTGAATTAATAAATATTAATACATATATTTATTTATTGAAAATAAATATGGGCTAAAAAGTAGTCCATAAATAGTGCAGCGTACGATGCACGCAAAACAAAGAAAAAAGGCAAAACAAAGAAAAAAAAGGATGGTGCAGCGCACCATGCATGCACGAGGGCATCAGGCATGGGCCTTGCACATGCGTCCAGCTTTGGCCTCGCTCGCACGTTGCGGCCGGCCCTAGCCTGGCTCGCACGTTGCGTCCGGCCCTAGCCAGGCCACGCGCTGCCAACGCTCGACCAAGATATCGATTCTGTTGGTGGCAGCGTGACGTGCACGAATAAAGTTTCTGAAACCTTGCTTTCCAAGAAGCTTCGTGCTGTGCGTCTACAAAAGAAAGCAAGGAGGTCGGTGCAGGAGTTTTTAGACCTAATACTGAAAACTGTTTTAGCCGGTGTCGTCTCTGTCTTTTGTAGTATTTTCTTGTCCTAGTTTGACTAGATCTTTACCTATCTTCTTCCACCTCGCGCGTGTAGGCGAAGCCCTACCCGCATATACTCTCCACCATAAGCACCACGCCGTCGTGCTGCTGATCCCATCTACCACTCCACCGCACCTTGCTGGAACGAGGAGGAGGAGTTGTTGCGCTATACGTGTGCAACGCTCGGAGGTGCGTCCGTTGTGGCGTTTGGATCAGATCGGATCGCGAGGAGGAGACGCTAGTACGACTACGCCGACCATGTTCATCTGAATGTTTCCGCTGTACGATCTACAAGGGTATGTAGATCTAGTCTCTCCCGCTTGTTGTTTTGCATCTCGTAGATCAGATCTTGGCTGTTCTTGTTCATCTTCGTAGGAAATTTTTTGTTTTCTATGCTGCGAAACCTCAGTGGTATCAGAGCGAGATCTACGCGTAGATGTTTTACACGAGTAAAACACAACATGTTTGTTGCGGGCGTTGATGTTTTTGGTGCAAGCTTCTTTGCGTGTACTTTTTGATGTGGTAGTATAGTGGGATTGAAGCGGCCCAGGCCAACTTTACATGACCACGTTCATGAGACCGGCTCCGCAATTGCCTGCTCCACACATGCGGCTGGTGGGTGTTTGTATCTTCCACTATAGTTGTCATCATATTTACAACAAGACTTTGGCAACTCTAATATCAATGTTGTGGCTTTGCGTAGGTAAGAAACGTTCTTAAGCGTAGCTCCCATAAGCCACGTAAAACATGCAATCAACAAGTTAGAGGCGTCTAACTTATTTTTGTAGGGAGTGTTTGTGATATGGTATTGCCACAAGATGCGATGTGTATGATATATGTGATGTATGCAATGATCATATTTTGTAATGTTTCATGACTTCCATGTCGATGAGTTCACAACCGGTAGGAGCCATATGGTTGTCTTTATAATTTTGTATGACCTGCGTGTCAACTTATTTATACGTCATGTAATAGCTTTACTTTATCGCTAAGTAGTTAGCAATAGTCGTAGTTGCTATTCGTGGTTGAGACAATCATGGTGGAGTGATGGAGATCATGCCGGCGCGCACGAGATGGATATCAATGCGCGAAGATTGGCTATACCATGTCACATATTGTATATGCATGTGATGTTTATCCTTTATGTATGCATCTTATTTTGTTTTGATCGCGATGGTAGCATTGTAAGATGATCCGTCACACTTAATTTCAAGATAAAATGTGTTCTCCCCTCTTATGCGCCGTTGCGAAAGATTGTCGTTTTGAAGCATCTCGTGATGATCGGGTGCTATAAACACTACGTTCACCTACAACGGGTGTAAGCCAGATTTACACATGCGAAAATACGTGGGATAAACTTGATGAGCCTAGCATGTACAGACATGGCCTCAGAACACACAAACCGAAAGGTCAAGCATGAGTCATATGGATGATATGATCAACTTGTTGATTGATGGCGTGTAGATGTCCGCCCAGTTGGGAACCCCAAGAGGAAGGTATGATGAGCACATCAGCAAGTCTTCCCTCAGTATGAAACCAAGGTTTATCGAACCAGTAGGAGAAAGAATCAACTTCCGAAGGTTGATGCTCGCTAGCTTTGCGACAGCTCCGGACAATTTATATATGGCGCCTCGTCCAGGGCGTAGCTTTGCACCAGCAGCAACGTGGAACCTGCACACAACACAACCAAGTACTTTGTCCCAACTTACAGTGAGGTTGTCCATCTCACCGGTTTGTTGTAAACAAAGGATTAAGCGTATTGAGTGGTAAAAGATAGTAGTTTGCAAGAATGTAAATAAAGCGAGTAAATGGTAAACGGTAATAACAGTGTAAAAGAATGGACCGGGGTCCATAGTTCACTAGTGGTGTCTCTCCATAAGGTAAATAACATGTTGGGTAAACAAATTATAGTTGGGCAATTGATAGAATAAAGCAAGCATACAAATGTCACTTGGGCATTACAACATAATACATAGACCGCAATCCAACTGCATATATGACTAATAATCCACCCGCCGGATGTCATCCGAGCAACCGTTGGGTATTAAGTTGCAAGCAACAGATTATCACCTTAAGCAAAGTGTGTAATGTAAACAATACAAATGTCCTTGAACACAAGATTGTTGTTTTCTCCCTAGTAGCAACAGCACATCTACAACCTTAGAGGTTTCTGTCACTCCCCCAGATTACTAGAGGCATGAACCCACTATCGAGCATAAATACTCCCTCTTGGAGTCACTAGCATCTACTCGGCCAAGATATCTACTAGCAACAGAGAGAATAAAAGATCATAAAAAACATAGAGATAACATAAAGATAGTAATTCAGCATATCAACTTGACATAGTATCAATATTCATCGGATCCCAACAAACACAACATGTAGAATTACACAACGATGATCTTGATCATGATAGGCAGCTCACAAGATCTAAACATGAAGCACATGGAGGAGATGACAACCATCTAGCTACTGCTATGGACCCGTAGTCCAAGGTAGACTACTAACGCATCACTCCAAAGGCAGGCATGGTGATGAAGAAGGCCTCCGGTGGTGATTCCCCTCTCCGGCAGGGTGCCGGGAAGAGCTTCTGGACCCTCCCGATCTCGCGTCCACGACGGCGGCGGCTTGCAGTATGTTTTCGTGGAAATTGATCGGGGCTTTTAGGTTTTCACGTCGAGGGGAATATATAGGATGAAGGGCGGTGTCAGAAGGTGGGCCAGGGGGCCACACCACCTGGTGGCGCGGCCAGGGGCTGGGCCGCGCCACCCTATGGTGCACCTGGCCCTTGGTCCCCCTCCATCTCAGCTGTGGACTTTGTCTCGTGTCGAGAAAAATAGGAACTTTGCCTTTTGTTTTTATAGGGGTTGACACCTTGGGTGTGGCCCAATCTTCACAGATTCACGAGATTTGTGGTAGGGGAAGAGGATGAACGCGAAGAACACGACGAACACGATGAACACGACACACAAATCGAAGGGAAAATTCACACACACAAGATACATAGCGGTTGTCCTTGTTGGCCCGATTCACCAACTCAATAGAATCACAAGGAAGAGACTCCAAGAGTAGAATTCCTTGTGAGAGATTGACTTGCAAGGAATAGAATTCCAAGTGGGGAAGAGACCAATCAATTGGATAGAATTACACACTCTTGTATGCAAGAGATCCAAATCAAGGTAGAATTCCACAAATAGAAGAGATCCCAAACAAAGAGGGTGATTTCTAGATGAAAGATCTAGTAAGGTTCCAACAAGGGGTGAGGCATCATGCCAATTCTTATCTCAATTCATCTCTATCCTAGGGAGGGGGAGAGTGACCCATATATATTGGGAGCCACGAGCTAGGGATAGTTTGGTCACTAGGGAGATAGATAACATAGGTGGTTTCAAGGCCAAGACGTAGCTGACTCGAGCAGGCCGGCTATAGCCGGGGTTAAGGCCGGCTTTAGCCGGGGTAGGACCGGCTTTAGCCGGTCCAACTTCAGCTGCCACCTCTTCTTGCGGCGCTTCCAAGCTTCTTTCCGGTGGTTCTTCTTCTTCCTTCTCTTCCACGCCTTGATGATGTTGGACTTGAGAGTGGATGTTGTTGACGCACATGATGCGATGGTGTCCGAAGGCCACCCCGTATCATCTCCCCCCGCTTCAAAGAACTTCGTCCTCGACGTTGCTCAACATCATCATGTAGGGGAGGTAGATGTAGGCAATTGTACTTGGAGTGCGCCATGTGGTCGTACTTGCGAAGATCGGTTTGGCAACTCTTCAATGTTCCTTCACCTTCCATGAGGCCTACAAAGGTCACTGATGGCTTGTAAGTAAAGCTCATTGGGAACCCCAAGAGGAAGGTATGATGAGCATAGCAGCAAGTCTTCCCTCAGTTGTGAAACCAAGGTTTATCGAACCAGTAGGAGAAAGCCAAACTTCAGAAGGTGATGCATGCTAGCTTCGTGACACTCCAGACAATGGCACCAGGAATATTGCTGGTGCGTCTTCACCTAGCAGCAACGTGAAACCTGCACACAACACAACCAAGAACTTTGCTCCCAACTTACGATGAGGTTGTCAATCTCACCGGTTTGCTGTAAACAAAGGATTGAGCGTATCAAGTGGTAATAGGATAATAGTATGCAAGAAAGTAAACAGTGCGAGTAAAAGTAAAACGGTATAGCAATGTAAAGGAAATTGGACCAGGGTTCATAGTTCACTAGTGGTGTCTCTCCATAAGATAAATAACACATGCTGGGTAAACAAATTACAGTTGGGCAATTGATAGAATAAAGATAATGTACATATGTCATGAGGATCACTATGAGATTCACTCTGGGCATTACGACACAATACATAGACCGCCATCCAACTGCATCTATGACTAAAAATCCACTCACGGGGAATCGTCCGAGGACCCCTTGAGTATTAAGTTGCGAACAACAGATAATCGTATTAAGCAAGGTGTGTAATGTAAACAAAGCAAATGTCCTTAGACACAAGAATGTTGTTTTCTCCCTAGTGGCAACAGCACATCTACAACCTTAGAGGTTTCTGTCACTCCCCCAGATTAAATAGAGGCATGAACCCAACTATCAAGCATAAATACTCCCTCTTGGAGTTACTAGCATCTACTCGACCAAGATAGCTACTAGCAACGGAAAGAGTGCAAGATCATAAACATCATAGAGATAACATAAGATATATAATTCAGCACATCAACTTAACATAAAGATGATCCTGATCATGTAGTGCAGCTCACAAGATCTAAACATGAAGCACATGGTGGAGGAGACAACCATCTATCTACTGCTATGGACCCGTAGTCCAAGGTAGACTACTCACACATCACTCCGGAGGCGACCATGGTGGTGTAGAAGGCCTCCGGCAGGGATTCCCTTCTCCAGCAGGGTGCCGGGAAGAGCTCCTGGATCCTCCCGATCTCGCGACAGTGATGACGGTGGCTTGCAGTATGTTTCATGAAAAAGAGATCCGTCCATTAGGTTTTTCCCATCGAGGGGACTTTATAGGCGAAAGGGCATTGTCAGAGGTGGGGCCAGCTGCCCTCACCATGGGGCGGTGCGGCCAGGGGCTGGGCCACGCCCCCCTGTGGTGAGCCTGGCTCCTAGCCCCCCTCTGTCTCATCTTCGGTCTTTGTGAAGCTTCGGTAAAAATAGGAGGTTCGGCTTTTGTTTCGTCCAATTCCGAGAATATTTCCCGTGTAACTTTTCTGAAACACAAAAACAGCAGAAAACTAGGAACTGGCATTGTGGCATCTTGTTAATAGGTTAGTTCCGGAAAATGCATAAAAACGCCACGAAGTGTAACAAAACTCAAAGCAAATGGTGTATAAACAAGCATGGAGCATCAAAAATTATAGATACATTTGAGACGTATCAAGCATCCCCAAGCTTAACTCCTGCTCGTCCTCGAGTAGGTAAGTGATAACAAAAGAATAATTTTTGAGGTGACATGCACCATCACAATCTTGATCATCTATGTAAAGCATTGAGTGTTGGGATCAAAGAACTTAAAACATGGGCATAAAAGACATAATCTTGGCAATAAAAACTTAGCAACCATGTTATAACATGAAAATAAACACAAACAAAAGATCATGAATAATGAAACAATGAAAGTCAAACGTGTGTTCAAATCATATGGAAAAACATAGCAAATGGATTTCAGCTTGTCCTTCATGGAATAGCAAAACATAAATGCATAGGACACCTTCAAGTTTAAGAGGGCGACTAGATACAAATAATTTAAGAACAAGTTAAACCATAATCATGAATCAATCAATGATAAACTTTGGGACTATGCACATTAAACTCAGAATGGCAACTATGCTCTCTTAGATGGTGCATAAAGGTAGAAGGTGGAGACTCAACATAAAAGTAAAAGAAAGGCCCTTCGCAGAGGGAAGCAGTGATTGCAAGTTTTATAAACCTTCAAAAATTATGGTACTTACTAGCTTTGAGCTCTCATTGCCCCCATCATAGGCATCTTGAATGGTTAAAGTTAATGCGAGAAAAATTATGAGCATATGCTTGACAAACTAAGTTGAAAACCTCGTGTCCCATGAAGTACGAATACCCAAACCTCATGCTACTTGACTTAGGGTCCCAAGCAAGCTCTTGTCATTGTAAGTATACACGTATCATCGAGAACCGCTAACGGGGTACCTCCTTGCCCGATGACATGGAACAAACCCACAGCAAAATGACAGGACAAACAGACAATGAACACCTCGACATCTCTTTTATTTACCATTGGTATAACTTTTTATTGTGAGATGCATCGTCGAATGTCCACTATGGGCATGTTGTAAATTTCCACCATGAATGATGCATGGCTTAGATTAGCGGCCCAGACGTTTCTCTAACACATATACAAACTCCATGATCCCGCAAGATTCCCAACTTGTTTCGCATCGCGAGTATCCATAAACAAAAGATCATGATATCAACTCAAATAAGAGAAGTGCAATGTTGAAAGCCTTCCCCATGACGGCATGGTTTGGCTAATTTCCAACTTACAGCTTGCAAGCATAACGTCAACATAAGAGAACCACAATGTTAAAATTTTAAAAGCGAGAAAAGTAAAGTGTGCCATCAGGTTCGTGAGAGCTTTACTGACTAATTTTTGCATAACACCAAAAAGAGTTTAATTCAAAGTATAGATAAAAGCAAGTCAAATGTACTTTGGAATAGCAAATTCCTAATAGGTATGTATGGTGGACACATTGGCATTACTTGGTTTTTGCGAGTTGGCTGCACGAGTAGAGCTCATACTCAGTACAAAATGAAGGCTAGCAAAAGACTAGGAGCGACCAACTAAGAGAGCAATAACGGCCATAATCATGCAAAGCGACAAAGCATTATTAAAGGAAGCATAAAATGGCATCACAAGTCAAAAACTAAATGATCATAGAGGCTTATGGAGACTTTGTAAGAGTCAAACATGTTGTAAGCATGCGCCAAGTCAACCCAAATAAAGCATCAAGGAGAAAACCAAATAAATGCTTCCACATAATAAAAACAACGCATGATTTTTTTCAAAGGCTCATTAAGCAATCTCAGTCATTTGAGACAAGTCATGCTACAGCAAAAATCACTAAGCATACTATAAAAATGACATCAAGCATGGCATGCAAAAGTCTAACGGTAGTCTAAACAAGCTCCTTTTTGTACCACTTTTTTGCATGAAACTTTTTCTCTTTTCCAACACCATTCAAACCTTTTTGAACCAACTCTTTTGATGAATACCAACATAGACCAGAGGTCCAAATACACCTTGATGCAAAGATAAAACAAGATCTGAACAAAAATCAAGGCAAAAAATGAAAGCTAAACGTAGTTCTCGAAAAAGAGAACACTCGTTGAACGATAAGAGTGAAAAATAGAGTGTTCTTGGCAAATGAAAAACGAGTACATCTCCTCCAAAAGAAATTTGTTGGGGTCCAACCATTTATTGCAGCAAACAAAACAAAAGAAAACTGAAAGCAAAAGTAAAGACGCTCCAAGAAAAACGCATAGTGCATGAAGCAATAAAAATATAGTGTGTTGAAAGGTGACCTAATTTTTGCTGATGAAGAAGGGGTGCCTCAGGGGGCATCCCCAAGCTTTGATGCTTGTACCTCTTGGATATTTCTTGGGGTGACATGGGCATCCCCAAGCTTGAGCTTTTGTCCATTCTTCATCTCATCTCATCATTCTCCAATCCCTACACTTGAAAACTTCCTTCATACAAAAATTCACACGATTCTATTAGCAACGTTAGCATAATAGTAAATCAACCCTTTTTGGTTCAGGTTTCAACTCAAAAACACCACATATAACGCAAGGCTACAGCTCTGATTTCAGAGCGTGGAAACGGAAAAGAAGGAGGATTGGGTATGACGCAGCAAGGCAAAAACACACGCGTCTTTTTAAGCTAAGCCTTACGCGAAAAGACTAGGACCCGAGTCAAAGTCACGGATCAGGACAGGACCAGGACGGACATAGTACCAATATAGATGTCGTGTAAAAGTGGGGTATCAGACTTATTTATGATTTGAATACGGATTGTTCTCATAAAATGGATTCCCATCTTAGAATAGACCAATGAACAATGTGGCAAGAATGCGAATGGGTAACTAACTTCTCTTCAAGCCGATGGGCAATGCTTAAATGGGAAGGTCTCGGAGGGATCACCCGCACACAAAGCATTCATTGCATCTCTACAATCAGTGTCTATTCCAAAGGATTGGAAGGCTGCAAAGCTGGATCCCCGGTGGAAAGAAAGACGCAATGAAGGAGGAGCTTGGTGCACTTCAGAAGAACAAGACGTGGGATCTTCTTCCACTCCCAGCAGGAAAAAGAGCAGTTGGATGCAAATGGGTGTTCACCGTAAAACAGACTCCAGAGGGTAAGGTGGATAGATAGAAGGCAAGGCTAATTGCAAAAGGTTATAGGAAGACGGGAGATAGACTATGATGAGACCAAAGCACCAGTGGCGAAGATGGACACGGTGAGAACCTTAATCTCATGCGCAGTCAACTTACTTTGGGTGGCCTTTACATCAGCTAGATGTGAAGAATGCTTTTCTTCATGGTGGTGATTTACAAGAAGAGATCCATATGGACATTCCTCCAGGTTTTGGAACAAACAGACTGATGGGAAGGTGTGTAGGCTCAAGAAATCTTTGTATGGCTTGAAACAGTCGCCACGGGCGTGGACAGGTTCAGGAGAGTTGTTTGTGGTATGGGCTACTCTCAGTGTAATGGAGATCATACAGTACCGGCATAGACGAATCCATATCACCATTTTGGCGGTGTATGTGGATAATATTGTGATTACTGGAGACGATGTTGAAGAAATCAAATGTTTGAAGGCAAGACTGGGAGAAGCATTTGAGGTAAAGGATCTTGGACCTCTTCGATACTTCCTTCGGATTGAGATTGTTCGGTCGAAGAAGGGGGTAACATTAAGTATAGTGAACAGGTAGCTGATTGTTTTACTAAACGACTAGGTCCTTGTGAGGGTTTAGCAATTTGTAACAAGATAGGCATGTTAGATATCTTTAGCCGGGGGAGTGTTGAGTATTGGGCTGGGCTGTATAGTGTGTGTTAGGCCCCATGGCCCATGTACCTTGTATGTATAGCAGCACATAGGAGCAATGGAAAGTGGATTGTGAGGATGCTTGGCGATGGATGGGTGGAGGAGCATATAGACGACGCTGACCTTTAATTAATAATTGGTATTAGCATTTAATGGTGGAAGGAGATATGGTGTCATGACCACTAATTGGTCTGAGAGTCCTAACTCAGTACTTAGAGGTATTCAAACACTACCTATTACTGCATTTGTTGCTGCTTTTATAGAGTCAATAAAGTTTTTTTAGAGCTCCGTGAAGAAGCAAGGAATTCAAAAACCACCCTCAAACGTTGAATAAAATACGTCCTCCCTCGGCAATTAGTGGCTCGTGGCCAGCCATCAGGTCTGCCGGTTTGGTCCTTGTAGGTTTTAGGTGTTTACTGGATCCAAGTATGCAGTGACTTTAAAAGGGAGGTTGTCGGAATGTGTGTGCCGGTGACATAAATAAGATAGGTCAACATCTACAGGTCAGGGATCATTTCTTCATTCCTCATACATAATAGAAGTCGTCCGGGCTATCAGTTACTTCAATTTTGAAATATGTCACTCACTGCTGGCCATATTGATAGTGGAATTAGTGATCTCCTCTTTCGGATAGCACATCTTGCTTTCTCAATAATATCGTACTTCCTTATTTAATGCCTTGGCATACCGACTTGGTTGCGGTAGCCGAACTTCGTCCACCAGGAAAGCTTTTTTCATTTCGCGTCGAGACAGTGAAAGAAGAATGAGATTAGAAAAACTACTGGCTGCGGCAGAAGTTCTCTACATTCCTTGCCTACTGAAGAAGCTAGCCTCTCTTTTCACAGCCAACCCAGTTGAATACATCTGAATATAATGAGACCTTCCAGACAGAATAGATAGAATTGACCGCCGCGCGCCTTGATAGATAACACTTAAGACGCGTAATCAGCTTCAAGCATATAGAGAACTTGACTTACTCTCCTACTTTAATGCCTGCTTTTTACTACTTGAAAGCTGGCTCTCAGACCAATTCACTTTACACCTGCTTAGCGCCCTCACTGCTACTTCTCTCATTAAGCTGCTCTCTCCTTCCGGAGGTGAGGGGTGCTTTGAGTCTTCGTCTGGTTCTTTATTTTCTCCTTTGGTAGGTGGTTTGTATGCGGTGGGCCGTCCTTGGGTTTATGTCGAGCTTTTCGTATTAAGCACGGGAGTCGTAAGGAAGCGTAGCTATCAGAACGAATTAATGAACGAAATAAACGAATTCCGGTGAAACCAAGGACCTAGAAGATCACTGCTTTCGTCTCTCGTCCTTCGCCCGCTATGCTTCCTAGTAGGTATGATGCCAGGCGCACAAGCAGGACTAGCTTATTGGTCCACTGGTTGTAGCAAGAGGAGCTGGATCAACCAATGACGCTTCGGGCTTCGAAAGAAAAGAAGGAATTGACGCACAAGGTTCGCCAGACTTGCTTCTCGCTGCGCTCGATCAAAGAAAGAGAAATCGAACAAGAGCTGCGCTCGACCAAGAAGTCATGGGGCTAGCTCGAACGATATAAAGATGGAATCAGCAGTGTCAGAAGGTACTTCAACCAAAACAGAGTAGCATGGCCGGGCAGTAAGCTTTCGAAGCCTGTGTTCTCCCGAATAGCAATAGAATATTCTATGACGCAGATGGTATTTTCATTTTAGCAAGTGCTATTGCCTGGATGGTGTTCTCGGTATCGTTTTCTTCAAGAAGGGAAGGAATCGGGGGGATAGAGTTCCGGGCAAGACTGTTTGGCTCTATGTTCAGGAAAGGAATGCCCTCAGGGAAGAAAGAGGAAAGTAGCATAGCAGAGAAAAGAATCTCTGTTCTCAGTCTAAGTAAGCCCGTCCTAGCAATAGTGGCTGAAGCTGGTCTCGATCTCGAACTCAAACTGATGCCTAGCTGCCTCCATCTCCGCTTCCTTCTACTACCAGCGTGCGCTCATCCCTTGCTTGTTCTTTCAGGACTGAGTATGATGAAATTGAGATCTGACTTACTTTAGTCCGTATCGTCGGTCTACTTCTGACAAGCAAAAGGCATAATATCCCCAATGAGTCAGGAATAGAAGATGCCAACGTGTTGAGACCGACCTAAGGATCTTGTCAAACAATACAGGCTTTCTTCCAAAGAATATCCCACTTTGTTGGCTGGCCTGGAAAATCTTCCTAGCCTTGACTGTCGTTGCGTTTAACGAGCTTGACAAAACTACCTCCCCGCTTCTCAAAACAAGGCAGATTAAGGGAGAATGCCATCTTTTTCGTAGATAGTCTGAGTTCGAGCTACTGGACTGGCTTCGGCTTCTTCCTTCGAGTTAGAGTGCCCAATGCTAATATTCTCAAATGCCTTAACCGTAATGGGAGTGGCACATTCGTTTATACTTCATCCTATATACGCTTATGGACAGGCAGAAATGAACGGATACCATTCTCCAGAGATAGTAGCTTAATTAGCTTAGGTTTCAATCCTAACGCACGAGAAGAAAAACGAAAAGTCCAGTACGATGATAGGGCCGGACCTCAATGGTCCTTTATGTCTGAAGCGGATGTGGGCGTGGTCAACCGAATCTGAGCCGTGTGCACTGCCAGGCGTCGGAACGCTAATCGGAGCACATAGAGTGGGCGGTGGCAAAGCTGTCATCGCGCGTGTGTCCCCGAGAAGAGGCGCATGGGGTAGCGAGGCAAATCGTGTTTCATCAAATGTTACATGTCTTGAGATGCATTTTTTCTGCGTGCGGGGATCATAACAGCAGTACCCCTTGTGCTGATCACTATAGCCAACGAAAATACATGACTTTTATCTCAAAGGATTGACTTTGGCCACACCGTCTTGATCAAAGAGCTCGGGTTACACAAATCTCCCTTCTTTGTGTACTAGAACAGCTACCACTTCCTTAGAACAGCACTAACTTACCGCTCTATACAAAAAAAAGCAAGAGAATAGCTCCATAACAAACTAAATAGTGAACTACCATGAATTACACACACGCTAGTAGTTTAAGGCTAGAGGACTACAATAGCCGAAGCCGTGATTTGTATGGTATGTCTTGCCCTCAATGTCCGGTTGGTTGGTACGTCACTAAATCCCTATCTCCCGGTGGTCGATCAATGCGCACAGAAGGAGAGCTTGTCCATAACGAAAACGCGTATGTTAAGTCGGTCAATCGATTAAACTGTTTCTGTATAGGGGCAGCCGGGCCGTATTAGCAAGCGTGACGTGCCGGACTGACCAGCACGTCTGTCTTTCCTGGCAAGAGAAGATGCACAAAGTGGTTTCAGTAGCACTACCGAGTTCGCATCAGCGATTTTCTCACCAATGGAATCAATGGGTTTTGTCAATGAATTAATCTACCGGCATCGGAGGGAGAAGCGGAGTCGGGAGCCTGAGGAAATAACACTTTTTGATGGATGGGAGAGGGAGAGGCTGTTGTTTCATTTCATTCGTTGACCCGGAAGGTCATACAGCTCCATAATCAGAAGCGTAGGAAGCACTGACGAAGGATGGTCTAAGCCTAGAGCGGGAACAAAGCAGAGGCGGGGGCTATGACTAAAGCCCCCATGGATTGATATTAGTTGAACCAATGCCATTTGACTGTGTGAAAGAAATAGATCCAATTGACGGTCACAGAACCACTACGGGATAGTCCGTGAGACAAGATCGGGATCCAGATTCATATCCCTCAACCACTAGTGGAAGACCTTTCAAAGGAAAAGGTTGGTTGGGAGCGGGAGGAAGTCAATTACAGAAAGAGTAGAGACGGATATGGGGACTGTAGCTCTGACCATGTCAACTATGATGCTCTCGCAGCTGCCAGTCCTTTCACCAGTGAATGCTGTCATGGGCTACCTACTTCCCGAACCTCCGTGTCTAGATCCTGCCGACCTAGACTACAAATGATTTAGCATCCATCCCACTCATATAGGTACGTTATCGGATTTTTTGGATCGGGAAATGGATCGAACCGCGCGAAATGGTCGCCTCGGAATACAGGGCGCAATGGAACCAAGGTTCTTTGTTGGCGTGTTGCGTAACAAGGGCAAGAGGGGGTGGAAGCGTTCGCCGACTTTGATAGGCAACGCATTGCAAGCAAATAGAGCAGAGAGCTAACCCTTTGTTTCTATTAGAGTCGCGAGCTTGTTGTAGTCGGTCCTAAAGGGAAAACCTTGCTGCTTACTCGCTATATCCCCGCGTCCTTACACGGCTCATTTTCTTCGAGCCCTGCTTCTCCCTTCCCCCTCTCCCCTGGAACCGACCGTTTGGAGTATAGCCAAGTGGTAAGGCATCGGTTTTTGGTACCGGTATGCAAAGGTTCGAATCCTTTTACTCCACATTATGAACACCCGATCGGATTTGTCAAGAACGAGCTGACAACTACAGGGGAAGCGGCTCAGGCTAGGGAAAATTTCTTCCCCGGCATGATGCTTCAATATTTCCTTTTTTGAATCTTTTATTAGATTATTATGGCAGTCTTTATCAATTCATAGATGCCTCTTTCCGGTCCAGGTGAAATGTCGCTGTAGGTCGGGACGTGACTCGAGATTTGAGTGCGTCTGTCCGTATGTACTTGGCAGGTAGTCCCGCATAAAACGCAATTCCCAATACATTTCGGTATGGTTCGAGCGTGAACCCGATACAGAGGACCTCTGGAGTAGTTAAGCACTGACAAGTTCAGGCGAACGTCCTTGAAGGCGTCAACGATGACGGTGCAATACTTGATGAGGGGCCTTTAGTGACTCGGCTCCCAGCCGGTCCGCACAATCGGGCAGTGTCCCTTGCTCGGTGCCCGCTAGCCCTTTTTCAGTAACTGCTAATGCCTACTCCAGCGCTTATCCCACTGCCCGCTGATATGTACATGGCAATAGAAGACTATACGTACTAGCGACATTCTGCACAATCTCTTACTGGTTGGTAGCTGCGCTTCTGACTTCTTAGTTGTAGGAATAGGGGCTTCTCTTTCTCCAGCGCCTGCTAGCGTCAGAGGCTGTCGATTCGTCTCGTGCGTCCTGACGGTTCCCTACAACCCCATACCAGGAACTGAATGACGGGAGAATGAGTAAGGGGAAGGCATAAAATACTGGATTGATTGATCGAGTTAGTAATGGGAAGTTGGGCAATTCATGCTCTTCGGTCTATATTCGTCCCATAAGCAAGACTTTGAAATGTGTGATATCCATCTAAGTTTTGTTTGTAAAAAAATACATACCTCGAACTTTTGTGATCTTTGAATCCCAGGAACCAAGAACTGGTGGTATTTCCCTTTTCTTATTGGGGTTATAGGAATGCACTTTCAAAATGGAATGAAGCAGATGCTTTAATAGCATTTCCAATTCAACAATGTTCTATTTCTCACACAGCTCCCAACATTTCCTGGATATTATGGCAGACCAACTCGAAGTGTTGAAAGCATCTATCAGGTTACTGAGCTCAAGTAGGGAAAAGCTTATGATCTGGCAGAAGAATGTATAGGGAGTGATTACTTCAAGGATATTGTAACCACTGATTTACCCTCTAGCCTTAAGTACAGCGTCTGCACCGAATCACTGGGAATGATTAAAGCCCCGGCTGGGGTCCGGGGTCCAGCAGAGACTGAAAGGTAGGTGTGTAAGCAACAGACAGAGGGATCGACAGTTCATCGTTGAGGCCCTCTAAGAACTTCTCCTTCCTCTTTGCATCGGTGTCAATGTCATCCGGTGCATAGTGGGATAGATTGGTGAACTCGTCAATGTACTCAGACATGCTGCGGTACTTCTGTCTGAGATCACGAAACTCTTTCTTCTTTAGGCTCATCACTCCAGCTGAAATATGTGCAGCTCGGAATCCCTCTTGGAATGAGTCCCATGTCACTCCTTCAATGGGATGAGTGATCTGTTAGGTGTCCCACCAGCTTGCTGCTGGTCCTTCCAACAAATGAGCTGCAAACCTGACCTTTTCAGCATCAGTGCAACCGGTAGTCACCAAGTCCTTGTTAACAGAACGGAGCCAATCCATGGCCTCCAGTGGTTCAGCAGCACGAGAAAACTTGGCGGGGCGAAGCCTTAAGAACCTTGCAAGCATGTCGACCTAAGGGGGTGGTGGTGGTGGAGGGTTGTTGTTGTTATTGTTGTTGTTCTGAGTGTTGGCAAGAATCTGAGTCATGACTTGCATGAGTTGAGCCTGGGCTTCCATCATCTGTTGCATCTGTTCCTCAAGAGCATGGTGAGGAGGCATCTGTTGGGTTTGAAATAGGTGAGGTTAGACTTAGAGATAGAGTCTAAAGGAATAAAATTTCCTACCCACAACACATGCATAGAAACAACCTTCAAAAAAACAAAGAAGCATTCACAACTCATTAAGCAATCAAGTTTGTAACACAAACAAAGGTTCGATCATTCCACAGGTCGGTATGATCATAAACATTTATTACAATGATGTCGCTTTATTGCAAGTCTTAAATGGAGGTCCAACTAAAGCTTCTTTTCTTTTAGGCGGATCTATTGTTTTGGTCTATCTTCTCCTTCAGGCTGCAATCTGACCATCCTTGGCAATGTTGAGGTCATTTTGAACGCTAAGCTCAAAGGCAAGTTCTACCATGTCACCTTGAAGTTGACTTATTGTTTCCTTCAGTTCGGTGGTATCCTCTACTTCTTCTTTGAGGTCCTTCTGAGTATTATGAAGTCTCCACTTGAGTCTTTCTCCAAGTTCTTTTATAGCCTTCCATGCAGCACATCTTGCAGAGTCAAAGAACGATGGATACATCTCGGAGTTGGTGAATATCCAGAGTCCCATCTTCTTGTGGTCATCTTCTTTGTTCTTGTATAGGTGGAGTTGTACCCACCAATATTCTTGACCTTCATCAATCACTGGAAATCCCTTGTAGACCGCTTCTCCTTGCATTCCCATGCTTAACATGAGGTTCTTCAGTGCCTTGGGAAATTCAGTGTCACACTTCAGGGTCATGGTCATCACGGGTCCCTTCTTGATAGATTCGTTGATGCTGGCCATCTAAAAGAATTTTAAAACAAGGCAATGAGTAGTGAGGGAATATCTTAACTAGAAAGTAAAACTTGGACAAATTTTTAAGTCCTAGGGTATTATATTTTCTTTTATTGTTTGCAAAACATCTCATTGGTCCTACTGTTATCAAAATCCTTCGTACGAATTTCTAAGTCCTAGAACTATTGATGCATAGATTCTTTCTCCTGGACTTCTTCAATTTGCTTCACTTGATGATCTTGGAGTTCCTTGAGGTGCTGAAGTTGAAGCTCTTCGTCTTTGAATTGAAATGAAGAGTAGTAGAGACAAAATGACTAAGGGGAGAGTTTACGAGGGAATGAGTGTAAATTTTAAACTTAGAAATAAAAGTAACTCCTATGTTTCTAAGGGGTCTTTGTCCAATCCTAGGGTCACGAACCTAAGGGCAACACAATACTCTGATACCATCTGTAGTGACCTCACCTTTTAAAGATGACGATCCCTGTGCTTTTCAGTGCTAGTCGCTGGATCAAATGCTAGCACACACAGTTTAAGATGTAATATTAAGAAACAAAGGTCATTTTATTACATCACATGATCCAGCAATTACATAAAGCTCTTTACAATGCTCATAACATAGAGCTTCCAGAGTTTACAACAAAATCAAAACTAGCATGGAGTCCTTCTTCTTCATGTGCCACAAGCGAACATGCTGCGGATAGACTCGTAACCCTGTCGTACCTTTCTTATCGTCAAAACCTGCAACATGAAACGTTGCAGCCACAAAGGGTCAATACACTTGAATTGTATTGGCAAGATATCACTACTATGGGGGTCTAACTTTTCAATCTTAGCTTAGGGTAAGTGGGGTTGCAGAAAAACAGTCTCAGACTCCGTCCTATCACTCTTTTAACTATGCAAAGGCATAAAGCTTCTAACAAGGGTACATGTCAGTAGGTCAGGCTCAAGCCCCTACCATGCCAATCTTTATTCCATCACCATGCATGTCAGTAAGTCAGGCTCCATGCCCTTACCATGACAATCTTCTTTTCTCCATTGGTCATGTCAGTAAGTCAGGCTCCACACCCTTACCATGCCAATCTTCTTTCCACCATCGTACATGTCAGTAAGTCAGGCTCCATGCCCTTACCATCCTAATCTCCAGCACATTTAACAACTTAACCACTACACACGCACTTACACTCACAATCACAAAACTTGTATAGAACAGACAGAGACACCATAAAATGATACTTGCCATAGCAATTTTCTGAAGATTGCACTTCTCTTAATCAACACACGTAGTCCTCCGTACAACTATAAAATATAAAAGAACACAACATAAACACACCATTCAAGGCAACATATTTAAACAAAACAAAAGTGTTTATTTGTTTTAGCTTAGTCTTCAATTGTCTTAGTGATATTTGGACAAAAGATTGGTCATGGAGTTGGTTTCACATGGATGGAGAGAATGGCTAAGTCAAAGACTTCACAGGATTGATGGGGTTTTCTAGATTGTCAAAGACTTAGCAAAAATAGCTTAAGGGTATTCTTAGGAGGCTTGGGTTGAGAAGTTGGATGGATAAAATTCTAAGTCTTGAGGTCCATCCCTTTCATCTTCTTGACTTGGGCTCTCTTCTCTTGATCTTCTTCTTTGACTTCAACTTCTTGTCTTCCTTTCAACTTCATGTCTTCTCTTCAACTTCTTCTTCACGGTCTTGATATGAGAAAACTTCTATGCCATAGCGTTGGAGGGGTAGTCAAAATACTTAGAAGAATTTTGGGTAAGAGGGAATTGATAGTTTTGCACTTGGGCAAGAATAGAGAGTAGATTTTTACTAAGTCATGGTAGATTTTAGGTGGTCATTAGGACTTAGGATTTTTCATACTATTTGTTAGAGTGGGACAAGAGTCAATTAGCACAAAGTGCACAATAAGAATTTGGACTTGATATTTGCAAGGTGCTCACATAATTACCACTATATTTAGCAAAAGGATGAACTAAAGGAGTTGACTCTTGGAAAAGTGTGAAAAATGTGTGTGAAGTATTCTGGTGGTTTTCTATTATCAAGATAATCAATTTTGCAAAAGGAATTATGCCTAAAATATTTCTAGAACTAAATCTAGGGGAGAAATACTCAAATTCTCATTTGAATTTTAATACTTGAGAAAACTTGCCCAAATAATTTATGCAGTAGTTCTACTAAATAGGGAACAACAATATGATCGTAATGCAAAAAGAATCAACTGAAAATGATTTATAGAATTTGAACTATATAAAAAACACTCAAACTCTCATATTTAAATTTGAATGTTTTCAACTAGTTCAAAAGACAAATTTTATTTCAGAATTGTGTTCTACACATTTTTAGGAATCCAGAGACCTATTATTTGCAATTTTTGGATAAACAGAACAAAAGATATGAATTAACTAAACTAACAGAGGTGTTTGATTTAATTTGAAAATGGTTTCAAATTTAATACTGAAACTATGAAGTTTTTGTGCACTGATGGATTCTACATGTCCTAAGGATTCCAATGATATATTATTTGTCCAAGTCCGAGTTGTAGAACTTTTTCTATGAATTAAACAAGTTTGCAGCAATTTAATTTGAATTTAAAACGAATTTGAACCGGGCTAGCCCTGAGCGCGACGCGTGGCTGTTTCCTATTGGTCCGTACTAGTTCGTTCAGATCCGAGATTTGGGCCGTCGGATCTAAGTGGAATTGAACACGTCGGATTGCTCCATACCGGTTCACTTAAGTGGATCTTTCAGGGCCGTATGATGGAGATCCGATGGTCAGGATCTAAAGGGAGAGGTTACCTGTTAGGGTTAGGTCTCTGGCGAGCAATCTCCGGCGATACGGCTCTAGTTCGAAGGACGGCAAAGTTCCGGCGGCTTCTGGTCGACGACGTGACCACGACGAGATGCAGAGCGACAAGATGACCTCGGACGTTTGATTCTCGCCGTCGATTACCTCAAGATGCGGAAGAGGAAGGCGGCTGGAGATGTGCAAGGCGGCGGTGTGCTTCGGGTGTTTGACGAACACGTCGATTACCTGCGAGATTGGGCAAACCAGGAGGTCAGGGAGATGCGTCTGATCAAAGCGAGTGGAGGGAGGCCAGGAGGAGGTGGTGATTTCACCTCTGGTCGTCGGAAACGAGCTGGAACGGCGGCGGGTCTGCGGCTCTCCGACAAGCAATTCCTGCAGCCTGGCGGTGAGTTGAGCGGGGTAAAGAGAGAGGAGAGGCGAGGGGTTGCGTGGCTTCTTATAGTCGGCCTTGCCGTGCAGAGGGGGTTAGGGTTCGGTGAGATCGGACGGAGGGGGTGGACGCCATGCTCGGCCTGGAGTCCTAGCGAGGGGAAGGTGATGACAGGCGGGCCAGGGCGGTTAGTGGCTGGAGGAGATCTGACGGGTGGGCCCGACATGTCAGCGAGGGGAGAGAGGGAGAGTGGATACCCTTTCGGGTTCTTTCCCGGGTGGGCCGTGGGCCTAATTGGCAGCTGGGCCGGATAGAATCCTGCGGCCTTTCTTCTTTTCTTTATTCTTTTTCATTTTCTTCTTTTCTTCTACTTTTCCTATTTCTTTTATATCTTTTGCAATAAAGCTTCAAATGACATCAAATCAACTTCTAAAACTATCTAAAATTCAAAGAAGTCCATTTAAATAGTAAGGAGCAGGTTTTCTAAATAAAACAAGATTTTCAAAATAAAGCTTATGGATTTGGAAAAAGGACTTGTCTGCAAAAATAGGGGTGTGGTTTGTAACCAAATCTTTCTTTGAATTCAGTGATAATGCTTTATAAAATATTGTTTGAAAACAACTTTCTAACTTAGTTTAGAAAATGCAATCTTTAATAAATATAAACCTTTTGATAAACACTTCCTATGCTAATGAGCTTGCATAGGTTTTTAAATAGGTGTTGGAAATAGTATTTTTGAAATCTCATTTTCTCAATTGAGTTCTTCAAGGAATAATAGAAGTTTAAATTGGTTTCTTTTTCTAACAAATCTTTTAAATAACTCAAAAGTTTTAATTCCTTGTGAAATTTCAATCAAGACAAGTGGACATGGTTCCTATTTTATTTATTTTCACATTCCAAAATTTTGGGATGTGACATAATGCAATTATCTGTTGTTCGTAACTTAATACTCAAGGGGTTTTCGGATGACTCCCCGCGAGTGGATTTTTAGTCATAGATGCAGTTGGATGGTAGTCTATGTATTTTTTCATAATGCCCAGAGTGAATCTCATAGTGATCCTCATGACATATGTACGTTATCTTTACTCTATCAATTGCCAGCTGTAATTTGTTTACCCAGCATGTTGTTATTTATCTTATGGAGAGACACCACTAGTGAACTGTGGACCCCGGTCCAATTTCCTTTGCATTGCTATTACCGTTTACTTTTACTCGCTCTATTTACATTCTTGCATTACTACTACCTTTTACCACTCGATACACTCAATCCTTTGTTTATAGCAAACCGGTGAGATTGACAACCTCATCATAAGTTGGGAGCAAAGTTCTTGGTTGTGTTGTGTGCAGGTACCATGTTGCTGCTAGGTGAAGAAGCTCCTATGTCAACTATGCACCAGCATTTTCTGGCGCTATTGTCCAGAGTGTCGCGAAGCTGGCAAGCATCACCTTCTGAAGTTTGACTTTCTCCTACTGGTTCGATAACCTTGGTTTCACAACTGAGGGAAACTTGTTGCTATGCTCCTCATACCTTCCTCTTGGGGTTCCCAACTTGGTGCCTTAACACCGCACCATCAAGCATTTTTCTGGCACCGTTGCCGGGGAGAAAGAAGATTTCTGCAAGGGAGTCTCTCACGCTCAACCTTTTACTTTTTGTTTTTGTTTTGCTTTATTTTACTTTTACTTGTTCCGTTTTATCAAAAACACAAAAAAATTAGTTTCCTTTATAGTTGTTACTTTATTACTCTTAGTTCATTATGTTGTTCCTGTAGTATGTTTTGGAGGACCTCTCAGTAGGTAGTGGTTCTTTAATTGGGAAAGGCAACATCGAGGAGTTCTTCAATCATGTTAGTATGCATAAAAATGTTGAGGATAGATCTTTAGCTGAGCTCGCTCCTAGTTATGAAGTTCCTGTTGCTTATTTAGTTCACATGTTGGAGGCTAGGTTTGTTAACCTTAATCGTTTTATGCAACAAATGTTTCTTAAGCTTCATGATATCGAAGACTCTGAAAAGAAAGATTTTATTTTGGAGACTTTGCGTAGAGAATTTAGAGATGTTGTTATTGAAGCTAGGAAAGTTTTTTCACGTTTTAATATGCTTGGCTCACATGTAGAGGTTGTTGGTACAAACAATGAAGATATCAAAGTACCAATACCTTGTAAACTCGTAGGATTGCATGAAGCTTTGGAAAAGAATTTTGATTGGATTTTCCTGAAAACCCTTTTGATGAAAGTAGTGAACCAAAGAGTGTTCACAAGGGATCTTCAAAAACTCATTTGGATACAATTCAATTCATTGTTGAAAAGACTCTGCAATTGACCTTAATGCCTCATTTGATATTACTTGATTTGCACTTTCTGCGCCTAGCTCAAATGCGTTAAAGAAAAGCACTCTTGGGAGATAACCCAATGTTTTCTTTTCAGTACTTTTTCTTTTATTTGAGTCTTGGAAGTTATTACTACTGTAATAACTGCTCCTTATCCTTTTTATTTCGTTGTTGTGCCAAGAAGAACCTCTAATTTGAGGGAGGTAAGATTTGAGGAAGTTGCTGTCCTGAAACAGATTTTGGTGCTGCACCATAAAAATTTGTGAAAATTATCAGAATATCTTTTTGACCTGCGATTTCTTGTGCATATGCCCCAGGTTATATCCAAAATTTCATTAGTTTTGCACTTTTCGATTTGAGCAATAAAATGTCCTCGAAAAAATCGACCTTTGTCAGCTGTTCTGTTTTGACAGATTTCTGCCACTATTTGTGTTTGCCTCTCGATCGCTTTCTTTTTTAGTTCTTTTGATCACATGACTTTTGAGGAAGTTGCTACAGTAGTATATGCTTTATATATGGTGTTTTTGAGTTTAAACCTGAGCCAAAAGGATTGATTTACTATTATGTTTATACTAACATTGCTAATAGAATTGTGTGAAGTTTTGTATGAAGGAAGTTTTCAAGTGTAGGGATTGGAGAATGATGAGATGAGATGAAGTATGGACAAGCGTTGAAGCTTGGGGATGCCCCCGAGGCACCCCTTCTTCATCGGCAAAAATCGGGTCACCTTTCAACATACTATATTTTTATTGCTTCATGCACTATGCGTTTTTCTTGGAGCGTCTTTACTTTTGCTTTCATTTTTTCTTTTATTTTGTTTGCTGCAATAAATGGTTGGACCCCAACAAATTTATCTTGGAGAAGACACTCCGTTTTCATTTGTCAAGAACACTCTATTTTTCATTCTTATCGTTCAACGAGTGTTCTCTTTTTCTAGAACTGCGTTTAGCTTTCATTTTTCCTCTTGATTTTTGTTCAGATCTTGTTATATCTTTGCATCAAGGTGTATTTGGACCTCTGTTCCATGTTGGTATTCATCAAAAGAGTTGTTTCAAAAGGTTTGAATGGTGTTGGAAAGGAGAAAAAGTTTCATGCAAAAAAGTGGTACAAAAAGGAGCTTGTTTAGACTGTGGCTTAGACTTTTGCATGCCATGCTTGATATTGTTTTGATAGTATGCTTAGTGATTTTTGCTGTAGCATGACTTGTCTCAAATAGCTGAGATTGCTTAATGAGCTTTTGAAAAAAAATCATGCGCTGTTTTATTATATGGAAGCATTTATTTGGTTTTCTCCTTTGATGCTTTATTTGGGTTGACTTGGCGCATGCTTACAACATGTTTGACTCTAACAAGTCGCCATAAGCCTCTATGATCATTTGGTTTTTGACTTGTGATGCCATTTTATGCTTCTTTTTAATGATGTTTTGTCGCTATGCATGATTATGGCCGTTATTGCTCTCTTAGTTGGTCGCTCCCAGTCTTTTGCTAGCCTTCGTTTTGTACTGAGTATGAGCTCTACTCGTGCATCCAACTCCCAAAAACCAAGTATTCCAATGTGTCCACCATACATACCTATTAGCAATTTGCTATTCCAAAGTACATTTGACTTTCTTTTATCTATCCTTCGAATTAAACTCTTTTTGGTGTTATGCGAAAATTAGTCAGTAAAGCTCTCACAAACCTGATGGCACACTTCACTTTTCTCGCTTTTAAAATTTTAACATTGTGGCTCTCTTATGTTGACGTTATGCTTACAAGTTGCAAGTTGGGAATTAGCCAAACCATGCCGTCATGGGGAAAGCTTTCAACATTTCACTTGTCTTATTTGATTTGATATCATGATCTTTTGTTTATGGATACTCGCGATGTGAAATAAGTTGGGATCTTGCGAGATCATGGAGTTTGTATATGTGTTAGAGAAATGCCTGGGCCGCTAATCTAAGCCATGCATCATTCATGGTGGAAATTTACAGCATGCCCATAGTGGACATTCGATGACGCATCTCACAATAAAAAGCTATACCAATGGTAAATAAAAAGAGATGCTGAGATGTTCATTGTCTGTTTGTCTTATCATTTTGATGTGGGCTTGTTCCATGTCATCGGGCAGGAGGTATCCCGTTGGTGGTTCTTGATGATACGTGTATACTTACAATGATAAGAGCTTGCTTGGGACCTAAGGCGAGTAGCATGAGGTTTGGGTATTCGTACTTCACGGAACACAAGGTTTTCAACTTATGATTTGTCAAGCATATGCTTCGTAATTGTACTCGCATCAACTTTAACCATTCAAGATGCCTATGATAGGGGCAATGAGAGCTCAAAGCTAGTAAGTACCATAATTTTTGAAGGTTTATAAAACTTGTAATCTCTGCTTCCCTCTGCGAAGGGCCTTTCTTTTACTTTTATGTTGAGTCTCCACCTTCTACCTTTATGCACCGTCTAAGAGAGCATAGTTGCCATTCTGAGTTTAATGTGCATAGTCCCAAAGTTTATCATTGATTGATTCATGATTATGGTTTTGCTTGTTCTTAAATTATTTGTATCTAGTCGCCCTCTTAAACTTGAAGGTGTCTTATGCATTTATGTTTTGCTATTCCATGAAGGACAAGCTGAAAACCACTTGATATGTTTGCCCATATGATTTGAACACACACTTGACTTTCATTGTTTCATTATTCATGATCTTTCGTTTGTGTTCCTTTTCATGTTATAACATGGTTGCTAAGTTTTATTGTCAATATTATGTCTTTTATGCCCATGTTTTAAGTTCTTTGATCCTAGCACTCAATGCTTTACAAAGTTGATCAAGATTGTGATGGTGCATGTCACCTCTAAAATTATTCATTTGTTATCACTTACCTACTCGAGGACGAGCAGGAGTTAAGCTTGGGGATGCTTGATACGTCTCAAACGTATCTATAATTTTTGATGCTCCGTGCTTGTTTATACACCATTTGCTTTGTGTTTTGTTGCACTTTGTTGCATTTTTATGCATTTTCCGGAACTAACCTATTAACGAGATGCCACAGTGCCAGTTCCCTGTTTTCTGCTGTTTTTGTGTTTCAGAAAAGCTACACAGGAAATATTCTCGAAATTGGACGAAACAAAAGCCAAACTTTCTATTTTTACCAAAGCTTCACAAAGACCGAAGATGAGACGGAGGGGGGCCAGGGGCCGGCCACACCCTAGGGTGGTGCGACCTAGGCCTGGCCCGCGCCACCAGGGGTGAGCCGCCCCGGTCCACCCTCTGACGCTGCCCTTTTGCCTATAAGTTCCCCTCGATGGGAAAAACCTAAGGGACAGATCACTTTTCCACGAAACATACTGCAAGCCGCCACCATCACCGTCGCGAGATCGGGCGGACCCAGGAGCTCTTCCCGGCACCCTGCCGGAGAGGGGAATCCCTGCTAGAGGCATTCTCCACCACCATGGTCGCCTCCGGAGTGATGTGTGAGTAGTCTACCTTGGACTACTAGTCCATAGCAGTAGCTAGATGGTTGTCTCCTCCACCATGTGCTTCATGTTTAGATCTTGTGAGCTGCCCTACATGATCAGGATCATCTTTATGTAATTCTACATGTTGTGTTTGTTGGGATCCGATGAGTATTGGTACTATGTTAAGTTGATGTGCTGAATTATATATCTTATGTTATCTCTATGTTTTTATGATCTTGCATGCTTTCCGTGCTAGTAGCTATCTTGGCCGAGTAGATGCTAGTGACTCCAAGAGGGAGTATTTATGCTCGATAGTTGGGTTCATGCCTGTAGTAATCTGGGGGAGTGACAGAAACCTCTAAGGTTGTAGATGTGCTGTTGCCACTAGAGACAAAACAATATTCTTGTGTCCAAGGACATTTGTTTTGTTTACATTACGCACTTTGCTTAATGCAATTATCTGTTGTTCACAACTTAATACTCAAGGGGTTCTCGAATGACTCCCCGTGAGTGGATTTTTAGTCATAGATGCAGTTGGATGGCAGTCTATGTATTTTATCGTAATGCCCAGAGTGAATCTCATAGTGATCCTCATGACATATGTACTACTCTATCAATTGCCCAGCTGTAATTTGTTTACCCAACATGTTGTTATCTATCTTATGGAGAGACACCACTAGTGAACTGTGGACCCCGGTCCAATTTCCTTTACATTGCTATTACCCTTTACTTTTACTGGCTCTGTGATGAGGATACAATCATGGATCATGCTGATTTTGAGTGTTTGAGCTGGAAGGAAATATTGAGTCTAATTGATGATTATTATAAGGTGAATTCTTTCCTAGTTGAAAAGAATGTATTGATATCTCCGAATTATATACTACCTAAAGCGATGTACTATGTTGTATTTAGGTATGTCATCTGTCAAGATATCGCCAGCGGGAGGAGAGGGAGGACGGCGATCGAGAGACAAGTGGAGATCAAGTCTGGATGAGCACAAGCACATGATGGCGCACTAGGACTGCCTACGACACGATATCTACACGTCTAAGGCGCGCTATACACATGGCCTGCGTGCTAAAATTAGGCCGAACCCATATATGGGTCGGTATGTACCCGTTTGAGTCGAACCGAGTCAGTTTGGGCCCAAACCAGGCATGTTTTGGGCCAGGTCTTTGCTGAGGTCGCCCGGCCGCCTATAAGTACCCCTGGGCGCCCCCTCAATTAGGGTTAGACCACGTTTAGACTAAAGATTACTTCGTTGAACTGTTGTAAGCATTCATCTGAATTCCTCGCACCAATTCATCTGGATTTGGTGATATACTGCTGCAAGTTTAGTGTGATCTGTTGTTCCACTGGGAATCAGTAGATTGCAAACTACCGTTTCGTGGTCGACGGCTACGTGCGCAAGTGTGTGGAGTCGTGAATATCCTACAGGGTTTGAGAGCTGTTGCATTGGCATCAGGGTTCAAGCGAGGAGAGTTCATCGGTGACACCAAGTTATCCCCGACAATCATCCGCTGCCATCATCACCATCGCATCGCTCACGAGAAGATCGGGCCATTTGAGTGTATCCTCATCACTCTGTTTTCATTCTTGCATTACTACTACCTTTTACCACTCGATACGCTCAATCCTTTGTTTGCAGCAAACCCGTGAGATTGACAACCTCATCGTAAGTTGGGAGCAAAGTTCTTGGTTGTGTTGTGTGCAGGTTCCATGTTGCTGCTAGGTGAAGAAGCTCCTACGTCAACAACGCACCAACATTTTCTATGCCATTGTCCGGAGTGTCGCGAAGCTAGCAAGCATCACCTTCTGAAGTTTGGCTTTCTCCTACTGGTTCGATAACCTTGGTTTCACAACTCAGGGAAACTTGCTGCTGTGCTCCTCATACCTTCCTCTTGGGGTTCCCAACTTGGTGCCTTAACATCGCACCATCAATCAACATCACATAATATCCAACAAGCTATGATTTATAATACACATCAACATATTGAAGTGTTTTTGGTGTTTATTTGTTAGAACAATTCCTACAAATTCTTACACCAAAATCATAACTTATAATCTTGTCGCTTTCATCAAAATCACATGGACTTAATTATAATTCTTTCTTCATTTCCAAAATCTTTTGAACACATCAAATGAATTCAAAACCCCATAAATACAAATATTCACTTTGGATTTCTAACGAAGAATACGAAATAATGTTATCCACTACTTGTATGAATACTATACATCAACATGTATAATACTTAACAATTTAAAGTACAATACTTTTTCCTATGTTGAAATCATCTGTATGTTCTCAACAATTAGGTGTACTCTCCATAATGCAGAGTTTGAGTCATTCGTCAAATGAAACATGATTCGTATTGTATAAAGATCAAATCATCTAGCAACAATATATTTCATCATATGAAATTTCACATGTACTTAATCATAAAGTATGACTTTCAAATAGTAGTGTCATTTAAAGAGGAAGTCATTATTTAGCTTGGATAAATTATGTTTATTGTTTATTAATGCTCATTAAACAATTATCAAGGATAAACAAGAATAATGGGTTCATAATCATAATGTGACCATAACTTTATCTCGTGGAAAGCAAGATACAAAAAGAAGGTCCTCAACCATTATTGGTTACAAAATTTATTCTATCACCAATCTTGATAATAAATGTGGAGGTAGGGTGTTCATGGCCATCAACATCTTGATTGCCATTTACTCGCACCATAAGCTCCTTCAAGTAACTCTTACGTAGAAGGTCCTGTTTTCGAATAAACGGGAATTTTTTGGAATACGAAAATCTGCTATAAGTGTTTAAAATAAACATTTATATCTTGTATATCAAATATACCTTTTCTGGGTTGACAATTTTCCTTGCTATTGGATCTACTTTCACAGTTCTCAAATTGAGTCTATAATCCATGGAAGGTGAATGATTCCCCTTGCATGGCATAGTCTATGACAATGTCTTTGTAGATGAGAGGAAGTCAACACAACACCCCATCTATTGCAAATTCATTTGTCATCCAGTAGACCTAGTCTGTGAGGCACTCATGAATCCTACCATGGTTGCCGTACAACCTTTTTAAGCAGATGTTCTCTTCCAACTCAATAGAAAGGAACTTGTCCAGACACTCATACTTCATAATTCCAACTTGCAATGCAAAGAGCGCCTGAAGTTCAACAACCATCAAATATGAATTTGTGTTTGAAGAACACTCCCACAATTCAGACTTCTTGGTACGAAGCGCAGTGCTATGGAATTTTTTCGAATTGTCACCGCGATCACGATAATCACTATTATCATTCTTGATCAAAAAATCCTCTTATGCATCTCCTAGTGGTTATTATATCACATAGAGCTAGTCATTACTATTTAGGACATTCCTCATGTGTTGGTACAAACGATAAACTTTGACACGTCAATTTTAAGTTTTCTTTATGCATAAAAGACTAAGATGGATGTGGACTATTCATCTATACAAATTTGAAAAGATATTAAAACTAAGTTCATAATATGAGCACAAAACCTATGAGCTTCAACTTAGAACAACGTCCCTAAAATGTTCTAGTGATTACATGGTGCCGATCCACTATACCGCTCTAGATCGTCATGGCCGGCGATATAATTTCAAAGGTAGACATAACTTATGACAATCACATCATCCATGTGACCCATGCTCGATCTTTCGATCTCTGTTTTCCTGAGGCCATGTATACACATGCTAGGCTCGCCAAACCAACCTTAATGTATTGCGTGGCACATACATGTCTTGTACCCACACCGTATGCAAACTTCGATATTTCTAGCCCCCGATCGTCACGACCGGTTTCATAACTAAGGACTTTGTTGGTGATTGCACACGTAAGGGAGAACACATTTTCTTTGGTATTTAATTAGGGATTATCTTGTTCTATGCTACCGTCGTGTATCTAAATACTAGCAAAAATAAGAATCACACAATAACAAATGTAAATAATGCGTATATGATATGGTTTCTTCATCGACGTACTTGATCTCCATCGAGCGATCCGACATGATCTCCATCCTTCCATTAATACAGCGCCAAGTCCATGACACCATCATCGTGAATCCGCAGTTAGTATCACGCAACTTAGCGTATTGACTGTATCACATCACACGCCCAACTGCAAAACAAAATTAGATGATTCTACTTTATCTTTTTCAAGTTTTACGTGGCTTCTAGGGCTTTTGCACAAGAACCGTTTCTTACCTACAAACATGCAACCACAATGTTGATCAAGAAATTGTTTCTTTGATTCCCCGTTAAGGGCCCTCCATTGTAGACGCCATATCCATAATAGTTGGAGAAACAGACACCCCACAAGCCACTTTTATACGGTGCAAGCCGTATGTTAGTCGTGGAACCAGTCTCGTGTGAAACGCATAAAGTCGGTCTCCTAGCCGCTTCAATCCAACTATGCCACAGATATAAGCAAATGCACATGGGAGGGTAACAATGAGAGGATCAACGCCCACATACTGCTAAGCATTTTAATTGTACAAGCATACTATGCACAGATCATGCTCTAATACCACTGTTGGGGTTTGGTACAAATAACAAAATACCTACACAACCCCGGATTGCCCAAGATCTATCTAGGAGTAATGCTGTAACGATTAACGGAGATTTGGTGAGATACCCTTGTAGACCGAACACGGGAATTACGCTTCCACACAAGTGTTGACGATGAAGACGACGTGGCCGACCTCAAGGTCATGAAGATCTCGATGACACGACACCAGTGTGACAACACCGGTACAACAACTGAGTGCCACACATACAACACCTCGTAGTACTCGTACACATACGATGAACGATAACTCCTTCCAGATCTCGGATCCAGCCAAGATTGTGGAAGTAGATCAGTTTGGATCCGATTCGGAATTCCCGCAGCACTTCATCGTGCAGCGATGGAGTCTCCCTCACTCCTATGCAGCCCTTCGGGGAGCCACACGAGAGAGAGAGGAGAGGGGTGGCGCATGAGGGTCAAGGAGAGGAGAGCTCTTCCAAGGAGCTCCTCAATCCACTTGTGTCAAACTCTCCTCCAAGGGGGCCTTTATATAGGGGGATGGGGGAGACCTTACCCCCACCAAGGAACCCCTATGGCCGGTGGCCAAGGAAGGGGCTAGGGCTAGCACGCCCCAAACCCTAACCCTAGGGATCCTCTATGCGCACGGGCCCCTTGGGGCCCATCTAGGTGGCCTGGCCGGCCCCCTAATGGGCTCTCCTTCTAGAGAGGGCCCAAATATGTGGGCTACCTTTATTTATTAATTAAATAATATTTTATTAATATTAATTCATTAATTAATATCAATTACTTTATTATTTAATTCCCCATTGCACCAAAACTCTTTCCGGAACCCTCTGAAGAACTTTTGGATCTTTGTGGAACTTTTTTGACTTCCTCCTATCAACACTTTGACAATTCCAGACATACCAAAACATCTTAATGTCATTGCACCCTTAAGTGTATTACCCTACGGTTTGGGAATACTCTAGACATTACCGAGACTCTTCTCTGGTAAATGATCATCAATCAGATCTAGATATCCGTGATGATCCCTGTGCATTCACGAAGGTCTTTTCAGTGTTCAACCTCAAACGTCGATGTCCTATTCCCTTTGTGTCTGCGATACTTCCAATATCCAAGACTTGATCATCAGTATCTCCATACCTTGTTCAATCTCGTTACTGACATTGCCATTTACTCGTTCCATGATATTCCATCCCCATGACCTAGTCACAGGTTGCAACATTGGATGAAATCTCACCAAGTGGGGCCAGAGTATCTTTCCATCACGCATAAGAATAAATCCTGCTCTTGATGCATATGCCTCAATAGACTCCATTGGAAACCAAAGAGACACATGTTTATTCACCGTATTACTGAGTGACGGTTGATGCAATCAAAGCTTCCTCTGGAAGTAGTGATTAAACATGATCTCACGGTCTAAGGATTAGGTTACAACAATTCTTATTATTGCAAGATGAACATTGTGACACGATCGTGTTACATAATAATATTGGGTATGTCCATCATGGAATTTACACAATGGCATTAACCTCATTTTCAATCAGATGTATTTGTCACATGATCCGAAAACTGATCATAAGTTGGCAATGAGCTAGTTTAGAGGTTTACTAGGGACTCTGGTTGTTTAATACCACACGTGTATCAGTGTTTTCCGACTGACACAGTTATAGCACAATATTAAACTTATCATGAACTAAATGAAAAATGCAAATAAACCATTTCTTATTTTCCTCTAGGGCATATTTCCTTCACACGTTCCATGTTATCTCTATAGACAAGGCATATTAGTATATCATGCAATGGTAAGAATTAAAGGGTTCACATGCATATATATATGTTCACAAAAATTAAAGCAAAGGATTCATAAACCTAAAAGATAGAATCGACCATAATCATAGAAGTTCAACGACCGTCGAAATTTCATCATATAGCTAGAGAGCTAGACACATCGATCACAAAGTCCAACATAAAAGAATGTTTCGGGATACAACAAAACATCATGCTAAGTTAAGTTTACAACACATACAACACATGCGACTATCGATACACGTGACCTTGATCATGGTAGGCACACATCATGAAGGCGTCTTCTCAATCAGCTTTGGGAATGGACGATAGCCCTCTTTCATCATCCACATCCTCCTGTAACCCAACATTTTGAGTTGTTCTTGGATCTCCCTCTGAGGCAACCCTCTGGCGTAGGATAAATCCCCACCCCTTGTGTTGACATCTTCGTGGATGATTTCTGATATCTTAGCCTAGATGCGATGGAAGCCTTCCCTAGGATCATCATCGTCGATACGCGCTAGCCTTTTGGCCCATCCTCGGAGACGAGATGGCAGTGTAAGGTTCTAGCAATCCAGAACGTACCCTTTGATATGATGGAGGACGTAGAAGGCCTCCTTCATGCTTCCAGCCATCTGCTTGACGCAGGAGAACTCGCACACGTGCTTGAACTTGTGTTTGCGATCCTTGACATTTTCCCCTTCTTGCCGAAGGGGCATCCCTTTTTGGCATAGCCACTAGAGCATCATCCAGAATACCCCTTATTCTTGTGTAGTTCTTCTTCATCCCCAAACTCCCTGAGTCGAAATACGTGGCTAGCAAGTACTTCGGGGCAAGGACAATGAGTGTGCAGTATTTGTCTCTACGCAACATAATTGAAACGGAATGTTGGAATAAGAGGAATGAAAGCAATTAAGTTACATCAGCAAGAGTATGTGTACTTACTCGGGAAAGAAAGGCAGAAGAAATATGTCCTTCCTCTTATTGGCCACCATGAACTTCTGGAGGTACTCTATCGCCATGGCCCGTGTCCCTAATCGTTCCACCAGCTGGTTGGCACGCATGTAGTAGGGATCCACTATCGCGATCTGCGAGGTTTTCTCTCCCTTGATCTTCATTGCTAGATCCAGTGTGTATAGGCGGATCAAGTTATAGTCCAACTGTTTCGAGAGAAACATCTTGAAGACATCCTCGTACACTATGAAGAACAAATCCGCGGGGGCTTCATGGATGAAGTCCACATACTTTGGGACCTTGAGCGTGAAAGCCATCTTATGGCTCCACTTATCATAGCTCCACTTACAAGACGGTGCAGATCTAGAGTCAGTTTGGCTGACCAGCTTCATGCGATTGTGGCAGGCCATCTTTGCGGGCTGGTACGTTGTATTCTGAGCCCGGATCCTCTTTGGAATGGGCTGGCTCGCAGCTAACTACTGCTTGTTCTTACTTCTCTTCCTAGGCTTCATCGTAGCAGGGTCCTCCATCGAGTCCTCCACATGGGGTGCTATCTGCTCACTGCAGATCATGTTACGGAGTATGGTAGGGCTGAAAAAGAACCCTGGTTTGCTTGGTGGATTGGCGACCAGAGGCGTATCTTGAGAGAAACCCCGGAAGATCAGGTGCTGCAAGCATGTACTGGGACGAGCAGCTTGATAGTCATGAGCGCAGGAGGGTGGGTCCACATCCACAACAGGCATGTACGGTCCATTGCTAGCACCAGTGTTGAGGAAGGCATCGACATCGACCTCTTCATCGTCATCAGCGGCATTGTTGCCATCATGTGGCACCATATCCACATCCTCATGTGGTGGCGGGGACAATGGTTGAGGCGGTGTAACAACCTTGCCGTGGGGTGGTACACACACTCCCAATAGTTTTTGGTGACGGCTTGTGGTGGCGACGACTGTTGGTGCCCGTGGACGAGGCCGGAGGATCAAGGTGGCATCAATTGTGTGCCCTCCCCCCACAAAAAGAATCTGGGCCTTCGGCCATGTCATGGGCCAGTTGTGGCAACCACCAAGGGTCTTGTGTTCTTCGGCTCCCTGAAGTTTATAGGGAGGGTCAATGTCATCGCACCCCGACAACACTCGAGCCAACTTGACCTTCATCACGACATCGTCCATTGGATTGTTGTGCATCGTGCGGCTCTCCGGTTGTATGAGAGTGCCCTTGGCAACTAACTTCAACTCGCCGTCCATGTAATGCAGGAGTATGCAAGAAGTGTCCTGCGTCAAAACATGTGTTGGGCATCATGAGATGGCAGTCATCAAAGGCATAAAGTTGATGACGCAAATCACTAACTAAGTAGTTAACTTGGTGATGGCGTTGAGCTCGGCTAACGTGGAGACAAGGCTGGTGCCGGTGGCCTCCCGCTCGGGTGCATTACAAAGCATGGCCACCGCCGGCTGCGCCTTGGTATTTTTGGCCGGAGGGGGCATCGATGTGACCAAATTGACCAACGGCTGCGTCGCGGCGATGGTGGCCAACGGGGTCACCATGTCTAGCAAAGCGTTGATGCTCGAGTTGCTGCCTGTGAAGCTGGGCACATGTATCGGCCCCACTTGACCTGCCACATTAGCCTCTCCATTAACCCAGGGGGATAATCGAGTGGATCCTCTCCACCACTATCTTGTCGACGGTGGAGGCATGCACTTTATCCCTCTTCTCCACTTTTGCACCAAGGAATGCATTTTCTTCCTAAGCTCTTCATCCTCGGCTTTATCCCTAGCCGTCTTCCTCTCCTTTCATTTATTGTTGTCATGTTTGTAGTACTTGCCAACATTCATGCTTGTACCAAAGCCGGACATAGGGCCAGCTGACATTGGTGGCTTCCACTTCTCCCTCTTCATGTAAACGTTGGTCGCCATGTTGAAAGGCGTGTACCATGGCTATGACGAGGGCTCACCAGCATGAAATTCAGTCTCCTGCGGACAAGGAAACATAAACTGGCCGTTTAGAAATCTGGCTTCATTATTTAAATAGAACACAATGGACTTGATATCCGCGGTAAATTCATTACCAGGTCTGCCTCGAAGTCCCTCACTTCCGGATAGTGGGTAACAAATTCCATGGTCACCTTGTCCAGATAGTAGCAGGCCCGAATGAAGTTCCTCACCTTGGCTTATTTGAGTTAAGGAAAATACAACATTTAAGAGGTTTCATTTGAGATTTTTATTGATTATTGATATTTTCTAGAGATTTTAAAGTTTGATACCTTTAAATTTCACAAGGTTTTAATTTCTGTTGGTGACTTTATTTCACAAGGTTAAGATCATTTTCTAACATGAATATTGTTCATATTATTATTTTAGGACTTGTGATTTATATTTTATGTGAAATATTTCTTAATGAATTTTAGAGTGGTTCAAATTTTGTATTTAAATTGTTGGGGTTTTTAAGCTAAAGGAAAATAGATAAAAAATATTTGACTAAATGGGTTGGTTTAATCTTTGATTTGGGTCGGTTCATTTGGCCGAGCAGGCCAGCCCAAATGGTCGAGCCGAACCAGGTCAGCACCTCGGCTGACCCCCACCATCTGGCTCGTTCTCACTCTCTCGCACGACCTCACCAGTCACCCCTCTCGTCCCGTTCCTGGTCGACCGCAACCCGACCGCCGCCACTTTGACCCCAGCCATCGCCGGCCATCCTCGACCCTGCCGCTTGGCAAGGAAGCTCCACCTCCCTCTATCCTATTGATCCCCGCTGCCCCTTGGCTCGCCTGAGCCCCCACACGCGACTGCTCGAAACCCTAGCTCCTTCTTGGGTTTGGCCGATGGTGTGGCTCCGGCATTGATGCACCTCCTACTGATACTCTGTCTGCATCTCCTCCAAGACACTCCTACACCATGGCGCCTTTCTGCTCTCTCAGCGCACCCGCAGCTAACCCTAACTCACCTGGGGTTTGGGTCGCTGGCGTCGCTGCTCTGGCTCCCGCGCCTCACCTGCTCCTCAAAATCGACCATGATCTCCTATTTGCCATCTCCCACTACTACAATGACCTCGAGCCCCAGCTCAATCTCCGACTACTACTACTGTCCAACCGCTACCTCTCGTATAGGAGCAGGGTGGTAGGCTGCTGCTAGTCCCCTCTTTAATCCACATCGGCTAAGGTAAGCTCAACATCTCCTGTTTCTCTCTAATTCATGTATTTTTCTATTGTAGGTGTGATTAGTTCTAGGTTTTAGGTCTATGAAGATTTTGCTACTGATTTAGTTGGGATAGATGGTGTTACTATGGTGATTCTAGGTTCTAGATTTAGAATTATAGTAATATAATCTCCTGGATAGGGAGAAAAGCATAGGAGCTCTCGGGTGCTACACACCCCCATACTTAGAAAAATAAAATAAAAATTTTAAAAAGGATAAAAAAATCGAACCTTTTTTGAAATAAAAGATGAATACCGGTACTGTACTTATAAAAATATTTCCCTAGGAAATTACTTTTATTTTATCCTAGGTAAAAAAAACAAACTCCAAACGCGCCATGACCAAGTACTATTCACTTTATATTCGTCATAATTTTATTTTTTTACCTAGGTTACAATGAAAGTAATTTTCTAGTGGAAATATAACACACAAGTATAATACCTGATCATCTTTGATTTCAAAGAAAGTTAGCTTTTTTTAAACCTTTTTGAAATTATTTTTTATTTTCTCCAAGTATGAGGGTGTGTAGCACCCGAGAGCCAAAAGCCCACGTTACCTGGATAGGTGATATTAGTGATTTGGTAATTTTATCAAGCTACCTATTGTGGTGGTACTGGATGTGATCCATTGGTATTGTGGTGTGGAATTACTACTGGTTTAGTGGTGGTAGCTAAATAGGTTTAGATTTAGGTTTTAGTTATTAATTTGATTTACTAATCTGGCATAACAATTCCTAGATGATTTTATATAGGATAGACTCTATAGTTAACTATTTCTATAGGCAAATGATCACGATTTGGTGATTTACTTGCTGGAGCTATTCTCTTTCATTTAGATAATGGATTACACTAGTTCTTACTATTCCACATGTTCTTGTAGCCTTTGAATTTATTTAGCAACCTAGCAAAACAGTTCCCAGATGCTTTGATTGGTTTAGAACAGTAGAACATAAATCATTGTAATTTTAATGATCATATCCATCTTTAAGATGCATATGATCCACACAATTATCACTCAAACAATGTGTATGGGCTATGTATAAGTGTATGCAAACAATAATAGGTGCTGAAATTAATTATTGCTTACTATGATTGTGTGCTAGATCAATTTCTTGATCACAAACATTTATTGAAGTGATTTATTGTTGTTTCCTTTGCTGTTATTGGTACTGTCTTGGTGTGTTCTTATTATTTCTTGATGTTTGAAGAGGATTTTCTTTGTTGTGATTTAATTTCAGAGGCTTAGTTTTAGTGTTCCTGGTGTTTTTGAGGTGTTCTTAGTGTTCTTAGCTGTTCTTGGTGTGTTCTTGATGATCACAATATCATTTAGTGGTATAGGACAACATCTAGATCCAAGATATGAACTACAAAATGCCGCTTACAAGCCGGTGGTTACCTATGTTCTGCTCCTGCATTTGCTTCCCCCGCTGCTGCCATTTTTAGCCTCATCAGAAGCACACACCGTGTTGAATATGTTGAACTCCTCTTCGTCGAGCATCAGCTCTTTCTTACTAATCATCTCCCAGCTTTCACCAGCTTCAATCTTGTTCTTCACCTGGTTTTTTTAGCTGCTCAAGACATTGCTCATCTTTGTGATGGCTAATTTGTTCACCTTGTTCTTTCTCTCTAGGTTATTGTACGGCGCTGGGAACGCGTATCGTCCGTGAAGCTTCTGGAGGAGGTTCCTGACCAAGAGCTCATTCGCAGCACCTCTGAGGTGCTTGGTGTTGATCGACATGCTTTCCCAGATGATGCACCCGAGTTACCGGATGTACCCTCCGGCAAGCTCCACATGTGCCACGGGTAGGCCACTATCTATGACTTCGATGAACTCCTCGGAGATGTTGACAAGCACTTGCGATGTCGGATCATTTATGTCCTTCTTCTTCTTAGTGGGCATGTTTGCGCTACCGCCATCCGTGCGGTCGCCATCTCTGGTGTCGCCATCGGTGGTCTCATCCCCGCCGGCACCGCCATCGGTGGTCTCATCCTCTTCCATGGTGCCAACATCGGTGGTCTCATCCTCTTCCTCAGCAGCTCTGTCGGCCTCCGCCTCCTCCGCCTGTTGTGACATCAGCTAGAATGTCGTGTTGGCCTCTTTGTCTCGTTCTTCCATGCTCATGTGCTTAGATGTGCCGGCCTCATCATTGGCCGACATGTTTGCACTTCATAAAAAGGACAAAAAAAATAGTACAAAAATAGACCCAAAAAATTGACTTGACCTTTGCTAATTTTTTGACCTAGGAGGAAAATACATCTTCTCGCGACTAACCGAGGTTAGTTGCGGGAATCGACTTGTGACTACATCAACCTCTTCATCAACAAACTCTTCCGCTTGCTCGATCAAAGAGGTATGTGATCTGTTACTGCTACTGGTTGATGGCGCCAGAAAATTAGCTGCTGGTGCCAAGTTGACGTGGGAGCAGACTGTCCTTGTGCGTGGTGAATAACCAGCCCGTTGGGAACCCCAAGAGGAAGATATGATGAGTATAGCAGCTAGTCTTCCCTTAGTTAAGAAACCAAGGTTTAATATCGATCAGGAGAGGAGAGACAAACGACTGAAGGTGATGCGGAACCTGCACACACACAACCAAGTACTTTGTTCCCAACTTGCGATGAGGTTGTCAATCTCACCGGTTTGCTTGAAACAAAGGTTATGAGCGTATCGAGTGGAAAACAATATAGTATGCGAGTAAAGTAAACAGTACGAGTAAAGTAAACAGGTGATAGCAATATGATGGAAAATAGGACCGGGATCCACAGTTCACTAGTGGTGTCTCTCCATAAGATAAATAGCACATGCTGGGTAAACAAATTACAGTTGGGCAATTGATAGAATAAAGATAAACGTGATATGTCAAGAAGATCACTATGAGATTTACTCTGGGCATTACAACAAAATACATAGACCGCCATCCAACTGCATCTATGACTAATAATCCACTCCCGGGGATATCAATCCGAACACCCCAGTAGTATTAAGTTGCGAACAACAGATAATTGCATTAAGCAAAGTGTGTAATGTAAACAAAGCATATGCCCTTGATCATATGAATGTTGTTTTCTCCCTAGTAGCAACAGCACATCTACCACCTTAGAGGTTTCTGTCACTCCCCCAGGTGAAATAGAGACATGAACCCACTATCGAGCATAAATACCCCCTCTTGGAGTCACTAGTAACTACTCGGCCAAGATAGCTACTAACAACGGAGAGCATGCAAGATCATAAACAACATAGAGATAACAAAAGATAATATTCAGTACAGCAACTTAATCATAAACACCAATATTCATCGGATCCCAACAAACCAAACATGTAGAATTACATAACGGTGATCTCAATCATGTAGGGCAGCTCATGAGATCTAAACATGAAGCACATGGTAGAGAAGACAACCATCTAGCTACTGCTATGGACCCATAGTCCAAGGTAGACTACTCACTCATCGCTCCGGAGGCAAGCATAGCGATGAAGAAGACCTTCGGTGGCGATTCCCCTCTCCGGCAGGGTGCCGGGAAGAGCTTCTGGACCCTCCCGATCTTCGGGTCGACGGCGGCGGCGGATCGCGATGTGTTCTGGAAAACTGATCGGGTACTTAGGTTTTTTCCGTCGGGGGGTCTTTATAGGCGAAGGGGCGATGTCAGAGGAGGAGCCAGGCGCCCTCACGCGAGGCCCGCGTGGCCAGGGGCTTGGCCGCGCCACCCCTGCGTGTGGGGCCCTGGTGGCCCCCCTCCTACTCTCCTTCGGATCTCTGGAAGCTTCCGGGTAAAATAAGACTTCAGGAACTTGTTTCGTCCAATTCCGAGAATATTTCCTGTGTATCACTACTGAAACACAAAAACTGCAGAAAACAGGAAACTGGCACTGTGGCAACTTGTTAATAGGTTAGTTCCGGAAAATGCATAAAAGTGCCACTAAGTGTAATGAAACAATAGGCAAATGGTGTAAAAACAAGCATGGAGCATCAAAAATTATAAATACGTTTGAGACGTATCAAGCATCCCCAAGCTTAACTCCTGCTCGTCCTCGAGTAGGTAAGTGATAACAAAGAAATAATTTTTGAGGTGACATGCACCTACACAATCTTGATCATATATGTAAGCATTTGTGAGCTGGGATCATAAGAACTTAAAACACGGGCATGAAGATATAATCTTGACAATAAGAACTTAGCAACCATGTTGTAAACATGCAAATGAACACAAACAAAAGATCATGAAAATGAAACAATGAAAGTCAAACGTGTGTTCAAATCATAAGGAAAACGTACAAATGGTTTTCAGCTTGTCCTTCAAAGAGAGCAAAACATAAATGCATAGGACACCTTCAAGTTTAAGAGGGCGACTAGATACAAATAATTTAAGAACAAGTGAAACCAAGCATCATGAATCAATCAATGAACTTTGGGACAATGCATATCACACTAAGAATGACAACTATGCTCTCTTAATGGTGCATAAAGAAAGAAGGTGGTGACTCAACATAAAAGTAAAAGAAAGGCCCTTCGCAGAGGGAAGCAGTGATTGCTAGTTTTATAACCTTCAAAAATTATGGTACTTACCGGCTTTGAGCTCTCATTGCCCCCATCATAAGCATCTTGAATGGTTAAAGTTAATGCGAGAACAATTATGATGCATATGCTTGACAAATCATAAGTTGAAAACCTCGTGCCCCGTGAATACGAGTACCCAAACCTCATGCTACTTTACTTAGAGTCCCAAGCAAGGCTCTTGTCATTGTAAGTATATGCATATCATTGAGAACCGCCAATGGGGTACCTCCGTGCCCGATGACATGGAACAAGCCCACACCAAAATGACAGGACAAGCAGACAATGAACACCTCGACATCTCTTTTATTTGCCTTTTGTTTAGCTTTTTATTGTGAGATGCGTCGTCGAATGTTCACCATGGGTATGCTGCAAATTTCCACCATGAATTATGCATGGCTTAGATTGGCGGCCCGGCGTTTCCCTAACACATACACAAACTCCATGATCCCCACAAGATTCCCAATTCATTTCACACCGCGGGCATCCATAGACAAAAGATCACGATATCAACTCAAATAAGAAGTGCAATGTTGAAAGCTTGCCCCATGACAGCATGGATGGGCTAGAATCCAACTTACAACTTGCAAGAATAACAACTCAACATAAGAGACTACAATGTCAAATTTTTAAGAACAGGAAAAAGTAAAGTGTGCCTTCCGGTTCGTGAGAGCTTTACTGACCGAATTTCGCATAACACTGATAAGAGTTTAATTTGAAGAGAAAATAAAAGCAAGTCAAATTTACTTGGGATAGCAAATTGCTAGTAGGTATGTATGGTGGACACTTTGGAAAACTTTGGCTTTTAGGAGTTGGATGCACGAGTAGAGCTCATACTCAGTACAAGGCGAGGGCTAGCAAAAGACTGGGAGCGACCAACTAAGAGAGCAATAATGGCCATAATCATGCAAAGCGACAAAGCGACATTAAAAGAAGCATAAGATGGCATCAAAAGTCAAAAACTAAATGATCATGAAGGCTATTGGCAACTTTGTAAGAGTCTAACATGTGTGAGCATGCGCCAAGTCAACCCAAATAAAGCATCAAGGAGAAAACCAAAATAATGCTTCCATACAATAAAAACAACGCATGATTTTTTCAAAGGCTCATTAAGCAATCTCAGTTATTTGAGACAAGTCATGCTACAGCAAAACCACTAAGCATACTATCAAAAAGACATCAAGCATGACATGAAAAAGCCTAAGCCGCAGTCTACACAAGCTCCTTCTTGTACCACTATTTTGCACAAAGCTTTTTCTCATTTCCAACACCATTTGAAATTTTTAAAGACACCTCTTTTGATGAAAACCAATAAAGATCAGAGGCAAAAATACACCTTGATGAAAAGATATGACAAGGTCTGAACGCAAATCAAGGCGAAAACGAAAACCAAAAGCAGTAGCAGAAAAAGAAGAACGCTCGATTTTTAATAAGACTGAAAACTAGAGCATTCTTTGCAAATGAAAACGAGTACATCTCCTCCAAAGGAAATTTGTTGGGGTCCAACCATTTATTGCAGCAAACAAACAAACTAAACCAACTAAGAAAACTAAAACAACTGACGCTCCAAGAAAAACACATAGTGCTTGAAGCAATAAAAATATAGTGTTTTGAAAAGTGACCTGATTTTTGCCGATGAAGAAGGGGTGCCTCGGGGGCATCCCCAAGCTTTGACGCTTGTACTTCTTGGATATTTCTTGGGGTGATGCGTGGGCATCCCCAAGCTTGAGCTTTTGTCCATTATTCAACTCATCTCATCATTCTCCAATCCCTACACTTGAAAACTTCCTTCATACAAAACTAAACACAATTCTATTAGCAACATTAGTGTAAGCATAACATATAATCAACCTCTTTTTGCTTCAGGTTTCAACTCAAAATCACCACATATATAGCAAAAACTACTGTAGCAACTTCTCTAAAAGTTCCATGATAAAAAGAACTCAAAAGAAAGCGATAAAGTGGCAAACACAAATATTGGCAGAAATCTGTCAAAACTGAACAGCTGACAAAGGTTGAATTTTTGAGGGATTTTCTGTTGCTCAAATCAAAAAGTGTTCAACTAACAAAAGTTTGGATATAACCTGGGGCATATGCACAAGAAATCGCAGGTCCAAAAGATAAACAGAGAATTTATACGAATTTTTACGGTGCAGCACCGAAAACAGTTTCAGGACAGCAACATCCCCAAATCTTTACCTCACTCAAATTAGAGGCTTCTCTTGGCACAAAAACGAAATAAACAAGATAAGGAGCGGTCATTACAGTAGTAATGACTTCCAAGACTCAAATAAAAGAAAAAGTACTGAAAAGAAACATTGGGTTATCTCCCAAGAGTGCTTTTCTTTAACGCCTTTGAGCTAGGCGCAGAAAATTGCGAATCAAGTAATATCAAGAGATGAAGCATCAAGCTCATAATTTGCTCTAAGAATAGAGTCAAAAAGTAATTTCTTTCTTTTCCTAGGGAAGTGTTCCATACCTTTCTTTAGTGGGAATTGATATTTGATAGTGCCTTCCCTCATATCAATGATGGCACCTACAGTTCGAAGAAAAGGTCTTCCCAAAATAATAGGACATGAAGCATGGCATTCAACGTCCATAACAAGAAAATCAACGGGAACAAGGTTATTGTTAACCACAATAAGAACATCATTAATCCTTCCCAAAGGTTTCTTCTTAGCAACATCAGCAATAGGAACATCAAAATAACATTTTTCAAGCGGTGGTAAATCAAGCATGTCATAAATCTTTCTAGGCATGATAGAAATACTAGCACCTAGATCACATAAAGCATGGCAATCATAACCATTAACATGCATATCAATGATGGGTTCCCAACCATCTTCTAACTTCTTGGGAACAGAGGCTTTTTGCTTCAACTTTTCATCCCTAATCTTTATGAGAGCATTGGTAATATGCTTAGTAACAACAATATTTAAAGAACTAGCATTGGGAGTCAAAGCAAGCTTTTGCAAGAACAAAATAACTTCAGATATATTGCAGCCATCAACATCAAAATCATTAAAAGAAATAGAGCTATCATCTCCTACACTCCGAAAAATTTCAGCACTCTTTTGAGAAAAAGTTTTGCAGTTTTAGGCTTTTTAACACAAGGAGTGAGAGTTTTCTCTACACCAATCAAAGTAAGAGGATTGTTACCAGTAGGAGCAACATCATTAGAGGTAGTAATGGTACATACCTTCATCTCTCTAGCCATCTCATCTTCTCTTTCCCACTTGGCATGCAATTCCGCTAACAATCTAATATTTTCATCAATTCCAACTTGAATAGCATTAGCGGTAGCAAAAACATTGTTCTCTTTCACATCATTAGGCAACACTTTTAATTTCAGAAGTTCAACATCATGAGCAAGGCTATCAACTTTAGAAGCAAGAATATCAATTTTGCCTAACTTTTCCTCAACAGACTTGTTAAAAGCAGTTTGCTTACCGATGAAGTCCTTGAGCATTACCTCAAGCTCGGAGGGCGCGGCCCTAGTGTTGTTGTAGGAATTACCATAAGAGTTACCATAACCATTACCATTGGTAGAAGGATACGGCCTATAATTGTTACTAGCAAAATTGTTCCTATAAGCATTGTTGTTAAAATTATTATTTCTAATGAAATTCACATCAACTTGCTCTTCTTGAGCAACCAGAGAGGCCAAAGGAACATTATTAGGATCAACATGAGTCCTATCATTAGCAAGCATAGCCATAATGGTATCAATCTTATCACTCAAGGAAGAGGTTTCCTCAACAGAATTTACCTTCTTACCTTGTGGAGCTCTCTCGGTGTGCCATTTGGAATAATTTACCATCATGTTGTCAAGTAGCTTTGTTGCGGTGCCCAAGGTAAGGGACATAAAAGTGCCTCCAGCAGCTGAATCAAGTAGGTTCCTTGAAGAGAAATTCTGTCCTGCATAAAAAGTTTGGATAATCATCCAAGTAGTCAGTCCATGAGTGGGGCAATTCTTTATCATAGATTTCATTCTTTCCCACGCTTGAGCAACATGTTCATTATCAAACTGAGTAAACTTCATAATATTGCTACGCAGAGATATAATCTTAGCAGGAGGATAGTATCTACCAATAAAAGCATCCTTACACTTAGCCTATGAATCAATACTATTCTTAGTCAACGACAGCAACCAATCTTTAGCTTTTCCTCTCAAAGAAAAAGGAAACAACTTGAGCTTGATAATATCACTATCAACATCCTTATATTTCTGCATCTCACATAGCTCAACAAAATTGTTGAGATGAGCTACAGCATCTTCAGTACTAGCACCAGAAAATTGCTCTTTCATAACAAGGTTCAACAAAGCAGGCTTAATCTCATAAAAATTTGTAGTAGGAACAGGTGGCTTAATAGGAGTGCAGATAAAATCACTATTGTTCGTGCTAGTAAAGTCACACAACTTGGTGTTTTCAGGATTGGCCATTTCAGCAAAACGAAAGTAAACAAGTAAAAACAACTACCAAGGATTCTAATTTTTTTTGGGTTTTTGATATAAAACGATGCAGGTAAATAAAGTAAAGCAAAACAAATAAACAAAGTAAAGGATGTGTGTGCGAAAAACTCACCTCGCAGAAGTCTTCTCTTCCTCCCCAGCAACGGCGCCAGAAAATTAGCTGCTACTGGTTGATGGGGCCAGAAAATTAGCTGCTGGTGCCAAGTTGACGTGGGAGCAGACTGTCCTTGTGCGTGGTGAATAACCAACCCGTTGGGAACCCCAAGAGGAAGGTATGATGAGTATAGCAGTTAGTCTTCCCTCAGTTAAGAAACCAAGGTTTAATATCGATCAGGAGAGGAGAGACAAACGACTGAAGGTGATGCGGAACCTGCACACACACAACCAAGTACTTTGTTCCCAACTTGCGATGAGGTTGTCAATCTCACCGGTTTACTTGAAACAAAGGTTATGAGCGTATCGAGTGGAAAACAATATAGTATGCAAGTAAAGTAAACAGTACGAGTAAAGTAAACAGGTGATAGCAATATGATGGAAAATAGGACCGGGATCCACAGTTCACTAGTGGTGTCTCTCCATAAGATAAATAGCACATGCTGGGTAAACAAATTACAGTTGGGCAATTGATAGAATAAAGATAAACGTGATATGTCAAGAAGATCACTATGAGATTTACTCTGGGCATTACAACAAAATACATAGACCGCCATCCAACTGCATCTATGACTAATAATCCACTCCCGGGGATATCAATCCGAACACCCCAGTAGTATTAAGTTGCGAACAACAGATAATTGCATTAAGCAAAGTGTGTAATGTAAACAAAGCATATGCCCTTGAGCATATGAATGTTGTTTTCTCCCTAGTAGCAACAGCACATCTACCACCTTAGAGGTTTCTGTCACTCCCCCAGGTGAAATAGAGACATGAACCCACTATCGAGCATAAATACCCCCTCTTGGAGTCACTAGTAACTACTCGGCCAAGATAGCTACTAACAACGGAGAGCATGCAAGATCATAAACAACATAGAGATAACAAAAGATAGTATTCAGTACAGCAACTTAATCATAAACACCAATATTCATCGGATCCCAACAAACCAAACATGTAGAATTACATAACGGTGATCTCAATCATGTAGAGCTCATGAGATCTAAACATGAAGCACATGGTGGAGAAGACAACCATCTAGCTACTGCTATGGACCCATAGTCCAAGGTAGACTACTCACTCATCGCTCCGGAGGCAAGCATGGCGATGAAGAAGACCTCCGGTGGCGATTCCCCTCTCCGGCAGGGTGCCGGGAAGAGCTTCTGGACCCTCCCGATCTTCGGGTCGACGGCGGCGGCGGATCGCGATGTGTTCTGGAAAACTGATCGGGTACTTAGGTTTTTTTCGTCGGGGGGTCTTTATAGGCGAAGGGGCGATGTCAGAGGAGGAGCCAGGCGCCCTCACGCGGGGCCCGCGCGGCCAGGGGCCTGGCCGCTCCACCCCTGCGTGTGGGGCCCTGGTGGCCCCCTCCTACTCTCCTTCGGATCTCTGGAAGCTTCCGGGTAAAATAAGACTTCAGGAACTTGTTTCGTCCAATTCCGAGAATATTTCCTGTGTATCACTTCTGAAACACAAAAACAGCAGAAAACAGGAAACTGGCACTGTGGCAACTTGTTAATAGGTTAGTTCCGGAAAATGCATAAAAGTGCCACTAAGTGTAATGAAACAATAGGAAATGGTGTAAAAACAAGCATGGAGCATCAAAAATTATAGATACGTTTGAGACGTATCACTTACCTCCCCCTTGCAAGCCTGATATTGGTTTAAGCGCTAGAACAAGTTTTTTTTGCATTGCGTGATCCTCAACATGTTTTACATAATAATATTGGGTATCTCCATCATGGCATTTACACAATGGCATGAGCCTCATTGTCAATCAGCCGTATTTGTCACATGATCCGGAAACTGATCATTAGCTGGCAATGAGCTAGTATATAGGTTTATTAGAGACTCTGGTTGTTTAATACCACACGTGTATCGGTATTTTCCGACTAACACAGTTATAGCACAATATTAAACTTATCATGAACTAAATGAAATATGCAAATACACAATTTATTATCTTCCTCTAGGGCATATTTCCTTCAGTCTCCCACTTGCAGTAGAGTACAAATAATCCAGCTGCATTTAATCATGATATCATACCATTTATATGTTTTCTTGATCATGCTTGCTCGTGAGAGAGTGTTTCAACGATCTGTACAACTCAGACCGTTTATATTCTTTGCAACTTGTCAACTAGTTTGACATTATCCCATCATCAAATGATGTCGTTAAAGTATATATGTTTTGGCATAAGAGTGAGACTTTGTATTCTAGTAATGGCATTTGATCAGTCAAAAGGAACTTTCTCTGTCGCCACACCAGAAACACACTCATCTAGAAGACAAACTTTCTAAGCCATAACAGTATACTTGCCACTTTCAAGTAGCCTCAAACTTTTCATTTATGTAGATTCAATCGATAGTGCACAATGCAACTTTGATGTCTAACCATGCTACCATTTATCTAAGCCTTCAATTTGCAAATTTCCAAACGCGGTAAACTCGCACTTGCGGCCAAGCTTAATTTTATGTTAGAAATATGTGCTTATTCTACCTGGATCTTAAACGACAAACTTTTGTTCAACGATTCTCAAATCGTTCTAGAACTTGTTCTTCAAACTTACCCTTTGTACCATGATTATCAAATCATTCTAGAACTTATTCTTCTATCGAAGAACTTTGGTCACATTATGTCGTGTACATAATACGGTTTAGATGACGTTCACAACGTGGCACATCTATCAACCACTATTATTGTATTGATTTCTAACTCAATGTTTCCCTTAGCCATTTAGTCATACAAGAGTTTCCTCTCTGACTTGTTCCATTCTGGACAATCAAAATTTTGACTAAGAAAATATTCTGATTTAATGTTTTATTTAACATATCAATCTATCTCAATAGATATCAATATTTTTCATTTATTTATTAATAACATTTATTAATATTTGTTAATACCAACTAGTCCATTCATAATATGTCATCTACATATAAGAATGTCTGCCAAACTCCCACTAAAAAATATGTCTGTCACATATTATGAGAAAGTTTTCATAGCTCCCACTCAAAAATATGTGTTTCACATATAACGATGAAAAACTATTTAATTTAGCTCCCACTCAGTTTAATATAAATTGTAGGTCTTCTCAATATTTTGGATAGTTCCAAAATCCTTTGATCACACATCAAATCAAGATTTCTAGTTGCGAGATATTAATTTCCAAAAGGTTCAAAACTTTGCTTTTCCTTAAACAAATTTTAAGAACTTGCAATTTTGAAAACCTATTGGTTTTAATTACCTAAAAGACTTAAGCACCGCTACATGTTGTAGTCAACTTATTGATTTTTTTAGAAATACACTTTTGTGACAAATCAGGCTTTTATGTCCTCTTTTAGAAGTTTCATTTTTTCCTTATAATCTTGCATTATTCGGGAAGATTTAAGTAACACTTTACTTAATAAGATCAAGTACTCTTACTTTTCAATCTTAAATCTAACTTCAAATTAAGTAACAATTTTACTTATTAGGATTTCATGACTCTAAGTCATTTCTCACATTTAGGTCCACCATCTTTTCTTCATAGTTCATAGGTATGTCTTGCTCCAGTAACATGTCAAGCAAATCATGAATTTATTTTGCGAACAGGCACAAAATTATTCATGAATCCTACTTTCTTCAATAAAGGACTTTAATTGAAAATGATATGGTCATCATCATTAATTTTCTCTTTTCTAATATAGACCTTCGCTCCAGAACATATTCAGTTGCGCTATTCTGACATAATCAAGATAAAGTGAATAACTTTATTTTAGTTCTTTATTTTCTTCCTTTTAACACCCTTACCGAGAATACTCTTTCTCTAGAATGCACCAAAACTTTGCAATACAATTTTGCCCTTTTGGTTTATGCAAGATATGTCCATAATTCGCATAAGGACACACTACAAAGATTTATTCATATTAACTTTGAATTATCATGTATAATTTAAAGTTTCTATGAATCATAATATAACTCATATAGTATTATGGCTTCCTATTTATTAAAATGAGTGTTTGCTATTTTAATAAACCGCTCTTAAAATATAAATCTAACGCTATAGGAGATAAATCAACATCACATAATATCCAACAAGCTATGATTTATAATACACATCAATATATTGAAGTGTTTTGGGTGTTTATTTGTTAGAACAATTTCTACAAATTCTTACACCAAAATCATGACTTATAATCTTGTCGCTTTGATCAAAATCACATGGACTTAATTATAATTTTTTCTTTATTTCTAAAATCTTTTGAACGCATCAAATGAATTCAAAACCCTATAAATACAAATATTCACTTTGGATATCTAATGAAGAATACAAAATAATGGTATCCACTACTTGTATGAATACTATACATTGACATGTATAATACTTAACAATTTAAAGTATAATCCTTTTTCCTATGTTGAAATCATCTGTATGTTCTCAACAATTAGGTGTACTCTCCATAACGCGGAGTTTGAGTCATTCGTCAAACGAAACTTGATTCGTATTGTATAAAGATCAAATCATCTAGTAACAATATATTTCATCAATATGAAATTTCATATGTACTTAATCATAAAGTATGACTTTCAAATAGTAGTGTCATTTAAATAGGAAGTCATTATTTAGCTTGGATAATTTATGTTTGTTGTTTATAAATGCTCATTAATCAATTATCAAGGATAAACAAAATAATGGGTTCATAATCATAATGTGACCATAACTTTGTCTCATTGAAATTAAGACACACAAATAAGGTCCTCAACCATTATTGGTTACAAAATTTATTCTATCACCGATCTTGATAATAAATGTGGAGGTAGGGTGTTCATGGCCATCAACATCTTGATTGCCATTTACTCGTGCCATAAGCTCCTTCAAGTAATTCTTACGCAGAAGGTCCTGTTTTTGAATAAACAGGAATTTTTTGGAATACAAAAATCTGCCATAAGTGTTTAACATAAACATTTATATCTTGTATATCAAATATACCTTTTCCCGGTTGACAATTTTCCTTGCTATTGGATCTACTTTCACGGTTCTCAAATTGAGTCTTTAATCCATGGAAGGTGAATGATTCCCCTTGCATGGCATAGTCTATGACAATGCCTTTGTAGATGAGAGGAAGTCAACACAACACCCCATCTATTGCAAAATCATTTGTCATCCAGTAGACCTAGTCCGTGAGGCACTCATGAATCCTATCATGGTTGTCGTACAACCTTTTTAAGCAGATGTTCTCTTCCAACTCAATAGAAAGGAACTTGTCCACACACTCATACTTCATAATTCTGACTTGCGATGCAAAGAGTGCCTCAAGTTAAACAACCATCAAATATGAATTGGTGTTTTAAGAACACTCCCACGTTTCAGACTTCATGGTATGAAGCGCGGTGCTATGGACTTTTTTTGAATTGTCATCGTGATCACGATAATCACTATTATCATTCTTGATTACAAAATCCTCTTATGCGTCTCCTAGTGGCTATTATATCACATAGAGCTAGTCATTACTATTTAGGACATTCCTCATGCGTTGGTACAAATGATAAACTTTGACACATCAATTTTAAGTTTTCTTTATGCATAAAAGAATAAGATGGATGTGGACTATTCATCTACAACAATTTGCAAAAATATTAAAACTAAGTTCATAATATGAGCACAAAACCTATGAGCTTCCACTTAGAACAACATCCCTAAAATATTATAGGGATTACACGGTCCCCATCCACTATACCGCTCCAGATCGTCATGGCCGGCGATATAATTTCAAAGGTAGACATAACTTATGTCAATCACATCATCCATGTGACCCATGCTCGATCTTTCGATCTCTATGTTCCTGAGGCCATGTCTACACATGCTAGGCTCGCCAAACCAACCTTAGTGTATTGCATGTCACATACATGGCTTGTACCCACACCGTATGCAAACTTCGATATTTCTAGCCCCCGATCGTCATGACCGGTTTCATAACTAAGGACTTTGTTGGTGATTGCACACGTGAGGGAGAACACATTTTCTTTGGTATTTAATTAGGGATTATCTTGTTCTATGCTACCATCGTGTATGTAAATACTAGCACAAATAAGAATCACACAATAACATCAAATGTAGATAATGCGTGATATGATATGGTTTCTTCATCAATGTGCTTGATCTCCATCGAGCGATCTGGCATGATCTCCATCCTTCCACTGATGCGGCGCCAAATCCACGACACCATCATCGTGAAGCCGCAGTTAGTATCTTGCAAGTTACTGTATTGACTATATCACATCACATGCCCACTACAAAACAAAATTAGACGATTCTACTTTATCTTTTGCAAGTTTTACATGGCTCTAGGGCTTTCACACAAGAACTTTTTCTTACCTACGAACATGAAACCACAACATTGATCAACAAATTGTTTCTTTGATTCCCCGTTAAGGGCCCTTCGTTGCAGATGCCATATCCACTAAAGTTAGAGAAACACACCCGACAAGCCATTTTTTGTAACACCCCAGGTATCGACCTACCTGGCGATGCTACCCCGCTAACTAAAAACATGAAGTTTAGGACAACAATAGAGTCGGACAGCACCTCCTTTATTTACAGGGACATCCACGACAAGAACATTTAAAGGTTTTCAGGAGAAAGCAATAATATAAGGTTTACAAACTCAGGCTATCGTTCTCAAACCAATCATAAATATACAAAATATAACTGAGCGACTAATTACTCAATCTAGATAGACCGACAATCCAATACATCTCCAAGGGACAACTATGCATGTGAATCATCTAAAAAAATGCATATGATGTGAAGTGTGGATAGAAGATGTGCTACTCCCGCCCATGCATGTCGTTGTTCCGAGTACCTAAAAAAAACATAAAATCAAACAGCAAGAACACAAGTGTGAGTAAACAATACTCAGCCAAGTACAACATATATCCTTAAAGAATCATGAGTAAAACAATACTCAGCCAAGTACAAATATATCCTTAAAGAATCATGAGTAAAACAATACTCAGCCAAGTACAATATGTATCCTTAAAGAATCATGATCACCAATAAGAACCACAATCATTCAATCACCAAGGTACCATGAAGCCAACAAGTGTAACTGACGAGGGGTTAACTCGACAAATGTCCTAGATGAAGGACTTAGGATCGGGGGAATAGGGCGTCGGATGAACTCGAAGGTAAAGGTTAGTCGAAATAAGTGTATATCGAAAGTAAACTTGGGTGTTCAACCTTGCTTGCTTTCAATCTGCCCTACACCGTCCCCTCCTGGCCCCTATATATAGGTGGCCAGGTCTCGAGGATCGGGTAGGGTCCGATACAGATTACAATATCGACATACGGTAAGAACTTGTATTCGACTATCATTACAATTGGGCCTAGCTTAACAGGCCTCAGGGGTACTTAACGGGCCTAGTTAATGGGCTCTATTAACTATACCCTTGTCAGTAGCCCCTGAGATTCTACCAGAATTGCAGATTTGGGTTGAATCTCTAATCTTTAAATCTTCGACTTGATCAATTCTTCGATTTCTTCATATCTTCAAATCTTCGACTTGGTCTTTCGACTTATTTTCATGATAATTTTTCGCAAGGGGTTTTGATGAACAAGCCTGACAACTCTGACGGATCAAGAGGTCAGTTAACTGCCGGAACAGATACTTGTCACCTACTTCAAATTCAATCCCCTTGGATTTGAATTCGGGATACCGGTCAAACTCACTCTTTTGCCGCATTTAGGACTTACAAAGGATGAGTCCCAGTGATTCTCAGGGTACCCAGTGCGTCCACCAGGATTTTCTTCGCGTCGTAGACACAGATACATACCAGCAGAGCGCATCCATGTGCGTATACCAGGCCACACAGGACGGATCCCGGGGTCTTACCTTCGTGACAAGTCACGGCATTCGAGTTGCGTTGCGATAACGCAACTCAAGAATCTTATATCGCAGCCAAGTTTTGACTGATAAAATCAAAGAAATTCAAACTTAAATTAACTTCTTCCAATTCCCTCCCGATGGGAGTAGCTTCTTTGCATTTTGTCGACTATATAGTCGAAGTTTGTATGATATACTTTCTGTATCTTCGATATTGACTATCTCATCCTCTATCGGGTGCGCGCTCAGCGCTCCCGATGGGAGTAGCCCCCGAGGCTATGTTTGAATACTTGTAGTCAAGCATAGGCTCAAAATTCACTTCATCTTCTTTCTTTTAATTTCTCCTGTTTATAAGCCCCCGAGCCCAAGGCGAGGTTTTTCATATCGTGCAACCACACTCTTCCCTTCTTATTTTTTCTTCTTTGGTATTTATCGTCTGCTATGTGCAGAATTTAACTCCTTTGTAAAATACGTTTATGGGCCTTGCTTATCACGGGGGCCTGATAATACGTGCTTATAAATAAAGCATCTTTTGGCAAGGGTAAAAACCCTAATCAGATTCCTCCTCCGTCGCATCATCTTCTCTCTTCATCTAGGGTTTCTAGCCTTCTCCCTTGTCCATATGGCTGACGCAGATGGTTCTCGTTTGAACCTTGGCTCTCCAGTGGCGCCGCGAGGTCGGGGCCGCCCTCGTGGAAGCAAGAATAACACAACTCCGATCGCCGCGGGATCGTCATCGGCCGCTCTGGTTAAGCGTCGTCCCGGCCACCCACCTGGTAGCAAAAACAAGCCCAAGGTGACTGGCGCTGCCCCAGGTCCAAGCGCTCCTCCTCCTGCTGCTCCCGCTGCTCCTACTGCTCCTTCCCGAATCTTTTCTTTCTTCTGCATTGCCATGGCGTAGTGCCGCGAGATTCAGCGTCTGCCGCTGAATTTCACCAAGTTCATGGATGGGCGAGAACTGCGAGAAGCGGTTCTCCGTGAACAATCTGGCAGTGGGACTCCATACGAAGTGGAGGTTTGGTATGATGGCAACGGCGAGCAGTACTTTAAGGGTGGCTGGTCGCAGTTTGCAGAAGACCACGACATCCATCAAGGCTTCTTCATGACCTTCGACTTCCATGTCGGCACGTCAAAGTTCGACGTGAAGATCTATGACGGCACCCAGTGCCAGGAGTATGAAGCTGAAATCCTCTTTCATTAGGATCTTTTTTATATGTAATTTCTTTCAATAATGTCCTTGCTGCCGTGCTATATGTAATGAATATTCGTACTTTGCTTTGACGCTTTTATTAGTACCATGAAAACAAATCATTGTTTTGAGGTATGCTTTATATATATCGGGTTCTTTGTGAACCAATTGCTTTGAAGGATATCGGGTTGTCTGCACAACCTTTTAGTGAAAAAAGATCTCCACGTCGTGATGAAAGTTTCTTTCGTACGACCCGAGGGTTTAAGCCCCCGAGTGGAGAAGTAGAAATATTTTATACAATTTCGTTGAGTTCAACCCAAGGAACCCGGCCTATGGCCTCATGTTCTGGGTTCAGAAGGTTAACTCGAATTTTACTGATACCACTAGATTTATTCTACGCGTAAAAACGTCGTAGCTACTCCGCATTCCACGGGTTGCCCTCGTCCTTTCCTGTCTTCTTGTCTTGTAGTCGATATGCTCCTCCTGGTATCACTTCTGTGACGATGTAAGGTCCCACCCAAGGGGACTCCAATTTGCCGTGGCTGTCTTGCCTGAGTCGCAAAACTAGATCTCCCACCACGAAGGATCGTGGATGAACTCGACTACTGTGGTAGTTTCGCAGGCTCTGTTGATACTGCGTGGCTCTTTCTAATGCTTTATCTCTTGCTTCATCTAGTGCATCGACATCGTCTTGCAATGCTTCTGTTGATGTTATTTCGTCGTATGTCGTCACTCTTGGAGCCTCGTGTGTAACTTCGACTGGAAGCACGGCTTCTGCGCCATGGACCAGAAAGAAAGGAGTTTCTTGAGTTGCTGCGTTGGGCGTGGTTCTTAGACTCCAAAGAACGGAGGGCAATTTATCTACCCAAGCGCTCTTGGCTTTCTCGAGAGGTGCTAAAAGCCTCTTTTTTATCCCACTACATATCAGGCCATTGGCTTTTTCGACTTGCCCATTTGTCTTCGGGTGTGCCACAGATGCAAATTAGAGTTTGATTCCTAATCCTTCGCAGTAACTCTTGAATTCCTTTGAAGTAAAGTTTGTCCCATTGTCCGTGATGATGCTATATGGTACGCCGAAACGGAACACTATTGACTTGATGAAGTTGATCGCTGTTGTCGAATCTTGAGTTGTTACCGGGGCTGCTTCCACCCACTTGGTAAATTTATCGACTGCCACTAGCATGTAAACATGTCCTCCTGGCCAGGATTTGTGCAATTTTCCCACCATATCGAGGCCCCATTGTGCAAAGGGCCAGGACAATGGTATTGGCTGTAGCTCTGCTGCTGGTGCATGTGGCCGAGATGCGAATCTTTGGCATGCTTCACACTTCCGGACTATATCTTTCGCGTCTTTGATGGCTGTTAACCAATAAAATCCTGCACGGAACGCTTTTGCCGCTATTGCCCTGCTGCTTGCATGATGGCCGCACACTCCGCCATGTATATCCTTTAGTATTACTTGTCCTTCCTGAGGCGTTACACAACGCTGCAAAACGCCGGTAATACTCTTCTTGTATAATTTCCCCTGCAACACGACAAACGCTTTTGATCGTCGAGTTATCCTCTTGGCTTCCACTGCATCTTCTGGTAATTATTTGTTTATCATGTATGCGAGATATGGCTGCATCCAGGTTTCTTCTATCATCATGACTTCCTCGGGTTCCGGCGTAGCCCCCAAGCCTGCTGCAGTAGTCGAACTTTTGACACTTTTTATTGACCTTTCCACTATTTCCTCCCAGAATACTCCCGATGGCATGGGTAAACACTGGGACCCGATATTTGCTAAGTTGTCGGCTTCTTCATTACTGTTTCCGCTGATGTGCGAGACTTCGCATCCATCAAATGTTCCTTCGAGGTAGTGATATAAGTTCTTATAGGCCATCATGTTGTCATTGATTGTGTCGCATCTGTTCATAACTTGTTGGACGACAAGGTTTGAATCCCCAAATATTTTTAGTCGAGTTGCTCCACATGCTTTGGCCATCTTCATTCCATGTAGCAGAGCCTCGTATTTTGCTTCATTGTTAGAAGCCTGCGGAAAACTCATCCTTAAGACGTACTTCAGCTTGTCGCCATGCGGCGATATCAAGATTACTCCTGCGCCTGCGCCTTGTACTCTCTTAGAACCGTCGAAGTACATTGTCCAGACACTCGATAAATCTAGCGGTCCCGTGCTCTGCAGCTCCAGCCATTTTGCTGTGAAATCTGGCAAGATTTGTGACTTGATTGCCTTCCTCTTTTCATACGTGATGTCCATGGGAGATAATTCGATTCCCCACAAAGAGACAGGTCCTGTTGCTGAAGGATTGTTCAATATGTTTGATAGTGGCGCTTCATTGACCACTATAATTGGGTGCACCGCAAAGTACTGTCGCAGTTTTCGTGCAGTTGTGAAAACACTATATGCAAGTTTCTGATAATGCGGGTACCTCTGTTTTGTTGGAGATAATACTTCACTGATGAAATATACCGGCCTCTGGACGCCGTGGGCTTTTCCTTCTTCACTTCTTTCGACTACTAATACTGTGCTCACCACCTGATGGGTTGCGGCGATGTAGAGTAGTAGTGGTTCTTTTTCTTTTGGTGCGACCAGCACTGGCGGCGTGGAAAGCACTTTTTTTAGCTGTGCAAAAGTTGTGTCTGCTTCTTCTGTCCATTCAAATTTATCATCTGATTTCTTCATAAGTGCATAGAAAGGAAGCGCCTTTTCTCCCAATCGAGCAACGAAACGACTTAATGCCGCGACACGTCCTACAAGTTTCTGGACGTCGTGTAGTTTCATGGGTTTCCCCATTGTTAAAATTGCTTGAATCTTCTCAGGGTTCGCCTCTATTCCTCGTGCTGATACCAGGAACCCCAAAAGTTGTCCTGCCGATACGCCGAAGGAACACTTTGTCGGGTTAAGCTTAAGCTTGTACCTGCTCAGGTTGTCGAAGGTTTTTGCCAAGTCGCTGATTAAAGATTTCTCCTCTCTTGTTGTGATGACTACGTCATCAATGTAGACTTGAATGTTGCGTCCTATTTGGCTCCCGAGGCAGTTTTGCATCATCCGTTGATAAGTTGCTCCTGCATTTTTTAGGCCGAACGGCATTACTTGGTAGCAAAACACTCCGTACAGTGTGATGAAGGCCATCTTTTCTTCGTCTTCCTTCTTCAATTTGATCTGATTGTAACCAGAATACGCGTCCAGAAAGGAAAGCCTCACACATCCCGCTGTTGAATCAATTATCTGATCGATGCGGGGTAGAGGGAAGGGATTCTTTGGACAATGCTTATTGAGAGATGTGTAGTCGACACATACTCTTTGTACGTCTGTGTTCTTCTTGGGTACGATAACTGGGTTCGATACCGAACTCGAAGTTTTGATTTCTCTAATAAATTCGGCATTTTCCAGCCTATGCAATTCTGATGCTATCGCCTTTCTTTTAGGTTCATCAAATCGTCGTAATGGTTGCTTGACTGGCTTTGCCTTGGGATCTACATTTAATGCGTGCTCGACGAGTTCCCTGGGAACCCCTGGCATGTCTAATGGACACCAGGCGAAGATTTCCTAGCGCTCACGGAGGAACTCGACGAGCGCGCTTTCCTATGCGGGATCCAAGTTCACCGCAATTGATGTCGTCTTGTTTGGATCTGTAGGGTGGACCTGGATTTTCTTCGAGTCCTGAGTTGTGTCGAAAGCCTGATCTGGCAGGGATCGTCCAACGTCGGGTAGCACATTATGATCTGTTTCTCCTTTTAGCCTCTCATATTCTGCTGTCATGCCGAAGGTTTGCGCCATTCTATTTAATTCTCTGTCACATGTGTTGGCTACTTCAAAGCTCCCTTGCACTGTAATTGTTCCTTTGGGTCCTGGGATTTTTAGCGTAAGATACGCGTAATGAGGCACTGCCATGAATTTTGCAAATGTTGGGCGCCCCAGGATTGCATGGTATTGCGACGGCCAATCCATAACTTCAAATTCCAGCTTCTCTCTGCGGTAGTTGCTGCTACTGCCAAAGCAGATGTCGAGTTCTATTCTTCCCAAAGGGTAGTTTGCGGCTCCTGGTACTATTCCATGGAAGGAGCAGTCTGTTGGCTTCAAACTCGACAGCGAGATACACATTGCCTTTAGGGTTCTAGCATATATCAGGTTGATGCCACTCCCTGCGTCCATAAATACTCTTCCGATGTCGTACCCTCCTATTTGTGCCTTTAAAACCATAGGCGACTGGCCTGGCCTGGGAACTTTCCTTGGGTGGTCTACTCTACTGAACTTAACTGGTTGATCTGACCACCGCAAGTACTCTGTAGTAGCTGGTGGTGACGATATTGCTAGGTTTACTTGCCTGGATATGCTCTTTCGCTCCTTCTTCGACTTAAGCACCGGTTGAATCATAGCTGATATGTAAACTTTTGACTCTAGGTGCCTTGCTAGCCTTTGCATTTGATATCCTTGACTTGTGTGCTTCTCTTCTTGCCATCCTCCTTGGTTTGAACCCATGGCGCTTTGTAGCCTTAGGAACGTTCTACAATCCTTCATCTGGTGATTTGAGACTCTTTTCCCATCAAGATATGCGTAGTGGATTCGACAAGGTCCGTATAACATATCCTCAGCCGAAGGACCAGAGTATCTCGATTTTCCTACTCCTTTTGCCTGAGACCTCCTGTTTTCATATCCTTCCTCTTCTTCGGCTGCGTAGCCCGCGACTACCTGATTTCGGCTTCCTTGGTTATCCCTGCTGCGGTGTCGTCTCCTCTGTCTGCTTATTCTGTCGACTTCTGGTGAACGTCCTCTTTTGTTATTATATGCGTCCTCTCCATCGACAAATTTGTTGGCATCTTCCATTAGCTCGGCTACTTCGTAGGTCTTGTTCTTCCTATTTCTTCTATGAGATCTGAGCGACGAAGTCCGGCCGAAAAAGCGTCTATTGCTCGTTCGTCGGAGACGTCCTCTGCTGAGTTTTTGATTACACTCCATCGTTGTATATAAGAACGTAGAGTTTCGCCTTTCCTTTGCATACACGCCTTAACTTCCTCTAGTGATGCTAGGCGCTTGTATGTTGAACGAAAATTTCTTGTGAATTGGCTTTCGAGTTCTCCCCAACTTCCGATGGATTCGTTTGGTAGGGTATTCAACCAGGACCGTGCTGCACCGGTAAGGTGTAGCTGCAAACTTTGCATTGCAGTCGCTTTTGTTCCTCCTAATATCTGCACTACCTGCAAATAGTCCGATAACCACAGGGTAGGTTCTTGCGACCCGTCATATTTATGTTGATCGTGTGGTAATTTGAATCCTTTGGGTACCCGAGTTTTGTGAACCCTGCGGGTAAAGCATAATGCGCCCATCTCTTTATCGTCGTCTTCATAATTTTCTTCCCTCCAGGCGTGGCGTGATTTATTTACTCGAGCCTGCGCTATTATATTTCTTGCGTCCTCCTTCCTCTTTTGTCGCCTTTCCTCTCCTGATGATTTACTATACTCGTTATCTGCGAAGTTGTATCTGAGCTTCTCCTTTTGCTTTTCCTTGTAGCTTGTCGACTTTGTGTCTGGACCTTTTTCCCTGATCTTGCTCTCCACTATTCCGAGGCTTTGTATCGCGGCTTGGTGCATATCTTCTCGCGGATCCCCGGGTTCTGGCCTTGTAGTTAGTAAATACGCCTGTGCTGCTATCAATGCTGCTTCTGGCGTTTCTTGCATAAAGTCATCTTTCTCCTCTTTTAGCTGTGGGGTAGGGCTCCTCGAGTACCTTTCCTCTCTGCTGCGTGCTGTTGCCCCCCTGTTGTGTTTTGGGTCTCCGCGCCTTTCTCTGCTGTAATCGGAATCCTCACTGTAGTCATCCCAGTATTCCTCCCTTGATACACTGTTATTGTTTTGAAGAACCATGTCTCTTTCCTCCCTTAATTTCTTCCTATGTTGGTATAATGCATACTGATATCCCATTAGAACTTCTCTTCTCGATCCTTCGGGTACAGCTGACTTGATCATTCTCCATTCGCCAGCCGAAACGTGGACTTTCTCCTTATCCTTTTTGTTGTGTTCTTTTATTTTGTCGACTTGCCTGTCGACCTTTTTACTTCCTTCGTTGTTGTTTTCTTCTTCTGCCTCGGTGATAATGATGCATAGCTGATGTACTTTGGGGACGCCACTGCTTCCAACGGCGAAGTCCCTTGCGCTGTTGTATATTTGACATACCCTTTCTTCTGAGTCAAAATTTTCCCGAATTTTGTCGCCTTCTGCGATTGGTGCTTTTTCCAAGCTGACCGGCGAGTTTACCTCGCTGGAAGAGCCTTCTGATGATTCCAACATTACCTCTATTTCGGGCTTGCTCACCGACGGATCTGGTTTCATCGAATCCGAGAGACGGGATGAACCCGATGGCCCGACGAAGATGCTCAAACTTCCAATTGTTAACTCCATCTCTTGACTTCCGTCGAGTTCTGAACTGCTGTTGGCTAAAAGCGAAAAAACCGTCGAATTCATGATTCCAATGCCCAAGTTCCCCACGGTCGACGCCAATTGACGAGGGGTTAACTCGACAAATGTCCTAGATGAAGGACTTAGGATCGGGGGAATAGGGCGTCGGATGAACTCGAAGGTAAAGGTTAGTCGAAATAAGTGTATATCGAAAGTAAACTTGGGTGTTCAACCTTGCTTGCTTTCAATCTGCCCTACACCGTCCCCTCCTGGCCCCTATATATAGGTGGCCAGGTCTCGAGGATCGGGTAGGGTCCGATACAGATTACAATATCGACATACGGTAAGAACTCGTATTCGACTATCATTACAATTGGGCCTAGCTTAACGGGCCTCAGGGGTACTCAACTAACGGGCTCTATTAACTATACCCTTGTCAGTAACATAATTCCCAATGAGAACAACGGATTAGCCCACGTGCAATAGAATTCACCGACCGAAACGGATTAGCGCACATGGACCAGAAATTCACTGACCTGGCTCTAGCACAACGGAGTAGCCCACGTGTAACAGAGATTCACCGACTGACACGGAAGAGCACACGTGGAGCAGTTCTCACTGCACCAGGCTATAAATATCTCAAAACACCAAAATTCAACGACATCGAAATCGAGCAGCATTAAATACAACAAGCAATTGAAAATAACCCAACAACGGACGAATCATATAAAAAGTCAGCTTGCACTTGCCTCACACAGACGTTCAACTAGCAGAATTATTCCCGCCGCCTGTATCTTCCGGACCTGTGGTCAAACTAGTTTCAAAAATATGAACCAAAATAACACTGAAACACACGGCCCAAGTCCCCGCCACTAATGCACGTATCTATTCTCTTCAGCCAGTACAACTAGACTATAAAACTAATTGCTTCGTGCTATGCGAATTACCAGAACTAAAAATTCTGTAGCTACTCAATGTACACAAGTCGTTTTGATGCAGGCAGCAGTAATCATAGGATCCAATTTTAATGCAAGTATTCTTCCCGTATGCACTAGCTTGGAACAACTAAATTGACTAACACGTGCAGATGCAAAGCTCAGGAACCTTTATGATTAGTTCAGACCCAAAGTATAATTGATTATCTCAGCAGGCTGTTGGCCGACACTATCTCAAACCACGATTTCTTCTAGCTGCTGGGTTCCGTAGGAATAACCTAGGATCGATCCAGAAACAATACTAGCCGCAAACAACCCTAATTTCGGCAGTATTAATCCCACGTTACTAGCAGATTAGGAAACGGGAAAGCAACTGGGGACAAACCAGAGATTGGTAGCTTCAAGAACAACTCTGGCAGACTTCTGTGGGTGGCGGCGGAGCAGCAACCGGCGTTGCTCTGGTGGCAGCGATTCGCTCTAACCCCTGGTAATGGCGGCGGCTCTGTTTGGGTTTGGATGTGGGTCTGGTTCGTGACTTGTGAGGGCAGGGGAAAACTGGTTCGTGACTTGTGAGGGCAGGGGAAAACGACCCAAGAGATTTTATTTTTTTCTTAATAACCATCTCAACACCGATTTGCTCGAATTTGATTCAACTTAACCAAACAACATAACCATTGACACAAATTTTCCACGTGGCTTACTAATCAGAGTCAAGCTTTGGTCATCATACCCGGCTTATGTCAGATTTTACTTGTATAAAAATCGGGATATTACATTTTCCCCCACTTCAACTGAATTCGTCCTCGAATTCTTTACTCTGGCTACTTAAAAAAAATGAAATTAAACAAATCAAATTACTCACTAGACGTGACCAACTCAAGATATGACTCGCATCTTCGACTCATCTCAAAATTAGCCTTTAGAAAGTTAGTATTACATTCTCCACTGCTTTAACGGAATTCGCCCTCGAATTCTCACTCACTAATCATCACAAGATAACTAAAGTTTTAACAAAACCTAGTTACTAACAAGGCGTAAATAGCACATGATATATCTCTAGTATCCTTCATTCAAGATCCCACGTTGCTTCTTGCTCTGCTCCATTTGTCTAGATAATCTTGACAACCTTAAATGCCTGATGACTCATAGCTCTCTTGTCCTCCTCCAACGATTTTACCCGGCGAGTCTCAAAAGTTAAATGTTGCTCGATTGTGATGACTAACGTTGACCTTGAAAGAACTTCTCCAATCGTGGCTAAGGTGACTCCAGACGATATGCTCACTTCCCAACTCGTGCCACTATCGTGAAAGGTCCACTGTACCGTGTACTAAGCTTCTGTTAGATACTGAATCTCACGACACAGTAGTAGATGACACTCCTAAAATCGCCACATTTACCATTGGAAATTTGACATTTGGCATCTTAAAATTGGCATATCTCTTTTCCTAATCTGCTGCTAGTATATGTTCACTAATCTGCACAACTTTTTCCCATAGTTTGTTCAGCAAAATTCATGTCTCCCAGAAATTAGCACAATTTTGAGATCTATACTTTCTTTGATGCAAATTAATCTTGAAGTGTGATACGGATCAGCGTGATCCAAAGGGGGTTTGGCAGAATCTTTCACGGCGATCAAACGAACAGCAAGATAACAACAAGAGAATTGAATTTGAGACAGATCAAATCAAACCCTCTTGAACTCCTCACGTTGAAACTGACCGGAATCAACTCCCACGCATGGTATAACATCAGATCTCGAAGATCAGCAAGCAAACACACCGATATGCGTCCCCAAACATTGGGACTTTTCTGGTCTCTTTCTGAGCTCGAAAATAACAAGTCTCCACGATACAAGGCGGCTGCCATAACCCTATATGGGTGACTCCAAACGCTACTTTGGCTGGGCTAGGCCCCATACCAAACTAAAAGCCCAAATGGACAAAACACACTTGATTTTGGATGGGCCCAAAACCATCACACACAAATAAAAACAAACTGAAATAAAAACATCAGGCAAACTTAATTAAAATAAAACACCTAAATATCTTTGGCTGCAGTGCCTCGGCGACCATGAAACTCCATTGGAGGTGTACAAAAATTGGGCTTCACATCATCTTCTGGAGGCACTTCAAAACAGAATTGTCCAAGCTTCAGAACATAAGGAGGTGGTAAAATAGTAGGAGTAGTAGCTATGCTCCCCTTATCATCCTCCCCAACTCGAAAGGAAACCGTCCTCGGTTTCGCCTTAATGTGTTGGACCTTTTTCTGTGCAGCAAACACGTCCACTTTGATATCCTTATCGAGCATAGGCTGCAACACATGACGCTTCCCCTTATGCCACAAGGAATAAACATTGGACATGCCTTCATGAGTGGAACGCCTATCAAATTGCCACGGTCGTCCTAACAGCACATGACATGCATCCATAGGCAAAACATCACAGACCACTGTGTCCTCATAATTACCTACTGAAAATTTCAGGCGCACCTTATGTGTGACTTTCAGCTTCCCTGAATTATACAACTACTCAACACAATGTGGCTGCGGGTGCTTCCATGTAGGCAATGATAGAGAATCTACTAAACTCTTGCTAACAACATTTGTGTAGCTGCCACCATCAATAATCAGTTTGCAAGTGGTGTCCTTGACGATGCATTGGGTCTGAAATATATTCCAGCGCTGCCCTTGGTCATGTATGCGATCTTCTGGTACGCGTTGCACCATTAGATTTTTTAAATTTGCAGCAAGTTCATACCCATCCACGATCACTTCAGGAGTTTCCTCAGATTCCTCACTTGATGACGCATCAGCTTTCTCATCATCACTAGCAGAAACATAGCCATCATGTGTGAGCATCACCCTTTTTCTATTAGGGCAATCACGCTTCATGTGTCCTCGTCCTCCACAAGTAAAACACTCGATGTTTGCTGTGGACTGCGTAGATGCAGTTTTGGACACTCCAGATTTGGGTGCCTCGCTATGAGAAACACTATTAGAGCGTGTAGAAGGTGTCGTCTTAACACTAGGACCAGCAGCCTCGGTATGGGAACGATGCCATGAATTTGTAGGTGCTGCAGCTTGGCGTCGTTTGATTTGTTGCTCCGCACGCTCAGCTTGGTGCACAAGATCCTGAAGATCATTATAGTAAACTATCTCCACATGATCACGCACCTCAAAATTCAGTCCATTCAAGAACCGAGACATCGTGGCCTCTATATCCTCCCTTGTCCCTGTACGTATCATCAACAACTCCATCTCTTTATAATACTCATCCACAGATTTAGTACCTTGAGTGAGCTGCTGCAACTTATTATACATGTCTCTGTTGTAGTGTTCAGGAACAAAGCGATGGCGCATAAGATCTTTCATACCGGTCCATGATGTTGGGCGAGTACGCATACGCAGAATTTGGTTCCACCAAATCAGCACATAACCAGTAAATTCAACAGCAGCAAGTTGAAGTCTCTTCTCCTCGGTGTAAAAATGAGTAGCAAAAATCTGGTCCATGCGCATCTCCCACTCCAAATAATCGTCAGGTCCACGATCACCGGAAAAAGGAGGGATGGACAATTTGATGCGTCCAAGACCACCGTCATCAAGCGGAACATGACCAGCATGGCCAACACGGTCACGATCATGTGGTTGTACACGATGAGCACCTGCAGGACGAGCAGCAAACTGTCGTTGTTGTGGTACATAATCAGCGTCATCGTCAAGTTCTCCATCATAAGCGGGTGCCACGGGTCGATGATCATGAATTTCAGCAGGGCGGCGTGGTACCATGTCGCGAGGCTGTGCAGCAAGAGGGGGCTGCACGGGTGCATGGGCGGTAGCATCACCCATTGCATCAATCCGGGTAGCGAGCTGTGCAATTTGCGCTATCAATGCGGCATGACTCCGCAAAATAAAGTCACACGTGCTATCAAAACCAGCCTGAACAGTAGGAGCCAAATCTTCAGCAAAGGTGGGTGGCACAAGTTCCTTCAGCTCCTCTCCAGCAGCTACTGAATTTTCACCATTAGCCAAGTTCACCATTGTGTAGCTACTGCAGCCCACAAACGAGTTTTACCGTGGAAAAAATTGCTGACAGAAAACTGAACTGAACGGGAGGCAGTAGCAACTCGCTAGAGGGCTGACAATGTCTGTGGTCTAGCGCGATGTGAGCAGCTTCACATGGAAACAAAGGCCTCAAATTCCTTCTTTGTTCTTTAAATCTGGCGCTAGCTAGCAGGGCACAAATCACGTGGCCAAGTTGATTTTCTGTGCTTCTTTTCTTTATTCAATTGGCTTTTACGCAGATCTGATCACAGCAAACGATTCCCACTAGAAAAGGCAAAGGCGATAGGAGAGAATAAAAAAACTCCACGGATGAGCATCCAGCGAGAACTCGAGAGCCTCGACGGGAACCAATAAAAATCTGACCGAATTTGACTTGGCGTTGGACGGTGTAGCCAAAATTGATGCTGAGTAAACAAGCCAATCTGAATTAGTACGAATCTGACCGAACCACGTGATGCAGAAGAATCAATCGGTGATACGTATCGGCACGAGTACTTCTCCACGACAGAACCAATCTCCAGATCAATCCAAGAAACAGATCGCAGGCTCGAGCTGAACCAGGAAGGAGTAGCAACTCGACAATGTCTCTGGTCATGTGATGTGCCTGGGCGAGCCGATCGAAGGAGAAATCGAGCAAACGCCTGGGCAAGACGAACGACGCCCGACCCCAGACAGGCTCCGTCCTGGAGCGAGCGACACCGCCGATTCTGGGCCGGCCCATGACGGAGAACAAACCCTGTTGATGATCCACGATCGCTTGCAGGGAGCGCGCGATGCAGAGGCGCACGAGGGCGACGCTGGCTCTGCACGAACTCCTCGATCGATGGACTCTGGCCAAGGAAAATCGGATCTAGCAGTGGCGCCAAGCACAAACAGAGTCACGGCAGATTGCCTTAGTAGAATCAATCTCGTCCAAAAATATTCTGGTCGCAGCGAAACCAGCAGATCGCAATCAACAAAAATTTGGGAACCGCAGGCCGCAGAGCAAACTTCAGAGCAGAGAAATCCCGATCAATCTGAAACGAATCTGGTCTTCTAGTCCTCCTCAGTAGAAAAATCAATCTCAACAACAAATTCCGCCGTGATAAACCCGACGAATCTGATACCAAGATGATACGGATCAGCGTGATCCAAAGGGGGTTTGGCCCAATCTTTCACGGCGATCAAACGAACAGCAAGATAACAACAAGAGAATTGAATTTGTGACAGATCAAATCAAACCCTCTTGAACTCCGCACGTTGAAACTGACCGGAATCAACTCCCACGCATGGTATAACATCAGATCTTGAAGATCAGCAAGCAAACACACCGATATGCGTCCCCAAACATTGGGACTTTTCTGGTCTCTTTCTGAGCTCGAAAATAACAAGTCTCCACGATACAAGGCGGCTGCCATAAACCCTATATGGGTGACTCCAAACGCTACTTTGGCTGGGCTAGGCCCATACCAAACTAAAAGCCCAAATGGACAAAACACACTTGATTTTGGACAGGCCCAAAACCATCACACACAAATAAAACCAAACTGAAATAAAAACATCACACAAACTTAATTAAAATAAAACACCTAAATATCTTTGGCTGCAGTGCCTCGGCGACCATGAAACTCCATTGGAGGTGTACAAAAATTGGGCTTCACATCATCTTCTAGAGGCACTTCAAAACGGAATTGTCCAAGCTTCAGAACATAAGGAGGTGGTAAAATAGTAGGAGTAGTAGCTATGCTCCCCTTATCAAAGTGGTCCATCCAATGAACCATCAAGTGATCCGCCCTTCCAAGAATTTTATAAGATCCTTTCATACCTTCCATTTTTCGCACCGAGTAGTCGATTATCCATATCCCCGATGGTAAAAAGTAGTGTACTAACTTTCAGTGTCACACCTTTTACCCTCAGCCAACTCCAGATTACTCAAAGAATTTTGTATATCAGTCAAAATAAGGGTATTCATCACATGTTGTAGGAGAGACTTGGGTACTAAACTCAACCAACTTCTCCATGATTAACTAGCTTGATACTAGAATGCAGTACGTAGACCAAGAAAAACTCGGTGAGCTACTATAAGAACAAATCTTCAAACTCGATTTTAAAGATCACAGGTTAGGCTCATTCTCACCTTGGTTCCTACGCTTGACAACCATGTAATGTTTCTAATAAAGGGTCAAAAATCCATACTAAGTTTTAGGCTGAAACACGCCGACTGTACTAAATGCGGGGCACATACATAGACTCATCAATCCAACGTAAAAAGGAAAATAGTAAGAGTAAGTGGTATGGGGGCCAGTCCATCCCGCACTCAAACCATTAACCCCATACATGGATAGATAAATCACGCAAACACTCGGGCAACCTCACATGGAATTGCAAAAAGTTTCCATAGGCATGAACAAAAATTTGAGATAAAGCCCCATTTCATCAATCCACAAAACTACTACAAAAACTACTATATGTTTCATCCAAGAATAGGTTCTACTAGGCACATGCCACTCACTATAAGAAAAATACAAGAGCACTGGTAGAGAGGATTGGTCAAATTTACGAGATAGATTATATCCACTCGATTAACCCAAAATCAGTTCTAAGCTCACACTACTAGTAATAATCAAAGCAATGACTTCTTCTCTCTAGATAGAAGGGGGGCACTTTTCCACTCTATTGAACAAAACCTAACTAGTAAAATTGTACAACTACGATTTCTAGGCCTGCAATGGAACTAAGAACACATAACGCTACTATGATTTGGCTGATTGGTTGGCAAGGCTTCTATCCTCACTGAATTGAGATTTGGTTCACCATGGAAGAACAAGATGTAGAACAATTCAAGGGTCCAAGATTCCTTGCCAAAGCTGTTCACGAGCATCCGTAAACCATTGGACTACTTTGACTCCAAAGAAGGTTGATTCATAGCAACAGCGTATCCGAACACATCACCAGAGCCAAAGTGACTCGATCTCCAATACTCACTAGCCAAAGGCCTACTATAGGAATATAAAGCACACTTTGAAAGTTATGCTCACTGGGTAGAGAATATATGGAAAAGGCGTCCAAAAACTAAGTTGGCACAATCATAGAACAATCAACTAGTCCACTTCAAAGAAATCAAACAAAAGCTGCGTCCAGTGAACTAACCATGAAACTTCAAATACTAATCATTGGTTTTGGACGTCAAATAGATAACCAAACCAAAAGGGTGAAGATATAAAATAAACATTCCATGACAATCTTCAAAACTATTGTGCTTAACCAGATGACAATAGCACAAAATAAATACGTTTAAAATCCATGTGATGTCTCCTTATTGCATATTTAAAACTTCCAAAATCTTAGAGTAAAAGAACGCACATGCTCAAGACACTGGTCAAAGTCATCTGGTCAAGGTTATTGGAAAAATCCAACTCTTCTGATTGCATACTTAGTACCAACAACCACAAATAAACCATTCTTCACTTTCCATATAACCATTCTTCACTTTCCATATAGCTTAACCAATCACCAAAATTTATGCAAAACTACAATCCATATGTTCCACAGCTAATTCTCAATTTCATGATTTCCAATCAATATCATATACTATTAGATCATCACCTCTATAAAAAAAATGAAAATAATTATGACCACTCGGCTTCATGTATCGATGCAATCATCCAACAAGAACCACCAAAACCAATGGCTTAAAATGAGAGCACACCCTCCTTCACATGACCTAGCTCGTGCATGTGCGGACAGCACAATGTAGCAACCCCAACTGGAAATTGTTAAATGGATTCCTTGCATTCTTTGGCAGCGTACGACACGTGCGCCCGGTACCACCCACCTTCTTTAAGTGCGATAAACACATTTATCTAAATAAACTTTAATTGTATGTCCCCAAAATATTCTTGGTGCCGCCATAAGTAACAAAATCATCGAACTCATCGATCGTCGGCATAAGTCTACCACCCAAAATAAACCTGTAAATCAAGGAAGACACTAACCCTCTAGCATTTTGCAGCTTTTCTTAAAATCTACCAAACTTTATACACGAGACTTCCAGTTTATTTTATCCAAGTCCACCGACCATTTATACAAGATATCATATGTTATTAAATTAAAATTTATAAATTACTCAAATATCCTATGAGACCACTTGGCTGTATCCATACTTGCAATACAAAATAAACGCATTATCATCTCTACCTAGATTACCAACCAAAAAAACAATAAAACATCCTCACTGTTCCAAGTTAGGTGATAACTCCAAAATAGGTTCCAAACTTTATCGATAACCATTTTTTTCATAGCCTGATTTCAATGTTAACGATCCAATATTGAAAATACATCAACCGTAATTTAATTCAGGATTTATGATACTATAACTCTAACTTCATCGGGCTAACTCAGCCTTATCTCAATGAGATAAAAGGTTGGTCACTATTCCTTGCAACCGTATGTTACACCCCAAATCCAACCCAGTCTAATAGAGCATTAATATTACTAAACCCATGAATCAAGCTTCAATCCAACCACTTATAAGCGATAGAATAACACAAATGGTATGTTCTTCCTGACAATACAGAAAACATTAATACTTAAGAAAATCTCCCACCCAACCAAATTGCAACCATTATAAGATGCCTTCAAACAATAATAGAACAATACCAGCAGCAAATAAACAATATGAAACTTACACACACACATGAGGCCAGACACTTCAAACACTCCGCAACAACATCCCGCAAGCTTGTGCACTAACATCAACCAGAAAAACATGGCATTACAAATGTCGAATACATAAATGAAATGAATACCCGAAACCCATCCTATTGTACACTAGTGTGTCAACTTTTAGGTTGTTAAATACCAGGTCAAGTATTTAGTTGTTTAGGGAAAGGGCAAGTTTATTTATTTTTAATGTTTTTACTCAAGCTTAGTAACAATATGGAATTATCATAATCCTAGTATAATAATAAACTACTCCAGAGATCTAAAGCCTAGGCTCTGATACCAACAGTAACACCCCAGGTATCGACCTACCTGGCGATGCTACCCCGCTAACTAAAAACACGAAGTTTAGGACAACAATAGAGTCGGACAACACCTCCTTTATTTACAGGGACATCCACGACAAGAACTTTTAAAGGTTTTTAGGAGAAAGCAATAATATAAGGTTTACAAACTCAGGCTATCGTTCTCAAACCAATCATAAATATACGAAATATAACTGAGCGACTAATTACTCAATCTAGATAGACCGACAATCCAATACATCTCCAAGGGACAACTATGCATGTGAATCATCTAAAAAAAATGCATATGATGTGAAGTGTGGATAGAAGATGTGTTACTCCCGCCCATGCATGTCGTTGTTCCGAGTACCAAAAAAAAAGCATAAAATCAAACAGCAAGAACACAAGTGAGTAAACAATACTCAGCCAAGTACAACATATATCCTTAAAGAATCATGAGTAAAACAATACTCAGCCAAGTACAATATATATCCTTAAAGAATCATGAGTAAAACAATACTCAGCCAAGTACAATATATATCCTTAAAGAATCATGATCACCAATTAGAACCACAATCATTCAATCACCAAGGTACCATGAAGCCAACAAGTGTAACATAATTCCCAATGAGCACAACGGATTAGCCCACGTGCAACAGAATTCACCGACCGAAACGGATTAGCGCACGTGGAACAGAAATTCACCGACCTAGCTCTAGCACAACGGAGTAGCCCACGTGCAACAGAGATTCACCGACTGACACGGAATAGCACACGTGGAACAGTTCTCACCGCACCAGGCTATAAACATCTCAAAACACCAAAATTCAACGACATCGAAATCGAGCAGCATCAAATACAACAAGCAATTGAAAATAACCCAACAACGGACGAATCATATAAAAAGTCAGCATGCACTTGCCTCACACAGACGTTCAACTAGGAGAATTATTCCCGCCGCCTGTATCTCCCGGACCTGTGGTCAAACTAGTTTAAAAATACGAACCAAAATAACACACTGAAACACACGTCCCAAGTCCCCGCCACTAATGCACGTATCTATTCTCTTCAGCCAGTACAACTAGACTGCAAAACTAATTGCTTCGTGCTATGCGAATTACCAGAACTAAAATTTCTGTAGCTACTCAATGTACACAAGTCGTTTTGATGCAGGCAGCAGTAATCACAAGATCCAATTTTAATGCAAGTATTCTTCCCGTATGCACTAGCTTGGAACACCTAAATTGACTAACACGTGCAGATGCAAAGATCAGGAACCTTTATGATTAACTAGGAAATATGCCCATGCGATGCAACGGGAGATACTCAGTCATATGAATATCTTTAGGCCATATGAAATTTGCCACTATGAATCAAATTTTACGTGAAACATGACCTTTGGATTGAAGCAATTTGTCGATAATCCTTTTATTTGTTCGGGCAATGTAGAAAATACTAAATATTCAGCGGATGGTTGCTCAGGCCTAATCCATACAGCAAAAAGTAAAGTTAGTAATGAACTGAGCATCTGTGATATATTTACCAAACAATGAAAATTATAAGACTGATGTTTAAGCAAGAAAAATCAACACAATGCAGCGGCCCCTTGCAGCCACGCTGGTGGCTCCAACAGGAAATGAGAGACCAATCACCACAATGCCGGAACACACCTAGACGGGACAAGACGTTTTGATGGGGAGCTGCTGGAGATTTCTATGGTGGTGAACATCTCACAGTGCACCGACTTAGCTATCAATGGCAAAGCACAATCCTGAATTCCCAAACGATTGGACGTATGAACAGTCTATACCATAAAAAAGTTGGATGAATTGACAATCCCGGATCGAACTAATTAGCTCCATGTGCTCTGCGTGGATTGATCGACCAATTTCAGCAATGATTAATTAATAATTCCTTCACCTAATGGGAGGCAGTAATGGTCACCAAGCAGGTAGGTAAATCTATTCTGCTAGCTACGCACATCAATCTGGTGAGGCTCGCGCACGTGAATCGCTAGGATAAATTGATCGTGCACTAAATAGATCTCTGGGTAAGTTTAGAATTATATTGCTCACTAAGGAGGTTTGTCGACAAAAACAACATCTCGTTCAGTAGGGAAAAGGGAAATCGCACACGGGTTGAGATAGACGTTTTCCTTTTATTTATCTCACGTCGCCGGGTTGATTGCCAGTCGGTTTCACCTACAGCTAGTTACTATTTGGAGTAAAAAACGGACAAGGTTTTGAGGCGCAGCTCGTTGGAATAATTAAGACCCAATAGCGTTTTGCCTGTAGCCGGCCCATTGAAAGAACCAAACCACGCTGGTGGCTCCAACAGGAAATGAGAGACCAATCACCACAATGCCGGAACACACCTAGACGGGACAAGACATTTTGATGGGGAGCTGCTCGAGATTTCTATGGTGGTGAACATCTCACAGTGCACCGACTTAGCTATCAATGGCAAAGCACAATCCTGAATTCCCAAACGATTGGACGTATGAACAGTCTATACCATAAAAAAGTTGGATGAATTGACAATCCCAGATCGAACTAATTAGCTCCATGTGCTCTGCGTGGATTGATCGACCAATTTCAGCAATGATTAATTAATAATTCCTTCACCTAATGGGAGGCAGTAATGGTCACCAAGCAGGTAGGTAAATCTATTCTGCTAGCTACGCACATCAATCTGGTGAGGCTCGCGCACGTGAATCGCTAGGATAAATTGATCGTGCACTAAATGGATCTCTAGGTAAGTTTAGAATTATATTGCTCACTAAGGAGGTTTGTCGACAAAAACAACATCTCGTTCAGTAGGGAAAAGGGAAATCGCACACGGGTTGAGATAGACGTTCTCCTTTTATTTATCTCACGTCACCGGGTTGATTGCGAGTCAGTTTCACCTACAGCTAGTTACTATTTGGAGTAAAAAACGGACAAGGTTTTGAGGCGCAGCTCGTTGGAATAATTAAGGCCCAATAGCATTTTGCCTGTAGCCGGCCCATTGAAAGAACCAAACCATGGAACCCTTGCATACTTTATTATTAGGTATAGATATAGAGGTATAGATTCAGACCCAAAGTACAATTGATTATCTCAGCAGGATGTTGGCCGACACTATCTCAAACCACGATTTCTTCTAGCTGCTGGGTTCCGTAGGAATAACCTAGGATCGATCCAGAAACAATACTAGCCGCAAACAACCCTAATTTTGGCAGTATTAATCCCACGTTACTAGCAGATTAGGAAATGGAAAAGCAACTAGGGACAAACCACAGATTGGTAGCTTCAAGAACAACTCCGGCAGACTTCCGTGGGTGGCGGCGGAGCAGCAACCGGCGTTGCTCCGGTGGCAACGATTCGCTCTAACCCCTGGTGATGACAGCGGCGGCTCTGTTTGGGTTTGGCTGTGGGTCTGGTTCGTGACTTGTGAGGGCAGGGGAAAACGACCCAAGGGATTTTATTTTTTTCTTAATCAAATCAGTTACCTCTAATAAGATTTCTAAAATATCTGAAGGGTCAAAATTAAAAGGATTTCCAAGTAACCATCTGAACACCGATTTGCTCGAATTTGATTCAACTTAACCAAAAAACATAACCATTGACACAAATTTTCCACGTGGCTTACTAATCAGAGTCAAACTTTGGTCATCATACCCGGCTTATGTCATATTTTACTTGTATAAAAATCGGGATATTACACTTTTATACGGTGCAAGCCGTATGACAAGGTTTATTCCCGTCAATGCCCATGCTTGAGGGCTTTCGATTTATGGTGCGATTAGGGGATCCGGCGAACTCGATGGCGATCACACAAGACGAGGGCACACAGGATTTACCCAGGTTCGGCCCCCTTGTCGGGTAACGACCTACGTCCTTCTTTTCTGATTTTATTGCTTGGTGTTACAACGGTTGTATTTATAGTGGTGGCATAGATTGGATCTAGCCGGAGTTGAGAAGCTCCGAAGGATTCGAGTGCTCAGGTGGAAGGTGGAAAAAGTGTCTAGAGGCATTCTTGGATCTCCCTCCCAACCTTTTATAGGTGATGGTTGGGTCTCGGGATTGTTCTCCAAGCTAACTACAGATAGAGGCGGTAGGTGAAACCCTAAACGAGCCCTAATTCGACTAGGTATCCTCCTTCGAGTCCTTGCAGTGCACGCCAAGTCTTGGCTCCTGGGCCACGCCAGTCGATTGTACTTGTGGGCCTCGATCGTCCCTTCATCGGGCTTGCATCTGCGCTAGAGACCAGGTAGGCCAAAGTCGAGGACCCGATGGGTCATTCCTTTGTCAGTAGCCCCCGAGTGCTTGGGGTAGTCGAAGACTAGGGCAGGGACTCTAACTTCAACGAATCAATCTATTATCATGTTGTTGACAAGCGCTTCTTGAATACCTGCAGAAACAAGAGTCCAAAGACAAGTATGCAAGTGTGTTGCTAGTGTTGTTAAGACATTCCAATGATCATTTATACGCCTCGAAAAGACATCGAATCATTGCTAGAGGGATTGGCATAACCAGTCTGGAGCACACGCAAGGTCCAGTTAATTGCATAGTCGCAAAAACAATGGTTAGCTTACTCAGATTCGATTCCCCCGACTCGAACCCGCATGGACTGGCGCTACTTCGACCCGTGCCGCATGTGGACTCATCGGGTCAAAGCCCACTAATTGCTAGGCATTCAATGCGTCCATCGATGCAATGCTTCATGCCGTAGGCACAAAAAATTCTCTCGGCAAAGCGCGCTTGATACGAATACCGGGCCATCTAGTGTTGCTAACTGTTGACTTATCGTCGTATTTGACATACGACATCAGAATCGGTATGTTGCCACCGTATTTTGGGCAAAGGTGAGAGGATTGATGGCAAGAAGAAAACTCGAGACGTAAAAATCCATAATCGAATGGTACAGAGGCGCCGTTGGCCTAAAGTGGGCGAATCGAGGGACCGAAGCCCGCAATCGATTAATATGGAGGCGCTGCTAGACTGAAGAAAGTGATTCGAGGGACAGAAGCCTGTGCTCAAGCAATATGGAGGTGCTGCTGGCCCGAGGAAAGCGATTCGAGGGACCGAAGCCCATGCTCAAATAATATGGAGGCGCTGTTGGCCGGAGGAAAGCGATTCGAGGGACCAAAGCCCACGGTCGAATAATATGGAGGCACTGCTGGCTGGTAGAAAGCGATTCGAGGGACCGAAGCCCACAACTCAAATATTGCAGAGGCATCGAAAACCCAAAGATAACGATTCAAGGGACCGAAACCCACACTCTATAACATCCCAAGTTTTTATCAAATTTTAGAATAAAAAAATTGTTTTATTTGTGTTGTTTGAAATTTCACAAGGATTTAAAACTTTTTGAGGCTATTTAAAAGCTTTAGTATAAAAACTATTTCAAACTTTCTATTATTTCATGAAGAACTCTTTTGAGAAATTAGAATTTCAAAATACTATTTTGTATCTAATCAAACCTATGCAAGCTATTTGCAAAGGAATATTTTTCCCAAAATGATTAATGCCCAAATTGTTTGCATTACTAAAAATGTGTTTGGAAATGCATTTCAAAATATTGTTTTTAAGTATTTTCTCTGATTTAAAAGGATTATTTTGAAAACCCTATTTCTATTTTTGCATTATGCAAATAAAGCCTTTTGGCCAATTTAAAAAGTTTTCTTGAAAATGAGTTTTGTCTTTGAAAACTTGTCACTTACTAGTTTAGAACATTGCTTGGAATTTTGGAAAATTTTAGAAGTTGGTTGGATTTGTTTTGAAACTATTTTGCAAAAGTTATAAAAGAAATAGAAATCTGGAAAAAGTAAAAGGAAAGAACAAAAAAAAGTGAAAGAGGACCGCGGGCACCAATCCGGCCTAGTTTCAGATCACGCCCACGGCCCAACTCCCCTTACCCAATGCGGTACGCCGGCCTTCTCCTTGTTTCGCTGACGAGTGGGGCCCACTCATCAGAATCTCTTTCAAGCTCGGGCCAGAGCCCCACCCATGTAGGGCGTTGCTCCCAGCCGCTCGATCGCGCCGCTCGTCCAAACCCTAACCCCCTCTCCAAGATTTTGCCCCCCTATAAAAGCCCTCTCGATCTCCTCCCTCGCCTATCTTTTCTCTCTCGCCCGAGACGCCTCCAAGCCATAGGAATTCCTCGTCGGAGTTCCACGCACCTGCCAGCACATCTCGCCGATTCCGGCGAAATCCGGGTACTCCGCCACCTCCTTCTGGTCTCTCTCTCTCTCTCCCTCCCATACTCTAGCGCACCTCCTGATGTTCTTCGTTTGTTTAAACCCGCAGCAAATCGACGCTTTGGTCGACGACCGAAGCCACCTCCGCCCGAGCTCCTCCGGCCAGTCTTCCCTCTCTCCTCTAGAAGTAATCGATGAAGCCGACCACGCCACTGAACTCCCCTCGTCGCGTTGAACCCCATCCACCTATCCGCCAGCCCTGGGAAGCTGCAGAACATCGCCAGAGTTCATCTTCTGGCTGCACCTCACCGGAGATAGTCGCTGGAACCCTAACCGGTGAGTCTTTCCCCCTCTCTCCCTCCGCGACCGTCGGATCTTGATCCAGTGGCCCTAACAGATCACTTAATCCAACCGGTATGGGACAATCTGGTCCATCCAGATCTAATAAGATCTAACGACCGAAAACAGCAATCCAACCGAATCGGTACCAGCCTATTAGGACACGACACATGTCAGCCCTATGTCTAATTAGGATTTTGAATTGGAATTTTAAACATAAATTGCTTGAATCTTGCAAAAATCATATCTTTCAAACCATCCATCCAAATTTTACAAACTTTATGTCTCTGGAAAGCTAATGAAGTGTAGAATCCAATGGTGCAATAATATTCCATAGTTTCAAAGTCCATTTGAATTTAATTTCAAATTGATTCAAATCTATCTGTTACACCAATCAATTCATATCTTTTGTTCTACACATCCAAAAATTACAAATTTGTAGTCTTTGGAATCCTCTGATCATGTAAAACATCATAGAATCAAGAAACTTCAAAATTGATACGTGCACAAACCTCGTGCATTCAAATTCATCCAAATAACTGTTCTCATCCTAAATTGAGTTTCAAAATTGATTTTGGAATGAATCCAATTGCAGTACTTTGTTTTACTATACTCTATCTGGAAGCATCACTTCTCAAATTTCTGGAACCACTTCACAAACATTCAAATTGAAATATGAGGATTTGAGTATTTTCCTTTGTAAATAATCTTATATTCTCTTCAGCATTATTCTTTTCTACCAAAGTGAATCCTATGATCATACCTATCTACCAAGATCTTTTTGATACCACCTAATTCCAACATCATGTTTATCTAAATCAATCTTGTCTAGCTCACATATATTCAAATTCCTGTTATTTGAGTAAATTGTGTTGTATTTCAATCTTAGTCTTTACTCTGCTTTTGTAGTACTACTTGTTATCGCCACATTTTGGCCAAATGAGGAGATGGGCCGTAATCAAGATGGGCTTGGAGGCTGGATCGGCCTTGCGCGTGGATTTGGGCTAATTGCCCGTGTATCTGTATATTATGATAGATTACGTTTCGGTTTAAACAAGAGATAGAGTTGTTAGGTTTATTCCAAAGATAGAAAGTCTCCGGACTATAAATGTGTACCTAGGGTTATTGAGAAAGGAGGACGATCACGTTCACAACAAACACAATCTCGGCGCATCGCCACCCCTTGTTTCGAGGGTTTCTTTCAGGTAAGCGTCGTGCTGCCTAGATCGCATCTCGCGATCTAGGCAGCATCTGCTTATGTGTTATTTGGTGTTGCTCGTACTGAAGCCTTGTTGATGGCGAGTAATACTGTTATCATAGATCTGTTTGGGCTAGCATCGGTGCTTTTGGTTATGTTTGCTTAGTCATGCTGCCCCTAGAGATCTCGCTGCCTTTGCACCTATTTTGGGTGTAAGGGCAGCATCTTGCTTGATCTTTATTCAGTCGATTCAATCTGTCATAGTTGTTCCTTGTTCTCCAAGGATTAGTTTGATATCCGCATGGTTAGGCCTCACAAACGGGTTGAACGATCCAGTAGTACGTAAGGATATGGTTTGCCAATTCGAGAGGAGTTGTTCCGGGAATTGACTCTACGTTGGTTTTTTGGCCTCCTCTAGGGTTAGTTTTCTGTTATCTTTCGTATCTACCAGGCTCAATTACGTGTGGGATGTTCCAATTATGTGGTGAAAGCGTTAAACTGTCGTAGATCGATTTGACTTGTATTGATAAAGCAAAACCCCATGTTATCGTAGATCCAATGCAGATCCATGGGACAATCGGCTACATGAGCCGATTCACAGGGAAACCTGAGAGCCGATCGAGGCTCGTATTTAATGTTTACGTGTCTGCCATGCAGGAAACTAATCGAAGCAATCCATCACCTTCCTGATCAGGTATAGGTCAGGTGGCACGCCCTTGCATCAGCCAGGACGTGTGCCGGAGTTTTGCGGGCCGTTGCCCGAGGGACCAGGGCCCACCAGCAGTTCTGGGAGCCTCCCGGCTCTTCGTGTTGCTCGTCGCTGCTCGCCGGTGGGTTTTGACAGGCAACACATTCTGGCACGCCCGGTGGGACACTCAACAACATCTGCATCAACATCTGACGCTGCGATGGGGGACAGACCAATCACGTACGACGATCTGCCTGATGAGCACAAGAAGAGGTATGATGATATCAAAGCTCTCTTCGAAGCCGATCTCATCGGCTCTTTTGAGAGGACCCGTAAGCATGGCATCAGGTGGAAAGGGTTCTCACCCGAAGGCGCTCTCGATGAGGTGGATCTGTCTGTTCCTTCAGAGGATCGCACCAGAGCTCTGCGACAGGAAGTCAATTACATGGTGGCTCATTCTCTTCACCGCCATTCTGAGAGCCTGGTGAACGCTTTCGAGCGCGTCGCGGTTCGCGTGGTTCAGGAGATCATGAAACATCAGTACTCTCCGTCGGGGCCTACCCTAGGGACTCACCAGGGAGAAAGACCGCTCCAGACCAGGCCACAGCTACCATTCACGCTTGCAGCTCCGGAGCCACCGGGGTCACCGGCGTACGTCGTCTACAAGATTGGAGGTGATCCTGGCGATTACCAATTCCTGTTTGAACCACCTAAAGAAATCCCACATGGATATGTGTGCACATACGTGCCGGACTGCAACAGCCTGACGCGCACGAACCAGATTGCAACCGCAGGGATTTCTGGGGCAGGTGTTTCTGGAGTAGGGATTTCGGGAGCAGGGATGTCCGGGATGGACGCTGATAAACAGGCGTGGCTAGCTAAGTATGCCACCGGAACGAGTCATGAGAATTTAGCCCCTGCAGCTCAAACGGTGGAGCAAATCAGTACCATCTTGAGAGACCAGTTCGGCTTCGTGCCGAAGAGGAGAACAATCGGCTATTCCAAGCCGTACCCCAACGAGTATGATCTGATTCCGCTTCCACCCAAGTATCGGCTCCCTGAGTTCTCAAAATTTAATGGTTCAGAAGGGTCTAGCTCGATCGAGCACGTGAGCCGATATTTGGCACAGTTAGGCATGATTTCAGCATCGGATCAGTTACGCGTAAGGTTCTTTGCGCAATCTCTGACAGGACCAGCTTTTGGGTGGTACACCTCGTTGCCACCAGATTCGATCCGGACCTGGAAGCAGCTGGAAGAACAGTTCCATATTCAGTATCATTCAGAAGCTACCGAGGCTGGCATTGCCGATCTGGCGCAGGTGCGGCAGAAGCGGGGAGAAACGGTAGCCGAGTATATTCAGCGTTTCAGGACTGTCAAGAACCGATGTTATTCGGCTCGTTTAACTGAGAAAGAAGCAGTCGAGCTGGCCGTGTTGGGTCTCTCAGCACCGATCAAGGATCTGGCTTTCCAAGTAGAATACAATTCACTGGCGCACATGGTCCAGAAACTGACAATGTATGAGCAGCGCCACCCTGAGTTGTACCAAGACAAGTTCAAACGTCCGATAGGCCTGGTCGATACAGAAGAAGAGGATCTTGTAGAAGACCAGGAGATAGCCGTGGCTGAATGGGCTCGGGGAGCAGATCCTGTGTCCTGCAAATGGGTGAAACAGCAAGGGCCTGCAAAAGGGTTCGACTTCGATGTAAGCAAAGCTGAGCAGATATTCGATTTACTGCTGAAGGAAAAGCAGCTGAAGTTACCCGAAGGCCATAAAATCCCTACGGCGCAAGAGATGAACGGGAGATCATACTGCAAGTGGCATCACTCGTTCACCCACACCACCAATGATTGCAAAGAGCTACGTCGGCAGATCCAAACGGCGATAGAACAGGGCCGTCTGATCCTTGGGCAGTTCGCCATGAAAGTGGACACAAACCCGTTTCCTGGCATCAACATGGTAGAGCACAGCCACTCCACGAGGCGTCAGCTAGATTTCTCGTTCGATATTAACATGGCAGGGCCTGTGTACCACCATGGCAAGTATAAGGAGGAAAGCGGCCACTCCCGGGGCAAAGAAAAGGAAGAGGCCGGTCCACGCGACCGGCCCCGTTATGATGATAGGCGGTATATAACCGAGGAACAAGTGAGAAGCGTGCGATATCAGAAGCCACACTCCACGCATCTCCTTAACAAGTATGAGCGTCAGTATGACCGACGTCGGCAGTACGACAGAGATGATGAAAGAGATCGTCGGACCGACGCATACGATGGGAGATACCGTCGGCATGATAGAGATGATGAAGGATATGAGCACCGCGCTAGGGGAAGGTCAAAGGAAAAGGAAGGCGTGGATAAACATTGGGATTGTCCTTTCTTCAAGTACTGTTGGGATGCGGGAATGAGCCGATTGCCTACAGTCGACAACTGCCCGGAATGTGGACAGCAGAAGGATGACACAGGTCCAGTTTCAGTGTTCAAGCGTCTAGGGCCTCTCCGGCCTCAGAACAGACAAGAGGAGTCATCTCGAGCAAAAGATCTCGAGGAGTCAGAGGATGAAGAAGAAGATAGATATCACCGGCCAAGGTGGTGTCCCGATGGACTCAGACACACCCAAAAGCGTAGAGTTCAGCGGCTACGTAGCTTGGAGGAAGCCGAAGCGCAGTACCTCCACACTTTAAGGAAAGCCCGGCCTGATCTGGCCGTGAAAATTCAGCAAACCTTGGAGACGGAGGCCCGTCCAAAAAAGAAAGAGTGGCGCCCCAAACCAGTAAAAGCCGATGCGAAGACATCGGCTGGCACAAACATGGTGTTCATACTTCCGTCAGAGTTTTGCGCTCCAAGAACCGAAGAACTACCAGTGGCACAGTTTGACTGCGGCCCACGGCCGGTTATCTTTGAAAAGCCACGGGAGAAGGGCTACAAACATCTGAAAGCCCTGTACCTGAGAGGTTATATCAATGGGCAGCCTGTCCGCAAGATGTTGGTTGACACCGGAGCGGCAGTCAATATAATGCCATACTCCATGCTGCGGCGTTTGGGACGCTCCACTGCAGATCTGATCAAAACCAACGTCACGCTAAGCGACTTCAACGGCCAAGCTTCAGAAACGCAAGGCGTTCTGAACGTGGATCTGACCGTGGGTAGAAAAACCATCCCTACGTCGTTCTTCATTGTTGACAGCAAAAGCACCTACGCTGTCTTGCTGGGAAGGGATTGGATTCACGCTAACTGCTGCATTCCATCCACGATGCACCAATGCCTGATACAGTGGGATGGAGATGAAGTGGAGGTCATTCATGCAGATGATTCGATCGAGATCTCAATAGCTGGCATGAACATTTGGGACGCAGAAGACCAAGAGCCGATCTCTGGAGTCAGTCTAGACGGCTGTGAGCGCATTGAAGCTACAAAAAACGGGGTGAGGCTGGTCTTATCCACTGGCCTGACAGAGTAGCAAAGCCCACGATTGTGCGTGGTAAGGCCGATCCCTGCGATCGGCCACAAAAAATAAAAAGCAGTGATCTTACGACAAGCATGTCATGTAGTCGTAGTAGGGAGATTCCCTACCATTGTAGAGCACAAATAAGTTGTAAACCTTCCTTGAGTAATGCAATCAAAAAGGGGGCCGATTCCGGCAATCGGCCCAAATTATCTTTGTTATCCTCACCAAACTTTTGGCCTGTGTTCAGCATCGATTTAGCAGGTGACGGAAAGCTGGGGTATGGGTTTACATCCGCTGATGAGCTAGAGGAGATTGACATCGGTCCTGGGGATAAGCCACGACCGACATTTATCAGCAAAAAGTTAGATCCGAATCTGCGGGGTCCGATGATAGCTTTGTTGAAAGAATATCCAGATTGCTTTGCCTGGGACTATACGGAGATGCCCGGGTTAGACAGGAGCATCATTGAGCATCGGCTCCCGCTTAAAAAAGGGTTTCGGCCATTCCAGCAGCGAGCACGACAGATGAAGGCCGAAATTTTAGAGGAAGTCAAGAAAGAGATCGAGAAAATGTTGAAAGCTGGGTTCATCAGGCCATGCAGGTATGCTGAGTGGATTTCTAGTATCGTACCTGTAGAGAAAAAGGATGGCCGATGGCGTGTTGCCATAGATTTTCGGGATCTCAATAGAGCCACTCCAAAGGATGAGTATCCGATGCCGGTAGCAGAGACATTGATCAACGCAGCTGCTGGTCATAAGGTCTTGAGCTTTATGGATGGCAATGCCGGTTACAATCAAATTTTTATGGCTCCAGAAGATATACACAAGACTGCATTCAGAGTCCCAGGTTCGGTGGGGTTGTTTGAATATGTAGTCATGACATTTGGACTGAAGAATGCCGGCGCCACATACCAAAGAGCCATGAATTACATTTTCCATGATCTGATCGGCAAGCTGGTGGAGATTTATATCGATGACGTGGTAGTCAAGTCTGCTTCAGTACAAGGACACTTGGACGATCTGCGACGCGTCCTGGACCGAACCAGAAAATTCGGGCTACGGATGAATCCAAAGAAGTGTGCCTTCGGTGTGACGGCCGGTCAGTTCTTGGGTTTCTTGGTCCATGAACGCGGAATTGAGATCGGCCTGAAAAGTCAGGAGGCAGTGCGAACAATGAAGCCACCTACCACGAAGAAAGAACTGCAGTGTCTCATCGGCAAAATCAACTTCGTCAGAAGGTTCATCTCCAATCTGTCAGGAAGAATAGAGCCGTTCATGGGACTGGTGAAAATTAAATCTGATGAGGAGTTCCGCTGGGGGACAGAACAACAACGAGCCTTCGACGAGATCAAAGAATATCTAACGAAGCCGCCAGTGTTGGTTCCACCGCAGCAGGATAGGCCGTTCTACATTTACTTGTCGGTGGCTGACACGTCCATCGCCTCGGTGGTGGTGCAAGTTTATGATGGTCTGGAGCGAGTTGTGTTTTACATCAGCAGAAGGATGCTGGATGCAGAGACAAGGTATCCTGAGATCGAGAAGTTATGCCTCTGCCTATTTTTCACCTGCACCAAGCTGCGACACATCTTGCTGTCAGCAGAGATTATCATCATATGCAAATCAGATGTCATAAAACATATGCTGTCGGCTCCTGTGTTGAAAGGCCGACTCGGCAAATGGATGTTTGCATTATCGGAATTTGATATCCGGTATCAACCCGCCAAAGCGGTTAAGGGACAGGCGTTGGCCGATCTTATTGCTGAACGAATCAACACTGATATAGCAGCACTGTCTGTACGTGCATGGGCTATGTTTTTCGATGGATCGGCTTGTGATGATGGTTGCGGCATCGGCATTCTACTCGTGTCGCCCCGGGGGGCAACATATTCCTTCTCCATCAGGCTATCTACCCCTTGCACCAACAATGTCGCTGAGTATGAGGCAATACGCAAGGGAATGGAGTTGCTCATTGAAGCCGGAGCAGAAGCAGTGGAACTTTTTGGAGACTCCAAATTGGTGATTTCCCAACTCACGGACGAATACAAGTGTGAGAGCGAGTCACTCTTCCCATTATGGTTGCAATGCCGTGAGCTAATGGCACAGTTCAGGTATCTAAACTTTAACTGGATCCCGCGGTCGCAGAATACCGAGGCGAATGATCTTGCACAGATGGCTTCAGGCTACAAGGACATAGCAGATGGAACTGATGTTCAGGTACAGTTCCTGGAGGCGGACGACTGGAGAGCCGATATCTTCAATTACTTGAAAGATTCGGCTCGGGGGGCACCTAAACAGATAAGGTACAAGGCCATGAAGTATGTGCTTATTGGGGATGACATGTTCTACAGGACTTTGGAAGGGTTACTGCTCAAATGTCTGGGGCCAACCGAGGCAAATCGGCTTCTACACGAGGTACACGAAGGCGCCTGTGGAACTCACCAATCGGCTCACAAGATGAAATGGTTGATCAGGCGATCAGGGTTTTATTGGCCCACCATGCTTGAGGACTGTTTTAAGTACTATAAAGGGTGTCAAGCATGTCAGAAATTCGGGAAGATTCAGATGGTACCTGCATCAGCGATGAACCCCATCATCAAGCCTTGGCCATTCCGAGGTTGGGGCATGGATATCATTGGCAAGATCAATCCTCCATCAAGCAAAGGCCACGTGTGGATTTTGGCCATTACGGATTATTTCACTAAATGGGTGGAAGCCGTCCCTATGAAGTCAGTAAACTCGAAGGATGTTATCAATTTCGTGAAAGAACATGTCCTTCATAGATTCGGGATTCCCCAAACTATCACGACCGATGGAGGTTCGGTCTTCATTTCTCACGAGTTTAGAGAGTTCTGCGAGGACACGGGAATTAAGCTGATCCGATCATCTCCATACTATGCTCAAGCAAATGGGCAAGCTGAAGCGTCCAATCAGAGCCTTATCAAGCTGATCAAGAGAAAAATCGACGAGCACCCTAGGCGTTGGCACAAGGTTTTGTCAGAAGCTTTGTGGGCTTATCGCATGTCATGTCATGGAGCGATAAAAACCTCGCCATACCATCTAGTCTATGGACAAGAAGCCGTATTGCCATGGGAGATTACGGCTGGATCGAGACGTGTCACTTTTCAGAACGATCTAACAACTGAAGAATATGCAGCCCTGATGAGTGACAGTGTTGAGGATTTAACTGAACTTAGGCTGTGGTCGCTTGAGAAAATTAAAGAGAACAAAGCCAAGGTAGCTCGTGCATATAATAAGAAGGTGAGACCAAAGGAGTTCCACGTTGGTGATCTGGTATGGGAAGCTGTATTGCCATTGGGAGCTAAGGATGCAGCATACGGTAAATGGTCTCCAAGTTGGCACGGGCCATACAGGGTCGACCAAGTTTTAAGGGGCAACGCGTACATGCTTGAGGAGCTGGACGGTGTGAAATTCCCAGTGGCTGTTAACGGTCAGCATCTCAAGAAATATTTCCCAAGCATGTGGGATGATGGACAGTGAAATATGGGGGCCGATACATGAAATCGGCCAGTAAAAAAATATATCCAGATTAATATTTCCCAAGCATGTGGGATGATGAACAGTGAAATATGAGGGCCGATACATGAAATCGGCCAAATAAATAAAAAAACAATGCACAGCCATCGACTCTCGAGGTTCAGACTGTTACGAGCAGGTGTCAGGTTACATGAATAAGCTACTGAAGGAATGCCTCGAAGGCACGGAGGGCGTCAGCACGGACACGATCCACCTCGGCGATCTCGGCTTCGTCATCATCGTCCTTGCCCGTCACTAGCTGCTTGCTCAGGGCACGTATTTCTGCCAGATCAGTCTTCAGTTGAGCTTTGAGGCCTTCTGCTTCGTCTTGGGAGCGGGCGATGAATGCTTCCTTGTCATGAATGAGCTTTTTAGTCGCCCGGACCTTCTCTTCGAGATCTTCCAATTCCTTTTTTAAGGATGCAAGCTCGGCGGTGTTGACAGAGGTGTCAGTTTTGGCATCCCGAGACGCCTTTTTCTCATTGAGCCGCTGACATTTGGCTGCAATATCGGCCTTCAGTGGGAGTTGGGCGTGGCGTAGATTGATCCTCTCACGAGCCAACTTCACCCTTGACCCGTAGAAAGACAGAGTCACAACTGGCCAAAGCTTCACCTGCAATGCTACCGGGAGTTGGTCCTTGATTTCGTCAAGAACACTCTTCACCTCTTCAGAACCCTCGACCAACTTCTCGATTGGGGAGGACAGCAAGGCTTTGAGACGCTGGAATTGAGGTAGAACAGCGCTTGCTCGTGGTTCATCGTTGGCGGCAGAGGGAGCTGGTTCGATGGATTCAGGGTCGAACGTCAGCAAGCCTGAGATATCACAACCCTGGCAGGCAGAAGTGGCGTCAGTATGCGTCAAACAGGGAAGGATGAGTCGAAAGAAGCGAACATACCTCTCCTGAGATCAGGGGGATAGCCGACGGCGAGACAATCGGCTCGTGTGTTGTTGCTGAGGGCTTGGCCAGATTGGCAACCGTTTCATCTACACCTTCAGGGATTACTAGATCCAGGCTTGCGGAAGGCATCGGCACTTCCCCGACTTTCCCACTAGAAGTGTCATTCGTCTGCATGAAAGGTGCTTAGCCGATGTGAATAGCAATGAATCGGCATAAAAAAGGAGTGGTAAGAGTATGGAGGATAATTACTTTCGAAGCCTCCTGGCTCGAAGAAGAAGTTTGCAGTCCCTTGCGAGCCCTCTTGGGGCTCACAGCTTGCCCCGCCTCGACTGCTGCTCGGGGGGCAACAGGTTCAGGAACAGGCCTTTTCCTGGAAGCCGATGGTGGCACATCTGGCTGGCTCGGTGTGGTGGTTCTCTCAGAGTCTGCTGAGCTTGAATCTCCTCGATTGGATTGTGTTTCCTCGCTGGAGGTGTCTTCGATGGAGACCTGTAAGAAAGGGAGAGTTGGTAAGCACAAGCATGTTTACAAAGATAAATGAGATCAACCAAGGCATGAATCAGCGTACGTGCGAGCTCTCTGGAGAAGGGCTCCGGCGCCTCAAAGTTTTTTTTGGCCACTACCTTCCTCACCGCCGTTCTTGTTTTAGTTGGAACTCGGGAGGCAGCTGACCCGGAAGTTGCTTGGCTCTTGGAAGCCGATTTTGGTGATATCGGCTGGTTCTGCATCACGACCTGTTTCAAAGGTGGCGAGTTTTTGCAGAAAAGGACCACAGGAGCTGGTGGGAGGAATTCGAAGGGGGAGCCATCCTCGTTAGTAGGTTCTGGACCATCTTGTTGCTGCAAGGAGACAGAGCAGGATATTAAAAGAATCGTCGTGAGCTGCATCAAGAAAATTTACAAGTAGCAGTACCTGTTCTACGGGGATGTCATATTCAGCATCGAGCTGTTCCAGCAATGGTCCCAGAGCTCTCCTGAAGGCATGAGTCTTCCACATCGACCACCAGTTCTCAAAACCATCGGTTGATGAAGCGAAAGTGAGGTTGTTAGGAATTGGGATGGTCAGAGCATCGAAGAAAGAATAACACCTCTGACTGGTGAGAGGATCGGGCAGGTCAGCTCTGCTCTCTGTGAGGTGGTGGAGAAAGAAATGAGGAGGTACTTGCCCAAGGCCAAATTGCCGAGCTGCTACGACCGGCTGGTAGAACTCGTATCCAGGCTTGATTATTCTGTTGGATGTGCTCATGCCAACTGGGAGGAAGCAGGGACGGATCACGGTGGAGAATAGCTGCCGAGTGCTAGTGTCATCGGCAAAGTTGTCCAGCCTGAAGGAGATTGGATTTTCAAAATTTTCCGATTCCTCCGTGTAAGGAAAGAAGATAGGATTGTCCAGGCCTTGGAAGAAAATGCTGAACCACTTGGATGCTTCATGAGGGATCAGTTTACTACCTGGCAGGTTATACAGAGCTTGGCCGTAGCTGGTGCATCGGATCTGCTTCCCTTTGGCATCTGGAAAGGTGCAACTTGCCAAAAGGGGGAAGTTTGGGATATGGTTTTGAAAGTACAGCTGAGCCCATAGTTGAATAAACCACCAAGGACCTCCTGTTTTGACTGCTATGTGGGAGGATAGTTTGACAGACATCAACTGGAGATATCGATAGACTTCTCCAAGGAACAGTTTGCCGATGCCAAGTTGAGTGCCTCTGGCAAGTTCATAGGCCAAGGAGAGATAATTCTTGGTTGGGGCAAGGGAAGGGCCACAGAATATGAAATGTTCCAGCCAGAAATTGAGGAAGGCCGTGTGTTCTTTCTCTGTGACAGGGCCCTTAGTTTTCATGTGGCTTCGAAGATAAGCACCCCAGTTCGTGCAATCTGTTTTGGAAGAAAGCTTGAAGGGGACTTTTGGCAGCATAAAAGCAGAGGGGCTGGGTGATGTGACGTCTAGACCAGTAATCATCACCACGTCTAACAGAGTTGGTGTCATGGGGCCATGGCCGAACATGAAACAGTTCAGAGCATCAGACCAGAAATAGCCGATGGTTTTTAGAAGATTTTCATGTTTCTCAAGGGGAGACAATGACAAAGTCAAGGCATCGGCTATTCCCGTGGTTTCCCATTGGGATTGGTAAGTTTTGGCTACCCTACTGTACCAAGAAACCCAATATTCGGGAGGATTAGGCCAGGCTCGTAAGCAGTCGGCCCAAGAATCCAAATCTAAGTTTTGGCTTACGAAGGGGATTCTGTTTGTCTCGCAAGAGATCAGATGGGCAGGACTAGATTCTGTACGGGGGCCAAGGCAGAGAGAATTTGGGAGAGAAGGATGCGGTAGCGGAATGTCTGAAACCTAAAATTTTAATGATGGGATAAAGCATTAATTCAGGTGTTTGCTATTAATTCTAGCACCGAGCTCGGATTGCGAGGAACAGTTAAGGATTACCTTCAGACCGGAGACCGCTGTGTTGGCGCTGGACGATTCCGCCATCTAATTTGCCAGCGGAGATGGATCTATGCGGTGGGGAATCTAGGGTTCGTGTCGCCGTGAGCCCGATTTGTTCAATGAGGCAATTGGAGATCTGAGTTAGCCTTTTTGAAGATGGTTGCAGGTTACCGTTGAAATTGGAAAGTGACCGCTCAGACTTGTCTAAATAAGCGACCGAGTTTGACCTTGCCAACGTTTGTGGGAAAAGCCGATGTGTTGCCATCGGCTCTTTGGGCTTTGACTTGGTTGATCATATCAAGCGTGGTATGGTGAAAGCCGATTCGTTACTATCGGCTTTTGGAACGTTGACCTATTTGACTATCGGCAAAATCAAATTGGGAAAAGCAAGCTTTGTTGATTCCAAAGACGGTTGTTTACAATGAAGCCGATTGCTTACAAAATGGAGATCTACTACTAGTACTACTACTACTAGTTCCTAATCTAGAAGGCGGCGTCGTCGTCATCGCCGTTGCCATTGCCGCCGCCGTCTTCGCTGTCATCGGCGCTGCTGCCGGCGTAGCCCTCACCGCTGCTGCTGAAGTTGTCAGCGGGGGCCTCCTCGTCCTCGTCGTCGTCGTCGGTGTCCTCGCTGGACCCGGCGCGGAAGCGCTTCACCGGCGGGTATTCGTCGGAGGAGGTGTCCTCCTCTGCTTCTTCCTCCTCATCGGAAGAGCCGATGTCCTCGCCCCAGGACACGGCGTCGTCGGCGCTCTCCGCCTCCAGTTCCCCGTCGACGAGGAGTTGGAGGTCCTCCTTGCCGTCGGTCAGGGACTCGTCGTCCTCTGACTGGGCGGCGAAGTCCCAGTCTCTCTCGTCCCACCATTGTGGGGCGAGAGCTTCGTACGCCGCCATTGGCGGGTGCTCCGGCGTCGGCTCCCGGTTGACGGAGTCGGAGGATTGGAAGGAAAGGCCGGATGTGTTGGAGGAAGAAGAGGAGGCCATGGCGGAGGAAGAGGGTTTTTTGGCTATTGGAGAAGAATGAGGATGCAAATGGTTCGGATAGATTTAAATAAGGGGAATAGTGGAAGATGGTTCAATGCCATAGCGGTTTTCGAGAATGTGGTGCCAGAGTTGTCAAATCGTGTACTGCGGAGAAGTTGAGAAGGCGAGGCATCATGATGAGGAGGCGATATGACGGTTCTGCTCTGCAACGCGTGACCCGATGAAGAAAAAACAGAGTGGTTTTGGAATTATTATTGCCAAAACTAGGGGGGGCATGTGTTATCGCCACATTTTGGCCAAATGAGGAGATGGGCCGTAATCAAGATGGGCTTGGAGGCTGGATCGGCCTTGCGCGTGGATTTGGGCTAATTGCCCGTGTATCTGTATATTATGATAGATTACGTTTCGGTTTAAACAAGAGATAGAGTTGTTAGGTTTATTCCAAAGATAGAAAGTCTCCGGACTATAAATGTGTACCTAGGGTTATTGAGAAAGGAGGACGATCACGTTCACAACAAACACAATCTCGGCGCATCGCCACCCCTTGTTTCGAGGGTTTCTTTCAGGTAAGCGTCGTGCTGCCTAGATCGCATCTCGCGATCTAGGCAGCATCTGCTTATGTGTTATTTGGTGTTGCTCGTACTGAAGCCTTGTTGATGGCGAGTAATACTGTTATCATAGATCTGTTTGGGCTAGCATCGGTGCTTTTGGTTATGTTTGCTTAGTCATGCTGCCCCTAGAGATCTCGCTGCCTTTGCACCTATTTTGGGTGTAAGGGCAGCATCTTGCTTGATCTTTATTCAGTCGGTTCAATCTGTCATAGTTGTTCCTTGTTCTCCAAGGATTAGTTTGATATCCGCATGGTTAGGCCTCACAAACGGGTTGAACGATCCAGTAGTACGTAAGGATATGGTTTGCCAATTCGAGAGGAGTTGTTCCGGGAATTGACTCTACGTTGGTTTTTTGGCCTCCTCTAGGGTTAGTTTTCTGTTATCTTTCGTATCTACCAGGCTCAATTACGTGTGGGATGTTCCAATTATGTGGTGAAAGCGTTAAACTGTCGTAGATCGATTTGACTTGTATTGATAAAGCAAAACCCCATGTTATCGTAGATCCAATGCAGATCCATGGGACAATCGGCTACATGAGCCGATTCACAGGGAAACCTGAGAGCCGATCGAGGCTCGTATTTAATGTTTACGTGTCTGCCATGCAGGAAACTAATCGAAGCAATCCATCACCTTCCTGATCAGGTATAGGTCAGGTGGCACGCCCTTGCATCAGCCAGGACGTGTGCCGGAGTTTTGCGGGCCGTTGCCCGAGGGACCAGGGCCCACCAGCAGTTCTGGGAGCCTCCCGGCTCTTCGTGTTGCTCGTCGCTGCTCGCCGGTGGGTTTTGACAGGCAACACTACTATACTCTACTCCATACCACATATTCATACTCCATGTATCCAATATAATCGTGTATCACTTTCCCAAGTATTACCCATTTATAACCAAATTGCAGGTTGACCTACATTGAGCTATTCAATTTGCAAATGAGTTAATTGAGTAATTCAATGCTTCATGAATCCTTGCCCAATGCCTAAGTGTAGTCTATACTATTTATGAATAATAGTTGTCACACTTATTCAATAGTATTTCTATTGCACTATTTGACCCTTATGTGATTCAATTCACATGAGCCATTCCAAATTCTATTCATGCTTTTGTAAGGCATAAAGAGTTCTCCTAACTTTATCTTAGATAGTCCAATTTGTTCCAATCATTTTGACCTTGCTATCCAAACTCTCAAATCTATATCTTGCAAGCCAAGCCTTTTGCCATAGCTCTCTTACCACAGTATCTTAATAAATCTAAAAGGTTAAACCAACACTTTTCAATTGTTTGTCTTGTTTGACTATGTTGCTACTGTATGGTGTGTTCATGTTGTGTTACTTTTGTGTTATAGTTTGTATGGAGAGCTACGTATTTTGTTGAGGGAAGTGAAAGTTCGTGATCTTCAAAAAGGCAAGTGACACACATTTTTTCTACCTACTTTTTACTACTGCATTTGTGTTTTCAGTAGTATGCATGATAGGTGGAATTATCAAACTGTTTTATAAAATGCTTAGATCCTAGTAGTGTGTAGCTATCCTTTGAACCTCACCTGTTAGGATGCTAAATACTTTGAAAAATATTGATGCCATGCTATGAACACTTTTGTTAAAGTTGTTTTATGATTAAATTTAAGAACTTCAACTAAAATGAAACACCTAGGTGGATTGGTTTGTTGATGGAGGTGAAAATTGAGTGCCTCCTAGGGCCTCATGCGTACTAGAGGATGAGGTGGACCTTGGGAGTACACTCGTGGATTGCCACTCAGGATTAAAGAGATTACTATGTCTTCTATGATTTAGAGTACTTCCAGTGCAGCCTTATGAAACTATGGGCTCTGTCTTGATTGAGTATGATGTAAGGGTTCAACCAGGAGTGACTGACAGAGGGTGGAACTAGGGCATGGCCAGACTCATGTGGTTGAATGCTTCTTCTGAAAGGTCTTGTCTCATTTTATTCTTTGGGTAAAATGAGTCTTAAGGTGAAAGTGCACCACCCATGCAGGGTGTCAAACCTAATCGATTAGCCGTGTCCTCGGTTATGGACAGTTGAGTCTCCAGTCATAGAATGTTTGGAAGAATCTCATCACCGTTTTCTGAATGCTCTAAAATTTGGTTAGAAACTCTTAAACAGGAGCACATGACCATGCACTCCGAGGGGTGTTGGTTTCTATTGTTTCAACTTTGTTGAGTTTTGCCCAGAACTACATGCCTAGCTAGTATGTAGTGTATGGGGGTTATTTCAACCCTTCCTAAATAAAATTTTGACAGAAAGATTTGCAAAGGATTATAGGATAAAATTGGCTTTATGCAAATTAGCCTATGAGATCCACCAGCCAAATATCATATAGTATAGTCTTTTCACAACAGCCACCAAATATGTGTCAATTGCCAGTATGTTGTTGTACTAACCCCTTTTATTGGGGCTGCATATTCAAATGTGCAGGTTATCTAGATGAGGAATGATTTGTAGTATCTCGAGTCTACATTCCAACATGTCTTCCTATGGTATGTGATGAAGATGGAGGCTCATTGCCACTATGCTTTCAGTTGTGTATCTGTAAGGTTGGAGACTATATAACTGGATTTACGTTATAATTTGATACTATCGCAATTATTACTATATTTTTTACCGTGGTGCTATCAGTGATCCAGGGAGTAGCACTTAACACAGGAGTTCTACCTTTTACAAAAAGGTAGGGCGTTACACACTCAAATATTGCAGAGGCATCGAAAACCCAAAGAGAACGATTCGAGGGACCGAAACCCACACTCGAATAATATGAAGGCGCTGTTGGCCCAAAGAAAGCGATTCGAGGGACAAGAGAGCCCGCACTCGAATATTATAATAGCATTGAAAGTCCAAAAAGAGCAATTCGAGGGACCGAAGCCCACACTCAAATATTATCAAGGTGCTGAAGACCTGGAAATAATTAAGTGGGAATCATTAGGTAAAGCATACCTCAAAAAGATGTCCCATCGTCGAATCTCACAACTCAAGCAATAGAGGCTGCTTTGCCAACATTGATGTCAGGGATGACATACCAATTCATCAAGGAGCCTCGTCAGACGTCACATAGATAGCCTGACATTGACAAGACCAAACGCACGACATGGCTCACCATGCCGAACGGCGCACGCCAGTTGTTGACCCTGTTTGACCACACGCCCCACGCATCTGGTGAGAAAAACCGCAATGTCTCCTCAATTCTCGCGCATAGTGGGGCTACACCGCCCACAACGCTTGACACGTGTAGCGCTGGATTTGCACTATCGTTCAGTCTTCAGAATAAATGGTTGTGATAGCCAAGCAATTTTTACGGCGCCAGGATAAAAGGGAAAAAGCGCAAAGCTTTTATCCCCATTCCACCACCACCGTCTTCTTCCTCAGAGCACCTACTGACATTGCCGCGCACCCTAGCCTCCTTTCCCGCAAGCTCTACTGCTCTCGCCTAGTTGCCCAACGTCCATACACCGGCGCACCGGTGATTCTGCGCTGGAACTTCCTCGCGACGCGCTGGAAGCTGATCAAGACGCAACAGAGCATGAAGCGCGGGTGTATGCGTGCTTAGCAGCTGGTGATACCTGAGGAGATTGGGGAAACAACTCATCTATCCATTCTAACATTTTTAGAAGAACTGAACTAAAATTGCTGAACCAGAAGTAGCAGTGGACATCGCATAGGCTCTCGGTGCGGGTGGGGATCAATGCCACATCACAGTGCTCCATTGTGTCCTCCAGCCTGGCTAGGATCTGTGATGTCAGGTGCTTTAGTTTGTGTGCTAGAGAGAGCGAGACTGCTTTTCTATTCGACTTTCTTTTATTTTAAAATATGTAGGCTACAAATTGCTTCTTCCACTCGAGGCAAATTAAGAATCTAAATTGGAATATTGTTTTTGTAAGCTACTACTGTGCGTCAGATAGAAATATCAACTACACTGCAAAGTGAAGTTAGTACAGTACAATTGAAATAATAATTTTGTGCATCTGTACATCAAATATGTAGTAATGTATATGTACCAATTAGTCTTGCACTAGTTGCTAATAACTTTAGAAAAATTGAACACCAAGTCTCTTGAATGTGAAATTTCTAGTTAACTGAAATGATCTTATGAAATTTTAATTTGTTACTTTTTTCGAAGGAACTAAATCCTATATTTTCGGAACATTGTGGTCAAAAAAAAAAGAAAAAAATTTCTATAGGATGAGGCTCATGTAATCACAAGGCAAGGCAACATTTGTTTGCCTCTCGGTATTTTATTTGACATGTTCATGATGTGTTTATAGCTTTTGAAACATCAATGTTCAAGATGTGTTCATAGATTTTGAAAATATCTATGGCTTTGAGTTGCAGTTGATGATGTCTATAATCCAACACCATTGCTGCCGGAGTGGAAATTTGCTATATAACTCATATGGTTGTGCTTTCTTGTTGATACAATTTTGAATGCATGAATTTGAAGGATACATATGTCAAATAATAGATCCACAACCAGCATAAGAATGCTGGTCTAGGATCAGTTTTGACACCGCAGGTTTCATTTTTTAACGTAAAACTATCTTTGTTCTTTAGGTGTTGTGCTGTCCCATCTCAGCTTTAAATGCGAACAAAATTATTTGCCTCTACATTATGTTGTGGAAAATCATGATCTTTCATTGTAAAACAAAGCAATTCGATTTTCTCAAGTAAATGCCGATAATTTTTTTGAGGAGCTAAAATTTTCAATACGTTAAGTTCGGATAGACAGTAAAGAAATAAATTTAAATAACCGTGGCAACGCACGGGTATTCAGTTAGTATGTTATAATTAAGTCTAAGGTTGTGTCGCCAATTTGTATCTGTGTTCATGTTATTTCTTAGCCAGGTCATGTTGTGGGCCGCTTAGGTTTTATTTTATGTTTTGGTTTGGGTCTGTCCAAGCCCAATAGTTTTCTGGTCGTCTATATAAGTGATACGGGGTGGCCTTCGGACAATCCCGCCTCAAGACCACCAAGTCCCCCGCAAGGACCCATGACAAGAGCTTGAGCTAAAGCCCTACATGATAAGGTGAACTCGCTACTAAAGACACTTGATCTCAAACATATATGGAATGGTTCGCTACCTCATGGCAACATCATTTGTGCAGTCCGTTACGACCTGCATGGAGAGGCGACCAAGACCGAGGAACACGAAGAGGAAGCTTGGAAACGCCGGAAGAAGAAGTCGGCGCAAGCAACGAACCGGCTAAAGCCGGCCACATCACCGGCTATAACCGGCCCCAGCACCAGCTAAAGCCGGACATAACACCGGCTGAAGCCGGCCTGGTCGAGTCAGCGCGACTTTGGCCTCGAAGCCACCCTTGTAATCTTCCCTAAATTACCAAGTTGCCCCCAGGACCTGTCTGCCTATTTATATGGCCCCCTTTCCCCACTGAAGACTTAGATAAGAATTAAGATAAACATGGCTTCATTGCCTTTCCCTTACGGAACTTGCTACTAGATCTCAAATCTAGAGTAAACCATCATCCCTGTTTGTTTGGGGTCTCTTCTATTTGGGGAATTCTACCTTGTAGTGGATCTCTTGCATACTTTTGTGTGTAATTCTATCCATTGATTTGGTCTCTTCCCCAAGTGGAATTCTACTCCTAGCAAATCAATCTCTCACAAGGAATTCTACTCTTGGAGTCTCTTCCTTGTGATTCTATTGAGTTGGTGAATCAGGCCAACGAGGACAACCGGTGTGTATCTTGTGTGTGTGTGTTTGCCTTTGATTTGTTCATTGTGTTCATCGTGTTCATCGTGTTCTTCGTGTTCATCCTCGTTCACCACCACAAATCTCGTGAATCCGTGAAGATCAGGCCACACCCAAGAGGTCACCCCTCATCATATGGTATCAGCAGCTTTTGGTTGCCACGGATTTACTCTTGTTTGTGATTTCCACCATAAATTTCGAAAATCCAAAAAAAGCCCCAAAATTGCCTCGAATTTTGATCTCAAGATTTGTTGAGTTTTTTGTGGTTTTGATCCAAGGATTTCGTGTCTGAAGTGTTGATCTACCTTCCTTTCCGTTCCCTTAGGCTAATTCTTCCGGATTTGAGGATTTTTGTGCCCAATTTCCACCACCAAAGATGAACTGCTCGCGCGAAAATGACCGATCCGGCTAAAGCCGGTCTGCGCAGCAAATAGCCGGCATGTCCAGTTTTCACGAAAAAGACCGAACCGACTAAAGCCGGCCTGCACACCGGCTAAAGCTGGCCCACACACCAGCTAAAGCCGGCCTAGACTGGTACTCGCTATTTTCCTTCTCCTTGCAAAACATCTCTTCTTTTGGTGACCTTGTCCTTTGAGAGTGGCTTTCTTAGTGTTGCGAAGCATCGTACACTTGACCCCGCATTGTGAGAGTGTGTGTCTATACCAAGTTTTGAAGTGGACCAAGAGCAAGAGAAAAGAGATACTTCCAATAAAAAAACAAGAGAAAGGAAGAGAAGAAACATATAGTGTGCGTGTGTGCCATTCATAGTCCACGAATACAAAAGAGTCCACAAGCTTGTAAGCAAAAGAGAGCGTGAGAAGAGAGGCAAGTGTGCAAATCTCGGTGCTTCTCCTTTTTGCAACCAAGCCATGGTCTCTCGAGTGTTAGTGCGACATTGAGCGTAGTCTTCGTTAGGACAATTTTGTCGTGCTCGTTTTGTCCGTCGCACTAACCCCATCTGTCTCCACGTGTGTGTTCCTTTTGATCGCCCTTTTGACTTTTGAAATTTTTGTATCACATCCACATTTGACAATACACTTCTCTTTTGATCATTTTCGTTTGGCATTGCCACTTTTCCTTCCCATCCAATAGATAGCCTTTTTGCGTGTTTTCTAACTTGTGCACAACGGTTGTCCTTGGGTGTTTTCATCAATTCAATAGTTTTTACGGGACGTGTTTCAAGTGTATTTTCCTCTAACCAACTCACCTTTCCACCAATTTCTTCTTCTTTTGTGACCATGCCTAGGAGAGACACCTCGGAACAAGGTGAGGAGTCCTTGGCCGAGCGCCTCGATGCCCTCCAAGCTACCAATGCTTCAAAGTTCGGGGACAACAATGACTCACTCCAACGACTTGATGCCAACATGCTCGCCAACGACAATCATTTATTCACCACACAAGCACATCAACAAGCCACCGACAAGAACCTCGCCATCCTCAAGCGCAACATCGACAAAAGGTTCGACGACGTCAACGAAAGGATTGAGGACTCACACGCAAGGCTTGAAGCAAGAATTGGGGACTCGCACGCCATGCTCAATGAAAGGATTGAGGACTCGTACGCAAGGCTCGAAGCCAGGATTGAGGACTCGTACACAATGATGAAGGAGTCGAAAGCGGAACAAGCAATGCTCTCCACAAGATTGGAGCAATTCATGTCATCTTTCGACAACTCGGCGCGCCAACATCACCACTCAAGATCGCGCTCGTCAAGGTCTTCTTCCCTGATATGGGCACGAAGGAGGAGGTGAAGCCCAATTTCAGGACTCCACCAAGATGAGAGAAGCTCGTTGCTGATTGGCACGCCAGGATGACCTACGATATGAAATAATTTAGTCTAAGGTTGTGTCAGCAATTTACATATCTGCTTATGTTATTCCGTGTGCTAGGTCATGTTATGGGCCACTTAGAATTATTTGTGTTTTGGGTTTGGGCCTGTCCAAGCCCAATAGTTTTTTGGCCGTCTATATAAGGAGGCCAGCTGTCTAGGGTTTAGGGGAGTTCAGTTGTTTAGTCAAAAACTATCGTGTGCTCCACCGTGTATCATCCCTCCGGGGAAACGGCACTGCCGTGTTTATCAAATACATTGCTGTGAAGGTTCTTGTGTTCATCAAGGATTATCAGGCTCAGGTTTGAGGCGTGTTGATTCTCTTCACGTTGCTTGCTGGATTCGTTCCTCTTCTTCAGGTGACGTTCTTCGCGTTGTTGGAAGATTATTTATCCGGGTAGACTCGCTGTGAAAGATCGGGACAAAACTCATAGGATCACCGGCATGATCCTTATCATGTGGTATCAGAGTACTGGGTTGATCACGGCGAGTGTTTTCTGTTGATTGTTGATCTGCGAATTGTTCTTCCTCGGGCAGTTTACAAATCGGAGATTTTCAGATCAAAGGTTTTCAGATCAAAAGTACTGGCGGTTTCTTTGTTGGAATTTCCGGTATCCTCGATCAAGCCAGAGTCCACGCCAAGGATAGATCCGATCGATCGGAGAAAAAAAAAGTTTCCGATCGTTTCCGATCCAGCTCTGATCTCTAGTCACATGATTGCAATCTTCAAAAGAGTCCTACGAGTCCAAAGATTGATTGATCTTGTCAGATTTTCGCCAGGGCCGATCGGTGTGGCAGCATCTCGTTCGTGGTCGATCGCTGTTCTCAGAGTCCTGTACTCCACACGCCTGCAGATCCGATCAGTAAAACAGAAAAAAAAATGATTGCCCTCGCGTCGGCGCCTAAGCACAGACCATCTCCGTGCTACAGCGAGAGCAGCCTCGCTCGCTCGTTGATCGCGGGATCGCGGACGCTGTGATCGGCGCTAGTGCGTTTGTCCTTAGCGGGCCAGCCCAACTGCTGGGATCGATCGCCCTAAAAAGCATCTGGATCGATCGCCCGTGCGTGTGCCTTGCTCGCCTATGCTTGGCTCGCCCCGGGTCAGACAACCTCTGCCCCTGAGCGCCCGTGCGTCCCAGCTCCGTCCTTGGCAATCACTGCCAATATAAAGGAAATGCACAGCTGTAATTAATTATTTACTGTCAGAAATTCAGGTATCTATAGTCTGATTCAAAGCGTAAGACGGAAGAAATATTTTGCGGCTACGTTTTGGATTCAGGAATTAGTGACGGCTGGGCAAAAGTAGACATCAAGATGGATTCTTTTCCGGGTGATTATTACGGTGAAAGGTGTCGTAGTGGCAAGAAGTTGGGTGACATTTTCAATGACTATCTTGACCTGTTAGACGGCGTAGCATGTGCTGAAGATGATCCCAATTGGCAACTGAACCACAATGCAACAGCTGCAGAATTTGAGTCATGGGAACGTCATATGCTACAGGGTCTTTATAGATGTGCTACCTATAGTCACAACATGGCCGATTCTACACATTTGATTCTTGCAGACCGACGCGTGGATATAAAGCTACACAATTGGTGGCAAAAAGCATTGTGGGAGAAGCGCTTTACCTCTGCAACTTGGGCAAATTTCAGGAAATTTCTGCGAGAGTGCTTTATCCCTTCAAGCGCCGTGGTTCCTTCTCGAAAGCCCATGGTAACTGTAGAAGTGATTCAGCAGCCACCCAAGGTTGTGCATGGGATAGAGGATGTTGGCAAGAGCATAGCTCCTATACCGAAGGTCGCGACAGCTGTGACTACTCATGAGAAGTTGACAGTTGTTCCAATGCCGACAGTTAGCAAGGTGGCAGCCACGAATTCTGAATTGTTAGCGGTTGATGTTGTCAAGGCTGATGTTGTCAAGGATATCGTGGAGGAGGTTGTACCATTGAGTGGGTTGAATATGCAACTCAAAAGGGTACATGATGAGACTTGTACGACAGCGGATAGAGGCCAGCGATGTAATTTATTTCAGACGTAGTGCATAATCAAAGGTAAAGCATGCAAGTTGATGATTGACAGTGGTAGTTACTGTAATGGCATTAGCAAGGCGGTTGTGGAGGCTTTGGGTTTATCCACATGGCGTATTCCAGAACCAAGGCATGTTGAGTGGGTTAATAGCTGCGGTATGCTGAAAATTACTCACAAGGTGCGTGTGCCATTTACAGTTGATGACTATGTTGATGAGGTGGAATGCGATGTGTTGCCATTGGAGGTGTGTGGGCTATTACTTGGACGTCCATGGCAGTATGATCGCAATGCTATGCATGCTGGGAGAGCAAATACATATTCCTTTATGCATGATGGCAAATAGCGGACTCTGAAGCCTATGAGAGATGATCAAATCAAGTCCGATGTTGTGTTGGTGGTTCGCAAGGAGAAGTTGCATAAAGCTAAGCCACAACCAAGGCTAGCTAAGGTGCAGCATGAGGAGCATGATGCGAAAAGCATCGATGGTGATAATGTTTCAGCCAAGTCTGTAGATGACAAGCCAGTTGTTCTTGTTAGTGACAAGCCGGTTGAAGTCTAGCCTCTTATTGATGAAGGGAAGGATATGTCAGCATGTGTTCCATGTGTTCCACTTCCAGTTCGTGTTGACATGGGTGTTCAGACCGATGACGGTGGTGCTGACCTTGTTCCGGTGCATATGGTGCCACGGGTAGTCAGCCACAGTTTTGTGAGAACACCTCGGAAACGTTTTGTTGGAGCAGCAGTACGTGTGCACAAAGGCAAGGATGGACGTGTTCGTCAGTTGTGTGGCCCAGGCATTAGTACTTTGCAGGGTCGTGCTAAGCAAGTTCATGTTCAGCAACGCAAGGTTCCAGCAAGGATTGAGAAGAAGAAGGTGGAGGCACCTAAGTACAAGTTTATTTGGCGAAGAAAAGAGGTGCAACCACCTAGAGCTGTATCAATTCGAGCAGGCCAAGAGGGAGGATGTGGTGAGGAAGGCAAGCAAGACTTGAAGACGGTGAATATGCGTGGTGCTATTGTTGATATTCCGCCACCCTTTCGAGCAGACCCTCACACGTTGGGGACAACGCTTTTTGAAGGGGGGGAGGATGATATGGGCACGAAGGAGGAGGTGAAGCCCAATTTCAGGACTCCACCAAGATGAGAGAAGCTCGTTGCTGATTGGCACGCCAGGATGGCCTACGATATGAAATAATTTAGTCTAAGGTTGTGTCAGCAATTTACATATCTTCTTATGTTATTCGTGTGCTAGGTCATGTTATGGGCCACTTAGAATTATTTGTGTTTTGGGTTTGGGCCTATCCAAGCCCAATAGTTTTCTGGCCGTCTATATAAGGAGGCCAGCAGTCTACGGTTTAGGGGAGTTCAGTTGTTTAGTCAAAAACTATCGTGTGCTCCACCGTGTATCATCCCTCCGGGGAAACGGTGCTGCCGTATTTATCAAATACATTGCTGTGAAGGTTCTTGTGTTCATCAAGGATTATCAGGCTTAGGTTTGAGGCGTGTTGATTCTCTTCACGTTGCTTGCTGGATTCGTTCCTCTTCTTTAGGTGACGTTCTTCGCGTTGTTGGAAGATTATTTATCCGGGTAGACTCGCTGTGAAAGATCGGGACAAAACTCATAGGATCACCGGCGTGATCCTTATCATTCCCGCTCCAACCATGTGGATGACCATGTGCGTCTCCAACAACCTCGTCCTCCACCCCACAAGCAACCACAACATGACGCTCCACGTCGGGTGAATCAAGAGCGTCAACTAGCGGACCACCCACCCCAAGGCCAAGCACACCAAGGAGATCCACACATTGTCCATCACGACCAACCCCAAGCGGAGCATCCTACTCAAGGTCAAGCTCACCGTGACGTCCAACCGATTCTCAATCAAGAACGACAACTTCTCCATGTGGACCGTCCACAAGTTCCCCACGCCACCGGGCCCGTCGGTCGACCTCCACAACAAGATGGTCGACGTCATCTCCCACATGACCATGATGGTCACCGTCCCATTCTCCATGATCAAGATGGACGCCGACACCATGACCACCATCGCCGCCATGAGTTTCACCGTCAACATGATCACCACAGGGCATTAAGTGAAGATAGTGTGCAACCCGCCGACACTGGCCACACAATGATGAGGAACCGCGGCCCCAACCACAACATCGCAACCGTGACCAAGACCTACATGCTTTTGCAAGACCTCCGCGTCGACCATTTGATGATGATGATGATGCACGACCTCCTCGCCGCCCATATGATGCGGACGACAAGTTTGGCAAACTCAAGTTCACCATACCAAAGTTCACGGGCGACGACGACGCCGATGCTTACTTCTCATGGGCCATCAAGGTTGACAAGATCTTTCGAATGCACAATTACTCCGAAGAGAAGAAAGTAGCCATGGCTTCCCTTGAGTTTGAGGGCTACGCTAATATTTGGTGGGAGCAAGTGATGGCCAAACGTGAAGAAGACCTCAAAGAACCAATTGACACTTGGGAAGACATGAAGCTTGAAATGCAAACACGCTTCATACTGGATCATTACAACCGTGACCTTTTCAACAAGCTTCAAAAGTTAACACAAGGCACCAAGTCTGTGGAAGAATACTACAAGGAAATGGAATTGACTATGATGCGCCTCAAGTTGGAGGAGAAACAAGAACAAACATTGGCACGCTTCTTCAATGGATTGAACCATCCCATCAAGCGCATTGTGGAGTTCCTACCCTACACCATCGTGTGTGATCTTGTACAAAAAGCAACTCGAGCCGAGCGCCAACTCCAAGAAGATGCCAAGTATGAGCGCACCAAAGGTTTCTTCGCCTCCCGCAACTCTTTGGCAAGCACTCCACCAACACACAAGCCATCATTTGCATCTTCGTCCAAGCCTTTCTCCAAACCACCACAACCAACAACTCAAGTTCACGCACCTTCTACAACAACCTCCTCCAAAGCATCATCGGCACCACCCAAAGTAACTTGCTTCAAGTGTGGTGTTCAAGGACACAAGTCATTTGAGTGCAAAAATACTAGGGTGATGATCACCAAAGACAATGGCAACATTGACTACTATGATGAAGACGAGTATGAAGCTTTTGTCCAAGCGGCCGTCGCCATGGAAGCGATGACATGGGCGATGAAGAGGAACATGTGCTATGCACTCATGACACTAGCCCATCCCTTGTCGTCACAAAGGTTTTGACTACTCACTCTCAAGACTTGGAAGACCAAAGATGCAACATCTTCCAAACAAAAGCCGGCATTCATGGGAAGTCAATCAAGGTGATCATTGATGGAGGAAGTTGCCACAACCTTGCAAGCACCGAGTTATGTTCCAAGCTCAATCTCCAACTACGCAAGCATGCTCACCCTTACCATGTGCAATGGTTAAGCGACAACGGCAATGTCAAGATTGAACACACCGTCTCCGGTACATTCAAGATTGGAGCTTATGAAGACACAGTGGAGTGTGACGGTGTTCCCATGACGGTGTGCCACGTAATCCTTGGCCGCCCTTGGCAATTTGACAAGAAGGCTATACACAATGGCTATTCCAATGCTTACACCTTCAAGGAAGACGACAAGACCTTCACGCTTCGCCCGATGACTCCTAGCCAAATCATTGCGGATAATGCAAAGGCTTTAGCGAGGGTCCAACAAGTTTCCATTCCATCTGAGTTGAGCGATGAGCGACCTAGCCACAACAAAGAAAGTGAGCGCCACAAGCCATACATGAGCGATAAAAATAACCACGCCTTGATTGCCACCAAAAGTGAGATGAGGGATTTACACCACAACCCATCTACCTTGCACTTTGTGCTCATTTGCAAGGGCACCGTTCTAACTACTAATGATCATTCCACGATTCTTTCTCCTTTGTTGTCTCTTTTGAAGGAATTTCAAGATGTCTTTCTGGACGAACTTCCTCATGGACTACCACCTCTACGTGACATCGAGCATCGGATCGACCTCATTCCGGGCGCCCCCCTTCCAAACCGCGCCACGTACCGCACAAATCCGGAGGAGATGAAGGAAATTGAACGTCAAATTCATGATCTTCTACAAAAAGGGTATGTTCGTGAAAGCCTATCTCCTTGTGCCGTCCCGGTAATTCTTGTCCCCAAGAGTGATGACACACTTCGAATGTGTATGGATTGTCATCCATCAATGCCATTACCGTTCATTATCGCCATCCTATTCCTCACTTAGACGACATGCTTGATGAGCTTGAGGGTTCCACTATATTTTCTAAAATTGATCTTCGTAGTGGATACCATCAAATACGCATGGCCATATGCGATGAGTGGAAGACGGCATTCAAGACCAAACTTGGTCTCTATGAATGGCTTGTCATGCCTTTTGGATTGTCTAATGCACCATCGACTTTTATGCGTCTTATGAAACCATGTTTTGCGATCTTTCATTGGCAAATTTGTTGTGGTTTATTTTGACGACATCCTCATTTATAGCAAGTCATTTTCGGATCATGTTTCCCATGTTGAGCAAGTTTTGCACATTCTTCGCAAAGAAAAGCTTTATGCAAACCTCCCAAAGTGTAACTTTGCTCAAAACAAATTGGTTTTTGATGAAGACTGTTTGCCCGATCTTTCACGATGCACCTCCTGATCTGATAGATCTCCCAATCACGTGAGCGGAACACGCGACCTGAAGATTGGGGAACGCCAATCCTGCGAGCAACTCGACGATGAACGACGAACCTCACGCTGAATCAACACACCAACAGCTCGACAACCCTTGACAGATTCAAGGACCTTCGCGCACACAGGATTACTCTTGACAATTCAAGAACTCTCTTGTCATTATTGATAGATAACTAGACGAACGTCCGAGACGCCGTCACACACGCCGATCCCAGAGGGACGGTGATAACTTGAACTAATAGTTCTACATAATTTTCTGCCTCCCTAAACCCTAGCCGTCCAGCCTCCTTATATAGACGGCCAGAAAACTATTGGGCTTGGACAAGCCCAAACCCAAAACATAAAATAAAATCTAAGTGGCCCATAACATGACCTAGCACACAGAATAACATGAACATAGATACAAATTAATGACACATCCTTAGACTAAATTATCACATATCGTAGGTCGTCCTGGCGTGTCAATATCCTCATCATCCTCCCCTTCTTGGAAAGGCGTTGTCCTCAACGCCGGAGGGTCTTGTCTTGCAGATGGCGTCAAATCAGCAATATCGCCACTCTCCGTCTTTAAGCCTTGCCAGCCTGCCACACCACATCCTCCCTCTCGGCTAGCTTGACTTGCCCTTGGCGCCACTTTCATTGTCGGCGCCACCAACCTGGTTGAGACACAAACAATCATCGGAATGCAGTCTCGAAGCACATGAGCAAATCACCCAAAACGGACAAGACATACTCCTGCACACTGAGGGTCCAAATAAGCTGAATATACCCGCAGACGCAAACTGAATTTTGGTAGCAAATAAAGCACATCACCCAAAACAAACAGAACAATTTCCTGCACGCCAAGGATCCAAACGTACTGAATCTGTCACCTCTTTGGAACTGCTAACAGTGTCTCTTTCTTTTTTCAACTACACACAGAAACTACACCAACAAGAGAACTGAGTTGTTATGTTGAAAATAACAACCAGTCTGATCCCAATACCAAGATATCCACATGATGGCCAATACTCTTTTTTCATGCCTCACGTACAAACTCCAATATTGTATCGATCAGGAGTGCACGCACTTGTGGCACACCAGGATCAAATCCAACCTTCACGTACCAAGTACCAACTCCTGCCTTTTATATTATAATTCCTTCCGTTGTTGCTACCAATCCGATTGTAGCCCATACAAATATTCTCAGCAAGGAAAACCGACTCGATCCACAATATTCTCCATTTTTTCTGCTGATTACGATCTGTAGCATGCGATCAACCAACTCGTTGCTGCCACCAATCTGATAAAAGGGCCGGCCCACTAGGACAGAGCCCCATCAGGTCTAGCGTGGGACAATCGACGAGATCGTGCGCGGAGCGAGCCAGGCGTGATCGCCCAAGGACAGACCATGTCTCTGGTTAGGCGAGGACGCGGGTCGTGTTCCCTTTTTTTTTTTTCAATTCACTTGAGCAATCGGATCTGGCGAGGAAAGTACCGCTGGGACTCTGTCGAAACGATCGATTCCGAGCTGGAAACCGATCTTCACCACCACGCCAGGGACAAGTTGACTCGACTTGCAAACCATACATCAACCTTCTTTGATCTTCAACGCGTGACCACCAAATACTGAAGAACTGCTGCACAACCAACTCGACGACCACGCCGATCTGAAAAATATAGATCCGATCTGCAGTAGCTTACCTCCCCACCAACTATCAATCATCACCAGAAACTTCATCGTCCAATTGATCAATGATCAGACTGACGATAAAGATCTCACCTTGCATCGTGATCAACCTGGCTCTGATACCAAGATGATGAAGACTGTTTGCCCGATCTTTCACGATGCACCTCCTGATCTGATAGATCTCCCAATCACGTGAGCGGAACACGCGAATTGAAGATTGGGGAACTCTAATCCTGCGAGCAACTCGACGATGAACGACGAACCTCACGCTGAATCAACACACAAACAGCTCGACAACCCTTGACAGATTCAAGGACCTTCGCGCACACAGGATTACTCTTGATAATTCAAGAACTCTCTTGTCTTTATTGATAGATAACTAGACGAACGTCTGAGACGCCATCACACACGCCGATCCCAGAGGGACGGTGATAACTTGAACTAATAGTTCTACATAATTTTCTGCCTCCCTAAACCCTAGCCGTCCAGCCTCCTTATATAGACGGCCAGAAAACTATTGGGCTTGGACAGGCCCAAACCCAAAACATAAAATAAAATCTAAGTGGCCCATAACATGACCTAGCACACAGAATAACATGAACATAGATACAAATTAATGACACAGCCTTAGACTAAATTATCACATATCGTAGGTTGTCCTGGCGTGTCAATATCCTCATCAGTTTTTCTTGGATTCGTTATCTCTCACAATGGCATTGAAGTAGACAATTCCAAAACTGAGGCCATACGAAATTGGCCAACACCAACAACGGTTGGCCAAGTGAGAAGTTTTCATGGCCTAGCCAGATTTTACCGTTGTTTTGTTAAAGATTTTAGCACCATTGCTTGCCCTCTAAATGAGCTTACAAAGAAAAATGTACCTTTCGTTTGGAGCAAAGCTCAACAACATGCTTTCGATGAACTAAAGAAACGCCTTACGGAGGCACCATTGCTTGTTTTACCTAATTTCCAACATACCTTTGAAATTGAATGTGATGCTAATGGAATTGGAATCGGTGGTGTTCTCATGCAAAATGGACGCCCCGTTGCTTATCATAGTGAAAAGTTGGATGGTGCATGCCTCAACTATTCAATCTATGACAAAGAACTCTTTGCTCTTGTTCGTATTTTGGAAGTTTGGCAACATTATCTTTGGCCAAAAGAATTTGTCATCCATTCGGACCACGAATCCTTGAAGTTTTTGAAAAGCCAAGCAAATTTGAACAAGCGTCATGCGAAGTGGGTTGAATTCATTGAATCTTTCCCTTATGTCATCAAGTACAAAAAGGGCAAAGAAAACGTGGTCGCGGATGCTCTATCCCGCAAAAATACCACCCTCCTCACTTGCATTGACACACATATTTTGGGTTTGGATGAGCTACCGAATTTGTACCCTTCCGATTCTTTCTTTGGAACCATATTTGAACAATGCTCGAACTCTAGAAGGGTCGATGATTTCTATTTGCATGACGGTTTCCTTTTTAAGGCTAACAAATTATGCATTCCTGAGTCCTCTCTTCGTATGTTGTTATTGCAAGAGGCACATGGTGGAGGACTCATGGGACATTTCGGACATGAGAAGACTTATGCCATGCTTTCAACACACTACTTTTGGCCAAGAATGTACCACGACGTCGAGAGGCACGTCCAACGATGCACTACATGCATACAAGCTAAGTCCAAAACTAATTCCTTTGGTCTCTATATGCCTTTGCCTATTCCACATGCATCATGGTCGGACATTAGTATGGATTTTGTCTTGGGTTTGCCACGTACACGCAATGGTCATGACTCAATATTTGTGGTCGTAGACCGTTTTTCCAAAATGGCACATTTTATTCCATGTCATAAGACCGACGATGCTTCACATATTGCTAACTTGTTTTTCAGGGATATCATTAGACTTCACGGGTTTCCAACAAGCATCATGTCGGATCGGGATGTCAAGTTCATGAGCTACTTGTGGAAGACCCTAATGGCCAAGCTAGGGATCAAGCTCCTCTTTTCTTCATCATCCCATCCCCAAACGGATGAACAAACCGAAGTGGTGAATCGGAGCCTTGGAAATCTTCTACGCGTGTTGATCAAGAAGAACACCAAGTCATGGGAGGAGTGCATTCCTCATGCGGAATTCGCATACAGCCATGCTCAACATAGCCTCACCAAGCGAAGCCCCTTCAAGATCGTCTATGGGTTCAACCCACCAACGACACTCGACCTTCTTCCACTACCACTTCACGAGCGCGTCAACATGGACATCACCAAGCGCGTCGACATCATGAAGAACTTGCACGACGACACACGGAAGACAATGGAAGACCATGTGATGCGCCATGCTGCCAAGATCAACAAGAGCAAGACTCCATGCATCTTTGAGGAGGGCGACCTTGTTTGGATTCATTTGAGCAAGGATCGTTTTCCACATGAAAGAAATTCCAAACTCAAGCCTCGAAGTGATGGCCCCTACAAGGTTCTCAAGCGCATCAACGACAATGCCTACGTCATCGACATTCCAACATCCAAGTACCTCGTGAGCAACACTTTCAACATCAAGGATCTTTCCCCCTTTCATGGTGATATGGTCAATGAAGAGTCGAGGTTGACTCTTTCCTAAGAGGGGGGAGATGATACAGGGTGGCCTTCGGACACCCTCGCCTCAAGACCACCAAGTCCCCCACAAGGACCCATGACAAGAGCTCGAGCTAAAGCCCTACATGATAAGGTGAACTCGCTACTAAACACACTTGATCTCGAACATACATGGAATGGTTCGCTACCTCATGGCAACATCATTTGTGCAGTCCGTTACGACCCGCATGGAGAGGCAACCAAGACCGAGGAACACGCAGAGGAAGCTTGGAAATGCCGGAAGAAGAAGTTGGCGCAAGCAACGAACCGGCTAAAGCCGGCCACATCACCGGCTATAGCCGGCCACCGGCTAAAGCCGGCCCCAGCACCGGCTATAGCCGGACATAACACCGGCTAAAGCCGGCCTGGTCGAGTCAGCGCGACTTTGGCCTTGAAGCCACCCTTGTAATCTTCCCTAAATTACCAACTTGCCCCCAGGACGTGGCTGCCTATTTATATGGCCCTCTTTCCCCACTCAAGACTTAGATAAGACTTAAGATAAACATGGCTTCATGCCCTTTCCCTTAGGGAACTTGCTACTAGATCTCAAATCTAGAGTAAACCATCATCCCTCTTTGTTTGGGGTCTCTTCTATTTGGGGAATTCTACCTTGTAGTGGATCTCTTGCATACTTTTGTGTGTAATTCTATCCATTGATTTGGTCTCTTCCCCAAGTGGAATTCTACTCCTAGCAAATCAATCTCTCACAAGAAATTCTACTCTTGGAGTCTCTTCCTTGTGATTCTATTGAGTTGGTGAATCGGGCCAACGAGGACAACCGGTGTGTATCTTGTGTGTGTGTGTGTTTGCCTTCGATTTGTTCATCGTGTTCATCGTGTTCTTCGTGTTCATCCTCGTTCATCGCCACAAATCTCGTGAATCCGTGAAGATCGGGCCACACCCAAGAGGCCACTCCTCATCAATAAGGAGGCTGAGTGGCTAGGGTTTAGGGAGGCAGAAAATTATGTAGAATATTGTGTTTTCGTGTGTGTTCCATCCTTTGGGGTTGGCGTGCTGTGACGGCGTCACTGACGTTCGTCTAGTTATCCAGTATACTATGTTTTGAGTGAAGGTGCTTGTTATACAAGTATTGTCGTGCTTCGGCGTGAAGCTCGTTGTTCGCCATCGAGTTGTTTGTTGGATTTACCTATTCGGTGTGAGGTCCGTCTACATCGATGAGTTGCTCGCAGGATTGACGTTCCCCCATCTTTAGGTTATGTGCATCCCTCATGTGATTGGAAGATTTATCAGATCCATTGGATCAGGAGGTGCATCGTGAAAGATCAAGCCAAACAGTCTTCATCATCTTGGTATCAGAGCGCCATGTTGATCACGGTGCAAAGTGAAGTTATTATCGTCAGGCTGATTGTTGATCTGTTCGACAACAAAGTGGTGATTGGTGATTGATTGTTGATGGGCACGGTGAGCTGTATGATATCGGATTTTCAAGGCGGCGATAGGTGGAGTTCATGTGGAGCAGACGGAATTGTTTGCAATCAGATCGGATCTCGTATTCTCGTTTGGTTGTATCGCTATCTAATCTAAAAAAGAACTAAAAAACAACAGCGATCGCCGCCTCGCTTTACTAGGGAGACCGTCTGTCCCAAGGCAACCAGGCGGTTTGCTCGCCCGCGCCTCTGATCGCGGATCGTACTGCGCGCCCGTGGCAGTTTTGCTCGAGAATGAGGCTCTGTCGCAGTGGGCCAACCCTTTTATCAGATTGGCGGCTGTAGTGAGTTGGTTGATTGCTTCGTTCGTGATTTCCTGGAACGGCCTCGCGCGAAGTCTGGAAAGGGAAAAGGAGAAACATATTCAGATATGATCAGCTAGGACAGGTTGCAATGAGCAAACTAAAAAAACAAACAAAAGGTTGACACGGATTGGATATCAGATGAGGAGTTTGTGCAAGGAATTATTTACGTGAAAAGCTAGACCTGTTAGGCGTACTGGAACTACTTCAGGGCAAAGAGAAGTTCTGTTTGCGCATGTTTTGAAAGGAAAAAAAAGAGACGTTGTTAGCAGTTTTTAAAGAGGTGGCAGATTTAGTACGATTGGATCCTTGGTGTGCAGGAATTTGTTCTGTTTGTTTTGGGTGATGTGCTTTGTTTGCTACCAAAATTTAGTTTGTGTCTGCGGGCATATTCAGCTCATTTGGACCCTTAGTGTGCAGGAGTATGTCCTATCCGTTTTGGGTGATCTGCTCATGTGCTTCAAGACTACATTCCGATGATCGTTTGTGTCTCAAATAGGTTGGTGCCGCCGACAATGAAAGTGCTGCCATGGGCAAGTTAAGCTAGCCGAGAGGGAGGATGTGGTGTGGCAAGCTGGCAAGGCTTGAAGATGGATAGTGGCGATATTGCTCATTTAACATCACATGCTCGAGAAGACCCTTCGGCGTTGAGGACAACGCCTTTCCAAGAAGGGGAGGATGATGAGGATGGCACACTAGGACAACCTATGATATGTTATAATTAAGTCTAAGGTTGTGTTGTCAATTTGTATCTATGTCCATGTTATTTCTTAGCCAGGTCATGTTGTGGGCCGCTTAGGTTTTATTTTATATTTTGGTTTGGGCATGTCCAAGCCCAATAGTTTTCTGGCTGTCTATATAAGGAGGCTGGGTGGCTAGGGTTTAGGGAGGCAGAAAATTATGTAGAACATTGTGTTCCCACATGTGTTCCATCCTTCGGGGTTGGCGTGTGATGCGGGCAGATAAACACCCAGTTGGGAACCCCAAGAGAAAGGTATGATGAGCACAGTAGCAAGTCTTCCCTCAGTAAGAAACCGAGGTTTATCAAACCAGTAGGAAAAAGCCAAACTTCAGAAGGTGATGCCTGCTAGCTTCGCGACAGCTCTGGACAATTTATAGGGCGCCTCGTCCAGTGCTTTGCTTTGCACCAGCAGCAACATGAAACCTGCACACAACACAAACAAATTCTTTGCTCCCAACTTATGATGAGGTTGTCAATCTCACCGGTTTGCTGTAAACAAAGGAATGGGCGTATCGAGTGGAAAGCAATAGTAATATGCGAGAAAGTAAACAGTGCGAGTAAAAGTAAATGGTAATAGCAATATAAAGGAAATTGGACCGGGGTCCACAATTCACTAGTGGTGTCTCTCCATAAGATAAATAACGACATGCTGGGTAAACAAATTACAGTTGGGCAATTGATAGAATAAAGATAACATGCATATGTCAAGAGGATCACTATGAGATTTACTCTGGGCATTACAACAAGATACATAGACCGCCATCCAACTGCATCTATGACTAATAATCCACTCGCGGGGAATCATCCGAGGACCCCTTGAGTATTAAGTTGCGAACAACAGATAACTTCATTAAGCAAAGTGTGTAATGTAAACAAAGCGAATGTCCTTAGACACAAGAATGTTGTTTTTCCCTACTGGCAACAACACATCTACAACCTTAGATCACGATATCAACTCAAATGAAAGAAGTGCAATGTTGAAAGCTTACCCCATGACGGCATGGTTTGGCTAATTTCCAACTTACAACTTGCAAGCATAACAACTCAACATAAGAGAGCCACAATGTCAAAATTTTAAAAGCGAGAAAAGTAAAGTGTGCCATCAGGTTCGTGAGAGCTTTACTGACTAATTTTCACATAACACCAAAAAGAGTTTAATTTGAAGGATAGATAAAAGCAAGTCGAATTTACTTTGGAATAGCGAATTGCTAATAGGTATGTATGGTGGACACATTGGAACAATTTGGTTTTTAGGAGTTCGATGCATGAGTAGAGCTCATACTCAGTACAAAATGAGGGCTAGCAAAAGATTGGGAGCGACCAACTAAGAGAGCAATAACGGCCATAATCATGCATAGCGACAAACCATCATTGAAAGAAGCATAAAGTGGCATCACAAGTCAAAAACCAAATGATCATAGAGGCTTTAGGCGACTTATTTTGTAGTCAACATGTGTAAGCATGCGCCAAGTCAACCCAATTAAAGCATCAAAGGAGAAAACCAAATAAATGCTCCACATAATAAAAACAACGCATGATCTTTTTCAAAAGCTCATTAAGCAATCTCAGTCATTTGAGACAAGTCATGCTACAGGAAAAATCACTAAGCATACTATCAAAACGATATCAAGCACGACATGCAAAAGCCTAAGCCGCAGTCTACACAAGCTCCTTTTTGTACCACTTTTTTGCATGAAACTTTTTCTCTTTTCCAACACCATTCGAACCATTTTAAAACAACTCTTTTGATGAATACCAACATGGACCAGAGGTCAAAATACACCTTGATACAAAGGTATAACAAGATTTGAACAAATATCAACGCGAAAAATGAAAGCTAAACGCAGTTCTAGAAAAAGAGAACACTTGTTGAACGATAAGAGTGAAAAACGGAGTGTTCTTGGTAAATGAAAAACGAGTAAATCTTCTCCAAAAGAAATTTGTTAGGGTCCACCATTTATTGCAGCAAACAAAACTAAAGAAAACTGAAAACAAAAGTAAAGACGCTCCAAGAAAAATGCATAGTGCATGAAGCAATAAAAATATAGTGTCTTGAAAGGTGACCTGATTTTTGCCGATAAAGAAGGGGTGCCTCGGGGGCATCCCCAAGCTTTGACGCTTGTACCTCTTGGATATTTCTTGGGGTGCGTGGGCATCCCCAAGCTTGAACTTTTGTCCATTCTTCACCTCATCTCATCATTCTCCAATCCCTACACTTGAAAACTTCCTTCATACAAAACTCAACACAATTCTATTAGCAACATTAGTGTAAGCATAATAATGAATCAACCCTTTTTGGTTCAGGTTTCAACTCAAAAACACCACATATAAAGCATATACTACTGTAGCAACTTCCCCAAAAGTTTCGTGATCAAAAGAACTCAAAAAGAAAGCGATCGAGAGGCAAACACAAATAGTGGCAGAAATCTGTCAAAACAGAACAGCTGACAAAGGTCAATTTTTTCGAGGGTTTTATGTTGCTCAAATCAAAAAGTGTAAAACTAATGAAAGTTTGGAAATAACCTGGGTCATATGCAGAAGAAATCTCAGGTCAAAAAGATATTCTGAGAATTTTCACGAATTTTTACGGTGCAGCACCAAAATCTGTTTCAGGACAGCAACTTCCCCAAATCTTACCTCACTCAAATTAGAGGTTTCTCTTGGCACAACAATAAAATAAAAATGATAAGGAGCGGTTATTACAGTAGTAATAACTTCCAAGACTCAAATAAAAGAAAAAGAACTGAAAGTAAAACAATGGGGTTATCTCCCAAGAGTGCTTTTCTTTAACGCCTTTGAGCTAGGCGTAGAAAGGTGGAAATCAAGTAATATCAAGCGATGAAGCATTAGGGTCAACGGGTGCCTTACATCTTCCCCTCTTACCTTTGCTCTTAACTTTAGGAAACACATGATTATTGCAAGGTGGAGAGATGAATCTTATGGTGCCTTTTCCCACATCTATAATGGCGCCCAGGAGTTTTAGTAGAGACCTTCCAAGCGTGATTTGTCCTTTTCCTACACATTCAATAACATGATAATCAGTAGATACCATTTTTCCTAGGACTTCTGTACAAACTCTTTCAGCTATTCCAACGGGAAATATAGTGGCATTATTAGTAAGAGAAATTTCTTCTCCGCCCTTAGAATTTTCCAAAGACTCAAAGATCATCATTTGGCATAAGACAAAATTCAGACATAATATCACAACGAGCATGAAAAGTTTCACCGCTAATGGTGATTTTAACCGTAGGGAATCAACTTGATGGTTCAGAATTTGTTGGCACATAATCAAAATACTGGCGCAAAGTACTATAGCAATTATTTAAACAAGCAGTGTGAGTCTCAAGAGTATTAAGTCTATTAAAAATGCTCACAAGAGAGGAATCAAAATCAGTTGGCATGCTATAAATTGTAATCAACTTTTTTATAATATTGAAAGCTTGATCTCCATCACAATGAAGGAAATCTCCTTCTCTATAGCATCCAACGCATATCTATAACGAAGAGCAAGTCCAAAGTAAAAGCTACTAAGAAGAAAACTCAAAGTCATTTTCAGTTTAGTTTTTCCATGCCAATCATAAATTCTAAACCAAGCTTCTTTAAAACTTTCCTCACTCTTTTGTTTGAAAGTGAAGATCATTTCCTCGGGCGACATAGTAATAGCAACTAAACTAGACATAAAAAGAAACTATAAAGGAAACTAATTTTTTTGTATCTTTGATAAAACGATGCAAGCAAAAATAAAGTAAAGCAAGACTAAAACAAAGTAAAGATTGTGTGTGCGAGACTCCCCTTGCAGAAATCTTCTATTTCCCCGGCAATGGCGCTAGAAAAAGTGCTTGATGCGGGCAGATAACCACCCAGTTGGGAACCCCAAGAGGAAGGTATGATGAGCACAGTAGCAAGTCTTCCCTCAGTAAGAAACCGAGGTTTATCGAACCAGTAGGAAAAAGCCAAACTTCAGAAGGTGATGCCTGCTAGCTTCGCGACAGCTCTGGACAATTTATAGGGCGCCTCGTCTAGTGCTTTGCTTTGCACCAGCAGCAACCTGAAACCTGCACACAACACAAATAAATACTTTGCTCCCAACTTACGATGAGGTTGTTAATCTCACCGGTTTGCTGTAAACAAAGGAATGAGCGTATCGAGTGGAAAGCAATAGTAATTTGCGAGAAAGTAAACAGTGCGAGTAAAAGTAAATGGTAATAGCAATATAAAGGAAATTGGACCGGGGTCCACAGTTCACTAGTGGTGTCTCTCCATAAGATAAATAACGACATGCTGGGTAAACAAATTACAGTTGGGCAATTGATAGAATAAAGATAACGTGCATATGTCAAGAGGGTCACTATGAGATTTACTCTAGGCATTACAACAAGATACATAGACCGCCATCCAACTGCATCTATGACTAATAATCCACTCACGAGGAATCATCTGAGGACCCCTTGAGTATTAAGTTGCGAACAACAGATAGCTGCATTAAGCAAAGTGTGTAATGTAAACAAAGCGAATGTCCTTAGACACAAGAATGTTGTTTTCTCCCTAGTGGCAACAGTACATCTACAACCTTAGAGGTTTCTGTCACTCCCCCAGATTATATAGAGGCATGAACCCAACTATCGAGCATAAATACCCCCTCTTGGAGTCACTAGTATCTGATACGTTGCAAACGTATCTATAATTTTTGATGCTCCATGCTTGTTTTACACCAACAGCTATATGTTTCGTCTACACTTTGTGGCACTTTTATGATTTATTTGGACTAACCTACTAATAGTTGCAAAAGTGCACAATGTTCTTGTTTTACACTTTGATGTGTAGGAATTACCAAGAATACAAGTGGAAACCTTGTTGGAGTCAAATTGGGACTTTCCAGAAATCTGTGCAAGAACTCTTTTCGAAGATGGTAACGTTACTGGTCGAAGACAGCGTCAAACGGAAAACTCTTCAACTACAAAGTTGTAGGGAATTTCACGCCAAACGTTTTGGACATAAAATTCACCTGATTCCGAGTCCAGATGACCGAGTTAGGCCCAATTTAGTGCGGCCTGATACGTCTCAAACGTATCTATAATTTTTGATGCTCCATGCTTGTTTTCACACCATTTGCTTAGTGTTTCGTTACACTTCGTGGCGTTTTTATGCATTTTCCGGAACTAACCTATTAACAAGATGCCACAGTGCCAGTTCCCTGTTTTCTGCTGTTTTTGTGTTTCAGAAAAGTTACACAGGAAATATTGTCGGAATTGGAAGAAACAAAAGCCGAACATCCAGAAATTTACCGAAGAGGGGACGGAGAGGGGCCACGAGCCGGCCGCACAACAGGGCGGCGCGGCCCAAGCCTTGGCCCGCGCCCTCTATGTGTGAGACCGCCTCGGTCCACTTCTGACGCTGCCCCTTCGCCTATAAAGACCCCCCGACAGGAAAAACCTAAGTACCCGATCAATTTTCTAGAAACACATCGCGATCCACCGCCGTCGTCGACCCGAGATCGGGAGGGTCCAGAAGCTCTTCCCGGCACCCTGCCAGAGAGGGGAATCGCCACCGGAGGTCTTCTTCATCGCCATGCTTACCTCCGGCGCGATGAGTGAGTAGTCTACCTTGGACTATGGGTCCATAGCAGTAGCTAGATGGTTGTCTTCTCCACCATGTGCTTCATGTTTAGATCTCGTGAGCTGCTTTACAAGATCGAGACTACCTTTATGTAATTCTACATGTTGTGTTTGTTGGGATCCAATGAATATTGGTGTTATGATTGAGTTGATGTGCTGAATATTATCTTATGTTATCTCTATGTTGTTTATGATCTTGCATGCTCTCCGTTGTTAGTAGCTATCTTGGCCAAGTAGATACTAGTGACTCCAAGAGGGGGTATTTATGCTCGATAGTTGGGTTCATGCCTCTATTTAATCTGGGGTAGTGATAGAAACCTCTAAGGTTGTAGATGTGCTGTTGCCACTAGGGAGAAAACAACATTCTTATGTCCAAGGACATATGCTTTGTTTACATTACACACTTTGCTTAATGCAGTTATCTGTTGTTCGCAACTTAATACTCAAGGGGTCCTCGATTGATTCCCCGCGAGTGGATTATTAGTCATAGATGCAGTCGGATGGCGGTCTTTGTATTTTGTTGTAATGCCTAGAGTAATCTCATAGTGATCCTCTCAATGTATGCACGTTGTCTTTATTCTATCAATTGCCCAACTGTAATTTGTTTACCCAGCATGTGTTATTTATCTTATGGAGAGACACCACTAGTGAACTATGGACCCCGGTCCAATTTCCTTTATATTGCTATCACCCGTTTACTTTACTCACACTGTTTACTTTTTCGCATACTACTATTGCTTTCCACTCAATACGCTCATTCATTTGTTTACAGCAAACCGGTGAGATTGACAACCTCATCATAAGTTGGGAGCAAAGTACTTGGTTGTGTTGTGTGCAGGTTCCGCATTGCTACTAGTTGAAGGCGTGTAAACAAGTGTCGTAAACGGCGCCCTTGTTGGAGTGTCACGAAGCTAGCAAGCATCACCTTCTGGAGTTTGGGTTTTTCCTAGACTGACAAACCTTGGTTTCTTAGTGAGGGAAAAACTCGCTGCTGTACTCATCAAACCTTCCTCTTGGGGTTCCAAACTGGACGGTGATTTACACCATCACGCACCGCCACATCAAAGATTTTTTTGGCGCCGTTGCCGGGGAAAAAGAAGACATCTGCAAGGGGAGTTTCGCACGCACATCCTTTACTTTATTTTAAGTTTTTCTTTACTTTATTTTTGCTAGCATCGTTTTATCAAAAACACAAAAACAATTAGTATCCTTTATAGTTGTTACTTTATTACTTTTAGTTCATTATGTTGTTCCCTAAGTACGTTTTGGAGGACCTCTCAGTAGGTAGTGGTTCTATTATTGGGAAAAGTAACATCAAGGAGTTCTTTAATCACATTAGTATGCATAAAGATGTTGAGGAAAAGTCTTTGGCTGAGCTTGCTCCTAGTTATGAAGTTGCTTCTGCTTATTTAGTTCACATGTTGGAAGCTAGGTTTGCTATCCTTAATCCTTTTATGCAACACATGTTTCTTAAGCTTCATGATATTGAAGATCCCGAAAAGAAAGCTTTTATCTTGGAAACTTTGCATAGAGAATTTAGAGATGTTGCCATGGAAGCTAGGAAAGTTCTTAAGCGATTTAATAAGCTTGGCTCGCATATAAAGGTTGTTAGTACAAACAATGAAGAAACCCAAGTACCAACACCTAGTAAACTCTTGGGACTTTATGAAGCTTTTGAAAATAATTTTGATTGGATCTGTCCTGCAAATCTTTTTAGTGAATTGAGTGAACCAAAGCGTGATCACAAGGGGTCTTCAAAAACTTATGTGGATGAAATACAATGCCTTATTGAAAAGACTTTTGTAGTTAATCCTAATGCTTCTTTCGAAAATACTTGATTCGCACTTTCTACGCCTAGCTCAAAGGCGTTAAAGAAAAGCACTCTTGGGAGATAACCCAATGTTTTACTTTCAGTTCTTTTTCTTTTATTTGAGTCTTGGAAGTTATTACTACTGTAATAACCTCTCCTTATCATTTTTATTTCTTTTTTGTGCCAAGAGAAGCCTCTAATTTGAGTGAGGTAAGATTTGGGGACGTTGCTATCCTGAAACAGATTTTGGTGCTGCACCGTAAAAATTCGTGAAAATTCTCAGTATATATTTTGGACCTACGATTTCTTGTGCATATGCCTCAGGTTATATCCAAACTTTCATTAGTTTAACACTTTTTGATTTGAGCAACAGAAAACCCTCTAAAAATTCGACCTTTGTCAGCTGTTCTGTTTTGACAGATTTCTGCCACTATTTGTGTTTGCCTCTCGATCGCTTTCTTTTTGAGTTCTTTTGATCACGGAACTTTTGGGGAAGTTGATAAAGTAGTATGTGCTTTATATGTGGTGGTTTTGAGTTGAAACCTGAAGCAAAAAGGGGTTGATTCATTATTATGCTTACACTAATGTTGCTAATAGAATGTTGTTGAGTTTTCTATGAAGAAAGTTTTCAAGTGTAGGGATTGGAGAATGATGAGATGAGTTGAAGAATGGACAAAAGCTCAATGCCCATGTCGCCCCAAGAAATATCCAAGAGGTACAAGCGTCAAAGCTTGGGGATGCCCCCAAGGCACCCCTTCTTCATCGGCAAAAATCAGGTCACCTTTCAACACACTATATTTTTATTGCTTCATGCACTATGCATTTTTCTTGGAGCGTCAGTTGTTTTAGTTTTCAGTTTTGTTTAGTTTTGTTTCTGCAATAAATGGTTGGACCCCAACAAATTCCTTTTGGAGAAGTTGCCTTGCTTTTCATTTGCCAAGAACACTCCATTTTTCACTCTTATCATTCAACGAGTGTTCTCTTTTTCTAGAACTGCGTTTAGCTTTTGATTTTCGCCTTGATTTGTGTTCAGATCTTGTTATATCTTTGCATCAAGGTGTATTTTGACCTCTGGTCCATGTTGGTATTCATCAAAAGAGTTGTTTCAAAAAGGTTCGAATGGTGTTGGAAAAGAGAAAAAGTTTCATGCAAAAAAGTGGTAGAAAAAGGAGCTTGTGTAGACTGTGGCTAGGCTTTTGCATGTCATGCTTGATGTCTTTTTGATAGTATTCTTAGTGGTTTTTATGTAGCATGACTTGTCTCAAATGACTGAGATTGCTTAATGAGCCTTTGAAAAAATCATGCGTTGTTTTTATTATTTGGAAGCATTATTTTGGTTTTCTCCTTGATGCTTTATTTGGGTTGACTTGGCGCATGCTCACACATGTTTGACTCATAAAAAGTCGCCATAAGCCTCTATGATCATTTAGTTTTTGACTTTTGATGCCATCTTATGCTTCTCTTAATGTTGCTTTGTCGCTTTGCATGATTATGGCCGTTATTGCTCTCTTAGTTGGTCACTCCCAGTCTTTTGCTAGCCCTCGTTTTGTACTGAGTGTGAGCTCTACTCGTGCATCCAACTCCTAAAAACCAAGTTGTTCCAATGTGTCCACCATACATACCTATTAGCAATTTGCTATTCCAAAGTACATTTGACTTGCTTTTATCTATCCTTCAAATTAAACTCTTTTTGGTGTTATGCGAAAATTGGTCAGTAAAGCTCTCACAAACCTGATGGCACACTTTACTTTTCTCGCTTTAAAATTTTGACATTGTGGCTCTCTTATGTTGAGTTGTTATGCTTGCAAGTTGTAAGTTGGAAATTAGCCCAGCCATGCCGTCATGGGGCAAGCTTTCAACATTGCACTTTCTTATTTGAGTTGATATTGTGATCTTTTGTTTATGGATACTCGCGATGTGAAATAAGTTGGTAATCTTGTGGGATCATGGAGTTTTTATATGTGTTAGGGAAACGCCTGGGCTGCTAATCTAAGCCATGCATAATTCATGGTGGAAATTTATAGCATGCCCATAGTGGACATTCAACGACGCATCTCACAATAAAAAACTATACCAATGGTAAATAAAAGAGATGTCAAGGTGTTCATTGTCTGTTTGTCTTGTCATTTTGATGTGGGCTTGTTCCATGTCATCGGGCAGGAGGTACCCCGTTGGCGGTTCTCGATGATACACATATATTTACAATGACAAGGGCCTGCTTGGGACTCTAAGTCGAGTAGCATGAGGTTTGGGTATTCGTACTTCATGGGACACGAGGTTTTGAACTTATGATTTGTCAAGCATATGCTTCATAATTGTACTCGCATTAACTCTAACCATTCAAGATGCTTATGATGGGGGCAATGAGAGCTCAAAGCTAGTAAGTACCATAATTTTTGAAGGTTTATAAAACTTACAATCACTGCTTCCCTCTACGAAGGGCCTTTCTTTTACTTTTATATTGAGTCACCACCTTCTATCTTTATGCACCATCTAAGAGAGCATAGTTGTCATTCTTAGTGTAATGTGTATTGTCCCAAAGTTTTCGTTGATTGATTCATGATTTTGGTTTCACTTGTTCTTAAATTATTTGTATCTAGTCGCCCTCTTAAACTTGAAGGTGTCCTATGCATTTATGTTTTGCTATTCCATGAAGGACAAGCTGAAAACCATTTGCTATGTTTTTCCTTATGATTTGAACACACGTTTGACTTTCATTGTTTCATTTTCATGATCATTTATTTGTGTTCTTTTTCATGTTATAACATGGTTGCTAAGTTTCTTCTATCAAGATTATATCTTTCATGCCCATGTTTTAAGTTCTTTTGATCCCAGCACACAACGCTTACATATATGGTCAAGATTGTGTAGGTGCATGTCACCTCAAAAATTATTTCTTTGTTATCACTTACCTACTCGAGGACGAGTAGGAATTAAGCTTGGGGATGCTGATACGTCTCAAACGTATCTATAATTTTTGATGCTTCATGCTTGTTTTCACACCATTTGCTTAGTGTTTCGTTACACTTCGTAGCGTTTTTATGCATTTTCCGGAACTAACCTATTAACAAGATGCCACAGTGCCAGTTCCCTGTTTTCTGCTATTTTTGTGTTTCAGAAAAGTTACACAAGAAATATTCTCGGAATTGGACGAAACAAAAGCCGAACATCCAGAAATTTACCGAAGCTTCTAAAGAACCGAAGAGGAGACAAATAGGGGCCATGAGCCAGCCACACAACAGGGCGGCGTGGCCCAGGCCCTAGCCGCGCTCCCTATGTGTGAGACCACCGCGGTCCACTTCTGACGCTGCCCCTTCGTCTATAAAGACCCCCCAATGGGAAAAACCTAAGTACCCGATCAATTTTCCAGAAACACATCGCGATCCGCCGCCCTCATCGACCCGAGATCGGGAGGGTCCAGAAGCTCTTCCCGGTACCCTGCCGAAGAGGGGAATCGCCACCAGAGGTCTTCTTCATCGCCATGCTTGCCTCCGGCGCGATGAGTGAGTAGTCTACCTTGGACTATGGGTCCATAGCAGTAGCTAGATGGTTGTCTTCTCCACCATGTGCTTCATGTTTAGATCTCGTGAGCTACTTTACATGATCGAGACTACCTTTATGTAATTCTACATGTTGTGTTTGTTGGGATCCGATGAATATTGGTGTTATGATTGAGTTGATGTGCTGAATATTATCTTATGTTATCTCTATGTTGTTTATGATCTTGCATGCTCTCCGTTGTTAGTAGCTATCTTGGCCGAGTAGATACTAGTGACTCCAAGTGGGGGTATTTATGCTCGATAGTTGGGTTCATGCCTCTATTTAATCTGGGGGAGTGACAGAAACCTCTAAGGTTGTAGATGTGTTGTTGCCACTAGGGAGAAAACAACATTCGACATATGCTTTGTTTACATTACACACTTTCCTTAATGCAGTTATCTGTTGTTCCCAACTTAATACTCAACGGGTCCTCGGATTGATTCCCCGTGAGTGGATTATTAGTCATAGATGCAGTTGGATGGCGGTCTATGTATTTTGTTGTAATGCCCAGAGTAAATCTCATAGTGATCCTCTCGACGTATGCACGTTGTCTTTATTCTATCAATTGCCCAACTGTAATTTGTTTACCCAGCATGTGTTATTTATCTTATGGAGAGACACCACGAGTGAACTGTGGACCCCGGTCCAATTTCCTTTATATTGCTATCACCCGTTTACTTTACTCACATTGTTTACTTTCTCGCATACTACTATTGCTTTCCACTCGATACGCTCATTCCTTCGTTTACAGCAAACCGGTGAGATTGACAACCTCATCGTAAGTTGGGAGCAAAGTACTTGGTTGTGTTGTGTGCAGGTTCCGCGTTGCTACTAGTTGAAGGCGTGTCAACAAGTGTCGTAAATGGCGCCCTTGTTGGAGTGTCACGAAGCTAGCAAGCATCACCTTCTGGAGTTTGGCTTTTTCTTAGACTGACAAACCTTGGTTTCTTACTGAGGGAAAAACTCGCTGCTGTACTCATCAAACCTTCCTCTTGGGGTTCCCAACTGGACGGTGATTTACACCATCACACACCACTAGAGCACGGCCCAAGATGGGGAGACGGGAATCCGAGAGACTATATAAAGGGAGGAACCCTAGCTCGTGGGGGACACCTCCACCCACGAATTTGCAGCCACCAGAGCCAAGTTTTCGCCTCCCCCATGGATCCCATCTCCATGGGGGAGGGCTCCCATGAAGCCATGAAGGAAGGGGGCTAAGGGGCGCGCTCCCCCATGATGCTGGCGGCGGGGGAGTCCCCCGCGCCGCCGCCGCCCGCGCCCCTCGCTGCTCATCTCCGCCATCTTCACCGCTATCTCCATCACCAACTCCTCCTATTATGCAGTGGTTCATCCTCCCACACACCTCTGTACCGTCCTATGTAAACATGATGTTTGATGCTATAATATTTATCCTATGATCTATGTCATGTTTGCATAGTTTATTTGTTCTTAGATTGATTTGTTAAATGTCTTTGGTTCATTAGAGTTGTATGTTGATATGGTACTGTCCTTTGGTGTCCATTATATTTATGCGCGCTTGGATTAAACATCTTAGGGTTAGTAGTATGTGCAAAAGGAAGGGGATAGTTTTGCCGGAGTGACAGAAACATGAGGACGCGAACCGGAATGTTGCACGTATGGGAGTAAGAGGACCATTAACTTAAGGCTATGGTTGGGGAAACCTTAATTCATTGTTAGTATTTGCGGATGCTTGCTAACAATCCAATCATATAGTACTTGTATTTCCAAGTACTGAAGTGCATGTATATTTAGCCTCTCCCACATAGAAAACTGCATCGAAGACAATGAACCCGATTTATTTGCTAATTGAACTTGGACAAATCCAGCACTATTACCACCACTTTTCCACACTCATGGTACTGTTAGTTTATGGTTACTTAGAATATTTTATTGTTGCAGCACTAACAATTACTTTCTTGTATTTATTATCTTGCAAAGCTATCTCTCATACCCGTATTGTTGCACTAGTTTTATTTCCTAGATGATGCAAATGTTTAGTGTGCGTAGAGTTGTATCAGCGGTTGATAAAACTTGAGAAAACATTTATCCTACCTTTAGCTCCTCGTTGGGTTCGACTCTCTTACTTATCAAAAAGGCTACACACGATCCCCTATACTTGTGGGTTATCAAGACCTTTTCTGGCGCCGTTGCTGGGGAGCAATAGCGTGTGGGTGAATATTCTTCTGTGCACTTGTTTGCTTTATCTCTAAATAGTTTTTACTTCCAGTTTTAAGTTGTTCTCTATCTTAGTATAGATAGGGAATGCGAATTACAAAAAAAAAGTTATACTTGTTACCTAAAAACGTTTTCAAAAAGGAAAGTGATTGGAAAGATGAGTAATGGTTAAGTGGGGGTCAATCTTGAACACTTGTGTTCATGCCTATGAAACCAAAACAAATCTTTCCATATAAGCTTTTCAATTAAAAACTTGTACATATTGTATATATTGTACATATTCCTCTGTACCATAAAAGTAAGTGATAATTGTAGTCCCTAGTTACTTGGAAGTTGATAGTTTGGCTTTGCTGTCCAAAAACAGATTTTCTATGGTTCACCGTATAAAATGTTTAAAATCACTAGAACGTGATATTGACCTGAAATTTCTTGAGTGCAAAGTAATGTTTATTATCTTTCTTTCATTAGACTAATTTTTTCGGATTTGAGTTACGTAGCTGTCTCAAAAAAATTGATTTTCACCGACTATTCTGTTTAGACAGATTTCTGTGCTTCACTATAAAAAATCGTGAAAAATCTCAGAATAGTGTTTTGATCTGAAATTGTTTTGTGCATAAACCTGAGATTATGGTCTGTCTTTCTTTAGTTTGGAGTTTTTCGATTTGAGCTACCTAACTATCTCGTTGAGTATCATCTTTACAGACTGTTCAGTTTTGACAGATTTCTTAGTTTATTCAATATTGTACTTAGTGTTATTAGTTTCATTAGTTTTTCGACGAACAACAGAAATCATGAATACCTTAGTATATACAGTAGCTAATGTTGAGTATAGATTATGAAACTTGTCAATGCTTGAAAATTAGTGGATTTTATTTAATGAGTACTAAACCTACTAATGAGTTTTGTGAAGTTTTATGTGGATGTAGCTTATAAGTTCTAATCAACATGGTGATATAAGATGAACAAGAAGACACAAGAGCTCAAGCTTGGGGATGTTTAGGTGCATCCCAAGAAGATGTCCAAGAAGATACAATCATCTAAGCTTGGGAATGCTTGAGTCATCCCCCTATTCATAAACTAACATGAGGTTGTCTCCTTCATACTCTATATTACGCATCCACATGATATGTATTGTGTTAACTTGTATTATAAGTGCTTTTATAAGTCTTGGTTTTATCTTCTTTAATTTTATTAGGCTCTTTATTTTGTTTTTATTGCTTCTTTACTTTCACTTATAAATTGAAAACAACAAAAATAGTTCCTTTTGGTTTGCTTCTTTGTTTGGTTCTCTATTTTGTGCCTAGCTGAAAGACGTTAAAGAAAAGCACTCTTGGGAGATAACCCATTGTTTTATTTTTAGTACTTTTTCTTTTATTTGAGTCTTGGAAGTTATTACTACTGTAATAACCGCTCCTTATCATTTTTATTTCATTGTTTTGCCAAGAAGAACCTCTAATTTGAGTGAGGTAAGATTTAGGGAAGTTGTTGTCCTGAAACAGATTTCGGTGCTGCACCGTAAAAATTCGTGAAACTTCTCAGAATATCTTTTTGACCTGCAATTTCATGTGCATATGCCCCAGGTTATATCCAAACTTTCATTAGTTTTGCACTTTTCTATTTGAGCAACAGAAGGTCCTCGAAAAAATTGACCTTTGTCAGCTGTTCTGTTTTGACAGATTTCTGCCACTATTTGTGTTTGCCTCTCGATCGCTTTCTTTTTGAGTTTTTTTATCACGGAACTTTTGGAGAAGTTTCTACAGTAGTATATGCTTTATATGTGGTGTTTTTGAGTTAAAACCTGAACCAAAAAGGGTTGATCTATTATTATGTTTATGCTAACGTTGCTAATAGAATTGTGTTAAGTTTTGTATGGAGGAAGTTTTCAGGTGTAGGGATTGGAGAATGATGAGATGAGATGAAGAATGGACAAAAGCTCAAGCTTGGGGATGCCCATGTCACCCCAAGAAATATCCAAGAGGTACAAGCGTCAAAGCTTGGAGATGCCCCTGAGGCACCCCTTCTTCATCGGCAAAAATCAGGTCACCTTTCAACACACTATATTTTTATTGCTTCATGCACTATGCATTTTTCTTGGAGCATCTTTACTTTTTGATTTCAGTTTTGTTTTGTTTTGTTTTGTTTATTGCAATAAATGGTTGGACCCCGACAAATTTCTTTTGGAGGAGATGTACTCGCTTTTCATTTGCCAAGAACAACTCTTATCGTTCAACGAGTGTTCTCTTTTTCTTGAACTGCGTTTAGCTTTTGTTTTCGCCTTGATTTTTTTTCAGATCTTGTTTTATCTTTGCATCAAGGTGTATTTGGACCTCTGGTCTATGTTGGTATTCATCAAAAGAGTTGTTTCAAAAAATTTGTATGGTGTTGGAAAAGAGAAAAAGTTTCATGCAAAAAAAGTGGTACAAAAAGGAGCTTGTTTAGACTGCGGCTTAGGCTTTTTCATGCCATGATTGATGTCGTTTTGATAGTATGCTTAGTGATTTTTTCTGTAGCATGACTTATCTCAAATGACTGAGATTGCTTAATGAGCCTTTGAAAAAATCATGTGTTGTTCTTATTATGTGGAAGCATTTATTTGGTTTTCTCCTTTGATCCTTTATTTGGGTTGACTTGGCACATGCTTACAACATGTTTGACTCTTACAAAGTCGTCATAAGCCTCTATGATCATTTGGTTTTTGACTTGTGATGCCATTTTATGCTTCTCTTAATGATGTTTTGTCGCTATGCATGATTATGGCCGTTATTGCTCTCTTAGTTGGTCGCTCCCAGTCTTTTGCTAGCCCTCACTTTGTACTGAGTATGAGATCTACTCGTGCATCCAACTCCCAAAAACCAAGTTATTCCAATATGTCCACTATAAATTCCTATGCATGGTATTTGCAAGCCATTCCAAGTAAATTTTCATGTGCTGCCTTTCAAAAAACCTTCAAAACACTTCTCGTTTTGTGACACAATTTTTAGCTCATGGGGACGTAGTGGTCAGATTTGCTATCTTCCATATTGTCTTATTCCAAAAAGAAAAAGAAAAAAAAGGCACTCCTCCATGGTATGTGAATGTTGGTGGGCACCCGATGGAATCGGTTAGCCATGGTTTGTGAAAGGAAAAAAGATGGGTAGGAGTGCCAAACTTTATAAAAGAGCACCAAAGTGTCAATCCCTCTCTCAAAAACTTGCTTATTTTTTGTATGGAAGATAGTAAGAACCCCATTGCTAGTCATTGACATAGACAACCACCTCTCAAAACCCATTTTTTATCTCTCTGTTTTACAAATGAAAAGCTCTAGCACATGTTTAATCGCTGCTTCCCTCTGCGAAGGGCCTTTCTTTACTTTTATGTTGAGTCTCCACCTTCTACCTTTATGCACCATCTAAAAGAGCATAGTTGCCATTCTAAGCTTAATGTGCATAGTCCCAAAGTTTATCATTGATTGATTTATGATTATGGTTTCACTTGTTCTTAAATTATTTGTATCTAGTCGCCCTTTTAAACTTGAAGGTGTCCTATGCATTTATGTTTTGCTATTCTATGAAGGACAAGCTAAAAACCACTTGTTATGTTTTTCCATATGATTTGAACACACGTTTGACTTTCATTGTTTCATTATTCATGATCTTTCGTTTGTATTTCTTTTCATGTTATAACATGGTTGCTAAGTTTTTATTGTCAAGATTATGTCTCTTATGCCCATGTTTTAAGTTCTTTGATCCTAGCACTCAATGCTTTACTTAGATGATCAAGATTGTGATGGTGCATGTCACCTCAAAAATTATTCTTTTGTAATCACTTACCTACTCAAGGACGAGCAGGAGTTAAGCTTGGGGATGTTGATACGTTGCAAACGTATCTATAATTTTTTATGCTCCATGCTTGTTTTACACCAACTGCTATATGTTTTGTCTACACTTTGTGGCACTTTTACGATTTATATGGACTAACCTACTAATAGTTGCAAAAGTGCACAATGTTCTTGCTTTACACTTTGATGTGTAGGAATTACCAAGAATACAAGTGGAAACCTTGTTGGAGTCAAATTGGGACTTTCCAGAAATCTGTGCCAGAAATCTTTTCAAAGATGGTCACGTTACTGGTCGAAAATAGCGTCGAACGGAAAACTCTTCAACTAAAAAGTTGTAGGGAATTTTACGGCAAACGTTCTGGACATAAAATTCACCTTATTTCTAGTTCGTACGGCTAAGTTAGGCCCGATCTAGTGCGGCCCAAGATGGGGAGACGGGAATCCGAGAGACTATATAAAGGGAGGAACCCTAGCTCGTGGGGGACACCTCCACCCACGAATTTGCAGCCACCAAAGCCACGTTTTCGCCTCCCCTATGGATCCCATCTCCATGGGGAAGGGCTCCCATGAAGCCATGAAGGAAGGGGGCTAAGGGGAGGCACTCCCCCATGATGCTGGCGGCGGGGGAGTCCCCCGAGCCGCCGCCGACACCGCTGCCGCCCGCGCCCCTCGCTGCTCATCTCCGCTATCTTCACCGCTATCTCCATCACCAACTCCTCCTATTACGCAGTGGTTCATCCTCGCACACACCTCTGTACCGTCCTATGTAAACATGATGTTTGATGCTATAATATTTATCCTATGATCTATGTCATGTTTGCATAGTTTATTTGTCCTTAGATTGATTTGTTGAATGTCCTTGGTTCATTAGAGTTGTATGATGATATGGTACTGTCCTTTGGTGTCATTATATTTATGCGTGCTTGGATTAAACATCTTAGGGTTAGTAGTATGTGCAAAAGGAAGAGGGTAGTTCTGCCGGAGTGACAGAAACCTGAGGACGCGAACCGGAATGTTGCATGTATGGGAGTAAGAGGACCATTAATTTAAGGCTATGGTTGGGGAAACCTTAATGCATTGTTAGTATTTGTGGATGCTTGCTAACAATCCAATCATATAGTACTTGTATTTCCAAGTAGTGAAGTGCATGTATATTTAGCCTCTCCCACATAGAAAACTGCATCGAAGACAATGAACCCGATTTATTCGCTAATTGAACTTGGACAAAGCCAGCACTATTACCACCACTTTTCCAAACTCATGGTACTGTTAGTTTATTGTTACTTAGTATATTTTATTGCTGCAGCACTAACAATTACTTTCTTGTATTTATTATCTTGCAAAGCAATCTCTCATACCTGTATTGTTGCACTATTCCTAGATGATGCAAACGTTTAGTGTGCTTAGAGTTGTATCAGCGGTTGATAGAACTTGAGAAAACATTTATCCTACCTTTAGCTCCTCGTTGGGTTCGACACTCTTACTTATCGAAAATGCTACACACGATCCCCTATACTCATGGGTTATCAGTATCTACTTGGCCAAGATAGCTACTAACAATGGAGAGCATGCAAGATCATAAACAACATAGAGATAACATAAGATAAAATTCAGAACATCAATTTAATCATAACACCAATATTCATCAGATCCCAACAAACACAACATGTAGAATTACATAAAGATGATCTTGATCATGTAGGGCAGCTCACAAGATCTAAACATGAAGCACATGGTGGAGAAGACAACCATCTAGCTACTGCTATGGACCCATAGTCCAAGGTAGACTACTCACTCATCATACCGGAGGCAAGCAGGGCGATGAAGAAGACCTCCGATGGCAATTCCCCTCTCCGGCAGGGTGCCAGGAAGAGCTTCTGGACTCTCCCGATCTCGGGTCGACGATGGTGGCGGATCGCGATGTGTTTCTGGAAAATTGATCGGGTCTTTAGGTTTTTCCCGTCGGGGGGTCTTTATAGGTGGAAGGGTGGCGTCAGGAGGTGGGCCAGGTGGCCTCACCACCAGGGGGCATGGGCCAGGGGCTGGCCGCGCCACCCTATGATGTGGCTGGCCTGTGACCCCCCTTTGTCTCCTCTTCGGGCTTCTGGAAGCTTCGGTAAATATTAGGAGGGTCGACTTTTGTTTCGTCCAATTCCGAGAATATTTCCTGTGTAACTTTTCTGAAACACAAAAACAGCAGAAAATAGGGAACTGGCACTATGGCATCTCGATAATAGGTTAGTTCCAGAAAATGCATAAAAACGCCACGAAGTGTAACAAAACATAAAGCAAATGGTGTAAAAACAAGCATGGAGCGTAAAAAATTATAATACGTTTGAGACGTATCAGCATGCTGTGACGACGTCTCTGATGTTCATCTAATTATCCAGTATACTATGTTTTGCGTGAAGGTTCTTGTTATACAAGTATTGTCATGCTTTGGCGTGAGGCTCGTTGTTCATCATCGAGTTGCTTGTTGGATTCATCTATTCGGCGTGAGGTTCGTCTATATCGACGAGTTGCTCGCAGGATTGATGTTCCCCCATCTTCAGGTTACATGTATCGCTCATGTGATTGGAAGATTTATCAGATCCATTGGATCAGGAGGTGCGTCATGAAAGATTGGGCCAAACAGTCTTCATCAAGATCTGAAGATACCTCTTTGTTACGTGATCTAATCTGAGCCATGGGATTGGGATCTGACGGACACAGAGAGAGAGGGAGAAGGGACTCACCGCAGGGTCCGGGTTCTGGTCGCTGGCGATGAGTCTGTGGTGCTGGCAGCCACAAGGACGATGATCTGAGGGTTCCCGGAGACTGAGAGGTAGCCGATGAGGTTCAGCGCGAAGAGGCGAGGCAAATGGTGAGATCTGCGAGGTCATTGTAGCCTGGAGCTTGAGCTATCGCCTGCCAGAGTCTCTGCTACGGATAGGGAGTTCAGGTCATGGTCGTTCTGCTCAAAACTGGACGCAATTGTTGGAATTATGCCCTAGAGGCAATAATAAAGATGTTATTATTATTATTCTTGTTCATGATAATGTTTATATTCCATGCTACAATTGTATTAAGCGGAAACTTTAATACTTGTGTGGTTTATGAACAACACCGTGTCCCTATTACGCCTATATGGACTAGCTCATTGATTAATGATGGTTAAGGTTTCCTAACCATAGACACGAGTTGTCAATTAATAATGAGATCATGTCATTAGAAGAATGATGTGATGGACAGACCCAAATAAAGCACAACACTTAGATCGTGTCTTTGTGTTCATCTTTGCGAAGCTTTTTCCTATGTCAAGTATTGTATTCCTTAGACCATGAGATAATGCAACTCCCTAGTGCCAGAAGAGAGCTTTGAGGTCATCAAACATCATCCTATGAAAGGGTGATCATAAAGGTGTCTCTCAGGTGATCGGAAAGTACTTGTTGGGTTGTATGTATCGAGATGGAATTTGTCCCTCCCGAGTCAGAGAGATATACTTTGGGCCCACTCGGTAATAGATATCAACACCGCTTGCAAGCACGTGGTTAAGGAGTTAATCACAAAGTAATATCAGATTATGGAACGAGTAAAATACTTGCTGTGAACGAGATTGAACTAGGTATGCCGATACCGACGATTGAATCTTGGGCGAGTAAAATATTGCGAGACGAAGGGAATACAAATATGGGATTGATTGAATCCTGACATCGTGGTTCATCCGATATGATCATCATTGAGTGCATGCGAGTCAATATGGATTTCCAGATCCCGATATTGATTACTGATGGAGATCATGTCCGCACATTTCTTGAACCCGTAGGGTCACACACTTAACGCAAATCAATGCTAGGGTAGTCCGGGATATATGTGAAAGCGTTTCAAAGAGTTACGGAATTGTTTCGGGTGAAAATACAATGTTTATTAATTGCATGAATTAATAAATATCAATATTTATTTGGAAGAAAAAAAGGAGGGCACGGCGGCCTGGGAACGCGCCCAGGCTCGCTCAATGTCCAGGGCGAGCGCCCCGTGCCCCTGGCGTCGTTCGCTAGGCAGGCGGTGGCCCGGCTGGGCCTTGGCCTCTTGGGCCGGTCATGCACCGCTACACTGGGCCGGCCGCGCCTCACCCGCTAATGGGCCAAGTGGCCAGGCCGCAGCGCTGCATCGCCTCTGGCAGCGATTGATCCAGATCGATCCCGTGCCTGGCATGGTAACGCGGCGAGAGACTTCAAGGCAGTTTTGACTGTCGTGTCCTGCGTGTAAGCTTTAACCTAGCCCCTAGTGCAAGACTTGGCTGCTATTTAAAGGACGAGTGCACCGCCGATTTTAGTTGGACTGAAATTTGTGCGGAGCTGCTGCCCGCTTTCTGAAGCCTCCTTTCTTCATTCTTTCTCCACCACGCAAACAGGCGAAGCCCTGTCGGCGCATACTCTCCACCATAGACACCAAGCCGTCCTGCTGTTGATCCCATCTACCTCTCCACCATATCTCGCTGGACCGGGAAGGCGGAGTCATTGGTGCGCTGTACGTGTGCATCTCTCGGAGGCGTCACCACTTGCAGCGTTGGATCGGATCGGATCGCGAGGAGGAGAAGGCTAGTACGACTACATCATCTACGTTTTGTTGAACGTTTCCGCTGTGCGGTTTCTTCAAGGGTATGAAGATCTCATCTATCTCTCTCGTTGATTACATCTCCTAGATTAGATCTTGGCTTTCTTGTTCGCATCCATAGGAAATTTTTGATTTACTATGCTGCGAAACCCATCAGTGGTATCAGAGCTAGATCTATGTGTAGATGTGTTTCACGAGTAGAACGCAACATGCTTGTTGTGGGCATTGATGTTTTCTGTTGCAAACCTCTTTGTTGTGTATTTCTTATGGCGCGGCATAGTGAGATCAAAGCGGTCTAGGCCAACTTTACGCGACCTCATTTGTGAGACTGGCTCCGCACTTGACGTGTGGCTTGTTCCACACATGCGGCTGGTGGATGCCAGTTTCTCTCACTATAGTAGTCATGGGATTTACAACGGATATTAGCAACCATAATATCACTGTTGTGGCTTTTCGTAGGTAAGAATCGTTCTTAACTTGTTACTCCCATAAGCCACGTAAAACATGCAACAACAAAGTAGAGGCGTCTAACTTGTTTTTGTAGGGAGTGTTTTGTGATATGGTATGGCCACAAGATGTGATGTGATATATGTGATGTATGCGATGATCATGTTTTGTAAATTTTCACGACTTGCATGTCGATGAGTTCACAACCGACAGGAGCCATATGGTTGTCTTTATAATTGTGTGTGACCTGCGTGTCAACTTCTTATACGCCATGTAATAGCTTTACTTTATCGCTAAGTAGTTAGCAATAGTTGTAGTTGTTATTCGTGGTGGAGGCAATCATGGTGGAGTGATGGAGATCATGCCGGCGCGCACAAGATGGAGATCATTGCGCGGAGATTGGCTATACCATGTCACATAAAATTATATGCATGTGATGTTTATCTTTTATGTATCTTATTTTGCTTTGATCGCAACGGTAGCATTATAAGATGATTCCTCACTTAAAGATCAAGATAAAATTGTGTTCTCCCCATGTATGCACCGTTGCGAAAGTTCATCATTTTGAAGCATCTCGTGATGATCGGGTGCTATAAACTCTACGTTCACATACAACGGGTGCAAGCCAGTTTTGCACATGCGGAAATACTTGGGTTTGACTTGACGAGCCTAGCATGTACAGACATGGCCTCGGAACACACGAACCGAAAGGTTAAACATGAGTCATATGAATGATATGATCGACGCTTTCGTGTTCACCATTGAAACCACATCTCTTCTCGTGAAGATCGGATTAGGTGTGGTGAATTTGGATCGTGTTCACTAAACAACTTGAGGGATGTTGAATTTAGTGGGAGTTCATCTAGTAATTTGATTTAGTTGAACTAGTTATCATGAACATAGTCTAAATTGTACTTGCAAATTTTCCAGATCAGATGGCTAAGTCCAACTTCAACTTCAACGTGTTTGCTGAGAAAGAAAAGCTTAAAAACAATGGGTCTAACTTCACCAACTGGTTCCGCAATCTGAGAATCATTCTCGCTGGCGGACAAAAAGCCTATGTACTCAAGCAAGCGCTAGGTGACCCCCCTGCTAAGGAAGCGCCGACTGACGAAAAAGCTGTTTATCAGTTGCGCAAAGATGATTATGGTGTGATTAAGAGTACCATGTTGTTTGTTATGGAACCAGAACTTCAAAATCGTTTTGAGGAGTTCAAGGGGCCTTTTGAGATACTTGAGGAACTGAAAACCATGTTTCAGACTCAAGCCCATTCTGGGAGATATGCGATCTCTGAGAAGTTCTTTAACTGCAAAATGGAGGAAGGGAGTTCCGTTAGTGAGCACGCCATTAAGATGTCGGGCTACACTCAACGCCTTGAACAGCTGGACTGCAAGATTCCAAAAGAGCTCAAGATTGACAGAGTTCTGCAATCACTCCCTCCTAGCTACAAAGGCTTTGTAGTTACTCACAATCAAATTGGTTCCACTGATACGATCACTGAGCTCTTCGCTAAGCTGAAAGCTGCGGAGGTGGGTATCAAGAAAGATAATCATGTGTTGATGGTCAACAAGACCACTAGCTTCAAGAAAGCTAAGGGTGTAAAGAAATCCTTCAAGAAAGGCAGTGGCAAGCGCGTTGCCCCTACTGAGAAGAAGCTCAAGTCTGGACCTAAGCCGGACACTGAGTGCTTCTATTGCAAGGACAAGGGTCACTGGAAATGCAACTGTCCAAAGTACTTAGCGGACAAGAAGGCTGGCACCATTAAAGGTATATTTGATATACATGTTATTGATGTTTACCTTACTAGCGCTCATTGTAGTGCCTAGGTATATGATACTGGTTCAGTTGCTAATATTTGTAACTCGAAACAGGAGCTACGGAATATACGGCGGCTAGCAAGGGATGAGGTGACGATGCGCGTCAGCAATGGATCAAAAGTTGACGTGATGGCCGTTGGCACGCTCTCCTTAGTTTTACCTTCGGGATTAGTTTTAAACCTTAATAAGTGTTATTATGTGCCTGCGTTGAGCATGAACATTATATCTAGATCGTGTTTATTGCAAGACAGTTATTCATTTAAATCTGAGAATAATGGTTGTTCTATTTATATGAATAACATCTTTTATGGTCATGCACCTGTCGTGGATGGTTTATTTCTTCTGAATCTCAAAAGCAATGAAACACACATCCATAACATTGAGGCTAAAAGATGCAAAGTAGATAGTGATAATCCAACTTATTTGTGGCACTGCTGTCTAGGTCATATTGGCGTAAAACGCATGAAGAAACTCCATTCTGATGGACTTTTGGAGTCTCTTGATTTTGAATCATTTGACACGTGCGAGCCATGCCTCATGGGCAAGATGATCAAAACCCCGTTCTCCGAAATAATGGAGCGAGCCACATACTTATTGGAAATCATACATACCGATGTGTGCGGACCAATGAGTATTTCGACGCGCGGTGGATATCGCTATTTTCTCACTTTTACTGATGACTTAAGTAGATATGGGTATGTCTATTTAATGAAACATAAATCTGAAACATTTGAAAAGTTCAAAGAATTTCAGAACAGGAAAATTAAATTTCTTCGATCCGATTGTGGAGGTGAATATTTGAGTTATGATTTTTTCACGCATCTTAAAGCAAGCAGAATCGTTTTGCAACTCACGTCACCTGGAACATCATAGCGCAATGGTGTGTCTGAATGCCGGAATCGAACTCTATTAGATATGGTGCAATCAATGATGTCTCTTACAGATTTTCCGTTATCATTTTGGGGTTATGCATTAGAAACCGCTGCATTCACTTTAAATAGGGCGCCATCTAAATCCATTGAGATGACACCGTATGAACTATGGTTTGGTGCTAAACCTAAGCTGTCGTTTCTTAAAGTTTGGGGATGCGAAGCTTACATTAAGAAGTTGATGCCGGATAAGCTCGAACCCAAAGCGGAGAAATGCGTCTTCATAGGATACCCTAAGGAAACGATTGGGTATACCTTCTACCACAGATCCGAAGACAAAGTGTTTGTTGCTAAGAATGGATCCTTTCTTGAGAAGGAGTTTCTCTCGAAAGAAGTGAGTAGAAGGAAGGTAGAGCTAGATGAGGTTACTGAACCTTCTCTCGAATTGGAGAGTAGCGTAGCACCCGAAGTTGTTCCGACGCCACCTGCACTAACAAGAGAGGAAGCTAATGACGAGGATCATGAAGCTTCAGACGATGCTGCTACGGAACTTCGCAGGTCAACAAGGGCACGTGCCACTCCTGAATGGTACGGCAACCCTGTCTTAACCGTCATGTTGTTAGACAACAATGAACCTGTGAACTATGAGGAAGCGATCATGAGCCCAGACTCTGGGAAATGGCTAGAAGCCATGAAATCCAAATTGGGATCCATGAGCGAAAACCAACTATGGACTTTGGTGGACCCTCCTAGCGACCGTAAGCGCGTTGAGTGCAAATGGATTTTCAAGAAGAAAACGGACGCGGATGGTAATGTTACTGTATATAAGGCTCGGCTTGTCGCAAAAGGTTTTCGGCAAGTTCAAGGTGTTGACTATGATGAGACTTTCTCTCCCGTAGCGATGTTTAAGTCCGTTCGGATTTTATTAGCAATTGCTGCGTTTCATGATTATGAAATTTGGCAGATGGATGTCAAGGCTGCGTTCCTCAATGGCAACATTGATGAAGAGTTGTATATGATGCAGCCCAAAGGTTTTGTCGATCCTAAGGATGCTGATAAGGTGTGCAAACTTCAGCGTTCCATTTATGGGCTGAAGCAAGCATCCCGGAGTTGGAACCTTCGTTTTGATCAAGTGCTCAAGAGTTTTAGATTTGTTCCAAATTGCTACGAAGCTTGTGTCTACAAGAAAGTGAGTGGGAGCTCGGTGACATTTTTAGTACTATATGTGGATGACATATTGATTATTGGAAATGACATCGGTATGCTTAACGATGTGAAGAGTTATTTGGATAAATGTTTTTCAATAAAAGACCTAGGAGAAGCTGCTTATATATTAGGCATCAAAATCTATAGAGATAGACAAAGACGCCTAATAGGTTTAAGCCAAAGTACATAGCTGGACAAAGTTCTGAAAAGGTTTAGAATGGATAAAGCAAAGAAAGGTTCATTTCCCATGTTGTCAGGTAAGATATTGAGCAAGGCTCAGTGTCCAGCTACGGTAAAAGATAGAGAAACTATGAGCAAAGTGCCATATGCCTCGGCCATAGGTTCTATCATGTATGCCAGGCTGTGTACTAGACCGGATGTGTCAAATGCTCTTAGTTTGACGAGCAGATACCAAAGTGATCCAGGAGTGGAACACCGGACAACCGTAAAGAACATCCTAAAGTATTTAAATAGGACTAAAGAAATGTTCTTGGTCTATGGAGGTGATGAGGAGCTCGTCGTAAAAGGTTACATCGATGCTAGCTTTGACACTGACCCGGATGATTCTAAATCTCAGACAGGATACGTTTATATTTTGAATGGTGGAGCTGTGAGCTGGAGAAGCTGCAAGCAAAGCGTGATCGCGGGATCTACAACAAAAGCGGAATGCATGGCTGCTTCGGAAGCGTCAAGTGAAGGAGTTTGGATCAGGAACTTCATCACTGAGCTTGGTGTGGTTCCAAGTGCCTTGGATCCACTGGAGATATTGTGCGACAACAGTGGCACCATAGCACTGGCTAAGGAACCAAGATATCATCCAAAGACCAAGCACATCAACCGTCGTTTCCATATAATTCAGGATTATAAAGCAGATAGAGATCTGAAGATTAGCAAAGTATATATGGATCTGAATGTCGCAGATCTGTTGACTAAACCTCTTCCACGAGCAAAACATGATCAGCACCTTAATGCCATGGGTGTTAGATTGTTACCAGATGTAAACTAGATTATTGACTCTAGTGCAAGTGGTAGACTGTTGGAATTATGCCCTAGAGGCAATAATAAAGATGTTATTATTATAATTCTTGTTCATTATATTCCATGCTACAATTGTATTAAGCGGAAACTTTAATACTTGTGTGGTTTATGAACAACACCGTGTCCCTAGTACACCTCTATGGACTAGCTCATTGATTAATGATGGTTAAGGTTTCCTAACCATAGACATGAGTTGTCAATTAATAATGAGATCATGTCATTAGGAGAATGATGTGATGGACAGACCCAAATAAAGCACAACAATTAGATCGTGTCTTTGTGTTCATCTTTGCGAAGCTTTTTCCTATGTCAAGTATTGTATTCCTTAGACCATGAGATAATGCAACTCCCTAGTGCCGGAAGAGAGCTTTGAGGTCATCAAACGTCATCCTATGAAAGGATGATCATAAAGGTGTCTCTCAGGTGATCGAAAAGTACTTGTTGGGTTGTATGTATCAAGATGGAATTTCTCCCTCCCGAGTCGGAGAGATATACTTCGGGCCCACTCGGTAATAGATATCAACACCCGCTTGCAAGCACGTGGTTAAGGAGTTAATCACAAAGTGATATCGGATTATGGAACGAGTAAAGTACTTGCTGTGAACGAGATTGAACTAGGTATGCCGATACCGACGATCGAATCTCGGGCGAGTAAAATATCGCGAGACGAAGGGAATACAAATACGAGATTGATTGAATCCTGACATCGTGGTTCATCCGATATGATCATCGTTGAGTGCGTGGGAGTCAATATGGATTTCCAGATCCCGCTATTGATTATTGATGGAGATCGTGTCCGCGCATTTCTTGAACCCATAGGGTCACACACTTAACGCAAATCAACACTAGGGTAGTTCGGGATATATGTGAAAGCATTTTGAAGAGTTACGGAATTGTTCTGGGTGAAAATACAATGTTTATTAATTGCATGAATTAATAAATATCAATATTTATTTGGAAGAAAAAAAAGGAGGGCTCGGCGGCCTGGGAACGCGCTCAGGCTCGCTCGATGTCCAGGGCGAGCGCCCCGCGCCCCTGGCGTTGTTCGCTAGGTAGGCGGTGGCCCGGCTGGGCCTTGGCCTCTTGGGCCGGTCATGCACCGCTCCACTGGGCCGGCCGCGCCTCACCCGCTGATGGGCCAAGTGGCTAGGCCACAGTGCTGCATCGCCTCTGGCAGCGATCGATCCAGATTGATCCCGTGCCTGGCACGGTAACGCGGCGAGAGACTTCAAGGCAGTTTTGACTGCCGTGTCCTGCGCATAAGCTTTAATCTAGCCCCTAGTGCAAGACTTGGCTGCTATTTAAAGCATGAGTGCACCGCCGATTTTAGTTGGACTGAAATTTGTGCGGAGCCGCTGCCTGCTTTCTGAAGCCTCCTTTCTCCGTTCTTTCTCCACCACGCAAACAGGCAAAGCCCTGTCGGCGCATACTCTCCACCATAGACAACATGCCGTCGTGCTGTCGATCCCATCTACCACTCCACCATATCTCGCTGGACCGGGAAGGCAGAGTCGTTGGTGTGATGTACGTGTGCATCTCTCGGAGGCGTTGCCACTAGCGGCGTTGGATCGGATTGGATCGCGAGGAGGAGAAGGCTAGTACGACTACATCATCCACGTTCTGTTGAATGTTTCCGCTGTGCGATTTCTTCAAGGGTATGAAGATCTCATGTATCTCTCTCGTTGATTACATCTCCTAGATTAGATCTTGGCTTTCTTGTTCGCATCTCTAGGAATTTTTTGATTTACTATGCTGTGAAACCCATCAGCAATCGAGCGCCAAAAGTTGTCAGCAAGATGCACGAGGGGAAAAGAAGAAGAATAGAATAAGAGTGGGTCAAGGGGAGCACGGGGTTTACCGGAATGGTCCCCGGAGTCTGTCGGAGTCCACGCAACGGCGAGCTCCGGTTTGGGCAGCCTGGGTGCTCTCTAGTGAAATTTGGAGAGGGGAAGGAGAGAGGAGGGTTGGGGCTTCTTATAGGCGCAGGCACGCGACGAATTTGGCAGGGAATAATGCGTATTAACGCCAGAGAGAAATCTCTGGACGCGGAATTCACGCGCATGACTGGCGCGAAGAGGAAGAAGACTCTGACAGGGTGGGCCCACCTGTTAGTGGTGGTAAGAGGTGGGGTGGCATAACGGTTCGGGAAAACAGCCTGGGTGGGCCGTGGGCTAAATCCTGGCCTGGGCCAGATGGTTCCCCGCGGCCGTTTCTTACCCTTTTTTATTCAGCTCCTTTTCTTTTCTATTTTCCAAATCTTTTATATAATTTTCAAAATAGCTCCAAATCAAATCAAACCAATTCTAAAAAAATCTAAAATTCAAAACCATGTTTTAAAACAGTAAGTGACAAGTTTTCATAATAAAAATAGATTTTCAAGAAAAACTTACTAATTGACTACAAGGGGTTTGTTTGCATAATTGAAATAGGGTTTTCCAAATAATCTTTTGCAATCAGAGAAATATAATAATATTTGAGATTTATTTTCACACATAGTTTTAGAAATGCAAACCTTATTTATTATAAATCATTTTGTAAGATATTTCCTTTGCAAAACAAGCTTGCATAGGTTTGACTAATTTCAAAATAGTATTTCGGAAATCTATTTTCCTCAAAAGATTTCATCAAGGAATAATTGGAAGTTTGAAATAGTTTTGTAATAAAGTTTTTAAATAAACTCAAAAGTTTTAATTCCTTGTGAATTTTCAATCAATACCAACAAATTTTATTCCCAAATTTGAAAGAAAATCTTGGGATGTTACAGACTACCACCTTTAAAAGGAATCTCATCCCCGAGATTCGGAGAGGCTAGAAAGAAAGAAGGGTTAGGGTTACCTATGTGGCTACCACCCTTAAAAGGAACTTTTGTTGGTAATCTAGGTCTTTGGGTTCAGATGGGGCACACCTTAGGTTTGACTTGGCACTGGGTCATCTTTTGAATCCATAGTTAGATTCTATCTTCATTTCCAATAGGTGGGTGTTCACAAACTTGGGCATCAAACCTCCCTCAAGGGTTGCTTGAGTACAACCTTACTCCATTGTAGAGCTCATATCCAACAAGGTAGTTTGTTGAACTACTTTGGACACTGAAGAGTCACTCTTTGGGTCAATCAGAAGACCAAGTTAAGGTGGTCTCCTATCTTCATTTCATCCTCTTAGTCAACGTCCTTGAAGGTCCTTCATCTTATGGTTCATCCCTCTGCATTCACTCATGGTTCTCAAGATTGGTGAGACACCTTCCATCACCGGTCTTCCTCAACGGTAAGCTTATGGTTCATCTTCACCGCATTCCTACGTTTTGGCCACACTGGCTCATTATAAGGGGTGTAATATCTTACCCTCCCAAGGTTCAAGTTTAACAATGTCGTCACTCTTGTAGGTATGTCTCTCCAGGTTCGCAAAGCCAACATTATGAGAGCAAATAATAAGAGTAGTAGGAATGGTGATCAATCCATCCTGCACCCAAATCATTACTCCATACATGGTTTGTTAAACCTCGCATCCTAACTCTTGGTCAACCTCATTAGTTTTGACAAAAAAATTCTTGGAAATAGAACCAATGTTCCAAATCCCATTTGGAATTTTAGAAAACATATCTATCGTTCCTTAGCTAGAGGTTTGCATAACTCTCGCATTGGCATCAATTCTTAAGTTGCAGATCCTTAGGTTTGCCATTTCATAAGAAAGATAATATCCATTTAATAAAGTTGCCCATTGCTCTTGCATGTCCTTTTGACATTTATTACGACATCGTCGCTTATTAAAAGTCTTCAATGAAAGTCCAACTAAAGCCTCTTGGTTCCCTTTTCAGGTAGATCCATTGTTTTGGTCTATCTGCTTCTGTAGATCTGCAATCTGATCATTATTGGTTGTGATGAGGTCTCCGTGAATACTAAGCTCAAATGCCAACTGCACCATGTTACTTTGAAGTTTACTTATTGTTTCCTTCAATGTAGTAGTGTCCTCCTTTTCTTCTTTGAGGTCCTTCTGGGTATTATGAAGTCTCCACTTAATTCTCTCTCCAAGTTCTTTGATAGCTTCCCATGCAACACATCTTGTGGAGTCAAAGAATGATGTGTGCATCTCGGAGTTGGTGAACATCCAGAGTCCCATCTTCTGGTGGTCGTCTTCTTTGTTCTTGTATAGGTGGAGTTGTACCCACCAATATTCTTGACCTTCATCAATCATGGGGAATCCCTTGTAAACAGCTTCTCCTTGCATTCCCATGCTTAACATGAGGTTCTTCAGTGTTTTGGGAAATTCAGTCTTGCACTTCAGGGTCATGGTCATCACGGGTCCTTTCTTGATGGATTCGTTGACACTGGCCATCTAAAATTTCAAAGAAAAGCAGTGTAAATGAATAAATGTGGTAAGTCGTTACTAACACTAGCCAAAACCTGGGACATCATTTTAGTATTCGAGAATGATCATCTAGTACTTGTTGCAGTCCATGGGGATAACTTCTTGTTATCGTAATTGACCAATTCTTGGGTCATTACTCACATCCATCCAGTATATATTTCTTATCATTCGTTGTTTGGCTATCTCCATCTTAGGTTTGTCATGGTTGTTAGGGTGTTGAGGATGCATCTGTTTGAGTTTAGGACAGGTTTTGGGATTAGCATAGATGAGAATAGATAGAAGGGATCTAAAGAAGATTCCAACCCAAAACAACAATGCAATGAACACTTCAACACATAATTCAGCACACCAATGGAAATCTCAAACGCATGATAAAATCATAAGTTTTGAAAACCGTAAACTAGTATAGTCATACCCCCAGTTGGTACGACAATACTATTACACGACGAACGATTTATTACAAGATATGGTGGTCATACTACTTGAACCTCGCAAAATATGCTTTGCGGTTCCCGGTCTTGCGGCATTTAACTCCAGGGCTCGAGGGCGCCTCATGGCTCTTCTCAATAGGGTCCTCCTCCTCCTCATTAGGATGGCACGTCTCTCGCTCCTCAGGGTCTTCTTTAGTCTTCTCCGGGGTCGACTCTTTATCCTTAATAGCGAGTGGTGCCTCTTCCTTTGTCGGCCATGGATTATACTTCATCAGGTGCTGGTGGAGATAAACACATTACCCTCGTAGTCCTGCAATCCGTGTCTCCTGATCTTCAGTCTTGTATGTCAGCTTATCATTGGCCGCCTCAAGTGACTTCTTCTTGTCCTTCAGCTTCTGTATGGTGTCCTCCAGCTGTTCAATCTTCTCTTCTCTTTCCTGGAGTAGATGCTTGGCATCATCCATGGCGTCCATCTCAATACGGAGTAAATGCTCCAAATTGAAGGCATAGCTCTCCATGTCTTCCAATTGAATCTCAGTCCATGGTAGGCCTCCACGGATTCCTGGAGTCCTCATAGGCCAACACTCAGAGTTGCGCCTCCCAAACTTGTGGAAAGAAGTATCCATCTTGGATATCTCCTTGGAGTACATATCACAGATGCAAACTAGAGCCTCCTCCATGGCCATCATGACTCCTGTCTCCCAACCCGGGTACATCCTCAAGTAGACCACTGTCTCCGTGGTTGGCTCAATGATACGCCCTTCGATCTTTGTCTCGATCTCCTAGCGAATAACCTCAGGAACAACAAATGGCAACACTCTGCCACGAAACGTGGGAGGGGCCAAGTCCAGCATCCGGAAGAGGCGGGAAAGCTGGTCGCTGAAGTACTCAGTGTCATCATCGAAGGGAGTCCTCATCTTGGTGAAAGCAATCTAAATTTTTTGAAAGAAAAATAGTGTAAATAAATGAATGTGATAAGCCTTACGAGGAAATGAAACAAACTGAAATGTATAAAACATTAAATTTTTAAGAAAACATCTGAAATGTATTGGTACTATTTTGATACCATTCTGGGGATTCCCTAGTCTATTCCAAACCTAGGGTCTTGATGGCACGGTGTTGAATGGTGCCAGAAAACTTGTTGGCATGTAGTTGATGATGTAAATGACCGGCCAGTTGGAAACCCCAAGAGAAGGTTTGATGAATATAGCGGCAAGTTTTCCCTCAGTTACGAAACCAAGGTATATCAATCCAGTAGGAAAAAGCCAAACTCAAGAAGGTGATGCTTGCTAGCCTAGTGACACTCCAACAAGGGCGCCGTTAATGATACTTGTTAGCGCGTCTTTGATACGTCTCCAACGTATCTATAATTTTTGATGCTCCATGCTTGTTTTTACACCATTTGCCTACTGTTTCGTTACACTTCGTGGCACTTTTATGCATTTTCCGGAACTAACCTACTAACAAGTTGCCACAGTGTCAGTTCCCTGTTTTCTGCTGTTTTTGTGTTTCAGAAGTGATACACAGGAAATATTCTCAGAATTGGACGAAACAAGTTCCTGAAGTCTTATTTTTCCCGGAAGCTTCCAGAGATCCGAAGAGGAGACGGAGTGGGGCCACGAGGGGGCCACACACCAGGGCCGCGCGGCCCAGGCCCTGGCCGTGCCCCCTACGTGTGAGACCACCTCGGTCCACTTCTGACGATGCCCCTTGGCCTATAAAGACCCCCCGACGGGAAAAACCTAAGTACCCGATCAATTTTCCAGAACACATCGCGATCCGCCGCCGCCGTCGACCCAAAGATCGGGAGGGTCCAGAAGCTCTTCCCAGCACCCTGCCGGAGAGGGGAATCGCCACCGGAGGTCTTCTTCATCGCCATGCTTGCCTCCGGAGCGATGAGTGAGTAGTCTACCTTGGACTATGGGTCCATAGCAGTAGCTAGATGGTTGTCTTCTCCACCATGTGCTTCATGTTTAGATCTCATGAGCTGCCCTACATGATTGAGATCACCGTTATGTAATTCTACATGTTTGGTTTGTTGGGATCCGATGAATACTGGTGTTATGATTGAGTTGCTATACTGAAATATATCTTATGTTATCTCTATGTTCTTTATGATCTTGCATGCTCTCCGTTGTTAGTAGCTATCTTGGCCGAGTAGTTGCTAGTGACTCCAAGAGGAGGTATTTATGCTCGATAGTGGGTTCATGCCTCTATTTAACCTGGGGGAGTGACAGAAACCTCTAAGGTTGTAGATGTGCTGTTGCTACTAGGGAGAAAACAACATTCATATGCTCAAGGGCATAAGCTTTGTTTACATTACACACTTTGCTTAATGCAATTATCTGTTGTTCGCAACTTAATACTTGTGGAGTTCTCGGATTGATTCGCCACAAGTGGATTATTAGTCATAGATGCAGTTGGATGGCGGTCTATGTATTTTGTTGTAATACCCAGAGTAAATCGCATAGTGATCTTCTTGACATATCACGTTATCTTTATTCTATCAATTGCCCAACTGTAATTTGTTTACCCAGCATGTGTTATTTATCTTATGAAGAGACACCACTAGTGAACTATGGACCCCGGTCCTATTTCCATCATATTGCTATCACCTGTTTACTTTACTCGCACTGTTTACTTTACTCGCATACTTCTACTGTTTTCCACTCGATACGCTCATAACCTTTGTTTCAAGCAAACCGGTGAGATTGACAACCTCATCGCAAGTTGGGAGCAAAGTACTTGGTTGTGTTGTGTGCAGGTTCCGCGTTGCAGCTAGCAAGCAAAGCTTGGACGAGGCGCCATATATAAATTGTCCGAAGCTGTCGCAAACTAGCAAGCATCACCTTCAGTCGTATTGTCTGCTTTTCTCCTGAACGATAAACCATGGTTTCTTAACTGAGGGAAAATTTGCTGCTATACTCATCACACCTTCCTCTTGGGGTTCCCAACGGGCTGGTCATTCACCACGCAACAAGCAACAGCTTTTTCTGGCGCCATTGCCGGGGAAGAGTGGAAGACCTCTGCAAGGGGAGTTTTTCGCACACACACATCCTTTACTTTGTTTTATAGTTTTGCTTTACTTTATTTATTTTACCTGCATCGTTTTATATCAAAAATCCAAAAAAAATTAGAATCCTTGGTAGTTGTTATTTCTTTACTCTTAGTTCTTCATGCTGTTCCCTAAGTACGTTCTGGAGGACCTCTCAGTAGGTAGTGGTTCAATTATTGGAAAAAGTAACATTGTGGAGTTCTTTAATCACATTAGTATGCATAAGTAAGTTGAGGAAAAATCTTTGGTTGAGCTAGCTCCTAGTTATGAAGTTGCTTCTGCTTATTTAGTTCACATGTTAGAAGCTAGGTTTGCTAGTCTTAATCCTTTTATGCAATACATGTTCCTTAAGCTTCATGAAATTGAAGATCCTGAAAAGAAAGCTTTTATCTTGGAAACTTTGCGCATAGAATTTAGAGATGTTGCAATTGAGGCTAGGAAAGTTTTTAAGAAGTTTAATAAGCTTGGCTCGCCTGTTGAAATTGTTGGTACACCCAACGAAGATTCTAGATTGCCAATACCTTGTAAACTCGTAGGAATTCATAATGCCTTGGTAACTAATCTTAGTTGGATTTATCCTGAAAATCTTTTTGATGAAAATAGTGTACCAAAGCATGACTACAAGGGATACTCAAAACCTCAATTGGATAGTATTCATTTCTTTATTCCTATAGTGGATCCTGATCCCCCTTTCATTATTACTTGATTCGCAATTTTCTGCGCCTAGCTCAAAGGCGTTAAAGAAAAGCACTCTTGGGAGATAACCCAATGTTTTATTTCCAGTACTTTTTCTTTTATCTGAGTCTTGGAAGTCATTTCTACTGTAATGACCACTCCTTATCATTTTTATTTCGTTTTTGTGCCAAGAGAAGCCTCTAATTCGAGTGAGGTAAAGATTTGGGGATGTTGCTGTCCTGAAACTGTTTTCGGTGCTGTACCGTAAAAATTCGTATAAATTCTCTGTATATCTTTTGGACGTCCGATTTCTTGTGCATATGCCCCAGGTTATATCCAAACTTTCGTTAGTTGAACACTTTTTGATTTCAGCAACAGAAAACCCCTCAAAAATTCGACCTTCGTCAGCTCTTCTGTTTTGACAGATTTCTGCCAATATTTGTGTTTGCCGCTTAATCACTTTCTTTTGAGTTCTTTTGATCATGGAACTTTTGGGGAAGTTGCTACAGTAGTATATGCTATATATGTGGTGGTTTTGGGTTGAAACCTGAAGCAAAAAAGAGGTTGATTATATGTTATGCTACACTAATGTTGCTAATAGAATTGTGTTTAGTTTTGTATGAAGGAAGTTTTCAAGTGTAGGGATTGGAGAATGATGAGATGAGTTGAAAAATGGACAAAAGCTCAAGCTTGGGGATGCCCATGCATCACCCCAAGAAATATCCAAGAAGTACAAGCGTCAAAGCTTGGGGATGCCCCCGAGGCACCCCTTCTTCATCGGCAAAAATCAGGTCACCTTTCAAGACACTATATTTTTATTGCTTCATGCACTATGTGTTTTTCTTGGAGCATCAGTTGTTTTAGTTTTATTTATTAGTTTAGTTTTGTTTTCTGCAATAAATGGTTGGACCCCAACAAATTTCCTTTGGAGGAGATGTACTCATTTTCATTTGCCAAGAACACTCCGTTTTTCATTCTTACAATTTCACCGGGTGTTCTTCTTTTTCTGCTACTGCTTTTGGTTTTTGTTTTTGCCTTGATTTGCATTCAGACCTTGTCATAGCTCTTCATCAAGGTGTATTTTTGCCTCTGATCTTTATTGGTTTTCATCAAAAGAGGTGTTTATAAAAATTTCAAATGGTGTTGGAAAAGAGAAAAAGCTTTATGCAAAAAAGTGGTACAAGAAGGAGCTTGTGTAGACTGCGGCTTAGGCTTTTTCATGTCATGCTTGATGTCTTTTTGATAGTATGCTTAGTGGTTTTTCTGTAGCATGACTTGTCTCAAATAACTGAGATTGCTTAATGAGCCTTTGAAAAAATCATGCGTTGTTTTAATTGTATGGAAGCATTATTTTGGTTTTCTCCTTGATGCTTTATTTGGGTTGACTTGGCGCATGCTCTCACATGTTAGACTCTTACAAAGTCGCCAATAGCCTCTATAATCATTTAGTTTTTGACTTTTGATGCCATCTTATGCTTCTTTTAATGTCGCTTTGTCGCTTTGCATGATTATGGCCATTATTGCTCTCTTAGTTGGTCGCTCCCAGTCTTTTGCTAGCCCTCGCCTTGTACTGAGTATGAGCTCTACTCGTGCATCCAACTCCTAAAAGCCAAGTTTGCCAAAGTGTCCACCATACATACCTACTAGCAATTTGCTATTCCAAGTAAATTTGACTTGCTTTTATTTTCTCTTCAAATTAAACTCTTACCAGTGTTATGCGAAATTCGGTCAGTAAAGCTCTCACGAACCGGAAGGCACACTTTACTTTTTCCTGTTCTTAAAATTTTGACATTGTGGTCTCTTATGTTGAGTTGTTATGCTTGCAAGTTGTAAGTTGGAGACTAGCCCAGCCATGCAGTTATGGGCAAGCTTTCAACATTGCACTTCTCTTTTGAGTTGATATCGTGATCTTTTGTTTATGGATGCCCGCGGTGTGAAATGAATTGGGAATCTTGTGGGGATCATGGAGTTTGTATATGTGTTAGGGAAACGCCTGGGCCGCCAATCTAAGCCATGCATAATTCATGGTGGAAATTTGCAGCACACCCATGGTGGACATTCGACGACGCATCTCACAATAAAAAGCTAAACAAATGGCAAATAAAAGAGATGTTGAGGTGTTCATTGTCTGCTTGTCCTGTCATTTTGATGTGGGCTTGTTCCATGTCATCGGGCACGGAGGTACCCCGTTGGCGGTTCTCAATGATATGCATATATTTACAATGACAAGAGCCTTGCTTGGGACTCTAAGTAAAGTAGCATGAGGTTTGGGTACTCGTATTCACGGGACACGAGGTTTTCAACTTATGATTTGTCAAGCATATGCATCATAATTGTTCTCGCATTAACTTTAACCATTCAAGATGCTTATGATGGGGGCAATGAGAGCTCAAAGCCGGTAAGTACCATAATTTTTGAAGGTTATAAAACTTGCAATCACTGCTTCCCTCTGCGAAGGGCCTTTCTTTTACTTTTATGTTGAGTCACCACCTTCTTTCTTTATGCACCATAAGAGAGCAAAGTTGTCATTCTTAGTATAATGTGCATTGTCCCAAAGTTTTCATTTATTGATTCATATTGTTGGTTTCACTTGTTCTCAAATTATTTGTATCTAGTCGCCCTCTTAAACTTGAAGGTGTCCTATGCATTTATGTTTTGCTCTCTATGAAGGACAAGCTGAAAAACCATTTGTATGTTTTTCCTTATGATTTGAACACACGTTTGACTTTCATTGTTTCATTTTCATGATTTTTTGTTTGTGTTCATTTTCATGTTTACAACATGGTTGCTAAGTTTCAATTATCAAGATTATATCTTCTTGCCCATGTTTTAAGTTCTTATGATCCCAGCTCACAAATGCTTACATATATGATCAAGATTGTGTAGGTGCATGTCACCTCAAAAATTATTCTTTTGTTATCACTTACCTACTCGAGGACGAGCAGGAGTTAAGCTTGGGGATGCTTGATACGTCTCCAACGTATCTATAATTTTTGATGCTCCATGCTTGTTTTTACACCATTTGCCTACTGTTTCGTTACACTTCGTGGCACTTTTATGCATTTTCCGGAACTAACCTACTAACAAGTTGCCACAGTGCCAGTTCCCTGTTTTCTGTTGTTTTTGTGTTTCAGAAGTGATACACGGGAAATATTCTCGGAATTGGATGAAACAAGTTCCTGAAGTCTTATTTTTCTCAGAAGCTTCCAGAGATCCGAAGAGGAGACGGAGTGGGGCCACCAGGGGGCCACACACCAGGGCGGCGCAGGCCCAGGCCCTGGCCGCGCCCCCTATGTGTGAGACCACCTCGGTCCACTTCTGACGATGCCCCTTCGCCTATAAAGACCCCCCGATGCGAAAAACCTAAGTACCCGATCAATTTTCCAGAACACATCGCGATCTGCCGCCGCCATCGACCCAAAGATCGGGAGGGTCCAGAAGCTCTTCCCGGCACCCAGCCGGAGAGGGAGAATCGCCACCGGAGGTCTTCTTCATCGCCATGCTTGCCTCCGGAGCGATGAGTGAGTAGTCTACCTTGGACTATGGGTCCATAGCAGTAGCTAGATGGTTGTCTTCTCCACCATGTGCTTCATGTTTAGATCTCATGAGCTGCCCTACATGTTTGATCTTCCATGCTCTCCGTTGTTAGTAGCTATCTTGGCCGAGTAGTTGCTAGTGACTCCAAGAGGGGGTATTTATGCTCGATAGTGGGTTCATGCCTCTATTTAACCTGGGGGAGTGACAGAAACCTCTAAGGTTGTAGATGTGCTGTTCCTACTAGGGAGAAAACAACATTCATATGCTCAAGGGCATATGCTTTGTTTACATTACACACTTTGCTTAATGCAATTATCTGTTGTTCGCAACTTAATACTTGTGGAGTTCTCTGATTGATTCGCCACAAGTGGATTATTAGTCATAGATGCAGTTGGATGGCGGTCTATGTATTTTGTTGTAATGCCCAGAGTAAATCGCATAGTGATCTTCTTGACATATCACGTTATCTTTATTCTATCAATTGCCCAACTGTAATTTGTTTACCCAGCATGTGTTATTTATCTTATGGAGAGACACCACTAGTGAACTGTGGACCCCGATCCTATTTCCATCATATTGCTATCACCTGTTTACTTTACTCGCACTGTTTACTTTACTCGCATACTTCTACTGTTTTCCACTCGATACGCTCATAACCTTTGTTTCAAGCAAACCGGTGAGATTGACAACCTCATCGCAAGTTGGGAGCAAAGTACTTGGTTGTGTTGTGTGCAGGTTCCGCGTTGCAGCTAGCAAGCAAAGCTTGGACGAGGCGCCATATATAAATTGTCCGAAGCTATTGCAAACTAGCAAGCATCACCTTCAGTCGTATTGTCTGCTTTTCTCCTGAACGATAAACCTTGGTTTCTTAACTGAAGGAAAATCTGTTGCTATACTCATCACACCTTCCTCTTGGGGTTCCCAACGGGCTGGTCATTCACCACGCAACAAGCAACAGTCTTCAACTAGTAGCAACGTGGAACCTGCACACAACACAACCAAGTACTTTGCTCCCAACTTACGATGAGGTTGTCAATCTCACCGGTTTGCTATAAACAAAGGAATGAGCGTATTGAGTGGGAAGCAATAGTAGTATGAGAGAAAGTAAACAGTGCGAGTAAAGTAAACAGGTGATAGCAACGTAAAGGAAATTGGACCAGGGTCCACAGTTCACTAGTGGTGTCTCTCCATAAGATAAATAACACATGCTGGGTAAACAAATTACAGTTGGGCAATTGATAGAATAAAGATAACGTGCATATGTCAAGAGGATCACTATGAGATTTACTCTGGGCATTACAACAAGATACATAGACCGCCATCCAACTACATCTATGACTAATAATCCACCCATGGGGAATCATCCGAGGACCCCGTCAATATTAAGTTGCGAACAACAGATAACTGCATTAAGCAAAGTGTGTAATATAAACAAAGCATATAACCTTGGACATAAGAATGTTGTTTTCTCCTTAGTGGCAACAGCACATCTACAACCTTAGAGGTTCCTGTCACTCCCCTAGATTAAGTAGAGGCATGAACCCAACTATCGAGCATAAATACCCCCTCTTGGAGTCACTAGTATCTACTCGGCCAAGATAGCTACTAACAATTGAGAGCATGCAAGATCATAAACAACATAGAGATAACATAAGATAATATTCAGCATATCAACTCAATCATAACACCAATATTCATCGGATCCCAACAAACACAACATGTAGAATTACATAACGGTAGCCTCGATCATGTAGGGCAGCTCACGAGATCTAAACATGAAGCACATGGTGGAGAAGACAACCAACTAGCTACTGCTATGGACCCATAGTCCAAGGTAAACTACTCACTCATCGCGCCGGAGGCAAGCATGGCGATGAAGAAGACCTCCGATGGCGATTCCCCTCTCTGGCAGGGTGCCGGGAAGAGCTTCTGGACGCTCCCGATCTCGGGTCGACGACGGCGGCGGATTGCGATGTGTTTCTGGAAAATTGATCGGGTACTTAGGTTTTTCCCATCGGGGGATCTTTATAGGCGAAGGGGCAGAGTCAGAAGTGGACCAAGGCGGTCTCACACACAATGTTCAAGAAATCATTTATCATTAACTTCTCGGTCGATCTAAGATTTGAGATTAATTGCTTATCAGCCGATTAATCGATTTTATCGGTTGACTATTTATCGGCCAGTTTTTCGATAAATCCCAAATTTTGTCACCAAAGTTCAAAAATATGCTATGCAAAAAAACAACATTGGAGTATTGGACAAAAGTGTTACCATGATTCATTGCATTTAATTTGACAAAAAATGGAAAAATTCGAGCTATTGTATACTTTTATTCCCACCGTTTGGTTCGAATCGACACCACCAGACTTGATGGGTAGCAGTAGAACGTGAATTAAATGTGAACAGAGGGAGTACAAGACTAATGGCCCAAAATCATCTCTCAGAAAGATGAATCTTCTACCAAATCAGTCGTAAGTGACAAAAGTTAGGATATTTTGGTCGAAATATCGGCTATTAGATTGGTATATCAGCCAAGGCGATAATTCAGACTGATAAGTTGTAATCTTATCGCTCGCCCAAAGATTCACGATTAATCGGAAGATTAATTGGCATATCGGCCGATTTTTTGAACATTGCTAACACATAAGGGGCGCGGCCAGGGGCTGGGTCACGCCGCCCTGTTGTGTGGCCAGCCCATGGCTTGTCTCCATCTCCTCTTCGGTCTTCTGGAAGCTTCGTTAAATATCTGGATGTTCGGCTTTTGTTTCGTCCAATTCCGAGAATATTTCCTGTGTAACTTTTCTGAAACACAAAAATAGTAGAAAACAGGGAACTGTCACCTTGGCATCTTGTTAATAGGTTAGTTTCGGAAAATGCATAAAAATGCCACGAAGTGTAACAAAACACTAAGCAAATGGTGTAAAAAAGCATGGAGCATCAAAAATTATAGATACGTTTGAGACGTATCAAGCATTCCCAAGCGTAACTCCTGCTCAACCTCGAGTAGGTAAGTGATAACAAAGAAATAATTTTTGAGGTGACACGCACCTACACAATCTTGATCATCTATGTAAGCATTGTGTGTTGGGATCAAAAGAACTTAAAACATGGGCATGAAAGATATAATCTTGATAGAAGAAACTTAGCAACCATGTTATAACATGAAGAAGAACACAAATAAATGATCATGAAAATGAAACAATGAAAGTCAAACGTGTGTTCAAATCATATGGAAAAACATAGCAAATGGTTTTCAGCTTGTCCTTCATGGAATAGCAAAACATAAATGCATAGGACACCTTCAAGTTTAAGAGGGCGACTAGATACAAATAATTTAAGAACAAGTGAAACCAAAATCATGAATCAATCAATGAAAACTTTGGGACAATGCACATTATACTAAGAATGACAACTATGCTCTCTTAGATGGTGCATAAAGGTAGAAGGTGGAGACTCAACATAAAAGTAAAAGAAAGGCCATTCGCAGAGGAAAGCAGTGATTGTGAGTTTTATAAACCTTAAAAAATTATGGTACTTACTAGCTTTGAGCTCTCATTGCCCCCATCATAAGCATCTTGAATGGTTAGAGTTAATGCGAGTACAATTATGAAGCATATGCTTGACAAATCATAAGTTGAAAACCTCGTGTCCCGTGAAGTATGAATACCCAAACCTCATGCTACTCGACTTAGAGTCCCAAGCAAGCTCTTGTCATTGTAAATATATGCGTATCATCGAGAACCACCAACGGGGTACCTCCTACCCGATGACATGGAACAAGCCCACATCAAAATGATAAGACAAACAGAAAATGAACACCTCGATATCTCTTTTATTTACCATTGGTATAGCTTTTTATTCTGAGATGCGTCGTCGAATGTTCACTATGGGCATGCCAGTAAATTTCCACCATGAATTATGCATGGCTTAGATTAGCGGCCCAGGCATTTCTCGAACACATATAAGAACTCCATGACCCCGCAAGATTCCCAACTTGTTTCACATCGCGAGTATCCATAAACAAAAGATCACGATATCAACTCAAATAAGAAGTGCAATGTTGAAAGCTTACCCCATGACGGCATGGTTTGGCTAATTTCCAACTTACAACTTGCAAGCATAACAACTCAACATAAGAGAGCCACAATGTCAAAATTTTAAGAACGAGAAAAGTAAAGTGTGCCATCAGGTTTGTGAGAGCTTTACTGACCAATTTTCGCATAACACCAAAAAGAGTTTAATTTGAAGGATAGATAAAAGCAAGTCAAATGTACTTTGGAATAGCAAATAGCTAATAGGTATGTATGGTGGACACATTGGAACAACTTGGTTTTTAGGAGTTGGATGCACGAGTAGAGCTTATACTCAGAACAAAATGAGGGCTAGCAAAAGACTGGGAGCGACCAACTAAGAGAGCAATAACGGCCATAATCATGCAAAGCGAGAAAGCAACATTAAAAGAAGCATAAGATGGCATTAAAAGTCAAAAAGTAAATGATCATAGAGGCTTATGGCGACTTTGTATGAGTCTAACATGTGTAAGCATGCGCCAAGTCAACCCAAATAAAGCATCAAGGAGAAAACCAAATTAATGCTTCCAAATAATAAAAACAACGCATGATTTTTTCAATGGCTCATTAAGCAATCACAGTCATTTGAGACAAGTCATGCTACAGCAAAACCACTAAGCATACTATCAAAAAGACATCAAGCACGACATGCAAAAGCCTAGGCTGCAGTCTACACAAGCTCCTTTTTGTACCACTTTTTTGCATGAAACTTTTTCTCTTTTCCAACACCATTCGAACCTTTTTGAAACAACTCTTTTGATGAAAACCAACATGGACCAGAGGTCAAAATACACCTTGATGCAAAGATATAACAAGATCTAAACACAAATCAAGGCAAAAAACAAAAGCTAAACGCAGTTCAAGAAAAAGACAACACTCGTTGAACGATAAGAGTGAAAAATGGAGTATTCTTGGCAAATGAAAAGCAACGCAACTTCTCTAAAAGAAATTTGTTGGGGTCCAACCATTTATTGCAGCAAACAAATCTAAACAAAACTGAAAACTAAAACAACTGACGCTCCAAGAAAAACGCATAGTGCATGAAGCAATAAAAATATAGTGTGTTGAAAGGTGACCTGATTTTTGCCGATGAAGAAGGGGTGCCTCGGGGGCATCCCCAAGCTTTGACGCTTGTACCTCTTGGATATTTCTTGGGGAGTGTGGGCATCCCCAAGCTTGAGCTTTTTTCTATTCTTCAACTCATCTCATCATTCTCTAATCCCTACACTTGAAAACTTCCTTCATACAAAACTCAACACAATTCTATTAGCAACATTAGTGTAAGCATAATAATGAATCAACCCCTTTTTGCTTCAGGTTTCAACTCAAAACCACCACATATAAAGCATATACTACTGTAGCAACTTCCCCAAAAGTTCCGTGATCAAAAGAACTCAAAAAGAAAGCGATCGAGAGGCAAACACAAATAGTGGCAGAAATCTATCAAAACAGAACAGCTGACAAAGGTCGAATTTTTAGAGGGTTTTCTGTTGCTCAAATCAAAAAGTGTTAAACTAATGAAAGTTTGAATATAACATGGGGCATATGCACGAGAAATCACAGGTCCAAAAGATACTCTGAGAATTTGCACGAATTTTTACGGTGCAGCACCGAAATCTGTTTCAGGACAGCAACATCCCCAAATCTCACCTCACTCAAATTAGAGACTTCTCTTGGCACAACAACAAAATAAAAATGATAAGGAGCGGTTATTACAGTAGTAATAACTTCCAAGACTCAAAAAAAAGAAAAAGAACTGAAAGTAAAACATTGGGTTATCTCCCAAGAGTGCTTTTCTTTAACGCCTTTGAGCTAGGCGCAGATAGATGGAAATCAAGTATCTTCGAAAGAAGCATTAAGATCAACTGCAGAAGTCTTTTCAATAAGGCATTGTATTTCATCCACATAAGTTTTTGAAGGCCCCTTGTGATCACGCTTTGGTTCACTCAATTCACTAAAAAGATTTTTGGGACAGATCCAATCAAAATTATTTTCAAAAGCTTCATACAATCCCAAGAGTTTGCTAGGTATTGGTATTTGGGTTTCTTCATTGTTTATACTAACAACCTCTATATGCGAGCCAAGCTTATTAAAACGCTTAAAAACTTTCCTAGCTTCAATGGCAACATCTCTAAACAGGTGATTGCAACGTAAAGGACATTGGACCGGGGTCTACAGTTCACTAGTGGTGTCTCTCCATAAGATAAATAACACATGCTGGGTAAACAAATTACAGTTGGGCAATTGATAGAATAAAGATAACATGCATATGTCAAGAGGATCACTATGAGATTTACTCTGGGCATTACAACAAGATACATAGACCGCCATCCAACTTCATCTATGACTAATAATCCACCCACGGGGAATCATCCGAGGACCCCGTGAATATTAAGTTGCGAACAACAGATAACTGCATTAAGCAAAGTGTGTAATGTAAACAAAGCATATGTCCTTGGACATAAGAATGTTGTTTTCTCCCTAGTGGCAACAGCACATCTACAACCTTAGAGGTTTTTGTCACTCCCCCAGACTAAGTAGAGGCATGAACCCAACTATCGAGCATAAATACCCCCTCTTGGAGTCACTAGTATCTACTCGGCCAAGATAGCTACTAACAACGGAGAGCATGCAAGATCATAAACAACATAGAGATAACATAAGATAATATTCAGCATATCAACTCAATCATAACACCAATATTCATCGGATCCCAACAAACACAACATGTAGAATTACATAACGGTAGTCTCGATCATGTAGGGCAGCTCACAAGATCTAAACATGAAGCACATGGTGGAGAAGACAACCAACTAGCGACTGCTATGGACCCATAGTCCAAGGCAGACTACTCACTCATCGCGCCGAAGGCAAGCATGGCGATGAAGAAGACCTCCGGTGGTGATTCCCCTCTCCGGCAGGGTGCCGGGAAGAGCTTCTGGACCCTCCCGATCTCGGGTCGACGACGGCAGCGGATCGCGATGTGTTTCTGGAAAATTGATCGGGTACTTAGGTTTTTCCCGTCGGGGGGTCTTTATAGGCGAAGGGGCAGAGTCAGAAGTGGACCAGGGCGGTCTCGGCGCGGCCAGGGGATGGGCCGCGCCGCCCTATTGTGTGGCCAGCCTGTGGCTCATCTCCGTCTCCTCTTCGGTCTTCTGGAAGCTTTGTTAAATATCTGGATGTTCGGCTTTTGTTTCATCCAATTCCGAGAATATTTCCTGTGTAACTTTTCTGAAACACAAAAACAGTAGAAAACAGGGAACTGGCACTGTGGCATCTTGTTAATAGGTTAGTTCCGGAAAATGCATAAAAACGCCACGAAGTGTCACGAAACACTAAGCAAATGGTGTAAAAACAAGCATGGAGCATCAAAAATTATAGATACGTTTGAGACGTATCAGGTCTCGATCCTACATGCAACACTATGCTCTGATACCATTCTATAGCGCCCTACCTTTTGAAAAGGCAAGACTCCTGTGTTAAGTGCTATTCCCTGGATCACTGATAGCACCATAGTACAAAATGTAGTAATCATTGCAATAGTATCAATTACTACAACGCAGATCTAGTTACATATGGTTCGAACCTTACAAATTCACAGCAGAATAACAAAGTGCCAATGAGCCTCCATCTTCATCACATGCCACAGGCAGATATGTTGGAATGTAGACTCGAGATCCTACTATTCATTCCTCATCCGTATAACCTGCACTTTTGAATATGCAGCCCCAATAAAAGGGGTCAATACAACAACGTACTAGCAATTGACACATATTTGGTGGTTGTTGTGAAAGAGCTATACTACATGACATTTGGCTGGTGGATCTCATAGGCTAATTTGAATAAAGCCAATTTTACCCTATAATTCTCTTCTCAAAACATTCTTACAAAGTTTTATTTCTTAAGGGTCGAAATAATCCCCCATACACTACATACGGGTCGGGCATGTAGTTCTGGGTGAAATTCAACAAAGCTGGAGCAACAGAAAACCACCACCCATCAGAGTGCATGGCCCTGAACTCCTACCTGAGGGGTTTTAGTCAAATTTTAATCATTCAAAAATGGTGATGAGATTCTTCCGTACATTCCATGTCTAAAGACTCAAATTGTCCATGACCGGGGACACGACTAATCGATTAGATTGGCACCCTGTAGGGGTTGTGCACTTTCACCTTAAGACTCATTCTACCCATATAGAATGTGACAAGACCTTTCTGAAGAAGAATTTAACCAAACTAGCCTGACCGTACCCCTACAATTCTGCTACCACCTCATGTCAGTACTCATGGTTGAACCCTTACAACTTACTCAATCAAGACAAAGCCCATAATGTCATAAGGCTGCACTGGAAGTACTCTAAAACACAAAAGACATGGTAATATCTCTAATCATGGGTGGCAGTCCTGAGTGGCCCCCTAAGCACACATCCTCTCGAGGCATGTGTCCCAGAGCCCACCTACTTCGCCTCCTCTTATCAAACTGATCCACCCAGGTGATCCATTTTAGTTGAAGTTCTTAATTTGTTCACAAAACACTTTATCTAAATGATCATAGCAAGGCATCAATATTCAAAGTATTTAGCATCCTAATAAGTGGGGTTTTGGGGTTGGCTACACACTACTAGGATCTAAGCACTTTGTAAAACAATTGATATTCCACCTATCATGCATACTACTGAAACACTAATGCAGTAGTAAAAAGGTAGGTAGAAGAATGTGTCACTTGCCTTTTGAAGAACACGGTCTTTTCACTTCTCTCAACTAAGCAGACAGCTCTCTGTACAAGCTATAACATAGAAATAACACAACATAAGCACACCATACAATCCAAACAAAATCAAACAAGACAAAAAATTGAAAAGTGTTGGTTTAACATTTTAGATTTCTTGAGATATGGTGATAAGAAAGATATGGTAAAAGGGTTTGGTTTGCAAGATATGGATTTGAGAGTTTGGAGGACAAGGTCAAAAGATTATAGGAGATTTGGACTATCTAAGATATAAGTGATGAGTCTTTATGCTTTGCAAAGGCATGAATAGGAGTTGGAATGACTCATGTGAATTGAATCACATATGTATATGATAATGCCACTAGAACACTATTGAATAAAGTGTGATAACACTTACTCAAATTAGTACAAGTTACACCTAGGCTTGGGTATGGATTTAAGAAACATTGAATTCCTTAATTAACTCATTTGTAAATTGAATAGTTCAATTTGAACTAGTGGGACTAAGTGGGCATGAGATTGGATAAGTAGGAATGATATTGAGTTTAATGATATGTGCATGGCCACAAGATTCTCTTGGTCAAAAGGATTACTTGAACTAGACATGGCTATGTTCCAACTTTTCAAATTCTCCTTTAAAAGAATTCAATCTTGTTTTGGGTGAGATGGTGGTTCTAAGATGATAGTGGATTTGAATGGTTCTAGACATTTGATCCATGGTGTAATGTATCTCAACAATACAAGAGCCAAAGGAAACAATAACTAGGGTATAGTACAACTTACTCGAATACTCAATTTGAATACGGCAAACATGTACTAAGTCAACATGAATAAGAAGAAATGATATTGGGTCTTGATAAAGTGTTAAGATGGTTTTAGTGGATAGGTATGATCATAGGATTTATTTTGGTAGAAAGGAATCATGCTGAAAATGTTTGGAATTATTCCTATAGTGGAAATACTCAAATTCCCATATTTGAATTTGAATAATTTCAAAGTGGTTCAAGTATTTTGGTAAAAGGTGCTATTGGATAGACTACAGTAAAACAAGGTTACTGCAATTGGATTTATTCAAAAATCATTTTTAGAAATCAAATTATGATCATAACAGTGATTTGGATGAATTTGAATGTACAGAGTGTGTGCACATATCAACTTTGATGCCTCTTGATTCTACGATATTCTACATGATCTGAGGATTCCAGAGACTACAAATTTATGATTTTTGGATGTGTAGAACAAAAGATATGAATTAAGGGCCTGTTTGGATTGCATCCCTAGCTCGCCCAGCCAAAATTTCGGTCGTTGACCACTAGCAAGGCCCTCGTTTGGATACACGCCAGAGCATCGTTACCATGCCAATTTTTTGGTTCGCCCCTTCAGTTTTCATGCCCACGCGATGGTAAGATTGGGGCGAGGAAATTGTTAGCCAAAATTTTGGCCTACCAATTTTGGCGGGGCTAGCTAGAGGCGAGATCCAAACAGGCCCTAAATGGTGTAATAGATAGATTTGAATCAATTTAAAAAATGGATTCAAATTTATTACTAAAACTATAGGATTTTATTATACCAATGGATTCTACACATTACTAGCTTTCTGGAGACATATAGTTTGTAATTTTTGGATCTATGGTTTGCAAGATATGATTTTTGCCATTTTGCAGCAATTTAAACAATTTAAATCTAATTTGAATTTGGGGCTGGCCAGGAGCTCGACACGCGGCGGGTTCCTATTGGATGGTATCGATTCGGCCGGATCGGGTTTCTGGATCGTTGGATCTTAAGTGGAATCGACGCACCAGTTCTGAAGATACCTTTTTGTTAAGTGATCTGATCTGAGACGTGGGATCGGGATCTAACTAATGGAGAGAGAGGGAGAAGGGACACACCGGAGGGTTAGGGTTCCGATCGCCGACGACAAGTCTGCGGTGCTGGTGGCAACAAGGACGGTGATCCAAGGGTTCCCAGAGACCGAGAGGTAGCCGACGAGGTTCAGCGCGAAGAGGCGATGCCGATGGTGAGATATGCGAGGTTGTGGTAGCCTGGAGCTCGAGCTATCGCCCACCGGAGTCTCTGCTGTGGACAGGAAGTTCGGGTCGTGGTCGTTCTGCTCAAAACCGGACGCAATCGAGCGCCAAAAGTTTTTAGCAAGATGAGCGAGAGGAAAAGAAGAAGAATGGAACAAGAGGGGGGCGAGGGGAGCACGGGGTTTACCAGAATGGTCGCTGGAGTCTGTCGGAGTCCACGGAATGGCAAGCTCCGGTTCAGCCTGGGGGCTCTCTGGTGAAATTGGGAGAGGGGAAGGAGAGAGGAGGGCTTGGGCTTCTTATAGGCGCAGGCACGCGACGAATTTGGCAGGGAATAGGGTGTATAAATGCCGGAGAGAAATCTCTGGGTGCAGAAGTCAGGCGCGTGACTGGCGCGAGAAGGAAGAATACTCTGGCAGGGCGGGCCCACCTGTCAGCGGCAGAAAGAGGTGGGACGGCATAACAGTTCCGGAAAATAGCCCGGGTGGGCCGTGGGCTGAATCTTGGCCTGGGCCAGATGGTTCCCCGCGGCCATTTCTTACCCTTTTTTTTGTTCAGCTCCTTTTCTTTTCTGTTTTCCAAATCTTTTATATAATTTTCAAAATAGCTCCAAATCAAATCAAACCAATTCCAAAAAAATCTAAAATTCAAAACCATGTTTTAAAACAGTAAATGACAAGTTTTCATAGTAAAAATAGATTTTCAAGAAAAATTACTAATTGACTAAAAGGGGTTTGTTTGCATAATTGAAATAGGGTTTTCCAAATAATCTCTTGCAATCAGAGAAATATAATAATATTTGAGATTTATTTTCACACATAGTTTTAGAAATGCAAACCTTATTATTATAAATCATTTTATAAGATATTTCCTTTGCAAAACAAGCTTGCATAGGTTTGACTAATTTCAAAATAGTATTTTGGAAATCTGTTTTCCTCAAAAGAGTTCATCAAGGAATAATTGGAAGTTTGAAATAGTTTTGTAATAAAGCTTTTAAATAAACTCAAAAGTTTTAATTCCTTGTGAATTTTCAATCAATACCAACATATTTTATTCCCAAATTTGAAACAAAATCTTGGGATGTTACACCTCCTCGCGATGAACATGGCTCCACTAAACTACTTACGACGGATGCACCGACCAGAACGCCGCCGCCTACTCCACAAACTCTGCCTATCAGGTCTGTGCCCCACAGAGGCACCACCATGCTGCTGTCTCTGTTAACCGCAGGCCATAGACTTCTCCGCTGCTCTAGGGTGTGAGAGGATCAGCCACCCTTCAACTGTGTTCGTTCTTGGGTACTGCAGCTTCATTCAATTTTATTTTAGAGTTGAGAGATGGTGCTTAAATATCAAATTTTGTTCAGATTTTTCATTTTCGTCCTATTTATCTTCAGACCTTATTTTTCACACTTGTTTTGTTCTATCAATTTTTATCATCAAATTGTGTTCAGACTTCCCATTCGGACTACATGAGTGACGTCCGGGACATGAGGAGGCTACACAGCGTATCCAACACAGTCAAGGAATCAAGATGCAAAGGGTCCAATCTGGTTTGGACTTGTTATCGTTGGATGCTGTTCGAGTAAATTTTACCATGACAAGGACCTCTATGAGATCAAGCTCTATTGATTCTAGGTAGGGAGGTGCTATTCTTATTGACGAGGGTTAACTCGGCAAATGTCCTAGATGAAGGACTTAGGATCAGAGGAAGAGGACATCGGATGAACTCGAAGATAGGGTTTCAGACAAACAAGGCGAATATCGTGTATCAAGAGTAAAACTTAGAATCAACCTCAGCTCAATCTCAATCTGTCCCTGGCCAGCCTCTCCTCGCCCCTATTTATAGGTGGTCAGGTCCTGAGGAACCAGTCGGGTTTGATACAAATTACAATACGAATTACAATATGATCTCATATTTCGCCTATGACTATACTTGGGCCTAGTTTCAATGGGCTTATACCTGAACGGGCCCCAGGGGTACTAAGATATTGGGCCCTGGTAGCCATACCCTTGTCAGTAGCCCCGAGGTTCTACCAGAATCGTAGATTCGGGTCGAATCTCAAATCTTCAAATCTTCGACTAGATCAATCTCCGTCTTCTTCTCTTTCTTTATTTCATTTCATGTCTCATTTTCTTAAATTTTCATGGTAATTTTGGTTAACAAGCCTGGTGATCTGACAGATCAGGAAACCAGTTAATTGCATGGGCAAACACTTGCTACCTACTTCAAACTCAAGTCCCTGGACTCAAATTCGGTACCTACTTCAAACAAAAGCATGGATTCCACTATTTCTTAGGGTACCTAGTGTATCCATCGAGATTTTCTTCGTATCGTGGATACGGTAAATTACAAGCATAGAGCATTTATGTGCGTATACTAGGCCATGCAGGATGGATCCTTAGGTCTTACCTTCATGATCTTTGCGACCATGGCATTCAAGCATGTTATTGCGGCGGACGCGGCTTGAGAATCAAATTTTTATCGAGAGCCTTGTTTGGCTGTTTTAGTGCTCGAAATCATTGGGTTGCTTTCTCAACTAGTCGTGAATCCCTCTCGATGGTAGTGAAACTTCGAGTTTATTATCTGGTGTTTGCCACCGATGATGAAGTCAATTTTTACTCCTACATTGGAGCTGATATTTCCATCTTCATTGGGTGCGCGACCAGCGCTCCCGATGGGAGTAGCCCCCGAGACTATAGTTGAATTTTTCATTCGAGTATAGGCTCAAAATTTTATTTTTCTTCAATCTTGCAGTGCAACCTGTAGAATATATTTCATCTTTTCCTCTTGATTTCTTCACCCATTTTCTTTTCAAATTAATTTGTTCATCGGGTGCACGCTCAGCGCTCCCGATGGGAGTAGCCCCTGAGGCTATAATGGGGTGCTTGCAGCCGATTATAGGCTAAATAACTTCTTTGACTTCTGCCTCATAGGTTTTTTCCTTCCGGTATATCATCCTCCCACTATAGAATTGTAAGACCGAAACCTTATTTGGGCTTTATTGTTTGCAATGCCACCTTAACACTGGGCCTGGATTATCTATATTTTGGCCCAAAGCCCATCTATTAAGGTTTATAAAAAGGGACCTCATTTCATCTCTTTAACCCTATCTCTCCACTGTTAATATTTGTCGCCGCATCATCTTCTTCCCCATATTGTCTAGGGTTTCGCCCTGCTTTCCATTGACCCATTGTAGTGACCACCATGGCTGACACTGGGGTGATCAATCTAGAGGATGGCGTGGTGGTGGAGAAACGTGGTCGAGGTCGTCCGAGGGGCAGCAAGAACAAGCCCAAGGCATCCGTCGCAGAGATTTCTTCTTCAACTCTAGCCAAACTCCACCATGACCATCCATTAGGTAGTAAGAACAAGGTCAAGACTTCTGCTACACCGACCAACATAAGCAAGCACTTGGACGTAAGTTTGGCACAGCCTAATCCTCTGCAACCATCCACTGGGGCTTTGTTCTCCTTTTTGCCTTTGCTGGCACCCAATGTCGTGAACAACAGCGCCTTCCTGTCAAATTTACTGAATTCATGGAAAGCCGAGAGCTTTGCGAAGCTATTCTACGAGATATGTTTTTCAGGGGTGGCTGGCCTCGCTTTGCTGAAGACCATGATCTGCATCAAGGGTGGTTCCTGATGTTTAACTATCATTGTGGAACTGCAAAGTTTGACTTGAAGATCTTTGATGGAACTCAATGCCAGAAGAAGTATACTCCTGTGGAGTGAATCATAATTCCTAGAATCAAAGATCTTTATGTAATCGCTTATATGTAATTCACTCATGTTTATCTGAATTGCGTACAAACAATGTTTTAATTGATGTCTGTATTTTATTTGGATGCTTCTTTTGCTGGAAAACCAAGGGAACCTGAGTGATTCCGAGGTTTTTTCCTCCAAATCTGCTTTACTTCAATGGTTCTCAATTTCTCCTCACAAGTTTACTCTATATGCAGTTTCTTTACGGCTGGAATGAATTGATTGGCATTGTATTGCTCAAATTTGTTCATGTTTACCACAATACTGGAAAACTCAAATTTTACGCAGTAGACGCCATAGGTACTCGACGAGCATAGCCCCCGAGTACTTGGATATAGTAGATAATCTCAATGTATTAAATATGAAGAGGACATTTAACGGACCCAAGAAACCCGATCTGTGGCCTGTGTTCTAGGTTTAGAGGGTCCTAACTCTAGGAATTGTAATACTTATGTACTAGTATAAGCTAGAAAGCCATCAAAGGGATGCTTGCAAATCTTTATGCATAGAAGCGTCATAGTTGCTCCGCGTTCCAAGGGTTGCCTTCGTCCTTGCCAGTCTTCTTATCTTTAAGTCGATACGCTCCTCCAAGTATTACTTCTGTGACGATGTAGGGTCCGAGCCATGGCCAATCTAACTTGCCATGACCATCTTGCTTGAGTCAAAGGACTATGTCTGCTTTCTTGAAAGATAGGGGACGTACTCGACGACTATGATAATTTCATAAATTTTGTTGGTACTGCGTGGTCCTTGAGAGTATCGCGTCTCTAGCTTCATCGAATGCGTCAACGTCATCTTGTAAGGCTTCGGTTGAAGTGATTTCATCATAGGCGGATATTCTGGGTGCTTCATGGGTTATTTATACTGGAATCACGGCTTCTGCACCGTGGACTAGGAAGAAAGGTATTTCTTGGGTTGTCGCATTAGGAGTTGTTCGTAAACTCCAGATCACGGAGGGTAACTCATCTACCCAAGCGTTCTTGGCTTTTTCAAGTGGCGCTAGCAATCTCTTTTTTATACCACTGCATATCAGGCCATTAGCCTTTTTGACATGCTTGTTTTTCTGTGGATGCACAACTGAAGCAAAGTTGAGCTTGATGCCCATACTTTTGCAGTAATTCTTGAATTCTTTGGATGTGAAATTTGTCTCATTGTCTGTGATGATGCTATGTGGAACGCCGAAGCGAAATACTATCGACTTGATGGAATTTATTGCCGCCGTAGAATCCTGTGTTGTGACTGGAGTTGCCTCTGTCCACTTGGTGAATTTGTTGACTGCGACCAGCATGTAAACGTGCCCACCTGGCCAAGACTTATGTAACTTTCCCACCATATCTAGGCCCCATTGTGCGAACGGCCAAGATAACGGTATCGGTTGAAGTTCAGCTTCTGGAGCATGAGGTTTGGACGCGAATCTTTGGCATGCTTAGTTTCAATACGTGATTGATTGGGGTTGCGTGGGGTGCTCAGCCCCCACCTCTTGTATTTATATTAGCTGACAGATACAATTACAAAGAGTACAGGTTACATATGGTATAACTTTGTACGAATCGTGACCGATTCTAACACACCCCCTCAATCTAAACTATTACATACAAGATTTAGATTGGTTTTAAATCGGTCTAACATCTGTCGAGTGGCCGGTTTAGTAAATACATCAGCCAGCTGGTCATTAGAAGAGATAAATCTGACATCCAGTTCACCTGCTGATACTCACTCACGCACAAAATGGAAATCGATCTCAATGTGCTTAGTCCGAGCATGAAAGACTGGATTCGCCATCAGGTATGTAGCCCCAAGGTTATCGCACCACAAAATGGGTGTTCGCTGCTGTACCACGCCAAGTTCTTTGAGTAAAGATTCTATCCAAATAGCTTCAGCAGTGCCATTAGCCAGTGCCTTATACTCAGCCTCGGTACTAGATCTCGAGACTGTGGGTTGTTTCTTCGAACTCCATGAAATGAGATTGGGTCCAACAAAGACAGCATAACCTCCTGTGGATCTACGATCATCCACACATCTAGCCCAATCAGCATCGGTGAAAATACTAATCCCTGAAGCTGGAGACTTACAAATCTGTAAACCAGTTTGCAAAGTTCCTTTTACATACCATAGTATTCTCTTAACAGCTTCCCAATGGATATCAGTCGGCTGAGAAAGAAACTGACACACCTTGTTCACTGCAAACGAAATATCTGGTCGTGTGAGAGTCAAATACTGCAATCCTCCAACAACACTACGGTACCGGAAAGAATCATCAGCACCTAGCAAAATGCCCGAGTCACGGGCTAATCTCTCTGTTGTAGGCAGAGGAGTCGAGGTGGGATTGCAATTCTCCATATTAACTCGATGAAGAAGATCAAGTGCATACTTCCGTTGAGTTAATGTCATGCCCCCGGAATTGTAAGACGCCTCCAAACCAAGAAAATACTCCAGTGTGCCCATGTCTTTAATAGGAAAACTCTCAGAAAGCGAAGCAACTAGATGATCGACCACCTCAGGGGAAGAGCCAGCAATGACAATATCATCAACATAAACCAACATGTAGACGTGAACATCACCTTGCGAGAAGATGAATAAAGACGTATCAGCCTTGGAGGAGACGAAACCAAGCTGATGAAGGCGTTCGCTCAGACGAGCATACCAAGAACGAGGAGACTGTTTCAGACCATAAATAGAGCGTTGCAGCTTGCAAACATGTGAAGGATATCGAGTATCCTCAAAACCAGGTGGCTGCTGCATATAGACATCCTTGGATAAATAACCATGAAGAAAAGCATTACTGACATCTACCTATCGAAGACTCCAGCCGCGAGATACTGCAAGCGACAACACAAGACGAACTGTCTCAGGCTTCACAACTGGACTAAAGGTGTCACCATAGTCTATCCCATGCTGCTGTGTAAAACCACGAGCGACCAAACGAGCCTTATGCTTGTCAATCGAGCCATCAGGACGATGCTTGGTTTTAAAAATCCACTTACTACCAATAGTATTAACTCCAGGTAGTCGTGGAACCAACGTCCAGGTCCGAGTTTGGGAGAGAGCAGCAAACTTAGCAGCCATGGCAGCATACCATTCAGGCTCATGCAACGCTTCTCTGTATGAAACCGGTGCAGCAAAGAAGGCACGACAACGAGGGTCATATCGTACCGTACCATCAGAGTATATTTTCTCCTTCCTCGTATGGTCCTGCTGTCTCGTCACCATCGCATGAACTGGAGCAGCCGCGGGAGGCAAAGAAGTGACAGTGCTAGGTGACTGATCAGCCGAAGGTGTCGTGACCGAACAAAGTTTGATAGAAGGCGACACGAGCCGATCAGCAGCAGGAGATGGAAGCATCGTGGGAGTCAGCATGTGCGGTCCATGGCCGGGAGCATCGCGGGAGTCAGCATGTGCGGGAGCAACACTGGACGCACCAGGAGAGGCCGCGCATGGCAAGCCGAAAGAAGCCGCTTGGGGAGGAGTGCCAGGCATGCAAGCCACATGCATGTCGTTCACAGGAAATAAGATAGGTCATAATTTCGCATTGGCTCACTTGTAACCGGTTCATCATACGGAAAAACTATAGATTGCTCAAGCGTGGACACATCAACTGACACACCGGGAGCAGCGAACCGAAAAACTGTCTCATCGAAGACAACATCACGAGAGATATAAATTCGCCCTGTCGAGCGGTCCAAACATTTGTACCCCTTGTGCATAGGACTATAGCCGAGGAAAACACAGAGTTTAGAGCGGAAGTCTAATTTATGAGTGTTATACTTGCGAATACTAGGCCAGCACGCGCATCCAAAAATGCGAAGAAAGGAGTAATTAGGTTGGATGCGGAGGAGACGATACAAGGGTGTCTCTTTGTTGATGACCGGTGTAGGCATATGGTTGATAAGGTAACACGCCGTGAGAAAAGCCTCATCCCAATAACGAAGGGGAAGGGAAGAGTGTGCAAGGAGAACAAGACCTGTTTCTACCAGATGGCGATGCTTGCGTTCGGTGACACCGTTCTATTGGGAGGTGTGAGGGCACGACACATGGTGAGAAATCCTCGTGCGCTGAAAGTATCGATGCAATTTTTGATATTCACCCCCCCCCCAATCGGACTGAACTGCCTTTATCTTGGTGTTTAAAAGACGTTCAACATGAGCCTGGAACGCGTAAAAGATCTGCTCAACATCAGACTTATGTTTAAGAAGATAAATCCAGCAGAAACGAGAATAATCATCCACAAAGCTAACATAATATTTGAACCTCCCCGAGGAAACACAAGCTGGACCCCAAACATCAGAGTGAATTAACTCAAGAGGGACAGTAGTGACACGAGAAGAAGCAGTATACGATAACTGATGACTCTTAGCACGCTGACAAGCATCACAAACTAGGGAAGAATTGTCTGAAAGGGAACACGAAAGATCATGTGTCTTAACAATTGTGTGCACTACATTATTCGAAGGATGACCGAGACGTTGATGCCACTGCGTAGGAGTGACCTTGACACTAGATGAAGCTTGACGAAAGGATGATGACGCTCTGTGGAAAGGGATGGGGTAGAGCCCGCCATGACTTCTACCATGAAGAATTATTTTCCTCGTGTCCTTGTCCTTAACACAGAAAAAATGACGATGAAATTCAACAAACACGTCATTATCAGAAACAAGACGATAGACAGATAAAAGATTTTTGCGAAAATGTGGAACATGAAGGACATCTTTTAAATGCAAGGATGAACCGGTTAAACGTGAATTACCAATATGCGAAATCGACAAACCTGATCCATTTGCCACTTGAACTTAATCCTTCCCACCATATCGCTCATGAACGTGGAGACGCTCGAGATCACTCGTCAGGTGATCCGTGGCACCCGTATCAAGGTACCAGGGAGGATTCTCATGGGAGTTGGTCGAGGCCGAGTATCCTGCACAAGGGTTATCACGTCGATACTCAGGGTTGTAGCGGTTGCGACAATCCATCGCCTTGTGTCCCCAGATGCCGCAGAGCTGGCACTATGGACGGTAGCGTCGGCCACCATTGCGGCCATTGCCGCCCCCGTTGCGGCCATTGCCGCCACTGTTCCCTTCATTGCGACCATTGCCGTCGTTGCCGTTGGGACGGCCTTGTCCCTGATGACCATAAGGACGATTTCCTTCGTTCCCTCCTTGGGGGTTGTTCTCCTGCGGGCGCGAGTGACTGTGATACCCATAGGGCGCCTGTTGCTGGCCATAAGGTGCAGGACGTGACGCGGCGTTGGCCGAGGATGACCACTCCTCGGCCTGAACTTGTTGTGCCTGAAGAGCCTCGAAGGAGAGGATGGCCGAGTAGAACACGGAATAGGGCACCGATGCATTGCCCAAGGTGAGATTGGCCACGATGGAGTTAAACGCAGAACCGAGCCCAGTAATGATGTAGTCGACAAGCTCGTCGTCTGTGAGGGGTACTCCGGCTGCGGCCATGACGTCGGCGAGAGACTTCATCTTGTGCATGTACTCTGCTGCGGACAGCTCGTCCTTTCGCAGTGATTGAAGCTGACGTCGGATGTGGCGAATGTTGGCACGGCTCTGCGTGCCGTACATAGCGTGGACAGCTGACCACGCCACTGCTGTAGTCTTGCAGCCTATAAGCTGATCGGCAATGTCCTCGTGCATCGAGGTGAGGAGAAGACTTAGGACCTTCTGGTCCTGAACCCACCACCGATGGTACTCTGGGTTAGCCACCGTCACCGCTGTATCCCCAGTCCCTTGGGTGACCATCTTCTCCGGCACAACTGCGGAGGAGTCGAGGTGATCATGAAGATTGGCGCTAGACAGGTTTGGTACCGTCAGACCCTTCCAGAGCGAGAAATTGTCGCGGTTAAGTCGGACATGAATCGTGGAAACGACCCCGACGGAAATCGAAGACGCCGATGTGGAAATGAGGGCACCCGTTGCGTCGGTGAGCTGCAGCGGGGCGGTTGTCATCGCCATCGGGAAAAGAGCAGGATCGCGAGGCTTTGAGCGGCGGCGTGTGTTAGAGCAGGCGGCGACTCGATAGATGCAATCGCTCTGATACCAAGTTTCAATACGTGATTGATTGGGGTTGCGTGGGGTGCTCAGCCCCCACCTCTTCTATTTATATTAGCTGACAGATACAATTACAAAGAGTACAGGTTACATACGGTATAACTTCATACGAATCGTGACCGATTCTAACATGCTTCACACCGTCAAACAATATCTTCTACGTCTTCAACTGCTGTTAACCAGTAAAAACCCGCACAAAACGCTTTGGTTGTTATAGCTCGACTGCTGGCGTGATGGCCCCAGACTCCTGCATGGATGTCGTGTAATATAACCTGCTCCTGTTGCGGTGTAACACATCTTTGCAGAACCCAGAGATGCTTTTCTTGTATAATTCCCCTTTAACTACCACTAACACCTAGGACCTCCGCACTATTCTCTGTGCTTCGACAACGTCTTCGAGTAGTGTTTTATGTAGCATGTATGCCACGTACGGTTGCATCCATGTGACTTCTACCATCATGACCTCCTTGGGTTCTTTATTGTCGCTTTCCATTGTGGTGTCAGCCCCCGAGTCCTCTGCTGGCTGTGGCTTTTGTTTTCTCATACCCCGAAGGTTTGGCTCCATGAATTGATCGCTCTACTAATTCTTCCCAAAAAACTCCTGAGGGTATTGGTAAACATTGAGACCCGATGTTTGCTAGAGTATCTGATTCCTCATTGCTTGCTCTGCTGACGTGTGATACTTCACACCCATCGAAAGTTCCTTCCAGGTAGTAGTATAAGTTTCTGTATGCTGGCATATTGTCTCTTACTACATCTCAATGATTCATTACTTGTTATACTACAAAATTTGAATCATCAAAGATCTTGAGGCGGGTTGCGCCGCAGGCTTTAGCCATCCTCATACCATGCAATAAGGCCTCGTATTTGGCTTTGTTGTTGGATGCATGCGGGAAACTCATCTGTAGTACATACTTCAATTTATGTCCCTATGGTGATATCAGCACCACTCTGGCTCCTGCACCTTCCACTCTTTTGGACCCATCAAAATACATCATCCAAACGCTCGATCAATCGGGTGGTCCTGTGTTTTGTAACTAGAGTCGTTCTACAGTAACATCTGGCAATATTTGCAATTTGATGGCTTTTCTTTTCTCATACGTGATGTCCGGGGAAAATTTCTATTCCCCATAAGGAGACACGCCCTGTTGCTTCTGGGTTGTTCAATATGTTCGACAGAGGTGCTTCGTTGACCACTATAATTGGGTGGACCGCAGAGTTGTGCCGAAGTTTTCTTGCTGTCATGAATATGCTGTAAGCAAGCTTCTGATAATGTGGGTACCGCTGCTTGGATGGTGAGAGTACTTCGTTTAGAAAATAAACGGGTTGTTGAACTCCATGAGCTTTTCCTTCTTCGCTCCGCTGAACTACGAGTACCGTGCTAACCACCTGATGTGTGGCTGCAATGTACAGTAGCAATGGTTCTTTCTCATTTGGTGCGACCAGCACTAGCGGCATGGAGAGCACTTTTTTGAGGTGAGCAAACGCTTGATCTGCCTCTTCTGTCCACTCGGATTTTTTATCAGATTTCTTCATCAATGCATAGAATGGGAGAGCATTTTCTCCAAGCCTTGCAACGAATCTGCTCAGAGCTGCTACTCGACCTGCTAGTTGTTGTATCTCATGTAGCTTTGTTGGTTTCGCCATTGCCAGTATTGCTTGGATTTTCTCTAGATTATCTTCGATCCCTCTTGCCGATACTAGGAACCCGAGGAGTTGCCCTGCTAGGACACCAAAGGAGCACTTAGTTGGATTTAATTTCAGTTTGTACCTGTCCAGGTTGTCAAAAGTTTCTCGTAGGTCGCCAATGAGCGTCGCCTCCTCTCTTGTGGTGATAACCACATCGTTGATGTATACTTGAACGTTACGGCCAATTTGGTTCCCCAGGCAATTTTGCATCATCCGTTGGTAAGTGGCACCCGCGTTTTTCAAGCCGAAAGGCATGACTTGGTAGTAGTATACTCCGTACAGTGTGATGAATGATGTTTTTTCTTCGTCTTCTTCTTTTAGTTTAATCTGATTGTAGCCTGAGTATGCGTCCAGGAAGGAAAGCCTTGGACATCCCGCGGTAGAGTCTATTATTTGATCTATCCTGGGTAGTGGGAAGGGATCCTTAGGACGGTGCTTGTTGAGGGTTGTGTAGTCAACAGAGACGCGGCGGACATCTGTGTTTTTCTTTGGAACGATGACTGGGTTGGGTATCCATCTCGATGTTTTTATTTCTTTGATGAACCAAGTGTTTTCCAGGCGATGAATTTTGGCTACAATTGCTTTGCGCTTTGGCTCGTCGAATCTTCGAAGAGGTTGCTTCATAGGACGTGCTTTAGGATCCACATTTAATGCATGATCAACGAGTTCCCTGGAACGCCTGGCATGTCTGATGGACACCAAGCGAAGATTTCCCAACGCTCATGGAGGATATCGATGAGTGCGCTTTCCTCTGCGGGGTCCAAGTCGACTGCCATAGATGTGGCCTTCTCTGGATCGGTTGGATGAACCTGAACTTTCTTGGAATCCCGCATTGTGTCGAAGGCCTGGTCTGGTAGGGATCAACCAACGTCAGGTAGCACATTATGATCAGTATCGCCTTTGAGTCTTGCGTACTCTGCTATGCCAAAGGTTTGCACCATCTGATGAAATTCTTTGTCGCATGTGTCTGAAACTTTGAAATTTCCTTTTACCGTAATGACCCCGTTTGGTCCTGGTATTTTTAACACAAGATAGGCATAATGAGGGACTACCATGAATCGTGCGAATGTCAGTCGCCCTAGGATCGTGTGATATTGTGATGGCCAATCCATGACTTCGAATTCCAGTTTTTCGCGCCGAAAATTGTGGTGATCTCCAAAGCAAACGTCAAGTTCAATTTTCCCCAAGGGATAATTTGCACTTCCTAGCACTATTCCGTGGAAAGAGCAGTCTGTGGTTTGTAAAAGGTTAAGAGAGATATTCATTGCCTTCAGGGTTCTTGCGTATATGAGGTTTATGCCACTTCCTGCATCCATGAAGACTCTTCCGACGTCATATCATCCAATCTATGCTTTTAGCACCATGGGTGCATGTCCTAGCCAGGGCACTTTCCTCGGGTGGTCGATTCTGCTGAATCCAATTGTCCAATCGAACCACTTAAGGTATTCCGTAGTGGCTGGAGGCGATGTTATGGTTAGATTTACTTGTCTGGATATGCTTCACTGCTCCTTTTTCGACTTTGGCACTGGCTGGATCACTGCGGCTATGTGATTTTTGACTGGGTGTATCCCCCATTGCTTTGGCTACCCGTATTAAATTGCCCCTGGGTTGCTGTCTCATCGTGGTTTGGCAATGGTGGTGGTGGTGGTGCAGCATACGCTATCGGCCCTTACGCATCTGCTTGCTTTAAACCAACGGGCTCTTGTAATCTCAAGAATATTCTGCAGTCTCTCATTAGATGGTTTGAAACTCTCTTTCCATCGACATAGTTGTAGTGCATATGGCATGGTCCGTTTAGGATTTCTTCGGGTGACGAGTCATAGTTCCTGGGCTGAAATTGTTTGTTGCTACCATAATCGTCTCTATTGTGGTACCCGATGCTTCGACGCTCTTCTCCTTCACTGCATCTTCCCTTGAATCATGCGGCTATCTGGTTGTGGTTGTCATAATTACAAGATCTGCGCCTCTGACTGTTATATCGATGGGGTCTATCGTCTTTATGTGATCTTGCTCTCTTGTTGTGGTACGTGTCCTCTCCATCTGCAAACCTATTGGCAACGTCCATGAGTTCTGATAATGTTCTAGTTTTGGTCCTACCCATCTCCTCGATGAAGTCTAAACGGTGAAGCCCGAGTATGAAAGTGTTGATTGCTCGCTCCTCGGAGACATCTTCTACTGAGTTTTTTTGTTATGCTCCAGCATTGTATATACGAACGTACTGACTTGCCGCTTTTTTGCGTTCAAGCCTTTAGTTCTTCGATCAACACTGGCCGCGTATAAGTTGATCTGAAATTGCTAATGAATTGTTTTTCTAGCTCATTCTAGTTTCCAATAGATTCTTTGGGTAATTTTCTTAACCAGGACCATGCTGCGCCGGTGAGGTGTAGTTGCAAACTTTGCATAGCTGTCGCTTTGGAGCCCCCGAGTATTTTGACCGCTTGGAGGTAATCTGTTAGCCCAGATTCAGGTTCCTGTGATCCGTCGTACTTTTGCTGATCGTGAGATAGTTTGAACCCTGTAGGCACTTGTGTTTTGCAAACCCTGCGGGTAAAGCATTATGCCCCCATCCATGTTTCTTCGTCTTTGTAGTTCCCTTCGTCCCACTCGTAGCGGGGTCTGTTAACCTGCGCCTAGGTAATAATGTTGTGCACGTCCTTCTCCCGTGAGCCACGATTTTCCTTGACCGGTGATTTGAATCTATGAGGTTGCGATGCTTTGTGCGAAGATTGTGACCTTCAGCTTCTCCTCCCGTGTTGGGGGCTATGCAACATTTAGTCCTATCGTGAAAGTTCCTATTGTAGTTTATCTCCTATTAACCCGAGGCCTTTTATAGCTGTTTGGTGCATGCTTTCCCGTGGATCTCCAGGTGCTGGGTTGCGTGATTAATAGATTGGCTTGTGCCGCTACTAGAGCTGCTTTGGGTGTTTTCGGCATGATTTTCCCTATTTCGTCGACTGACAAGAATGATGAGTCGTGGTTATCTTTGTGTCGCCTCTGCTTCTCCTTTGTTGAGTTTGCGACATCGACCTCCATCGGTGTGCGATGTGTTACTGCGTTCCTCCCGTAGTATCCTACTTGCCGCATTTGCTGACTCGTGCCTTCTCCTTATCTCCCTTCTTTCTCGTAGAAATTGCTTCTTTTGCTGATGCAGGGCGTACTGATACCCCATTAATACTTTCCTTCTTGAATCTGCCGGTATTGTTGCACCATGATTTACTTCTGCCTTGATTATCCGCTATTCTTATGCTGATAGGTAGACTTTTTCTCTATCTGCTACTGTTGACTCTGTCTCTCCATCTGCTCTGTGGTTGGCTCCTCGCTCAAGGTTATGCGGATTGATCACAGGGTTGTTTTCATTATCGACTTCCTCGGATGTATCGTTTATTATCACGTACATCTAATGTCGGTTGTTGGCATACTGGCTGGCATCTGAACAGAGTTTTGCTTGCTCATCGCTTTGTAATCTTAATCCTGACCTCCACGTGTCCTCAAATTTCCGGAGACATTGCCGCAGCCGGTGATGAAGTCCTTTTTTGAGATGTTGCCGAATTTTTCGTCGGAAACTATAGTCAATGAACCCGAACTTTCTTCTAGATCTAAATTCTCCATGATTTTGTCGAGTCCTTCAACTGTGCTTCCTTTTGTCCGCTTGATGCTCACCGGCGAGTTTACCTCGCTGGATGAGCCAGCCGATGTTTCTGGAGTTGCCACGACTATGGTTTTTCCTGCCGATGGACCCGATTTTATCGGATCTAAAAGGCGTGTTGATCCCACAGACCCGACGCGAAAAGTGAAACTCCCGATCGTCAGATCCATCACCTAATCTAGGTTTGCGAAGACCGGAGCTAGGGTTGGTGGATGTGGTTGAAAATCTAAGGCTCCAAAGGTGATCTAGTTTTCGTCGATCTTCGAGTTGCTCTTTGAAAGAAGCAAAAAAGCTGTCAAATTCATGATTCCGACACCCAAGATCCCCACGGTCGGCGCCAATTGACGAGGGTTAACTCGGCAAATGTTCTAGATGAAGGACTTAGAATCGGGGGAAGAGGATGTTGGATGAACTCAAATGTAGGGTTTCAGACAAGCAAGGCGAATATCGTGTATCAAGAGTAAAACTTAGAATCAATCTCATCTCAATCTCAATCTGTCCCGGACCGGACTCTCATGGCCCCTATTTATAGGTGGCCAGGTACCGAGGAACCGATTGGGTTCAATACAAATTACAATATGATCTCATATTTGGACTATGACTATACTTAGGCCTAGTTTCCATGGGCTTCTACCCGAACGGGCTCCAGGGGTACTAAGATAATAGGCCCTGATAGTCATACCCTTGTCACTTATTATGCTGATCTTTGGATGTTGTGCAGATGCTTGAACAATTTTGTTACTTTGTATATTTCTGATCGGTGCTCTGGTGTTTGTGAAAATGTCTCTGACTGATAAGGATCACGCCGATGATCCTTGGGTTTTGTCCCGATCTTTCACAGCGAGTCAAACCAATAGATAAATCTTCCAATCACGCGAAGAACGCAACCTGAAGAAGAGGAACGAATCCAGCAAGCAACGTGAAGAGAATCAACACGCCTCAAACCTGAGCCTGATAATCCTTGATGAACACAAGAACCTTCACAGCAATGTATTTGATAAACACGGCAGCGCCGTTTCCCCGGAGGGATGATACACGGTGGAGCACACGATAGTTTTTGACTAAACAACTGAACTCCCTAAACCCTAGACGGCTGGCCTCCTTATATAGATGGCCAGAAAACTATTGGGCTTGGACATGCCCAAACCCAAAACACACAATAAAACCTAGGTGGCCAACAACTAGACCTTATCACCTAGCTACGTGATAAGGTCTAGTTGTGGGCCACCTAGGTTTTATTGTGTGTTTTGGGTTTGGGCATGTCCAAGCCCAATAGTTTTCTGGCCATCTATATAAGGAGGCCAGCCGTCTAGGGTTTAGGGAGTTTAGTTGTTTAGTCAAAAACTATCGTGTGCTCCACCGTGTATCATCCCTCCGGGGAAACGGCGCTGCCGTGTTTATCAAATACATTGCTGTGAAGGTTCTTGTGTTCATCAAGGATTATCAGGCTCAGGTTTGAGGCGTGTTGATTCTCTTCACGTTGCTTGCTGGATTCGTTCCTCTTCTTCAGGTTGCGTTCTTCGCGTGATTGGAAGATTTATCTATTGGTTTGACTCACTGTGAAAGATCGGGACAAAACCCAAGGATCATCGGCGTGACCCTTATCATGTGGTATCAGATTACTGGGTTTATCACTGCGAGTATTGTAGATTGATTGTTCTACGGATTGTTCTGTTCCTCGAGCAGTTTTTAGATCGACAAATTCTCGATTCGGTGGAGATTGATTCGGTCAGATTGGTTTTGTTCCGTGGCGATCAGGAAAGAAGAAGCGGTCCGATTGGTTGCATGGTGGTACTGATTGGCAAAGAAGTAGCAGCAAGCAACACGTAGGGCGTGGTGCTCTACAGATCCGCTCCTTTCCGATCAGATTGCAAGGAGCCGCCACATGTGCCTCCAAGATCGATTGCAGTCCATGCGCCAGCGTTTCCTTCTAGGCCGGATTGAAGGCTCGCATCGATCAGATTGGATCGGGATCGATAAGCTGAGACGAGGCTAGCCTTGCAGGTTTCCAGATCGATCCAAACATCAAGCAAAAAAAACGCCTGTCTCGCCCCAGCGCAGTGGGCGTCTGGGGTCGAGCACTACGTCGCTCGCGAGTCTCGCCCCAGCGCAGAGCGCGTCTGGGGTCGAGCGGGGCGTCTCTGCCCCAGGCAGTACCGGCCCAAGTTGTTGGCCCATCTGTGCTCGCACCCTGCAGTGTTGCTAGACCGAAATTTCTTTTGGGCTGTTGGCTTTGCTTCAGGCCGGTGCAGGTTCTACCGCCGGACGTGTCTGTTTAGTTTTTCTGTCGCGCAGCGTTTTGGATGCAAAATCTGCATTGTTTCTCTACCACAGTACTGATAGTATTTTGAACAGCTATGGTAGGAGGTGTGGTTACGACAGTTTCTGAAGAAGTATCAGATTATTATCAAGCACTTTGGCTCGGCGAAGCGGATGAAGCACCCCTCATTTATCCTGAAGCTATTGCTGCGACCAGAGCATTGGGAGGTTTGCGAAGACTTTGGTTGAAGATAGATGCAACGCCACAGGAATATTTGGCATGGGAAGAGGTAATGGACCGTTGGTTATTCCGCGTTCTCGAGATTACGGGGAAATTACTTGTTACACTTCAGCTCTTGAGCGCTTTGATCAAACAACTACAGCTTGGTGGAAGCGCTTACGGTATGATATGCGTATAAAGGGCCAGAGTCCTCCAAACAATTGGGAAGAAGTGAAGCGCCTTGCGAGGCAGCGTTTTGTTCCAGCGGATTGTTTGGTAGAGCAGGTCAGTCCGGCTACGACGGTAATTGTACCTTATGCAGATACGAAGGCTGATGTTGTCAAGGATGTTGCGACTGAACCGTTACATGGGTTGAATATGCAACTCAAGAGATTTTATGATGATGCTTGTATGGCAGCGGATAGAGGTCAGCGTTGGAGTCTATTTCAGACGCAGTGTATGATCAAGGGCAAAGTGTGCAAGCTCATGGTGGATGGTGGTAGCTACTGTAATGGCATCAGTAAGGCTGTGGTGTCGACTTTGGGTTTGTCGACATGGCGTATTCCTGAACCTAAGCATGTTGCATGGTTAAATAGCTACGGTATGCTGAAAGTTACTCATAAGGTACGTGTGCCATTTACAGTTGGTGATTATATTGATGAGGTCGAGTGCGATGTGTTGCCATTGGAGGTGTGTGGACTGTTACTTGGACGTCCATGGCAGTATGATCGCAATGTTACTCATGCTGGGAGAGCAAATACATATTCTTTTGTGCATGATGGCAAACAGCGGACTTTGAAACCTCTACAGGATGATCAAATAAAGTCTGATGTTGAGCTGGTGGTTCGCAAGGAGAAGTTGCATAAAGCTAAGCCACAACCAGGGCTAGCTAAGGTGCAGCATGAGGAGCATGATGCGAAAAGCAGTCGTTCATGATATTGTTTCAGCCAAGCCTGTAGATGACAAGCCAGTTGTTCTTGTTAGTGACAAGCCGGTTGAAGTCAAGCCTCATATTGATGAAGGGAAGGATATGTCAGCATGTATTCCATGTGTTCCACTTCCAGTTCGTGTTGACATGGGTGTTCAGACCGATGATGGTGGTGCTGATCGTGTTACGGTGCATACGGTGCCCCGGGTAGTCAGCCACAGTTTTGTTAGAACAACTCGGAGACGTTTTGTTGGAGCAGCAGTGCGTGTGCATACAGGCAAAGATGGACGTGTTCGTCAGTTGTGTGGCCCGGGCATTTCTACTTTGCAGGGTCGTGCACAGAAGGTTCATGTTCGGCAGCACAAAGCTCCATCAAGAGTTGAGAAGAAGAAGAAGAAGAAGGTGGAGGCGCCTAAGTACAAGTTCATTTGGCGAAGAAAAGAGGTGCAGCCACCCAGGGCTGTATCAAGTCGAGCAGGCCAAGAGGGAGGATGTGGTGAGGTAGGCAAGCAAGACTTGAAGACGGCGAATATGCATGGTGCTATTGTTGATATTCTGCCACCCTTTCGAGCAGACCCTCACGCGTTGGGGACAACGCTTTTTGAAGGGGGGGAGGATGATATGGGCACGACGGAGGAGGTGAAGCCCAATTTCAGGACTCCACCAAGATGAGGGAAGCTCGTTGCATATTGGCACGCCAGGACGACCTACGATATGTAATAATTAGTCTAAGGTTGTGTCAGCAATTTATATTCATGCCTATGTTATTTCGTAGCTAGGTCTAGTTGTGGGCCACCTAGGTTTTATTGTGTGTTTTGGGTTTGAGCCTGTCCAAGCCCAATAGTTTTCTGGCCATCTATATAAGGAGACCAGCCGTCTAGGGTTTAGGGAGTTCAGTTGTTTAGTCAAAAACTATCGTGTGCTCCACCGTGTATCATCCCTCCGGGGAAACGGCGCTGCCGTGTTTATCAAATACATTGCTATGAAGGTTCTTGTGTTCATCAAGGATTATCAGGCTCAGGTTTGAGGCGTGTTGATTCTCTTCACGTTGCTTGCTGGATTCGTTCCTCTTCTTCAGGTTGCGTTCTTCGCGTGATTGGAAGATTTATCTATTGGTTTGACTCGCTGTGAAAGATCGGGACAAAACCCAAGGATCATCGGCGTGATCCTTATCACTGGCGATTCTGAATTGCAGGGTCTGCTCCCTTAAGGCTAATATCGAGTTATATAGCCGACCCTACTTAGATCGACATTTGAATTTTGAGCATCTTGTTCGGATTTAGATTCTTGCCTTTGATTATCGCTATTGAAATCGACACTATTTGTTGCCGCAAAATACTTTTAAAACACCTTTTTATGATTCAGTAAGTTGATTTTCTATTTTTCTTTTATTCCTTTTCAAAAATCGGACATATGCTTTGTCATTGTAACACATAAAATTCTGAAGGAATTAAATACAGTACATTATACGTAAAGCTAAAATCCTAATATAATATGTAACATGCCTAATGTTTTTCAGATTGGCTAAAGAGTCAAAGGGACTGGAGGCCATCAAATACATTAATCATGGATTCATGGATGATTGTAAACAGTACATACCAGGGAGGGGCAGGGGTGAGCCACGTGCAGGGCCATGAGGAGCAGGGTGAGGCGCAGATGAAATCCCCCCCCCCCCCCCGATTAATTCCCAATCCCCAATCGACAATCTTAGATCAGTGGCTCAAGAGCGATCTCCAGGCGGTCGAGGCAGTTAAGTCGACCAGAGTAATGGAGGAATACTAGAAGATGGATAGCTGATTTCGCTGGGCCTTTGCACCTCTTTTTTTTACCCAACAAAAAACAGCATCTAGGCAGCGTATAGAGAAGGATGACATCATGGGCCCCACCCGGCGTGGGCCCTAGGCCGTCGCCCATGGTGGCCATGGGTCAGAGTCGGTCGTGACCAAACAGATACAATGTTGCATTAGACGACCCTATTAGTGCAAGCTAAGCTAATTATGAAATATGCCTTATATTCCATCACATTGCAATGTTGCATATATACAACAGTTCTCAGATTAAACATCATTTTTTTCTAATTTATAAGCATTTGTTCAAGCCCCACCAGTGTCATGAAAATGAATGATTGCAATCTGTAGGCTGTTGTGTCTGGCAGATAAGCGACTTAGGCAGAATGCTGAGGGGATTTATCGTGCGGCGGCGGCGGAGGAGGAGGAGGAGGAGGAGGAGGATGATTATGAAACTACGATAATCTTCCACGTAAGTACCATCCTGCAGTCTTATTTGATTTGATAGATTTACCATGCCTCACAACCATATTTGCGTAGTCATACTTAGGATTAGTCCAGCCCTGAAGGTTTTGAAGAATTGTACTCCCTCCGTTTCAAAATATAAGATGTTTTAGGTTTGTGAAGCAAATGTATCTAGACATGTTTTAGTGTGTATATTCGAGTGAACCTACACACTAAAAGATGTCTAAATACATTTCCTTCACAAAGCTAAAACATCTTATATTTTGAAACGGAGGGAGTATATCTATATGGAACATTACCCTCAAATTATATTAATTTCAGAAGATAAAAAGCCTCATATGGAACAGTATTTCAATTTAGATTAATTTCAGAAGGTAACTTGTGTCATATGGAATATTATTCTCAATATAGATCCATTTCAGAAGGTATGAAGTCTCTGATCTAAATATTTGTAGGGCACAACTACTGCAAAATAAATATGCTCGGTGAGTAGAAACTATAAAACCTCCAAGATAATATAATGGATGGCTACAATATTTATGGCCCCTGCTTGGACCGTAGGAAAGATCAGTTTGCACTATCTCAGGAATTTGTATGTAATGTTTGCTTACCGTTTCTACAGAACATTATAATGAGGCCATGAGGGTGACAAGATTTCACTAGCACACGTAAATCATTTCTTGGGTAATTTTATGAACAAGTACAAGCCATATTTGGGATACTCAAATTTTTGGATCTCATCTGGGTTTTGTGAGTATCATCTTACCTGAAAATATATGATCTGGTTTTGTAAGTGATCGTCTGACCTGAAAATATATAACTTTAGTTAAGGCTTTTTGTCTCTGATCTAAAATGAGTCGGATCGAAACAATTCTAAGGTTTCACGTGCATTCTACGTGCACGATTACTAGCCTGTACCCAGATATATAACTTGAACATACCAGTGCTAATTGATATGGTGTATTACCTTCATCTATATTTTTTTCTGTAGATCATGACCTGTACTGCAAAGAGGGGAGGAAGTGAAGAAAAGTGTTGTTATTCAGAAAATTGTTTATCATGGTCCTATAGTTTGATTTCAGTCGAGAAATGGTAACTACATGGCTAAAGCATTGTGTTGGGCCTATGATTTGAAAACATTTGTAAAAATTTCTATTGAATTAGAATGCTGACCGGTACTTGATTTTGAACTACTAATGTGTAGATGTTCTTCAAAAACCATTGATCGTGTTCTTCGATGGGGTAGTTCAATATTGCACTTTTAGCTTCTTGAAGAGATCGTATTATGTCAGCTTCTATTCTATTTAATAACGAAACATCTCTTTTCTACTATACTATTAAGAATATATAATGAACTTTTTCCTACAAGCTATTCCTATTGTCTTTATAAACACCAGGGTATATAAGATCAACTCAAATCAGTTAATCACCAAGGCTTTGGACATTTTTCTTTAGCTGTTGTTATTAAAACTATAGCTTAATGTGCAACTGATATTTTGTTGTATGCTTAGAGTATGAGACGGACCTATGGCATTTTTTTTTTTTTTGCTTTAAGCATTTGCAGTTTGTAAGGTGTCACCTAATTGATAAAGTCTATCTCTTTCATTCATATATATGTTGCACCAAAATTAGAGCTAAATTTAAAATTTTGCAAATAGGTATACCAATTTTTGTATAATTTTAAATATATTTATCATTATTAAGGATCGTGCGTTGCATGTGCACACTTACTAATGTTAGCAAAAAATACCAAGTGTTGCATGATGGGAAATGATTCGATCCAGCAAGAGGATCAAACGTCCTCATTCGCTCGTTTCCCCGCCACGACCTTGCACCACGCGTCTATGCCTCCAGTTTAATGGATAACAAGCCGCCCCACCACCTTCTTCCTATCTCCTCCCTCCCCATTCTTCTTTCCATAGTGATTTTCACCGAGATTTCCAGTGTGCTTTGCCAGATCGCCCCCAATCCCGATTCCCTGCAGCCGCGCGTGGCCTCCCACCTACACATCCCCTGTTCCTACACTGGTCATCGCCATTGCAGGACAACAGGTCGTCACTAATGAAAACTCAAGGAGACACATCTCCAATCTCCCATGGTCGGGAATCCCTAACTCCCGCTCATTGCGGGAGCGATACCCTCTCGCCTGAAGCAGGGGATGGGGTGGGCCGGCCCAGTTAGCGGGCGACCTAACTGATTCAAAATTTTGAAATTAGTTCTAGTTCAAATTTTGTTCTGATTCAAAATTTGTTCTGATTCAAAATTTGTGTTTGGTTTTTGGAATCTGTTCAAATTTAAATTTTTGATCCAGATTCGAAATTTGTTCCAAATTCAAAATTTATTCCAAATTCAAAATTTATTCCAAATTCGAAATTTGTTCCAAATTCAAATTTTGTGCCAAATTCAAATTTTGTTCCAAATTCGAAATTTGTTCCAGATTCAAATTTTGTTCCAGATTCAAATTTTGTTCCAGATTATTCAAATTTTGTTCCAAATTCGAAATTTGTTCCAATTTAAAATTTATATGAATTTTTCGTTCAACATATATTTTCTGCATATCCAAAATTTGTTTAAACAAAAAAAGGAAAAGAAGCGTACTTGTTGGGCCGAATTGGCTCGGCCCATTCAGAGACCACTCCCAGACGGGAGCAATTCCCTCCCGCAAAGAGCGGGGTATAGCACCTCCCTCATGGCCGCACGTGGCCCCCTTCTTCAACCTCCACTGCTCCACCATCTGGCCCGCTACGACCCCACTGTGGGCCATCGTCGGCTTGGTCTGTGCCACGGATGGAGGCCAGATGGGGGCTTGAGAATACACCGGGTTGGGGACGGCGTCCAACATCATGTCCTAGCGCGCGGTACACGAACTTCAGGGTGTCATACCGGGCAGGAAAGAGGATTTGGTGGCACGTGAGCCTTCAGGTGCATGGTGTTGAGGCACATGGCATCATAGAAGATGAAGATGAGCTCCGAGCTCGGGTCCCGTGGCCAGCGGACCAGCACACAGCCATTGTCGCCTTCAGGGCAGCACCGACCAAGGCCGAGTCCCAGCTCCACCACTGGTTGTGGAAAATCCTCGACGACGCACACGACGAGATGTTCAATCGATGAGGTGTGGATTTGGGCTAGCTCGTTTTTCTCTCCTTTGATATTCCACAATTGCATATTGCTTGAGGCCTTGAGGCTAATTTGGTCTAAGAAAAGCACAAGTCATGGTATGGACCAACGAGTGTCATATAAGGAAAAAAAAATTACACCAAAGTGTCCAATAAGGAAGAAATATTTTTTAAAGGGCCAAACATAGAAGCAAAATTTAAGGTAGTGTTAAATAAGGAGTTCTCTCCAAAAAAAGGAGAGAAACATAGGACTTCCGATGGGCCAACAATGTAAAATGGCCTGCTTTCAACGAGACAGAATGAAAATCACTTAGGGCACATACAATACTAGAGAAAACATGTCTTCTCTTAGCCCTCCATGTCATTTAGAGAAGACAATAAACATTAGTCGTACAATGCATTATATCTTATTGTCATCCTAGCAATTAATAAAAATAATTAAATTTTGATAGGAAATTATATTGCTAAAGGGAAATTATACTACTAAGGGGGACAGATGGTACAATAGGAGAAATAGTTAAGAGATCGTCCCTTAGCTGGGGGGAGGGGAGGGGGGCTTTCTCTTTCTTTATTTTTTTCTCCAACTAAATAAAAATTATACATGGCACCTCTAAGGGAAGACTGGTGTCACCCAGGGGCGTACCCACATTGTGCTTCCAGGTAGCCAATGACACCGGGTCCAAGCCCCTTTTCTTGGTATTTTTCAGCTATGACATAGTGTGTGACACTCTCTAGCTAACTGAAAATTTTATATGCTTTACAAAGTGAACACCGGATAATTTTTGCCCTGGGTCCGCCCCTGGTGTCACTCTATTGTACATGCCCTTATGTTTCAGCATCGCTTTGTTGGGTGTGAGCGCATCAATAGATTATTAGTCGTCATCGCTTCATCTTTCTTTCTATTACGGTGGTTGCCTATTGTATGTGTCTGCTATTGGGCATGTCCTACTCTGTGAACCACCTGTAATCTGCACAGTGTGTTCGTGATTGTCATAGTTTGCATGTCGAGAAAGATGGGGTGTTAGCTTTGACCTAAAAATGGGTTGTTCGCCCAGGACTGAAATCAATTTTGTTCAAGTACATGAATTCAATAATGAAAGAGAAAAAGATGAACCTGCGTTGGTAAACTCTGCCTCCCGGGCTGCTCCCGCTCGAGCGGCTCCAGAGGCCTCTCCAAACCCTAGAAAACCACCCATGCAGCCTGCTCCCATGAACGCCAGCGGCGATGGCGGAGCTAGACCCTTCGAAGGCAGGAGGGCAATGTCGCGCACTACGGAAGAGCTTCTGCGAGTAGGAGCAGCTTCATCTCAGTCGTGCGCAGTGTGGTATCACACAGCGGTAGTGCGAAAGAGCGACACAAAGGAGAAGCAGGGTGTGATGGCGGTGTCGGTGGAGCCATGCAGCGGCGGCTGGTGTGGAGCTAGATGGGCAATGCGCGGGCCAGTCTAGGCCGGATCTATGACCAAAGGGTCGTGGCCGTCACGCATTCTCTTCACTCGGACTTGTGTGGGGGGCTTCTCCAGGGAGTCAGCTTCGCCGCAGTTTCCTCAGGTGCGCGGTGAGCTCACCCAACATGCAGGAGGTGGTAGGTTGGGCCTCTTGGTCCAAATAGCCAATGTCGTTGTGCGTTCCTGCCGCTCGTTTGTGTTGTCAACTAGGACATAGGAAGGAAGGCAGGCCGTCGTGGCAAGTGTGCAGGAAATCAACCACAAGTATAGGTGTTGCATCCTTCCGCCGAAAGAAGAGTGGTCATGGAGGCAAATCATGCAGAGGACTCCTTTAGCGTGTGGGTTGGCGAGGTGGTGGGGCCTGGAGGGAAATGAATGACATCAACGAATGGGTGTTGCATCCTCCTATCCAACCTCGAGGATAAGGACCTACTACTTGTCGAGCAGGCGTAATTGATGCATCAGGTGGTCATCACCTCCCTCACCGGTTACTAAGTGTTGGCCTTTCGACAATGGTGTGTCCAACCATTGGTTTCAGCTGGCATGTTCTCGTGGGGCAATGGAGTTGTTGTTAGGGTTGGGAGAAATCCTAATGTGGTTGCGGATGATGAACCTACGCGCATTGTCACCTTCTTGAAGGCATCGTCTAGGCCCTTTTTTCCATGCCCCCTCCTGTGCAACAAGGGAAACCCTAGATCCAGCTTGCTAGTTTAGGCAGTTGCGGCACTACGGCATCGTCTCCTCCTTGGAAGCACTATAGTCACACAAGGAGTCCCAAGAGGACAACTATAATCAGGATTGGTAGCTACTCGAAGCGTGGCATAAGGCACGATATACACTGGTGCGACATTTCTTCAACGATGCTCTCCTCAAAGTCCGATCAGGTCCTACCCTCCACTCACCATTAGTCTTCTAGGCATCAAGGATGGACTACACATTGACATATGCCTTCTTCGAGTGAGGGTGTTTCCGAGTTGTATTGCTTCGATTGTGAAGCGGTTTGTGTCCTGACCTTTTGCCATTCCAAGTAGGTTAGGCAAAGGCGGGCCATTGTTTTGTGGTTCTGCATTGTAAGGCGATTGGCATTGTCTGAATTGTTTTTATGTCGATTTCACGAGGTCCGATTTCCCTCGTGAAATCGACCAATCTTTAATCCAACAGTCAAAAAAGAGAACGAGGTGGACTGCAGTTTGATTTTGACGAGGCTCCAGGTCATAAGTGCCAAAAAAAAGTGAATCGCCCAACTTGCAGCAGGAAGTCTAAATTTACACAAAATATTAAACAAACATACGGGCAGAAAGCTGAACGACTACTACATATATTCCAAATGATGAAACGATGTCTAATATGATACAAGACTAGAAAAATACATGCAGTAGATTTGACCTAAATCATTCCCCCTCCACCACCCCTAAGAAATGCCTGCTCGAAAGAGAGTAAAGAATAGTGTAAGCGAAATAACAAGATTGCGGCCAAATAGACGCTACACGAGGAAGTGATTCAATAGTGATTACCAGCTTGGTCGCTTTGACACACTGAATCTGTCTCTCTCTCTTTTCGCGCTGGCACTCGCCACACCAACCAGCAAAATCTTTCTGGTATTTCTTCATCTCTCTAAACACAGAGCTGAACAAAGGAAGCACTAATTTAGCTGTGCACTTGGCAGGCCCATATTAATGCAAACAAGCTGGAACTAAAAGTAATGGCAATGTTAGACATGCTTCATACATTCTGGGTTCTCATTTGAACAACCACCTGGGCACGCAGTACACATGCAACAGTTATGACTATACCTAAAAAACAGTTCCATAACTATACCCTAAAAACATCATTATGAGTATAAAATTTGGAGTGCCACAGGTTCAAAAGGAATAAATATTGTAATGTATTATTAATAACCTAAGAGCATCTGCATAGTCATGTATAAAAGTATATACTTTTATAGATGACTTCTATATTCACACATCGATAGATAATGCCTTCCCTACTGATTTATCCATGCATAGGAGTTTCGCTACAGTTTGACACTATTATTAATGTTGATTCTGAGGAGATTATTTATGCACAGCACTGTGGCGCTTTCATTCTAGCAGGGCATCCTTTCTCATTTTTCATGTCGCGGTGCTCATGCTCTGCCGTGGTTGAGTGTAAGTACCGTCATCTTTTTCAATGCCTGTGCTCTAAAGCTTACTTCTGCTGCTCCACGTTGTGGTTGCTTCTATTGCGACATACTTGACTAATATTCTGCCATTTTTTAGGGACTTTGTGGAGCACCCATTTATTATAGTCTTCACCCTTATTGTTGTGCTATGTGCTTGTAGCACCTCATCAGCACACAGATTCAAACATGAATGATCTTTGCCTCATTCAGTTAGATATCCTGATGTCCATACAGTTAACCTGGTGTGTGCTCACTTCACTCAATATCTCTGAAAGAAATTCCTTATCCTTGATGTCCATTCAGTTATCTAAATAGCATGAATGATTTTTGCCTCATTTTCGCATGATCTCACAGGGATTGCCTGACTTCGAATTATTAAGTGCAGATCTAAATGAGCTAAAACTGAAATTGAAACTGTTTCAGTCAAATTGCAGGAGGCTGAGCGGAGGGCGCCCTCGAGGACAAGTGTCCATGGCGCCTGGGGGCAGCAGCGACGAGGACATCTGCCAGAGGGGCTGGCGCTAGAATCGTCCGGCGGCGGAGCTTCGGTGCTCTGGCAGTGTGGTCGACGAGGAAGAGGCAGCGGAGGGCGAGCTCCTGTCGGGGACGGAAACGGGAACGTGACGACGAGGCCAGAGCGGGAACGGGAGCGGAGGGCGGCCTTGCTCGCCTGCTCCTGTCCAACCCTCCGCCAGCGTGGCTTTGCTCGAGCCCTCCGCCGGCGAGCGGAGCGACAGCGTGGCCGTAGGAGGGAGCTCTGCACGCACGGAGCAGGGTAACCCCCACGGGAGACCTCCGACAACGAGCAGGGTGAGGTGGGGGCGAATCCCTCTGGAGTCGTCCAACAGCGAGCGGAGCGGCGGCGGACGAGGGAGAGCGGAGGACGGCGGTCCACTGGGAGGTCGGAGACGGAGGAGAGAAGATCTCAGTTTGGATTTCTAGTTTACAGGCCTACTTTGAAAGTTTTTAATGAGTGAAGGAGTTATTTGCAAAATTATGTTTGTACTGACGCTGCATCACTTAATTCCAGACGGAGGGAGTATTAAGTTGGAATTGTCATGCAATTTTGCATTTTCGCCCAGCAAAACGTGGTTAATTTACTCCCAGTCCACCACCACCAAACTTTATCCATTTCCATGCCATCTCTCTCCTCTCGATGCCGCAACCATCCTGACCACACACCTCTTGGTCAACGGCGACCTTCATTGCCGCGGCCCACCACCCTCCCCTCTCCCTGAGCTCTAGTGTCATGGCCTTCCTCCCGTCTTCCTATCCTCTGTCTAGGCTCTTTCTCCTACTCCCTCCCCGACCACAGCCACCATAAGCCCCATTCAAACCTCCCCACTCCCCAGCGCCAACCCTCGCTGTGTGAAGCTTCTCTCCCGTATCTCCTGCCATCTCGAGAAAAGGCCGCCATCATCGTGATGCGAACCGACGCACTGAAGTCGAATTCTCGTGTTGTCTTCCAGCAACAATTCTCCATTGTGGTCGAGGCCTTGAGCACCCAAGTATAGCTCGCAAGGACAACCAACACATCTCTAGATCACGGTGGGCAGGAAAAGCAATGTCATGAGGGTCTCCATCCCTACGGCACCAAACTCGCCGAGATGCAAGACTCTCATGGAGGGGAAGAGGAAGCAGCAGATGTTGAGATCCATGGGGTGGAGGAGCCCTCGCCGATTTGAGCCAACGAGAATAGGATCAGGGGATGAGACCTGGCTCCATCCCGATTGCACATGATCTCGCTTTGCCCAAATTTGCAAAATTGAATTTCCTCAGTTTGATGGCAAGGAGGATCATCTTGCTTGAATTACACGTGCAGGCAATTCTCTGAAGGGTCATACCAGTGACGAGTCAAGTTTGGCTCATCGTTCCATCTCACCTGCTGATGACCATCTTTTGCACTCCCTCTGTTTGGGTTTATAAGTCCTCGGTTTTTAAGCCAAACTTTGACCATGATTTTGACTAACAAAATATGAGTTAAATGTCACAAACACTATCATTAAAAAATTATTTTGAATACAAATCCAATGGTGTGTTTTTTGTGTCATATAACTTGTGTTGTCTTAGTTAAATTTAGGGTCAAAGTTTGGCTCAAAATATGGGGCGGGAGCTTTTAAAGACAATCTGCCACAACAAGTTTGTACAACCAAATCATACCAATCGGCTTGGAGCCGTTGCCCGTTGTTCATTTAAAGGCAATGTCGCTGACTATCATGAGAGCTTCACCCACTTGTTGCATCATGGAGTCCTCCATAGTCTGACGCAAGAGAGGTTGAATTATTCACAATGGCTAGTCGGAGCAGATTCCCACTAACATCGAGCTTGCCAGAATGACAATCTGGATGATGCCATCAGTTTAGCACTGGCATATGAGCTGCATGCCCACCCAGCTTAGAGTTACCTCTCTACTACCACTGTAAGTTTTCAAGGCAGTTCACTCGACAGCTCTCACAGTGAAAATTGCCAAGTCAGAGACAGGAGAGAGGCTGCTCCAATGGCTCCATCTGCTGCTACTCATACCTTTTGTCACATTTCGCCAACTAAGATTGTAGAACACAAGAAGGGATTGTGTATCAAGTGTGATGACAAGTTCTTGCCAGGTCACCATTGTGCCCACTTATTCTCGTAAAGGTTGATGCTTCTTTGGACTACGACAACACTGATACCGCGACACATCTAAACGATTTTTTCGACTAGGAACTAGAACCACTGTGTTTCCCTGCAAGCCATACCAGTCTTTGGGGTATCAGTGTACGTGGTGCACATGACACCATGCAGTTGGATAGTTGTGGGTGCTCCTAGATACCGGCTCGACTCATAACTTCATCAACAGTGGCGGCCTTGCTCGTGTCAAGTTGACAAATGATGTACATCCAGTGAGTGGATGGTCAAGAACATGTTTTCTATCCCTCAGTGATCTTGTGCGGCACACAGTTCTTCACCCAGCTTTGAACTGCACTTGGGGTACCACCATGTGCGCACAGAGGACATCGCCAAGAATACTTTTCATGCACATAGAAGACTGATTATCATACAAATAGTACGCACTACGAGTTCTTGGTCATGTACTCATGTTTGGCTTGACTAACAACCTTTCAGGCATTGATGAATCCTTCGACCCTTTCTACAACTATTTTTCTCGTCCTTCTTTGACAACATATTAATTTAAGCATGTCCCAGTCAAAGCATGTGCTGACACCTTCATCTTGTGTTTCAGAGTCGTACACGAACCCGCGGTCCTCAAACGGTCCAAGTGTACCTACAAAAGGGAATTGATTGGCCTCGTCTACGGAGTGCCACATTGGAGGACGTAACTTTGGGGCCAAGAAGTCACCATTCGCACCAACCATATAGGTTGATGTTCACCTTGGATCAACGCTTTCCCAATATTCGACAACATCAATGGGTGAGCAAACCTTTCGGCTATGACTTAGTATGGAATATCATCTAGGACGTTTCAACACTATAGCTGGCACATTTGTCTCTGAGTGAACCGGACGAGGAGTTAATCGTGGTGTGTGCTCTCTCAACCCTGCATTTGCCCTCTATGATGACTTGCGCTCTAAAATTGTTGAAATTGCAGCCTCAGCAGAGCACTTAGACCTATGTACAACTCCTACCTTCACTTCTAGAACAAGCACACATGGGTGGGGCTGGGGAATAGACTGTTATCGTTGTAGGCACAAGCAATCAAAGCACGATGCGGCAAACTAGCCTACTCTGCAAGGCAATGATTAAGGGCGCTCCTCCCCTCTAATACCGCAACACCAGCCGCCTTGGGCACCGGCACAAGCCGCCCACTCCCCTGGCACTCCTGTTGCTATCAAGTCATCATAGGTTACAACGGTGCGGTACCTCCCACATTATATAGGAGACCCAGGATACAAGAGTCCGACTCAAACCCTACGCGTACCCTATCCACATGTAATACAACTCAAGTCCACACATATCCCAAGTCATACAGAATATTCGACACAAACACAACACTTTGCATAGCTTACAATGCCTCCTTCCACATTCCAGGTGATCATAAATTGGTTGAATCTCTAAGGAGCTTTAAGCTCCCTAGAATTGACGCTCTGTGGTTGCTCGGCCAAGTCGGTTTGTTTCCGTATTTAAGTGCTGGTTGCTCAGCTGAGTCGGTTCGTATTCGTGTTTAAAATTTTAACCGTCGAACGTGTCTGGTTGTCTTTCTCGCATGTTTATTCGTGATGGGCTGGTGGCGGTTGCTTCTCCTGTGCGTTCTTGTGGTCGTGGCGAGCGAGGCAGGTGCCCCAGCCCAGGAACAGATCCTCTTCCCCTTCTTTCTTTTCTATAAGGCTAGAACAGATCCGTTAGTTCTAGCCGCCTCCGCCCTTCCTAGGGTTGCAGCTCACCGGTGCCAGTTTGCCTCAATCTCTTCTGCTGATTCCCCGCCGCTGCGCGTTGCGCATCCGCACGTACCCGGCGGCAAATACCTAGCCGCGCTCGGTTCACCGTCGCTGCGGTGCGGGCTACCATGGCGCTCCACCCAACGAACAGCACCTCCTGGATCTCCATACCTCGGTGCCCTACCTTGGCTTGCGCTTGCCTACCACGCGACTGCAGGCTCGGTTCGATGGTGCGCTCCCTGGACTACATCAAACGCTTCCTTGGCTCGTGCTTTCGCGTGACGGCGGTCGCGAGTTCACCGCAGCATCGGTTGTGGTGGTGACTGCTGCATCTTCTTCCCGTGAGTCCCTTACCTCTCTGATCTCCAGCTCCGTTGTGCTGTATGGTTCCATGGAGTCATCGACATTGAATGAACCTTCCGCTCGATTTAGGAAGAATCCGTGTTTCCTGTTAATTTGTGGTGCCCCTGCAGCAGGTATGGCCCTTTATTGAGCAATCTATGGCGTCAATTGCTTGCAGGTATCCGTCGAAGCGTTAATTAAGCGCCCTTCCTCAGCTCTCATCTTCCTAACATCGGCGAGATACATAAGTCCTATAGCTATTCGGCAAGAGGTAATTAGGAAGATTATAGAAATGAGGTTTTTACAGAGGAAAGTCTAGATCAGATGTCGGTGATGTACTCACAAGAGCTCGAGTAGTAGTTTTTCTATAGAATACGGAGGTCCAGGAGTATTGACGCCTGACGTCTAAGGAAATAGCCAGCCAAGCCAACTTTTCCATACTCCTTTACATTGTTAAGTTCTTTCTTATTCTCTCCTCTTGGACTAATATGACTTCTTAATAATTCGCTGTTGTACCCAGCTGCGTTGAGATAGATAGTTGTCTTTTGGTGTGTGCTCTTCATGGCATATACAATATCTCAAGTTTCTGGTCAATTTGAGAGAGCACCGTGTGAGTTGTAAATTATATCGCTTGATGCTATTAAATGTTATGTTACAAGGGAGATATGTTCCTTCTTTTATTTACAGTCAATGGGGACATAATCATGTGAGTCTAGAGAGGCAAATTCGTGGCTCTTATCAGCTGACTAGGTAATTTTAGATGCATGTATTCTATCCCCTGTCATGTGCGAATTATTCAGCTTTTGATTCAAAAAATAAGTATGAGGATTCCTAAGAGATACTCATCTTTTATTTACAGTCAATGGGGACATAATCATGTGAGTCTAGAGAGGCAAATTCGCGGCTCTTATCAGCTGACTAGGTAATTTTAGATGCATGTATTCTGTCCCCTGTCATGTGCGAATTATTCAGCTTTTGATTCAAAAAGTAAGTATGAGGATTCCTAAGAGATACTCACGATATTTTTACTTTGAACTTTTCCGAAGAGATGTAGTGACATAGTATACAACAAAAATTGTGTTGGTGGAAATAGCAACTCACCTGCAGTATAATGAAATCCGTGGAGTATAAAACCTTGGAATGATTATTTCAGATATCTATATTTTGTTACATAGTCTTCTCGAACCTTTTGCTTTGAATAAAAAAGGTGTTTTTTTTTACGTTTTTGAATATTAGGAATTTGAAAATGCCAGGGCATTTTACATCTGAAGGAATAATAGTTTCGTCGAGATGGGCCAGGCGAAACTCCTTTCATAGGACGTGTTATGCTCAGGCCATCATGCTGATAGACTCTGATTCTTTCAAACTTGGCTTCTATGGTGGTCATTTGGACATCAATCCCTTGACTGTAGCTTAGGACAATAGGACAAATACATGTTTTAGCTTGGTTATTGTAAAGATGCCCTCTAATATCTGTGTTATGGCTGTTGCTTTTAACTAAGCTAGGAGTTTCAGAACTGCTACTGTTTCTGCTATAAACCGTTGCTGGAGCTTGATGTTGTGGTTAATATATGTGTTCTAGATAGGCTTTGGGGACTGCAATAAGTAGTTATTTGGTCATGGTTGCTACTTTATTAAAGCACAACATATCATGCTGTCCTAATTAGCTGTTTAGGTTTTGATTTTACAATTGGTTAAGAGTACAACAGGTACTATAGTTAATTTTAATTTCAGTCATGTATTCTTAGAACACATTATGCGAGATACCATGTGTATCTGCAGTACTGCAGTGTTGTAGTGATCAAACAATTCTTACTATTTCGTTGTTTTAATTCCCATTTTAGGAAAAAAAATATCTTTATACTATGATTTTTGTTGTGTTCTAAGCTATGTGGAATCGGGTAGGTTAGCCTTTTGTCTTCTATCCATTGCATTCACGAATTTTCGCTGTCAATGCTAAGGTATGTGTTATTAGTTGCTTACAGGATCGAACATGCAAGTTTCTTTGATCTGCCCAGGCCGTGCACTCAATTGTATTCAAAGTTGAGCAATGTTCTACAGCTTCAAATACAGGTCTGAGGCACCGTTTCGTCTTTCTCAATTGCCAACTAGGTCCTCAAAAAACTCTCTGAAATTTAGCGACGACGTAGTGTTTTCCTAGGAGAAATAGGCTGTGTCGGTTATGCTACATATATATACAAAAGAAAAACAGTTATATTTGGCGGAGAGGAATCTACTGGTTAAATTTCTTATACATTCTCTTAAGTTATGCTTCTAAGGTAGTTGGTGTTTTCCTATTACTATGTACTGGACTGACGTATCAGCTTTACTTTGATTCTAACCAATTTTCCCCATTATACTAATATATGTCACCTTTGGATGCTCTCTTCCTTTGATTTTCCACCGATTCACCAAGGAATATTTTGAATTCTTGTGTGCTTTTGATTTTTTATGTGGTTAGCACATACTCGGATAGGGATCTATTATCTCTTCGTGTCACTAGCAGCAATGTGCTCATCTGTGCATCTTTTTGTTAGGTAATTACTTTTATTGTTGTGCTTCTCAATGTCTTATTAATTTCACACAGTTCTACTCTATCTTCTATCACTTATCCTAATTTGAATTCGACAGATGCCACATTATTTATCCTTGAAAATAATTTTGCTATGTCTATTGCCGGTTGCTTTTTTCCTGGTGATTCAAAATGTTGAGTTTGAGATAGAAGGGATGATATAGTCTGTTTGGACTATTATATTGTTTTATCATTGGAGGAAAATGGCATATTCCCTTTATTGGGATTGCATTGAGGCACTAATAGTACTTGCTAATCTCCGTATATTCATTGCTTTTATTACAGTTAGAGACTACAAAGAAAAGTGACACCATCATTTCCAAAATAGGATTGGAGTTATAAGTTTTAATTGGGTGCGTGATTGTGTATGGGGTTGGGGCTATTCAGATCATTAAAATTGAATTAAACTATTCGATGCTGCTAAAAATTGCAGGCGTTTTGAAATATATATATTTTGGTTTTATGAATGGTAATATCTTATGTTGTGTTGATTGATAATACTCCAGTCTGAAGCTCAGTTTGCAGGTCGTAAAACATACAGTTGTGATAGCCTAAAATGTGTATATGTGTGCTTTGGGGTTCACGGTTGTAACTGATATGTCACGGTTGGGTTTGCCCTACAATTTAATGCTAACTGATCTTTCACTTGTGCTTCTCAGGTTGTGGACGTAGAGTTTTCCTCCCGGAGTAGAAACAAGTCATTCATTGGGAATGTACTTTAAGCAGTTGTTTAGTATAAGTTGATTTCTTGCTACAGACCTGAGAGTTAGCGTTGCCTTGTGCTTGCCTTTGTGGAGCACCGTCGGCCTCATGGCGAGAAGGCTTACACGGACTTCAGTTCTGGCGGTTGATCAGCCAGAACAACGTCAGTCTCATCCCTCTCATGGGGAGAAGGCACACATCAGAATCAGATAACGGAAGCTCTCTGATGATGTACCACTCTGCTACCATCTCCGCATCTTCTATGTATCCCGCTTGAAACTGACATGAACTGATATCATCCGTTACCAACATCTGAATAAACCGACGCCTACACCACTCTTGGACTGGAATGACCGCCTCCAAATGACAAGTCAAGTCCATGTCAGGCGCACAGGCTGCCCTATCGCAAATCAAGATGCTGTTCAATGCCTAACCATTGTTTTGAGAAAACCCTTCACAACATTTGTATAATCGATGCATCCATATGTTATCAAATTCTTTATCCATATCTGTGTAAGGGTATCCCATGCACCTGCACCTGGTGCATATATCACATGGTAAATTTAAATGACAGTAGCAAAATACGGCGCAGCAAAGCACGCTTAGTCCATCTAGTATCTTGTACTCCCTCTGTTCTTATTTATACGTCTAGAGGGCCATGGCGCTGGGCAAAGGGAGGTTTCATCGTCTGTAATTAATGCCGCAAAAACTACGTCCAATGTGTGTCCCTTAATTCCTAGTTTTGTTGGCCCACCTCTCTCATTTCCAACTCGGGAAATTATCCCAACCATGTCGGTGCATATCCCCGCTCAGTACCCCCACGATCCGCATGAATTGACTTTAATTGCAAAATGCATGCAAGGAGGCTTTAATTGTGGGAAATTAGCGAGGGAGAATTAATGAATCCAACTCTATAATCCTAAAATGTCTATAAAACACCTCCGGATCTAAAAACAAAAAACAGGTACTCTAGGCTAGTTCCGCGCAATAAAACAGAAGCACTCAATCTTGCGGGTTAGCTACGCATCGGCAATTTGGTGTGACATCTCTATGGATTTTATCGAGGGTCTTTCTAGTGTGCATGGAAAAACAATGATACTTTCATTTGTTGACCATTTTTTTATATATGCCCACTTTATTCCATTGGCTCATCCGCACGCAGCCCTCATGGTTGCTCCTGCCTCCTTTGATGATATTGGTCGTCTTCATGGTCCACCTCAATGCATAGTAATATTTGGAAGGATATTCTTCAACTATTTGGAGTTCACCTGCACATGCAATTTTTTCTGCAATAGCAGTTGGATTGGTTGTCATTAGTCTTTGCTTTCCTTGTAATAGTGTGGGTTGTCTCCCGTATAAGGGGCTGTTTGGTTGGGCTTATTTCTGGCTTTTTGGACTTGGCTTAAAAGCCAAGAAAACACCTAAATAGGTGTTTTTGGCATTTGAATGGATATTGTTGCATAATGGTATAAGACAACATCCAAAGCCATGTGGCTTATAAGCCAACGACCAAAAGCCAAAAGAAAGCCTTACCAAACACCTAGTAGCATGTACTAGTAAGTAGTAATTTGAGCAATCAATCAATAATTCTAAAATACTTGATACCCTTCTCGTCCCTAATCCCCAATGCCCCTCTGTACCACCGCCAACCATGGAAGTGATGGAATTGCACTAGGGTGGCCGATGGAAGGAGCAGCTCCAGCAGGTGGCGATAGTTGGCTAGAAATCAGTGACGCTACATCAAGGACTACACGGTGGGACAAGATCAGGTGAAATGATGGCAACAAGAGGCTCCTTAGTGGTTGCACAAACGACATGGAGCAGCTCAACGTTGACTAACTCAATCTATTAGATCGGAGGGGGTCAAGGGGGTGGAGCAGATCAAGAAATCAACTGCCGCCACAACAAGCCGACAAGCGGTCGAACATGGGGTGAGTTTGTAGCATGCGGATTTTTTTTAAAAAAAAAAGCAAGACTGTAAAATAACCAGGGCATCAAGGTGCCTGGGCACCATGCTCAATACGTACAAAATACGTGATGTTTTGTACATACCCCGAGGTATATATGACTTTGCACATACTTAGTACACATAAATGGGGTATGTATACCTTAGGTATGTTATTTTTTTGGCATATATACCTAAGGTATGTAAAAGTACGTATATATACGTATTCCGGGTATATATATATTGGGTATGTGTATCCCGGGTATATGTATCTTGGGTATGCATATTTTGGGAGCTGATATGGGACACCAAGGTGCCCAGGCACCAAGCCTCAAATACGTACGTTTTGCTTACAATTATGCATACCCAAGATACGTATACCTAACTCATACATACCCAAAATATGCATACCCAAGATACATATACCCGGGATACACATACCCAATATATACGTACTTTTACATACTCAAGGTATACATACCAAAAAAACACCAAACCTAGGGTATACATACCCCATTTATGTCTACTAGGTATGTAGAAATCATACATACCTCGGGGTATGCATAAAACATCACGTATTTTATACGTATTAAGCATGGTGCCCAGGCACCCTGGTTATTTTACCTATACTAGGAATTTTGACGCGGCGGCACGCCGCGCCCCTTTTCTTAATCTTCTAGCATTAGTAGTTAGTGTTAACTATCTTTTTTTATATCTTCTGAAAATTTGCGGAGTGGTACATTTTATGTGGTACGGTCCGATGGAGCGAAGTGTGGCGTGCTTTCAAGACTTTCTCGAATAAGTGAAAAAGCAAAGAAGAGAGAGAACGTTGGCGCATCTCGAATAAGTGAAGAAGCAAAGAAGAGAGAGGTGGGGCAGAATGACCATGTCGTTCTAGATGATAATCTTGTGGACCGCTTCGGACCGCTTTGTCCATAGAGACGAATATCGAAGTCTGTAAGTTAATTGTGAAAATAACTATTTATGCACCGGAGAAAAATTAACGCGAGAGAGTTACACATGTTCGAAGAATTATTGGAGGGTAATTACTGTGGAAGAATTGTCGTAGAGATTTATTACCGGGAAACTACCGCATGGAAATAACCGTTAGCGGTCAAAACTTTTGGTCATTGCTGAAAATGACTATTCGTGCACCGACGAGAAATTACCGCCGGAGAGTTTACGGTTAACTAATATCGAAGAATTGTCGCAGAGATTTACTATCGAGAAACCATCTTTTGGAAATAACCGTTAGCGGTGAAAACTTCTGCTAAAAATTACTATTCGTGAATCGGTGAGAAATTACCGTTGGAGAGTTACGTATAATCATCGAAGAAATAACGTAAGATATCTACCGCATGAGAATTGCCGCATCGATTTACTACTGAGAAGTTACAACTGACAAATTACCGTTGTGTCACGGGTAGAAGCGACTTGTTCGTGCATAAGTAAGAAATTACCGTTGGAGAGTTACGTATCATCATTACGGCTAGAAGCGACTTGTCATGCACTGGAATAAATTACCATTGAAAAGTTACGCAATATTAAAAATTACCTAATATAATTACCATCAGAAAATTACCTAAAATAATTACCACCAGGAAAAATAAATTTTTTTTGGAAAAAACGGACCCAGAACACGGTTCATACTTACACGTGAGCACTGTTCATATGTGCGCGTGGACGCTGTTCATACGTGCGCGTGAACACTGTTCATACATGCGCGTGAACACTGTTTCATACACTAAACGTGTCGCGCAACGATTGGTCACAATGAACAGTAGCAGGATCGCTCTCAGCTCGTTAAAACCGACCTCCTTTATATATATAATAATATCTATATATATATATATAAGTATAGGAGATAAACTATAAATCCGAGAATACAGAAAGGAAATACAAGAAACTTAGTGCAATACGCATATCTTTCTAACAATCTAAGTGTTCACAAACATCCAAAATAAGTCACGAGAGAGATCTTGGACAATATTGAAATTGCAAGGAGGGATCTGAATACCTTCTGCACCACAAAAGCAGGTTCATTCTGAGCCCTGATGTTGTTGGTCTAGCACCATGTCTATGACGACCACGATGAAGCACAACTCGTCCAGGAATATGAGAGTAATCATACATTTCCTGAGGTAAAATCAGGAACAGGAACAGGAACAGTTAATTGAAACACTACATATTGCTTCCTCATATACTAACATTTTTTTAAGAAATAGTAAAGAATAACCTATATATTGATTTTTATGTAATGTGTAACTGAAGTGAACAGCGTAACAATACTCCCTAGCTTGTCAATATCTGATGCCAAATTCCATGCACGAAAATTTTAGGGGTAACACGTTCAGATTAACCAGTATCAGCAACAATAGAAAAATCCAGCATGCATGGACATATGGACAAACAAAAGAGCCAAAAATCATTCAATAAAAAATACAGCAATTGTGAAAGCTCACAATATTCACAAAACACTACCTCATGTTGTGTTTCTGAGTTCACATGATTCTCGCAGCGGATGCCACGAAAGTATAATTCACCGCCAGAGAATTGCTTGCCAAGGCAAACATTTAATGTTACCTCAGAATCATCGACATGGAAACCTGCAAGAGAGTATGGAAGTTTAGAACATGAAAATAGATGGTATCTCTAGGCAGAGGTGGTAAAACAGATGGACTAGTCTTACACTAAGTGTCACTACAAGAAGTCACAAAGATCTTTAGGCACTACAGTAGTGTCGCAACAAAAGGAGGAAAAAGAATATTCTGAGGTGCAGAAAAAGAAGGAATGAAGTTCTGGTACAGCTTACATCTCAGTTTGAAAATAAAGGCCATATTTTTTTCTTGAACCAGTCCAAGAGATACTGAAAATGACTACAATACCCCTAAATTATTATGCATAAAGTGGCATATTCAATGTATGCATGTAAGAACAGTAGCGGACCTAAAAAAATTAGAGGAAATAATTGTTCTACGTATTTTAATCTATATAGATGATGGTAAAGATAGAGATGCACATGGACATGACATGAAAATGAGCATCTATGCAGAGACAAATGAGGCCATCAGGCCCACTACATACAAATCATTAAGAATCATTAGCTGACAAGTGACAAGAAAATATAAGTCACCGATATACTAGGCAGGAAACACCAAAATCATAAAACAGCTCTGAGAGTTTCAGGGCACCAGTATTTACATTGGATATACACAGTTCTTGCAGACATGATCATCCTAATTGTAGAACTATTATCAACAGTAAAAATACACAGTAAAATTGTATCAGTGAATAATGGTCCAGATAAGATGTGACCTTAACATTTGATAGTGAGGGCCATTATAAGTTTCTGGTACAAAATGGTCAAATCGATCTCTTATCTATCTTTACTTCATTTGAACAGACACTGAGTTGAAAGGCCCAAGAAGTTAGTTCTAAAGCCGATACAAGATTTCAAATGTTGTTATCCGCAAAATAAAGAGGAGGATCCAAACCACAGATAGTATCCCCACTTTTTTAACCTCCAAAATATAACCTTGAACCTCGGCCCAAAAACTTTTACATGAGAGAAATGTCATGACTACATCCAGATAGACGTGCAAATTAAAGAACAGAGAGCTTCAAAAGATTTTTTCAGCATCCTTGGATATGATAAATTGATAATCGTAACATACCAAGTTCAACATCTCTGTCTTTCCCGTACTCAACAACAAACGCATGATGAGAGTCCAATGTTCCCCCACCAACCTCGGGGTAAAAAACTGATGGAACAAAGAACATAATATTAATCGAACAGATATGTTGATACAAGGAAATTAATACTGTTTCTTTCCATCTATAACAAAACAGCAGGAAATCAGATAACCTTTAGAAATTGGAGCTATGAACTCCTCCATGAACTGGTTCAGCATTGCTTCCAGGCCAAAATCATCAAGTACAGCACCATACTTATTCATTGTATTTGGCCTCATTATCTTAAATTTCATTGCATGAACCCACTTTTCAAAGTTCTCTACCTACAAAGGTTCAAATAATTGTTTGTTACATTCTAGCAAACCTGCCATCAGAGCTAAAGTGGGTGTTGGTTACTGTACCATACCTCCTCCAACAGCATGTCGCAAAAGTTGGGCTGTAACATAGCAAATGAAAAAACACCAGGAGTTGGCTCGGTGATTATACTTGCAAGACTTTCTTCTGTATTGGTTCTTACTGCTTCAAGGAATGTCGGTAAGAAGAAAGCCGAAGGATGCATGCTGTATAAATCTTCATGAAGTGGCTGCAAGGTAGCAAAAGAATGAATTACAAGCAAGCAGATAGGGAAGAAACAATCCTCTAAAAATAAAAGCAATGGCCTACGCCTAACTATGCTTTTAAAAAGATTGTAAGAGATCCAACAAAAAGGTAATGTTGAGCTCTGTGGCACATGGTAACCAGTACAGCCATTAACTATACAATCATTGCAATGGTCAGTCAGGACTAATTTCTACTCAAATATCCCTCAGGAACACAATGGTAGTAGTAATTTAAGGGTTTTAGTTTCTCGAATTTGGCCCGTTTAACATTACAAGAATGACATAAAATTCAAGAAAGAAAAAATAGCATCTTAGTTGATCAAACTAATACTTTAGTTGATTTATTATAAAAGTGGCAAAACAAGACTTTAACATTGTGTTACAGTAGCAAGCAGTCGAGCAGCAAAACAATTATTGGGAAGTCACTCAAGAATGTGATTTGCATGTGATCATGCAATATATGGCCTAGCCGTTAAGTATCACACTTACGAAAAGATGCTAAGAGATCCAATAGAACAGTGATGTTAAGCGTGTTGCACATAGAAGAAGTACCACCATCAACTATGTGATCATTGTCATGGTCAATAAGCACATAGAACAAGTACCTTCGTGAACAGTAACAACATTTTCAGTTTTGTACATTTGGCCCATTGAGCGTTAAAAGAATGACACTGAATTCAAGCAAGAAAACGTAGCTTCTTAGTTGGTCAAATTAATTATTTTAATAGATCAAATTAGAAAATTGGCAAGACAAAACTTTGAATTGTCTTACAGGCTTGAGCCCCAGTTCTGCAGGCAAGATTGCAATCTGCCTGTGACCATGCAATACATTGCATTACAGCGCTACAGCACTGCCATGACTTTGAGGTGTTAGAGCATTTCTAGTGGAAGGTGCAAATATGGAGGTCTATATCTCCATTTAGACGGCCATGTAAAAAGATTTCTTTTTAGTCCGTCTTAGTTTTTCAGTGGAAGGTCTATATCCAATACGTCTATAATCTCTCCTATATTTTAATACTATCTTATGTTGTTTTTAGGGGACAAATATCTGGATGGGTTGGTCCCTTGGACCTCCACACCCACTTATATATAGCTCAACTGTACACTAGAAAACTCTAGACACACCGCCAGGGCACTAACACAGACTCCACTGCACTAGAATACTCTAGGCTCTCCTAGGACATACTAGTACTACACTAACTCAAAATCCAACACTCCCCCTCAAGATGGGCATGGGGTAACAGCCATGGCCATCATGCTATAACCTCGTAACAGTTTCCGCGAACACTATAAATCTAGCTTACAAGCTCACCAACATACATGGGAGCATTTTACACCAACTCTTGCTCCATCGGTCGTGAACATCTCCGACCATCCAGCTCAGCCTCACCATCACCCATACAGAATTTGCATCAAGCTAGCCACTCTCAATCCCACTGGCATTGGGCCGTCGTTGCCTCTCCAACCAGCCTTCTCACATCGGCGCCTACAACAGAGGCACCACACACCATCATCAGCTTGAGCATCGTCATTGCCTCTTCATAACTTCCGGTTTCCGCAGAACCACGGCTGCATCACCTCAACAACAGCTCCTACAGAGCTACAGCCGACCGGTCGCTCCTGAACCAAGCACGCTCGCCAAGCGATGGTCCTGTCAACTCTGGGACTTCTCTGTCCTTCACTCGTCTTCCACCTCTCCAACAAACTCCCACCATAACCTCTACCTTCTCTCCATCAAACCCCTAGCCATCTTGGCCTCAACCATCTTCCCCTCAGGCTCCTCGGTCACCACACTTTCACCACCAAAACGGCTCACCTTGCCCTGAGTAGCATCTTCCATGACTTCACTTCGACCCCATCCGGTCATCTTGAGTCTTCTCCCACAAGCACCAACTCCATTACCAACTCTGCAGGTCTCAGCACATCATATCTCCCCCTTGCCGCGAGCACTCAAGAGCAGCAGCACCACCAAAACGGCCAAACACCAGGACCCTTCACAATGGCAACATATCAATGGCTTCCTTCTTGCCCTCCTCTGCTTCAGCACAACACACACTAGTCAACTCCTTGACTCCTCTGTGTAGCACAAAGCACACAATCACTGAATCACAGCACTCTTATTCCTCTCAGATCCACTCCATCTCAGCCTCCATACTCTCTTTGTCTCAAGATCCAACCTCCCTAACTTATTCTCCTCCTATCAGCACCTCACTTGCACCATTCTAACTAGCTTCAACCCTCGTGCAGAGCAGCAACCAAGCCTCACAGGACACACCTTGCAACATGAGGTGGCTACCGCCCACACAGAGTAACAAGGTGCGGCATCCCGCCGCCTTGGTGACAACAATGCGCCTGGTATTGTTGTGGTATTGTGGACGACAAGAGCAGTGGTTGAACGGTAGTAGTTAGGTTGAGGAGGAGCCTAGCTCTGATACCATGTTGTTTTTAGGGGACAAATTTCTGGATGGGTTGGTCCCTTGGACCTCCACACCCACTTATATACAGCTCAACTGTACACTAGAACACTCTAGACACCACTAGGGCACTAACACAGACTCCACTGCACTAGAATACTCTAGGCTCTCCTAGGACATACTAGTACTACACTAACTCAAACTCCAACATCTTATAACTACCATTCAACGGCTATAAACAGCAGGTCAAAATTCAGTAGTACAAAGAAATGTCAACTCCGTAACAAAATTCAGTACTCCCTCTGACCCATATTACCCTTCGCAAATACGGATGTATATACATCCGTATTTGCGAAGGGTAATATGGATCGGAGGGAGTACAAGCATTTATCTAACTAAATTCACTACAAGCAATCGTCTAGCAAAATTCAGTTAAAATTTCTGTAAATCTAACCGCAGCAGTACCAGCTAGCAATCGTGTAGCAAAATTCGGTCGAACAATAGTTTCCCAGGCAACGTGCGAGGCCTTCCTACATCGATCAAAATTGTCTAGAAATAAATAGCAGGCCTTCTACATCGATCAAACAAGAGGTTCCCAGAAAACATGCGGGGCCTTCCTAGGCCTGCGGGCACCACGGCGGCATCACTGCCCCAGTGCAGTCCGCCCTGAGCAGAGGCTCTGCCATGCCCCCAGATAATCTGCGCCCTGCCAGCAGCAACCCTATGTCGATCCACTCCTGGAGGAGCGTCACCTGCGGATGGATTCGGCGACAAAGGGATGGTGGCGGCCAGATCGAGCTCGGGCAGGCGCGACGGCGAGCTCGTGGGAGTGTGGCGCGCCTTCTTCGTCTACAACGGTCCGGACGGGGCAGGAGAGGGCGCAGGGGCAAACAGTTGGTCGCTTTTCCTGGATAGACGGCCGTGGCTTGGGCGTCCAGATGTGGACGATGGGTAGCAGGTTCTGGAAGATGTCTAAATTTAGACGCTGATTTAGACGAGCAACTGGGAACAGTTTTTTGGCTAACGACCGTCAAAATTCGTTTGGACAACCGTATAGACAAGCTAATAGAGATGCTCTTATCGAGAAAGAATCCCACAATATGTTGGTAGCCACCAATGCCAGCCAATGTAGTAGGGTGCCTGGTTCATTGACAAGCATGATAGTCTGTCTCAGCTTTCAAAAAAAAAAGCATAAGAACCTATCTCAACGGGCCATAGTTTCTGGAGTTGATACCTACTGGAGGGACCAGTAGATGGCAGCTTGTCAATGTGGTGGCGTTGAAATTTGTGCGGCAACAACGAAGGAAGCTCTCAGGCTAATATTGAAACAAGAAATCCCTAATTTTCTATTAACATTAAGAAAAAAATATAATTAGCAATATAATTTTTTATACACTTTTGAACGTTATTTTTCTAAAGCTGGGTCACGGCATGGCCTTCTAACTGCGGCTGTCCTGTGTGATTGTTGGGTCTCTCTGGTTGTTGTTCCTCGGTGTGTTATGCGGAGTCACGCTGTGTGCCAGGACAGCATGGCAGTGGCGGTGGCTCGCGGAAGGGTGGCTCAGCAGATAGCTCTCCAGTTGCTGCATTGGGTAAGGTTGGTGCATCTAGGCCTGTGCATATTAAAATCAAACCGAAAGAAACATCTGAAATAAACTGAACCAAAAGTCTGGTTGCTATGGTTTTGGCTTTTGGTACAGTATGAATTTTAATAACCATTCTAGCGGCGGTTAGTTCGAGAGAAACCAAACAAATCTGTATTTCCAAATAACTAAAGCCGAAAGTGGAATGGCTACGTGCACCCACCCCTCCCTTCCTCCCGTAGGACCTAACACAACCACCAACCCTGCCGTTGTCAAGCCCTCGCTGGTAGCCCTTCCAACCCTCTCCCCACACCCATGTCATCTTCCGGTGCGACCACCGCCCCACCAGCGAGGGCCGCTACAACAAGTCACACGGCGAGACATCCAACTCGCGCTCCTACCGCAATGTCGCCAATACCTCGCCTCCCCCGCACCCAGCGGCCGACGATGCTCCTGCCGAAAGAGTGTCGGCCAAGACTCGCCCGGAGGTCCACAATGTGGGTACAACCGCCACGCCTCGCCACCCGCCCCGCCGCAACACCACTACCCTACGCCGGAGATCTTCTTTCTTTTCTCTTTTGTTATGTTCACTGCCTTCGATGGCTGGTCTCCGACCACAAGTCTTGGGAGTGCGACATGCACAACCCTATCGTGGAAGAGACCAGCCAGGCATCGCACCCCGCAGCCACGCAGAACACGGCGCCAGCGCCCATTCCGCAGCGGTGCCGCAGCCGGAGCAGCAGCAGCGCCAACCTACGCGCACCGCCACCCTAAGCCGCCGCCACAGGAGACGGCGCACCTGCCATACCATCGCGTGTCATCATCTCACGTTCGGTGGAGATGGAAGAGGCGGAGGCCGTTCTGCAGCATGCAATGGCGGCCTCCATCACCGGCACCTGACCTGCCGTCTCCTCCTGCTAGGTCGGGGACCTCCTCTGCTAGTCCTTTGAGCACTCGGACGGTGATTTCTTGGTGCATATCAGCCACCGGGGGACTTCCTCATCATTTTCCACTTCCAGCCAGCACTCGACCACGTCTCCGGCGACCACTTCATCAAAGGCCCAAACTTCCACATGTCGTTGCGCCCATGGTGCAAGCTCGCCGAGGCGTGGGAAGTCTGCGGCATCCACGGTCTCCAAACCGGTGGCAACACCAACTGTTGAGAGGCACGCATGCATAGGTGCAGATCCTACGCACCCTGGGGATCGTCGACATCGACTAGAAAATCACGGCACCTAAAATGAAGGCCTACGACGACGTCTTCGCCGCGCCAATCCTGTGGGCTATCTTGTCCGCCATCGCCGCACTGGTTGATCAAAGCCTGCCTAGTGATCAAGCCTCCCGCTAATCAACAATCTGTAGGGAGGCAGACCCATTGGGGTCGAGCTGCTCGCTCTTTACGTGCTTGTCAAACTCTTTTCCATGGATAGTGAACTTAAGATTCTCATCTGGAATGTCTGTAGACTTGAGACTCGTGCTCAACGCACGACCATCCACTCGTTGATCGTCACCTCGAGCGCCTCGATAGTTTGTTTCCAAAGAAAGAAAGCTAGAACTTATCTACCTCGAATCATTCTTTTCCTCAATAGCGTTTAGAAAACCCTAAGTTTCGTGGGTGAACGACTAATTTTGCCCCCTCCAATCAGATGAAGCCCAGCTCTCTAACTCTCATTGCCCATCTTCGCATCTGCAGAAAGCCATAATTAAACGCACAAACCCATAAAGCAAAGGGACGAGATGATTAATTAAAGTCATCCGGATCCTTACCGTTCACTGAATTTGCCTGTGTAGACGCCTAACGCCTCCATCTATTTGCTCCAGCCTCTGTTTCAATTGATCGAACACCATAGCATGGGCACACGGCCGGCCACACGCCACGACCAGGCAATAGTTAGTTTCTTCCCGGCTAATTCTCTTATGTTCTTGCGGCAATCTCTAATTTTATTGTCTTCCGATGAGTCCTTAGGTCATCACGCAATATAGGATTAACTGAAGCCTTTGAAAGTATAAGATACAGTAGTGGAAACTACAAGTATGAAAATTCATAATAGAATGTTTGATTGTCCACTTGTGTGAGTGTGTAGACATGAAAATGAACAGAACCAGATCAACTCAGAAATTTCAACCTATGTATTCTTTGATTTTGAGCTTTGAGATTTATGTTACTATTCATCATCGCAATGATCTAATACACACCGTAGTCTATGTCACCCCATCACATTCTGGTTGAGCGATTATGACAAGTGTCCTGATGATTGATGAAATTTTCCATTAATCCTCCTGCTGCTCGTTCTTTCTAGTTGTCCCCGTCCCCCCCCCCCCCTCCCCCCCCCCCCCCCCCCCCCCCCAATCAATTCCTGGCTTCGTCCCTGCCTGGACTTTGATGACTTCGTCTATCTGCCTGCAACTGGCACCTGTGGCAGCATCCTCTTGGCCTGGAAGAGTAGGGAGGTGTATATCACTGACCCGTCTTTCACCACAAACACCACACCTTGACGGCCAAGGTTGCCATGCCTACAAGCACGCTCATGCCATGGTGGATCACTCTGGTCTATGGGCCTCAAGAAGACGAGGACAAGATAACCTTCCTCCAAGAGCTATGTGACATGCGGGCAGAATCCGATGGACCGTGGATGTTTGCCGTGATTTCAATCTAATCTACCGCGATGAACACAAAAACAATAGCAACCTGAAGCGACGCATGATGGGCAGATTTCGCCGCACTATCAACGACCTCACCCTCAAAGTGGTGTACCTCAATGGACACTGTTATACCTGGTCAAACAAGCAATCCCCTCCCACTCATGCACCTTGATCGCGTACTTTGCACCGCTGATTGGGAGGAAATGCATAGACTGCCATCTCCGGTGCCTCGCATACGAGGTCTCGGACCACAGCCCACCATTGCTGGATTGCTCGCCATCGCCTTCGGCGCACCGGCGCTTCCACTTCGAGGACTACTAGGTGCGTCAAGACAGGTACCATGAGGTCTTCGCTGAGGCATGGCAATCTGTCAATGAAGAAGACCCTTTCCACCGACTCATGATGCACTTGCAAGCCACAGCTCGCAAGCTCATGAGCTGGAGCTCACGGGTGATAGGGAACATGCGTCACAACCAAGCGCTCTCCCGTGCAATGCTGCTACCTTTTGATAAAGCGTGAGAAGACGGGAAATTGACAAATGATGAAGAGTGGCTGCGCAAACAGATCAAGTTGTCCTAATCTCGGACTTGCGTCACTCCAGCGCACCATCGCACGCCAACTAGCATGCATTGCCTCACTCAAGGACATGCCAACACCTCATTTTTCCATCGGTAATGCACCTACCGCCGGCGCAACAAGATTCACTGCCTCACCGCCGGCGATCGCGTCCTCACCGAGCACCAGGACACGGCTGAGGCTGTCTACTTGCAGTACGACGGTTTGTTGGGCGCAAACATGACGCACCCACACGCTTGACCTCACGCATCTCAGCAAGCCAGCTGATGGACTAGAAGACATGAACGAAATTTAGAGCGCAGTGAAGCGCCCGCAAGGCGCCTGGGCCGAACGCTTACTGCTGAATTCTTGAGCTCTTGTTGGATCAGCTATACGAGCTCCGCGGCCGCGGCTCTGCAAGCTAAACCAAGCGCTGCTCACTCCGCTGCCAAAGCGGGCCGAAGCGAGCAGCCTAGGCGACTACTGGCCTATAAGTATTATACACCTCATCGCCAAAATCTTCACCAAGGTTCTATCCATGCGCCTCGCACCGAAGCTCGCCAACCTCGTCAGCCCTGTCCAGAACACCTTCATCTCCAGCCAGAGCTTGGACGACAATTTCATTCTTGTCCGGCAATCTGCCCACCTGCTGCACCAGTTCGGAGCCTCGCGCGTCCTGCTCAACCTTGATCTGGCACGCGCTTTCGACTCTATCGTGGCCATTCCTCTTTGAGGTGCTACGGCAATTCAGCTTCAGCAACAAGCTCCTCAAGTGGCTGGCCATATTGCTCTCCTCGGCTAGCACGAAGGTACTTATGAATGGAGAGACGGGACCGCCAATTTGGCATAAGGGACTGCGACAGGGAGATCCGCTATCCCTGCACTTATTCATCCTCATTGTGGATGTTCTTGGCAGGCCGATCCATCGATCCGTTGAGTCGCGAATCTTGCAGCAATTCCACCCTCGACACGTTGTCCCACCCATTTCCCTCTACGCGGATGGTGGTGTGATCCTCTTCTGCCACCCTCCATGGACAAGATCTTGGCGGTTAAAGGAATCCTAGAGCTCTTCGGCCAAGTATCTAAATTACGAGTCAATTTCAAGAAGAGCACTGCAACGCTGATACATTGTGAGGACGAGGAAGCCACGCCTATAGTCGAGCACCTAGGCTGCCCCATTGTTGAGCTACCCATCTCCTACCTAGTTATCCCACTCACCATCTACAGCCCCTGGTTGACAAGATGGTCGGCATGTTACCCATTGCAAGTCACGGCTCATACAAAAGTCAAGCAGATTGGCTCTCGTCAAATCCGTGCATGGGGCTATACCCATCCATCAACTACTCGTAGCACCAGCAAAGAAGACTATCAATCTCATGGAGAAAATCAAGAGGTATTCATGTGGGAAGGATGCAAAGCTACGAAGGGGTGCTGCCATGTGAGGCTCATGCAAAGCTACGAAGGGGTGCTGCCATGTGAGGCTCATGCAAAAGTCAAGCAGATTGGCTCTCGTCAAATCCGTGCATGGGGCTATACCCATCCATCAACTACTAGTAGCACCATCAAAGAAGACTATCAATCTCATGGAGAAAATCAAGAGGTATTCATGTGGGAAGGACGCAAAGCTACGAAGGGGGGCTGCCATGTGAACAGTTTCTTGACAAATTTCACTCAGAGGCCTTGATGTCTATGATTTGGAGCGTACAGGCCATGCCTTTAGCAACGCTGGCTATGGCTCGATCGCAATGCCGGAAATCGGGTCTGGAGCGGCTTGGACCTGCAGTTTGCAACTGAAAGAGCAAGATTTCTTCTTTGCATCCACCTACATGGTCTTATGCGATGGTCAGACGACAAAGTTGTGGGAAGATAGATGGAGCCGCTCTGTTTGCGAAATTGTGCCCCTACTCTGCTCATGTATCCCCAAGCCAAGGCGCAAGATAAGTACGGTGGTCGACGGCCTGACAGCAAGCCGATGGGCCCAACACATACCTGAAGTACTAGGGTTACACGAAATCAGCCAATACGTGAGACTCTGGCGCATAATCGAGCACACGATACTATCGGCGTTACCTGACAGATTGACCTCGAAGTGGACCGCGAGCGGCATATACACTGCCCAGTCTGCCTACCTGGCTACCTTCCACGCCTAGCAGCGCATATGGAAGGCCTGGGCACCACCACACGTCAACAAACTCTTCCATTGGATTACAAACCTAGAGAGAGGTTGGACGGCGGATAGGCTTGCACGGCGAGGGCTGCAGCACCACTCCAAATGCTCCCTCTGCGACCAATAACTGGAGACACTGATGTACTTCATCGAATGCCTATTCTCTCGACAAATTTGGCACGAGGTTCTATCTTTGCTGCGCATGACCTGCGGGCCACCATCCATGGAAGCCTCGCTGCATGATTGGTGGCTCGCCTCCGTGCCTTGCTCACACCATGGATGATCTGGAAGCACAGAAATGCATGCATCTTCAACAGAGCATGACCCTCTGTCAGCATCCTAGTTGATCAAATCAAAGACAAAGCAGTAGCTTGGGTCAAAGCGGGAGCTAAAGGATTGCAAGTCGTCCTTCCCACGACCTGGGATGTACATTAGTTTCCCCAAACTTGTAACAATGTGTGTGCCTCCTAGAGGGCTTGTAAGTTGTAACAACACTATCTTTTCAATGAAATGAAACGCAAAGGAATGGTAACAACTCTATCTTTCCAACGAAATGAAACGCAAAGGAATGGCTTGCTTGGCTTGGCAGCACAATAGGCTGGAATCTCTCATCTTGTGACCAGCCAAAAGCCAAGATCCACACTTACCCTGCGACAAGACAAGTTAGGTAGGGGTCTATCCCTGGCAATCCCTCACAGTTGACTTCTGGGCAACAACTCAACAATGGATTGATGCATGCACACATGATTCTACATATTAGTAATTACTACTCCCTCCGATCGGAAATAAGTGTTGGAGGGATGACACTTATTTCCGATCGGAGGGAGTACTACCTCCATTCCATAATATAAGGTGTGTTTCGTTTTCTTTGACCGATGCTTTGACCAAGAATAACTCATTTTAACATGTGTTTACGTGATAAAAATCATATAATAATAAGTAAAGTACTTTTGAAAAGGAATGCAATGATATCAATTTTATGTCACATGAAGTACATATTTATGAACTAACTGTTAGCCAAAGCCTCGATCTGAAATAAAATACGCCTTATATTTCAGACCGGAGATAGTAGGTGAGTACTATTCCCTTGTAAACTAGGGACATAGTACAATCTACAAGCATGCTACTTGCAACTCATGACTTGCAAATCAGTTCACTTATACATGCTGAATTATTTTTCTAAGTCCTTAGATAAACAAAAAAAGTAAACATTGTCTGTTTATTTTGAATTCGCATCAAAGTTGGTTAGTTTGGTACATACCAAAACCATTACTCCGTACCAAAATATTTTGGCATACAGCAAAGTCGGACCGTATTTTGATTTAGTGCCAAATTTACCAAAATATTAATACAGTATTTTACCTAAGAATCTTGCATTCTTGCGAGACCTGATGTTAGCTGTTGTCTACCCTCTGTACAGTTTGCTATGTTTTTTTCCCTTCTTTTCTTTTTCTTGTTTGTTCTCTACTGTTTGTACTTATGCGTCATCTTGACGCCTTCTTCTAGATTCTAGTAGAAAATGAATACGGTGTTTACAAAACCGAATAAACCGGGTGGACAGGCCTAGGTAGGGCTGGGCGTTCGGTCCAACCAAACCAATCGGTTCGGTTCCCTGGGTTATTGGGAAATTCGGTTTGAAAAAATTCATGACCGATCGGTCAACTGAGGAACTGCTAACCGAGGCTTCGGTGAACCGAAAATTTGGTTCGGTCCTTGGTCTAATCCAAACAAAACCGATCTAGTTTGACAGCAAGCTTTAATTGTCTGAAAATCTGAGCCGCGAACGAAAGATAGGAAACGTAAATAGATCATGCAGACGGATCTCCCGTGTCCTAGTCAACTGGACATCTGAGGACGTGAATCCCCAGGGGGATGGTAACGGAGAGGTATAGAGAAGAAGTGGTCCAATCCAAGGAGACTGGGCAAGACACGGAGGAAGGGAAGAGGCACTGGCTGCCGGCGGCCAGGCCGCCTCCACGGTCGTCCAGGGATTCCATGGCTCGAGGACAGAAACGCCTGTGGCGGCTAGGTTAGGAATGGCCGAACGGTGAACTTGGAGTTGTCCTCATGTGGGGCTGCAGGGAGTGGGGTGTGCGTTCTTTTTTTAAGATCCAAGTACGTTGGTCAATGGGTGTAATTGGAAGGACGTTTGGCCACATGAGCTGATGGGCTTTTCTAGTCTTTTGGGGCCAGTACATATCATTTCGGTTTGTACGGGCAGTTCGGTCTACAGTGGACGAAAACCGACTTCACCGAATTCAATTCGGTTTCTCACAACTCAAGACCGAACAGAGCACTGGATTTTCGGTCAATTTGGCTTCGGTCTCAGTTTATTCGGTGTCGGTTTTCGGTCCTCGGTTTATTTGCCCACCCCTAGGCCTAGGTGCAAGGCTTGAAACTTTTCACATGCAATTTCCGTCAGCAAAATTGGAGCTGTCTTGTCCTCAACGCGTCAATCCAGTGTGTTGGTCAACCATTTAGCGGGACAGTCATGGATTTCGTGTGGCCTCTGCGATAATTGGAGCGCTAATGGTTGTCCGAAGAGAAGTCGTAGTCACCAGATCAGGGGAGATAGGTGATGCTGATGAAGCTGCTAGACGGCCTCGATGGTTGCTTTTTCGATAGTGTGTGTCAGCTCTGCTTTGCTGGCCAAACATGTCTTTAGGGGTTTGTAATCTCGATTATCAGCCTGTTTTCCTCAAATTAACATTATCTTCTACTTAATTAATAGATTGAGATATTTGTACTCCAGTTAGAAAAAATGCTTGCACCCATTTATATATAGCGGGATCCTAATAGTTAATACCTTGTAGAGACATTGTATTCTGGTCAATAGTATTGGCAACCACACAGTTACACAGTTGTGGGTGATCTACTAGCTCATCTTTACCATTCATATTCATGTGCCTCTAACTGAAGTGATCTCCACGTTTATAGAATTGCTGGATAGAAATACTTTTAACTATGAAACTCACATGCTATGATGGATTTTCAACTCTTTATCTATGCAGATTCAAACACCCTGAGCACAAAGGGTTCATATCTAACCCTTTAAACAACAAACTTTGCAAAAACTACGTAGACCCTGGTAGTTTGCAGGACAAATACGATTGCACCATATGCATCGTTTTTCACACCACTCAAAAAAACTTGCAAAACGAATGGTGATACTGATCTAGGTGTTGCATATTTCTACTTGCAAATGCATATATGTGCAAGAACAGAAATTACAGTTATCCATCTCTATTTTAGAGAAACTTAAGCCAATGCTGAATCGCAAACCTTATAGAGGTGGAGTATCTTCTGCCTGTATTCTTTGTGCCTCTGAACCTGCAGAAAAAATAATACATGAAGAGAGGAAACTAACTTAAGTAATTAGGATAAATGCCATTTCTACCTAAAAGAGGAGATGCTGAAAGCACGCCAAAGCTAAATTCAACTGTATGTTAGTCGCTGAATTCTTACTCTCATCGAAGGAGAGGATGACACTAGGAGTTGGGGCAATTTTCTGGTTTATTTCTCACACCATCACACAATGCCATGCACACCTGACGGGTTGGGGATACATATTTATAGGCTGCTAGCCAGCCAAGAATATGCTAGATGCTAGTCTAAGATGCTAGTCCAAGATGCTAGTCTAAGATGTTGTCCTAAAAAGCTAGTCAAGGGTGCTGTCCTAACAGCCAGTCCTTGATCCTATCCTAACAGCCAGTCCTTGATGGACAGCAAAAACCACTATGCAGTGCAGCCACAAGGACACAAGGACCATGTGCTGCAGCCCACACAAGACCACAGTACATAGACTTATCCATCATTCTCCCCCTAAGTCTTGTGGGTTCTTGTGGGATAGTTGAACCATCCCTTGTGGGATAGTTGAACCATCCCTTGTGGGATAGTTGAACCATCCCAATCCTGGAGCAGAGTTCCAGGAACTTGATCCTCCCAAGAGGCTTGGTGAGCAAGTCGGCAAGCTGATCCTTGGTGTTGATGTAGCTCGCCTTGATGCTTCCTTCATCCAAGCAGTCTCGGATGAAGTGGTGCCTCACCCGGATGTGCTTGCTCCGTTCGTGAAAAACGGGGTTCTTCGCTAGAGCCAGAGCGGACTTGATGTCCACCCTGAGCTCCATCGCCCCGGTGTATCCGCCGAGGAGATCACCGAGTAGTCGAGCGAGCCAGAGTGCCTGAGTGCAAGCGGTGGAGGCCGCTATGTACTCGGCCTCGCAGCTGGATAGGGCCACCACCTGCTGCTTGACCGAATGCCAGCTCACGAGGCACTTGCCGAGGAAGAAGAGGATTCCGCTCGTGGTCTTGCTGGTGTCAATGTCACCGGCGTGGTCGCTGTACTCGACGAAGTGCGCCGCCCCAAGACACCTAGGGTAGTGGAGGGCATTGTCAAGAGTCCCCGCAACGTAGCGGATGATCCTCTTCACAGCCTGCTGGTGCTCCGTCGTCAGTCGCTGCATGAACCGACTAACGTAGCCGACGGAGAACACCAAGTCCGGCCGTGTGTGGGCGAGGTAGCGAAGGCTCCCCACAAGATGCCGGTACTGTGTGGCATCCACTTCCTTCATCGTGCTGTCGCGGCTCAGCTTCAGCCTATCCTCCATCAGAGTGAGTGAGCCCAGCTAGCTCAACGACGCGCTTGGCGTAGGCAGTCTGTCGAGCGTGATCCCGGAGTCGTCCTGGTGCACCTCGATTCCGATTCCCAGGTAGAAGGAGAGAGGCCCCAGATCACTCATCTGGAAGGTGGCCTTCATCTCTTCCTTGAACGCCGCCACCTCCGCATCCTTGGTGTCGGTGATCACCAAGTCGTCGACATAGACACCCACCAGCAGGGTTTTTCCTCCGCTGCCCCGCCGGTAGACGGCCGCCTCGTGCGGGCTTAGCTCGAAGCCCATCTCCTTTAGCGTGGAATCGAACTTGGCATTCCACGCCCTCGGTGCCTGCCATAGGCCATAGAGGGCCTTGCGCAGGCGGAGCACCTTGCCTTCCTTGTCGGGGATCGCAAATCCCGACGGCTAATGCACGTAGACCTCCTCCTTCAAGTCGCCATTAAGGAATGTCGACTTGACATCCATGTGATGGACACGCAAGGGCAGCTAGCGTGAGGATGAGTCGCACGGACTCCATCCGTGCTACGGGAGCGAAGGTGTCGTCGAAGTCAACCCCCTCCTGCTGCAAAAAGCTCGTGCCACCAAGCGAGCCTTGTGCTTGACAATGGCGCTAGCTTCATCCCCCTTCAGCTTGAACACCCACTTAAGGGTTCGCGCGGTGACCAGCAAGCTCCCAAGTGCGGTTCTGCTCGACCGCATCCATCTCCAACTGCATCGTGGCGCGCCATGCCGCGTCTCTCTCGGCCTCCACGAAGAACTGAGGCTCGCCGTCGTCACACACGAGGTGCAACTGCGCCTCCAAGTCATGTGACACCAGTCCCGGCACCGGTTGGTCGCCGAGAAGGTCCTCCATCGTACGGTACCGCAGCGGAGTTGAGCCGTCATCCGCCACCTTATCCCACACCCATCCTCGCCCTTCATTGAACACAACGTCTCGCGCTGTGCGCACACGCTGTGTCTTTGGGTCGAGGATGCGGTAGGCCTTCGAGCTATCCACGTAGCCGATGAATACTCCCGGAGTGCTCATGTCGTCAAGCTTGCCAATGTGGCCAAGCTCCTTGGCGAAGGCGAGGCAACCGAAGACCCGCAAGTGGGAGACCACCGGCTTGCGCCCATGCCAAGCCTCGTACAGCGTCCTGCCGTCGAGCGCCTTAGTAGGCGAGCGGTTGAGGATGTAGACGGCCGTCACCACCGCCTCTCCCCAGAAGACAGCCGGCATCCCTCTCTGCTTGAGGAGGGCCCGAGCCATTCCCACAACCGTCTGGTTGCGCCACTCGATGACGCCGTTCTGCTGCGGGCTGTACGGCACGGAGTAGTGGCGTTGGATGCCCTCATCCGGCGCAGTACGACGCGAATTCAGCCGCTGTGAATTCGCCGCTGTTGTCGGTGCGCAGCACGCGCAGCTTGCCGCTGCACTCCGCCTCCGTAGCAGCCTGCGCACGCCTAATGGTGTTCGCCGCCTCTCCCTTGCTGCCAAGGACTAGTACCCACATGTAGCGGGAGAGGTCGTCGACGAGCAGCAGGAAGTAGCGTCGTCCTCCTTGGCTCGGAAGCTAGCCCACTGGGTAAGGGGAGTCGCCTCTGCTTCGTCACCACGCAGACGTCGCAGAATTGCTCCACATGGTCAAGGCACGGCAGGCCTCGCACCATCTCCATGGCACTAAGCCGCTTCAAGGCCTTGAAGTGAAGGTGCCCGAAGCCCTCATGCCACGCCTCGTCGTCCCGACGAGCAGCGAGACGGGGTTGTGCCACCTGCACGTTGAGGACGTAGAGTCGGTTTGTGCCTCTGGTTACCTTGGCAAGAAGGCGTTGATGTCAATCCCATATGCGTAGGATCCCATGCTCGATCAGCACGCGCGAGCCATTCTCATCCAGATGGAGTTCCTCAGCACGGGGATGTAGTAGACACCGGTGAGCAGCCGGTGCTCTCCAGTCTTGGCGGTGAGGATGACGGAGCCGACACCCTTGATCTCCACGGCAAATGCATCCCCAAACTTGACGGAGCCTCGCACGTCAGAGTCGAGCTCGTTGAAGCTTCCCGCCAATGGTTATGGGCCTCGAGAGAGGTTGTTGCTCGTCGGTGTCGACAACCTTGAGGCGACCTATCGCCTCCTCGATCAACATCGTGGAGAGGTCCAGTAGAGATTCGATCGAGCGAGCCATCTGCTTGTACTTCTCGGGGACGCAGCGAAAAAGCTTCTCGACAGCTCTCTCCTAGTCGTAGTTGTCGTCGCCGAACTGCACCAACTTCTGCAGCAGAGTGTAGCAGAGTGTTGAGACAGAGAGCAAAGTCATCAACGTCCTCACCTGGCTTGAAGGCCAGGCTCTCCCGCTCCTTGCGAAGTGCCTGCAGTGTGGACTTGCGAGCCCGGTCGTTGTCGATGCGTGTCGCAGTGATGGCGTCCCAAGCCTCCTTGGCAGTCTGCTTTCTGGATAGCGAGAAGTGCATCTCGGGCGAGACTGCGGCGATGAGGGCATCCATCGCCCGTCAATCCTCATGGTGGCCAACGTCGCCGTCCTGGACTGCCTCCCACATGTGCCACACCTGGAGCCTGATCCTCATGATCGCGGCCCACTCGACGTAGTTGGTTTTGGTGAAGGTAGGCCACCCTACAACGGGGCCAACATCCCTGACCATGGTCCGGACTCCATAGAGGCCGCGGTCTACGTCGTCCCGGCCGCCGCCGCCGAGCGTGCCTCCTCTGGGAGCGCCACCGCCGTGCGCGGGAGCGTGCTCGGCTGCCCACTGTGTCGTCTGCTCTCACGCTGCTTCCCTTGCCAGCTGCTCGAGGTCTGCGTCAGCGTTGCCGTCAGCAGAAACGGAGCTGTTGGCACCGCCGCGCAATGCCTTGACCTCCGCCTCACGTGCTGCCTCCGCCGCCGCTGCTGCTTCCTCCTCCGCTATGGCTGCTGCCAGCCTCGACGCCCTTGCTGCAGCCGCAGCGGTTGCTGCCGCGGCGAGTTCGGCATCCTGCCGACGCCGCGTGCTCGAGGTGACCGGGTGGTGAGAGTGACTTGCGGACATGGCTCGTCTGCTCAGAGGGAGAGGAGTGAACAGAGGCAGCCGGAGTTGTTGCTGCTGCGAGACCGGGAAAGGAGATGAGCAGGATATGCTCAGGCTACAGGATAACCTGGCTCTGATACCACTTGTTAGTCGCTGAATTCTTACTCTCATCGAAGGAAAGGATGACACTAGGAGTTGGGGCAATTTCTGGTTTATTTCTCACACCATCACACAATGCCATGCCAACCTGAGGGGTTGGGGATACATATTTATAGGCTGCTAGCCAGCCAAGAATATGCTAGATGCTAGTCTAAGATGCTAGTCCAAGATGCTAGTCTAAGGGCCTCTTTGTTTCAGCTTTTGGTGGCTTTCCAAAAGCAAAAGCAGGTCAAATGAACCAAACAGGGTGCTTTTGATGTTGGCTTTGCCAAAGCCAAAGCCAGGAATAGGCAAACTCGGCGAAGCACATCTGGACGTGCTTCCCGCAGCTTCCCGCAGCTTTGCATAAAACCAACGAAACGTTTTCCAATCTAGACATAACGTTCGAAGTGATTTACAAGAAATGCCACCGCGGGCCTAGCCAGCCCGTCCACGCCCCCGAGCCCCCACCCCGACCGAAACGTTCCCCACTCGCCCGACCCTGTTCGCTTGCCCCCGACCTTCTGTTCGCTCGCCCATCGCCAGCTAGGGTTCCAGCCGGCGGCGCTGGTCGATCTCTGGCCGTGGCCCTCCCCGGCCGTCGTCCTCCCCGGCAGACCTCCTCCCCGGCCGTCCTCCTCCCCGGCCGACCTTTCTCCCGCACCATCTCCTTCTTCCCCGGCCGACTTGACTCGGAGATCTCGCCGCCGACAGTCCCGTCCAGGCGCCACCGGCTCAGCTCGTCTGCAGGCATCCTCATCCCCGGCAGCTCTCCTCCTCAGCCCATCTCTTCCCGCAGCAACTAGGAAGACAGGGTATGCCCCCATCCCTGTGTATGGCTTTGCTTTGTGTACTGTTTATGCATGGTTGTGTTGATGCTAGCTATATGATGGTAGATGATGTGATGGTAGTTTGATACTGATAGATGATGTGTTCTTGTAGACAATAAAGTGACAGATATATTTTTGATTATTACTGTTCTGTTTGTGCATGGTTGTGTTGATGCTTGCTATATGATGGTAGATTTATTGCAATGTGATAGATATAAATAAAATGCTACCTATAGTAATTGTGTAGTGCCTTTTTTGTGATAGCTTGGTATTACTTTGCAATGTCGAAGGCCGTGTGGGATGCATTCCACACTAAAGTTTTCTGCGACATATGTATGGATGAAGTGAACGCCAACAATAGGGACGGGGGTTGTTTGAGTAGGAAGGGTTACAAGAATCTTGAGGAGAAATTCTTCCAAAGAACAGGGGATAGATTAGTGAAGAAGCAATTAAAAAACAAATGGGATGCTTTGAAAAAGGATTACATGGGATGGATGGAATTGCTAAATGCAACCGGGCTTGGTTGGGACCCCGAAACAAAGACTATGGATGCCGATGATGATTGGTGGAAGAATCACATAGCTGTAAGTTATATTATTCCCTACTTGTTGTTTTTCTAGGAGTACTTCTGATAATAGTAATTTGACTCATGTATGCATTTTGTTCTTTTGTTTCAGATCCGCCCTGATCATGCGAAGTTTAGAAATGGGCCACCTCCTAACTTGGTGCAACAAGATGTCATGTTTAGGAAGGCACATGTGACCGGAGAATCAGGAGGCATTGCAGGAGAAGAAACAGGAGATGGCAAAGATGCTCCAATATTATTGGATGATGATCGTGATGCCTCTGCCTCTAGAATCACAGGGAAACGCAAGTTAGGTTCCGGAGAGAAGGAAAAGGAAAGCCCTTTTTTCACTGCATACAACAATGCATTAAGCACACTTGTCTCCAAGCATACCGAAGGTAGCTCTTGCAGTAAGGATGAAGCTGTTCCAACTATGAAGGAATTTTTGGCGATGGTTCGAGAGTTAGGAGTAAATGAAGGGACCGATATCATGTTCACAGCTAGCAAGCTAGCCATGAATAGGGATCATAGAGAGGTTTTTGCTGCATTTGCAACAACTGATGGAAGACTTGATTGGCTGAAGAGGACACATAATGAGATGAACAAGTAGATGCAGACTATTTGCAACAATTGTATCATTGTACTATTTATTTCTTGCAAGTCTGGTTGTGTTGGAAACAATTTATTTGTTGCAGACTACTTGTGTTGGAAACAATTTATTTGTATCATTGTAGAACTTGTCATGTGTTGGAAATAATTATTTGAGACAATTTATTTGTAAAATCTGGGTGCTATTTATGTATCAATCAGTATTGTTAGTGCATATTTGGCTACTTTGTAAAATCTGGGTGCTATTTATGTATCATTCTGAGTGCATATTTCTGTATCATATACTTCTATATTTGGCTACTTTGTAAAACCTGGTTACTATTTTTGTATCATTTGCAGCTTATTCTTTTTGTATCATGTACTTCCGCTATTTGACATGATATATTTTCCTTTTTGTAGATGGATGGTGGTGGTGATAACCGTGATGCCGAATATGAAATGACACGCCACTTTCTCGGATTGGCGCGTGACATGGCTGTCTTGGGCTACTATGGTAATCTCTATAGCGAGAAGTATTTGAACAAGGAACCTAGGAGGATCCCAGAACAAACAGGTATTGAATGGGTGAATGAACAACTTGGAAATAGGAAAAGATGCTACAAGATGTTTAGAATGTATCCTGAAGTGTTTGAACAATTGCACAACCTTCTAGTTTCTAGTTATGGATTACAGTCAAGTAGAGACATGTCATCGGTTGAATGTCTAGGAATGTTTCTATGGATGGTTGGAGCACCACAGTCATTTAGTCAAGTTGAGAACCATTTTAGTCGTTCAACTGAAACAATTCATAGGAAGTTCCATATGGTTTTGAACTGCTTGTACAAGTTGGGAAAGGATAACATAAAGCCAGTAGACCGAAATTTCAAGGATGTGCATCCTAGACTTCAAGATGCACGCTTCTGGCCACATTTCAAAGATGCAATTGGAGCCATAGATGGCTCACACATTCCGGTTGACGTACCTGAAGAGGAGGTGGTTAACCACACAGGAAGGCATGGTTACACATCACAGAATCTCCTTGCCATATGTGACTTTGATTTGAGATTCACATTTGCTGTTGCTGGATGGCCTGGTTCGGCACATGATACACGCATTCTACAACGTAGCATTGAGAAGTATCCAGTAGAGTTTCCGACACCTCCTGGTGGTAATATTCTCTATCTTTATTGCTTTGAGATTATAATATGCTTATTGCTTGTTTGATATTTTCCCTTCATGTGCAGATACATATTACCTTGTTGATTCAGGTTATCCAAATAGGAAAGGTTTCCTAGCTCCTTTTAAGAATAACACTTATCATATACCTGACTTTCGTCGAGAAGGGCGACCAACAGGAAAGGAGATTTTCAACTATCTACACTCATCGCTTCGGAATGCTATAGAGCGTGTATTTGGCATCTTGAAAAACAAGTGGCGCATATTGAAGCAAATTCCTTCATATGGTCTGGTTACACAGAAAAGAATCATCCTTGCTTGCATTGCGCTTCACAATTTTATTAGGGACTCCAACTTACATGACAAACAATTTGATCTATGTGATTCAGATGAGAATTACATCCCTAAGGTCCAGAGGCAGTCAGTAACATTAGTTGGTGACACTGCTCCAAGTGGGCTACACACGGTTGACATGGACTTGACGCGTGATAGCATTGCTACATCTGTGTTCAATGCAAGAAGAAGATGATTGATTAGTGCTAGCTAAATTACTAGGGACATGTAGTTTGCATGAATCTTTATTCATTATGGATGTTATCTTATTTGTGTACTCGTACAAGTATGTATTTTGGACAAACGTATATTTAATTAATTACTAGTGTGCTTACTTTTTGTGTATTCATGGTATTTTGCGGTCATAAATACGTTAATACACTTAAGTCAGCAACCACGAGGGCATTTCAGACAATTCATCAACACACAGCCAGCCAGCCAGACAACTAGCCAAACGGTTCAACTCAGAACAGCAGCTTTTCCTGCACAGCAGCTTTCTCTGCACAGCAGCTTTCCCTGCACAGCCAGCCAGCCACAGCCCAAACAAACAGGCCCTAAGATGCTAGTCTAAGATGCTAAAATGCTGTCCTAAAAAGCTAGTCAAGGGTGCTGTCCTAACAGCCAGTCCTTGATCCTATCCTAACAGCCAGTCCTTGATGGACAGCAAAAACCACTATGTAGTGCAGCCACAAGGACACAAGGACCATGTGCTGCAGCCCCACACAAGACCACAGTACAGAGACTTATCCATCACTGTCTATTCTGATATAGTGTCACCGTAGCTCATTAAGTGACAACTCCTCCTAAACTGCCTAAATCCGTGCTCACAAATCCTACTGCTAAATACTCCCTCCGTTTCAAAATATAAGATGTTTTAGCTTTGTGAAACAAATGTATCCAGACATCTTTTAGTGTGTAGGTTCACTCGAATATACACACTAAAAGGTGTCTAGGTACACTTGCTTCACAAACCTAAAACATCTTATATTTTGAAACGGAGGAAGTAATAAATAGCACCAGATTTTACAACATGGTTGGCTAAAATTGGGAAACAAAACAATCGCGGCATTAGTTGGCTGTGCTGTCAGTCCGCGCCGATCTTGCATATATACATGCAATATCAACACAACTTAAAGGGCATTATTTTTACATGCAACTTCCACATTTCTACTCCTTCACAATTCTCAGAAAACACAACACAATTATATGCACTTCATACCCGAATTTATTTTCTTTCCAAGCACCCAAACCTAATCAAATCGATAAATCTAACACAAGCTAGAAAAAAATTCATGCTGTAATGTTACAACTTACAAGTGCTGGGAAATAGTACATCCCTGATAGATAAGAATGAAAGTTGTAATAAGGACTTTAATTACATATCTTTGTATTGTGCTTATTTCTAGACAAGCAGATATCACAGGTATCAATAATGTACATGTCAAATTTTTTAAAAAAAATAGGATGTCCCACAAACCCCAATAAAACCTAAAGGTGCTCCTCTTAAGAAGGTTGTATATGTATAATCTGATGTGTAAAATTCAAAGTGTTGGTATCACGAAGATAATTCCTCAGAGGGTGTCCTCAATCATTTATGAAACCACATCACCACACAGCTAGACTATTTAGTGCAAAATACTGCATGTGGCAGATGCATTCTCAAGGAAAATATTCTGTCTTCACATGCATACTTGACTCAAAAAGGGCGTAAAAGGGCGTACAAGGGCAGGGTATAAACTGAACAGTGGTCATGCCAGATCCAGGTACAAACGTAATTTATGTATGGAATACAGGACAACAAAATATAAAGTTACAAAGCCAACCAACTCAAAACAAAAAACTAGCACAGTTATTCAAGAATGCATGTAAATTATAGGCCCACATGAAAATTAAGTTCTTGTGTTATGATGATGGCTTATGAGAATCACATTTGTGATTGTGTCCTCAAACAAATACGGTTACCACTAGTAGACGAGAGACTATTACTCTGATGTTATCACATCGACATGTTGGTAACTGGATTGATATAAGATCACTATTTTAAAACTATACACAAAAAGTATAGCTGAACGAACCTAGTACGATTTCAATTATGCATGAAAAGGAAAACAAAGGTTGAAAGGATTGTCTGGAGTCTGGACTACAAGTAACCTTTGTACAGATTAAATCATGGAACTTTCTAGCCACTGGACTGCTTCCATGTTAGTACCAACTCTTGAACAGGAAACCTAGTGCGATTTCAATTATGCATGAAAAGGAAAACAAAGGTTGTCAACTGGATACAATGACCTGTAATATCCAGCTACCTCTTTGATAACAAGAAAAATATGGTTGTTATTTTCCCATCTGGTAGATAATATCTCAATTCATATATGAATAACCGAACATGCAGAAAATTATGAGTAGGAATATAGTACACAAATATGCTATCCAAATGTTCTTATTTCAAATTGTCTTTATTCAAACTATACACATCCATCTTCAAATCTGATAAAGAATATGCATATGTTAACAATATCTTTCATCTCAATTGTGTCATGTTCTTATAAATGAAACAAGTTAATAAGGTGAGCTATAAGAGGACAGCATGCGTTGTAAATATCATGACACTAAGTCATAGAGGAGTCCGAATTAAAAAAAAAGCAGCCCCGTTGGATGAAGCTCCCGCTTTGCGCGGGGTCTGGAGAAGGGTCACCACTTGGGGTCTTTGTACGCAGCCTTTCCCTACAATTTTTGCAAGAGGCTGTTTCCACGACTTGAACCCATGACCTCCTGGTCACAAGGCGACAGCTTTTACCACTGCGCCAAGACTCCCCTTCTAGAGGAGTCCAAATAGTGGAATACAATCAAATTCAGTAGGTATGTATTCAAGTTATACTTGTTATTATAACATCATCTTCAAATTGATGTATGCCACTTGAAAATATGCATACAATTCATCAGTTGACATCCCTACCAACCCTGAAGTGTTTCCTTAGTCAAGTACCACCTACCTCATCACCCAAAATGGCGGTAGCAGGAGTGCTATCTTACACCGGATCTGCTTGCCCACTGCTCTGCAAACTGTGGATGGCTTCCTCCCATAGCCAGCTTCTACTGCCCCAGACCCAACTGCCTAATGCTACGATCCACCGCAGGTACTCCAAGTTCAGGGCACGGAAGACCAAGGATTGGTCACATGGCGTAGTAACAAGCTAGTATTTTGCAAAACAAATGGAATATCTTGTTCCAAGCAGAACACAAAATTCAACCAATTCCAACACATAATCCAACGCCCATGCATATCACTCAAGAAGCTAAAGAGGGATCGAGAGAGCGACCTTGTTGCGTTCGCCATGAGGCCAGTAGCGAGCGAGTATGTCACGCATGAAGTGCAGCTTGACGTCACGGTCGGCCTCAAGGAGGCTAGGCGGGAGGTGCCGCTCCAGGGCGCTGTAGACGGCTGGTGCGTACTCACCGCGCACGTCGGTGTAGTCCTGCGATTTGTGCTCCGTGTTCGGATTGAAACGCAGCCGCCTGTCAGAGTGCCAAGCGGTCCCGGACGGCCGGCCGGCCATCCGCGACGGCGGCGGAGCCACGCCGTTCCCGTTTGCCACCCCTGACTGCTGGCCTTCGTCCCGTCGCTCCGCGGGCCCCTCTAGAGCCATGGCAAGCGCGGCGGAATCACAACATCGAGCGGAATAGGGTTAGGGTTTGGGTGGGGGAATCGAACTGGATAGGGTTTTGATGAGTTCTTTCACGTATTCCCAAGGGCCGATGTCTGTCAGAAAAAAAAAGGCCGATGAGAAAAGACATCCAGCGGTGACCTACCGTGATCTTCTGTACTACTCCCTCCGTCTCGAAATACTCCCTCCGTTTACAAATATGAAATGTTTTAGCTTTATGAAATGAGTGTATCTAGACATCTTTTAGTGTATAGATTCGAACGAACCTATACACTAAAAATATGTCTAAATACACTCATTTCACAAAACTAAAACATCTTATATTTCTAAACGGAGGGAGTATAAGATGTTTTAGCTTTATAAAATTAATATATTTAGATATCTTTTAGTATATAGATTCGAGCGAACCTATACACTAAAAGATATCTACATACATTCGCTTCACAAAGCTAAAATATCTTATCTTTCCTACTTATAAAGTTTGGAGTTGGTGGTGAGTTCACTCTCCCAATAATATTATATAATATATATGGGACCAACACCTACTAAAGTCTTAAATAAATTACTATAACCATCTATCATGTGGGGCCATAGAACTATCTAGCATATGGAGCCATAGAACCATCTATCATGTGGAGCCATAGAACCATCTAGCATGTGGGACCATAGAACCATCTAGCATGTGAGGCCACCAAGAGCTTAAATAAACAACTATAATCATCCATAAATGTGGGTCCACTAATCATGCAAAAAATATCAATGAACAAAATGCATTATAAATTTATAATCATACATAGGATTAGCAGTTTCTAAAAACCTTATATTTTTTCCAAAACTGCATAACTATTTCATGGCACCAAGACTCTTTCAAAAATCTTTATACATATGGGATGTGATTTTTCGTAGCAAAGCACGGGCTTGTTGCTAGTATTTCCAAACGGAGGGAGTAGTCTATATCTACTAGTAGAATGTCTGTGCGCTGCTACGGACCATCATTCACTATATTTTTCTACTCCCTCCGACCACTAATACTTGTCTCTACATGGATGTATCTAGACATATTTTAGTATCTAAATACATCTACGTAGAGATAAGTATTAGTGATCGGAGGGAGTAGTTTAATTGATTTTATTATTATTATTTTTACACCATGAGATATTACAAATAAATGACGAAGTGCCCAGATTTTGTGCGTCGTAGATGAGCTCCGCACCGTCGACATCACACTCTATGCTTGGTAATAAGTAATTCAATAGTTGGTTTCAACACACAGTTCAGATCAAGAATATAAGCTTGGCCTGGCTCATCTGCTTGAATCGAACAACTAAGAACATGAACAATAGCCATTATAGAGCAAACTCGCCAAAATAATTTCTTAGACTGGTGAGGGTAGAGGCCAAGCCTTTAATTTGACAGTTCGCACAATATTTGGTACCTTCAACTCTTTAAGCATGTGATGGCCAGATTCTATGCCTCTAGGTATCGTCTTTTGGCTATGTTGGTGTTGCCTGGACTCTAGAAACAACTGTAAACAAATATAAAACATACTCACTCTCTCCAATGTTCACTCTCGAAAGCACCGCCCTGAAGCTGCTAAAACTTGCAAGGATTGGAATCCCTGACATCACAATGTTCAGGTCGAGTTCTCGAAAAATAATGTTCAGGTCGGGCAGCCCCACTGTCGATAGATTGACAACATGATAGGCCAGTAGCTCAAGCACCGGTGGAAGGTAGGTGACGAGGGTATGACCCCTCGGTCCTCGATATTGGTCTACCTGGTTCCTGCCAAGGAAGAAGCCCGCTCGAAGGATACACGAAGCCCGCAAAGCCCAGCACTTCGACTTGGAGTAGAAGGTAAGAAATACTTGTAAACCCTAACTGGCTGCATATATAAAGCCACCAAGGGCGCCCCCTAGAGATCCGAACTCACATAGGCTAATCTCGCATAGACAGCTGATCTCGCATAGATCCCACGCATAGGCCAGCCACGTCATCTCTTTCGACCATAGCCAGATCCCATCTGCGCACCATTGTAATGCCCATGTTTCGGGGCTTTCGATTCATGGAGCGTGTGTGGGCGCTTGGCGGATTCGACGGCTTCAGACAGAAACAGGGGGTGCACACGATTTTACCCAGGTTCGCCCCCCCGGAGGGTAAAGACCTACATCCTACTTGTTTGATCTTGTATTGCTGGTATATGTGGAGTTGTTACAATGGTGCGCAGATGGGATCTGGCTATGGTCGAAAGAGATGGCGTGGCTGGCCTATGCGTGGGATCTATGCGAGATCAGCTGTCTATGCGAGATTAGCCTATGTGAGTTCGGATCTCTAGGGGGCGCCCTTGGTGGCTTTATATATGCAGCCAGTTAGGGTTTACAAGTATTTCTTGCCTTCTACTCCAAGTCGAAGTGCTGGGCTTTGCGGGCTTCGTGTATCCTTCGAGCGGGCTTCTTCCTTGGCAGGAACCAGGTAGACCAATATCGAGGACCGAGGGGTCATACCCTCGTCAGTAGGATTAGCCTGAGGCAAGTGGGTAGTAGTACTCCGAAGAGATCTCTATGTTGTGGTACACCAGTCATCCTCTCCATGCTGTGCTGCGCCATGACGCCAGCGGCAAACCAAATTGGATGAACTCGGTGAATCATTTTCTTCGGACACGAGGTTGCGGTGGCGCAGACCGAGCATGGACACCGTGACTCTGCTGAGGTTTTGGGGACCGTGTGTTCGTATCGTTGTAGACAATGCAGGTGTGTGGTCGCTGCATGGCGGCCCGATACATGTGCTCATGCGGCATTGCATCCATGGCCCTCACCGACAACATCGGCTGCCTCGTTGTCACTTGCCACCAGAGACAAGTACAAGAACACCACCTGGATGATACAGAACCGCCGGGAGCCTTCGTTGCATCTATCGCCGCCGCCTTTTTCTCAGTCGCGTACATTGCTGCTATGCCGATAGCTTCAGTTTACCACTGGAGTAACCATTGTCGAATACTTCTAAAATTATTGAGATTCCTTTTAACCTCATACAACTAATCCAATGTCACTCCAGATTTCAATTGCAAACTGATATTGAAATAATGTGTGTTCCATTGGCTCCTCCCATGAACGAAAAACAGCAGTTGTAATTTGCTAGAACTAATACTTCTATCTGACCAAAATCGAGTAAAGTGTTGAGCGTGCTCCATTATAAGCTGATCGAATAGAATATATGCTTGTCTTCTCATGCGGCCAAGCTACAAAGTTAGTGCCATGAGAAGAGCCGTGGATGTGGGAGATGGTGGTGGCCCCGAACTGGTCGGCCATGGCGACCTGCCCGGCGAAGTGGTTGAGCGGCAGCGCCACCAAAACGGCCGCGACACAGACGGCGGTAAGGATGAGGAAGGAGGCCCGCTCAAAGAGGATGAACTGGGCAGCACTGGCGACGCTGCAGTGGAGCGCGATCTGCGTCGCGGTGGCATGGTAGACGACGTGCAGCTTGGCATCGAGCGCGGAGGGCCCCGGGATGCGGGCTGTGGTCAAATCAGAGGTTTGATGAGGAGGAGGAAGTCTTTCATGGAGTTTATCGATTCAGAATGGACTGTAGATTGATTTATCTATTTGTGAGGGGTCAAAGTACAAAAACACCATGACTTACCACGGTCGCATCTAGGCTTTATTAGTAAGAGATACCTAATAATGATCTATATACCTAATAATAAAGTACGCAAGGTTTCATCGTCAATCACTTTTTTGAACCGTTTTGCCCTTCCAAAAATATATATATAACCCCTTTACCACCTGTTAGTTATTAGCCACAAAAATGTCCACCGAAAATGATTAGATTTTGCTTGTCTACCCGACGGTGTCCTGCCCACCGAGCCCCACCTGGTCTCCCCGGCGGTCCACGGCGGTGACACACGCCGTGCGGCTTTCACCCCCTTTCCTCTCTTTCACGCCGCGTTCGCTCTTTGCTTTTCTCGAGTAGCCCGTTCTCTTCTGAGGAGAACACAAGCAACACCCTCCCGCCATGTCATGGCATAGGATTCCATGACAACGACCAGGGGAGGTCCGGGGGCATCAAGGTGAGTGGGTTGTTGCCGGAAATCACGCGACAAAGGGAACGGTAAAGCCGACAGGATCCACAAGACCCGGTCAGGGGACGTTGGGCGCTGCCTAGATCCGTGTGATGCAGGAACTCCAGAGGCGCTGCAGGTTCCACATGATGTAGGTGAGGGGCGGACTGCTAATGGGATCGGCGCGATCAGGGAACTGCAGTGCGCCATGGTTCGCCGGGATGTGCGGGGGGTGCGGCGGATCGAGATGATGGAGGCAGTGATCGAGAGGGGGTTCATTCTGGTTTGACCAGTTGGGAGACGGTGCTCTCTAGAGAAGTTGGGGTCCAGGGAGAAGTCATATGTGTGTGTATACTTGGTGGGGCTGGGCCACTCGGGCCTCTTCGTTCCCATCCGCACACTCAGGATATTGTGATACAAATTGTGTGCCAACTGAGTTGTATATACCTCTTATTGTAAAAAAGAAAAAGGGATAGCGCTAAGCGGCGGCGCCGCACAAAATGCTCCGCGTGCGGCGGCCCATCTACCTGAAAAGCCCAGTCATACACGCCAACTTGAAACTTCACGATGGCCTTTATATATGCTGATTTTGTTTTTCAATTTTGGGCGTTGTCCACATAAAACTCTCTATGTTGCCGTTCAATATAATTACCAAACTAATCTATACGTAATAATAAAGTACGTAAGGTTTCCATCGTCGTCCACTTTTTTGAACCGGTTTGCCATTCCACAAAAATATATATAACCCCTTTGCCACCGGTTAGTTATTAGCCAAAAAAATGTCCACCGAAAACGATTAGATTTTGCCTGTCTCCCCGACGGGTCCTGCCCACCGAGCCCCACCTAGTCTCCCCGGCGGTCCACGGCGGTGACACACGTCGTGCGGCTTTCACCCCCTTTCATCTCCTTCACGTCGCGTTCGTTCTTTGCTTTTGCCGAGCGACCGGTTCTCTTCTGAGGAGAACACAAGCAACACCCTCCCGTCATGTCATGGCATGGGATTCCATGACAATGATACGTCTCAAACGTATCTATAATTTTTGATGCTCCATGCTTGTTTATATACCATTTGCTTTGTGTTTTGTTATACTTCGTGGCGTTTTTATGCATTTTTTTGGAACTAACCTATTAACGAGATGCCACAGTGCCAGTTCCCTGTTTTCTGTTTTTTTGTGTTTCAGAAAAGCTACACAGGAAATATTCTCGGAATTGGACGAAACAAAATTCAAACCTTCTATTTTTACCAAAGCTTCACGAAGACCGAAGATGAGACAGAGGGGGGCCAGGAGCCGGCCACACCCTAGGGTGGCGCGGCCTAGGCCTAGCCTGCACCACCAGGGGGTAAGCCGCCCCGGTCCACCCTCTGACGCTGCCCTTTCGCCTATAAGTTCCCCTCGACGGGAAAAACCTAAGGGACGGATCTCTTTTCCATGAAACATACTGCAAGCCGCCGCCGTCGCGAGATCGAGAGGATCTAGGAGCTCTTCCCAGGACCCTGCCAGAGAGGGGAATCCCTGCCGGAGGCCTTCTCCACCACCATGGTCGCCTCCGGAGTGATGTGTGAGTAGTCTACCTTGGACTACGGGTCTATAGCAGTAGCTAGATGGTTGTCTCCTCTACCATGTGCTTCATGTTTAGATCTTGTGAGCTGCCCTACATGAGCAAGATCATATTTATGTAATTCTACATGTTGTGTTTGTTGGGATCCAATGAGTATTGGTACTATGTTAAGTTGATGGCTGAATTATATATCTTTATGTTATCTCTATGTTGTTTATGATCTTGCATGCTTTCCGTTGCTAGTAGCTATCTTGGCCGAGTAGATGCTAGTAACTCCAAGAGGGAGTATTTATGCTTGATAGTTGAGTTCATGCCTCTAGTAATCTGGGGGAGTGAAAAAAACCTCTAAGGTTGTAGACGTGATGTTGCCACTCGGGAGAAAACAACATTCTTGTGTCCAAGAACATTTTCTTTGTTTATATTACGCACTTTGTTTAATGCAATTATCTGTTGTTCGCAACTTAATACTCAAGGGGTTCTCGGATTACTCCCCGCGAGTGGATTTTTAGTCATAGATGCAGTTGAATGGCGGTCTATGTATTTTGTCGTAATGCCCAGAGTGAATCTTATAGTGATCCTCATGACATATGTACATTATCTTTACTCTATCAATTGCCCAGCTGTAATTTGTTTACCCAGCATGTTGTTATTTATCTTATGCAGAGACACCACTAGTGAACTGTGGACCCCGGTCCAATTTTCTTTACATTGCTATTACCGTTTACTTTTACTCGCTCTGTTTACATTCTTGCATACTATTACCTTTTACCACTCGATACACTCAATCCTTTGTTTACAGCAAACCGATGAGATTGACAACCTCATCGTAAGTTGGGAGCAAAGTTCTTGGTTGTGTTGTGTGCAGGTTCCACGTTGCTGTTAGGTGAAGAAGCTCCTACGTCAACTACGCACCAGCATTTTCTGGCGCCATTGTCCGAAGTGTCGCGAAGCTAGCAAGCATCGCCTTATGAAGTTTGGCTTTCTCCTACTGGTTCGATAACCTTGGTTTCACAACTGAGGGAAACTTGCTGTTGTGCTCCTCATACCTTCCTCTTGGGGTTCCCAACTGGGTGCCTTAACACCACACCATCAAGCATTTTTATAGCGCCGTTTCTGGGAAGAAAGAAGATTTCTGCAAGGGGAGTCTCTCACGCTCAACCTTTTACTTTGTTTTTGTTTTGCTTTATTTTACTTTTACTTGCATCATTTTATCAAAAATACAAAAAAAATTAGCTTCCTTTATAGTTGCTTTTATTTGCTTGCTTTTAGTTTTGCTAGAATGGGAACTCCTGAAAACACCAAGTTGTGTGATTTTACTAGCACCAAAAACAATGATTTTATCTGTACTCCTATTGCGCCACCCGCTCCTACGGCAAATTTTTATGAGATTAAACCTGCTTTGTTGAATCTTGTTATAAAAGAGCAATTTTCCGGTGCCGGTTCTGATGCTGCAGCTCATCTCAACAATTTTATTGAGCTATGTGAGATGCAAAAGTATAAGGATGTAGATGGTAATATTATTAAGCTTAAGTTGTTCCCTTTCTCTTTAAGAGGAAGAGCTAAGGATTGGTTGCTATCTTTGCCTAGAAATAGTATTGATTCTTGGGATAAGTGTAAGGATGCTTTTATTGGAAAATACTATCCTCCTGCTAAGATTATAGCTTTGCGTAGTGATATTATGAAGTTTAGACAGTTTGATAATGAACATGTTGCTCAGGCCTGGGAAAGAATGAAATCTATGATAAAGAATTGTCCCACTCATGGACTGACTACTTGGATGATTGTCCAAACTTTTTATGCAGGACTAAATTTTTCTTCAAGGAACCTATTGGATTCAGCTACTGGAGGCACTTTTATGTCCCTTATCTTGGGCGCCGCAACAAAGCTTCTCGACAACATGATGGTAAATTATTCTGAATGGCACACTGAGAGAGCTCCACAAGGTAAGCAGGTAAATTCTATTGAAGAAACCTCTTCCTTGAGTGATAAGATTGATGCTATTATGCTTATGCTTTCTAATGATAGAGCTCATGTTGATCCTAATAATGTTCTTTTGGCCTCTTTGGTTGCTCAAGAAGAGCATGTTGATGTAAACTTCATTAGAAATAATAATTTCAACAACAGTGCTTATAGAAACAATTTTGCTAGCAACAATTATAGGCCGTATTCTTCTACTAATGGTAATGGTTATGGTAACTCTTATGGTAATTCCTCCAACAACACTAGGGGCGCGCCCTCCGATCTTGAGGTAATGCTCAAGGACTTCATCGGTAAGCAAACTGCTTTTAATAAGTCTGTTGAGGAAAAGTTGGGTAAAATTGATATTCTTGCTTCTAAAGTTGATAGCCTTGCTCTTGATGTTGAACTTCTGAAACTAAAAGTGTTGCCTAATGATGTGAAAGAAAGCAATACTTTTGCCGCTACTAATGCCATCCAAGTTAAAATTGATGAAAATGTTAGGATGTTAGCAGAATTGCATGCCAGGTGGGAAAGAGAAGATGAGATGGCTAGAAAGATGAAGGTATGTACTATTACTACCTCTAATGATGTTGTTCCAAATGCTAGCAATCCTCTTACTTTAATTGGTGTAGAGAAATCTCCTACTCCTTGTGCGAAAAAGCCCAAAACTGTAAAAACTTTTTCTCAAAAGAGTGCTAAAATTTTTCGGAGTGTGGGAGATGATAGCTCTATTTCTTTTAATGATTTTGATGTTGATGGCTGCAATATATCTGAAGTTATTTTGTTCTTGCAAAAGCTTGCTTTGAGTCCTAATGCTAGTTCTTTGAATATTGCTTTTACAAATGCTCTCATGAAAATTAGGGAGGAAAAGTTGAAACAAAAAGCTTCTATTCCCAAGAATTTAGAAGATGGTTGGGAGCCCATCATTGATATGCATGTTAATGGTTTTGATTTCCATGCTTTATGTGATCTAGGTGCTAGTATTTCTATTGTGCCTAGAAAGATTTATGACATGCTTGGTTTACCACCGCTTGAAAAGTGTTATTTTGATGTTCCTCTTGCTGATGTTGCTAAGAAGAAACCTTTGGAAAGGATTAATGATGTTCTTATTATGGTAAAAAATAACCTTATTCCCGTTGATTTCCTTGTTATGGATGTTGAATGTAATGCTTCATGTCCTATTATTTTGAGAAGACGTTTTCTTCGAACTGTAGGTGCCATCATTGATATGAAGGAAGGCACTATTAAATATCAATTCCCACTCAAGAAAGGTATGGAACACTTCCCTAGAAGAAGGAAGAAATTACTTTTTGACTCTATTCTTAGAGCAAATTATGAATTTGATGCTTCATCGCTTGATATTACTTGATTTCCACCTTTCTTCGCCTAGCTCAAAGGCGTTAAAGAAAAGCACTCTTGGGAGATAACCCAATGTTTTATTTTTAGTACTTTTTCTTTTATTTGAGTCTTGGAAGTTGTTACTACTTTAATAACCGCTCCTTATCCTTTTTATTTCGTTATTGTGCCAAGGAGAACCTCTAATTTGAGGGAGGTAAGATTTGGGGAAGTTGCTGTCCTGAAACAGATTTTGGTGCTGCACCATAAAAATTCGTGAAAATCCTCAGAATATCTTTTTGACCTGCGATTTCTTGTGCATATGCCCCAGGTTATATCCAAACTTTTGTTAGTTTCGCACTTTTCGATTTGAGCAACATAAGGACCTCGAAAAAATCGATCTTTGTCAGCTGTTCTGTTTTGACAGATTCTGCCACTATTTGTGTTTGCCTCTCGACCGCTTTCTTTTTTAGTTCTTTTGATCACAAGACTTTTGAGGAAGTTGCTACAGTAGTATATGCTTTATATGTGGTGTTTTGGGGTTGAAACCTGAACCAAAAAGGGTTGATCTACTATTATGTTTATACTAACGTTGCTAATAGAATTGTGTGAAGTTTTGTATGAAGGAAGTTTTCAAGTGTAGGGATTGGAGAGTGATGAGATGAGATGAAGTATGGACAAAATCTCAAGCTTGGGGATGCCCATGTCACCCCAAGAAATATCCAAGAGGTACAAGCGTCAAAGCTTGGGGATGCCCCCGAGGCAACCCTTCTTCATCGGCAAAAATCAGGTCACCTTTCAACACACTATATTTTTATTGCTTCATGCACTATGCGTTTTTCTTGGAGCATCTTTACTTTTGCTTTCAGTTTTCTTTTGTTTTGTTTGCTGCAATAAATGGTTGGATCCCAACAAATTTCTCTTTAAGGAGACACTCCGTTTTTCATTTGCCAAGAACACTCTATTTTTCACTCTTATCGTTCAAAGAGTGTTCTCTTTTTCTAGAACTGCGTTTAGCTTTCTTTTTTGCCTTGATTTATGTTCAGATCTTGTTATATCTTTGCATCAAGGTGTATTTGGACCTCTGGTCCATGTTGGTATTCATCAAAAGAGTTGTTTCAAAAAGGTTTGAATGGTGTTGGAAAAGAGAACAAGTTTCATGCAAAAAAGTGGTACAAAAAGGAGCTTGTTTAGACTGTGGCTTAGACTTTTGCATGCCATGCTTGATGTCGTTTTGATAGTATGCTTAGTGATTTTTGCTGTAGCATGACTTGTCTCAAATGACTGAGATTGCTTAATGAGCCTTTAAAAAAATCATGCGTTGTTTTTATTATGTGGAAGCATTTATTTGGTTTTCTCCTTTGATGCTTTATTTGGGTTGACTTGGTGCATGCTTACAACATGTTTGACTCTAACAAGTCACCATAAGCCTCTATGATCATTTGGTTTTTGACATGTGATGCCATTTTATGCTTCTTTTAATGATGTTTTATCGCTATGCATGATTATGGCCGTTATTGCTCTCTTAGTTGGTCGCTCCCAGTCTTTTGCTAGCCTTCGTTTTGTACTGAGTATGAGCTCTACTCGTGCATCCAACTCCCAAAAACCAAGTTATTCCAATGTGTCTACCATACATACCTATTAGCAATTTGCTATTCTAAAGTACATTTGACTTGCTTTTATCTATCCTTTGAATTAAACTCTTTTTGGTGTTATGTGAAAATTAGTCAGTAAAGCTCTCACGAACCTGATGGCACACTTTACTTTTCTTGTTTTTAAAATTTTGACATTGTGACTCTCTTATGTTGTTGTTATGCTTGCAAGTTGTAAGTTGGGAATTAGCCAAACCATGCCGTCATGGGGAAAACTTTCAACATTGCACTTCTCTTATTTGAGTTGATATCGTGATCTTTTATTTATGGATACTCGCGATGTGAAATAAGTTGGGATCTTGCGAGATCATGGAGTTTGTATATGTGTTAGAGAAACGCCTGGGCCGCTAATCTAAGCCATGCATCATTCATGGTGAAAATTTACAGCATGCCCATAGTGGACATTCGACGACGCTTCTAAGAAGAGCTCTAAGGAGGACTTCTTTTGGGCTTCTAGAGCAGTTTCTAGGTTCCAAACCGCTGAAGCTAAAAAGAACTCTCCGGCTGTGGGCTGGCTTTTTTTCACCGAGAAGCCCACTTTACGTGTATTTGGAGAATCTGGTCGAGGACAGTTTCTCTGGCGTTTCCCGAGCTTCTCCGATCAAGACCGAAACGGTACCTTGTGATGCCCCTCCGCTTGCTTCAATTTACAAGGAATTGCCACCGGAGAGAACACCCCTCAGGAAAAAAAGAAAAGAACAAAACCGAATCGGTAAGCGGTGGCACGCCCGAGTCCCCACCCGCCTCGCCCCGACCCTGTCACCTTTCTGCGGCAGGAGTGCTAGGGTTCCGTCGCCCTCCCGCCGCCGCCGCAGCCCTCCGTCGCTCCGCCGGCCCGCCGCCCCGCCGGCCCACCGCCGGCTCTGCTCCTCCGTCGCCCTCCCTTCTGCTCCGCATCTTCTCCGCATCTCGACCACAGCGCCGCCGCATCTCCCCCGCAACGACGAGGTCGCCCGCTGGTCCCCTTGCTCCACATCGCCCCGCCAGGAGGCTGCTCCACCTCGCCGGCTCGGTGACGGCGCCCCTGCCGACGGTAAGCACGCCCGAGTCCTGTTTCACATTGGCTAGCAGCCTAGCACATCATGCTGTTCTTCCAAAATCCAATAAGCCAAATTTAGGGGTGTTATAGACACTAGTAATCAAGCACGTGCACATGCACGTTATGTATAATTAAGTGAATAAGTCATTGTCTCTTAAAAAAAACATAGACATGTCTTGATTTATTTTTCTTCTAAGATAAGTCTAAATTAATGGAAGACACTTATTACCAGCAACTTCTTATAAAATCATCCCTCTTCTGTCCATAATAACTTAGCATGCCAGGCTTCAATTTTTGTCTTTATAAGTTGCAGCATTTCCTTCATTCTCTTAAAAGGTCATCTACAAAAAATACTGACATGTCAGGGCTATTTGTAGAGACTAAATCCACACTTGAATAGTGAAATTATAGGACGTACTCCATGCCCAGCTTGACCGTGCCGCTGGAGTAATCGTGCATATGGCACATCCGTAATCCCACCTGAGCCAAGATGATAATATGCAAGCCAAGATGGGTAACAACAGTGCAAGGAGCATACACAGTACTGAATAAATGTAGTAATCAGAAAATACGGTTATGTAAGAAACCCCCAATACTATCTTAAACAGCAATATATTAAAGTACCGATCAGTGACTCTTGCTGGAGACAGACATCGCGTCACAAATAACAAATTCAGTAAGACACTTCCTTTTCTGAGTTCCTGGTTGAATTAAATATACACAAGGACATGGTCCCTAAAAAAATTATTCTCTGATATCTTCTGCAACTGAACCGCAAATCAGCCAAAATACGCTCGCACGACATACAAAGCTAGACGGATGTGCATGCAAGCGTCCATCAGCTAGCGATTGCGTTAGAGGCAGCCGTGATTAGCTAGCTGTATTTTGTCATGCAATTATTTTTTTATCGCTGAAGCGCCTGTGCAAGCGCCTTGGATTGAAGACGCAAACTTATGAAACTCAGTACTCCCAAAAAATTATAGAAATACACTAAAGAACAAAGCTAGAACAGAAGAACAGAGCACCAGTTTATTTCCAGTAGCAGTGGATTTGGGGACAAAGCGACACCCCAGGCGGCCGAGACGACTTGCAGCGCGCAAGTCCGCGGAAGAGAACGGCGTCTTGTCGGAGCTCCTGAACTGCATCCTCGACAGGTGAAGCGGACGGCGACGATGGGGCGCTCCCACGACGGAATATAGCTGGGTTCCGTGTGCATGGTTTCTGCTTGCACGGCGGAGATCGGGACCCTCTCATGCGTGCTGGGACAGGTCCGGCGACCTCACGTGCGTGCTGGACGGCGGTGGCGTGCGCGGCGGCGGCCTCGCGTGCTTGGTGAGTGGCGGCGTGCACGGAGGCGACCTCGCGGGCGTGCCCCGCGTGCGTGCGGGACGGCGACCTCGCGGGCGTGCTGGACTGCGGCGTGCTGGGCGGCAGCGTGTAAGCTGGGCGGCAACCTTGCGGGCGTGCTGGACGGCAGCGTGCTGGGCGTCGGCGTGAGCGGCGAGGGCGGCGACCTCACGGGCATGGTGGGCAGCGACCTCACGGGCATGGTGATGGTGGACGGTGACCTCACGGGCATGGTGGACGGCGACCTTGCGGTCGTGCTCGGCGGTGGCGTGCGCGGCTACCACGCCGACGACGGGCTCAGACAACGTGGGCGTGTGGCAGCGTGACGGGTTTGGGAAGAAGCCGTGCCCGTTTCCGTGTTAGGCAGCTTGCGGAGATCGTGGGTTGACCGGTTGGTTAAGGGGTGATTAGCCCTAAACGCAAATCGTACATCATTGGATAAATCTGAGACGTTAGATTTAGAGGTCTGTACGGTCCAGATCCTCCGGATCTGTCACTCTCGCTTCTTTTATATTGGTATAGATTTTATGGTGCAACACATCCAATAAGCCAAATTTATAAAAGCCCAAAAGAAGTGTCATGTGAGGCTTCTAGGAGCTTCTCTCCACTACCGTTTCTCCCCACCGTTTCCTAGAAGCCGGCTTCTCCATAAGCTTAAGCCGAAAAGAAGTCGGCCTAAGCTCCCTGGGTTTTAGGGCCCTATGGTTGCTCGGGACGTGTCGGTGTGCAATTCGTCTGCGTGTCGGTGTGCATTTCATACCGCCTTTGCGTGTTTATCTTGCCTCGTTGCAAACTGCCCTGCGGCTGGTCTCCTCAGTCTTCGCGTGTTGATTAGGCGGTTAGTTGATGCCAGGCGCTTCGCCGGCGGCGATCAGTTCATCTTCCTTGCAGGTCTCCTTTCTTGGGGCGAGGGGATGTCCTATTCCGAGGGGTCGCTGGCCCGTGGTGAAGATTTTTTATCCGCTTGCTGTTCCCCTTTTGGATTCGATCTAGAGTCGTTGGTCCCCAAAAAAGAATTCTGGCGGCGCTGTCCTCCTTGCGTGTGTGCTCTTTAGCTGTTCCCACCGCCGGCTTCTCCTCTCCCACCCTCCCCTCCCTCCCCTGATCCCAACCGTATGTGCTTCCTGGCCTCCCGGTTGTCAGCGAGCTCGACAACGACGCCATGGAGCTCACAAGCGCCACGGCCAATCCCCGCCCCGGTTGAAGCTCCGAGCCGCCTTCAACCTGATCTCCTGGAAGACCACCAGATCTGCGGGCTGGTTAATCCATGAGCTGCTGGTGGTCGCCTCCTCTCTGATTTGCTGCTGCCAGCGTCCGCCACTACTGCAGGCCGTACCAGCTGGAGGTATGCGTTTATGCCTTCTCTCCTTCCCCACATTTCCTTTTTTTTGTAATAACTCTGGGCAAGCACGAACAAGCTGCCAGGCTGGATAGATGGATCTCACTCTTTTGTTTAAGTGGACTGTGCTTGCAGTTTGGCATGATTTGTTATGCCCAAGGTTTGAGTTCATATTTTTGGTGATTATTGATTCATAAAAAACTTGTGTAAGCATAAAGTAAAGAAGATAAACAAAAGTCCTTCATCGTTAATGAGAAAAGCCTGCTGTAAATTAGAGTACATTGACAGACTCACCAAACTTATACTCTCCACAAATTGCTGCAACCATTTTTTATTTAATTCCAGTAATTTGTTCGTCCTTCTCTAGAGGTTCACTTTCGGTCAACAATTCCAGGAACCATTTGCAGGTGTTCAATACACACAAAGATACTTACTATACTAAACTTTTGAGCGACTTTAAACCGCGAAAAAATTATACTTATGCAAATTATGCCATTTCAGGTCTGATTATACATAGCAGTGAACTTGTTCATGTAGCCCAACCATTTGATAACTGATAGTATGCTAATGTTTTGTAGCATTAGTGAGCCCTCCAATCTACAAGGTCAAGGGAAATATAGCATGTTTTAGCAAATCCAGCTGAAGATTACAGAGGGAATTCAACATTTGCTATGCATCCAGTAAAATAGCCATAACTCCATTAAATGAGATTCCAGACAAGTGGCCTTACTGAAAAAGAAAACACAAGTCTATGCTCTATGGGCCCTTTTTGCAGTTCTTATCGAATTGAGCCTAGCTGGTTTCTTATATTTCATAATTCTCTTAGTTTGATGTAAAGATTTTGAGGGTTTTGTGTTGGAGAACGCATTTTCCTCCAGGGGTGGTGTTTGTTGTTGTTATTTGCATTGGTTTGTCATTGCTGCGAAATTTGTTTTAGGTTCTACGTGCCTGATGTTCCGAGTGTTGCTGGGCGGATTGATAGAAGCGTTGTCCTTATCAAATTGAGCCTAACTGATCTCTTAGATTTCCTAATTCTCTTTGGTGTTAAGATTTTGAGAGATTTGTGTCAGAAAATGCATTTTCCTCCAGTGGTGGGGTTCATTGTTTATTTGGAATGGTTCGCCATTGTTGTGAAATTTGTTTTAGGTTCCGCGTGGCTAATGTTCCTATTATTGCTGGCAGATTGGTTGAAAACATGCAGCACAGCGGCGGCAGACCCAGGGTCATTGATAGTCTAGCAACTACCAAGTTGCAAATCAGATGGTGGCGTAGGTGCTGGACACTGCGCTTCATTAGTTCTTATAAAATTATGTGAGTGCTCCTTCATTTTAGAGCTTTATTTAATCTACATGCTTAGCCAACACCCTTTGCCTGTTTAGGGTAATCTATTTTCAGGCTCATATATGCACGGTTAGCTTATAACTCCAAAACGTTGTCCACTGTTTCTTTGGTAACTGCATTTACTTGTGTGAATATGAGTTGGATTCAAAGAATTTTATTTACTTTGCATGCACGAACACCAGTTCTGCCCGATCAGAATAAAATGCAATCTGCTATATATTTGGAGATTGCATTCTGTGTCACAAGAAGTTTGATTCTAAGTATTTTGTTTAATCTACATGCATGATCTATTTTTTGATCTTCTTTTGACGTGGGTATTTCAGGAACAGAAAAGAGCACGTTACATGCTCTCAGTTGCTGTTTTAGGACCATAACATGTTTTAGGAACAGAAAAGAGCAGTGGGTATTTTGATGATACCGTTTACTTCTGTAAACGCAGATCCGTCTGAGAGCCCTTTATCTAATCTGCATGCTTAGACAACAGACTTCTGTCCAGCCAAAAAAATACATTGCTTTGGAACTTTTGGATACGGGAAAATGGGAAAATTGAGGAACGGTGTAATGTATTTTCTGTGATCAGTCACAGCATCGTTCCAGCGTATAGGGCTATAACTTAAACGATGAATTGCATTTTTACTGATCCGTGCTAATCTATGGTTGTGAAAGCTCTATGCTTTTTTGATTACTGATTTAAGCCTACTTTTAGAATCAGAGTTGCCTCCAAAGAGATTTGGCCACACAGTTGTTTTTTTTTGTTTTTTTTTGGTATATTCATTTTTCAGATCAATTTGAGGATTTAAAGTAAACGAAAGCACCGTAATGTTTTGATTTTTTTAAAGGCTACCGAAATATAACCAATCAGTACATCAGCAAGCACAACATGAAGGTCGAATAGGAAGAAAATTAACTAAAAACAACAGCATGTTCCATGGATCGGTGGCTCATCAGAACCAATTATCCTCTTAAAAGAATCTTAATTTTGGAACTATGCATGTCCAATAGTTTCACGAAAGCTAAACTTGTGCACTGCAATAGATATCTGCTATTAGATAACCTGAATCTTGTGCACTGGATAGCTCATTTGTATGTATTTATCTATGGCCCCAAAGTTCTAATGTGCCACCATAAAGTAGGTCCTGCCGTCAAATCATGTATATATATATCACAAATGACAGGTCAAGATAGATTTACAGAAGTTAAGTTTGTTTTCGTAGGGTGCTTTCTTGACTAGCAAAGGCATGCTTCTTGCACTACCGAAAGAAAGACGAGTCATGGTGTGTTAATTGGATGATGTTCTGAAATTGGTCAGTTTGTTACCATGGGATGTTGTTTGGGTTTTAATTCACTGTTAATAATATTAGTTGTAGGTGCCTATTCACTTATGAAATAAATAATTCATGGTATTGTTTGTAATGTTATCTGCTACTACCTCTGTCCCTAAATATATAATGTTCTTGGGTTTAAATTAAACTCTCAAAACGTCTTATATTTAGGAACGGAGGGTCCATAGCAGCTAGATGGTTGTCTCCTCCGCCATGTGCTTCATGTTTAGATCTTGTGAGCTGCCCTACATGATCAGGATCATCTTTATGTAATTCTATATGTTGTGTTTATTGGGATCCGATGAGTATTGGTATTATGTTAAGTTGATGTGCTGAATTATATATCTTTATGTTATCTCTATGTTGTTTATGATCTTGCATGCTTTTCGTTGCTAGTAGCTATCTTGGCCGAGTAGATGCTAGTAACTCCAAGAGGGATTATTTATGCTCGATAGTTGGTTTTATGCCTCTAGTAATCTAGGGGAGTGACAGAAACCTCTAAGGTTATAGATGTGCTGTTGCCACTAGGGAGAAAACAACATTCTTGTGTCCAAGGACATTTGCTTTGTTTACATTACGCACTTTGCTTAATGCAATTATCTGTTGTTCGTAACTTAATACTCAAGTGGTTCTCGGATGACTCTCCGCGAGTGGATTTTTAGTCATAGATGCAGTTGGATGGCGGTCTATGTATTTTGTCGTAATGTCCAGAGTGAATCTCATAGTGATCCTCATGACATATGTACGTTATCTTTACTCTATCAATTGCCCAGCTGTAATTTGTTTACCCAGCATGTTGTTATTTATCTTATGGAGAGACACCACTAGTGAACTGTGGACTCCGGTCTAATTTCCTTTACATTGCTATTACCGTTTACTTTTACTCGCTCTGTTTACATTCTTGCATACTATTACCTTTTACCACTCGATACGCTCAATCCTTTGTTTACAGTAAATCGGTGAGATTGACAACCTCATCATAAGTTGGGAGCAAAGTTCTTGGTTGTGCTATGTGCAGGTTCCATGTTGCTGCTAGGTGAAGAAACTCCAACGTCAACTACGCACCAGCATTTTTGGCGCCATTGTCCGGAGTGTCGCAAAGTTAGCAAGCATCACCTTCTGAAGTTTGGCTTTCTCCTACTGGTTCGATAACCTTGGTTTCACAACTGAGGGAAACTTGCTGCTGTGCTCCTCATACCTTCCTCTTGGGGTTCCCAACTGGGTGCCTTAACACCGCATCATCAGACAACGACCAGGGGAGGTCTGGGGGCAGCAAGGTGAGTGGGTTGTTGCCGAAAACCACACGACAAAGGGAACGGTAAGCCGACATGATCAACAAGACTTGGCCAGGGGACGTTGGGCGCTGCCTAGATCCGTGTGATGCAGGAACTTCGGAGGCGCTGCAGGTTCCACATGATGTAGGTGAGGGGTGGACTGCTAATTGGATCGGCGCAATCAGGAACTGCGGTGCGTCGCTGTTCGCCGGGATGAGCGGGGGGAGTGCGGCTGATCGAGATGATGGAGGCAGCGATCGAGAGGGGGTTCGTTCTGGTTTGACCAGTTGGGAGATGGTGCTCTCTGGAGGAGTTGGGGTCCAGGGAGAAGTCGTATGTGTGTATACTTGGTGGGGCTGGGCCACTCGGGCCTCTTCGTTCCCATCCGCTTGCTCATGAAACTGCGATACAAATTGTGTGCTCACTGAGTTGTATATGCCTCTTATCGTAAAAAGAAAAAGGGATAGCGCTACACAGCGGCGCCGCACGAAACACTCCGCGTGCGGCGGCCCATCTACCTGAAAAGCCCAGTCATACACGCCAACTTGAAACTTCACGATGGCCTTTATATATGCTGATTTTTTTAAATTTTGGGCGATGTCCACTTAAAACTCTCTACGTTGCCATTCAATATAATTACCAAACTAATTACCCTAAAATAATTACCAGATGAATTTGGTCTTAATTACCAATTATAAATTGTTAGGCTTAGTTGGTACTAATTGCCAAATTAATAGTAGGTACTAATTGCCAGATTAATTAGGTATTAATTGCCTATATTCCTAGGCATAGTTACCGATTACATTTTCTTTCTACTTACTAGATTAGCTTAGCCTAATCACTGGATTAATTAAGCCAAATTGCTAGATTAATTTGTCAGTAGTTGCCTGATTAACTTAGCCTAATAACCGGATTAATTAAGCCCAATTGCCAAATTAATTGCTCATGCGTGCATTCTCTCTATCATTTTCCCCACCCACGACTGATTTTGTTTCCGTTTGGAGCGCCATGGGAGAGCTTCCAAGGACGGCGGTGGTCTTCACCGGCGCGTCCTTGACGGCGACGGCTGGTAGGGGGCGGCATCCGATGCATCGTTGACAGCGAAGCTGAAAGAGCATTTCCCGGTTTTATGTTTTCGGTGTTTGATAACAATGCACTATTCTTTAATTGTTTGCTTGATCTCCTCAAGTATTTATTCACAAGCACAAGATAGTGTGATACTCCCTCTCTACTACATCATATTTGTATTTTCAGTGCTAGAAGGAGTAAAAGTTATTCATGGAATTGATCAAGTTTTGGAAGAAGAGCGCACAGAAGTTTACCAGGCCAAACCGGCTTTAGCCGGCCTGGACACTGGCTTTAGCCGGTCTACCTGGGTCGGGCTGAATTCTGAGGTGAAAGCCTCTCTATGACGGACCGGCTATTTATCCGGCTATTTTGGGACGAAATAGTCAGCCTGGTATTTCACACCGGCTTTAGTCGGTCTAACCGGCTTTAACCGGACTTAACTCCGGCTTTAGCCGGACTATCCTGGCAGCCAACAGTCAGATTTTTTGGGGGAGGGGGGGGGGGGTATAAATACCCCTCCTTCGTCTCCAATGGGCTGCTCGTCCCAAGCTTGAAGAACACCATTTTGGAGCCACAAAATTCACAAGATCTCCCCCTCAACCCACCAAAGCTCTTGATCTTTGGAGAATCGAAGGAGGAGGCCTTGATCTACATCCTCACCGAAGTGATTTACTTTCCCCTCTCATTTACTTGAGGGCCCTTGTGTCTTGGGTTTCCTTGAATCCCTAGACCTTGATTTGTGTATTTGATATCTTGCTACTTGTTGTTTGACAGCATTGTGTTGTCCTTGGGAGCCTCCAATTCGGTTGTGGATGCATGCCCCAAGATTGTGAAGGCCGGTTCCGCCTTGAGGAATCCCTTAGTGGAAAGTGAGCTAGGCCTTTGTGGCGAAAGCTTGCACCAGAGAATAGGGTGAACCTTTGTGGTGTTGGTTAGGCCTTTGTGGCAACCACACCTCTCCAACATAGACATACTGATGAGGATCAACGTGATCCAAAGGGGGTTTGGCCCAATCTTTCACGGCGATCAAACAGACAGCAATATAAATCAGTCGTTGAGCAGATTAGATCTACTCCACAAACTGCAAAACAGATCCTTACGAATCAGCAAGCAAAACCAACGATATTGGTGTCCCCCGACATGGGACCTTTTTCCTGTATATTCTCAACTCGAAAATTCAACTCCCCTAAAACAATGACCAAACTAGGCTATTTATAGTAGTATAGCCGACTTCCTTGACTTAGCTCTGAAGCAAAATGAAATTAGGAAAATAAATACTAATAATCAAGCCAGACTCCATTTCGTAAACCGATGTAAGAAAACAAAGTGATGAGGACATCCCATCTATTGATACAACCGCTGCACCTACAGCGGAACACATACAAGGACCCATCACTCGAGCTCGTGCCAAACAACTTAACTATCAGGTACTTTCCTTTCTTGGAACTCTTTCTCACATACATGAGAATATGATGCTGCCTAAATCAGATATGTTTGTTACTCTTAGGAATGATGGACCTAGCATGGATAAGAGGGACAAGCATTGGAGCATGATCATGCATGGAGATGGCAGCAAGCGTTTGAGGATTGAAGAAGATGCCACGAGTGGAGATTTCAGAACTTTGAAGCCACCGTAATGAAGGATGAAGACTTGGACAAAATATACAAATAACTACTTCATAAATTCGTCCTTAGATAGATATGGTGCTGCGTCACTTTTATTTTTGGGCCAGGCCCATGTAATTTTCGTAGCAAATAAGACAGCCACTTTCAGGAGTCCGAATTTGAGGAGAAAAGGCCTGTTAGGGTTCCGTTCGACCACCATACCCATGGCTGGTCGCACCCCTACCTTTTCCTCCTCAAAAACCCCCCCGTAGCCGTCATTAGAACTCGGATTTTTATTAGACTAAAGTTAGCCATTGCTGCAACTACGAGCTCGACTTTTGAGGCCAATCGCCCAGAAGAAGACCGCCTATTCGGAATCCCACCTTTTGAATAAAGCATACATCTTTCATCCGCAATATCTTGATTGCTGTATTAGTTCTTACTTGTTCCCGATTTTAGGTAGGAATTAAGACCCTCGCTGGTCAGGCTGATCGTGCATCCGCAAGATCAGTAACTCCCGGAGATTGTCCTAGCGATTGCATTGGCGCACGAGCTTCACACGTGTAGTTGGATCGTCAAACACGAACTCCATCCACCAAATCGATATATCAAGATCTCATCGAAAGATCGGACACCTTCGCCCTATCACAAAGTAAAACAAATTGGGACTCTACCAACTAGGTGCGCCATCTTCAAGTGCATGATGGCTGTAGGTGGCCCCAGCCAGACTCTTTCAAGCAAAGAACACACCACGTACCAATGCTCCTGCTATTCACATATTTGACCTTCTTCTTTTGTGGCAGAAATAGAAATAGCATGCGCCTCCTCTTGACAACTCCAGGGCCAACGGACACAGTCACCGTAGCAACAACATAATCAAGGACAGTATAGAATGAACTATCAACTATGGGAGGCGCCACATCATCCTCCTTCCATTCAGGAGAAACCGTCCTCGGTTTCGAGTCGGTCTTGAAAGCAACAATATCAGCTGTAGAGGGCACATGCACAAGGAGAACTGCATCAGCTTTGGCGTCCCTCTTCTTCGCCTCTTCTTGCTCCCTGATTTTTAATTCAGCCTCCTTATTTTTGTTCACTTCTTCCTCCTTGAGTTTCTGCAGTTTTTCATCTCTCCAAGCCTTGTACTTCATGGTATCCATGGACATCAGAGTGTACATTTTGTTTCCATAGGGAACAACATACTTGGTATAATAATAATACTCCATGTGATATGTTGCACCTTGGTCCTTGCACCATGGCCTTCCCACAAGGAGATGACATGAAACCGTGTGTAGAGGAAGCACATCACACCAAACAGCAAAAGCTAAGTTGCCCAACATAAATTGAACCATTGTGTGATGGGTGATGGCAAGCTTATTGTCACCTATACGCAGAAAATATGGTTCGTGAAGTGGCATCATCGGCATCTCTAACTTCTCCACCATCTCATTGCTAACAGCGTTGATCAGAGCCGTTTGGTCGATCGTCAAAGCACACACTCGTTCTTGCACGATCACACGAGTATGGAACAGTTGCTCGGCATGCCCTTTCTCTTCTTTCTGAAACCAATGGGAGAACACGTTCTTTTCCTCCATAATTGAATCAGATATCAGCAGAACATACAGCCAGTAAACGGTGGTATTGCAGTAACACTTATGGCGGACAAATAACAGGGAACTGTGGACTGACGCCCAAGAGGAGACATTATCTCAGGTTGGGAGGCAACAGAGAGGAGCAGTAGCAGTCGCGCTCAGGGGTGGCGATGATTTCCGATGTCTCTCGCGGCAAGAAGAAACGCGCGCACACTGGGACCAACGAAACCAAACTTGAACGGAAGTGTACTCACGTTCACGTGAAAGACTCTAGTCCGATCTTATATTCTAGACCAGCTATCCCCGTATTTCTTTGATTTTTCTTTTAATCTGGCCGAACCAAAACTCCAATGCAATCTGATTAATTCCAAACTGACCAAAACCATGTGACCATAGAATTCTCTCGTAGCAGAATAGAAACTCCAGCGACAATCCTCAGCAGATCGATCTCAATTTTTTAGCAGATCACAGCGGAGAAAAAATAAAATCCCACGAATGAGCAGAACTTCACCAAGCAGTAGAACGACTCTAGCAGATTAGTACGGCGATGGTGCTTAGTAGCAAAACTTCAACGCCTCCAATCCAAGATCAACGGAACCGGTGTGTTGGCTTGATCACCACCGGCAGCAAATAAAATTGAACACAACAGATAGATCTTAGCTAGAAATCGCCGTGAGAAACCCGACGAATCTGATACCAAGATGATGAGGATCAACGTGATCCAAAGGGGGTTTGGCCCAATCTTTCACGGCGATCAAACAGACAGCAATATAAATCAGTTGTTGAGCAGATTAGATCTACTCCACAAACTGCAAAACAGATCCTTACGAATCAGCAAGCAAAACCAACGATATTGGTGTCCCCCGACATGGGACCTTTTTCCTGTATATTCTCAACTCGAAAATTCAACTCCCCTAAAACAATGAGCAAACTAGGCTATTTATAGTAGTATAGCCGACTTCCTTGACTTAGCTCTGAAGCAAAAATGAAATTAGGAAAATAAATACTAATAATCAAGCCAGACTCCATTTTCCTAAACCGATGTAAGAAAACAAAGTAAAACAAATTGGGACTCTACCAACTAGGTGCGCCATCTTCAAGTGCATGATGGCTGTAGGTGGCCCCCAGCCAGACTCTTTCAAGCAAAGAACACACCACGTACCAATGCTCCTGCTATTCACATATTTGACCTTCTTCTTTTGTGGCAAAAATAGAAATAGCATGCGCCTCCTCTTGACAACTCCAGGGCCAACAGACACAGTCACCATAGCAACAACATAATCAAGGATAGTATAGAATGAACTATCAACTATGGGAGGCGCCACATCGCATACTTCCCCTAAAAAGGAAGGAACTACGAGAATTACATCCGTGTCTCCGTGTGCTCCACTCTCGGTTACATCTATGCTCTATTGCCTTATATATTATATCTTGTTTAGCTTGCTAGTTGTCATATAGGTAAATTCACCCTAGTTGCATATCTAGAGAATTTACCTTTTGTGTCAAGCCTAAATTGAAAAAGAATTAAAATTTGAGTAGCACCTATTCACCCCCCTCTAGGTGCCCTTACGATCCGTTCAGAAGCCCAGCAGGGCGGTCTCCGCTAACAGACCTTGCTCGCGTGTCCCGGCGGCGACGACCACCCCTCGAGCTTGGCCCGGCAGGCGGCAACGACGCCCTCCACATGGTGCGCGCCCGGCGGCGGCCTCGGCTCTTTATTCGGGCTTAACCGCCTAAGAGTATGGGCACCCAAGCTAGTGAGGGCTCGGGTCAAGTTTCCGTGGATGATTTCAAAACCTTGGAATCATCCATGACATCTCAAATAAGCGAGTTGCATGAAATGATAGCGCAACTCATGCAAGCTAAAACTCCTGTTACTCCTCCTCTTCTGGATAAACCCGCTACTCCACAAGTGGAGAATGAGGGGTTGGAAGAAGAGGTTGCCGACAAAGGTACCAAGGCTAAGTCATCCACTAAGGGCGACGGGAAAGGTGAATTTCCTCATTGGTATTCACCCGACCCGCCGGTTCCTCATCCTCATATTAACCATAGAGGTGACCCACCTAAGCTAGATGCATTAAACTTTGGTCAATGGCAATATCAAATGATCTCTCATATGTACAGTTCTTGCATCGAGCTTTGGAGAATTGTTGAAGAAGGATTCAAGGCCGTGGATCCCAACAACTTGACAAGAAGAGAGGTGGTCGATAGCCAACTCAATGCAACCACTCTTCACATGATTCAAATTGCCATGGGTCCAAGGACTTGCCTCACATCCAACACTTCTTCATCGCCAAAGAAGCTTGGGAAGGCCTCTCCGATGTATTTGTTGGCAATGAAAGCATGAAGAGAACAATATATGTGGTCTTTTCAAATCAAGCGGAGGGATTCTTTACGAAGGATGGTGAGGACCATCAGGAGATATATAGAAGACTCAAGGCCATTGCTACCACCTTCAAGAACCTAGGTGCTCATCATATTGATGATGAGTGGATCAAGATGAAGTACATTCTTGCTCTCACCCCATATGAGCCCACGGATTTGAAGAGTGTTCAAGGAAAGCACAACTTTCACGAGATGACCTCCAGTCAAGTGATGCAAGAGATACAAGCCTACAAGGTTGCCACACAAAATGCGGAAGATGCTCGTGCTCGTGCCATTGGAATGCAAAGAAGTTCCAACCTTGCATTAAAGGCAAGTGTGGTTGAGAGAGAAGTTCCTCTTCAAGCAAGTATTGAAGCAAGACTAGAGATGTGCCCCGAAGATATGAGACATGAGTACCATGAGCACATGGCTTTCTATGGAAAAACCTTTTGGGTTGATCCCCACAAGGCTAAAGAAGACAATCAAAGAAGAAGCAAGTCAAGTGGCTTTCAAAGGAATGACAACAATGGTCAAAGGGTGAGGACATGCTACAATTGCAATGATAGATTTCACTTTGTTGCCGAGTGTCCTTACGAGAAGAGAGAAGATCATGGTGGGAAGCTCATTCTCAAGAGCAAGACCAAGTCACCATCAAAGAAGCCATTTGTGAAGAAGGGTGGATCCAAGAAGAAGCAACAACCAAAGTTTGTGTTCTTGACTCAAGAAGAGTACTCCGCAAGTGAGAGTGATGAAGAAGAAACCTCTACTAGTGAGATGGCCGCAATTGCAACCACCTCCACTTCTCCACATCACTTTTTGAATCTCCCAATGAGGACTCTCCCATCAAGAACGTCAAGTGCCTTATGGCCAAGTCTTCCGAGGTATCACCCACCCCTTCCTCTTCCATCTCTAAGACAAATGATGCCTCTTTGAATGATCTTACTAGTCTTAGAGTAAAGGAAGAAATCATTGCTTTTGATGATTATGTGTCTAGTGTTGATGGTACTCACAAGTTACACTTTGAAAGCCTATTGAGTCAATATGGTAAGACTCTTGAAAAACTAGATGAACAAATGAGGCTTGAAAAAGAGTATGCTCATGACATTTCCTCACTAAAAGACTCTCTTGAAGAAGAGGAAGAGGAACGAGCAACTCTTGAAGAGAAGCTCGATTCCATTGAGGAATCTAATAATGAAGTTATCTCCAAACTCATTAAAGAGCGTGACCATGCTCGTGCCAAAGTAAAAGTGCTTAAAAAGGAAAAGACTGAATTTGGTGTTGGTCATGATAAACTTGTTAAGGATTTGGAAGATCATGACAAGGCTCACAAGGCCTTGAAAAGTGAACACTCTATTCTTACCAAGTCACATGAACAACTTCAAATTCAATTGATTAAAAATGATGTGCCTAGTTCTTCTACTTCTACTTATGATGATGCAAATATTATTGAAGAAAATGCTAGGTTGAAAGATTAGCTTGCCAAGTCCACCATTCCCATAGGTGAGAAAAACTTGAATGACCTTTTGAGTAAGCAAAAGCCATTTAATGATAAAATGGGGATTGGCTTTGTCTCAAAGAAGAAGAAGAAGAAGAACAACAAGAAAAAGAAGGCCAAGCCCGCACAAGCAAAGAAGGATCCCATTGTGGGTGGCAAAGCCACTCACGATGATCTTGCGGGAATTGCTAACCCTCACTATGTTTTATTTCGTGATTATTATGGTGATGTGTATGCAAAATATGTTGGTCCAAATGATGGTTATGTTGCTTGGTCTATTTGGGTTCCAAAGACCCTTGTTGCTAACAAAAGAGGACCCATTGAGAAATGGGGACCTAAAACCAAGCAATGATCTCTTGTAGGACTATGCTTCCGGTGGATCAAAATGGGTGCTTGATAGTGGATGCACAAGTCATATGACCGGAAGCAAAAAGATCATGACGGAGATGAGGCCTAACGTCAACAATATAACTGTCACTTATGGAGACATGTCACAATCCGAGGTATTGGGTCTTGGCAAGGTGGTGGTCGCACCGGATATTTCCCTTGTGGACGTCATGCTTGTTGAGACCCTTGGTTATAATTTACTTTCAGTTCGTGCACTTGGTAAGATGGGCTTTGCCATCTTCATTGATAATGAAATTGTGGTACTCTTGTGGAACAATTCTCTAAAGGTCGCTTTTGTTGGGCATATTGAAAACAACTTGTATGTGGTGGACTTCTCGGGGAAAACCACTATAAGTGCAATGTGTCTATTTGGAAAGGCCGATGTGGGTTGGCTTTGGCATCGCCGACTAGCCCATGTCAATATGAGAACTTTGCAAAGCCTTCACAAGGGATGCCACATTCTCGGACTAAAAGAGGATGTTTCTTTTGCCAAAGATCGTGTTTGCAGGGCTTGCATTCTTGGAAAAATGCATGACTCTCTCCATTCAAGCAAGACTATCATTTCTTCCAAAAGATTTTGGAGCTTCTTCATGTGGATCTCTTTGGTCCTCCCTCTCATGCAAGTCTTGGTGGGAAGAAATATTGTTTGGTGATTGTTGATGACTCTTCAAGATATACTTGGGTTTATTTCTTTGCATACAAGAGTGAGACTCAACAAACCGTCATCGACTTTTCCAAAGAAGTTGAACGTCAATATGGGCAAAATATATTGGCAATAAGAAGTGACAATGGCTCCGAATTCAAGAACTACACCTTAAATGGCTTTCTCAGTGATGAGGGGATACAACATCAATATTCTGCTGCATACACCCCTCAACAAAATGGTGTAGCCGAGAGGAAGAACCAGACTCTTATGGATATGGCTAGGTCTATGTTGGCGGAGTTTAAGTCTCCATAAAACTTTTGGGCCGAAGCTATCTCTATGGCTTGTCATTCATCGAACCGACTCTTCCTCTGTAAAGGCTTGAACATGACTCCCTATGAAATTCTCACTAGAAGCAAGCCCAACATCAAGTACTTCTAGGTTTTTGGTTGTATGTGTTTCTTTCTTAGAAAAGGAGTTTGTTTAGGTAAATTTGATCCGAAAGCAATAGAAGGTATTTTTGTTGGTTATGGTACCGAATCCCACACTTATAGAGTCTTCAACAAGTCCACTGGACATGTTGAAGAATCTTGTAGTGTGGTATTCGAAGAAAATGATAGCTCCCAAGGGGGGCGAGATCTTGTTGCTTGTGATGTAGATGATGAAATACCTCAAGATGCCATAAGAAGAATGGGCGTGGGATTTTTCCGCCCCATTGATGGACACCTTGTGGCGGACCGAGAAGAACTATGCTCTACTCAAGTGGAGCCCTCATCTACACAAGCTCAACAAGCCTCTCCCGAAGAAGCAACTAATGCACCAACCGAAGAACAAGTCAAGGACCTTCATGAAGAAGAAGGGGCACCACCATCCTCTCCGGTTATTTCAACCGCCCCTAATTCTTCGCAAGACCAAGATCAACCTACTCATGATGAGAGTGATGATGTGCTCAATGATGATCAAGGTCAAGATAATGGTCAAGACGGGGACCAAAATGATCAAGATGATCAAGTGATTCCTCAAAGGTCAAACAAGGATATCGAAGCCCATCGCAAGAGAAGAGTTGAAAGGAACTTGGAACTTAGAGGTCATACCCTTGAGAGGGTTATTGGAGATTTAAGAGGCAAAGTGTTAACCCGAAGTCAATTGGCAAAATTTAGCAATCATCATGCCTATATCTCCATGGTTGAACCCAAGAAAGTATTTGAAGCACTTGAAGATCCGGATTGGTTGGATGCTATGCATAAAGAACTCAATAACTTCAAGCGCAGTAATGTGTGGGTGTTAGTGGAGAAGCCAAGAGAGTGCCGCAATGTGATTGGCACCAAGTGGATATTCAAGAACAAGCAAGATGAGCATGGAATTGTTGTGAAGAACAAGGCAAGATTGGTTGCTCAAGGCTTCTCTCAAGTTGAAGGCATTGACTTTGGAGAGACCTATGCTCCCGTGGCTCGCCTTGAGTCCATCCGTATCCTTCTTGCATATGCCACTCATCATAATTTTAAGTTGCAACAAATGGATGTTAAAAGTGCTTTTCTTAATGGTCCATTGAAAGAGGAAGTGTATGTTAAGCAACCCCCAAGATTTGAGGACCTCAACTTCCCTAACCATGTCTATAAACTCCATAAGGCACTGTATGGCCTTAAACAAGCCCCACGTGCATGGTATGAGCACCTTAGGGAGTTGTTGTTAGACTGTGGGTTTAAAGTTGGGCAAATCGATCCCACTCTTTTTACTAAGAGGGTCAATGGGGAGCTTTTCGTATGCCAACTATATGTTGATGATATTATCTTTGGCTCTACTAACAAAACTTTTAATGATGAATTTTCAAATCTTATGACCGATGGTTTGAGATGTCTATGATGGGCAAAATGAAGTTCTTTCTTGGTTTTGAAATCAAGCAATTGAAAGAAGAGACTTTTATTAATCAAGCCAAATATGTCCAAGACATGCTCAAGAGGTTCAAGATGAAGGAACTAAATGGGGCCGCCACACCAATGCCCACTAAATGTCATCTTGAATTAGATCCCAATGGTAAAGATGTGGATCAAAAGGTATACCATTCTATGATCGGTTCTTTGCTTTACCTTTGCACATCTAGACCCGATATTGTGTTGAGTGTAGGTGTGTGTGCAAGGTATCAAGCCGCTCCTAAAGAAAGCCACCTAATGGCGGTTAAGAGGATCTTTCAATATTTGGTTCATACCCTAACTTATGGGCTTTGGTATCCTAAAGGCTCGGATTTCTCTCTTTGTGGTTTCACGGATTGGGATTGGGCCGGTGACAAGGATGATAGGAAATCAACCTCCGGGGCTTGCCAATTTCTTGGTAGGTCTTTGGTGTGTTGGTCTTCTAAGAAGTAAAATTGCATATCTCTCTCCACCGCCGAAGCCGAATACATTGCCGCCACAAGTGGATGCACTCAATTGTTGTGGATGAGGCAAACTTTAAAGGAATATGGTGTCAATTATGACAAAGTGCCTCTTTTATGTGACAATGAGAGTGCTATCAAGATAGCCTATAATCCAGTGCAACATTCAAGAACCAAGCATATTGAGATCCAGAATCATTTTATTAGAGATCATGTTGCCCGTGGTGATATTGAGCTTGCATATGTGTGCACCAAGGATCAACTTGCCGATATATTCACGAAGCCCCTTGATGAAGCAAGATTTGGATATTTGAGGAATGAGCTAAATATCATTGATTCAAGGAGTGTGGCTTGAGCATCTTGCAAATACACCTATATTTCAATACTTGTTTGGTTTAGGTGTGGGCATAGAGATAGGGGGAGTGCGGTCCTAATTAATTGGGCTATCCCCCCCCCCATAATGCCGATAGTAACAAAATCATTCTCTTAATATCATTTTTGTGATATATGAGCTTCAATAACGAGTATTGGTTATGGACCCAAGATACATCTTCGCGGTCCAATGCCATAACACTCATACATGGTGGCCTCGGCCACCGACCTCTTCTTTTCGAAGAGTTGATTCCTTGCAAATCCTATTTGAGTTTTATTGAGCTTTTTCATCATTGTCTCTATCTTTGATATGGGAAGGCACTTGCAATGGATTTTCCGATTATTTCTTGTTTTGCAATGTCAAGTGCCGAGAACCACTCCATGCGTGTTTTCCATCCTAAGCCTTCTTATCCAAGCCTAGAAAATCCTTTTCTCTCTTCTTGCATGCCCAGAAATTTCCCACTTCACTCATCCTCCCTTGACCATCTAGACCGGCTATAGCCGGCCTAGCACCGAAAATAGCCGGTGGGCGGCTTTAGCCGGCCTCCATACCGGCTATAGCCGGATCGGGTTTTTCGAGCTTTCTCACTTAAGGCTGTGCGGGTGAGGGTTTCCTCATTATCCCCCATGCCTATCCCCCCAACCCGTTGCCCTCCCACTTGGAGCCGCCGCTGCCACCCCTTCACTGCTCCTCTGGCCACCGGAGGCTCTTCCCCGGCCGGTCCCTCCTCCCCGACGTTGCCTCCTCCCCATGGCTGATCAGGGTGGCTCTTGTCCTAAGAGGAATGTTTATGTTGATCCCTCTCTTGCCTACCGTAAGGCGTCTCAGGATGCTCGCATGGATGCTGCTTCCAAGAAGAGAAGGTTGGAGGAACGAAAGAAGAATCTTTGTTTGCAAATGTCTCTAACCTCAAGAATCTGTCGAAGCAAGAATACCGTGAGTTCCGCGATCAGAAGTTCTACTCCATGCCGAGAGATATCAATGGCACCGACTTCTACCGCTCTGAGCATGAGAGGATTTATGAGCAGATTTATGATTCCATGAGCACCAAGGTATGCCCCATGAAGCATACGAACATTGCACACTTGTCCAGGGATGAGTACTTTCGAGATGCTTTGTGGGTCACTGAGAAGATGGGTTTGCACAAGCTAATGGCTTTCAAGCAAGATTATTGTCCAAGATTGATTCAACAGTTCTATGCCACCTTGGAGTTTGATGCTAAAGAGGAGATTGGGTTCACTTGGATGACCGAGGATGTAAGGAGGCACTCGACTATCACTCGCTTTGGGACGCTCTTGGGTTACCCCTTTGGTGGTATGCACTCCCCATGAGGTCACCGGATGCATATGGACACCTCCGAGTACAACAAGCAGAAGATTCAGTGCCTCTACTTGCCCGGGGGTAAAGCGGGAGACACCGCCAACCTTCTCCCACTTTATGATACCTACTTCGGATGTTTCGTGCCAACATTTCTCCAAGTGGTGGCAACAATGACTCTATTCGGGGTGGCCTAGTGCATCTTCTCCATCATGCCTGCCTTACCTTTGAGGCCGGTGAGGAGTGTGAAGGGATGGCGATTGATGTGATGCACTTCATTTTCTCAGAGATGCAGCTTGCTATGCTTGAAAGTAGGGTTCCCCCATATGCTCCGTACATCATGAGGCTCATCTTGGACAAGGGCATTTAAGGAGATCTTGAGATTGAAGAAGATGTGCAGTTTGAAGGTATGGAAACCCACAAGCCTAACAAGCTCTATAAGAAGACCGCTCACTTGTTGCCTACCACCTCTTGTGTGTTTCTTCCTAGTGCTTCGAGTGATGTGATGGGTGGCAACCGCTATGCTAGTGGTTGTAGGTGGAAGAATGCGGATCCACAAAGTGCTGGGATGGGACAAGAAATGAAGAAGCTAAAGTGGTGGCAAAGGGCATTGTTTTGCATGAACAATGATGTTTGCCAAACCCAATACAAGGACTATGTAGAGCGCAAGCACATCCACAAGAAGCAACGGGATTTGGATGCTCGTTTGAGGGTTGTGGAGAAGGACAAGGGAGCTAGCACTCAAGAAGAGTCCCAAGAGCAAGACAAGTCCGAGGACACCTTCTCCTTTGGCAAGTGGAATGAGGGCTCATCGTTTGATTGGAAGGAATTGGCCCCTCAAAGGGCAAGGAAGCAATTGAAGAAGAAGATGAGGAAGAAGAGGAAGATGAAGATGATGATGGAGATGACGATGGAGATGAAGATGAGGAGGATGAGGACTTTGACGCATTTGAGGATTGATCTTGTGGTATTTTTCTCCCTTTTTGGTGTCTTGATGCCAAAGGGGAAGAAGTCCTATTTGCATGTGTTTCCATTTGGCATGTGTTTCCATTTGGTTTCCATTTGGATTTGGTCGGGTCACAAGCCTTTATCGTTTGCTTGCTTGTGTCCCATTGTTGAACTCTAGTTGGTTTTATCGTGTGGAACTCCTTCTACTACTATGTGTTGAACTATGTTATATGCTATGTGTGTAATAGACTATATCATTGTGCTATGCTATCTTCTATTATGCCATGCTATATATATGTCTATTGAATATCTTGTGCTCATATGATGTATCTTATAAAATCTAGGGGGGGGGGGTCCTTTAGTTGTTGTGTCTTTGTATTCAAATGCAAGTTTCAAATAGGGCACATGGCTAGGGGGAGCTCCGTCTAGATTTTATATGTTTAAATCTAATTTTATATGTTTAAACCATGCAAAATAGTGTATTGTCATCAAATGCCAAAAAGGGGGAGATTGAAAGAGCATTTCCCGGTTTTATGTTTTCGGTGTTTGATAACAATGCAATATTCTTTAATTGTTTGCTTGATCTCCTCAGGTATTTATTCACAGGCACAAGATAGTGTGATACTCCCTCTCTACTGCATCATATTTTTATTTTCAGTGCTAGAAGGAGTAAAAGTTATTCATGGAATTGATCAAGTTTTGGAAGAAGAGCGCACAAAAGTTTACCAGGCCAGACCAGCTTTAGCCGGCCTGGACACCAGCTTTAGCCGATCTGCCTGGGTCGGGCTGAATTCTGAGGCGAAAGCCTCTCTGTGACGGACCGGCTATTTGTCCGGCTATTTTGGGATGAAATAGTCGGCCTGGTATTTCACACTGGCTTTAGCCAGTCTGACCGGCTTTAGCTGGACTTAACTCCGGCTTTAGCCGGACTGTCCTCGCAGCCAACGTTCAGATTTTTCGGGGGGGGGGGGTATAAATACCCTCCTCCTTCTTCTCCAATGGGCTGCTCGTCCCAAGCTTGAAGAACACCATTTTGGAGCCACAAAATTCACAAGATCTCCCCCCTCAACCCACCAAAGCTTTTGATCTTTGGATAATCGAAGGAGAAGGCCTTGATCTACATCCTCACCGAAGTGATTTACTTTCCCCTCTCATTTGCTTGAGGGCCCTTGTGTCTTGGGTTTGCTTGAATCCCTAGACCTTGATTTGTGTATTTGATATCTTGCTACTTGTTGTTTGACAGCATTGTGTTGTCCTTGGGAGCCTCCAATTCGGTTGTGGATGCGTGCCCCAAGATTGTAAAGGCCGGTTCCGCCTTGAGGAATCCCTTAGTGGAAAGTGAGCTAGGCCTTTGTGGCGAAGGCTTGCACCGGAGAATAGGGTGAGCCTTTGTGGCGTTGGTTAGGCCTTTGTGGCAACCACACCTCTCCAACGTAGACGTACTTTCCCTAAAAAGGAAGGAACTACGGGAATTACATCCGTTTCTCCGTGTGCTCCACTCTCGGTTACCTCTATCCTCTATTGCCTTATATATTATATCTTGTTTAGCTTGCTAGTTGTCATATAGATAAATTCACCCTAGTTGCATATCTAGAGAATTTACCTTTTGTGTCAAGCCTAAATTAAAAAAGAATTAAAATTTGAGTAGCACCTATTCACCCCTCCCTCTAGGTGCCCTTACGATCCGTTCAGAAGCCCAGCAGGGCGGCCTCTGCTAACAGACCTTGCTCACGTGTCCCGGCAGCAACGACCTCCCCTCGAGCGCGGCCCGGCAGGCGGCAGCAACGCCCTCCACACAGTGCGCGCCTGGCGGCGGTCTCCCCTTATGCGCACCCAACGGCGACGACCGACTGCCTCTTCCTCTCGTGCCTCTCCGGCATGGTGCTCCTCTTATTTCTCGACATGATGTCGATCCCCGTGGTCGTTGAGAGAAGAGAGAGAGAGAGATAGAGACGGTGTGGTGGAGTGGAGTCATGAGCAGATAAGGCACGAGTGGAGTCACGAGAGGTCCTTAAGGATGCTGATGACCCACAAGTATAGGGGGTGTATCGTAGTACTTTTGATAAATAAGAGTGTCGAACCCAACGAGGAGTAGAAGATGTTGACTAGTGGTTTTGATCAAGGTTTCACTGTAAATACTAGCAAACGGGTTTTCAGGGGTATTTGGTAATGCAAATAAATAAAGTGCGAGTAAATAAAAGACAGTAGTAATAATTGCAGCAAGTGGCCCAATCCTTTCTTTAGCAAAGGACAAGCCGGTTGTGTAACTTATAATAACCAAACGTTCTCGAGGACACACGGGAGTTTCTGTCAAGAGCTTTCGCTTTATGCCGCTAAATAATCTTTATTGGTTTGATAAGTGTTATGGGGGTGAACCTGTGCTAGCGCACCACCCTTACTAGGATAAATACACACTTGTGATTATACCCCTTGCAAGCATCCGCAAATACAAGAAAGTAATTAAGATAAATCTAACCACAGCCTTAAACTCTAAGATCCTACGCTCCCTGGTGCAATAGTTTCCCAACGGAGGTTTAGGTTTCTGTCACTCCAGCAACCCCACAATTGGTAGCCAAATACACAATGCATCTCACTAGGCCCATAAATGGTGAAGTATCATGTAGTCGACGTTCACATGACACCACTAGTGAAATAGCACCACAACAAATAAATATCAAACCACTAAATATTACTCAACAATAATTCACTACTAACATCTTGACTTCTCCCATGTCCTCAAGAACTAAATGAACTACTCACAAGACATCATATGGATCATGATCAGAGGTGAAATAATGGTAAATAACAATCTGAACATAAACCTTAATTCAACGGTTCCACTCAATAGCATCAACCACAACAGTAATCAACACCAGGAAAGTTTCCCCTAAGAATTTAACAAGATCCAACTCAAGATGTTACAGCGGGATGGCATGGTGATGGTGGAGATGAAGGTGCTGGTGATGGAGATGATGATGATGATCCCGATGAAGTTCGGTGCGATGGTGATGACGATGGCGACGATCTCCCCTCTCCGGGAAGGAATTTCCCCGGCAGATTTCTGCCTGCCGGAGAGCTTTTCTCCCTCTGGTGTTTTTCGCCCCACAGAGGCGGTGGTGTCTATCTCTGAGCCCCCCTAACTTAGGTTTTCAGGGTGATGAAATACGTGAAGGGGCGAGACCTGAAGTGGGCCAGGGTGGCCACACAACAGGCCGGCGCGGCCAGGGGTCAGGCCGCACCCCCTGTGTGTGAGCCTACCCCCTGGCTCCTCTCGCCTCCTCCTTCTGGCTTCCTGAGTCTTCTGGGAAAATATAATTTTCTGGTATTTTTCTGGAATTTTCCCGATCTTCAAAATATGGTGCCTTGATGGTCTTTTTCCAGCAGAATCCTGACTCCGGCAGCAAATCCTCCAATGATCATCAAACATGTAAAAACAGAGGAAATAACATAAGTATCATCTCTAAATATGAAATATATCAATGAATAACTGATACGTCTCAAACGTATCTATAATTTTTGATGCTCCATGCTTGTTTTTACACCATTTGCCTATTGTTTCGTTACACTTAGTGGCATTTTTATGCATTTTCCGGAACTAACCTATTAACGAAGTGCCACAGTGCCAATTTCCTGTTTTCTGCTGTTTTTGTGTTTCAGAAGTGATACACAGGAAATATTCTCGGAATTGGACGAAACAAGTTCCTAAAGTCTTATTTTACCCGGAAGCTTCCAGAGATCCGAAGGAGAGTAGGAGGTGAGGGACCAGGGGCCCACACGCACAGGTGGCGTGGCCAGCCCCTGGCCCGCGCCACCCCCGTGTGTGGCCGCCTGGCCCCTCCTCTGACATCGCCCCTTCGCCTATAAAGACCCCCCGACGAGAAAAACCTAAGGACCCCGATCAGTTTTCCAGAACACATCGCGATCCGCCACCGCCGTCGACCCGAAGATCGGGAGGGTCCAGAAGCTCTTCCCAGCACCCTGCCGGAGAGGGGAATCGCCACCGGAGGTCTTCTTCATCGCCATGCTTGCCTCCAGAGCGATGAGTGAGTAGTCTACCTTGGACTATGGGTCCATAGCAGTAGCTAGATGGTTGTCTTCTCCACCATGTGCTTCATGTTTAGATCTCATGAGCTGCCCTACATGATTGAGATCACCGTTATGTAATTCTACATGTTTGGTTTGTTGGGATCCGATGAATATTGGTGTTTATGATTAAGTTGCTGTACTGAATTATATCTTTTGTTATCTCTATGTTGTTTATGATCTTGCATGCTCTCCGTTGTTAGTAGCTATCTTGGCCGAGTAGTTGCTAGTGACTCCAAGAGGGGGTATTTATGCTCGATAGTGGGTTCATGCCTCTATTTCACCTGGGGGAGTGACAGAAACCTCTAAGGTGGTAGATGTGCTGTTTCTACTAGGGAGAAAACAACATTCATATGCTCAAGGGCATATGCTTTGTTTACATTACACACTTTGCTTAATGCAATTATCTGTTGTTCGCAACTTAATACTTCTAGGGTGTTCGGATTGATATCCCCGGGAGTGGATTATTAGTCATAGATGCAGTTGGATGGCGGTCTATGTATTTTGTTGTAATGCCCAGAGTAAATCTCATAGTGATCTTCTTGACATATCACGTTATCTCTATTCTATCAATTTCCCAACTGTAATTTGTTTACCCAGCATGTGTTATTTTATCTATGGAGAGACACCACTAGTGAACTGTGGACCCCGGTCCTATTTCCATCATATTGCTATCACCTGTTTACTTTACTCGTACTGTTTACTTTACTCGCATACTATATTGTTTTCCACTCGATACACTCATAGCCTTTGTTTCAAGCAAACCGGTGAGATTAACAACCTCATCGCAAGTTGGGAACAAAGTATTTGTTTGTGTGTGTGCAGGTTCCACAACACCTTCAGTCGTCATTGTCTCTCTTCTCCTGTTCGATAACCTTGGTTTCTTAAACTGAGGGAAAACTTGCTGCTACACTCATCATACCTTCCTCTTGGGGTTCCCAACGGGCTGGTTATCCACCACGCACAAGGACAGTCTGCTCCCACGTCAACCACACACCACCACACGCAGCAGCTACTTTTCTGGCGCCGTTGCCGGTGAAGAGAGAAGACTTCTGCGAGGGGAGTTCTTCGCACACACATTCTTTACTTTGTTATTGTTTTGCTTTACTTTATTTATTTTACCTGCATTGCTTTTTATCAAAAACCCAAAAAAATTAGAATCCTTGGTAGTTGTTTTTACTTATCTGCTTTTAGTTTTGTTAAAATGAGTAATCCTGAAGTAGAAGTTCGTAGTTTTAAGCAGCAAGGGGGAGAAAGTTTAAAAGATGCTTGGTACCGTATTAATAATGCTCATCATAGGTGTACCAAAAAGCACTCTACCACGATCCTCCTTAGAAATTTTTATGTTGGTATATCCAGTTGGAATAGGTATGTTCTTGATACTCTTACAGGAGGTAATTTTTTGGGTACTCCCGCTGGAGAAGCATGCACTATAATTGAAAGTTTAGTGGGAATACCACCTATTCATGTTGCTAAAACCGAGACCACCTTGGAGGAGGTGGTAGAAAGGCTCAGCTCTTTAGAGAAAAGTTTGCCAAGTATCCTAGAAAATGCTAGCCGAGTTAATGAATTAATAGGAAACATCGGTAAGAGAATTACCGCTTTAGAGGCTAGCACTACTCTTGATAATCAAAACTTAAGGATTGGTAAACTAGAGGAGTCTATGGAAACTCTTAGCTTAATCTTCTCTTCTCTTAAATTTAAGAAAGAGAAAGTGTTTGTTGGAAAAGAGCAAAAATTTATGTATGTTCCCAAGGTTTCTGCGCTTAAATCTCAACATGTTCTTAAAATTGGTAAGACTCTTAGTTCCACTAAGGGTGACTTGCAGGTTGAATCATCTTCGGGAACCTTCAAAGAGCCTAATGAGGTAACTAGCACTTCATCTATTGATATTACTTGATTCGCAATTTTCTGCGCCTAGCTCAAAGGCGTTAAAGAAAAGCACTCTTGGGAGATAACCCAATGTTTTCTTTTCAGTAATTTTTCTTTTATTTGAGTCTTGGAAGTCATTACTACTGTAATGACCGCTCCTTATCTTGTTTATTTCGTTTTTGTGCCAAGAGAAGCCTCTAATTTGAGTGAGGTAAAGATTTGGGGATGTTGCTGTCCTGAAACTGTTTTCGGTGCTGCACCGTAAAAATTCGTGAAAATTCTCTGTTTATCTTTTGGACCTGCGATTTCTTGTGCATATGCCACAGGTTATATCCAAACTTTTGTTAGTTGAACACTTTTTGATTTGAGCAACAGAAAATCCCTCAAAAATTCGACCTTTGTCAGCTGTTCAGTTTTGACAGATTTCTGCCAATATTTGTGTTTGCCACTTTATCGCTTTCTTTTGAGTTCTTTTGATCACAGAACTTTTGGGGAGGTAGCTACAGTAGTATTTGCTATATATGTGGTGGTTTTGAGTTGAAAGCTGAAGCAAATAGAGGATTGATTATATATTATGCTTGCACTAATGTTGCTAATAGAATTGTGTTTAGTTTTGTATGAAGGAAGTTTTCAAGTGTAGGGATTGGAGAATGATGAGATGAGTTGAAGAATGGACAAAAGCTCAAGCTTGGGGATGCCCATGCATCACCCCAAGAAATATCCAAGAAGTACAAGCGTCAAAGCTTGGGGATGCCCCCGAGGCACCCCTTCTTCATCGGCAAAAATCAGGTCACCTTTCAAAACACTATATTTTTATTGCTTCATGCACTATGTGTTTTTCTTGGAGCGTCAGTTGTTTTAGTTTTCTTAGTTTGTTTAGTTTGTTTGTTTGCTGCAATAAATGGTTGGACCCCAACAAATTTTCTTTGGAGGAGATGTACTCGTTTTCATTTGCCAAGAACGCTCTAGTTTTCACTCTTATTAAAAATCGAGCATTCTTCTTTTTCTGCTACTGCTTTTGGTTTTCGTTTTCGCCTTGATTTGCGTTCAGATCTTGTCATATCTTTTCATCAAGGTGTATTTTTGCCTCTGATCTTCATTGGTTTTCATCAAAAGAGGTGTTTATAAAAATTTCAAATGGTGTTGGAAAAGAGAAAAAGCTTTGTGCAAAATAGTGGTACAAGAAGGAGCTTGTGTAGACTGTGGCTTAGGCTTTTTCATGTCATGCTTGATGTCTTTTTGATAGTATGCTTAGTGGTTTTGCTGTAGCATGACTTGTCTCAAATAACTGAGATTGCTTAATGAGCCTTTGAAAAAATCATGCGTTGTTTTTATTGTATGGAAGCATTATTTTGGTTTTCTCCTTGATGCTTTATTTGGGTTGACTTGGCGCATGCTCACACATGTTAGACTCTTACAAAGTCGCCAATAGCCTTCATGATCATTTAGTTTTTGACTTTTGATGCCATCTTATGCTTCTTTTAATGTCGCTTTGTCGCTTTGCATGATTATGGCCATTATTGCTCTCTTAGTTGGTCGCTCCCAGTCTTTTGCTAGCCCTCGCCTTGTACTGAGTATGAGCTCTACTCGTGCATCCAACTCCTAAAAGCCAAAGTTTTCCAAAGTGTCCACCATACATACCTACTAGCAATTTGCTATTCCAAGTAAATTTGACTTGCTTTTATTTTCTCTTCAAATTAAACTCTTACCAGTGTTATGCGAAATTCGGTCAGTAAAGCTCTCACGAACCGGAAGGCACACTTTACTTTTTCCTGTTCTTAAAAATTTGACATTGTGGTCTCTTATGTTGAGTTGTTATGCTTGCAAGTTGTAAGTTGGATTCTAGCCCATCCATGCTGTCATGGGCAAGCTTTCAACATTGCACTTCTTATTTGAGTTGATATCGTGATCTTTTGTCTATGGATGCCCGCGGTGTGAAATGAATTGGAAATCTTGTAGGGATCATGGAGTTTGTATATGTGTTAGGGAAACGCCGGGCCACCAATCTAAGCCATGCATAATTCATGGTGGAAATTTGCAGCATACCCATGGTGAACATTCGACGACGCATCTCATAATAAAAAGCTAAACAAAAGGCAAATAAAAGAGATGTCGAGGTGTTCATTGTCTGCTTGTCCTGTCATTTTGGTGTGGGCTTGTTCCATGTCATCAGGCACGGAGGTACCCCATTGGCGGTTCTCAATGATATGCATATACTTACAATGACAAGAGCCTTGCTTGGGACTCTAAGTAAAGTAGCATGAGGTTTGGGTACTCGTATTCACGGGGCACGAGGTTTTCAACTTATGAGTTGTCAAGCATATGCATCATAATTGTTCTCGCATTAACTTTAACCATTCAAGATGCTTATGATGGGGGCAATGAGAGCTCAAAGCCGGTAAGTACCATAATTTTTGAAGGTTATAAAACTTGCAATCACTACTTCCCTCTGCGAAGGGCCTTTCTTTTACTTTTATGTTGAGTCACCACCTTCTTTCTTTATGCACCATTAAGAGAGCATAGTTGTCATTCTTAGTGTGATATGCATTGTCCCAAAGTTCATTGCTTGATTCATATTGTTGGTTTCACTTGTTCTTAAATTATTTGTATCTAGTCGCCCTCTTAAACTTGAAGGTGTCCTATGCATTTATGTTTTGCTCTCTTTAAAGGACAAGCTGAAAACCTTTTGTATGTTTTTCCTTATGATGTGAACACACGTTTGACTTTCATTGTTTCATTTTCATGATCTTTTGTTTGTGTTCATTTGCATGTTTACAACATGGTTGCTAAGTTTCTTATTGTCATGATTATATCTTCATGCCCATGTTTTAAGTTCTATTGATCCCAGCTCACCAATGCTTACATATATGATCAAGATTGTGTAGGTGCATGTCACCTCAAAAATTATTCTTTTGTTATCACTTACCTACTCGAGGACGAGCAGGAGTTAAGCTTGGGGATGCTTGATACGTCTCAAACGTATCTATAATTTTTGATGCTCCATGCTTGTTTTTACACCATTTGCCTATTGTTTCATTACACTTAGTGGCATTTTTATGCATTTTCCGGAACTAACCTATTAACGAAGTGCCACAGTGCCAGTTTCCTGTTTTCTGCTGTTTTTGTGTTTCAGAAGTGATACACAGGAAATATTCTCGGAATTGGACGAAACAAGTTCCTGAAGTCTTATTTTACCCGGAAGCTTCCAGAGATCCGAAGGAGAGTAGGAGGTGAGGGACCAGGGGCCCACACGCACAGGTGGCGTGGCCAGCCCCTGGCCCGCGCCACCCCCGTGTGTGGCCGCCTGGCCCCTCCTCTGACATCGCCCCTTCGCCTATAAAGACCCCCCGACGAGAAAAACCTAAGGACCCCGATCAGTTTTCTAGAACACATCGCGATCCGCCGCCGCCGTCGACCCGAAGATCGGGAGGGTCCAGAAGCTCTTCCCGGCACCCTGCCGGAGAGGGGAATCGCCATCGGAGGTCTTCTTCATCGCCATGCTTGCCTCTGGAGCGATGAGTGAGTAGTCTACCTTGGACTATGGGTCCATAGCAGTAGCTAGATGGTTGTCTTCTCCACCATGTGCTTCATGTTTAGATCTCATGAGCTGCCCTACATGATTGAGATCACCGTTATGTAATTCTACATGTTTGGTTTGTTGGGATCCGATGAATATTGGTGTTTATGATTAAGTTGCTGTACTGAATTATATCTTTTGTTATCTCTATGTTGTTTATGATCTTGCATGCTCTCCGTTGTTAGTAGCTATCTTGGCCGAGTAGTTGCTAGTGACTCCAAGAGGGGGTATTTATGCTCGATAGTGGGTTCATGCCTCTATTTCACCTGGGGGAGTGACAGAAACCTCTAAGGTGGTAGATGTGCTGTTGCTACTAGGGAGAAAACAACATTCATATGCTCAAGGGCATATGCTTTGTTTACATTACACACTTTGCTTAATGCAATTATCTGTTGTTCGCAACTTAATACTTCTAGGGTGTTCGGATTGATATCCCCGGGAGTGGATTATTAGTCATAGATGCAGTTGGATGGCGGTCTATGTATTTTGTTGTAATGCCCAGAGTAAATCTCATAGTGATCTTCTTGACATATCACGTTATCTCTATTCTATCAATTGCCCAACTGTAATTTGTTTACCCAGCATGTGTTATTTTATCTATGGAGAGACACCACTAGTGAACTGTGGACCCCGGTCCTATTTCCATCATATTGCTATCACCTGTTTACTTTACTCGTACTGTTTACTTTACTCGCATACTATATTGTTTTCCACTCGATACACTCATAACCTTTGTTTCAAGCAAACCGGTGAGATTGACAACCTCATCGCAAGTTGGGAACAAAGTATTTGTTTGTGTGTGTGTGCAGGTTCCACAACACCTTCAGTCGTCATTGTCTCTCTTCTCCTATTCGATAACCTTGGTTTCTTAAACTGAGGGAAAACTTGCTGCTACACTCATCATACCTTCCTCTTGGGGTTCCCAACGGGCTGGTTATCCACCACGCACAAGGACAGTCTGCTCCCACGTCAACCACACACCACCACACGCAGCAATAACAGTAAATTATGATACAAAATAGTGATGCAAAATGGACGTATCAACCCCACCAAGCTTAGACCTCGTTTGTCCCCAAGCGAAAACTAAACTCGGTAAACATGACCACAGGTTTATAGAGTGAAGTGTCGATAATCAAAATACGGACAAGAAGCATCACATTTACCAAGGCACAAATTATAATAGACAACAACTTCCCTTTATAAGATATAGACTTGCAATAAGTAAAAGGGAATCACATATAAGGATGCACAAGGTAAACTATAATTGGCGATGGCAAACCTTAGTTCTTGGTCAGAGAATGATGAACAAGCTATTCTTTCTTTTGAACAGAGCCTTTTAAAACAGAGCTGATATAGCAGAGACCATATGCTCAACAAAACAAACTTTTTATATTCATAGAAAGCTTTCAAAGATATATTCCTTCAGATAAAAGCATTGTACTAATCAAAAGAAGTTAGTAAACATGATTAAACGGATCAACATATGGATGAGTGAAACCTAACAACTCAAATGCTTGCTTGAGATAGAGGGGAATAGGTTGACTCAACATAAAAGTAAAAGACAGGCCCTTCGCAGAGGGAAGCAGGGATTAAACATGTGCTAGAGCTTTTCATTTGCAAAACAAAGGTAAAAAATTATTTTGAGAGGTGGTTGCTTTTGTCAACGACTAGCAACGGAGTTCTTGATATCTTCCATACTAAATAAGTGAGAGCGGTTCCGAGATGTTTGATTAATTGGCACATTGGTGCTCTTTTATAGCTTTGCACTCCTCCCCACCTTTTCCTTTCTCAAACCATGGCTAACCGATTCCATCGGGTGCCAACCAACTTTCACATACCATGGAGGAGTGCTCTTTTTTTTTCTTTTCTTTTTGAGATTACAATGGTCTGACCAGCTCCCTTGCAAAATTAATGATGAGCAGATGAAGCTGCCTAGTCGAGGGGTACTTAATTTAGTATGGAAAATAACAAACCCATCCACTACGTCCTCATGAGCTAAAAATAGTGGCACAAAATGAGAAGTATTTGAATGTTTTTGAAAGGTAGCACATGAAAATTTACTTGGAATGGCTTAAAATACCATGCATAGGAATTTATAGTGGACTCTTTGGAAATGACTTGGCTTTTGGGATTTGGATGCACGAGAAGTATTCCCTCTTAGTACAGGTTTTTGGCTAGCAAGGCTGGGTAGCAAGCAAAAGAGTTGCATGAAACAAACAAACATACATATAATAGGAACAATCATGCAAACTTCCTTGAAGGTACAATGGTTTTAACTTTGAGAATAATATTGCTTATAAGCCAAACATGAAGGGTAAACTGAAGTGATGTAGCTACAAGCACTTCTTTCTTATTTTCTACTCAAACCTCAAAGTAATGTTGTTACTGACCAAGCTAAGTTTGCCAAAACCAACTAAATTTACTCATGCTCCCAAAGTGATACCAATACTAATCAACAAGACTAGTCGTATAAGAGAGAGATTGCAAACTAAAATAAAGTGTGCGGAAAGTAAACGATAGAACTTCTCATTAATATTTCATTACCGCAACTCACACCAAGGGATACATAGATAACCAACTAAGGAGGATACTTCCACGCTGCAAACTATTCTATAAGATAACTTCTCTATTCATGATATGACTCTACTTGAAAAGTAAATGAGCAAAAGGTAATGATGTGATACCGCGGCACTCCCCCAAGCTTGGAACAAACCAAGGGGATGCCTATACCGATGATGAATTACTCCTTTGGCGGTAGTGGAATCAGCCTTGGATTAATGAAATATTCCAGCATCCTGCGAAGCCTGATATTCTCTTCTTGAAGTATCTCTACCTCCTTCTCCAGAACTCGATATTGAGCGCAAAACTCGTCAGTGACCAGCATACCCTCCTTTATCACAGGCATGGAGTTTAGATCCAAGACGTGTAGTATTGGTCCCTGCATATTATGAGAAAAGATACGTCTAGCTTTCACTGGTCCTTCAAAAGTAGGGTTTCTTGCCCTCGATCTTCCAGCCTCCTGCTCTTCCTTCAGCTTGGGGTCTTGGTGATCATCTTCCCTGGGCCTTTTGCCCTTGTCGTTGCTCGATGAAACCATGGTGCTCTCAAAACTAAGATCAACTCCTGACAGAAACAGCTCGAAACAAAAATACGACGAGAAAACGATATACAGACCTCGGGGTACTCCAGGGGGTTATATAAGCGAAAATTATACATCAAGGGGAAATCACAGGAGGAAATCAGGATGGAAACGAGTTCCGAGGTGTTCTCACATGTGACGCCCCAAAACCGGCACCTTGCAGATTATAGTCATCATGCCACAATCTACACGGTGTCGCTTTGGAAACGCACCACCAAGCATAATGTGCACGTCGCAACACACACATTATGCGGGTGGAATCAAGGTAGCAACAGTTACACAAGTTCACGATGGAACCCACAAAAAAAATATAATATAACCACGAAGACTCCACGAGTCAAAATATCCAAATATACATACAAAGATCCAAATCATACATAAAGCAAAATAGTATCCGAGTACGGACAAGAATACAAATGGGCCTAAGAGGCCTGGAGATAACGATGGCGTCCAAACCCTGCCCAGGCCAAGCCGGAAGGGTAACCTTGCTAACGTCGCTGCTCCCATACCTGTCAAAAGCGTCGGGCCAAAGGTTGCCGAATTAGGAGGGAGAAAGAGAAAAAGGAAAAAAAAACGAGGGTGAGTACCGAGGCACGTACTCGCGAGACTGGAATTCAGCTGTGCTCGCCTACAGGCTATAAGGTGGACTTAGCGGCAACAAAAGAACTAAACTAGAGAGACACACTACACCTTTCGTCTAAATAGAATAAGATAAGAGAGCGCATAACAGGAACCAACTAGATGCTAACACCAAACATAACCCAGCCGATGAATTACCTCGTCGCACCCACACGAAGAAGCGATATCAAAGGCACTCACACGGTTGACAAGTTTTATTGCAGGTTTGTTGTTGTCGTTGTGCTAACTTACTACACAAGTTTATTTGTATTGAAACAACAGGTGCAAGTTATTCTATGATCGAGTAGTACAGCTCCAAGTCGTCCATAACCGCGGACACGGCTTTTCGAAAAGATTTAACCCTGCAGGGGTGCCCAAATGTACCCACACGTATGATCAATCCTTCCGGCAAGTCTCGCACCCTTAATAAAAACAGGTGCGCCATTAGGATAGTCACGACTCGCACTCTCCTTCACTACAAACAAGTCCAGGAAGCCACCTAACTAAGTTTAACCCGTATCGAGAGTCCAGCCGAATCTCCGAGACGGACCTAGCTGTTTGAGCCTACGGTTAAGTCGGATCCTAGGAGATGCACACTGGATCGGAGCTCCTCATGGAAGATGACCAGTGACCTCACTCTTTCGGAACTCGCTTAACCGCATCCCACCTATACGGACGTGCAGAAACAAAGGGTTACAAGGCACACACGGCTTCCCCCAAAGCAAATCGAACCATAAGATACAAGAGCTGCATGCACGCAAGAACCAAATGGAAAACATCAAACTAGTTGTGGCCACTGGACAAGTGTGTAGATTCCGGCAGTGATCGAGGGGAGGCCCGTAAACGTACCCACGTCTGGTTAGAGCGCTCAGTCTCAGAACAGTTCATGCGATCTCGGGGTCCTAGGGGACACAAGTGAGCCGTCGGAAAACTGGCAAAATGACTCACCGATGCCTCTGCTTAATTCAATTTTAAGTATTAACATTAAAGTAAGTCATGATTATCTCCAACAATATATCCATAAAGTAGAGCATGTGATAACTTTCCCAACCCAAAAAGATAAAACAACTCAAACAACCTGAAGATGCCTACGACTCGCAGGGCCAACTCAAACAACAAGCACACGGTTAATAGGATGTATGAAAGGTTCTATGGCTTTGCTTTGGATAAATAGGTGGATAGGACACGTGACTCGAACAAAGCATCGCGACACAAGGCTAGAATATAGAGCTAGCGAGAGCAAAAATGTTAAATGGGTAGAGAGAAAAGGGCTCGCCTGAAAAGAAGGTCGAAGAACACCCGAAGAACTTGTCGTTGCTCACATCACCATGAAGCGTCCTATTCGGGAAGAGGCAAATCGCTACAACAAACAACGGATGCAACTTACTACTATGGCAAAAGAATCAGCATGATCATGTGAGTGTATGCATGCATGACATGGCAATTATGATGCAATGCAACTTATCCAAATTAAGCGGAATAGGAATCCCGACACACACATATATGGTTCAAGTTGTTTACTATATGACAAATTAAATGTTTATTAGCATGGCAACGCAAGGCATGGGTGAGCTACGGCAAAATTAAATAGAACCGGGACAAGATATAGCATTCCCGCATATTCCATAATTAATTATTATAGGTGATTCCTATTTACCCCAAATATGTTATGCAATGCAATATGAATGATTTTGCATATAAAAGATATACATTTTAAAACATATAGCTTAGGGCGGGGTCTCACAGTTGGATCGAAGAGACGAATTGTAGTTGACATAGTTGAAGAAGTGGCGTCGTGAAAGTAGCCGCATCACCACTGTCTTGATGTCCCCACAGTCGAAGTAGACGAACGCTGAGAAGAAGACCTTGAGCACAGTACGGCTGGTTACGGACACCGGGTAGACGAAGTCGAGCTCAACGTCTTGCAGACATTTTGTCAAACGAGATAGCATATGCGGAAGAACGGAGAGCCGACAGCGAGCACACACATGGGCATGCTGCCTAAGCTAAGAAAAAGGGCAACTAGCTTTGATGGATGCAAGCGTGTGTAGCTAAGCAAGCAAGCGCGTACACATACAGGTGGATGGATTGGAGTTGAGCAACTTGTGCTAGCTGAATTTAAACAAGAGTAGAAGTGTTGCGGCTGGAACATGCACGGCAAAGACGACAGCTTGCTGCTGTCATGCACGGAGTCAAGGTGGAGTGGCCAGCATTGATGGTTCATAGGCGGGAGGTAGTTGGCTGAGAAACAGAAAAATAACCCACGACAGTGAATCCAATGCTCCGGACATACACAGCAGAATCTGAATTTCTCTCGGACAAACTGTCAAACAGCTTTCGAACAACACGACCACGAGCAAAAAGAGCAGGCTGGCCTGGATGGATCGAAATCGATCGGCAACGAGGAGATGAGCTGAGCGCAGGCCCAAGGCGAGGCTCCGATCGGGAGCAGGCGGGCAACGATGGACGAGGTTGGTCGGGGATGGATGCAGGGAATCACAAGACGACCTGCGCGTCCACGGCAAGGAAGGGAACCAGGCGGTCGATCGATTGGCTGCCCCAGCTCAAGCGGAAGAAACGGCAAGGCCGGCTGGAGGATGCTCGGCCCGGTGCGGCGACCAAAGGCGCTGGCTGGAGTGCGGCAAGAATCCAGAGCAAGCAGCGTCAGGGGACGAGTGGTCGCGTGCGATGTTGTGCAGCTCTGCTGCTTGCGGCGGCGGGGTGGTAGAGCGGAGCTGCTGCTCACTGCAGCGATGCAAGGAAGCGAGGCGCGTGGTGGTGGCATGCGGTTGCTGCTACCTGCTGTTGTTGCTGCAGGCTATGGCGAGGAGTGGTGGCGAAGGATCGATGCAGTGGTGTGGTGATGCTGCCTCGTTGCTGTTGATAGGAGCTACTGCAGCGCACAGGAACCAAGGCAAGGAATTTTGGAGGAAAGGAATAGAATTTTAGGAAAGAGAGGAGAGGGTTTCTAGATCTAGATTTAACAGGAAGTGGAGAAATTTGGGCAGATTTAGAGGCTAGGGTTTGGTGAGAAAGAAGGGAAGAAATGTTGCCCTTAAATAGGCCCAAGATTAGGAGGGCTTGGGCTAGTTTTTGAGTCAAAATTTTGTTCGGCTTTCACCTATTTTAAATTTGCAAAACTAGAAAACATTTTGGTGACCGAAAAATATTATTTTTATTTTTATTTCGAAAATAAGAAAAGAGCATAGGGTTTTATTAAACCGTCCAGATAATTAGCAACAATAAAATATAATTTTAGCAAAAAATAATTTTTATTATAAAAAAATGCACATGGAGATGATGCATGACATCACAATGATGTGAAAAAGAAAAACAACAAACAATTCTAATATTGGGATTTTTCTGGGTCGTTACAATCGACACCACTAACAAGGGATCTCGCCCCGAGATCCACGATAGGCAGGGAGGAGTTGGGTAACTATCGAATCTTCTTGCACCATGTTGATCCTCGCGACACCACTAACAAGAGGTTTCTTCCCGACACCACCAACAAGGGATGCTTGCTCACGTTGACGATGATGAACTTGAGAAGAACGGACCTAATAGGATAAAGGTAAGAAATCGTCCACCCACGTAGGAACCTAGACTTGAAACAGAAGGTAAGAGCAAGAACTCAAAACTCGCAAAGGTAAGAGAAGAGAAGCAGAGAGATAAGGAGAAAAATGCAGACTACTTAGATATATCCAACTCATTTTTAGTAATATAGTTTTGGACACTAGACTCAAAACGTCCGTTGGCAAGGTTATCCTACAGGCAGACTGGACTCGTGGGTATCGACAAAACCTGGCTCTGATACCACTTGTGACGCCCCAAAACCGACACCTTGCAGATTATAGTCATCATGCCACAATCTACACGGTGTCGCTTTGGAAACGCACCACCAAGCATATTGTGCACGTCGCAACACACACATTATGCGGGTGGAATCAAGGTAGCAACAGTTACACAAGTTCACGATGGAACCCACAAAAAAAAATATAATATAACCACGAAGACTCCATGAGTCAAAATATCCAAATATACATACAAAGATCCAAATCATACATAAAGCAAAATAGTATCCGAGTACGGACAAGAATACAAATGGGCCTAAGAGGCCTGGAGATAACGATGGCGTCCAAACCCTGCCCAGGCCAAGCCGGAAGGGTAACCTTGCTAACGTCGCTGCTCCCATACCTGTCAAAAGCGTCGGGCCAAAGGTTGCCGAACAAGGAGGGAGAAAGAGAAAAAGGGAAAAAAAACGAGGGTGAGTACCGAGGCACGTACTCGCGAGACTGGAATTCAGCTGTGCTCGCCTACAGGCTATAAGGTGGACTTAGCGGCAACAAAAGAACTAAACTAGAGAGACACACTACACCTTTCGTCTAAATAGAATAAGATAAGGGAGCGCATAACAGGAACCAACTAGATGCTAACACCAAACATAACCCAGCCGATGAATTACCTCGTCGCACCCACACGAAGAAGCGATATCAAAGGCACTCACACGGTTGACAAGTTTTATTGCAGGTTTGTTGTTGTCGTTGTGCTAACTTACTACACAAGTTTATTTGTATTGAAACAACAGGTGCAAGTTATTCTATGATCGAGTAGTACAGCTCCAAGTCGTCCATAACCGCGGACACGGCTTTTCGAAAAGATTTAACCCTGCAGGGGTGCCCAAATGTACCCACACGTACGATCAATCCTTCCGGCAAGTCTCGCACCCTTAATAAAAACAGGTGCGCCATTAGGATAGTCACGACTCGCACTCTCCTTCACTACAAACAAGTCCAGGAAGCCACCTAACTAAGTTTAACCCGTATCGAGAGTCCGACCGAATCTCCGAGACGGACCTAGCTGTTTGAGCCTACGGTTAAGTCGGATCCTAGGAGATGCACACTGGATCGGAGCTCCTCATGGAAGATGACCAGTGACCTCACTCTTTCGGAACTCGCTTAACCGCATCCCACCTATACGGACGTGCAGAAACAAAGGGTTACAAGGCACACACGGCTTCCCCCAAAGCAAATCGAACCATAAGATACAAGAGCTGCATGCACGCAAGAACCAAATGGAAAACATCAAACTAGTTGTGGCCACTGGACAAGTGTGTAGATTCCGGCAGTGATCGAGGGGAGGCCCGTAAACGTACCCACGTCTGGTTAGAGCGCTCAGTCTCAGAACAGTTCATGCGATCTCGGGGTCCTAGGGGACACAAGTGAGCCGTCGGAAAACTGGCAAAATGACTCACCGATGCCTCTGCTTAATTCAATTTTAAGTATTAACATTAAAGTAAGTCATGATTATCTCCAACAATATATCCATAAAGTAGAGCATGTGATAACTTTCCCAACCCAAAAAGATAAAACAACTCAAACAACCTGAAGATGCCTACGACTCGCAGGGCCAACTCAAACAACAAGCACACGGTTAATAGGATGTATGAAAGGTTCTATGGCTTTGCTTTGGATAAATAGGTGGATAGGACACGTGACTCGAACAAAGCATCGCGACACAAGGCTAGAATATAGAGCTAGCGAGAGCAAAAATGTTAAATGGGTAGAGAGAAAAGGGCTCGCCTGAAAAGAAGGTCGAAGAACACCGGAAGAACTTGTCGTTGCTCACATCACCATGAAGCGTCCTATTTGGGAAGAGGCAAATCGCTACAACAAACAACGGATGCAACTTACTACTATGGCAAAAGAATCAGCATGATCATGTGAGTGTATGCATGCATGACATGGCAATTATGATGCAATGCAACTTATCCAAATTAAGCGGAATAGGAATCCCGACACACACATATATGGTTCAAGTTGTTTACTATATGACAAATTAAATGTTTATTAGCATGGCAACGCAAGACATGGGTGAGCTACGGCAAAATTAAATAGAACCGGGACAAGATATAGCATTCCCGCATATTCCATAATTAATTATTATAGGTGATTCCTATTTACCCCAAATATGTTATGCAATGCAATATGAATGATTTTGCATATAAAAGATATACATTTTAAAACATATAGCTTAGGGCGGGGTCTCACAGTTGGATCGAAGAGACGAATTGTAGTTGACATAGTGGAAGAAGTGGCGTCGTGAAAGTAGCCGCATCACCACTGTCTTGATGTCCCCACAGTCGAAGTAGACGAACGCTGAGAAGAAGACCTTGAGCACAGTACGGCTGGTTACGGACACCGGGTAGACGAAGTCGAGCTCAACGTCTTGCAGACATTTTGTCAAACGAGATAGCATATGCGGAAGAACGGAGAGCCGGCAGCGAGCACACACATGGGCATGCTGCCTAAGCTAAGAAAAAGGGCAACTAGCTTTGATGGATGCAAGCGTGTGTAGCTAAGCAAGCAAGCGCGCACACATACAGGTGGATGGATTGGAGTTGAGCAACTTGTGCTAGCTGAATTTAAACAAGAGTAGAAGTGTTGCGGCTGGAACATGCACGGCAAAGACGACAGCTTGCTGCTGTCATGCACGGAGTCAAGGTGGAGTGGCCAGCATTGATGGTTCATAGGCGGGAGGTAGTTGGCTGAGAAACAGAAAAATAACCCACGACAGTGAATCCAATGCTCCGGACATACACAGCAGAATCTGAATTTCTCTCGGACAAACTGTCGAACAGCTTTCGGACAACACGGCCACGAGCAAAAAGAGCAGGCTGGCCTGGATGGATCGAAATCGATCGGCAACGAGGAGATGAGCTGAGCGCAGGCCCAAGGCGAGGCTCCGATCGGGAGCAGGCGGGCAACGATGGACGAGGTTGGTCGGGGATGGATGCAGGGAATCACAAGACGACCTGCGCGTCCACGGCAAGGAAGGGAACCAGGCGGTCGATCGATTGGCTGCCCCAGCTCAAGCGGAAGAAACGGCAAGGCCGGCTGGAGGATGCTCGGCCCGGTGCGGCGACCAAAGGCGCTGGCTGGAGTGCGGCAAGAATCCAGAGCAAGCAGCGTCAGGGGACGAGTGGTCGCGTGAGATGTTGTGCAGCTCTGCTGCTTGCGGCGGCGGGGTGGTAGAGCGGAGCTGCTGCTCACTACAGCGATGCAAGGAAGCGAGGCGCGTGGTGGTGGCATGCGGTTGCTGCTACCTACTGTTGTTGCTGCAGGCTATGGCGAGGAGTGGTGGCGAAGGATCGATGCAGTGGTGTGGTGATGCTGCCTCGTTGCTGTTGATAGGAGCTACTGCAGCGCACAGGAACCAAGGCAAGGAATTTTGGAGGAAAGGAATAGAATTTTAGGAAAGAGAGGAGAGGGTTTCCAGATCTAGATTTAACAGGAAGTGGAGAAATTTGGGCAGATTTAGAGGCTAGGGTTTGGTGAGAAAGAAGGGAAGAAATGTTGCCCTTAAATAGGCCCAAGATTAGGAGGGCTTGGGCTAGTTTTTGAGTCAAAATTTTGTTCGGCTTTCACCTATTTTAAATTTGCAAAACTAGAAAACATTTTGGTGACCGAAAAATATTATTTTTATTTTTATTTCGAAAATAAGAAAAGAGCATAGGGTTTTATTAAACCGTCCAGATAATTAGCAACAATAAAATATAATTTTAGCAAAAAATAATTTTTATTATAAAAAAATGCACATGGAGATGATGCATGACATCACAATGATGTGAAAAAGAAAAACAACAAACAATTCTAATATTGGGATTTTTCTGGGTCGTTACATCACACCAAGGCGGCGCGGCCAGGGGTGGGCCCACGCCCCCTGTGTGTGAGGAGCACCCGGACTCCTTTTCGTGCCCATCTTCGTCTCGTGATTTATCATATTTAGTAAAAACAACAAAAATATTAAAGGAAGAGTTCAACGGGAAACTTCTCTGACTAGAACTGTTACCTATTCGAAAATGAACTCTGCAGGTACCTGCAATTTGTCTTGGATGAATTCTTCTGGAGAAACTGTTTCAATTACATCAACATCTTCATTATAAGAATCTCCAGCAATATAATGTTTGAGTCTTTGTCCATTCACCACTTGTGTAGTGTCATCTTTCAATGAAGCAATCTTTATCGCACCTGAGCGGTATACTTCCACAATAACATATGGTCCTTCCCATTTTGAGAGTAATTTTCCTACAAAAAATCTGAGATGAGACCTATACAATAGAACTTTCTCACCAACATGAAACTCTCTCTTAAGAATTCTCTTATCATGCCATTGTTTGACTTTCTCTTTGAAAAGTCTGGCATTCTCATAGGCTTCGTTTCTCCACTCATCTAGGGAACTCAGATCAAGCAACCTTTTCTTACCGGCTAGTTTAAAATCTCTATTAAGCTCTTTCACTGCCCAAAAAGCTTTGTGTTCTAATTCTAAAGGCAAGTGGCACACTTTTCCGTAAACCATTTTGTAAGGAGACATTCCCATAGGGTTCTTATAAGCAGTTCTATAAGCCCATAAAGCATCGTTTAACTTGCTAGCCCAGTTTTTCCTAGATCTATTGACAGTCTTCTGCGAGATAGACTTAATCTCTCTATTTGAAAGCTCTACCTGCCCACTAGTTTGGGGATGATAAGCAGAAGCAATTCTATGATTAACATCATATCTAGCAAGAGTTTTTCTAAATCCACCATGAATAAAATGAGAACATCCATCAGTCATAAGATATCTAGGCACACCAAACCTAGGAAAAATAACATCTTTAAGCATTTTTAACGAGGTCTCACCATCGGCACTCTTTGTAGGTATGGCTTCTACCCACTTAGTAACATAATCAACATCAACAAGTATGTGAGTATAGCCTTGTGAAGGAGGAAAAGGACCCATAAAGTCAAATCCCCAACAATCAAATGGTTCAATAACAAGAGTGTAACTCATAGGCATTTCATTTCGTCTAGAAATATTACCTACTCTTTGACATTCATCACAAGATAAAACATACCTTCTAGCATCTTTAAAGAGGGTTGGCCAATAAAAACCTGATTGTAGAACCTTTTGTGCGGTTCTATCCCCAGCATGATGCCCTCCATAAGCACTGCCATGGCATTTTCTTAATATCTCTTGTTGCTCATATTCCGGTACACATCTTTGCATAATACCATCAACTCCTTCTTTATATAAATGTGGGTCATCCCAAAAGTAATGCCTCAAATCATAGAAGAATTTTCTTCTTTGCTGAGCTGTAAAAGTTGGAGGCAAATACTTGGAAACAATAAAGTTAGCATAATCAGCATACCAAGGAAGGTCTCGCGAAGTTACATTTATAGAAGCTAACTGTTCATTTGGAAAACTATCATTAACAGGAATAGGATCAAAAGAAATGTTTTTCAATCTAGACAAGTTGTCAGCCACAGGATTTTCAGCACCTTTCCTATCTACGATATGCAAATCAAATTCTTGTAAAAGCAACACCCATCTAATAAGCCTAGGCTTAGCATCCTTCTTAGTCATAAGGTATCTAATAGCAGCGTGATCAGTATGAATAGTAACTTTAGAATCAACAATATAAGGTCTAAACTTATCACATGCAAAAACAACATCAAGAAACTCTTTCTCAGTGGTAGCATAATTTTTCTGAGCAGCATCAAGAGTCTTACTAGCATAATGAATAACATTCAACTTATTATCTATGCGCTGTCCAAGAACAACACCAACAGCAAAATCACTAGCATCACACATAATTTCAAAGGGTAAATTCCAATCAGGTGGTTGAACAATAGGAGCAGTAGTTAAAGCCTTCTTAAGAGTTTCAAAAGCTTCCTTACAATCATCATCAAAGACAAATGGTACATCTTTCTGAAGAAGATTAGTAAGAGGCTTTGAAATCTTAGAGAAATCTTTAATAAACCTCCTATAGAAACCAGCATGACCAAGAATACTACGAATACCTTTAACATCTCTGGGACATGGCATTTTCTCAATTGCCTCCACTTTTGCTCTGTCAACTTTGATACCTCTTTCAGAAATTTTATGTCCAAGGACAATTCCTTCATTCACCATAAAGTGGCATTTCTCCAAATTAAGAACAAGGTTAGTTTCTTCGCACCTCTGCAAAACTTTATCAAGGTTGTGCAAACAGTTATCAAAAGAAGTTCCATAGACAGAAAAATCATCCATGAAGACCTCCACAATTTCCTCACAAAAACCATGAAAAATAGCAGACATGCATCTTTGAAAAGTAGCAGGAGCATTGCACAAACCAAACGGCATACGTCTATAAGCATAAGTTCCATAAGGACAAGTAAAAGTGCTTTTCTCTCGATCTTCCTTTCTAACAGCAATTTGAGAGAAACCAGAATAACCATCAAGGAAATAAAAATGAGTCTTCTTAGATAACCTTTCTAACATCTGATCTATAAACGGTAAAGGATAATGATCTTTCTTAGTAACTTTGTTTACTTTTCTATAGTCAATGCACATCCTATAACCAACTACTACCCTCTGAGGAATAAGCTTGTTATTCTCATTAGGTACGACAGTCATACCTCCTTTCTTAGGAACACAATGAACATGACTAACCCATCTACTATCAGCAATAGGATAAATAATACCAGCATCAAGGAGCTTTAATACCTCATTTCTTACCACATCCTTCATCTTGGGAATTAAGCGGCGTTGATGCTCCACAACTGGCTTTGCATCTTTCTCCATATTAATAGCATGCTGACATAAAGTGGGGCAAATCCCTTTTAAATCATCAAGAGTATATCCCATAGCTCCTCGGTGTTTCCTCAATATCTCCAATAACCTTTCTTCTTCCTTTCCTGAAAGTTTAGAACTGATAATAATAGGATATATTTTCTTATCATCTATATAAGCATACTTAAGATTATCAGGTAAAGGTTTTAATTTGAAAACAGGGTCTTCTTTAGGCGGCAAAGTGGTACCAAGATCCTCCACAGGTAAATTGTGCTTGATCAATGGTTGTTGACGAAGGAAAATGTCGTCAATCTCTTCTCTTTCCTTACTGAAAACATCACTTTCATGATCTTCCATGAATTGCTGCAAAACATTATTAGGAGCAAGAGCAATAGAAGCAAGCTGTTCAACTAAATTTTTTTCATTAGGTGTTTCATTTACATAAGAAGTCTTAGCAAACTTAGAGAAATTAAACTCATAAGATTCTCCATTAAACTTAGTGAAAATTTTCTCCTTCTTACAGTCTATCATAGCGCCACAAGTATTCAAGAAGGGTCTACCAAAAATAATAGGACAAGTTTTACTAGCCTCCTTACCAAGTACTAGAAAATCAGTGGGGTATTTAGTCTTACCGCAAAGAATTTCCACATCTCGAACAATACCAAGAGGCCAAACAGTCTCTCTGTTAGCAAGCTGAACAACCACATCAATATCTTCAAGTTCACAAGCGCCAATCTCATGCATAATTTCTTTGTAAAGCTCTAAAGGAATAGCACTTGCACTAGCACCAATATCACATAAACCATAATAGCAATGATCTCCAATCCTGACAGAAATAACAGGAACACTTGTTTTCCTATGCCTTTTAGGATGTGAGAGAATGTTAGAAGCATCTTCACAAAAGAGAATATATTCATCCCCTACATCTTTAGTAACAAGGTCCTTCAATATAGCTGCAGGAGACTTAATAGTAATTTGCTCATCAGGCTCTGTAGCTTTCTTAGTGCTTTTATTAGACACACTTACCAAAGTAGAATACTTTTTTACCTTAGCAAGGAAAGGTGTCTTCTCAAAATAAGGTTCAAGCACAATGCTATCAACAGTACAAACTTCAGTAGCTGCAGCAGGAATATGACTAATGGAATCTTTATAAGGTGCATGATATTTGTTCCAGTCTTTCTTTGGAACATCAAGATAAGAGGCAAAAGCCTTAAGACAATTAGCAAGTATTTTAGAATCAAGACCATAAGCAATGCTAACACTATGAAAGTCATCGGTTCCCATAAAAGTTTTAATGCATTCATAATCATAGTTTATACCTGACTTCCTACCTTTGTCGTTTTCCCATCCTTCAGCATTCTCTTGGATACGGTCAAGAAGTTTCCACTTAGCATCTTCTTTCATATGAGTAAATGATCCAAAAAAAGAAGCATCCAAATAATCCTTATCAGGAAGAGTAAGCCTCGCATAAAAATTATCAATAACAATATTATTGGGGAGCTCATGAATGGGGCATTTGAGCATTAGTAACTTCAGTCTCCCCCATGCTTGGGCAATACTTTCTCCATCATGAGGCCAAAACTTATATATCTGATTACGATCTTTATGAATTTCACTTGGAGGATAAAACTTGGAATAAAAGAGAGGCACAATTTCCTCCCATGCAATAGATGGACCATCTTTAAGCAGCCGATACCACTCCCCAGCTCTGCCTTTCAATGATAAAGAGAATAGCTTCCTCTTGACCTAGCTCAACGAAATACCTGCACACTTGAACAACTCGCACAATTCATGTATAAATAGTAAGTGATCACCCGGATGGACAGTTCCATCTCCTGAATAGCAGTTATCCATAACACGCTCAACAATTTTCATAGGTATTTTAAAAGGATCTAATTCAGCAGGTGGTGGTGGTGGTTCATCCACATGTGCAGCAGTGGTAGAAGTGTTCCCAAATAGGAAACCAAATGGAGAATTCTCCATAGCAAAATAAAATAAAAGTAAAAGACAAAAATAAAAACAATACTCACAGCGACGGTTACCTTTACCAAATCCACTCTTCAATAGCGCTTCACTCCCCGGCAACGGCGCCAGAAAATAGTCTTGATGACCCACAAGTATAGGGGGTGTATCGTAGTACATTCGATAAATAAGAGTGTCGAACCCAACGAGGAGCAGAAGGTGTTGACTAGTGGTTTTGATCAAAGTTTCACTGTAAATACTAGCAAATGGGTTTTTAGGGGTATTTGGTAATGCAAATAAATAAAGTGCGAGTAAATAAAAGACAGTAGTAATAATTGCAGCAAGTGGCCCAATCCTTTCTTTAGCAAAGGACAAGCCGGTTGTGTAACTTATAATAACCAAATGTTCTCGAGGACACACGGGAGTTTCTGTCAAGAGCTTTCGCTTCATGCTGCTAAATAATCTTTATTGGTTTGATAAGTGTTATTGGGGTGAACCTGTGCTAGCGCACTACCCTTACTAGGATAAATACACACTTGTGATTATACCCCTTGCAAGCATCCGCAAATACAAGAAAGTAATTAAGATAAATCTAACCACAACCTTAAACTCTAAGATCCTACGCTCCCTGGTGCAATGGTTTCCCAATGGCGGTTTAGGTTTTTGTCACTCCAGCAACCCCACAATTGGTAGCCAAATACACAATGCATCTCACTAGGCCCATAAATGGTGAAGTATCATGTAGTCGACGTTCACATGACACCACTAGTGAAATAGCACCACAACAAATAAATATCAAACCACTAAATATTACTCAACAATAATTCACTACTAACATCTTGACTTCTCCCATGTCCTCAAGAACTAAATGAACTACTCACAAGACATCATATGGATCATGATCAGAGGTGAAATAATGGTAAATAACAATCTGAACATAAACCTTAATTCAACGGTTCCAGTCAATAGCATCAACCACAAGAGTAATCAACACCGGGAAAGTTTCCCCTAAGAATTTAACAAGATCCAACTCAAGATGTTACAGCGGGATGGCGTGGTGATGGTGGAGATGAAGGTGCTGGTGATGGAGATGATGATGATGATCCCGATGAAGTCCGATGCGATGGTGATGACGATGGCGACGATCTCCCCTCTCTGGGAAGGAATTTCCCCAGCAGATTTCTGCCTGCCGGAGAGCTTTTCTCTCTCTGGTGTTTTCTGCCCCGCAGAGGCGGCGGTGTCTATCTCTGAGCCCCCCTGACTTAGGTTTTCGGGGCGATGAAATATGCGAAGGGGCGAGACCTGAAGTGGGCCAGGGTGGCCACATAACAGGCCGGCGCGGCCAGGGGTCAGGCCGCGCCCCCTGTGTGTGAGCCTACCCCTGGCTCCTCTCGCCTCCTCCTTCTGGCTTCCGAAGTCTTCTGGGAAAATATATTTTTCTGGTATTTTTCTAGAATTTTCCTGATCTTCAAAATATGGTGCCTTGATGGTCCTTTTCCAGCAAAATCCTGACTCCGGTAGCAAATCCTCCAATGATCATCAAACATGTAAAAACAGAGGAAATAACATAAGTATCATCTCTAAATATGAAATATATCAATGAATAACAGTAAATTATGATACAAAATAGTGATGCAAAATGGATGTATCAGACGCCGATGGTTTTTTCCTAATCGTAAAGCGCCGCACGATACAAGGAGAGATGCGGCGCCTTAGGGTATCTTTCCCCAAGAAATAGTTGTACTACCTCTATCCTGAAATAAGTGATGTGAATTTGTCTAAATTTGCATATATCTTGATGTGTTTTAGTATATAGATACATTCAAACTTAGAAAAATTCATATCACTTATTATTGGACAGAGGGAGTATATGCCTCTTGGTTTTCTGTATATGTGAACTGAGTCTACGCAAACGGGGGACTCCATGTTTTGGGATGTGAGCACAAACCTGTTTCTGCGTTTCCTTTGCATCCATACCAATTACGCATACAATGATTTCCATAGTTTATATTCTCTTGACATGAGAAATTTTTTATGTGATTTGTTTTGTCACAGGTCGTAATTATTCCATCATTATTATTTGATCAAAGGGCAACGATCTACAAAAATATTGGAGACATAGCTGATTTAAATTTTTGCAAAAGAGCAGATATTTAGGACTTATTTTCTTTTTGCCAGATTATATTTAGCGCCTATTAGAAAATGTGGAACCCCAAATGTGTAGAAGTAGAATTGTTAAGTTAAGACATCAGAATTAATATAATGCATAAGTTTTCTCTTTTCAAGTATATATCGATTTTATTTTTGTTTGGACCAGGTGACTCTACACTAATCTGAATGGAAATTGCATCGAACTATTTTACACAACTCAAGTTATATCTTAAATACTTTTTATATTGTCGTAGCAACGCACGAGTTCTTTGCTAAAGCAGTTGTTGTTGTTTGCATTCGATCGTTGAAAGCTTCAGGTGGATGCCTGGCTCGACGAACTCCGACACGGATGGCACCACGGCTGATGGCGCGGTCTTGAAGGTGCTAGAGAACTTGATTGCGTTTGTTGATGAAGTAAATGACCGGCCAGTTGGAAACCCCAAGAGAAGGTTTGATGAATATAGCAGTAAGTTTTCCCTTAGTTATGAAACCAAGGTTATCAATCCAGTAGGAAAAAGCCAAACGACGGAAGGTGATGCCCGCTAGCTTCGCGACAGCTCCGGACAATTTATAGGGCGCCTCGTCCAAGCTTTGCTTTGCGAGCGGCAACGTGGAACCTGCACACAACATAACCAAATACTTTGTTCCCAACTTAGATGAGGTTGTCAATCTCACCAGTTTGCTTGAAACAAAGGGTATGAGCGTATCGAGTGGAAAGCAATAGTAATATGTGAGTAAAATAAACAGTGCGAGTAAAGTAAACAGGTGAAAGCAATATAATGGAAATAGGACCGGGGTCCACAGTTCACTAGTGGTGTCTCTCCATAAGATAAAATAACACATGCTGGGTAAACAAATTACAGTTGGGCAATTGATAGAATAAAGACAACGTGATATGTCAAGAGGATCACTATGAGATTTACTCTGGGCATTACAACAAGATACATAGACCGCCATCCAACTGCATCTATGACTAATAATCCACTTGTGGCAAATCAATCCGAGAACTCCACAAGTATTAAGTTGCAAACAACAGATAACTGCATTAAGCAAAGTGTGTAATGTAAACAAAGCATATGCCCTCGAGCATATGAATGTTGTTTTCCCTAGTAGCAACAGCACATCTACAACCTTAGAGGTTTCTGTCACTCCCCCAGATTAAATAGAGGCATGAACCCACTATCGAGCATAAATACCCCCTCTTGGAGTCACTAGCAACTACTCGGCCAAGATAGCTACTAACAACAGAGAGCATGCAAGATCATAAACAACATAGAGATAACATAAGATAAAATTCAGTACATCAACTCAATCATAACACCAATATTCATCGGATCCCAACAAACACAACATGTAGAATTACATAACGGTGATCTCGATCATGTAAGGCAGCTCACGAGATCTAAACATGAAGCACATGGTGGAGAAGACAACCATCAAGCTACTGCTATGGACCCATAGTCCAAGGTAGACTACTCACTCATCGTGCCGGAGGCAAGCATGTCGATGAAGAAGACCTCCGGTGGCGATTCCCCTCTCCGGCAGGGTGCCGGGAAGAGCTTCTAGACCCTCCCGATCTCGGGTCGACGACGGTGGCGGATCGCGATGTGTTTCTAGAAAAGTGATAGGGTGTTTAGGTTTTTCCCGTCGGGAGGTCTTTATAGGCGAAGGGGCGGCGTCAGAGGTGGACCAGGGGCCCACACCATAGGCCGGCACGGGCCAGGGCCAGGCCACACCCCTGGTGGTGTGGCCGCCCTCTGGCTCGGCTCCGTCTCCTCTTCGGTCTTCTGGAAGCTTCGTTAAATATCTGGACTTCTGGCTTTTGCTTCGTCCAATTCCGAGAATATTTCCTGTGTAACTTCTCTGAAACACAAAAACAGCAGAAAACAGGGACTGGCACTGTGGCATCTCGTTAATAGGTTAGTTCCAGAAAATGCATAAAAATGCCACGAAGTGTAATGAAACACTAAGAAAATGGTGTAAAAACAAGCATGGAGCATCAAAAATTATGAATACGTTGGAGACGTAGCAGCATCCCCAAGCTTAACTCCTGCTCGTCCTCGAGTAGGTAAGTGATAACAAAAGAAATAATTTTTGAGGTGACATGCACCTACACAATCTTGATCATATATGTAAGCGTTGTGCGCTGGGATCAAAAGAACTTAAAACATGGGCATGAAAGATATAATCTTGATAGAAGAAACTTAGCAACCATGTTATAACATGAAAAAGAACACAAACGAAAGATCATGAAAATGAAACAATGAAAGTCAAATGTGTGTTCAAATCATATGGAAAAACATACAAATGGTTTTTAGCTTGTCCTTAATGAGAGAGCAAAACATAAATGCATAGGACACCTTCAAGTTTAAGAGGGCGACTAGATACAAGTAATTTAAGAACAGGTGAAACCAACATCATGAATCAATCAATGAAAACTTTGGGACAATGCACATTATACTTAGAATGACAACTATGCTCTCTTAGACGGTGCATAAAGATAGAAGGTGGTGACTCAACATAAAAGTAAAAGAAGGGCCCTTCGTAGAGGGAAGCAGTGATTAAACATGTGCTAGAGCTCTTCATTTGTAAAGCAGAGATAAAACTTGGGTTTTGAGAGGTGGTTGTTTTTGTCAACGACTAGCAATGGGGTCTTACTATCTTCCATAATAAACAAGTGAGAGCGGTTCCGAGTTCTTTGAAAATTTGGCACATTGGTGCTCTTTTATAAAGCTTTGGCACTCCTCCCCACCTTTTTTCCTTTCTCAAACCATGGCTAACCGATTCCATCGGGTGCCCACCAACATTCACATACCATGGAGGAGTGCCTTTTTTTCTTTTTTTAGAATTAGATTGCAATGGTCTGACCAGCTCTCATGCAAAATTAATGACGAGCAGATGAAGCTGCCTAGTCGAGGGGTACTTCATTTAATATGGAAGATAGCAATTCCGACCACTACGTCCCCATGAGCTAAAAACAGTGGCACAAAATGAGAAGTAGTTGAAAGCTTTTGAAAGGTAGCACATGAAAATTTACATGGAATGGCTTACAAATACCATGCATAGGAATTTATAGTGGACACAATGGCAAACTTGGTTTTTAGGAGTTGGATGCATGAGTAGAGCTCATACTCAGTACAAAATGAGGGCTAGCAAAAGACTGGGAGCGACCAACTAAGAGAGCAATAATGGCCATAATCATGCAAAGCGACAAAGCGACATTAAAAGAAGCATAAGATGGCATCAAAAGTCAAAATCTAAATGATCATAGAGGCAATGGCGACTTTGTATGAGTCTAACATGTGTGAGCATGCGCCAAGTCAACCCAAATAAAGCATCAAGGAGAAAACCAAAATAATGCTTCCAAATAATTAAAACAACGCATGATTTTTTCAAAGGCTCATTAAGCAATCTCAGTCATTTGAGACAAGTCATGCTACAGCAAAACCACTAAGCATACTATCAAAAAGACATCAAGCATGACATGCAAAAGCCTAGGCCACAGTCTACACAAGCTCCTTCTTGTACCACTTTTTTGCATAAAGCTTTTTCTTTTTTCCAACACCATTCGAACTTTTTATAAACAACTCTTTTTGATGAAAACCAATATGGACCAGAGGCAAAAATACACCTTGATGTAAAGCTATAACAAGATCTGAACACAAATCAAGGCGAAAAATGAAAGCTAAACGCAGTTCTAGAAAAAGAGAACACTCGCGGAAATCTGTTTTTCACTCTTATCGCTCAACGAGTGTTCTTGGCAAATGAAAAACAAGGCAACTTCTCCAAAAGAAATTTGTTGGGGTCCAACCATTTATTGCAACAAAAAAAACTAAACAAAACTGAAAACTAAAAACAACTGACGCTCCAAGAAAAACGCATAATGCATGAATCAATAAAAATATAGTGTGTTGAAAGGTGACCTGATTTTTGCCGATGAAGAAGGGGTGGCTCGGGGGCATCCCCAAGCTTTGACGCTTGTACTTCTTGGATATTTCTTGGGGTGCGTGGGCATCCCCAAGCTTGAATTTTTGTCCATTCTTCAACCCATCTCATCATTCTCCAATCCCTACACTTGAAAACTTCCTTCATACAAAACTAAACACAAATCTATTAGCAACATTAGTGTAAGCATAACATTGAATCAACCCCTTTTTGCTTCAGGTTTCAACTCAAAACCACCACATATAAAGTATATACTACTGTAGCAACTTCCCCAAAAGTCCCGAGATCAAAAGAACTCAAAAAGAAAGCGATAAAGCGGCAAACACAAATATTGGCAGAAATCTGTCAAAACAGAACAGCTGACAAAGGTCGAATTTTTAGAGGGTTTTCTGTTGCTCAAATCAAAAAGTGTTCAACTAATGAAAGTTTGGATATAACCTGGCGCATAAGCACAAGAAATCGCAGGTCCAAAAGATATACAGAGAATTTTCACGAATTTTTACGGTGCAGCACCAAAAACTGTTTCAGGACAGCAACATCCCCAAATCTTACCTCACTCAAATCAGAAGGTTCTCTTGGCACAAAAATAAAATAAAAATGATAAGGAGAGGTCATTACAGTAGTAATAACTTCCAAGACTCAAATAAAAGAAATAGAACTGAATGTAAAAACATTGGGTTATCTCCCAAGAGTGCTTTTCTTTAACGCCTTTGAGCTAGGCGCAGAAAGTGCGAATCAAGTAATATCAAGTGATGAAGTGCTAGGGTCAGCGGGCGCCTTACGTCTTCCTTTCTTACCTTTGCTCTTGACTCTAGGAAAGACGTGACTATTGCAAGGTGGAGAGATGAATCTTATATTGCCTTTTCCCACATCTATAACGGCGCCCAGGAGCTTCAGTAAAGATCTTCCAAGTGTGATTTGTCCTTTTCCTACACATTCAATAACAAGATAATCAGTAGATATCATTCTTCCTAGGACTTTTGTAAAGACTCCTTTAGCTATTCCAACAGGAAATATAGTGGCATTATTAGTAAGAGAAATTTCTTCTCCCCTCTCAGAAAGTTTCCAAAGACTCAAAGATTCATAAACATCCTTTGGCATAAGACAAAATTCAGACATAATATCACAACGAGCATTAAAAGTTTCACCATCAATGGTGATTTTTACCGTAGGATACCAGCTCGAAGGTTCAGAATTTGTTGGCACATAATCAAAATGCTGACGCAAGGTACTATAGCAAGTATTCAAACTAGCAGTGTGAGTCTCAAGAGTATTAAGTCTATTAAAAATGCTCACAAGAGAGGAATCAAGATCAGTTGGCATGCTATAAATTGTAATCAACTTTTTTATAATATTGAAGGCTTGATCTCCATCACAATGAAGGAAATCTCCTTTTGCAGTAGCATCCAAAGCATATCTATAACGAAGAGCAAGTCCAAAGTAAAAGCAACTAAGAAGCAAACTCACATTCATTTTCGGTTCAGTTTTTCCATGCCAACCATAAATTCTAGACCAAGCTTCCTTGAAACTTTCCTCACTCTTTTGCTTGAAAGTGAAAATCATATCCTCGGGCGACATAGTAGTAGCAACTAAACTAGACATAATAAACAACTATAAAGGATACTAATTTTTGTGTGTTTTTGATAAAACGATGCAAGTAAAAATAAAGTAAAGCAAAACTTAAAACAAAGTAAAGGATGTGCGTGCGAAACTCCCCTTGCAGAAGTCTTCTTTTTCCCCGGCAACGGCGCCAGAAAACTTGTTGATGGCGCGGTCTTGAACGTGCTAGAGAACTTGATTGCGTTTGTTGATGAAGTAAATGACCAGCCAGTTGGAAACCCCAAGAGAAGGTTTGCTGAATATAGCAGCAAATTTTCCCTCAGTTATGAAACCAAGGTTATCAATCCAGTAGGAAAAAGCCAATACTCCAGAAGGTGATGCCCGCTAGCTTTGCGACAGCTCCGGACAATTTATAGGGCGCCTCGTCCAAGCTTTGCTTTGCAAGCGGCAACGTGGAACCTGCACACAACACAACCAAATACTTTGTTCCCAACTTACGATGAGGTTGTCAATCTCACCGATTTGCTTGAAACAAAGGTTATGAGCGTATCGAGTGGAAAGCAATAGTAGTATGCGAGTAAAGTAAACAGTGCGAGTAAAGTAAATAGGTGAAAGCAATATAATGAAAATAGGACTGGGATCCACAGTTCACTAGTGGTGTCTCTCCATAAGATAAAATAACACATGCTGGGTAAACAAATTATAGTTGGGCAATTGATAGAATAAAGACAACGTGATATGTCAAGAGGATCACTATGAGATTTACTCTGAGCATTACAACAAGATACATAGACCGCCATCCAACTGCATCTATGACTAATAATCCACTTGTGGCGAATCAATCCGAGAACTCCACAAGTATTAAGTTGCGAACAACAGATAACTGCATTAAGCAAAGTGTGTAATGTAAACAAAGCATATGCCCTCGAGCATATGAATGTTGTTTTCCCCCTAGTAGCAACAACACATCTACAACCTTAGAGGTTTCTATCACTCCCCCAGATTAAATAGAGGCATGAACCCACTATCGAGCATAAATACCCCCTCTTGGAGTCACTAGCAACTACTCGGCCAAGATAGCTACTAACAACGGAGAGCATGCAAGATCATAAACAACATAGAGATAACATAAGATAAAATTCAGTACATCAACTCAATCATAACACCAATATTCATCGGATCCCAACAAACACAACATGTAGAATTACATAACGGTGATCTCGATCATGTAAGGCAGCTCACGAGATCTAAACATGAAGCACATGGTGGAGAAGACAACCATCTAGCTACTGCTATGGACCCATAGTCCAAGGTAGACTACTCACTCATCATGCTGGAGGCAAGCATGGCGATGAAGAAGACCTCCGATGGCGATTCCCCTCTCCGGCAGGGTGCCGGGAAGAGCTTCTGGACCCTCCTGATCTCGGGTCGATGATGAGGACATCCCATCTATTGATACAACCGCTGCACCTACAGCGGAACACATACAAGGACCCATCACTCGAGCTCGTGCCAAGCAACTTAACTTTCAGGGACTTTCGTTTCTTGGAACTCTTTCTCACATACATGAGAATATGATGCTGCCTAAATCAGATATGTTTGTTACTCTTAGGAATGATGGACCTAGCATGGATGAGAGGGACAAGCATTGGAGCATGATCATGCATGGAGATGGCAGCAAGCGTTTGAGGATTGAAGAAGATGCCACGAGTGGAGATTTCAGAACTTTGAAGCCACCGTAATGAAGGATGAAGACTTGGACGAAATATACAAAGAACTACTTCATAAATTCGTCCTTAGATAGATATGGTGCTGCGTCACTTTTATTTTTGGGCCAGGCCCATGTAATTTTCACAGCAAATAAGACATCCACTTTTAGGAGTCAGAATTTGTGGAGAAAAGGCCTGTTAGGGCTCCGTTCGTCCACCATACCCATGGCTGGTCGCACCCCTACCTTTTCCTCCTCAAATACCCCCCGTAGCCGTCATTAGAACTCGGATTTTGATTAGACTAAAGTTAGCCATTGCTGCAACTATGAGCTCGACTTTTGAGGCCAATCACCCAGAAGAAGACCGCCTATTTGGAATCCCACCTTTTGAATAAAGCATACATCTTTCATCCGCAATATCTTGATTGCTGTATTAGTTCTTACTTGTTCTCAATTTCTGGCAGGAATTAAGACCCTCGCTGGTCAGGCTGATCATGCATCCGCAAGATCAGTAACTCCCGGAGATTGTTCTAGCGATTGCATTGGCGCACGAGCTTCGCACGTGTAGTCGGATCGTCAAGCACGAACTCCACCCTCCAAATCGACATATCAAGATCTCATCGAAAGATCGGACACCTTTGCCCTATCAAGTGGTATCAGAGTTCAGGTTGCTCGGTGAGATTTACTGTTTTCGTAGTTTAGATTGCATCTGTGTTCGTACCTATAAACCACGAAAAAGCCAAAAATACAGTTAGGGTTTAGATCATCTCGTCCCATTAACCATTCGAGCCTGTGGATTGTCTTTTCAGTTTGCATCGTTGAATTTGTGTCTGCATCCGCGTGTCGAGTTGCTGGTCTTAGTGTCTGTTCCTTTAGAGTTTCGAGTTCGAATCACCATAGTCCCGCCGCCGCCGCACGCTTGCACCACTGCTCCACCATATCTTTCCACCACCACGCCATATACTTCCGCCACCGCCTTCACATAAGATTTTGTTCGTTCCTCCCAATTTCATCCGTGCCTTTTTTAGAGTCCGTGAGTTAGGTTTCGGTCGCCAGTCAAGAGGAAGAAGAAGAGCAAAAAAAAAAAAGTCAAATCCGCATCCAAGTCGGGTTGACCCGTGCCTACTAGTCCAGTCCGAATTTAGTCCGAATTGGACAGTTTTGTCAGTTTTTTGACGGTTTTCGACAGCAAACTTCAACTGGCCATAACTTTTGCATACGAACTCCGTTTTCGACGTGCGACCACTCAAAATGCTCAGCACGAAAAGATCTATGTAACCACAACAACTATGTAGTTGTGCGACACTCAGAACGCCCAAAAAAGGCCGGGATGGCCGAGTTTTTGCCCTCTGAAGTTTCAGACCCGGAAATTCCTGCAGATCTTCACTTATATCTTGCTTTGGAGCTGTTTCTTTCTGCTTATTGTGCCACGCCGTGACTTCCTTAGTGTTCTCGGCTCGCGTCTCTAGCACGGTATAGCCTAGGACTAGCACAGTACCGTGGTTGAGCATTCTTTCAATATTGCATTGCTGTTTTGATATTTGCTATATTTTTGCTACCATATAAGCCTTCCTACAACTCCACATATTTCTGCACGTGCTTTGTATCGACACCTGGTAATCGCTTTGTGCAATTTTGGGAGTCGCTGATCCTTGTTGGTTGCATATCACCTTCCTCCTGTTTGGTAAGAACTTGTAAGAGCTTTGTATACCGCTTGACGGATTACGCGTGATTCCACCATATTCTGTAGTGCGTAGGTATATATATTTGTGCTTGCTTCTACGCTAACCATGACAGGAATCACAAAGGATGATGTTGATCCGGAGAAGATGACTAATGCAGAGTTGCATGCCCACTTCACTCGGCTGTTGGTGGGGCGTGCACAAGATGTGGACACACGCTTGGGTGATGTTGATTCCAAGCTTTCTGATGCGATGGACAAGATGGCTAGTCTTGAGGCATCCTTCAACACCAAGCTCGACGCCCGGTTCCAGGAAGTCCTGGCCCGTTTACCACCACTGCCATAGCCGGGCATCCCTGTACCACGTGCTCGCCGCGTTCCTCTCATACCGCCATCTGCGGGTACCGTTACAGCCGCGGCAGCTGCTATGGCCGCTATGGAGGCGGCCACCCAGGATGGATATGCTGCTGACGAGGGGGCAAATGAGTTCAAAGATGAAAATGAGATCGACGAGGATGAGGTCCAACAACCTGCACCTGGCCGTCCGCGGCAATACAACCGCAACGCTCGTCCACCTCCGCGTCCGGTACGTGATGATGAACATGTGGCCAATCTGAAATTAAATATTCTGCCATTTGAGGGTAGATATAATCCTGATGCATATCTCACTTGGGAATTAGAAGTAGAGCAACGTTTTGCATGTTTACGCTATCCTGAGCATTTGCGTGTTAGTGCTGCTACATGTGAATTTACAGATTTTGCTTCTATCTGGTGGTCTGAACATTGTCGAGTCAATCATGCTAATATTCCTGCTACTTGGCTTGGTCTAAAACATGCCATGCGTACTCGTTTTGTACCTCCACATTATCAACGGGACTTGTTGAAAAAATTAGCTCGTTTAGAACAAGGCAAAAATTCCGTACAAGATTATTATCAAGAGTTACAAACGGGCATGATTCGTTGCGGTATTGTAGAGGATAATGAAGCTATGCTTGCACGTTTCTTTGGTGGTTTAAATAAGGAGATTCAGCATATTTTAGACTACAAGGAGTACAACACTATTACTCGTTTATTTCACCTTGCTTGCAAAGCTGAACTTGAAGTGCAGGATCGTCAACCATCATGGAGAAGAGCTAATAATTCTGCAGGTCGTACTCCTTCATGGTCTGCGCGCCAATCAGCTCCACCTTCTCGTGGGGATGCACCAGGTCCTTCCACCTCCAGGTATACCACGCCGACGTCAAGAACGCCACCTGCTCCTGCTCCATCACCATCTGCTGGTCCGACCCGGAGTTCTTCTTCCATGGCCTCCACGGGGAAGACTCGCGACATTCAATGTCGCAAATGTTTTGGGTTTGGTCACATCGAAAAAGAATGCAGAACCAAACGTGTGATGGTGGTGCTTGAAGATGGCGAATATGACTCTGCGAGTGATTTTGATGATGATACATTGGCACTTATTGCTGCACGTGATGGTGCCAATTCAGATTCTGACAAGGAGATGGAGGTAATGGGAGCTGAAACTGCTGAACAATACAAAAGTTTAGTTGCACAACGTGTCTTGAGTGTGCAATTGAGCAAAGCTGAGCATGATCAACGCCACAATTTGTTTCAAACAAGAGGCGTTGTTAAGGAGAGAGCTATCCGGATCATCATTGATGGAGGGAGTTGTAACAATCTGGCTAGTATTGACATGGTGGAGAAGCTTGCTCTACCCACACGACAACGACCTCATCCCTATTACATTCAATGGTTTGAGAGCTCCCATAAGCTCAAGGTAACAAGAACTGCACACGTGCATTTTACTATTGGTACTTATTCAGATTTTGTTGATTGTGATGTTGTACCTATGCAAGCTTGTTCTTTGTTACTTGGTAGGCCATGGCAATTTGATAGAGAATCTGTACATAATGGTAAAACTAATCAGTATTCTTTTACGCATGCTGGCAAGAAAATTGGACTTAAACCCATGACTCCGGAACAAATTTTGAAAGATGATCTTGCTAGAGCTAGTAGATTAAAAAATTATGACAAACGTAAGAGTGAGAATCAGATTGTTGCTGCAGATTTTGTACCCCCTAAGCATTCTTCTAAATCTTATTCTAACCATGCTACTGAAATTCGTTTGAAGAATCCTTGTTTACTTGCTAGCAAATCTGATCTTGCTGAAATTGATGTCAATATTACTCCATGTTATGCCATTGTTTGCAAAGAAGTTCTGTTTTCATTTGAGGATATGCCTCCTTCTTTGCCACCTGCGGTTGCTAACCTTTTGCAGGAATACATGGACGTTTTTCCACAAGATGTTCCACCTGGACTTCCACCTATTCGTGGGATAGAACACCAAATTGATTTGATTCCAGGAGCCTCGCTGCCCAACCGTGCGCCATATCGCACCAATCCTGAAGAAACAAAAGAGATCCAACGACAAATCCAGAGTTTATTGGACAAAGGTTATATTCGTGAGTCTCTTAGTCCATGCGCTGTTCCTATTATTTTAGTACCTAAGAAAGATGGTTCTTCGCGCATGTGTACTGATTGTCGAGCTATTAATAATATTACCATTCGATATCGTCACCCTATACCTCGTTTGGATGACATGCTGGATGAGTTGAGTGGTTCTATTATGTTCTCTAAAGTTGATTTGCGTAGTGGTTACCACCAAATTCGTATGCAATTAGGAGATGAATGGAAAACAACTTTTAAAACTAAGTTCGGTTTATATGAGTGGTTAGTAATGCCGTTTGGTTTAACTAATACACCTAGTACCTTTATGAGACTGATGAATGAAGTTTTACGTGCTTTTATTAGTCGTTTTGTGGTGGTATATTTTGATGACATTCTAATATATAGCAAATCTTTAGAGGACCATTTGGATCATTTACGTGCTGTTTTCAATGCTTTACGTGATGCACGTCTGTATGGTAATCTTGAGAAGTGCACCTTTTGCACAAACAGAGTTGCTTTTCTTGGTTATGTTGTTACAGAACAGGGAATTGAAGTTGATCCAGCCAAGATTGAAGCTATTGAGAATTGGCCGTAGCCCAAGACGGTCACACAAGTGACGAGTTTTCTTGGTCTCGCTGGGTTTTATAGGCGCTTTGTCAAAGATTTTGGTTCTATTGCTGCGCCCTTGAATGAGCTCACAAAGAAGGATGTGCCCTTTGTTTGGGGCGATGCACAACAAGAGGCCTTCATGATACTGAAAGATAAGTTAACACATGCTCCATTACTCCAACTTCCTGATTTTAATAAGACATTTGAACTTGAATGTGATGCTAGTGGAATTGGTTTGGGAGGTGTGTTATTACAAGAGGGCAAACCTGTAGCATATTTTAGTGAAAAATTGAGTGGACCTAGTCTGAACTATTCTACTTATGATAAAGAATTATATGCGCTAGTTCGGACATTAGAAATTTGGCAACATTATTTATGGCCTAAAGAATTTGTTATACATTCTGATCATGAATCTTTGAAGCATATTCGTAGTCAAGGAAAACTGAATCGTCGACATGCAAAGTGGGTTGAATTTATTGAGTCTTTTCCTTATGTTATCAAACACAAAAAGGGTAAAGATAATGTTATTGCTGATGCTTTGTCGTGCCGCTATACTATGCTATCCCAGCTTGACTTCAAAATTTTTGGGTTGGAAACTATAAAGGAACAATACTTGCATGATGCTGAATTTAAAGATGTGTTGCAAAATTGTAGAGATGGTAGAACATGGAACAAATTCATCCTTACTGATGGATTTGTGTTCCGTGCTAACAAACTATGCATCCCAGATGGTTCCGTTCGTCTTTTGTTGTTACAGGAGGCGCATGGAGGAGGATTAATGGGACACTTTGGTGTCAAGAAGACGGAGGATGTTCTTGCTGCACATTTCTTTTGGCCACGCATGCGGCGAGATGTTGAGAGATTCGTGGCACGCTGCACTACTTGTCAAAAAGCTAAGTCTCGCCTTAATCCACATGGTTTATATATGCCTCTTCCTGTTCCTAGTGTTCCTTGGGAGGATATTTCGATGGACTTTGTTTTGGGATTACCTCATACACAGAAGGGGAGGGATAGTATTTTTGTTGTTGTGGATCGGTTTTCTAAGATGGCACACTTTATTCCTTGTCACAAGACCGATGATGCTGCGCACATTGCTGATTTGTTTTTTCGTGATATCGTTCGTTTGCATGGTGTGCCAAATACTATTGTTTCTGACCATGATACTAAATTTCTTAGCCACTTTTGGAGATGTTTATGGGCTAAGTTGGGGACTAAATTGCTGTTTAGTACTACATGTCATCCCCAAACTGATGGACAAACTGAAGTAGTTAATAGAACTTTATCTACCATGTTGCGGGCTGTTTTAAAGAAGAACTTAAAATTGTGGGAAGAGTGTTGGCCTCATATTGAATTTGCTTATAATCGTTCGCTGCATTCTACCACAAAGATGAGCCCTTTTCAGATTGTCTATGGTTTTGTTCCACGTGCACCTATTGATTTGTTGCCTTTACCATCTTCAGTGCAAAATAATTTCGATGCTACACAACGTGCTGATTTGATTTTAAAATTGCATGCAACTACTAAAGACAACATAGAACGCATGAATGTTAAGTATAAAGTTGCTGGGGATAGAGGACGAAAGCATGTTGTGTTTGAGGTTGGTGATCTTGTTTGGTTGCATTTGCGCAAAGATCGTTTTCCTGATTTGCGCAAGTCTAAGTTAATGCCACTTGCTGATGACCCTCGCTGGTCAGGCTGATCGTGCATCCGCAAGATCAGTAACTCCCGGAGATTGTCCTAGCGATTGCATTGGCGCACGAGCTTCGCACGTGTAGTCGGATCGTCAAGCACGAACTCCACCCTCCAAATCAACATATCAAGATCTCATCGAAAGATCGGACACCTTCGCCCTATCAGTCGACGACGGTGGCGGATCGCGATGTGTTTCTGGAAAAGTGATCGGGTGTTTAGGTTTTTCCCGTCGGGGGGTCTTTATAGGCGAAGGGGCGGCGTCAGAGGTGGAGCAAGGGGCCCACACCATAGGTCGGCGTGGGCCAGGGCCAGGCCGCGCCCCCTGGTGGTGTGGCCGCCCTCTGGCTCGGCTCCATCTCCTCTTCGGTCTTCTGGAAGCTTCGTTAAATATCTGGACTTCTGGCTTTTGTTTCGTCCAATTCCGAGAATATTTCCTGTGTAACTTCTCTGAAACACAAAAACAGCAGAAAACAGGGAACTGGCACTGTGGCATCTCGTTAATAGGTTAGTTCCGGAAAATGCATAAAAATGTCACAAAGTGTAACGAAACACTAAGCAAATGGTGTAAAAACAAGCATGGAGCATCAAAAATTATGGATACGTTGGAGACGTATCAACGGCCTCTCGGCAAATACGTGATAATACTTTTAAATTAAAGCAAAAGCGGTGTCCGTTGTCACACTTTTAGTTTTCAATTTTTTTCTTAGATAAAACACCAAATTATCCACCAATATCATTAATAAGTTAAAAAACGATTGGTAACCAGAGGTCAGCGGGTCGTAATCATAAGTCGAGGGCACGTCCATAACCACCACCTTCTCTGGCCGGGAGCCGTTTTCCCCAACGATGGGCCATGTACGCTGCCGCCACCGTTGGACACAGAAGAAAATCAGGCTAAGAAGGCCCGCCAGCGCAAGGACGCCGACACCAACGCTGACCCCAATAGCGACACCGTTAGACGAGCTGTTGGACGGCGGCGGGGGCGGGGCTATTGCATTGTGCATGTAGAACACCTCAATCAACACTAAATAGAATTGATCGAGCTCAACAAATTAACCATCACCTTTAGTGAGCATTATCTACAAATAGTTAAACAAACTATACAGGGCCCATATTCTACTCTTTGCCTCGGGCCCCATAAATATCAGGACCGGGCCTGAGTCGCCCCAGGTGACGAGGTAGGCGGCAAGCAGGTACCTGACCCTGGCGGTGGCTTGCGACGGCGAGGGGCACGCACATCGGACCGGCACGGTGAGGTTGTTCCTGGTGATGAGGCCGCGACTATCATGCCTGGGGTTCGGGGAAATGAGCGCCTGGCAGGTGGAGAGGCCCTGGTAGGTGATGTTGCTGATGATGAAGTAGGTCTCACCGCTGAACTAGATGGTGTAGGAAGTGTTGTGCTGGTAGTAGCTTTGCGGCGCGCAGCGGCATGTGACCGGCGCGAGCATGAGGCGATTGGCGGTGACGACCGGCGACTCGTATAAGGACGGGGAGGAGCGGAAGACGGCGTAGGAGGTGCAGGGGTGGCCACGGTCGTGGCGTTGCAGGTGTAGCCAAGCATGTTTTTTTTGGCATGGCAGGGTCTCATAACGATATCAACATAAATTATGAGGTTGCTAATCTATTAATGCAGCTCGGGCGACCTTGATGGCGCATCGCTCACCTCCTGCGTCTCCGTCTCCACCCGCGTCTTCCCCCACCGTCTTCACCCGCAACACTGTCTCGCTGCCTCCATGGTCCATGCTACCCTCGAGGACGATGCTGTCGCCCTCTTCAACTTCTTCTTCCGCCCCGCCAACATCATCCCCAATGTCTTCTCTTACATCTACCTCATCCTCACACACTATGAAGCCGGTTGGGTCGACCAGGCCCACAACACCTACTAGCAGATGTTGATGGCGTCACCTTTTGCTCCTCCTCTGTGGTCTCGTACCTCTTGCTCTCTCCTTTCTAAGGGCTAATGGTTGCGCGATGGCAAGAGAGGGAAGAAAGGGCACCAGCCTAGGGGAAGATGTGGTCAGCTCAAATGGGGAACAAAGAGAGGAGATGAGAGAGAAGAATAGAGAGGTAGGGGCAAAGCGGACACTCCAATAATTCTAAAGTGGGCACCGCTTTGACTGGTTGCCACTTTGATTGCAGGAGATAGGCAGCGCAATCACCATGAAAGCGAGACATGTTACCGTGAAACTATGTCGATGATATATAGAAAGTGAGGGAATGAGAGAGATATATATAGATAGGGAGGGAGATGGAGAAAGGGAGAGAGGTAAGGGAGAAATGTGACTTCCGATACATACCCCTCCATGACGAAAGTGATACTGGTCAAGTTGTCACGCTACCACACTTTTATGTGGGTTGCCAGGGCTTTCTTATCTGATTTGGATTGACTCTAAAGGGAGCTGAAGGAAAAGACGAGAATTAACATGAGAGTGAAATATAGAAGGCAATACAAAAAATAGATGGGGATCCGCTGCAACGCGCGGGCATTTAGCTAGTCTAAATAAAAGAGTAAAATGCATGAACAATACCTGAATTTGTCGTCCAAGTTCAAAACGATCATCATACTCTCGAAATATAACCCGCCGGTCATTGAAGATGTGGAACAAGGTTTGTACGGTCACTGGTGGTCATAGATCGGTCGTACGTGCTCGTGCAGGACCTACCTAGCAGATGATATGTGTCTTACCATGAGCACTCCATAGGTTATTTGCGAAAAAACCCCTCGAAGTTGGCAGATGGTGCACAACAACACCCCTGCCGCAAACTGAAGGCTCACGATCAGCGCTGCACCCCCTTCATCACTTCATTCATGGTGACAAAAGGAGAGAGCAGGAGAGGGAGGAAAGAGGAGGTGTTTTTGGTGCGGTTGCTGTCTGGCGAAGGAGAAGGCGATTGCGGTGGCGGCGGCTTACCGTAGGAGGAGGCAATGTTGCACCATCGCCATTATGAAGATGAGCCTTCTCCCATGTATGGTAAGGCTTATACCGAGCTGATTTTGGCGGCGCTCTCATTTTCATGTGATTAGGGTTTTGCAGAGTGTGTTGTTCTGTTCTTGCGAAACTACATGATCTCTTTTGTTTTGATGAACGCTCGGAGAATTGGGCCATGTTTTTGGGAGGGTTTACTAAGAATTGTGGTTTTTTTGAATTGAATCCCGTATGTAAGAAAGGTGGTGAATTTATGGTTTTTATGCATGATCTGATTTGTTTTGATGAAAGATGAAAGATTTGTGATATGTTTTAGGCATGGTTTGCTGACAGAGAATTGTGGTTCTTAACTGAATCTTGTATGTCATATATAGAAGAAAGGTGGCGAATTTCCGCATTTATTATTCTCACAGGGCACTATAACAACTATTTTACTGTTGAAATTATTCATGGTGGCTATTTTGTGGGAACTGGAGGTAGGACTAGGAGAAGCTATGATAGTGGACATAGTGTATGGTATGATAATGTTGACAGTGTAACATGGTCACCTCTCATGATTGAGAACTTAGTGGAGGACATGGGCTATTTTGTGGTAACTGGAGGTAGAAGAATCACCGTGCATTACTGCGTGCCTCATTTGAGTATTGGCACAAATGGACTGAGAGAGATTAACAATGAGGCTGACACTCAGGCAATGGTTGAGTTTCTTGCAAGTGGATACCATTTTCTGAAACTGTATCTTGACCATGATGATAGTTTGAAAGCCAGAGATAGGGAAGCTATGAGAGCCAGAGAAGTTGACATGCTTTCAAGCTAAGATTCACAATTTAGTGAGGAAGTTGCCCATGTCTCTGGAGAAGTGTTAATTACCAGGCATAACAACCAGGAGACAAATGATTCAGTCAATGAGAGATCAAGGAAGAGGAAGAATTTAGCAAGTGTCATAGAAATGGATCAGGTGGATGTTGGAAAGGACACTAAGGTGAGGAAGATTTAGATTATGACCCAAAAGACATTGTTGATCCAGAGTTTGGTATCAGTGATGCAGATGATGACCTGTTTGAAGATAATGTTGATAATTCAGATGATGAAGTGAAGATTCCCAAAGGGCAGGGGAAGAAGAAGGATAAGGCTATGAAATTACAAGCTAAAGATGTGATCTGCAAAGAGGAAGAAGATGAAGAACATGACCTGTGGGCACCACATGATGAACATTCAGACAACCTGCATCCAAGATTTAAAACATTTAGAGCAGAAGATATCACTAGAAGAAAAGTGTCCATCTACCACGGTCGAAAATCATGGTTTAAAGGGTCGTTTTTTCATGGTTAATGACTCTCTAACCACGATTTGCCTACCGTGGTCTATCGACCGTTATGGATCTTTCTGCCATGGTTTTTCGATGACCGTGGTAGATGGGTTTCACCGGGCCACCAAAATGCTGACATCATCCTAATTGACACATGGCAGCGTGGTAGATGGCAGGCCCACTCAAGGCCTGCTATATATTAAGCGGGACGGCCCACCTAAGGTTGAGAAAACCTAAAGGCTCAGCCCATCTATGGCCTGCTACTACTAGCGGGCCAGCCCAGCTAATGTTGGAAAGACAGAATGGGTCGGCTGTTGGAGATATACCAAATAGGTATACCAGCGACGTAGTCCTAAACCAGCAAGCCAGAGTGGCCCATTGAGGTGGTATGGCAGATAGCCTACCGGGTGGCCCAATTGCTGGAAGCCCATGGTGGTACAGGACGCAGGAGCTTATGGCAGATCTGATAGGGTAAAGGTGCCTGATCTTTCAATGAGACGATAACTATCGATTATGGTGGAGGTCGACATTGACGATCCGACTACAAACGTGCGAGACGTTGCGCCTTAGCAATCAATACACCAACTTCCGAGGCTATTGATCACGCCGGAGCTAGATCAACCTGATCACGAGGATCAATCCCTGCAAGCAATTGAAGAACCAGCAAGAATTATAGATGCAATCAAGATATTGTGAATATAGATGAAGGCTTTATTGAAGAGGTGGGATTCTGTCTGTGCGTAGTACAAAAGGTCGGTTTGACACTTGTGCCTATGGCGAAGAGTAGCTCGTGGCTAAGTCTTTAACTAAACAAAATCCCTAAAATACCTAGGACAAAAATACATGGGTTTAACCCATAAAATTAGGTGACGCAGCACCATATAAAGCCTTGGACGAATTTTATGATTTGGTAACTTGTAAATTTCGTCCAAGCATCCTTGCATCATTATGGTGGCTTCAAAGTTCGGAAATCTTCACTTGCAGCGTCATCCTGAATCCTCACACGATTGCTGCCATCATCTCCATGCATGATCATGCTCCAATGCTTGTCCCTCTCATCCATGCTAGGCCCATCATTCCTAAGTAACATAAACACATCTGATTTAGGCAGCATCATATTCGCATGAATATTAGGAATAGTCCCTAGAAACGAAAGTACCTGATAATTCAGTTGGCGTGCACGAGCTCTTATGAGAGGTCCTTGGAATTGTGGAACATGAGGAAGTGTGGCTGTAGGTGCAACGGTTGTATCAACCGTAGGGATGTCCTCATCATCCTCCCCTTCTTGAATTGAAGTCGTCCTTGACGCAATCTCATCTTCTTCTCCAAAATATGGTTTCAAATCTGGAATGTTAAATGAAGGACTTACCGTGCCCATCTCTGCAGGAAGCTCAAGTTTATATGCATTATCATTCATTTTCTCTAACACTTTAAAAGGACCAGCAACACGTGGCATTAATTTAGACTTGCGCAAATCAGGAAAACGATCTTTGCGCAAATGCAACCAAACTAGATCTCCCACATCAAACACAATATGCTTGCGTCCCTTATCACCAGCAACTTTATATTTAGCATTCATGCGTTCTATATTTTCCTTAGTAATCCTATGCAACGTAAGAATCTATTCAGCACGTTGTGTAGCATCAAAATTATGTTGCACCGAAGATGGAATAGGTAATAAATCAATAGGTGCACAAGGAACAAAACCATACACAATCTCAAAAGGGCATAACTTAGTTGTAGAATGCACAGAATGATTGTAAGCAAATTCAATATGAGGTAAACAATCTTCCCACATTTTAAAGTTCGTCTTTAAAACAGCCCGTAACATGGTAGATAAAGGTCTATTTACTACTTCAGTTTGTCCATCGGTTTGGGGATGACATGTAGTACTAAACAGCAATTTAGTCCCCAACTTAGCCCATAAACATCTCCAAAAATGGCTAAGAAATTTAGTATCATGATCTGAAACAATAGTATTAGGCACACCATGCAAGCGAACAACATTGCGAAAGAATAATTCAGCAACATGAGCAGCATCATCACTCTTATGACAAGGGATAAAGTGTGCCATCTCAAAAAATCTATCAACAACCACAAAAATACTATCCCTTCCCTTCTGTGTTCGAGGTAATCCTAAAACAAAGTCCATAGAAATATCCTCCCAAGGTACACTAGGAACAGGAAGAGGCATATATAAACCATGTGGATTAAGGCGGGACTTAGCTTTTTGACATGTTGTGCAGCGAGCAATAAACCTGTCAACATCCCTTCTCATGCGTGGCCAAAAGAAGTGTGTAGCAAGTATGTCTTCTGTCTTCTTTACTCCAAAGTGACCCATCAATCGTCCTTCATGCGCCTCCTGCAACAACAAAAGACGAAAGAAACCTTCTAGAATGCATAGTTTGTTAGCACGGAACACAAACCCATTATTGAGGACGAATTTGTTCCAAGTTCTACCCTTTAGACAATGCTGCAAAACATATTTAAAATCGGCATCGTTCACATATTGTTCTTTAATAGTTTCCAATCCAAAGATTTTGAAGTCAAGTTGAGATAACATAGTATAACGACGTGACAAAGCATCAGCAATAATATTATCTTTACCCTTTTTGTGTTTAATAACATAAGGAAAAGATTCAATGAATTCAACCCACTTTGCATGACGTTTATTCAACTTAGCTTGACTACGAATATGCTTTAAAGATTCATGATCAGAATGTATAACAAATTCTTTAGGCCATAAATAATGTTGCCAAGTTTCTAATGTCCGAACAAGAGCATATAATTCCTTATCATAAGTAGAATAGTTCAAACTAGCTCCACTCAATTTCTCACGGAAATATGCAACAGGTTTGCCTTCTTGTAACAACACTCCTCCCAAACCAATTCCACTAGCATCACATTCCAACTCAAAGGTCTTATTAAAATTAGGCAGTTGGAGTAAAGGAGCATGTGTAAGCTTATCTTTGAGTAACATGAAGGCTTCTTGTTGCGCATCGCCCCAAACAAAGGGCACATCTTTCTTAGTAAGCTCGTTTAGCGGCACTGCAATGGAACCAAAATCTTTGACAAAGCGCCTATAAAATCCAGCGAGGCCAAGGAAGCTCCTCACTTGTGTGACTATTTTGGGTTGTGGCCAACTCGAAATTGCTTCAATCTTGGCGGGATCAACTTCAATACCCTGTGCTGTAACAACATAGCCAAGAAAAGCAACTCTATCCGTGCAAAAGGTGCACTTTGCAATGTTACCAAACAAACGTGCAGCACGTAAAGCATCAAAAACAGCACGTAAATGTTCCAAATGTTCTTCTACAGATTTGCTATATATCAATATATCATCAAAATATACCACCACAAAATGACCAATAAAAGCACGTAAAACTTCATTCATTAATCTCATGAAAGTGCTGGGAGCATTAGTTAAACCAAAGGGCATCACTAACCACTCATATAGGCCAAATTTAGTTTTAAATGCAGTTTTCCATTGATCTCCTAACTTCATAAGAATCTGGTGGTAACCACTACGCAAATCAACCTTAGAGAACATGGTAGAGCCACTCAATTCATCAAGCATGTCATCTAAACGAGGAATAGGATGACGATATCGAATAGTAATATTATTGATGGCTCTACAATCAGTACACATGCGCGAAGAACCATCTTTCTTTGGTACCAAAATAATAGGAATAGCACATGGACTAAGAGACTCACGAATATGACCCTTGTCAAGAAGTTCGTGAATTTGTCGCTGAATCTCTTTCGTCTCCTCGGGATTGGTATGATATGGTGCACGGTTAGGCAAAGATGCTCTAGGAATCAAATCAATTTGGTACTCGATTCCACGAATAGGTGGCAGTCCTGGAGGTACATCTTGTGGGAAAACGTCCTCGTACTCCTGCAAAATGTTAGCAACAGCAGGTGGCAAAGAAGGAGGCATCTCCTCAGCCGAAAACAACACTTCTTTGCAAATGATAGCATAACATGCAGTAGTACTCACATCAATTTCAGAAATATCAGATTTGCTAGCTAGCAAACAAGTACTTTTCAAAAAAATTTCATTAGCATGTTTTGGATTAGATTTAGAAGTACTTGAAGAAGGCATAAGTTCCTTAGCAACAATCTGATTTTCGCTCAGCTTTTTCCCCTCATTATGTGCTCTACTAGCTCTAGCAAGATCATCTTTTAAAATACTTTTAGGAGACATGGGAAGTAACACAATTTTCTTATCATTATGAACAAGAGAATATTGATTTGTGCTACCATAGTGTATAGAATTTGTATCAAATTTCCATGGTCTACCAAGTAAAAGAGCACATGCTTGCATAGGAACAACATCACACTCAACATAATCAGCATATGCAGCAATAGTAAAATGCACATGAACTGTACGTGTTACCTTAACCTTGCCGCTGTTATTAAACCATTGAATGTGATATGGACGAGGATGGGGTCGTGTCGTAAGAGAAAGCTTTTCAACCATCTCCATGCTCGCCAAGTTGTTGCAGCTCCCGCCATCAATAATAATGTGAATACAGGGATCTTTAACCACGCCCTTGGTATGGAACAGATTATGGCGCTGGTCGGGCTTGGCCTTGGTAATTTGTGCACTCAAGACTCGCTGTGCAACTAAACTCGAGTATTTCTCCGCATGTTCTGCAACCATATATTCAGAATCTTGCTCCGTGGGTGCTGCAGCACATTGCTCATCAGATGCAATAAGAGCCAAAGTATCTTCATCATAATCACTGGCGGAGTCGTATCCACCATCCTCAAGAGCAATCATCACACGAGAGGAGGCACAATCACGTGCAAAGTGACCAAGTCCACCACATTTGCTGATACGGGGTGGCTTTTGGACATCACCGCATCATGTGCGTCACCACTCAAGTCCGACATCATAGAGGCGTGGAAGAGAAGGAAGAAGAAGAACCACCGGAAAGAAGCTTGGAAGCGCTGCAAGAAGAGGCGGTGGCTGAAGCTAGACCGGCTAAAGCAGGTCCCACACCGGCTAAAGCCGGCCCCACCGGCTATAGCCGGTCTACCCGAGTCAGCTATGTCTTGGCCTTGAAGCCACCTATGTTATCTATCTCCCTAGTGACCAAACTACCCCTTGCTCGTGGCTGCCTATATATATGGCCCCCTTCCCTAGAGATAAGATAGAGATGAATTAAGATAAGAATTGGCATGATGCCTCCTCCCTTGTGGGAACCCAACTAGATCTACATCTAGAAATCATCCTCTTTGTTTGGGATCTCTTCTATTTGGGGAATTCTACCTTGATTTGGATCTCTTGCATACAAGAGTGTGTAATTCTATTCAATTGATTGGTCTCTTCCCCACTTGGAATTCTATCCCTTGCAAGTAAATCTCTCACAAGGAATTCTACTCTTGGAGTCTCTTCCTTGTGATTCTATTGAGTTGGTGAATCGGGCCAACGAGGACAACTGGTGTGTATCTTGTGTGTGTGTGTTTGTCCTTTGATTTGTGTGTCATGTTCATCGTGTTCGTTGTGTTCTTCGTGTTCATCCTCTTGCCCGCCACAAATATCATGAATCCATGAAGATCGGGCCACACCCAAGAGGTCACCCCTCATCATATGGTATCAGCTGCTTTTGGTTGCCACTGATTTACTCTTGTTTGTGATTTCCACCATAAATTTCAAAAATCCAAAAAAATAGCCCCAAAATTGCCTCGAATTTTGATCTCTAGATTTGTTGAGGTTTTTGTGGTTTTGATCCATAGATTTGATGTTTTGGGTGTTGATCTACATATCCAAAAAATTTCTAGCCCCAATTCCTTGTACTTCTCTCAGAATCGACAATTTTCTCTTCCAATTTCTGCCCAAATCGACGAACAGCTCGCGCAGAATTTTCTCCAAAAGTTCCGAACCGGCTAAAGCCGGACTTCAAACTGGCTAAAGCCGGCCCACCGGCTAAAGCCGGCCCACCGTTCGGCTAAAGCCGGCCCTGCCAGTCCACCGCTCGCTCGTAGTAGCCCACCACCACGAGCTCGCCCCTGTCTCGATCCACTTCCCCCACGCCAGCGAGCCGCCGCCCTATCTCCAGCTCGCCGCACATCGCCCTCGCCTCAGCACTCCAGCATCGGCCGGCCCCGCTCGCCTCAGTCCGCACCTGCGTCCCGCCCACTCCATGCTCCGCGTGCGCCCCCACCCTAGGTCACCCTCTGCTCCGTTGTCACCCTCCGCCCTGCTAGCTCCCGGCCTCGCCTCAACCTCGCTATCGCCTCGCACCACACCGCCTCCAAACTGCCGCAAGCCGCCGGCCTTCCAGCTCCTCGCAGCACCAGCGCCCGCATCGCCCACCCAAGCTCCTGCTCGCCCACGTCCCAGCTCGTTTCCGCCACGCACGCCTGCCAGCGATGCCGCACACGCTCCCCGCTCACCACCACTACCCACAGCCCTAGCTCCCGTGACCGCAGGCCCATCCCACGGCCGCCTGCACTCTGCTCACAGCTCGACCACGCGCCAGTGCCCGCCCCTAGTCCGTTCTCGCTCGCCTCATCCACCACACGCCGCCAAAGAACGGAAATAGCCGGTCGTGACCCCGGCTAAAGCCGGTATACATCAATCCGGCCAGTTTTGACACACTCGTTTTAACACCATAATACCCCTTTTGATATCCATTTGACCCTTTGACACAAAATCCAGCGTTATCTTGACACAACTTTTGACAACATTTGTGAGTCCTTTTTGCCCCAAATTTTTGGGAATTGACGTGTGTGTTCGGGTTTCGGTTTTTGCGTACCTTGTTCATGCCAAGTAATACCACGCCTACATCAACATCGCGACGACGGCATCGGCACCCCGGAACTTCGACTAGTCTTTTGACTCCACCTTCATCGACATCGTCACGAGTTGTGTGTTTTGACACCGCCTAACCTTTGCATAGGTATAACTTGCACCACCTTTGTAACCTCTTTTCTTCCTTTGTGTACCTATCCTATTGAGAGTGGCTTTTCGAGTGTTGCGAAGCATTGCACAAGTGTTCACGACCGTGAGAGGGTTTGTGTGTGTGTGTAAGTTGAGCAAAGCTCCGAAGCAAGCTCGGTGAGAGAGATACACAAAAGAAGAAATATCCATTGTGTGACATACATAGATAGCAAATAAGCTTTTAAGCATCGAAACACCAAAATCCCAAAAAGAGTGTGTGTTCCACCGATACAAAGGAGTTCAAAGCTTGTAAGCAAAAAGAGAGAAAAGAGAAGAGTGGCATCTTGTGCAAATCTTGTTGCTTCTTTCTTATGCAACCAAGCTACGGTCTCTCTTGCGTTGGCGTGACACCGAGCTAATAGTCTTCATTAGGACCATTTTGTTTCTTGCTCACTTCCTTGGTCACGCTAACCCCATTATATCTTTTTGTGTGTGTTTTCGTGTTTTCTTGACGTAGATCATCGTTCTTGACATTTGCCTTTGGATTTTACCCACATTTGACAATAGACTTTTCTTTTGATCATTTTCGTTTGGCATTTCCACATTTCTTACCCATCCACTATATAGCCTTTTGCATGTGTTCTAACTTGTACACCACGGTTGTCCTTTCGGTGTTTCATCCATTCAATAGTTTCTACGGAAAGTGTTCTAATTGTAGTTTTCTAACCCCCACCACTTCTACATATATATATCTTGCCTTATGTGAGCTATGTCTAGGCTCAACGGACGCTATCATGGAAATTTCACGGAGGACTACACCGACTACGACATCGACTACTACTCACGCATGGAGGGCATGGGCGACAACTTCGACTACATGAGCAAGGTGGACAAGAAACACTACATCGACGATAACTTTGACTACATAAGCAAGGTTGACAAGAAACACTACATCGACGACAACTTTGACTACATGAGCAAGGTGGACAAGAAACACTACATCGACGACAACTTCGATTACATGAGCAAGGTGGACAAGAAACGCTACATCGACGACAACTTCGACTACATGAGCAAGGTGGACAAGAAACACTACATCGACGACAACTTCGACTACATGAGCAAGGTGGACAAGAAACACTACATCGACGACAACTTCAACTACATGAGCAAGGTGTCCAAGGAACACTACGATAAGCGTGCATTGGCACATCAAGATACTCGAGACCATCACATAGTTCACCAAGCACAACGCCAACATGATCTTCCTCATAGCACAAGGTTGAGCTCATCAAGATCTTCTTCACGCTCCAATCATGTGGGTGACCATGAGCGTCGTCGCCAACCTCAAGAGCATGGTGCTAACCACAAACAACCTACATGGTGTCTATGCCTTGAAGAGCCCATTTACGACAACGTCCACGACAACTCCTCGAGGAGGACCACCACAAGAGCTCCAAGATTGCCAAGTCATGAGATGTCCTACCATGATGCGACGTTATCTCCAATGGTGTCTCCCATACCACATGCCACCACCGCAACGACTCCTACAAGACGGTCTCATCGCCACGAGAAGCATTCCAAGGCTCATGATCGTCACCATCAAAGCCATCATGAACATCCTCCACAAGATCAAGAACAACCGCGACAAGCGGCACATCAACCTCAAGGCCAACCACATCATGGTGCCCCACCTATGGTGAATCAAGATCGGCACCAAGCAAACCAAGATCAAGATGGAGAACCTAAAGACACTTGGTTAGAAAACTTCAGAGCATGGTGCGCCGACATGGACAAAAAGTACGCCGCCATGGACAAAAAGATCGCCGACTCCTTCCGACGACTTGAGGAACAACAACTCATCTTGGACAAAGAGTACGCCACCATCAAAGAAAAGTATACCGCAAGGTGGGATGATAAGGATCACGCCGGTGATCCTATGAGTTTTGTCGCGATCTTTCACAGCGAGTCTACCCGGATAAATAATCTTCCAACAACGCGAAGAACGTCACCTGAAGAAGAGGAATGAATCCAGCAAGCAACGTGAAGAGAATCAACACGCCTCAAACCTAAGCCTGATAATCCTTGATGAACACAAGAACCTTCACAGCAATGTATTTGATAAACACGGTAGCGCCGTTTCCCCGGAGGGATGATACACGGTGGAGCACACGATAGTTTTTGACTAAACAACTGAACTCCCCTAAACCCTAGACTGCTGGCCTCCTTATATAGACGGCCAGAAAACTATTGGGCTTGGACAGGCCCAAACCCAAAACACAAATAATTCTAAATGGCCCATAACATGACCTAGCACACGGAATAACATAAGCAGATATGTAAATTGCTGACACAACCTTAGACTAAATTATTTCATATCGTAGGTCGTCCTGGCGTGCCAATCAGCAAAGAGCTTCTCTCATCTTGGTGGAGTCCTGAAATTGGGCTTCACCTCCTCCTTCGTGCCCATATCATCCTCCCCCCCTTCAAAAAGCATTGTCCCCAATGCGTGAGGGTCTGCTCGAAAGGGTGGCGGAATATCAACAATAGCACCACGCATATTCACCGTCTTCAAGTCTTGCTTGCCTTCCTCACCACATCCTCCCTCTTGGCCTGCTCAAATTGATACAGCTCTAGGTGGTTGCACCTCTTTTCTTCGCCAAATAAACTTGTACTTAGGCGCCTCCACCTTCTTCTTCTCAATCCTTGCTGGAACCATGTGTTGCTGAACATGAACTTGCTTAGCACAACCCTGCAAAGTACTAATGCCTGGGCCACACAACTGACGAACACGTCCATCCTTGCCTTTGTGCACACATACTGCTGCTCCAACAAAACGTTTCCGAGGTGTTCTCACAAAACTGTGGCTGACTACCCGCGACACCATATGCACCGGAACAAGATCAGCACCACCGTCATCGGTCTGAACACCCATGTCAACACGAACTGGAAGTGGAACACATGGAACACATGCTGACATATCCTTCCCTTCATCAATAAGAGGCTTGACTTCAACCGGCTTGTCACTAACAAGAACAACTGGCTTGTCATCTACAGACTTGGCTGAAACATTATCACCATCGATGCTTTTCGCATCATGCTCCTCATGCTGCACCTTAGCTAGCCTTGGTTGTGGCTTAGCTTTATGCAACTTCTCCTTGCGAACCACCAACACAACATCGGACTTGATTTGATCATCTCTCATAGGCTTCAGAGTCCGCTGTTTGCCATCATGCATAAAGGAATATGTATTTGCTCTCCCAGCATGCATAGCATTGCGATCATAATGCCATGGATGTCCAAGTAACAACCCACACACCTCCAATGGCAACACATCACATTCCACCTCATCAACATAGTCATCAACTGTAAATGGCACACGCACCTTGTGAGTAATTTTCAGCATACCGCAGCTATTAACCCACTCAACATGCCTTGGTTCTGGAATACGCCATGTGGATAAACCCAAAGCCTCCACAACCGCCTTGCTAATGCCATTACAGTAACTACCACTGTCAATCATCAACTTGCATGCTTTACCTTTGATTATGCACTGCGTCTGAAATAAATTCCATCGCTGGCCTCTATCCGCTGTCATACAAGTCTCATCATGTACCCTTTTGAGTTGCATATTCAGCCCACTCAATGGTACAACCTCCTCCACGATATCCTTGACAACATCAGCCTTGACAACATCAACCGCTGACAATTCAGAATTCGTGGCTGCCACCTTGCTAACTGTCGGCAATGGAACAACTGTCAACTTCTCATGAGTAGTCACAGCTGTCGCGACCTTCGGTATAGGAGCTATGCTCTTGCCAACATCCTCTATCCCATGCACAACCTTGGGTGGCTGCTGAATCACTTCTACAGTTACCATGGGCTTTCGAGAAGGAACCACGGCGCTTGAAGGGATAAAGCACTCTCGCAGAAATTTCCTGAAATTCGCCTAAGTTGCAGAGGTAAAGCGCTTCTCCCACAATGCTTTTTGCCACCAATTGTGTAGCTTTATATCCACGCGTCGGTTTGCAAGAATCAAACATGTAGAATCGGCCATGTTGTGACTATAGGTAGCACATCTATAAAGACCCTGTAGCATATGACGTTCCCATGACTCAAATTCTGCAGCTGTTGCATTGTGGTTCAGTTGCCAATTGAGATCATCTTCAGCACATGCTACGCCGTCTAACAGATCAAGATAGTCATTGAAAATGTCACCCGACTTCTTGCCACTACGACACCTTTCACCGTAATAATCACTCAGAAAAGAATCCATCTTGATGTCTACTTTTGCCCAGCCGTCACTGATTCCTGAATCCAAAACGTAGCCGCAAAATATTTCTTCCGTCTTAAGCTTTGAATCAGACTATAGATACCTGAATTTCTGACAGTAAATAATTAATTACAGCTGTGCATTTCCTTTATATTGGCAGTGATTGCCAAGGACGGAGCTGGGACGCACGGGCGCTCAGGGGCAGAGGCTGTCTGACCCGGGGCGAGCCAAGCATAGGCGAGCAAGGCACACGCGCGGGCGATTGATCCAGATGCTTTTCAGGGCGATCGATCCTAGCAGTTGGGCCGGCCCGCTAAGGACAAACGCACTAGCGCCGATCACAGCGTCCGCGATCCCGCGATCAACGAGCGAGCGAGGCTGCTCTCGCTGTAGCACGGAGATGGTCTGTGCTTAGGCGCCGACGCGAGGGCAATGATTTTTTTTCTGTTTTACTGATCGGATCTGCAGGCGCGTGGAGTACCGGACTCTGAGAACAGCGATCGACCATGAACGAGATGCTGCCACACCGATCGGCCCTGGCGAAAATCTGACAAGATCGATCAATCTTTGGACTCGTAGGACTCTTTTGAAGATTGCAATCACGTGACTAGAGATCAGAGCTGGATCGGAAATGATCGGAAACTTTTTTTTTCTCCGATCGATCGGATCTATCCTTGGCGTGGACTCTGGCTTGATCGAGGATACCAGAAATTCCAACAAAGAAACCGCTAGTACTTTTGATCTGAAAACCTTTGATCTGAAAATCTCCGATCTGTAAACTGCCCGAGGAAGAACAATTCGCAGATCAACAATCAACAGAAAACACTCGCCGTGATCAACCCAGTACTCTGATACCACATGATAAGGATCACGCCGGTGATCCTATGAGTTTTGTCCCGATCTTTCACAGCGAGTCTACCCGGATAAATAATCTTCCAACAACGCGAAGAACGTCACCTGAAGAAGAGGAACGAATCCAGCAAGCAACGTGAAGAGAATCAACACGCCTCAAACCTGAGCCTGATAATCCTTGATGAACACAAGAACCTTCACAGCAATGTATTTGATAAACACGGTAGCGCCGTTTCCCCGGAGGGATGATACACGGTGGAGCACACGATAGTTTTTGACTAAACAACTGAACTCCCCTAAACCCTAGACTGCTGGCCTCCTTATATAGACGGCCAGAAAACTATTGGGCTTGGACAGGCCCAAACCCAAAACACAAATAATTCTAAGTGGCCCATAACATGACCTAGCACACGGAATAACATAAGCAGATATGTAAATTGCTGACACAACCTTAGACTAAATTATTTCATATCGTAGGTCGTCCTGGCGTGCCAATCAGCAACGAGCTTCTCTCATCTTGGTGGAGTCCTGAAATTGGGCTTCACCTCCTCCTTCGTGCCCATATCATGGGAGGAATCGCGTGCAACGCTCACCGCAACGATGAAGGACTCGCAAGCCATGCACACAAGGCTTGATGCAAAAATGGAGCAACTCATGTCATCCGTCGACAACTTGGCGCTCCAACATCACCGCTCAAGGTCGCATTCATCAAGATCTTCTTCCCGCTCCAACCATGGGAGTCACCATGAGTGCCATCGACAACCTCTCCCTCAAGAGCATAGTGCAAACCAACAACCACATATTGATAGCCTATGTGAGCGGAAGAAACCTACCCCACGCAAGGATGAAAGCCACATACACATTGAGAGCAAGAGTGATACATCACATGAGTTGAGTGAGGACATTTTGCTTTCTAACAACTTAACCTCTACTCCTCTTGTGTTGTCTTCTTCTTTGCTAGGTTGCTCGGATGATGATGACGTCCATTCCATGGACATGAGGGACTCCACTATAAGTGAGATAAGTGACTCCACTATATGTGAGAAGCGTGAATCCACTATACGTGAGATGAGTGATTCCACTATATGTGAGAGTGAGTGTTTCCACTTTGATAGCATGAGTGATACACCGAGTGAAACAAGAGTGGTAGTTGATAGGTCAAGTGAGGCCATTTCGATTTCTAACAACTTGCCCTCTACCTCGAATGTGTCTTCTCATGTTTCAATAGGTTCCATGGATGAAAAGACGCCGACCTTGGAAAAGATGTACATGGTGCATACACTTGATGATAATTCACCATGCTTCGAAGATGATGAGCATGTCGACCACATGGAGCTACCTACTTCCACAACACCTACATCAAAGGAGTGCGACAACAAGGTAACAACATAGGTGTTGGTGATGCCATGATTCCCATGAAGATGCTAAGCTATGAGTGCTTCAAGTTATCTCCTATTGCATGCAATATGTTGCACAATTGCTCTTTCCCATATATTGCTTGAAATGATAACAATGATACTTTGGTTGTGACAACCTTGTCGAACAATTGCTCTTTCCCTAGGTTTGTCGACAACAAGGATAAAATTGTGAACATATTTTGTGCCCAATGCTTGCAATATTCTTCCATTAATGCAACCAAAATGTTGAACAATTGCTCTTTCATATGCTTGGTTTGCAATAATGTTACTATGTTTGAAAATGAGAAGGCCCCCATAGCTCTCTCAAATAATGAAGATTTTGCATTTGCTCATGCTAAGCATGCTACCACATATACATTGCATACTCACCATGGATATTATAATATCTTACTTGTTGCTAATGGTGGTGTGCCAACAAAGAGATGCATCATGATGGATGATGTATTTATCTACCATGCACACATGTTGTTTTTGCTATCTTTTGTGTGTGTAGGTACAAGGAAAACAACGTCAACCTCAATTGAGCACGAGTTGGCGAAAAGAGCTCTTGAGAGCATAATACTTGTGAGTTCAAACTCAAACTCCGCTCGCATAACCTTCACATGCTATGCATCAAACATGTTGAAAAATTTCTCTTCCATATGGTTTCTTTGCAAGCATGTTGATGATTTTGGAGCCACTAGTGACAATCATGCTCCCGTGATATTGAACAATGATGCTTTATGTGTTGCAACATACATGTGGAATGATTTCTCTTTTTTTGTTTTGTGTGCAAACACATTGCTATATTGGTCATGACTTGTCACATGTGTTTCCGCTTTGAGTTCATTGGTCTTGCATCCAACAAATTGACTAATTGCTCTTTCTTTTGGTTGAGATGCATAACCAATTGTGATAATGATGTTTTCTTCTACTTTGGGATGAATATGATTTGTGTTGCAATAAATATGATAAAAACTTGTTCTTTCATATGGTTTGTTTGCTAACATGTTGATGACGATTTTGACATCTTGCCGTATGTGTTTTTGCCAAACTCTCCTCGTATTGCTTCAAGGATGTTGACTAATTGCTCTTTCCAAAGCCTTGAGCGCAATAATATGCATATCTTTCAACATGCGATGGACACCATGGTCTTCTCAAATTTTGATGAAGTTTTTGTGTTCCCACATTTGGAAGATGTTGAAACACTTTGCTTACACATAGACCTTGCATATGCATTCCCTTTATTATACTTGTGTTGTGCTAATTGTGTTGTGAACAAGAATGGACATGTCCTTGATGATATGGTCCCCTATCACGCACACGCATACTTTGCTTGGTCTTTGTTGTGCATAGGTACACATGGATATTATTGGTGGATGCGCTCCCGCGAGTGGTTTCAATCAACAACTTCTCCAACGAGAGCACATCAACAACTTAGTAAGGTGACCTCCTTCTACTCATGAACTCATGCCATAAACTCCAAGAATTGGCTACTCTTTGAGTGTTGTTTTGCTTTGCTTGTGACCTTTGTAGGCCTCATGGAAGGTGAAGGAACATTGAAGAGTTGCCAAACCAATCTTTGCAAGAACGACCACATGGCGCACTCCAAGTACAATCGCCTACATCTACCTCCCCTACATGATGATGTTGAGTCAACGTCAAGGCCGACGTTCTTTGAAGCGGGGGGAGATGATACGGGGTGGCTTTTGGACATCACCGCATCATGTGTGTCACCACTCAAGTCCGACATCATAGAGGCATGGAAGAGAAGGAAGAAGAAGAACCACCAGAAAGAAGCTTGGAAGCGCCGCAAGAAGAGGCGGTGGCTGAAGCTGGACCGGCTAAAGCCGGCCCCACCGGCTATAGCCGGACTGAACACCGGTTATAGCCGGTCTACCCGAGTCAGCTATGTCTTGGCCTTGAAGCCACCTATGTTATCTATCTCCCTAGTGACCAAACTACCCCTAGCTCGTGGCTGCATATATATATGGCCCCCCCTTCCCTAGAGATAAGATAGAGATGAATTAAGATAAGAATTGGCATGATGCCCCCTCCCTTGTGGGAACCCAACTAGATCTACATCTAGAAATCATCCTCTTTGTTTGGGATCTCTTCTATTTGGGGAATTCTACCTTGATTTGGATCTCTTGCATATAAGAGTGTGTAATTCTATTGAATTGATTGGTCTATTCCCCACTTGGAATTCTATCCCTTGCAAGTCAATCTCTCACAAGGAATTCTACTCTTGGAGTCTCTTCCTTGTGATTCTATTGAGTTGGTGAATTGGGCCAACAAGGACAACCGGTGTGTATCTTGTGTATGTGTGTTTGCCCTTCGATTTGTGTGTTGTCTTCATCGTGTTCGTCGTGTTCTTCATGTTCATCCTCTTCCCCGCCACAAATCTCGTGAATCCGTGAAGATCGGGCCACACCCAAGAGGTCACCCCTCATCATTTACGACACTGAATTTGGCTGGACTTGCCCATAGATGCCATGGAGGACGCAGCACTCGGGGCTTGTCCCGAAGTAGTCTTCCGTGCAGCAAACGGAGGTGGTGTAGATGTTGCAGATCGCGTGGATGTGGTCGCTGGAGGTGTAGGTGCAGCAGTCCATGATGCCGAATTCGGTGATCTCCAAGTAGAACGCCCTGCAGAATAATTAGTCTGTGTCGCCTTGCATCGATCCTGCACTTCACATTCAGCATTGCAAGCAAGATGGAGCAAACGGGTAATAGTGTGATAAGATTTATATCTAAGAATGGTCTGAATTTCCTTATTTAACCCGCCTATGAATCATGCCATTAATGCTTCATTATCCTCCTCTATACCACAACGCAACATGCCAGTTTGCAACTCCTGATAGTAATCCTCTACAGAATTTTTGCCTTGATCTAGACGTGCTAATTTGGTAAGCATGGAACGCTGATAATATGGTGGAACAAAACGAATACACATAGCATGTTTTAAAGCATCCCACGTAGTGATTGGGTTAGCATGATTAGCACGACAGTATTCAGACCACCATATGGAAGCAAAACTAGTGAACTCACAAGTAGCAGCACTAACACGTCTATCCTCGGGATAATTTAAGCATGCAAAACGGTGGTCTAATTCTAATTCCCAAGAGAGGTATGCATTAGGGTTATAGCGACCATCAAATGTAGGAACATTTAATTTCAGTTTAGCAACATGGTCATCATCACGTACCAACGGACAAGGAGGTGGACGGCGAATGTAGGGCCTAGGACGACCAAGTGGCTGATCAACTGTGAAGTCGTCCGCGTACTTGTCCTCGCACTCATCTTCCCCGTAATAATCATCCAACTGTGCATCACGGGCCTGTGTAACACCCGTAGCTCCTACAACGCCAGCAGCAGCAGTGCCCGCAGCAACACCCGCAGCCGAAGTTTGTGCCGGTGGTTTGAGAATGCGCTGTGCACGTCCCAAAAAGGTCAGTGTAGGAGCCAAGCGAGTCGGCTGTGGAGGAGGCGCGCGAGCCGGCGGTGGTGGTGGTAAGCGTGCTAGCACCTCCTGGAATTTAGCGTCGAGTTTGGTGGTGAAGGTGGTCTCGAGTCCCTCGAGTTGCTCGATCGTGTCACTAAAACGCTTGTCCACATCCTGCATATGGTCAGACAAAAGTTTGGTGACGTGAGCCTACAAGGCTTCACCCTCCAGTGGCTGTGTCTCGGTGTTGTCTGGTGGCATGATTAGTACGCAAAAGCACAGTTATAGAATAGAGATACAACAGGAATAGGGGTGGAAAACGCTTAATCTGTCAAGCAAACCAATACTCTTACCCGTTCTTACCCTGTAGCAGGTGGCGATCAGCAAACGTCGTGATCAAACTTCAGGAAGATTGAATAGAGTGATTGCCAGGTGGTGTCAACGCACGGTGTAGGAATATGTGGAGCTCTGGGTGACTGCAATATCAGTAGCAACAGTTTCAAAACAGCAATGCAAGGTTGAATAACAGCTCAACGACGGTACTGTGCTGGCCGTAGGCTAGATCGTGCTAGAGATGCGAGCCTAGGACACCAACTAGTCAATGCGCGGCGGCCAGAAGCACAAAGGAATAGCTCAAAAGCAAGATATAAGTGAATATCACGGAAAAATTGCTGGTTCTGAAACTTAAAAGGCCAAAAACTCACCCTTCCCTCACTTTTTTGACGATTACGAGTGACTTTTGGTACTTTTCAAGTACTTTTGGTACTTTTCAAGTACTTTTGGCAAGATTTCCGATATAACTTTTGATTCCGGACTAGTTTGACAGGTCGCACGTCCAAAACGGAGTTCGTATGCAAAAGTTATGGCCAGTTAAAGTTTGCAGACAAAAACTTCCCAAAACAGCGCGACAGGGGTGGGGTGGCTGGTTCGGCCCCCACGCCCCCTCCTTTTTTACTGAGAATTAGGTGCGGCGTGGGGTGGCTGGTTCGGCCCCACGTCCCCTCCTTTTTTTACGGACGAAACAGGGAAAGAAACCCTAAGTCGGGGGAAAGGTTGTGGCGGCGGTAATGAGGGTGGGGGTGGCAGCGATCGATGTATGCGGTGGGGATGATTATGGTGGCGATGCAGAAACGAGTGGTGGCGGTGGCTAGGGTTTTTGGTGGTGGCGGTGCGGCGGCGGCAAGACGTATATGAGCAGAACTCGAAACTCTAAGGATCAAGACGCTACAGCCAGCACTCGACACGACGATGCAGACACGAATTCAACAATGCAAATACTGAAAAGAAAAGATGCAAAGGCTCGAACTATTTCTAGGAAAAGATCTAATCCTAATATATTTGGCTTTTTCGTGGATTCTAGGTATGAAGATGCAATCTAGACTACAAAAACAGTAAATATCACCGATCAACCTGAAATCTGATACCACTTGATAGGGTAAAGGTGCCCAATCTTTCGATGAGACGATAACTATCAATTATGGTGGAGGTTGACGTTGACGATCCGACTATAAACGTGCGAGACGTTGCACCTTAGCAATCGATACACCAACTTCCGAGGCTATTGATCACGCCGGAGCTAGATCAACCTGATCACGAGGATCAATCCCTGCAAGCAATCGAAGAACCAACAAGAATTATAGATGCAATCAAGATATTGCGAATATAGATGAAGGCTTTATTGAAGAGGTGGGATTCTGTCTGTGCGTAGTACAAAAGGTCGGATTTGGTAAGCGTCGCTATTCACCTTGGAATGGTAAGATTCACCTTTTCTTGTCAGTTTTGAGTGAGTAGAGTGTTTCACCCTATATATACATATTTTTTGCTGCTCTAGTTATGGCAGATGATGTTACGGATACTGTGGAGGCTGCCAGATATCATTTTTTCCGCCACAAATATTGTAGTACCACTTTTTGGGAGGAAGAACGTGGAAACTTTGACGGTGATGGGCTTTTTCACCATGATGTGATGATTGGAGATAGATGTGCTGCAACCATCATTGACCACATCTCTACCATCAATTTAATCAGCATTGAGGTCGTCGAGACGTTGCATCTAGCCACACATGCTAGTACAGCGCCATACCTCTTGTGTTCCTCATATGGCACCTTGCTGATTTCACACATAGCCGATGTTCCTGTTACTTACGGAGGGCATACTGAGGTTGTTCATTGTGGTGTATCCCCGATGCCACTTGACTCTTGTCACATTCTTTTGGGGTATCCTTGGTTCCACACCTATCATGCTCAGCCTTGTCATAATAGGCTGACAGTTTCGTTCAAGTGGAATAAGCAGCGGCGTGCTTGGCTGCGTCTAACAGCTGAACAGTTTCATAAGAATCATCTTCTTTGCAAGGAGAGGATAAAGGAGTTCTGCTTGTCGCCTAAGCACAAGGTCATGATGGATGCTGGCAGTCCCATTATTTGCCATCTTGACCATGGTGTGCTTCACAACCCATGTGAGAATGAGAGCCACATAGCCAAATTGAGTGAGAGTGTTATAAAAAGTGAGCTATGTGATTCCACCAAACATGAGGTTGAGAGCATACACTTTGAGAGTATGAGCAAAAATCAAAACACAAGAGTAGTCGACGATAGGATATGTGAGGATATTTCAACTAATGTAATTCTGTCTACTCCTAGTGTTGTTTCTTGTGATATGCAGGTTGCTTTTGAAGAAAGGGAGCCGCCTATTTTACAACCTACATCACCGGTTTGTGCATTATCACTTGAGGAGGATGTTCCAGTGCCTACTACTTCTGAGGAGCATGTCATTGACATAGGTACGGATTTGGAACCACAACCAGCAGCTATGGATAATATTTGTGAGTCTACTCCTTTGCTGATTCCTTCTGGTGATTTATCTTGCACTAATGTTTCAGCACCATGTGATAATTTGCATATTTCGAATTTTGATCATGTGGTAGTGCTGACACATAAGGAAGTACTTGCTAGAATACCATCGAATGACATTGTGTATTCCATCATGCTGAAAGAACCTCTTAGTTTGCGTTGTGCTATGAATAAGATTTCTGAAATTTCATATTTGAATTCTAGCACACATGCCTATTGCTTCATGTTTAACTTGATTGGTGAATATAGCATGAATGATAATTTTCTTGTCGATCACATATGCATAACCTGTGATAGAATTAATGAACTGAAACTTGCTGTTTTCAATCCTATATGCTATGTGTCACAGTCCTTTTGCTGTGGAACACTAGATTATGTTCGAAATAGTTTGATGCATTCTGGTCTAGTTGAAGTGTTTCAGCCCACAAAACTTGATATGTTGGGTTGCTCTAATTTTGCTAGTTTGCCATCAAATTGGTTCAATTCATTGTGTTTGTTCCACAATTTGTTGCCTACGTGTGCTACTGATCCCTACTTCACTTATATTAGCACTTTGAGTTGCATGTTACCTACAGGACATAATGATCATGCACACATCACTGAATACTATTGTGTCCATTTATCACTTGTTCATCATAATCCGAGTAGCACAGCTGAGTCATGGCATAAACCAATTTTGTTTTCACATTTTTTGGACTGGTTTGACCTTGTTCATCATAAATTTGATCATCGATCTTCTTTGTGAAAACTAAATTTAATATTGAACAACAAGACTATATATCTCTTTGTTTTTCACGATGATTATGATTCTTTGTACTTCACTTATACCTGCAATTTAAGTTGCTTGATGTATAGTAGACATATTTTTCATGTGAACAAAAATCATACAACATGTTCTGTATACATCTACTCTGCGTACACGTTGTTCTTTTTGTTCCTACCACTTTCAGCTTACCCAAAGCCGAGGACGGCTTTTCTTGAAGAAAGGGAGGATGATGAGGATACAATCATGGACCATGCTGATTTTGAGTGTTTGAGCTGGAAGGAAATATTGAGTCTAATTGATGATTATTATAAGGTGAATTCTTTCCTAGTTGAAAAGAATGACTTGATATCTCCGAATTATATACTACCTAAAGCAATGTACTATGTTGTATTTAGGTATGTCATCTGTCAAGATATCGCCAGCGGGAGGAGAGGGAGGATGGCGATCGAGAGACAAGTGGAGATCAAGTCTGGATGAGCACGAGCACGTGATGGCGCACTAGGACTGCCTTCGACACGATGTCTACACGTCTAAGGCGCGCTATACACATGGCCTGCGTGCTAAAATTAGGCCGAACCCATATATGGGTCGGTATGTACCCGTTTGAGCCGAACCGAGTCAGTTTGGGCCCAAACCAGGCAGGTTTTGGGCCAGGTCAAAGCTGAGGACGCCCGACCACCTATAAGTACCCCTAGGCGCCCCCTCAATTAGGGTTAGACCATGTTTAGACTACAGATTATTTCGTTGACCTGCTGTAAGCATTCATCTGAATTCCTCCGCACCAATTCATCTGGATTTGGTGATATACTACTGCAAGTTTAGTGTGATCTGTTGTTCCATTGGGAATCAGTAGATTGCAAACTACCGTTTCGTGGTCGACGGCTACGTGCGCAAGTGTGTGGAGTCGTGAATATCCTACAGGGTTTGAGAGCTGGTGATAAGGGGAGTCCCGATCTTCTCAGCGAGCGCGATGTAGATGGCGATGATGGTGATGAAGATAACTCGAGTGTCGCTGTAAACTCTCCGGCTAATCCCTGCTAACAGCGCAACAGCTCTCAACCCTTTGGATATTCGCAACGTCACACGCTTGCGCACGTAGCCGCCGACCACGAAGCGGTGATGCAATATACTAATTCCCAATGGAACAGCAGATTACACTCAGACTTTCAGAAGAACAAACACCAGATCGATACGAATTGGTGTGAATAATTTTAGAGGAACACTTGGTTCTATCTAGAAACTAGGGTTTTGTTTAAACATGGTCTAAGGGACTTGAGGGGGCGCCCCTGGCTACTTAAGGGAGGCTGGGGCATCCTCAGCATGGACCTGGCCCAAAACCAACCTGGTTTGGGCCCAAACTGACTCAGTTTGACTCAAACGAGTACATACCGACCCATACATGGGTTCGGCCTAATTTGGCACGCAGGCCATGAGTGTGGTGCGCCTTAGACGTGTAGACATCGTGTCGTAGGCTGTCCTAGTGCACCATCACGGACTCTCTCCTGTCGACTTGACATTCTGGTGATCTCGTGGTGCGCCTACCTCCCTCTCCTCCCTCACGCACTTGATCATCAAGTCTTGCTCTTCTTGCTGCGACTCATCTCCTCCTCGTGCAACGCTCGTGTTATCAACAAACCTGATCATACATAGATGCATAGACTTAGGCAGTATAAAGTTCTCATTAAATAAAAGATCAGGTTCAATTAATATTGAGTTCACCTGTTGTTCCAATAGCTTTGCACGTGCTCTTGTAATTGGTCCAATCCTAATCTCATTGGACTTCTTCACAGCAACATCTTCATCAAAAGGAGTAGGAGATAATGGTGGTGTAATAGGGATGTCCTCGTCATCCTCCCCCCCTTCGAAAGGCATCGACCTCGACGCTACAAGGTCTTCACCTTCACACGGTGTCAAATCAGCAACGTTGAAACTATTGCTGACGCCATACTCAGCTGTAGGAAGATCTATCTTGTAGGCATTATCATTGATCTTGGCAAGAACCTTGTAAGGACCAGCACCACGGGGCAGCAACTTGGACTTACGTAGCTGTGGAAATCTATCCTTGCGAAAGTGAACCCAAACCATATCACCGGGCTGAAACAATACATCCTTCCGCTTCTTGTTTACACGATCTGCAGTATACTTGCCTTTCTTCTCAATAGCCTCTTTAGTCTTCACATGTATCTTCCTCACAAAATCTGCCCTCTTTGATGCCTCCATATTGACTCGCTCTTGAGTAGGAAGAGGCAACAAATCAAGTGGCGTAATGGGTTTGAAACCATAGACCACCTCAAAAGGACATAGCTGCGTGGTAGAGTGAACCGCCCTGTTATATGCAAACTCCACATGCGGCAAACAATCTTCCCACTCACGCAGGTTCTTCTTGATCATGCATCGCAGCACTGTTGAAAGTGTGCGATTTACCACCTCCGTTTGACCATCAGTTTGGGGATGACATGTAGTGCTGAAAAGTAACTTCGTGCCCAGCTTTCCCCAAAGTGTCTTCCCGAAGTAGCTCATAAACTTCACATCACGATCAGAGACAATTGTCTTGGGTACTCCATGCAAACGTACAATGTCCCTGAAAAATAGGTTAGCAATATGCGACGCATCGTCGCTTTTATGGCAGGCAATAAAATGAGCCATTTTAGAAAATCTGTCCACTACCACAAATATAGAATCATGGCCTCTTTTAGTCCGAGGCAAACCTAATACAAAAGCCATGCTAATGTCCTCCCATGGTGTAGTAGGTGCAGGTAACGGAGTATACAAACCGTGAGGCTTCAGCTTGGACTTCGACTTGTTGCATGTAATGCAGCGCTTGACGAACCTGTCCACATCATGCCTCATCCTAGGCCAATAAAAGTGATCAGCGAGCATGAGTAGTGTCTTCTCACGCCCAAAGTGACCCATCAAACTGCCGCCATGTGATTCCTGCAATAATAGCAAACGCACGGACGATTCTGGAACACATAGTTTGTTAGCACGAAACAAAAACCCATCATGGATGTGATATTTATCCCATGCTTTCCCACCAGTACACATGCTATATGGCGCAGAAAAATCATGATCAGTAGCATATAAATCACACAAGCTCTCTAAACCAGGAACCTTAATGTCTAATTGTGTCAACAACATGTTCTTCCTAGATAGAGCATCAGCAACCACATTGTCTTTACCCTTTTTATGTTTAATTATATAAGGAAAAGACTCAATAAACTCAACCCACTTAGCAAGACGCCTATGCAAATTAGATTGAGCTTTCAGATATTTCAAAGCTTCATGATCAGAATGTATGATAAATTCTTTTGGCCACAAATAATGTTGCCAAACCCCAAGAACTCTAACAAGCGCATACAATTCTTTGTCATAAACAGGATAGTTCAACCCTGCACCACAAAGTTTTTCAGAAAAGTAGGCAATAGGCCGACCCTCTTGCATCAACACACCACCAATACCAATGCCACTAGCATCACATTCAATCTCAAATTGCTTATTAAAATCTGGTAGTGCAAGCAATGGTGTAGAAGTTAATAAACGTTTCATTTCATCAAAAGCATGATCTTGGGCTGCGCCCCATACAAATTCAACACCTTTTTTAGTTAACTCATTTAAAGGTGCAGCAACAGTACTAAAGTCTTTCACAAAACGGCAATAAAACCAGCAAGACCATGAAAACGTCGTACTTGACTAACATTCATGGGAGTAGGCCAATTTTGAATAGCTTCAATTTTAGATGCATCAACTTCTACTTCATTTTTAGAAACAACATATCCAAGGAAGATGACCTTATCTTTGCAAAATGTGCAATTTTCAAGATTACCATAAAGCTGAGAATCACACAACACTTGCAAAACTTGTCTAATATGATCACTATGGTCAGATTCATTGTGGCTGTAGATTAATATATCATCAAAATACACAACCACAAACTTGCCAATAAAATTTTGCAAAACATGGTTCATTAATCTCATGAAAGTACTGGGTGCATTAGTTAAACCAAAAGGCATGACTAACCACTCATATAAACCAAATTTTGTTTTAAAGGCAGTTTTCCACTCATCCCCCTCCTTCATCCTAATCTGATGGTAACCACTACGCAAATCAATCTTAGAGAAAACAGCAGCACCACTCAACTCATCAAGCATATCATCCAAGCGCGGAATAGGGTGACGATATCGAATAGTGATGTTATTGATAGCTCTACAATCTACACACATGCGCCATGTACCATCTTTCTTAGGAACTAGAATAACAGGAACAGCACAAGGGCTTAAGCTCACACGAATATAACCTTTGTCGAGTAGCGCTTGCACTTGTTTCTGAATCTCCTTAGTTTCTTCGAGGTTGGTGCGGTAAGGAGCGCGGTTTGGCAAGGTGGCACCAGGAATGAAATCAATCTGGTGCTCAATGCCGCGCAAAGGAGGCAAACCAGTGGGGACCTCCTCTGGAAACACATCGCCAAATTCCTGCAAGACACTAGAAACACCAAAAGGAAGAGGAGTCATGTCGTTAGAAACCAAAATCTCACCCTTGTACATAAGCACAAGTGGCATGGCTGTAGGATCCTCTCTAAATTCTCTCATATCTTCTTTGGTGGCTAGCAGGACTAGAGAATTCACTCGCTCACTTTGGTGTGGCTCTCTCGATGTGGCTAGGTGGCTCTCACTCACCGAGGTAACAGTCTCTCGTCTGGCTACTCTCTCATTCTCATGTTCTAAATTCACTTCAGTTTTCTGACGAGACTCATTTACAATATGCTGTGGAGACATAGGCCGCTAGTTAATTTTTCTGCCCTTGAACTCCAAATGATATGTGTTGGTGCAGCCATTGTGTAACACGTTGCGATCAAACTGCCATGGGCGGCCCAACAAGAGGTGACAAACCGTCATAGGAACCACATCAAACTCAATGGAGTCCTTGTATGGTCCAATCTCGAAATCAACTCGCACCATGTGGCTGACCTTCATCTCTCCATTGTTGCTGAGCCACTGGATATAATATGGATGCGGGTGCGGGATGTATTTCAGTTTCAGCTTTGCACACAACTCTTTGCTAGCAAGGTTGCGGCAACTACCACCATCGATGATGAGTTTGCAAGCTTTGTCCGGTCCAACAAGTGCTTTAGTTTGGAACAAATTGCACCACTGACTTTCAGATGTAGGAGACACATTGAGCACACGCTGCGAGCAAACTATGTTATTGGCGGTGGAAGGATAGGCATCAACACCGTCATGACCAAAGTCATCATCATCAGAACCATCTGGATCAGCATCATCACCTGTCTCGTATTCATTGGTGTCCTCATTGATGATCATGACTTTTCTATTGGGGCAATCCCGTTTAAAATGACCTTTGCCGCCACAAGTATGACACTCCATATCACAATTACGTGCTGTAGACATGTTTGAACCCATACCACTAGCAGCAGGTGCGGATTTCTTTGTATTGGCATCAGATTGCGATGACAAAGGAGCACGAAAATCTGAACGAGAACTTGGTGTGGGTGCAGCAGGCCGGGGTGTGAAACGGCTGCCTGAAGTAGTACGAGACTTAAACTGAGCTTCTTCGGCAAATTGTGCTTCAGCTTCACGTGCATGATGTAGTAGTTCATTCATATCATGATACCGATGATGCCGAACAATGCTCTTAATATTATACTTCAGACCATGGAGAAAACGCTGCAAGGTCTGCTCAAGAGGCTCACGAACACGAGCTCCTTGGAGAAGCATCTCCATCTCCATATAGTACTCATTAACAGACATCGAGCCTTGTTTCAATTGCTGTAACTTATCAAAAACTGAGCGGAGGTAGTTATGCGGAACAAAACGAGCCCGCATCACTTCCTTCATATGGCGCCAAGTCATAATGGGCATCTCGTTGTTTTCTTGACGTGTATGCACAATGCTGTCCCACCATTGCAAAGCATAGCCATCAAACTCTGAAGAAGCAAGCTTGATTTTCTTGTCCTCCGTATAATCATGAAGACACCACAACTTCTCTATCTTCAACTCCCATGTGAGGTACTCTTCAACATCAGTACCACCCTCGAATTTGGGAATAGAAAACTTTGGCTTACCCAAGCCATCATCCTGCTGAAAAGGAACTCGCTAGGCGCCAAGGGGAACAAAACCACGGCCACGAACAGGGGGACCATTGCCTCGGCCATTACCACGATCTTCTGCAGCAAAACCCGCATTATCGCCATGAGCACTCGTGTCATCGGCATCAATATGTGGTGGGGGTCATTGCTCAACAGTAAGACGCGGTGCATTGACAGATTGTGTCAATGCCTGGATGCTAGTTTGGAAATCGTTGACTTGCACTTGCATATTATTAACAGTAGAATCAGTGGCTTCTACTTTCATTTGGACAGCTTGAATATCAGAATCAATAGTGTCAGTTGTTCGTGTTATAATTCTTTCCAAATGATCACGAAGAGCTTCATACTCCCTCCATATGACAGGAGTATCATCAGGCTTTTTCTGCATCACATCAACATCACTAGCAGACATGATTAGTAGGTTACTGCACAAACAATAAACGGGTGGTGGGTACGCTCACAACTCACTCAAAACTGAAAGAAAGAGGTATCTTACCGCTCCAAAGTGAATAATAAAAGCTTACCACTCGTAGAGACTGAAACGTGCGCGGATGTGATGAAGCGGATACCGAGGGTATGAGAAACTATCACATGAACAAACTAGGGTATATGGTGGGGCTTGGTATGGATACCTAACTACACCGAAATACAAGTCCTAGTGCTGATCGTATGACAAAGACCCTCGGAAACACACACGGTGGAGATAAACGGGGCAAAGCAAATCTGAAAAGTGAGCTCAAAAAGATATAAGTGACAACGCACAGTAGCTCGTGTTGCAATGCACAAGAGAGACGCTAGCACTGGCTCGACGAACAGGCACAAGATTGCGTACACGGCAGCAGCCTGATGAGCACGAAGTAGCTAGTCTCGTATGGGTAAGCTCCTAACACGATGCTGTAGACAGGCTGTAGCTAAAGCGATCAAAATCGTGTAGAAAGGACGCTATGTGGACACAGTGGTAACACGCTGTCGCGGCAGAGAAACGGACAGAAAATGTGTCACGGCAGAGATATACGACGCCGGAAACACATGGCAGCGCGAAGGCGATGCGAAACAGACAAAGTAGTTTGTCTCTTATATATATATATATATATATATATATATATATAGGTGCGGCGTGTGCAGGCACGTCCCCTTTTTTTTACTATACGAAAATTGGGCCAAAACTGAAATGGCCCGATGAGGCGCTGGACCACAGATGGTCTCCGCGCCTCGGCGCACCGAGAGACGCGAGCGCTCGCCCGACCCCAGACGCTCTCCACGCTGGGGCGAGGCCGCTGGCTGTTTTTTTTTGACTCGATCGCTGCAGGCACACGCACGGGGCAATCGATCCAGGCAACGTAGCAGTCCGGACGCGTTGCGTTTTTTTACTCCTTTTCCGATCGGATCTGGGGTTAGCTCGATCGAGTACTTCTCTTGAAGAACAAAGTACACAGCCGCCGGCTTATGGAAGAAGCAGGAGATCAAAGATTGACCAAACGACGACGAAATCCGAAATGAAGATGCAGAAAAGAACGGGGATCCTAGACTCCTACAGATTTGATGAAAAGATACGCGAAAAGATGATCAGCTACTAATACCAGTACCTCGATGCAATCAAGGCTATGGCGAAACTAAGAACCCTAAATTTTTTTGTGGCTTTTTCTGTATAGGACAAAAACAAAAACAAATTTACGGGGAGAAATTTGTGGATGCTCACCGAGTAAACGCTGGAATCTGATACCAAGATGATAAGGGGACTCCCGATCTTCTCAGCGAGCGCGATGTAGATAGCAATGATGGTGATGAAGATAACTCGAGTGTCGCTGTAAACTCTCTGGCTAATCCCTGCTGCCAGCGCAACAGCTCTCATCCCTTTGGATATTCGCAACGTCACACGCTTGCGCACGTAGCCGCCGACCACGAAGCGGTGATGCAATATACTAATTCCTAATGGAACAACAGATTACACTCAGACTTTCAGAAGAACAAACACCAGATCGATACGAATTGGTGTGAATAATTTCAGAGGAACACTTGGTTCTGTCTAGAAACTAGGGTTTTGTTTAAACGTGGTCTAAGGGACTTGAGGGGGCTCCCCTGGCTACTTAAGGGAGGCTGGGGCGTCCTCAGCATGGACCTGGCCCAAAACCAACCTGGTTTGGGCCCAAACTGACTCAGTTCGACTCAAACGAGTACATACCGACCCATACATGGGTTTGGCCTAATTTGGCACGCAGGCAATGAGTGTGGCGCGCCTTAGACGTGTAGACATCGTGTCGTAGGCTATCCTAGTGTGCCATCACGGACTCTCTCCTGTCGACTTGACGTTCTGGTGATCTCGTGGTGCGCTTGCCTCCCTCTCCTCCCTCGTGCACTTGATCATCAAGTCTTGCTCTTCTTGCTGCGACTCATCTCCTCCTCGTGCAACGCTCGTGTTATCAACAAACCTGATCATACATAGATGCATAGACTTAGGCAGTATAAAGTTCTCATTAAATAAAAGATCAGGTTCAATTAAGAGTGAGTTCACCAGTTGTTCCAATAGCTTTGCACATGCTCTTGTAATTGGTCCAATCCTAATCTCATTGGACTTCTTCGCAGCAACATCTTCATCAAAAGGAGTAGGAGATAATGGTGGTGTAATAGGGATGTCCTCATCAGCTGGTGCATTGGCATTAGGGTTCAAGCGAGGAGAGTTCTTCGGTGACACCAAGTTATCCCCGACAATCATCCGCTGCCATCATCACCATCGCGTCGCTCACAAGAAGATCGGGCCACCCCATATCATCTGCATTCCACAGGTTGCTCTCGTCTTTCCTTGTTTTCTTGTCTTGTAGTTGATAAGCTCCTCCTGGTATTACTTCTGTCATGATGTAAGGTCCCACCCATGGGGACTCCAATTTTCCATGACCGTCTTGCTTGAGTCGTAAGACTAGATCTCCCACCACAAAAGATCGTGGACGAACTCGACTACTATGGTAGTTTCATAGATTTTGCTGATATTGTGTGGCTCTGGTGAGTGCTACATCTCTTGCCTCATCGAGTGCATTGACATCATCCTGAAGCACTTCTGTGGAAGTTGTCTCATCATACGCTGCGATCCTTGGAGCTTCATGGGTGATCTCGACTAGGAGCACGGCTTCTGCGCCGTGGACCAGAAAGAAGGGCGTTTCTTGAGTAGCTGCATTAGGTGTAGTTCGGAGACTCCAGAGTACGGAGGGTAGCTCATCTACCCAAGCATGTTTGGCCTTCTTGAGGGGTGCTAATAGCCTTTTCTTTATCCCATTGCATATTAAGCCATTGGCTTTCTCGACTTGTCCATTTGTCTTTGGATGCGCTACAGATGCGAATTTCAATTTAATTCCCATACTTTCATAGTAACTCTTGAACTCCTTTGATGTGAAGTTTGTCCCATTATCTGTGATGATGCTGTGTGGTACTCCAAAGCAAAAAACTATGGACTTGATGAAGTTGATTGTGGCTGTAGAATCTTGGGTTGTTACGGGGGCTGCCTCTACCCACTTGGTGAATTTGTCGACTGCCACCAGCATGTAAACATGTCCTCCTGGCCAAGATTTGTGCAATTTTCCTACCATGTCGAGCCCCCATTGCGCGAAGGGCCAGGATAGTGGTATTGGTTGCAATTCTGCTGTTGGCGCGTGTGGTCGAGATGCGAAACGTTGACAAGCCTCGCACTTCCTCACTATGTCTTTCACGTCTTCAATGGCTGTTAGCCAGTAAAACCCTGCATGAAAGGCTTTAGCTGCAATAGCTCTACTGCTGGCATGATGTCCGCATACTCCTGCATGGATGTCCTTTAAGATTTCTTGCCCTTCTTGAGGAGTGACGCATCGTTGCAAGACGCTTGTTATACTTTTCTTGTATAATTTTCCTTGTAACACGACAAAAGCCTTGGATCGTCGTATTATCCTTTTCGCTTCTACTGTGTCTTCGGGTAGTGCTTTGTTTATCATGTATGCCAAATATGGCTGCATCCAGGTTTCTTCGATCATCATGACTTCTTCTGGTTCTGCTGCGCTTGCTTTTCCAGCCCCCGAGCCTGTTGCTTGGTGTTGGCCTTGTTCCTCTGTAGTCGAAGTTTTGTAGTTTTTATTGATCTTTCTATGATTTCTTCCCAAAAAACTCCTTGCGGTATGGGTAAGCACTGGGACCCGATGTTTGCTAGATTGTCGGCTTCCTCGTTACTGGCCCTGCTGACGTGCGAAACTTTGCATCCATCGAATGTTCCCTCTAGATAATAGTATAAATTTCTGTATGCTGTCATATTGTCGCTGATGCCGTCGCATTTGTTCATCACTTGTTGGACGACGAGATTTGAGTCTCCAAATATTTTCAGTCGAGTTGCTCCGCATGCTTTGGCCATTTTCATTCCATGGAGCAGAACCTCGTATTCGGCTTCATTATTAGAAGCTTGAGGAAAACTCATCCTTAACACATACTTCAACTTGTCGCCTTGTGGTGATATCAGGACCACTCCTGCTCCTGCGCCTTGGACTCTTTTTGATCCGTCGAAGTACATTGTCCATACGCTTGATAGATCTGGCGGTCCTGTGTTTTGTAACTCTAGCCACTCTGCTGTGAAGTCTAGCAAAACTTGCGATTTGATCGCCTTTTGCTTTTCATACGTGATGTCCAGGGGTGATAATTCAATTCCCCATAAGGAGACACATCTTGTTGCCGAGGGGTTGTTCAATATGTTGGATAGTGGTGCTTCGTTAACCACTATAATTGGGTGCACCGCAAAATATTGCCGTAGTTTTCGTGCTATTGTGAATACACTATATGCGAGCTTTTGGTAGTGCGGGTGATGTGGGGTGGCCTACGGACACCTCCGCCTCAAGACCGCCAAGTCCCCCACAAGGGCCAATGAAAAGAGCTCGAGCTAAAGCCCTCCATGATAAGGTGAATTTGCTCCTAAACACACTTGATCTTGAACATATGGTGAATGGTTCGCTACCTCATGGCAACATCATTTGTGCAGTCCATTACGAACCACATGGAGAGGCGACCAAGGACGAGGAACACGAAGAGGAAGCATGGAAATGCCGGAAGAAGAAGTCGGAGCAAGCGATGGACCAGCTAAAGCCGGTCCTGACACCGGCTATAGCCGGCCCCAACACCGGCTATAGCCGGCCAGACCGGCTAAAGCCGGACTTAACACCAGCCTGGCCGAGTCAACGCATCCTTGGCCATGAAGCCACCCTTGTTTTCTTCCCTAAATTACCAAGTTGCCCCCGGGATGTGGCTGCCTATTTATATGGCTCTCTTTTCCCCTTTCTAGCTTAGACAAGAATTAAGATAAAACATGGCTTCATGCCCTTTCCCTTAGGGAACTTGCTACTAGATCTTAAATCTAGAGTAAACCATCATCCCTCTTTGTTTGGGGTCTCTTCTATTTGGGGAATTCTACCTTGTAGTGGATCTCTTGCATACTTTTGTGTGTAATTCTATCCATTGATTTGGTCTCTTCCCCAAGTGGAATTCTACTCCTAGCAAATCAATCTCTCACAAGGAATTCTGCTCTTGGAGTCTCTTCCTTGTGATTCTATTGAGTTGGTGAATCGGGCCAACGAGGACAACCGGTGTGTATCTTGTGTGTGTGAGTTTGCCTTCGATTTGTTCATCGTGTTCATCATGTTCTTCATGTTCATCCCCGTTCCCCGCCACAAATCTCGTGAATCCATGAAGATCGGGCCACACACAAGAGGTCACCCCTCATCATATGGTATCAACAGCTTTTGGTTGCCACGGATTTACTCTCGTTTGTGATTTCCACCATAAATTTCGAAAATCCAAAACATAGCCCCAAAATTGCCTCGAATTTTGATCTCAAGATTTGTTGAGTTTTTTGTGGTTTTGATCCAAGGATTTCGTGTCTCAAGTGCTGATCTACCTTCCTTTGCGTTCCCTTAGCCTAATTCTTCCGGATTTGAGGATTTTTTAGCCCAATTTCTGCCACCAAAGACGAACTGCTCGCGAGAAAATGTCCGATCCGGCTAAAGCCGGCCTACGCAGCAAATAGCCGGTCTGTCCCAATTTCTCAAAAAAGACCGAACTGGCTAAAGCTGGTCTGCACACCGGCTAAAGCCGGCCCCCGGCTAAAGCCGGCCCCCGGCTAAAGCCGGCCTACACACCGGCTAAAGCCGGCCTAGACTGGTACACGCAGAAATTCTTCTTCTTTGCAAGCTTCTTTTCTTTTGGTGATCTTCCCCTTTGAGAGTGGCTTTCCTAGAGTTGCGAAGCATCGTACACTTGACCCCGAATTGTGAGAGTGTGTGTTTATACGTAGCACTACCAAGTTTTGAAGTGGACCAAGAGAAAGAGAAAAGAGATACTCCCAATCAAACAAAAAGAGAGAAAGAAAGAGAAGAAACACATAGTGTGTGTGTGTGTGCCATCCATAGTCCACAAATACAAAAGAGTCCACAAGCTTGTACCCAAAAGAGAGAGTGAGAAGAGAGGCAAGTGTGCGAATCTTGTTGCTTCTCCTTTTTGCAACCAAGCCACGGTCTCTCAAGTGTTAGGGCGACATTGAGCGTAGTCGTCTTTAGGACCATTTTTGTTATACTCGTTTTGTCCGTCGCACTAACCCCATCCATCTCCACGTGTGTGTTCTTTTTGATCGCCCTTTTGACATTTGAAATTTTTGCATCACCTCCACATTTGACAATACACTCTTCTTTTGATCTTTTCGTTTGGCATTGCCACTTTTCCTTCCCATCCACTAGATAGCCCCTTTGCGTGTGTTCTAACTTGTGCACAATGGTTGTCCTTGGGTGTTTTCATCAATTCAATAGTTTTTACGGGACGTGTTTTCAAGTGTGTTTTCCTCTAACCCACTTACCTTTCAACCAAATTCTTTCTCTTTTGTGACCATGCCTAGGAGAGACACATCGGAACACGGTGAGGAGTCCTTGGCCGAGCGCCTCGACACTCTCCAAGCTACCAATGCTTCAACGTTCGGGAACATCACTGCCTCACTCCAACGACTTGAGGCCAACATGCTCGCCAATGACAATCATTTATTCACCACACAAGGATATCAACAAGCCACCGACAAGGACCTCACCACCTTCAAGCGTGACATCAACAAAAAATTCGACGGCTTTGTGGAATCGCAAGCAAGGCTCGAAGCAAGAATGGAGGACTCTCACGCAAGGCTCGAAGCAAGAATGGTGGACTCACACGCCACGCTCAATGAAAGGATTGAGGACTCGTGCGCAAGCATTGAGGACTTGAGCGCGACGATGAAGAAATTCGTGTCATCTTTCGACAACTCGACGCGCCAACGTCACCGCTCAAGGTCACGCTCATCAAGATCTTCTTCCCACTCCAACCATGCGGATGACCATGTGCGTCTCCAACAACCTCGTCCTCTGCCTCAAACGCACCCCCAACATGATGCTCCCCGCTGGGAGACTCAAGAGCGTCCCCAAGCGGACCACCCACCTCAAGGCCAAGCACATCAAGGAGATCCACACATGGTTAATCAAGACCAACCCCAAGCGGAGCATCCCCCTCAAGTTCAAGCTCACCGGGACGCCCAACCGATTCTCAATCAAGATCGACAACTTCTCCATGTGGACCGTCATCAAGCTCCCCACGCCACTGGGCCCATCGGTCGACCTCCCCAACAAGATGGTCGCCATCATCTTCCACATGACCATGATGGTCACCGCCCAATTCTCCATGATCAAGAGGGACGCTGACACCATGACCACCATCGTCGCCATGAGTTTCAACTTCAACATGATCGCCAAGGGGCATTAAGTGAAGATAGTGTGCAACCTCGCTGACACCGCCCACACAATGATGAAGAACCGCATCCCCAACCACAACATCGCCACCGTGACCAAGACCTACACGCTTTTGCAAGACCTCCGCGTCGACAATTTGATGATGATGATGATGCATGACTTCCTCGTCGCCCATTTGACGCGGACGACAAGTTTGGCAAACTCAAGTTCACCATACCAAAGTTCATGGGCGACGATGGTGCCGACGCTTACTTCTCATGGGCCATCAAGGTTGACAAGATCTTCCGCATGCATAATTACTCCGAAGAGAAGAAAGTCGCCATGGCTTCCCTTGAGTTTGAGGGCTATGCCAATATTTGGTGGGAACAAGTGGTGGCCAAACGAGAAGAAGACCTCATGGAACCAATTGACACTTGGGAAGACATGAAGCTTGAAATGCAAACCCGCTTCGTTCTGGCTCATTACAACCGTGACCTTTTCAACAAGCTTCAAAAGTTAACTCAAGGTACCAAGTCCGTGGAAGAATACTACAAGGAAATGCAATTGACTATGATGCGCCTCAAGTTGGAGGAGAAAGAAGAACAAACATTGGCACGCTTCTTCAATGGATTGAACCATCCCATCAAGCGCATTGTGGAGTTCCTACCTTACACCACCGTGTGTGATCTCGTACACAAGGCAACTCAAGCCGAGCGCCAACTCCAAGAAGATGCCAAGTATGAGTGCACCAAAGGTTTCTTTGCCTCCCGCAACTCTTCGGCAAGCACTCCACCACCACTCAAGCCACCATTTGCACCTTCGTCCAAGCCTTTCTCCAAACCACCACAACCAACAACTCAAGTTCCCGCACCTTCTACAACAACCTCCAAAGCATCATCGGCACCACCTAAAGTAACTTGTTTCAAGTGTGGCGTTCAAGGACACAAGTCATTTGAGTGCAAGAACACTAGGGCGATGATCACCAAAGACAATGGAACCATTGACTACTATGATAAAGATGAGTATGAAGCCTTTGTCCAAGCGGCCGTTGCCATGGAAGCAGATGACATGGGTGATGAAGAGGAACATGTGCTATGCACTCATGACACTAGCCCATCACTTGTCATCACAAAGGTGTTGACTACTCAATCCCAAGACTTAGAAGACCAACGATGCAACATCTTCCAAACAAAAGCAGGTATTCATGGAAAGTCCATCAAGGTGATCATTGATGGAGGAAGTTGCCACAACCTTGCAAGCACCGAGTTATGTTCCAAGCTCAATCTCCAACTACGCAAGCATGCTCACCCATACCATGTGCAATGATTAAGCGACAATGGCAATGTCAAGATTGAATACACCGTCTCCGTTACATTCAAGATTGGAGCTTATGAAGACACGATGGAGTGTGATGTTGTTCCCATGACGGTGTGTCACGTACTTCTTGGCCGCCCTTGGCAATTTGACAAGAAGGCCATACACAATGGATATACAAATGCTTACACCTTCAAGGAAGATGACAAGACCTTCACGCTTAGCCCGATGACTCCTAGCCAAATCATTGCGGACAATGCAAAGGCTTTAGCGAGGGTCCAACAAGTTGCCATTCCAAGTGAGTTGAGTGATGAGCGACTTAGCCACAACAAAGAAAGTGAGCGCCACAAGCCATACATGAGCGATAGAAACACCCACACCTTGATTGCCACCAAAAGTGAGATGAGGGATTTACACCATAACCCATCAACCTTGCACTTTGTGCTCATTTGCAAGGGCACCATTCTAACTACTAATCATCATTCCACGATTCCTTCTCCTTTGTTGTCTCTTTTGAAGGAATTTCAAGATGTTTTCCCAGACAAACTTCCTCATGGACTACCACCTCTACGCGACATCGAACATTGGATTGACCTCATTCCGGGTGCCCCCTTCCAAACCGCACCGCGTACCGCACAAATCCGAAGAGACAAAGGAGATCGAACGTCAAATTCATGACCTTCTACAAAAAGGGTATGTTCGTGAAAGCCTATCTCCTTGTGCCGTCCCGGTAATTCTTGTCCCCAAGAGTGATGACACACTTCAAATGTGTATGGATTGTCGGCCCATCAATGCCATTACCGTTCGTTATCGCCATCCTATTCCTCACTTAGACGACATGCTTGATGAGCTTGCGGGTTCCACTATATTTTCTAAAATTGATCTTCGTAGTGGATACCATCAAATACGCATGGCCATTGGCGATGAATGGAAGACGGCATTCAAGACCAAACTTGGTCTCTATGAATGGCTTGTCATGCCTTTTGGTTTGTCTAATGCACCATCGACTTTTATGCATCTTATGAACCACGTTTTGAGATCTTTCACTGGCAAATTTGTTGTGGTTTATTTTGACGACATCCTCATTTATAGCAAGTCATTTTCGAATCATGTTTCCCATGTTGAGCAAGTTTTGCACGTTCTTTGCAAAGAAAAGCTTTATGCAAACCTTCCAAAATGTAACTTTGCTCAAAACAAGTTGGTTTTTCTTGGATTCGTTATCTCTCACAATGGCATTGAAGTAGACACTTCCAAAATTGAGGCCATACGGAATTGGCCAACACCAACAACGGTTGGCCAAGTGAGAAGTTTTCATGGTCTAGCCGGATTTTACCATCACTTTGTTAAAGACTTTAGCACCATTGCTTGCCCTCTAAACGAGCTTATGAAGAAAAATGTACCTTTCGTTTGGGGCAAAGCTCAACAACATGCTTTCGATGAACTAAAGAAACACCTTACGGATTCACCATTGCTTGTTTTACCCGATTCCCAACAAACCTTTGAAATTGAATTTGATGCTAGTGGAATTGGAATAGGTGGTGTTCTCATGCAAAATGGACGCCCCGTTGCTTATCATAGTGAAAAGTTGGATGGTGCACGCCTCAACTATTCAATTTATGACAAAGAACTCTTTGCTCTAGTTTGTGTTTTGGAAGTTTGGCAACATTATCTTTGGCAAAAAGAATTTGTCATCCATTCGGACCATGAATCCTTGAAGTTTTTGAAAAGCCAAGCAAATTTGAACAAGCGTCATGCGAAGTGGGTTGAATTCATTGAATCTTTCCCTTATGTCATCAAGTACAAAAAGGGCAAAGAAAATGTGGTCGCGGATGCTCTATCTCGCAAAAACACCAACCTTCTCACTCGCATTGACACACATATTTTGGGTTTGGAGGAGCTACCGAATTTGTATCCTTCCGATGCTTTCTTTGGAACCATATTTGAACAATGTTCGACCTCCCGAAGGGTCGACGATTTCTATTTGCATGACGGTTTCCTTTTTTAGGCTAACAAATTATGCATTCCCGAGTCCTCTCTTCGTATGTTGTTATTGCAAGAGGCACATGGTGGAGGACTCTTGGGACATTTTGGACGTGAGAAGACTTATGCAATGCTTTCAACACACTACTTTTGGCCAAGAATGTACCACGACGTCGAGAGGAACATCCAACGATGCACTACATGCATACAAGCTAAGTCCAAAACTAATTCCTTTGGTCTCTATATGCCTTTACCTATTCCACATGCACCTTGGTCGGACATTAGCATGGATTTTGTTTTGGGTTTGCCATGCACACGCAATGGACATGATTCAATATTTGTGGTAGTTGATCATTTTTCCAAAATGGCACATTTCATTCCTTGTCACAAGACCGATGATGCTTCACATATTGCTAATTTGTTTTTCAGGGATATCATTCGACTTCATGGGTTTCCAACAAGCATCGCATCGGATTGCGATGTCAAGTTCATGAGCTACTTATGGAAGACCCTAATGGCCAAGCTAGGGATCAAGCTCCTTTTTTCTTCATCATCACATCCACAAACGGATGGGCAAACCGAAGTGGTCAACCGGAGTCTTGGAAACCTCCTCCGTGTGTTGATCAAGAAGAACCCCAAGTCATGGGAGGAATGCATTCCTCATGCGGAGTTCGCCTACAACCGTGCTGAACATAGAATCACCAAGCGAAGCCCCTTTGAGATCGTCTATGGGTTCAACCCACCAATGGCACTCGACCTTCTTCCACTCCCGCTTCACAAGCGCGTCAACATGGACATCACCAAGCGCGCCGACATCATGAAGAACTTGCACGAGAACACAAGGAAGACAATTGAAGACCATGTCAATCGCCATACCGCCATGATCAACAAGAACAAGACTCCACGCATCTTCGAGGAGGGCGACCTTGTTTGGATTCATTTGAGCAAGGATCGGTTTCCACATGAACGCAATTCAAAACTCAAGCCACGAAGTGATGGCCCCTTCAAGGTTCTCAAGCGCATCAACGACAACGCTTACGTCATCGACATTCCAACTTCCAAGTACCTCGTAAGCAACACCTTCAACATCAATGACCTATCCCCCTTTCATGGTGAGATGGTCGATGAAGAGTCGAGGTCGACTCTTTTCCAAGGGGGGGGGAGATGATGTGGGGTGGCCTACGAACACCTCCGCCTCAAGACCGCCAAGTCCCCCACAAGGGCCAATGACAAGAGCTCGAGCTAAAGCCCTCCTGTGACGCCCCGCCTTTTTGCTAAAGGCAGAACTCCTGTGTATCTGTGCCATTCCCTGGATCAGTAGATAGCACCACAGTACAAAATAAGTAATCATTGCAATAGCATCAATATTACAACGTAAATCCAGTTACATAGGTCTTCAACCTTACTAGTACACAGCATAAAGCATAGTTGCAGTGAGCCTCCATTCTTCATCACGTGCCACAGGCAGACATGTTGGAATGTAGTCTCGAGATCCTACTCCTGGTTCCTTACTCGACAGTAAAACCTGCACGTTTGAATATGCAGCCCCAGAGGGGTCAGTACAATGATGTACTGGCAAATGACACATATTTGGTGGCATTTTTGTGGAAAGACTATACTACATGACATTTGGCTGGTGGATCTCAAAGGCTGATTTGCATAAAGCCAATTTTATCCTATAATCCTTTTAATACTTTCTTTCAACAAATTTTATTTTCAAGGGTCAAGACAACCCCCATACACTACATACTGGCCGGTATGTAGTTCTGGGCGTAACTCAACAAAGTTTGGAACCTCAGGCACCACCACCCCTCGGAGTGTATGGTCCTTAGTTCCTACCTAGAGGTTTCTAGACAAATTTTATTAATTCAGAAATGGTGATGAGATTATTCCGTACATTCCATGTCTAGAGACTCAATTGTCCATAACCGAGGACACGGCTAATCGATTAGTTTTAAACACCTTGCAAGGGTTGTGCACGTTCACCTTACGATTCATTTTATGCCCATACATAAAATGAAACGAGACCTTTTAGAGGAGAGGACAACCAACTGGGCAAGATCCGTTCCCAACCTATAATTTAGCTACCACCATCTTCTTGCCGACAAGTTGTACTCACACATCTAATCAGTCAAGACAGAGCCCATAATGTCATAAGGCTGCACTGGAAGTACACTAAGCATGGAAGACATAGCCATCTCTTTGTTCCTGGGTGGCCATCCCGAGCGGTATTCTGTTCCCACATCCTCTTACAAGGCATGCGTCCCAGAACCCACCTACCTCGCCTCATCTTATCAAACCAATCCACCCAGGTGTTTCATTTTAGTTGAAGTTCTTAACTTTTTCACAAAACACTTTTCAAGTGATCTTAGCATGGCATCAAAATTAACAAAGTATTTAGCATCCTATCAGGTGGGGTTTGAGGGATAACTACACACTACTAGGATCTAAGCATTTGATAAAACAGTTGAGTAAAACACCTATCATGCATACTACAAGAGGTGAATATACTAATGCATAAATAAAATGGGTAAGGGATATGTGTGTCACTTGCCTTTTTGAAGAATACGATCTTTCCACTTCTCTCAACTAAGCTCGTAGCTCTTCGCACAAACTATAGCACAGAAATAACATAACATAAACAATCCATACAAACACAATCAAACAAATCAAACAATTGAAAAGTGTTTGTTTAACAATTTAGATTTATTGATATGTTATGATAGAAAGATATGGCAAAGGATCATGATTTGTGAGATATGAATTTGAGAGCTTAGCTGGGGAAGATCAATATGATTTGAGAGAGAATTGGACTAGGCAAAATATAATTGATGAAGTTTTTATGCTTTATGAAAGCATATAAGAGTTTTAGGAATAGCTCATGTGAAATAAATTACACAAGAGTCAAATTGTGCAACTGCAACACTATTGAGTAAATGTGACGACAATTACTCTTAAATAGCATCTGTTGCACTTAGGAACTAGGCTAGGTTTTAGGAATGCTTGAACTACTCGATTAGCACATTTGAAAGTTGAATAGTTCAATACATGTGATCAAGACTAAGTAGGCATTGGCTTGGGTATGAATGATTGATAATTGAGGGCATGGCTCAATTGGTTCATTGATCAACATGGTGTATAACACATACTTGGTATGGGTTATAACAACACCACATTAACAAAATCTAGGTTTGAGATGAATTCATATTCTACTCAAGTAGCGCAATTGCAATTTGAGTACATATATGAACTAGACAAAATATAATGAGTGAGATCTTTATGCTTTATCAAAGCATATTGAATCCTGGAATATCTCATGTGGGTAAATAACATAAGAGACAAAATAGTGCAGTAACAATACTATTGAATAAGTGTATCAACAATTATTCTTAAATAGTATATATTACACTTAGGCAATGGGCTAGGACTCTTATAACTTTGAAGTACTCAATTAACTCAATGCAATTGAATAGTTCAATGCAAGGCTAAGATTGAGTAGACATGAATAAATGGCTATAGGTAAAGGATATGTATGGATGATGTTTGAAACATGGCTTAAGATTCCTAATGAGTAAATGGGATTGGGTTAAGTACTATGATGTTGATTTGATCAATACCATAGTAGCAAAGGTAGAAACTAAGATTAAAAGTATCACACTTTACTCAAATGACACATTTGTAATTTGAATAAGTGGGTACTGTATGGGATAGGTCTAAGTGAATATGATCTTGATCTAGATGTTGTTTAGATAGATATGACATTGGATCAAGGTGATCTCAAGATGATATTTGATAGCTAGGTATGATCGTAGGGTTTTCTAAAGTAGAAGGGATCATGGATTGAAATAGAAATAGAATTAATCTATATAGGAACTACTCAAATTCTCATATTAAAATTTGAATAATTGTGAAGTGGTTCAAGAAATTATGGGAGTGATGCTACTGGATAGCTTGCAGTAATACGAAGTCACTGCAATTGGAATCACTCAAAAATAAGTTATAGAAATTGAATTATCACCGAAATAGTGATTTGGACAAATTGGAATGCACAAAGTGTGTGCACGTATCAACTTTGACATTTCTTGATCCTATGTTGTTCTACAAGTTGAGAGGATTCTAGAGACTACAAATTTGTAATTTTTGGATTAACAGAACTAAAGATATGAATTTATCAAGCTAACAGAAGGTTTGATTCCAATTTGAAAATAGTTTCAAATTGGACCCATAAAATATAAGATATTATTGTACTTCTGGATTCTACAAGTCCCAAGGATTCCAACGGTATCTTATTTGCAAATTTTGGACTTCCAGAAGATTTTATATTGATTTTACAAGATCAGTACAGAATCTGAGATTTGGATTTCGAATTTGAATTCATTTTGACGAGTTTGACTGGGGGCTGATCCTGGGTGTGACGCGTGGCGCGTTGTGATTCGCCCGTACCGCTTCGGGCGGATCGGCACCGTGGACCGTTAGATCTGGATTAGATCTAACGCCTCAGATCGGCCCGTACCGATTCGGTACTGGTTTCTAATCCTAGCTCTTGATTTCAGATCCGACGGTCAGGAGAGGATGAAGAAGAAGCTCACCGGAGAGAGGAGTTTCCCGGCGAGGGACGGCACTGGAAGTCGACGGCGAGGGAGTTCCCGGGGGCCTGGAGATCTTCCGAGGGGTGGACGAGGTGGGGACATCTCCGGCGAAGTCGTTTGCTTGGTCGGTGACATCGGGTTCGTCCCGAGGTGCAGTCGAAGGGCGGCTGGAGTAGGGTGATGGCGTCGGACTCACTTCTCCGGCGGCTCTGCGATGCAAAAGGACCGGTGGAAAATTACTGGGAGGTGCGGTAGGAGGAGGAGATGCTCGAGGGACAGATAGAGGAGGCACGGGCCCTCTGTACCCGTCACAATCGTCGACGGGGACCATGCAGTGGCGGAGCTCCGGCGAGGAATTTCTCTCGGATGGCGGCGTCTCCGGCTCGATTTTCAGAGGGAGGTGGAAGAGGAGAGTAGGGGTTCGATGGGGAAGGCTTTAAAGGGGGTCGGGGCGTTACTGGGAGGAGTAATCGCCGGCCGTTATTGCTTCCAGAGAGAGGAGAGAATCCGGGGGAGAAGATAGTGCCGACAGGTGGGGTCGGCCTGTCAGTGAGAGAGGGAGAGAGAGTGCGTGGCTGGGCTGGCTCGGCTGGGTTGGGCTACTGGCCGGTATTTGGGCCCCGGGTTGGCCCAAGTGGCTGAGGCTTCTTCTTTCCCCTTTTTTTTTGTTATGCTTTCCTTTTCTTTAGTTTTCTGATTTTCTGTTTTCTATTTTTCTCATAACTTTTGCATTTGTTACTCAAATGACTTCAAACCAATTTGTAAATTTTTCTAAAAAAATCAACTTAACATTCTAAGACAGTAAGAAACATGTTTTCAAAATGAAATAAGATTTTCCATAAAACCCTATAAATTTTAGTAAAAGGACTTTCTTGCATAACGCAAAATAGTATAGGGTTTGCAAAATAAATCCTTTAAAAAAAGAGATAATACTTTATAATGCTTGAAATTATATTTCAAACTTAGTTTTTAAAATACAATCTTTACTAAATAAAACACATTTGTGATTCACTCCTTTGCAAGCAAGCTTGCATAGTTTTGAATAAAGAATGGAAAATAGTATTTTAATACTTGATCTTTCTCAAAGAAGTTCTTCAAGAAAAATAATAGAAAGTTTAAAATAGTTTTCCAATAAAGCTTTCAAATAGACTCAAAAAGTTTTAAATCCTTGTGAAATTTCAATCAATACAACAATACAAAAAGCAAAAATTTCCCTCCAAAATTTGATAAAATCTTGGGATGTTACAGACTACCACCCTTAAAAGAAATCTCGTCCTCGAGATTGGAGAGGCTAGAAAGAAAGTAGGTATTAGGTTATCTGGGTTTAGGTATCTGGGTGGCTACCACCCTTAAAAGAAAAATCCTCTTGGTGGTATCTTGATGCTTCCTTAGGCACTTGCATTTTGTTCCCAGCTTGCACTCATTGTTATGCCATTTTCACTGAACCGCACTTCTCAGAAATTCACAGTTATGTTCAAAAGTGGGCATACCAAGGATTCCATCCAATTTTGGTGATAAGCAGATATCATCCATTGCGTTGTCATCAATAAGGTAGTCCACAACTTCATTTACAATAGGTGGGTGTCTAATCACAAATCCGGGCACCAACCTTCCTTATGGGGCTGCTTGAGGTAACCTTACTCTATTGTAGAGCTTTCTATCCGACGGGGTAGTTGTTGAACTACTTTGGACACTGAGGAGTCACTCTTTGGTTAAATCAGAGGACCAAGATGAGTTGTCTCCGCTTTGGGTCATTCAGAAGGCCAGGCTGAGAGGGTATCCTCTCATCATCTCAACTTTCTTGTCATCATCCTTAGAGGTTCTTCATCTTATGGTTGCTTCATTATACCATTCTGATCTTCAATTTTCCACGATACTATTCTGTTTCTAGTAACCTTCCTGGTTGTTGCACATCTTCCAAGAATGTGCATCTAGCCTTTTCTTGGTTGGTCCTCACCAAGGCCAAGACAGCATACAGGCTATCACCATACTCCTTGTTGCTTTTAGCTGATTTTCATCGCAGAATCTCAAAAGATGACTCAGTGCCAAGTACCGCATGCTTGCCCCACGAACATGATGGGACCACACATCCCAATGAGTTAGGATGGCATCTCTCTGCAGTCTTCTCATGCATTTCATAGGGGTAAACAAGGTGGACTCTGTAAGAGGTACTTGCACCTTTAAGGGACGGAAGGTCGCCTTATAACCAGCATTGTTGAATCCATTCAAGTTACCGGAGCAAGTCGTGCTACTTGCCACAGGTACCAGATGGTCCTTAAGAATTCCTTTAGCAACCGTCTTCATAGTTGTTGAAGGGCGCTGAGCAACTTGATCATATCTCGAAGATGAATTCTTTCTCAGGGAATAGGGATCTAACGAAGCTCTCATGGGCAAGAAAGTAGTTTCTAGGATTCGGGGAGTTGCTTCATAACATCGCGGGTCGGGATGGGGTAGACTTCGGTGGCGTAAAGCTTTGGAATCAGGAGGCAATCTCATGGTCAGTGGTGGCTGTCTTTGTTGTGTCTCTCTGGAGAGGAGTGAACTCTCTTTTATAGGCTCAGAGAGGTAGTCGAACAGGCAGTAGGGAGTCGAAACGAAGGGTCGGGAAAGTGAATCGAACAGGCAGCTGCCGAAGCTGAACAGTCTTCATATTCAAAGCCCACTGAGCAAAACGTTTCTGATTTGTGTAGCCATACAAAAATCAAATTCTCACCGTATTCCTACGTTTTGGCCACAGGCTCACTATAAGGGATGTAATATATTATCCTCCTAAGGTTATGGTTTAACAACGTCGTCTCTCATGTAGGTATGTCTCTCTAGATTCACCATTCCTCATACAAGAGCGAACAATATGAGTAGTCATCATGGGCGCGAATCCATGTCGCACTCAATCATTACCTCGTATTTGGTTTGGTGCATCTCGTATTCTAACTCTTGGTCAACCTCACTAGCTTTTAACAAAAGTTTTGTTGAAATTGGAACCAAGTTCCCAAATTCTACTTTGAAATTTGAAAACAAAATCTATCGTTCCTAGCTAGAGGTTTCAACAAAGCTCACGGCAATAAACCTTAAGTTGTAGATCCTTTGGTTTGCCATTTAAGAGGAATTAAAAATCCTTTCCATTGCTCTGTTTGCTCTTTCCATTGCTCTGTTTGTCCTTTCCATTGCTCTGTTTGCTCTTTCCATTGCTCTGTTTGTCCTTTCCATTGCTCTGTTTGTCCTTTCCACCTTCCTTGCATGAGGTGGTTGAATAGTATTACTTCCACATTAGCTACACCTTGGGGTGTCTTCTTATTATTTGCGTGGTATCCTTCAGTTATTCTAGCTTACTGGAGTCTTGGGTATCATCCTTTGTGCAGCCTCTTGCGTAATGTTCCAGTCTCTTGTACTCGAAATACTACCTCTTGTTGTTGTACTCTGTATCGTTATCTCCAACTGAGGGTTATTGTAGTTGTTCTATCGTTGAGAATACTTTGGTTTGGGTTTTGGGACAAGTTTAGGTCTTAGCATAGATGAGAAATAGATAGAAGGGATCTAAAGAAGATTCCTACCCAAACATAGTAGATCAAAACAATTTATCCTACAAGCAATATCTAACAAACATTCATCATATCAAGCAAACTAGTTCTAAGCATGCACACCAAAAAGGTACAATCATCCACAAGTCGGTATGATCATAAACGTCTATACGTCGTTGCTTATTAAAATTTCCTAAAGGGAGGTCTAACTAAGGCTCTTGGTTCTCTTCTAAGCAGATCCATTGTTCTGGTCCAGCTGCTTCAGTAGATTGGTAATTTGCTCGTCCTTGGTTTTGATGAGGTCTCCTTGAACACTAAGTTCAGATACCAACTTTTTCATGTCACCTTGAAGTTGACTTATGGTTGCCTTCAATGCAGTAGTATCTTCCTTTTCTTCTTTGAGGTCCTGCTGCGTATTGTGAAGTCTCCACTTGAGTCTTTCTCCAAGTTCCTTTATAGTGAGTCAAGGGAAATATGTGGAGTATCAGTCTCACATTTCTGGCACATTGTGATCTTCTATTCTTTGTTGATAATTTCAGGGTAGGGTCAGCTATAGTATTAGGAAACATTTGGAGAGGAAGTAGGAGAGAATACAAGGAGTTCAAAATGCAAACATATTTCTTTAATAAATAGAAGTAAGATGAGATAGAGAATTTTATCCTAGGGTCTTCCTATTTCTAATTCCAAACCTAGGGTCTCGATCCTACAGGCAACACTATGCTCTGATACCATTCTGTGACGCCCCGCCTTTTTGCTAAAGGCAGAACTCCTGTGTATCTGTGCCATTCCCTGGATCAGTAGATAGCACCACACTACAAAATAAGTAATCATTGCAATAGCATCAATATTACAACGTAAATCCAGTTACATAGGTCTTCAACCTTACTAGTACACAGCATAAAGCATAGTTGCAGTGAGCCTCCATTCTTCATCACGTGCCACAGGCAGACATGTTGGAATGTAGTCTCGAGATCCTACTCCTGGTTCCTTACTCGACAGTAAAACCTGCACGTTTGAATATGCAGCCCCAGAGGGGTCAGTACAATGATGTACTGGCAAATGACACATATTTGGTGGCATTTTTGTGGAAAGACTATACTACATGACATTTGGCTGGTGGATCTCAAAGGCTGATTTGCATAAAGCCAATTTTATCCTATAATCCTTTTTAATACTTTCTTTCAACAAATTTTATTTTCAAGGGTCAAGACAACCCCCATACACTACATACTGGCCGGTATGTAGTTCTGGGCGTAACTCAACAAAGTTTGGAACCTCAGGCACCACCACCCCTCAGAGTGTATGGTCCTTAGTTCCTACCTAGAGGTTTCTAGACAAATTTTATTAATTCAGAAATGGTGATGAGATTATTCCGTACATTCCATGTCTAGAGACTCAATTGTCCATAACCGAGGACACGGCTAATCGATTAGTTTTAAACACCTTGCAAGGGTTGTGCACGTTCACCTTACGATTCATTTTATGCCCATACATAAAATGAAACGAGACCTTTTAGAGGAGAGGACAACCAACTGGGCAAGATCCGTTCCCAACCTATAATTTAGCTACCACCATCTTCTTGCCGACAAGTTGTACTCACACATCTAATCAGTCAAGACAGAGCCCATAATGTCATAAGGCTGCACTGGAAGTACACTAAGCATGGAAGACATAGCCATCTCTTTGTTCCTGGGTGGCCATCCCGAGCGGTATTCTGTTCCCACATCCTCTTACAAGGCATGCGTCCCAGAACCCACCTACCTCGCCTCATCTTATCAAACCAATCCACCCAGGTGTTTCATTTTAGTTGAAGTTCTTAACTTTTTCACAAAACACTTTTCAAGTGATCTTAGCATGGCATCAAAATTAACAAAGTATTTAGCATCCTATCAGGTGGGGTTTGAGGGATAACTACACACTACTAGGATCTAAGCATTTGATAAAACAGTTGAGTAAAACACCTATCATGCATACTACAAGAGGTGAATATACTAATGCATAAATAAAATGGGTAAGGGATATGTGTGTCACTTGCCTTTTTGAAGAATACGATCTTTCCACTTCTCTCAACTAAGCTCGTAGCTCTTCGCACAAACTATAGCACAGAAATAACATAACATAAACAATCCATACAAACACAATCAAACAAATCAAACAATTGAAAAGTGTTTGTTTAACAATTTAGATTTATTGATATGTTATGATAGAAAGATATGGCAAAGGATCATGATTTGTGAGATATGAATTTGAGAGCTTAGCTGGGGAAGATCAATATGATTTGAGAGAGAATTGGACTAGGCAAAATATAATTGATGAAGTTTTTATGCTTTATCAAAGCATATAAGAGTTTTAGGAATAGCTCATGTGAAATAAATTACACAAGAGTCAAATTGTGCAACTGCAACACTATTGAGTAAATGTGACGACAATTACTCTTAAATAGCATCTATTGCACTTAGGAACTAGGCTAGGTTTTAGGAATGCTTGAACTACTCGATTAGCACATTTGAAAGTTGAATAGTTCAATACATGTGATCAAGACTAAGTAGGCATTGGCTTGGGTATGAATGATTGATAATTGAGGGCATGGCTCAATTGGTTCATTGATCAACATGGTGTATAACACATACTTGGTATGGGTTATAACAACACCACATTAACAAAATCTAGGTTTGAGATGAATTCATATTCTACTCAAGTAGCGCAATTGCAATTTGAGTACATATATGAACTAGACAAAATATAATGAGTGAGATCTTTATGCTTTATCAAAGCATATTGAATCCTGGAATATCTCATGTGGGTAAATAACATAAGAGACAAAATAGTGCAGTAACAATACTATTGAATAAGTGTATCAACAATTATTCTTAAATAGTATATATTACACTTAGGCAATGGGCTAGGACTCTTATAACTTTGAAGTACTCAATTAACTCAATGCAATTGTATAGTTCAATGCAAGGCTAAGATTGAGTAGACATGAATAAATGGCTATAGGTAAAGGATATGTATGGATGATGTTTGAAACATGGCTTAAGATTCCTAATGAGTAAATGGGATTGGGTTAAGTACTATGATGTTGATTTGATCAATACCATAGTAGCAAAGGTAGAAACTAAGATTAAAAGTATCACACTTTACTCAAATGACACATTTGTAATTTGAATAAGTGGGTACTGTATGGGATAGGTCTAAGTGAATATGATCTTGATCTAGATGTTGTTTAGATAGATATGACATTGGATCAAGGTGATCTCAAGATGATATTTGATAGCTAGGTATGATCGTAGGGTTTTCTAAAGTAGAAGGGATCATGGATTGAAATAGAAATAGAATTAATCTATATAGGAACTACTCAAATTCTCATATTAAAATTTGAATAATTGTGAAGTGGTTCAAGAAATTATGGGAGTGATGCTACTGGATAGCTTGCAGTAATACGAAGTCACTGCAATTGGAATCACTCAAAAATAAGTTATAGAAATTGAATTATCACCGAAATAGTGATTTGGACAAATTGGAATGCACAAAGTGTGTGCACGTATCAACTTTGACATTTCTTGATCCTATGTTGTTCTACAAGTTGAGAGGATTCCAGAGACTACAAATTTGTAATTTTTGGATTAACAGAACTAAAGATATGAATTTATCAAGCTAATAGAAGGTTTGATTCCAATTTGAAAATAGTTTCAAATTGGACCCATAAAATATAAGATATTATTGTACTTCTGGATTCTACAAGTCCCAAGGATTCCAACGGTATCTTATTTGCAAATTTTGGACTTCCAGAAGATTTTATATTGATTTTACAAGATCAGTACAGAATCTGAGATTTGGATTTCGAATTTGAATTCATTTCGACGAGTTTGACTGGGGGCTGATCCTGGGTGTGACGCGTGGCGCGTTGTGATTCGCCCGTACCGCTTCGGGCGGATCGGCACCGTGGACCGTTAGATCTGGATTAGATCTAACGCCTCAGATCGGCCCGTACCGATTCGGTACTGGTTTCTAATCCTAGCTCTTGATTTCAGATCCGACGGTCAGGAGAGGATGAAGAAGAAGCTCACCGGAGAGAGGAGTTTCCCGGCGAGGGACGACACTGGAAGTCGACGGCGAGGGAGTTCCCGGGGGCCTGGAGATCTTCCGAGGGGTGGACGAGGTGGGGACATCTCCGGCGAAGTCGTTTGCTTGGTCGGTGACATCGGGTTCGTCCCGAGGTGCAGTCGAAGGGCGGCTGGAGTAGGGTGATGGCGTCGGACTCACTTCTCTGGCGGCTCTGCGATGCAAAAGGACCGGTGGAAAATTACTGGGAGGTGCGGTAGGAGGAGGAGATGATCGAGGGACAGATAGAGGAGGCACGGGCCCTCTGTACCCGTCACAATCGTCGACGGGGACCATGCAGTGGCGGAGCTCCGGCGAGGAATTTCTCTCGGATGGCGGCGTCTCCGGCTCGATTTTCAGAGGGAGGTGGAAGAGGAGAGTAGGGGTTCGATGGGGAAGGCTTTAAAGGGGGTCGGGGCGTTACTGGGAGGAGTAATCGCCGGCCGTTATTGCTTCCAGAGAGAGGAGAGAATCCGGGGGAGAAGACAGTGCCGACAGGTCGGGTCGGCCTGTCAGTGAGAGAGGGAGAGAGAGTGCGTGGCTGGGCTGGCTCGGCTGGGTTGGGCTACTGGCCGGTATTTGGGCCCCGGGTTGGCCCACGTGGCTGAGGATTCTTCTTTCCCCCTTTTTTTTGTTATGCTTTCCTTTTCTTTAGTTTTCTGATTTTCTGTTTTCTATTTTTCTCATAACTTTTGCATTTGTTACTCAAATGACTTCAAACCAATTTGTAAATTTTTCTAAAAAAATCAACTTAACATTCTAAGACAGTAAGAAACATGTTTTCAAAATGAAATAAGATTTTCCATAAAACCCTATAAATTTTAGTAAAAGGACTTTCTTGCATAACGCAAAATAGTATAGGGTTTGCAAAATAAATCCTTTAAAAAAAGAGATAATACTTTATAATGCTTGAAATTATATTTCAAACTTAGTTTTTAAAATACAATCTTTACTAAATAAAACACATTTGTGATTCACTCCTTTGCAAGCAAGCTTGCATAGTTTTGAATAAAGAATGGAAAATAGTATTTTAATACTTGATCTTTCTCAAAGAAGTTCTTCAAGAAAAATAATAGAAAGTTTAAAATAGTTTTCCAATAAAGCTTTCAAATAGACTCAAAAAGTTTTAAATCCTTGTGAAATTTCAATCAATACAACAATACAAAAAGCAAAAATTTCCCTCAAAAATTTGATAAAATCTTGGGATGTTACACCTCCATGATAAGGTGAATCTGCTCCTAAACACACTTGATCTTGAACATATGGTGAATGGTTCGCTACCTCATGGCAACATCATTTGTGCAGTCCATTACGAACCACATGGAGAGGCGACCAAGGACGAGGAACACGAAGAGGAAGCATGGAAACGCCGAAAGAAGAAGTCGGAGCAAGCGATGGACCGGCTAAAGCCGGCCTTGACACCGGATATAGCCGGCCACCGGCTTTAGCCGGCCCCAACACCGGCTATAGCCAGCCAGACCGGCTAAAGCCGGACTTAACACTGGCCTGGCCGAGTCAACGCGTCCTTGGCCATGGAGCCACCCTTGTTTTCTTCCCTAAATTACCAAGTTGCCCCCAGGACATGGCTGCCTATTTATATGGCTCTCTTTTCCCCTTTCTAGCTTAGACAAGAATTAAGATAAAACATGGCTTCATGCCCTTTCCCTTAGGGAACTTGCTACTAGATCTTAAATCTAGAGTAAACCATCATCCCTCTTTGTTTGGGGTCTCTTCTATTTGGGGAATTCTACCTTGTAGTGGATCTCTTGCATACTTTTGTGTGTAATTCTATCCATTGATTTGGTCTCTTCCCCAAGTGGAATTCTACTCCTAGCAAATCAATCTCTCATAAGGAATTCTACTCTTGGAGTCTCTTCCTTGTGATTCTATTGAGTTGGTGAATCGGGCCAACGAGGACAACCGGTGTGTATCTTGTGTGTGTGAGTTTGCCTTCAATTTGTTCATCGTGTTCTTCGTGTTCATCCTCGTTCCCCGCCACAAATCTCGTGAATCCGTGAAGATCGGGCCACACCCAAGAGGTCACCCCTCATCAGCGGGTACCTCTGTTTTGTTGGAGAGAGTACTTCGCTGATGAAATATACTGGCCTCTGGACACCGTGGCCTTTTCCCTCTTCGCTTCTTTCAACTACCAATACTGTACTCACCACTTGATGTGTTGCTGCGATGTAAAGTAGTAGTGGCTCTTTTTCGTTTGGCGCAACCAACACTGGTGGTGTGGAGAGCACTTTTTTCAACTGCGCGAAAGCTACGTCTGCCTCTTCTGTCCATTCGAATTTGTCATCTGACTTTTTCATGAGTGCATAGAAAGGGAGTGCCTTTTCTCCCAACCGAGCAACAAATCGACTTATTGCCACGACGCGTCCTGCGAGCTTCTGTACGTCGTGCAGTTTTGTTGGTTTCCCCATTGTTAGGATTGCTTGGATCTTTTCTGGGTTTGCCTCTATTCCTCTTGCCGATTCCAGGAACCCCAGGAGTTGTCCTGCTGATACGCCGAAAGAACATTTTGTCGGGTTGAGCTTGAGCTTGTACCTGTTTAGATTGTCGAAAGATTCTGCCAAGTCACTAATCAGCGACTCTTCTTTTCTTGTGGTGATGACCACGTCGTCGATGTAGACTTGGATGTTGCGTCCTATTTGGCTTCCGAGGCAATTTTGCATCATCCGTTGGTAGGTTGCTCCTGTGTTTTTTAAGCCGAAGGGCATGACTTGATAACAAAACACGCCATATGGTGTGATGAAAGCTGTCTTTTCCTCGTCCTCTTTCTTCAGTTTGATCTGGTTATAACCAGAATATGCATCTAGGAAGGAAAGCCTTGCGCACCCCGCTGTTGAGTCTATTATCTGATCAATGCGAGGTAGGGGGAAGGGATCCTTTGGACAGTGCTTGTTGAGAGATGTGTAGTCGACGCACACTCTTTGTACGTCTGTGTTTTTCTTGGGTATAATGACTGGATTGGATACCCAGGTTGATGACTTGATTTCTCGGATGAATCCGGCATTTTCTAGTCTGTGTAGCTCGGATGCTATTGCTTTCCTTTTGGGTTCATCAAATCGTCACAGTGGTTGCTTGACTGGCTTTGCTTTAGGATCCACATTTAGTGCGTGCTCGACGAGTTCCCTAGGAACCCCTGGCATGTCTGAAGGGCACCAGGCGAAGATTTCCCAGTGCTCACGGAGGAACTCAACGAGCGCGCTTTCCTATGCGAGATCCAAGTTTACCGCTATGGACGTGGTTTTGTTCGGGTCCGTGGGGTGGACCTGTATTTTCTTTGAGTCTTGAGTTGCATCGAAAGCCTGATCTGGTAGGGATCGTTCGACGTTGGGTAGCACGTTGTGGTCAGTTTCGCCTTTCAGCCTTGCGTATTCTGCTGTCATGCCGAAAGTTTGTGCTAGCCTGTTGAATTCTTTGTCACAAGTGTTGGATACTTCAAAGCTGCCTTGTACCGTGATTGTTTCTTTGGGTCCTGGGATTTTGAGCATGAGATATGCATAGTGAGGTACTGCCATGAACTTTGCAAATGCTGGGTGCCCCAGGGATTGCATGATATTGTGAAGGCCAATCCATGACTTCAAACTCCAGTTTCTCTCTGCGATAATTGTTGCTATTGCCGAAACAAATGTCGAGTTCTATTTTTCCGAGAGGGTAATTTGCGCCTCATTGTACTATTCCGTGGAAAGAACAATCTGTTGGCTTTAGACTTTCCAGTGAGATGCACATTGCCTTCAGAGTTCTTGCATATATTAGATTTATGCCGCTTCCTGCATCCATGAATACTCGCCCGATATCGTATCCCCCTATTTGCGCTTTTAGCACCATCGGTGAGTGCCCCGGTCTGGGCACTTTCCTCAAGTGGTCTGCTCTGCTGAACTAGACTGGTTGATCGGACCACTCCAGGTACTCTGTAGTGGCTGGTGGTGAGGATATAGCTAGGTTTACTTGTCTGGATATGCTCTTCCGCTCTTTCTTGAATTTTGGCACCAGTTGGATTATTGCAGATATATATACTTTCGACTCTAGATGTTTCGTTAGTCGCTGTACTTGGTATCCCTGACTCATACTTTTCTTTCCCTGCCATGTTCCTTGGTTCGAGTCCATGGCACTTTGCAATCTCAGGAAGGTTCTGCAATCCTTCATCTGGTGGTTGGAAACTCTTTTCCCATCTAGGTACGCGTAGTGGATTCGACAAGGTCCGTAGAGCATGTCCTCCGCCGTCGGGACAGAGTACTTTGGTTTTTCTATTTCATGATTACCTCTTGCCTAGAACTCCCTCTAGCCTTCCTCGTACCTTCTTTCGTATCCTGCGGCTATCTGATTTCGCCTTGCGTGGCTATCTCCGTTGCGATATCTTCGCCTTTGCCTTCTCGCTCTGTCGACTTCTGGTGAATGTCCCCTTTTGTTGTTATATGTGTCCTCTCCGTCGGTGAATCTGTTGGCTACTTCCATTAATTCAGACACTGTCCTTGGCTTTGTTCTCCCTATCTCTTCCACGAGGTCCGAACGACGAAGGCCAGCCAAAAAAGCATCTACTGCTCTCTCATCGAAGACGTCTTCTGCTAAATTTTTGATTACACTCCAGCGTTGAATATAAGAGCGTAGTGTTTCGTCTTTTTTCTGCACGCACGACTTAATTTCTTCCAGGGACGCTGGGCGCTTATACGTTGAGCGAAAATTTCTTGCGAATTGGCTCTCTAGTTCTTCCCAACTCCCGATGGAATCATTGGGTAAGGTGTTCAACCAGGACCGTGCTGCGCCGGTGAGGTGTAACTACAAACTTTGCATGGCTGTTGCTCTTGTTCCTCCGAGTATTTGTACTGCTTGCAGGTAATCTGATAACCATAGAGTGGGTTCTTGCAACCCATCATATTTTTGTTGATCGTGCGGCAACTTGAATCCTTTGGGTACCCATGTTTTGCGAACCCTGCGGGTAAAGCATAATGCGCCCATCTCTTTTTTGTCGTCTTCGTAATTTTTTTCCCTCCACACATAGCGTGAGTTGTTTACTCTTGCTTGTGCTATTATGTTCCTTGTGTCCTCCTTCCGTTTTTGGCGCTTTTCGTCACTTGATGACTCACTGGTTTCGTTTCGCGAGGATTGGCGCTTGAACTCTTCCTTTTGCCTTTCCTTATGATATGTCACCTTTTTCTCTGGAAGATTTCCCCTTAGCTTGTCTTCTATCAAGCCGAGGCTTCGTATTGCGGCTTGATGCATGTGCTCCCGCGGATCTCCAGGCTTTGGTTGTGTAGTTAGTAGGTACGCCTGTGCTGCTACCAATGCTGCTTCTGGTGTTTCTTGCACAAAGTCCTCTTCCTCATCTGGTGGGTGCGTGCTTAGACTTTTCGTATAGCTTTCTTCTCTTGTCTGTGCTGTTATCCTCCTACTGTGCTTCGGGTCTCTGTGCCTTTCCATGCTAGACTCTGATGCATCGCTGTACTCATCCCAATATCCTCCACTTGATGTGATGTTATTATCTCGGCTTCTCATAAACATGTCTCTTTCCTCCCTTAACTTCTTTCTGCGCTGGTGCAGCGCGTATTGATATCCCATCAGAACTTCTCTCCTTGAATCTGCGGGTACTTCCTTGCCGTGATTGATGGCTGACATGATGATTCTCCACTCTCCGGTTGAGACATGAATTTTCTCCTTTTCCTTCTTGCTATTACTCCTTGGTTTGTCGACTTGCATGTCGACCTCTTCGTTGCCTTCATGATTATTCTCTTCTGCTGCTTCAGTGATAATGACGCATAACTGGTGTACGCTTCTAGAGATGCCACTACTCCCGGTGGCGAAATCCCTTGGACTATTATGCGGTTTAACCACTGTTGCTTCCATGTCGGGTTTTCCCTGAGTTTCGTCGAATTCCTCGAGTCTCTTTTGCATATCTTCTGTTGCTGTGAGACTGACCGGTGAGTTTACCTCACTGGAAGAGCCCACGGATGATCCAGATATTGTGATTCTCTCAGTTTTGCTTGCTGACGGACCCGATTTCGCCGGATCCGAAAGGCGAGTTGAACCCAAAGGTCCAACGTAAAAGCTCAAACTTCTGATCATCAGCTCCATCTCTTTACTTTCGTCGACTTCTGGATTGTTGTTGGCTAAAAGGGGAAAATCTGTCAAATTCATGATTCCGACACCCAGAGTCCCCACGGTCGGCGCCAATTGACGAGGGTTAACTCGACAAATGTCCTAGATGAAGGACTTAGGATCGGGAGAGTAGGGCGTCGAATGAACTCAAAGGTGAAATCAATCAAACAAGGTGTATGTCGAAAGTAAATGTAGGGTGAACTTTGGCTTACTTTCAATCTGTCCCTCTCCGTCCTCTCCTGGCCCCTATATATAGGTGGCTAGGTCTCAAGGATCGGGAGGGGTCAGATACAGATTACAATATCGACATACGACATGAACTCGTATTTCGACTAGCGTTACAATTGTGATATGGGATGGCCCGATCTTCTCAGTGAGCGGCGTCGATGATGATGGTGGAGTGGATATAAATTGCGTGAAGCTGACGAACTCTCAACGGCTGTCCCCCTATTGCCAGATGCAATAGATCTCAACCCAATGATATTCGCAACACCACACACTTGTGCCCGCGATCCCGGATCACGAACAGTTTGCAATCTACCAATTCCCAGTGGAATGACAGATAACACTTAATTAGAGCCGGTAGTTGAATTTGTCTAGCGAAACACAATCACAAATTCAGAGGATTCAAGATGAATGCTTAGAGCAATCCAATCTAGAGTTTTAACAAAACGTAGTCTAATCTGAAACAAGGGGGTGGCGGCTGGCTATATGGAGGGGCAGCCTGGCCGAGTTGGGCTCAGCCCTGGTCCGCCCAGCCCAGCTCGCCACGTGGGGCAACCGTGCTCGGCCCCACCTCCTGGTTCTCGACTTCTCCCTGGCGCACGCCTCCCGCTCCTCCTCTAACGTCGGACCCAGTGGTAGTTCTCTGTCGCGGCAGGGAAAACGTACTTTTTCCTGTTGTGGCTCCTTCTTGCTTTGGCTGCAGCTTTGCCTCTTCTCCTTCAACTCCATAGCCTTCTTCAAACCTGATCAAACATAGATGCAAAGATTTAGGTAGTATAAAATTCTCATTAAGTAATATTCCAGAACCAACTAAGAAGGAGTTCACCTGTTGATTTAATAACTTGGCTCTAGCTCTTGTAATGGGTCCAATTCTAATCTCATTAGTGTCGTGAATCTTTGCATCATCATCTTCAGTGATTAATGGAAGAATGGTAGAGATGTCCTCATCATCCTTCCCCCCTTCAAAAGGCGTCGACCTCGACGCGTCAAGATCTTCCTCCTCATACGGTGTCAAATCAGCCACATTGAAAGAATTGCTGACACCAAACTCCTCAACAGGCAAATCTATCTTGTATGCATTATCATTGATCTTGGCAAGAACCTTGTAAGGACCAGCACCTCGTGGGAGTAACTTGGACTTACACTTCTCAGGAAATCTGTCCTTGCGAAAATGCACCCAAACCATGTTCCTGGCTGAAATAGCACCTCCTTTCGCTTCTTGTTGACACGGCTAGCATTGTCCTTGCCCTTCTTCTCAATAGCTTCTTTTGTCTTCAGATGTATCTTCGTCACAAACTCTGCCCTCTTGGATGCCTCCATGTTCTCTCTTTCTTGAATAGGCAAAGGCAACAAATCAAGTGCTGTGATAGGTTTGAAACCATAGACCACCTCAAAAGGACATAACTGCGTGGTAGAGTGTACAACCCTATTATAAGCAAACTCAACATGTGGCAAGCAATCCTCCCAAACACGCAGATTCTTCTTGATCATAGATCGCAGCAACTGGGATAATGTGCGATTCACCACCTCTATTTGTCCATTAGTTTGGGGATGACAAGTAGTGCTGAATAGTAACTTTGTCCCCAGCTTGCCCTAAAGTGTCTTCCAAAAGTAACTCATGAACTTCACATCACGATCAGAAACAATTGTCCTTGGTACTCCATGTAATCTCACAGTGTCCCTGAAAAACAGATTAGCAATATGCGACGCATCGTCGCTCTTGTGGCAGGCAATAAAGTGTGCCATCTTAGAAAAACAATCCACTACCACAAATATAGAATCATGTCTTCTCCTAGTTCTAGGCAATCCTAATACAAAATCCATACTAATGCCTTCCCATGGAGTAGTAGGTGCAGGTAGAGGAGTATACAAACCATGAGGCTTCAACTTCGACTTGGATGTGTTGCAAGTGATGCAACGCTTGACAAATCTGTCCACATCACGCCTCATCTTAGGCCAATAAAAATGATCAGCGAGCATGAGAAGTGTTTTCTCACGCCCAAAATGGCCCATCAAGCCACCATCATGGGATTCCTGCAATAAGAGCAAACGCACCGACGATTCTGGAACACACAATTTGTTAGCTCAAAACAAATACCCATCATGAATATGATATTTTTCCCAAGCTTTCCCATTAGCACACAACTTATATGGGGCAGCAAAATCATGATCAGTAGCATACAAATCACACAAACTCTCTAAAACAGGAACTCTCACATCCAACTGTGTTAACAACATGTTCTTCCGAGAGAGGGCATCAGCTACCACATTGTCTTTGCCTTTCTTATGTTTAATGATGTAAGGAAAAGACTCAATAAATTCAACCCACTTAGCTAGTCGCCTATGCAAGTTTGATTGTGCTTTCAAATACTTCAAAGCTTCATGATCAGAATGGATAATAAACTCTTTGGGCCACAAATAATGTTGCCAAACTTCAAGCACACGCACAAGAGCATATAATTCTTTATCATACACAGGATAGTTCAAACGAGCACCACTAAGCTTCTCAGAGAAATAAGCTATAGGCCGACCCTCTTGCATTAACACGCCACCAATACCTATGCCACTAGCATGACACTCAATCTCAAATTGCTTATTAAAATCAGGCAGTGCAAGTAAAGGTGCAGAAGTGAGCAATCTTTTCAACTCATCAAAAGCATTATCTTGGGCTGGCCCCCACACAAAAACAACACCAGTCTTAGTAAGTTCATTCAGAGGTGCGGCTATGGTACTAAAATCCTTCACAAAACGTCTATAGAAACCAGCAAGCCCAAGAAAACTTCTAATTTGACCAACATTCATAGGAGTGGGCCAATTTTGTATTGCGACAATTTTAGAATTATCTTTCTCAACTCCATCCTTAGAAACAACATATCCCAGAAATATGACCTTATCTTTGCAAAAAGTGCACTTCTCAAGATTACCATACAATTTAGCCTCACGGAGCACATGCAAAACTTGTCTAATATGAACAATATGTTCAGATTCATTGTGGCTGTAGATTAAGATATCATCAAAATACACAACCACAAACTTGCCAATAAAATCTCGCAAAACATGGTTCATCAAGCGCATGAAAGTACTAGGTGCATTAGTGAGACCAAAAGGCATGACTAACCACTCATATAAACCAAATTTCATTTTAAAAGCAGTTTTCCACTCATCCCCTTCTTTCATCCTAATCTGATGATAACCACTACGCAGATCAATCTTAGAGAAAACAGCAGCACCACTCAATTCATCTAACATGTCCTTTAAACGAGGAATAGGATGACGATATCGAATAGTGATGTTATTAATAGCTCGACAATCAACACACATGCGCCAGGTACCATCTTTCTTAGGAACTAAAATAATAGGAACAACACAAGGACTAAGGCTCACACGAATATACCCTTTATCGAGAAGTACTTGTACTTGTTTCTGAATTTCTTTGGTCTCTTTGGGGTTGGTGCAGTAAGGTGCCCGGTTAGGCAAGGAAGCTCCTGGGATCAAATCAATTTGATGCTCAATACCTCGCAATGGTGGCAAACCATCGGGTACCTCCTCCGGAAATACATCACGGAACTCCTGCAAAACAGAGGAAACACCAATAGAGAGAGGGGTCATATCATTAGAAACCAAAATTTCACCCTTGTACACTAGCACTAGTGGCATGGCGGAAGGGGTATCTCCAAATTCCCTCAAATCCTCCTTGGTAGCCATCAATATGAATGCATCAGCTTCTCCAGCAGAACAGGCAGACAACACTGGTGTGGCAGGATGGCTGGCCTGAGATGGTGCCTCGACAGGAGTCTACTTGGTGTGGTGCCACGGCAGAGAACTGGCCACATCTTGTGCCGCGGCAGGAATGATGGCAGGCGTCGGCAGTGAGGTGTGCCGCGGCAGAGAAAAGGTAGGAAGCTATGCCATGGCAGAGGTCAGAAACGGTGGCTCTGCCGTGGCAGCAAAGTGGCTGGAAAGCTGGGCCGCGGCAGCAAAGCATGCAGTGAAGTGTGCCACAGCTGAAGATGTGTGATCATGCACTGTCAAAGCAGGTTCTTGTCAGTTGTGTCCTCTCATGCTCATGCTCAAGATTAACTTCGGTCTTCTGACGGGACTCATTAACAATCGCCTGGGGTGACATAGGTCTCAGTACCACATCTTTGCTTTGCCATTTGAATTGATATGTATTTGCCTTGCCATTATGACGAACATCATGATCATATTGCCATGGACGGCCTAACAAGAGATGACACACGGTCATAGGTACCACATCACATTCGACGGTATCTTTATAGGCCCCAATCTGAAAATCCACACGTACGATATGGCTAACTTTCATCTCACCAGAATCACTCAAGCACTGAATAAAATATGGACTGGGGTGTGGATAGTACTTCAATTTCAGTTTGGTACAAAGCTCTTTACTAGCCAAATTTCTGCAACTCCCACCATCAATAATGACTTCGCATGCTCTACCTTCACTCACATCAGCCCGTGTTTGAAACAAATTGTATCGTTGATCATCTGGACTTGGACTGACTTGCAAGACCCGAGGGGAACACACAAACACCGGATTTGGAGAAGCATCACAATAATAAATGTCCTCATTGACCTCTACAGGTTCTTCGTCAAACGGATCAGCATCATCCCCAGTCTCGTACCCACCATAAGCATCAACTATCATGGTCTTTTTATTGGGGCAATCATGCTTGAAGTGTCCCTTGCCACCACAGGTGTGACAACTCATATCTCGATTTCTGGTTGTGGAAGAAGTGGAACCCGAGCCACCCATAGCAGGCGTAGGCTTGTTGTTGGACACAACAGGTTTCACATGAGTACTCGTATGGTCACCAACAGAACTAGCCTCATGAGCACCACCAGAATTCTGACCACTAGAGGGAGAACGTGATGGAAAGCGTCCTCTAGCTGACGGAGAACGTGTGGCAAACCTGGCCTCCTCGGCCACAGTAACTTCAGCCTCTCTAGACTGATGTAAAAGCTCACACATATTTGCATAAGGATGGTGTCAAACAATGCGTCGAATCTGGAAGGATAATATAGCAAGGAAACACTGCATTGTTTGATCTTCAGTGATAAGGATCACGCCGGTGATCCTTGGAGTTTGGTCCCGATCTTTCACAGCGAGTCAACCCGGATAAATAATCTTCCAACAACGCGAAGAACGTCACCTGAAGAAGAGGAACGAATCCAGCCAGCAACGCGATGGAACGAATCCAGCAAGCAACGTGAAGAGAATCAACACGCCTCAAACCTGAGCCTGATAATCCTTGATGAACACAAGAACCTTCACAGCAATATATTTGATAAACACGGCAGCGCCGTTTCCCCGAAGGGATGATACACGGTGGAACACCACGCGATAGTTTAGCTCTAAATTCTGAACTCCCTTAAACCCTAGACTGCTGGCCTCCTTATATAGATGGCCAGAAAACTGTTGGGCTTGCACAGGCCCAAACCCAAAACACAAATAAACCTAAGTGGCCCATAACATGACCTGACACACGAAATAACATAAACAGATATATAAATTGCTGACACAACCTTAGACTAAATTATCTCATATCGTAGGTCGTCCTGGCATGCCAATCTGCAATGAGCTTCCCTCATCTTGGTGGAGTCCTGAAATTGGGCTTCACCTCCTCCTTTGTGCCCATATCATCCTCCCCCCCTTCAAAAAGCGTTGTCCCCAACGCGTGAGGGTCTGCTCGAAAGGGTGGCGGAATATCAACAATAGCACCGCGCATATTCGTCATCTTCAAGTCTTGCCTGCCTTCCTCACCACATCCTCCCTCTTGGCCTGCTCGACTTGATACAGCCCTAGGTGGTTGCACCTCTTTTCTTCGCCAAATAAACTTGTACTTAGGCGCCTCCACCTTCTTCTTCTCAATCCTTGCTGGAACCTTGCGTTGCTGAACATGAAACTTCTTAGCACGACCCTGCAAAGTAGTAATGCCCGGGCCACACAGCTGACGAACACATCCATCTTTGCCGGTATGCACACGCACTGCTGCTCCAACAAAACGTCTCCGAGGTGTTCTAACAAAACTGTGGCTGACTACCCGCGGCACCGTATGCACCGGAACACGATCAACACCAATGTCATCGGTCTGAACACCCATGTCAACACGAACTGGAAGTGGAACACATGGAATACATGGTGACATATCCTTCTCTTCATCTATATGAGGCTTGACTTCAACCGGCTTGTCACTAACAAGAACAACTGGCTTGTCATCTACAGGCTTGGCTGAAACAATATAACCACCGACGCTTTTCGCATCATGCTCCTCATGCTGCACCTTAGCTAGCCCTGGTTATGGCTTAGCTTTATGCAACTTCTCCTTGCGAACCACCAATACGACATCGGACTTGATTTGATCATCTCTCATAGGCTTCAAAGTCCGCTGTTTGCCATCATGCACAAAAGAATATGTATTTGCTCTCCCAGCGTGCATAGCATTGTGATCATACTGCCATGGACGTCCAAGTAACAGCCCACACACCTCCAATGGCAACACATCACATTCCACCTCATCAACATAGTCATCAACTGTAAATGGCACACACACCTTGTGAGTAATCTTCAGCATACCGCAGCTATTAACCCACTCAACATGCCTCGGTTCTGGAAGACGCCATGTGGATAAAGCCAAAGCCTCCACAACCGCCTTGCTAATGCCATTACAGTAACTACCACTATCAATCATCAACTTGCATGCTTTGCCTTTGATTATGCACTGCGCCTGAAATAAATTCCATCGCTGGCCTCTATCCGCTGTCATACAAGTCTCATCATGTACTCTTTTGAGTTGCATATTCAGCCCACTCAATGGTACAACCTCCTCCACGATATCCTTTACAACATCAGCCTTGACAACATCAACCGCTGACAATTCAGAATTCGTGGCTGCCACCTTGCTAACTATCGGCAATGGAACAACTGTCAACTTCTCATGAGTAGTCACAGCTGTCGCATCCTTCGGTATAGGAACTATGCTCTTGCCAACATCCTCTAGCCCATGCACAAACTTGGGTGGCTGCTCTATTTCCTCCATATACGGTAACACAAAACCATCACGGAGAAATGTCTTGAAGTCCTCCCAAGTACAATCAAACTCATTTCTTCCAACCGCCTTGCACCACCAGCTGGTTACTTCAGTGTCCACACGCCGGTAAGCAAGACCATATCCATCATAGCTACGAAACTTGTCATTGTATGTGCGACATCGACGGAAACCCAGTTCCATGTGCCTTTCCCAATCGTGGTACTCCGCAATTGTCGTAAGTTGATGTAAACACCAGCTAGGCTTGGATAGTGGCACTCCCTTCTTGATATCAAGATAATCATTAAAAACATCACTAGACTTCTTACCAAGATAGCACCTTTTGCCAAAAACATCTCCTGAAAAAGAATCCATTGTAGTACTAGTTTATCCCAGCCATCACTGATCCGAAATATCTTGTGTTACTCTTAATGATCTGTCACACAAAAATCTGCAAAAACTGTGCAAACAAAAGTAAAACAGACGCAACTAACTGACAGGGGCGAGCCAGGCAAACAGACGCGGCCGTGCGGGGCGCCAGAGGGCAGACGCTCTCCGTCGTATAGCAAGCAGGAGCGATTGTCCAGTGCGGCCGAGCGAATGGTTTCGAGGCCAGATGGGCCGAGTGAGCCGCGACCGGCCCAGGAAGGCGCTACGCGATCGATCCCAGGCGGGCGAGACGCCAGCCGCTTGACAGCGGAGGTCGTCTGGGGTTAGGCGTGTGGGGCGAGCGCTGCAGGCTTTTTTTTTCTCGATCGGATCTTCTGTTTTTCGTTTGACTTGCAGCGATCGCTGTCTCGAGGGCAGATGGGCCAGCCCGTAACGGCGAGCGAGGCGCGATCTCCCAGGCGGGATCGGGCGCGGGCGACTCGATCGGGCGCCTCGATCCAGGAGGCGGCGACGATCCTTTTTGATCGATCAGAGATCTGCCCAGAGCGATCTGATCCGTGGTCCAGCTACGCCAGCTTCCGATGTGGTGATCCCCGATCCTTCTCGATCTCGCGAGGAGCTGAGCCAACTCCGGCCCAGGAGACAACGATCCCTCGATCGCGGAAACACGCTAGGGACCGAGTGCTAGCGAGAGGAGTAGGCGCAGATCGACAACGACGCCAGGGCACAGACCATCTCCTTGGTCAGGCGAGGTAGCCGCTTGCAGTTTTTTTTTTGGTCTTGTTTTTGCAGCGATCGGATCTGAGACGTAGATGAGCTGAACTTCTGGAGATCGATCGGGGGAATTGACGAAACAATCTAGAACCCGATGTCGACTCCAATGAAGAACTAGCAATCCGCACTAGTGAAGGGAACAATCGAGAACTGCCCACTCTCTTCAAACCAATCTGAGCTGAAAACCGCTAGGTGAAGAACTGGATTCTACACACGTGCGATCACCCTCGATCGGAGATGAACTCAGACTCCGACGGAACTTCAATGAACAACCAAACCGATCTGAAAACTGCTCGGAGAAGAACAATATGCAGATCAACAGAAAATACTCGCAGTGATCAACCTAGTAATCTGATACCACATGATAAGGATCACGCCGGTGATCCTTGGAGTTTTGTCCCGATCTTTCATAGCGAGTCAACCCGGATAAATAATCTTCCAACAACGCGAAGAACGTCACCTGAAGAAGAGGAACGAATCCAGCCAGCAACGCGATGGAACGAATCCAGCAAGCAACGTGAAGAGAATCAACACGCCTCAAACCTGAGCCTGATAATCCTTGATAAACACAAGAACCTTCACAACAATATATTTGATAAACACGGCAGCGCCGTTTCCCCGGAGGGATGATACATGGTGGAACACCACGCGATAGTTTAACTCTAAATTCTGAACTCCCTTAAACCCTAGACTGCTGGCCTCCTTATATAGATGGCCAGAAAACTGTTGGGCTTGGACAGGCCCAAACCCAAAACACAAATAAACCTAAGTGGCCCATAACATGACCTGACACACGAAATAACATAAACAGATATATAAATTGCTGACACAACCTTAGACTAAATTATCTCATATCGTAGGTCGTCCCGGCGTGCCAATCTGCAATGAGCTTCCCTCATCTTGGTGGAGTCCTGAAATTGGGCTTCACCTCCTCCTTTGTGCCCATATCATTCAGGCTCACGAACTTTAGCACTGCATAATCATCTCCATCTCATAGAAATATTCATCCAGTATCTTCAGACCTTGCTTCAAATTTGTCAACTTATCATATAGTGAACGAACATAATTTGCTGGGACAAAACGATGCCGCATCTCATCCTTCATAGCATGCCAGGTAACAATAGCAGGAACTCTATCATTAACACGAGCATTACAGACATGATCCCACCATATCAATGCCAGGCCTTCAAACTCAGAAGATGCCAACTGAACTTTGCGCTCCTCAGTGTACTCATGCAAACGCCACAGCTTCTCCACTTTCAGCTCCCAGTTGAGATACTCTTCAAGATCATTGCCATGAAACTGAGGCATAGTGAATTTCGGCCTAGGTGGCCCATCATCATGACATGGGGCAGCCTCGGGAGCAAGAAACTCGGGAACACGCTGAGCACCGACGGGAGCAAATCCACGACCACGGTACCCACGACCACGACCCAGAGCAAAAGGATTCTCAGCATTGTCACCAACGCTAGCATCATCAAACTGAGCGTCAGTGCGCTGCGCCTCATTGCGCTGCATCATAACGCGAATAGCCTCCACTGACTGTGCCAAAGCATCGACGGAGGTCTGTAACGTTGTCACTTGTGTTTGGATGGCCTTGACTGATGTATCTGTTTCTTGCAACTTGGTTCGGATAGTCTGAACCTCTGCATCCAGACCATCGGCTGTGAGCTGAATAGAACTCTGCAAGCTGTCACGTAACCCTTCAAAATCACTCCACAAAACTGGAGCATTAGCGTCCTTTTTCTGCATCACATCAAACTCACCATGAACAGACATGATTAGGATGTTAGTGCACAAAACAAAATCTCAGTATGGTGGAAACTCTCAAAATCACTAAGCAACTCAAAGAAAGGAAATCTTACCGCTCCAAAGTGAATTAGAAGTGCTTACCAATAGATGATCAAGAACACGTGCACGGATGTGATGATGCGAATACCGAGGAAAAGACTCTCACACGACAACCAAGGTATATGGTGGGGCTTGGTATGAAGACCTAACTACACCAAAGTACAAGTCCTAGTGCTGATCGTATGACAAGACCCACGGAAACGCACACGGTGGAGATAAAACGGGGCAAAGCAACTCTGAACAAGAGCTTAACAGATATAAGTGACAATGCACAAGAGCTCGTGTTGCAATGCACAAGAGAGATGCTAGCTGGCTGATAAGGATCACGCCGGTGATCCTATGAGTTTTGTCCCGATCTTTCACAGCGAGTCTACCCGGATAGCAATCTTCCAATAACGCAAAGAACGTCACCTGAAGAAGAGGAACGAATCCAGCAAGCAACGTGAAGAGAATCAACACGCCTCAAACCTGAGCCTGATAATCCTTGATGAACACAAGAACCCTCACAGCAATCTTTGTTTGATAACACAGCAGCGCCGTTTCCCCGGAGGGATGATACACGGTGGAGCACACGATAGTTTTCGACTAAAACAACTGAACTCCCTAAACCCTAGACTGCTGGCCTCCTTATATAGACGGCCAGAAAACTGTTGGGCTTGGACAGGCCTAAACCCAAAACACACAAAAACCCTAAGTGGCCCATAACATGACCTGGCTACAGAATAACATGAACAGATATGTAAATTGCTGACACAACCTTAGACTAAATTATTTCATATCGTAGGTCGTCCTGGCGTGCCAATCTGCAGCGAGCTTCCCTCATCTTGGTGGAGTCCTGAAATTGGGCTTCACCTCCTCCTTCGTGCCCATATCATCCTCCCCTCCTTCAAAAAGCGTTGTCCCCAACGCGTGAGGGTCTGCTCGAAAGGGTGGCGGAATATCAACAATAGCACCACGCATATCCACCGTCTTCAAGTCTTGCTTGCCTACCTCACCACATCCTCCCTCTTGGCCTGGTCGACTTGAGACAGCCCTAGGTGGTTGCACCTCTTTTCTTCGCCAAATGAACTTGTACATAGGCGCCTCCACCTTCTTCTTCTTCTCAACTCTTGATGGAGCTTTGTGCTGCTGAACATGAACCTTCTGTGCACGACCCTGCAAAGTAGTAATGCCTGGGCCACACAACTGACGAACACGTCCATCCTTGCCTTTGTGCACACGTACTGCTGCTCCAACAAAACGTTGCCGAGGTGTTCTCACAAAACTGTGGCTGACTACCCGCGGCACCATATGCACCAGAACAAGATCAGCACCACCATCATCGGTCTGAACACCCATGTCAACACGAACTGGAAGTGGAACACATGGAACACATGCTGACATATCCTTCCCTTCATCAATAAGAGGCTTGACTTCAACCGGCTTGTCACTAACAAGAACAACTGGCTTGTCATCTACAGACTTGGCTGAAACATTATCACCATCGATGCTTTTCGCATCATGCTCCTCATGCTGCGGCGTAGCTAGCCCAGATTTTGGCTTGGCCTTGCGCAACTTCGCCTTGTGTACCACCAGCTCAACATCAGACTTTATTTGATCATCCTGCATAGGTTTCAAAGTCCGATGTTTGCCATCATGCATAAAAGAATATGTATTTGCTCTCCCAGCATGCATAGCATTGCGATCATACTGCCATGGACGTCCAAGTAACAGCCCACACACTTCCAATGGCAACACATCGCATTCCACCTCATCAACATAGTCATCAACTGTAAATGGCACACGCACCTTGTGAGTAATCTTCAGCATACCACAACTATTAACCCACTCAACATGTCTCGGTTCTGGAATACGCCATGTGGATAAACCCAAAGCCTCCACAACCGCCTTGCTAATGCCATTACAGTAACTACCACTGTCAATCGTGAACTTGCATGCTTTGCCTTTGATTATGCACTGCGCCTGAAATAAATTCCATCGCTGGCCTCTATCCGCTGTCATACAAGTCTCATCATGTACTCTTTTGAGTTGCATATTCAGCCCACTCAATGGTACAACCTCCTCGACGATATCCTTTACAACATCAGCCTTGACAACATCAACCGCTGACAATTCAGAATTCGTGGCTGCCACCTTGCTAACTATCGGCAATGGAACAACTGTCAACTTCTCATGAGTAGTCACAGCTGTCGCATCCTTCGGTATAGGAACTATGCTCTTGCCAACATCCTCTAGCCCATGCACAAACTTGGGTGGCTGCTCTATTTCCTCCATATACGGTAACACAAAACCATCACGGAGAAATGTCTTGAAGTCCTCCCAAGTACAATCAAACTCATTTCTTCCAACCGCCTTGCACCACCAGCTGGTTACTTCAGTGTCCACACGCCGGTAAGCAAGACCATATCCATCATAGCTACGAAACTTGTCATTGTATGTGCGACATCGACGGAAACCCAGTTCCATGTGCCTTTCCCAATCGTGGTACTCCGCAATTGTTGTAAGTTGATGTAAACACCAGCTAGGCTTGGATAGTGGCACTCCCTTCTTGATATCAAGATAATCATTAAAAACATCACTAGACTTCTTACCAAGATAGCACCTTTTGCCAAAAACATCTCCTGAAAAAGAATCCATTGTAGTACTAGTTTATCCCAGCCATCACTGATCCGAAATATCTTGTGTTACTCTTAATGATCTGTCACACAAAATTCTGCAAAAACTGTACAAACAAAAGTAAAACAGACGCAACTAACTGACAGGGGCGAGCCAGGCAAACAGACGCGGCCGCGCGGGGCGCCAGAGGGCAGACGCTCTCCGTCGTATAGCGAGCAGGAGCGATTGTCCAGTGCAGGCCGGGCGAATGGTTTCGGGGCCAGATGGGCAGAGTGAGCCGCGACCGGCCCAGGAAGGCGCTACGCGATCGATCCCAGGCAGGCGAGACGCCAGCCGCTCGACAGCGGAGGTCGTCTGGGGTTAGGCGTGTGGGGCGAGCGCTGCAGGCTTTTTTTTTCTCGATCGGATCTTCCGTTTTTCGTTTGACTTGTAGCGATCGCTATCTCGAGGGCAGATGGGCCAGCCCGTAACGGCGAGCGAGGCGCGATCTCCCAGGCAGGATCGGGCGCGGGCGACTCGATCGGGCGCCTCGATCCAGGAGGCGGTGACGATCCTTTTTGATCGATCGGAGATCTGCCCAGAGCGATCTGATCCGTGGTCCAGCTACACCAGCTTCCGATGTGGTGATCCCCGATCCTTCTCGATCTCGCGAGGACCCGAGCCAACTTCGGCCCAGGAGACAACGATCCCTCGATCGCGGAAACACGCTAGGGACCGAGCGCTAGCGAGAGGAGTAGGCGCAGATCGACAACGACGCCAGGGCACAGACCATCTCCGTGGTCAGGCGAGGTAGCTGCTCGCAGTTTTTTTTTGGTCTTGTTTTTGCAGCAATCGGATCTGAGACGTAGATGAGCTGACCTTCTGGAGATCGATCGGGGGAATTGACGAAAAAATCTAGAACCCGATGTCGACTCCAATGAAGAACTAGCAATCCGCACTAGTGAAGGGAACAATCGAGAACTGCCCACTCTCTTCAAACCAATCTGAGCTGAAAACCGCTAGGTGAAGAACTGGATTCTACACACGTGCGATCACCCTCGATCGGAGATGAACTCAGACTCCGACGGAACTTCAATGAACAACCAAACCGATCTGAAAACTGCTCGGAGAAGAACAATATGCAGATCAACAGAAAATACTCGCAGTGATCAACCCAGTAATCTCATACCACATGATAAGGATCACGCCGGTGATCCTTGGAGTTTTGTCCCGATCTTTCACAGCGAGTCAACCCGGATAAATAATCTTCCAACAACGCGAAGAACGTCACCTGAAGAAGAGGAACGAATCTAGCTAGCAACGTGATGGAACGAATCCAGCAAGCAACGTGAAGAGAATCAACACGCCTCAAACCTGAGCCTGATAATCCTTGATGAACACAAGAACCCTCACAGCAATCTTTGTTTGATAACACGGCAGCGCCGTTTCCCCGGAGGGATGATACACGGTGGAGCACACGATAGTTTTCGACTAAAACAACTGAACTCCCTAAACCCTAGACTGCTGGCCTCCTTATATAGACGGCCATAAAACTGTTGGGCTTGGACAGGCCCAAACCCAAAACACACAAAAACCCTAAGTGGCCCATAACATGACCTGGCTACAGAATAACATGAACAGATATGTAAATTGCTGACACAACCTTAGACTAAATTATTTCATATCGTAGGTCGTCCTGGCGTGCCAATCTGCAGCGAGCTTCCCTCATCTTGGTGGAGTCCTGAAATTGGGCTTCACCTCCTCCTTCGTGCCCATATCATCCTCCCCTCCTTCAAAAAGCGTTGTCCCCAACGCGTGAGGGTCTGCTCGAAAGGGTGGCGGAATATCAACAATAGCACCACGCATATCCACCGTCTTCAAGTCTTGCTTGCCTACCTCACCACATCCTCCCTCTTGGCCTGGTCGACTTGAGACAGCCCTAGGTGGTTGTACCTCTTTTCTTCGCCAAATGAACTTGTACATAGGCGCCTCCACCTTGTTCTTCTTCTCAACTCTTGATGGAGCTTTGTGCTACTGAACATGAACCTTCTGTGCACGACCCTGCAAAGTAGTAATGCCTGGGCCACACAACTGACGAACACGTCCATCCTTGCCTTTGTGCACACGTACTGCTGCTCCAACAAAACGTTTCCGAGGTGTTCTCACAAAACTGTGGCTGACTACCCGCGGCACCATATGCACCGGAACAAGATCAGCACCACCATCATCGGTCTGAACACCCATATCAACACGAACTGGAAGTGGAACACATGGAACACATGCTGACATATCCTTCCCTTCATCAATAAGAGGCTTGACTTCAACTGGCTTGTCACTAACAAGAACAACTGGCTTGTCATCTACAGACTTGGCTGAAACATTATCACCATCGATGCTTTTCGCATCATGCTCCTCATGCTGCGGCGTAGCTAGCCCAGATTTTGGCTTGGCCTTGCGCAACTTCGCCTTGTGTACCACCAGCTCAACATCAGACTTTATTTGATCATCCTGCATAGGTTTCAAAGTCCGCTGTTTGCCATCATGCATAAAAGAATTTGTATTTTGATAAGGGGAGCATAGCTACTACTCCTACTATTTTACCACCTCCTTATGTTCTGAAGCTTGGACAATTCTGCTTTGAAGTGCCTCCACTAGATGATGTGAAGCCCAACTTTCGTACACCTCCGATGGAGTTTCATGTTCGCCGAGGTGCTGCAGCGAAAGATATATAGGTGTTCTATTTTAATTAAGTTCGCGTCATGTTTTTATTTCAGTTTGGTTTTATTTGTGTGTGATGGTTTTGGGCCTGTCCAAAATCAAGTGTGTTTTGGCCATTTGGGCTTTTAGTTTGGTTTGGGGCCTAGCCCAGCCAAGGTAGCGTTCAGAGTCACCCATATAGGGTTATGGCAGCCGCCTTGTATCGATCAGACTTGTTATTTTCGAGCTAAGAAAGAGACCAGAAAAGTCCCAATGTTTGGGGGCGCATATCGGTGTGTTTGATTGCTGATCTTCAAGATCTGATATTATGCCATGCGTGGGAGTTGATTTCGGTCAGTTTCAGCGCGAGGAATTGAAGAGAGATCAGTTTGATCTATTTCAGATTGAGTTCTCTTCCGCTATCTTGCTGTCCGTTTGATCGCCGTGAAAGATTGGGCCAAACCCCTTTCGGATCACGTTGATCCGTATCATCTTGGTATCAGATTCGTCGGGTTTCTCACGGCGGAATTTGTTGTTGAGATTTATTTGTTCTGCTGAGATTTATGTGCTGAGGAGGACTAGAAGTATTGCTTTGTTGCTGGAGCTGCGGGCAGATCGCTTTCTCCAAGATCAGATCGAGCACTTCGTCCTGGATAGCTGCTGCGATCAGATCTGCCCAGATCGAGATCGGTTCGTCCCAGATCGCTCTTCCTAGAGTCCACCGCCTACACGGGCCCTGCAGCTGCTCCCGATCGGAAAAAGGACAAAAAAAAGAAGGTGAGCCAGCGATCCGCTCGCCCCAGGACGGAGACCGTCTGGGGTCGAGCGTCGCTCGCCTCGGCCACGCGCCTCGCTCACCTGCGAGTCCCCAGCGCCTGCTCTTTTCCCTACTGGGCCGGCCCATCGTCTCGTTGCCAGCTCCTTCGATCGCACGGCCTTCGCTCGCGCCTGGGATCGCTCGGCCTCACTCGCCCGCACGCGCGCATCCAGCCAGCCGCCTCGTTCGCAAGGCGCCTCGCTCGGCACAGCTCACGGGATCGGCCGCCGCGCCCGACCCCAGACATTGTCTGTCCTCAAGCGCGCTGCCTCCGCCTGCTTTTGTTTCTCAGTTCTCTGCTGCGACGGGACGGGTCAAGCACAGTGCGTGGTGTAAAGGTTAAAATCACGACCAAAGGCACAGGTGAACACAAGATTGGATTGGAGTTTGGACACAATGGTGAACTCTATTGACGGAGAGAATTCTGTCGCTGCTGGAGAGAAGAAAGAGGAGCTTGTTCCGCCTGTTTTTGCTGCGGATTTGGCTCCTAATATTCGGGCTGGTTTTGATAGCACGTGCGACTTTATTCTTCGGAGTCATGCCGCATTGGCAACACAAATTGCACAGCTAGCTACCCGGATTGATGCAATGGGCGATGCTACTGCCCGTGCACCCGTGCAGCCCCTTCCTGCTGCACAACCTCGCGACGTGATACCACGCCGCCCTGCTGAACTTCATGATCATCGACCCGTGGCACCCGCTTATGAAGGAGAACTTGCCGATGACGCTGTTTATGCACCCCAACACCGACAGTTTGCTGCTCGTCCTGCAGGTGCTCATCGGGTACAGCCACATGATCGTGACCGTATTGGCCATGCTGGTCGTGTTCCACTAGATGATGGTGGTCTTGGATGCATCACATTGTCCATACCTCCTTTTTCCGGTGACCGCGGACCTGACGATTATTTGGAGTGGGAGATGCGCATGGATCAGATTTTTGCTACTCATTATTACACTGAGGAGAAGAGACTTCAACTTGCTGCTGTTGAATTCACCGGTTATGTGCTGATTTGGTGGAACAAAATTCTGCGTATGCGTACTCGCCCAACGTCATGGCAAGGTATGAAAGATCTTATGCGACATCGATTTGTTCCTGAACACTACAAGAGAGACATGTATAATAAGTTGCAGCAGCTCACTCAAGGTACTAAATCTGTGGATGAGTATTATAAAGAGATGGAGTTGTTGATGATACGTACAGGGACAAGGGAGGATACAGAGGCCACGATGTCTCGGTTTTTGAATGGACTGAATTTTGAGGTGCGTGATCATGTGGAGATGGTTTACTATCATGATCTTCAGGATCTTGTGCACCAATCTGAGCGTGCGGAGCAACAAATCAAACGACGCCAAGCTGCCACACCTACAAAATCATGGCCTCGTTCTCATACCGAGGCTGCTGGTCCTAGTGTTCAGACGACACCTTCTACACGCTCTAATAGTGTTTCTCATAGCGTGGCACCCAAATCTGGGGTGTCCACAACTGCATCTGCGTAGTCCACAGCAAACATCGAGTGTTTTACTTGTGGAGGACGAGGACACATGAAGCGTGATTGCCCTAATAGAAAAAGGGTGATGCTCACACATGATGGCTATGTTTCTGCTAGTGATGATGAGAAAGCTGATGCGTCATCAAGTGAGGAATCTGAGGAAAATTCCGAAGTGATCGTGGATGGTTATGCACTTGCTGCAAATTTAAAAAATCTAATGGTGCAATGCGTACCAGAAGATCGCATTCACGACCAAGGGCAGCGCTGGAATATATTTCAGACCCAATGCATCATCAAGGACACCACTTGCAAACTGATTATTGATGGTGGCAGCTATACAAATATTGTTAGCAAGAGTTTGGTGGATTCTCTATCCTTGCCTACATGGAAGCACCCGCAGCCACATTGTGTTGAGTGGTTGTATAATTCAGGGAAGCTGAAGGTCACACATAAGGTGCGCCTGAAATTTTCAGTAGGTGATTATGAGGACACAGTGGTCTGTGATGTTTTGCCTATGGATGCATGTCATGTGCTGCTAGGAAGACCGTGGCAATTTGATAGGCGTTCCACTCATGAAGGCAGGTCCAATGTTTATTCCTTGTGGCATAAGGGGAAGCGTCATGTGTTGCAGCCTATGCTCGATAAGGATATCAAAGTGGACGTGCTTGCTGCTCAGAAGAAGGTCCAACACATTCAGGCGAAACCGAGGACGGTTTCCTTTCAAGTTGGGGGGGGATGATAAGGGGAGCATAGCTACTACTCCTACTATTTTACCACCTCCTTATGTTCTGAAGCTTGGACAATTCTGCTTTGAAGTGCCTCCACTAGATGATGTGAAGCCCAACTTTCGTACACCTCCGATGGAGTTTCATGTTCGCCGAGGTGCTGCAGCGAAAGATATATAGGTGTTCTATTTTAATTAAGTTCGCGTCATGTTTTTATTTCAGTTTGGTTTTATTTGTGTGTGATGGTTTTGGGCCTGTCCAAAATCAAGTGTGTTTTGGCCATTTGGGCTTTTAGTTTGGTTTGGGGCCTAGCCCAGCCAAGGTAGCGTTCAGAGTCACCCATATAGGGTTATGGCAGCCGCCTTGTATCGATCAGACTTGTTATTTTCGAGCTAAGAAAGAGACCAGAAAAGTCCCAATGTTTGGGGGCGCATATCGGTGTGTTTGATTGCTGATCTTCAAGATCTGATATTATGCCATGCGTGGGAGTTGATTTCGGTCAGTTTCAGCGCGAGGAATTGAAGAGAGATCAGTTTGATCTATTTCAGATTGAGTTCTCTTCCGCTATCTTGCTGTCCGTTTGATCGCCGTGAAAGATTGGGCCAAACCCCTTTCGGATCACGTTGATCCGTATCATATTTGCTCTCCCAGCATGCATAGCATTGCGATCATACTGCCATGGACGTCCAAGTAACAGCCCACACACTTCCAATGGCAACACATCGCATTCCACCTCATCAACATAGTCATCAACTGTAAATGGCACACGCACCTTGTGAGTAATCTTCAGCATACCATAGCTATTAACCCACTCAACATGTCTCGGTTCTGGAATACGCCATGTGGATAAACCCAAAGCCTCCACAACCGCCTTGCTAATGCCATTACAGTAACTACCACTGTCAATCATCAACTTGCATGCTTTGCCTTTGATTATGCACTGCGCCTGAAATAAATTCCATCGCTGGCCTCTATCCGCTGTCATACAAGTCTCATCATGTACTCTTTTGAGTTGCATATTCAGCCCACTCAATGGTACAACCTCCTCGACGATATCCTTTACAACATCAGCCTTGACAACATCAACCGCTGACAATTCAGAATTCGTGGCTGCCACCTTGCTAACTATCGGCAATGGAACAACTGTCAACTTCTCATGAGTAGTCACAGCTGTCGCATCCTTCGGTATAGGAACTATGCTCTTGCCAACATCCTCTAGCCCATGCACAAACTTGGGTGGCTGCTCTATTTCCTCCATATACGGTAACACAAAACCATCACGGAGAAATGTCTTGAAGTCCTCCCAAGTACAATCAAACTCATTTCTTCCAACCGCCTTGCACCACCAGCTGGTTACTTCAGTGTCCACACGCCGGTAAGCAAGACCATATCCATCATAGCTACGAAACTTGTCATTGTATGTGCGACATCGACGGAAACCCAGTTCCATGTGCCTTTCCCAATCGTGGTACTCCGCAATTGTCGTAAGTTGATGTAAACACCAGCTAGGCTTGGATAGTGGCACTCCCTTCTTGATATCAAGATAATCATTAAAAACATCACTAGACTTCTTACCAAGATAGCACCTTTTGCCAAAAACATCTCCTGAAAAAGAATCCATTGTAGTACTAGTTTATCCCAGCCATCACTGATCCGAAATATCTTGTGTTACTCTTAATGATCTGTCACACAAAAATCTGCAAAAACTATGCAAACAAAAGTAAAACAGACGCAACTAACTGATAGGGGCGAGCCAGGCAAACAGACGCGGCCGCGCGGGGCGCCAGAGGGCAGACGCTCTCCGTCGTATAGCGAGCTGGAGCGATTGTCCAGTGCGGCCGGGTGAATGGTTTCGGGGCCAGATGGGCCGAGTGAGCCGCGACCGGCCCAGGAAGGCGCTAGGCGATCGATCCCAGGTGGGCGAGACGCTAGCCGCTCGACAGCGGAGGTCGTCTGGGGTTAGGCGTGTGGGGCGAGCGCTGCAGGCTTTTTTTTTTCTCGATCAGATCTTCCGTTTTTCGTTTGACTTGCAGCGATCGCTATCTCGAGGGCAGATGGGCCAGCCCGTAACGGCGAGCGAGGTGCGATCTCCCAGGCGGGATCGGGCGCGGGCGACTCGATCGGGCGCCTCGATCCAGGAGGCGGTGACGATCCTTTTTGATCGATCGGAGATCTGCCCAGAGCGATCTGATCCGTGGTCCAGCTACACCAGCTTCCGATGTGGTGATCCCCGATCCTTCTCGATCTCGCGAGGAGCCGAGCCAACTCCGGCCCAGGAGACAACGATCCCTCGATCGCGGAAACACGCTAGGGACCGAGCGCTAGCGAGAGGAGTAGGCGCAGATCGACAACGACGCCAGGGCACAAACCATCTCCGTGGTCAGGCGAGGTAGCCGCTCGCGGTTTTTTTTTGGTCTTGTTTTTGCAGCGATCGGATCTGAGACGTAGATGAGCTAAACTTCTGGAGATCGATCAGGGGAATTGACGAAACAATCTAGAACCCGATGTCGACTCCAATGAAGAACTAGCAATCCGCACTAGTGAAGGGAACAATCGAGAACTGCCCACTCTCTTCAAACCAATCTGAGCTGAAAACCCCTAGGTGAAGAACTGGATTCTACACACGTGCGATCACCCTCGATCGGAGATGAACTCAGACTCCGACGGAACTTCAATGAACAACCAAACCGATCTGAAAACTGCTCGGAGAAGAACAATATGCAGATCAACAGAAAATACTCGCAGTGATCAACCCAGTAATCTGATACCACATGATAAGGATCACGTCGGTGATCCTTGGAGTTTTGTCCCGATCTGTCACAGCGAGTCAACCCAGATAAATAATCTTCCAACAACGCGAAGAACGTCACCTGAAGAAGAGGAACGAATCCAGCCAGCAACGCGATGGAACGAATCCAGCTAGCAACGTGAAGAGAATCAACACGCCTCAAACCTGAGCCTGATAATCCTTGATGAACACAAGAACCTTCACAGCAATATATTTGATAAACACGGCAGCGCCGTTTCCCCGGAGGGATGATACATGGTGGAACACCACGCGATAGTTTAACTCGAAATTCTGAACTCCCTTAAACCCTAAACTGCTGGCCTCCTTATATAGATGGCCAGAAAACTGTTGGGCTTGGACAGGCCCAAACCCAAAACACAAATAAACCTAAGTGGCCCATAACATGACCTGACACACGAAATAACATAAACAGATATATAAATTGCTGACACAACCTTAGACTAAATTATCTCATATCGTAGGTCGTCCCGGCGTGCCAATCTGCAATGAGCTTCCCTCATCTTGGTGGAGTCCTGAAATTGGGCTTCACCTCCTCCTTTGTGCCCATATCATTCAGGCTCACGAACTTTAGCACTGCATAATCATCTCCATCTCATAGAAATATTCATCCACTATCTTCAGACCTTGCTTCAAATTTGTCAACTTATCATATAGTGAACGAACATAATTTGCTGGGACAAAACGATGCCGCATCTCCTCCTTCATAGCATGCCAGGTAACAATAGCAGGAACTCTATCATTAACACGAGCATTACAGACATGATCCCACCATATCAATGCCAGGCCTTCAAACTCAGAAGATGCCAACTGAACTTTGCGCTCCTCAGTGTACTCATGCAAACGCCACAGCTTCTCCACTTTCAGCTCCCAGTTGAGATACTCTTCAACATCATTGCCATGAAACTGAGGCATAGTGAATTTCGGCCTAGGTGGCCCATCATCATGACATGGGGCAGCCTCGGGAGCAAGAAACTCAGGAACACGCTGAGCACCGACGGGAGCAAATCCACGACCACGGTACCCACGACCACGACCCAGAGCAAAAGGATTCTCAGCATTGTCACCAACGCTAGCATCATCAAACTGAGCGTCAGGGCGCTGCGCCTCATTGCGCTGCATCATAACGCGAATAGCCTCCACTGACTGTGCCAAAGCATCGACGGAGGTCTGTAACGTTGTCACTTGTGTTTGGATGGCCTTGACTGATGTATCTGTTTCTTGCAACTTGGTTCGGATAGTCTGAACCTCTGCATCCAGACCATCGGCTGTGAGCTGAATAGAACTCTGCAAGCTGTCACGTAACCCTTCAAAATCACTCCACAAAACTGGAGCATTAGCGTCCTTTTTCTGCATCACATCAAACTCACCATGAACAGACATGATTAGGATGTTAGTGCACAAAACAAAATCTCAGTATGGTGGAAACTCTCAAAATCACTAAGTGATAAGGGGAGCATAGCTACTACTCCTACTATTTTACCACCTCCTTATGTTCTGAAGCTTGGACAATTCTGCTTTGAAGTGCCTCCACAGGATGATGTGAAGCCCAACTTTCGTACACCTCCAATGGAGTTTCATGTTCGCCGAGGCGCTGCAGCGAAAGATATTTAGATGTTCTATTTTAATTAAGTTCGCGTCATGTTTTTATTTCAGTTTGGTTTTATTTGTGTGTGATGGTTTTGGGCCTGTCCAAAATCAAGTGTGTTTTGGCCATTTGGGCTTTTAGTTTGGTATGGGGCCTAGCCCAGCCAAGGTAGCGTTCAGAGTCACCCATATAGGGTTATGGCAGCCGCCTTGTATCGTTCAGACTTGTTATTTTCGAGCTCAGAAAGAGACCAGAAAAGTCCCAATGTTTGGGGACGCATATCGGTGTGTTTGCTTGCTGATCTTCGAGATCTGATGTTATACCATGCGTGGGAGTTGATTCCGGTCAGTTTCAACGTGAGGAGTTCAAGAGGGTTTGATTTGATCTGTCTCAAATTCAATTCTCTTGTTGTTATCTTGCTGTTCGTTTGATCGCCATGAAAGATTGGGCCAAACCCCCTTCGGATCACGTTGATCCGTATCATCTTGGTATCAGATTTGTCGGGTTTATCACGGCGAATTTATTGCTGAGATTTATCTGCTGAAGTTTGCTCTGCTGCTGGAGGCGATCTGCCAACACACCGGTATTGTCAGGTTCGTTTGGTTCTGTTGATCTTGGATTTCAGGCGTTGGAGTTCGGCTAACCGAAGCTCTTTCGCGTACAAATCTTCTGCTGCCATTGCCGATCTGCGCTTTACTTCAATTCAGGTTTGATTTCTTTGAGTCCTTACGTGAGGTTTAGAGATCAATCAAAACTTGGTTGAGTTGCACAGGGAAAGGAAAAGAGATCAGTTCAGATTGGATTGAATTGACTTCTGGTACCGTTTCTACTGCACATACGTGAAAAAAAAGTAGATTGGATTAGATTGGACGCTGTTGGTTTTTGGTGCAGCCTGACGTATCAAAAAAGAATTTTGGATCGCTATTCCAAAACGAATTTTGGTGCAGCCTGACGCACATGATCTTGGTTTTTGGTGCAGCCTGACGTATCAAAAACGAATTTTGCATCGCTATTCCAAAACGAATTTTGGTGCAGCCTGACGCACATGATCTTGGTTTTTGGTGCAGCCTCACGTATCAAAAACGAATTTTGCATTAGCTTGCTCCGGACAGATTGCTTATCCTCGTTTTGGAAGTTCTCTCGATCGCATCGCCCCTGGCCGCTCGCGCTTGCTAGGTTTGCGGCCGCTTGCGTGCTCGTTCGACCACAGACGGTCTATGTGGTCAGGCGCCCGGACGTTCACTCAGTTTTGCTGTAAGGAAAAGCACAGTGTGTGGTGTCCAGTCTAAAATACAAGAATAAAGGCACAGGAGAATACAAGATTGGATTGGAGTTTGGACACAATGGTGAATTCTGTTGAAGGAGAAAATTCAGTAGCTGCTAGAGCGAAGAAAGAGGAGCTTGTCCCGCCTGTTTTTGCTGCAGATTTTGCTCCTAATGTTCGGGCTGGTTTTGATAGTACGTGCGATTTTATTTTGCAGAGTCATGCCGCATTGACAACACAAATTGCACAGCTCGCTACCCGGATTGATGCAATGGGTGATGCTACCGCCCGTGCACCCGTGCAGCCCCCTCTTGCTGCACAACCTCGCGACGTGGTACCACGCCGCCCTGCTGAAATTCATGATCATCGACCCATGGCACCCGCTTATGAAGGAGAACTTGCCGATGACGCTGATTATGCACCACAACAACGACAGTTTGCTGCTCGTCCTGCAGGTGCTCATCATGTACAGCCACATGATCGTGACCGTGTTGGCCATGCTGGTCGTGTTCCACTTGATGATGGTGGTCTTGGACGCATAAAATTGTCCATACCTCCTTTTTCTGGTGACCGCGGACCTGACGATTATTTGGAGTGGGAGATGCGCATGGACCAGATTTTTGCTACTCATTTTTACACGGAGGAGAAGAGACTTCAACTTGCTGCTGTTGAATTCACCAGTTATGTGCTGATTTGGTGGAACCAAATTCTGCGTATGCGTACTCGCCCAACATCATGGACCGGTATGAAAGATCTTATGCGGCATCGCTTTGTTTCTGAACACTACAAGAGAGACATGTATAATAAGTTGCAGCAGCTCACTCAAGGTACTAAATCTGTGGATGAGTATTATAAAGAGATGGAGTTGTTGATGATACGTACAGGGACAATGGAGGATATAGAGGCCACGATGTCTCGGTTCTTGAATGGACTGAATTTTGAGGTGCGTGATCGTGTGGAGATGGTTTACTATAATGATCTTCAGGATCTTGTGCACCAAGCTGAGCGTGCGGAGCAACAAATCAAACGACGCCAAGCTGCAACACCTACAAAATCATGGCATCGTTCTCATACCGAGGCTGCTGGTCCTAGTGTTCAGACGACACCTTCTACACACTCTACTAGTGTTTCTCATAGCGAGGCACCCAAATCTGGGGTGTCCAAAACTGCATCTATGCAGTCCACAGCAAACATCGAGTGTTTTACTTGTGGAGGACGAGGACACATGAAGCGTGATTGCCCTAATAGAAAAAGGGTGATGCTCACACATGATGGCTATGTTTCTGCTAGTGATGATGAGAAAGATGATGTGTCATCAAGTGAGGAATCTGAGGAAAATCCTGAAGTGATCGTGGATGGGTATGAACTTGCTGCAAATTTAAAAAATCTAATGGTGCAACGTGTACCAGAAGATCGCATACACGACCAAGGGCAGCGCTGGAATATATTTCAGACCCAATGCATCATCAAGGACACCACTTGCAAACTGATTATTGATGGTGGCAGCTACACAAATGTTGTTAGCAAGAGTTTGGTGGATTCTCTATCATTGCCTACATGGAAGCACCCGCAGCCACATTGTGTTGAGTGGTTGTATAATTCAGGGAAGCTGAAAGTCACACATAAGGTGCGCCTGAAATTTTCAGTAGGTAATTATGAGGACACATTGGTCTGCGATGTTTTGCCTATGGATGCATGTCATGTGCTGCTAGGACGACCGTGGCAATTTGATAGGCGTTCCACTCATGAAGGCAGGTCCAATGTTTATTCCTTGTGGCATAAGGGGAAGCGTCATGTGTTGCAGCCTATGCTCGATAAGGATATCAAAGTGGACGTGCTTGCTGCTCAGAAAAAGGTCCAACACATTCAGGCGAAACCGAGGACGGTTTTCTTTCAAGTTGGGGGGGATGATAAGGGGAGCATAGCTACTACTCCTACTATTTTACCACCTCCTTATGTTCTGAAGCTTGGACAATTCTGCTTTGAAGTGCCTCCACAGGATGATGTGAAGCCCAACTTTCGTACACCTCCAATGGAGTTTCATGTTCGCCGAGGCGCTGCAGCGAAAGATATTTAGATGTTCTATTTTAATTAAGTTCGCGTCATGTTTTTATTTCAGTTTGGTTTTATTTGTGTGTGATGGTTTTGGGCCTGTCCAAAATCAAGTGTGTTTTGGCCATTTGGGCTTTTAGTTTGGTATGGGGCCTAGCCCAGCCAAGGTAGCGTTCAGAGTCACCCATATAGGATTATGGCAGCCGCCTTGTATCGTTCAGACTTGTTATTTTCGAGCTCAGAAAGAGACCAGAAAAGTCCCAATGTTTGGGGACGCATATCGGTGTGTTTGCTTGCTGATCTTCGAGATCTGATGTTATACCATGCGTGGGAGTTGATTCCGGTCAGTTTCAACGTGAGGAGTTCAAGAGGGTTTGATTTGATCTGTCTCAAATTCAATTCTCTTGTTGTTATCTTGCTGTTCGTTTGATCGCCGTGAAAGATTGGGCCAAACCCCCTTCGGATCACATTGATCCGTATCACTAAGCAACTCAAAGAAAGGAAATCTTACCGCTCCAAAGTGAATTAGAAGTGCTTACCAATAGATGATCAAGAACACGTGCACGGATGTGATGATGCGAATACCGAGGAAAAGACTCTCACACGACAACCAAGGTATATGGCGGGGCTTGGTATGAAGACCTAACTACACCAAAGTACAAGTCCTAGTGCTGATCGTATGACAAGACCCACGGAAACGCACACGGTGGAGATAAAACGGGGCAAAGCAACTCTGAACAAGAGCTTAACAGATATAAGTGACAATGCACAAGAGCTCGTGTTGCAATGCACAAGAGAGACGCTAGCTGGCTGATAAGGATCACGCCGGTGATCCTATGAGTTTTGTCCCGATCTTTCACAATGAGTCTACCCGGATAGCAATCTTCCAATAACGCAAAGAACGTCACCTGAAGAAGAGGAACGAATCCAGCAAGCAACGTGAAGAGAATCAACACGCCTCAAACCTGAGCCTGATAATCCTTGATGAACACAAGAAACCTCACAGCAATCTTTGTTTGATAACACGGCAGCGCCGTTTCCCCGGAGGGATGATACACGGTGGAGCACACGATAGTTTTCGACTAAAACAACTGAACTCCCTAAACCCTAGACTGCTGGCCTCCTTATATAGACGGCCAGAAAACTGTTGGGCTTGGACAGGCCCAAACCCAAAACACACAAAAACCCTAAGTGGCCCATAACATGACCTGGCTACAGAATAACATGAACAGATATGTAAATTGCTGACACAACCTTAGACTAAATTATTTCATATCGTAGGTCGTCCTGGCGTGCCAATCTGCAGCGAGCTTCCCTCATCTTGGTGGAGTCCTGAAATTGGGCTTCACCTCCTCCTTCGTGCCCATATCATCCTCCCCTCCTTCAAAAAGCGTTGTCCCCAACGCGTGAGGGTCTGCTCGAAAGGGTGGCGGAATATCAACAATAGCACCACGCATATCCACCGTCTTCAAGTCTTGCTTGCCTACCTCACCACATCCTCCCTCTTGGCCTGCTCGACTTGAGACAGCCCTAGGTGGTTGCACCTCTTTTCTTCTCCAAATGAACTTGTACATAGGCGCCTCCACCTTCTTCTTCTTCTCAACTCTTGATGGAGCTTTGTGCTGCTGAACATGAACCTTCTGTGCATGACCCTGCAAAGTAGTAATGCCTGGGCCACACAACTGACGAACACGTCCATCCTTGCCTTTGTGCACACGTACTGCTGCTCCAACAAAACGTTTCCGAGGTGTTCTCAGAAAACTGTGGCTGACTACCCGCGGCACCATATGCACCGGAACAAGATCAGCACCACCATCATCGGTCTGAACACCCATGTCAACACGAACTGGAAGTGGAACACATGGAACACATGCTGACATATCCTTCCCTTCATCAATAAGAGGCTTGACTTCAACCGGCTTGTCACTAACAAGAACAACTGGCTTGTCATCTACAGACTTGGCTGAAACATTATCACCATCGATGCTTTTCGCATCATGCTCCTCATGCTGCGGCGTAGCTAGCCCAGATTTTGGCTTGGCCTTGCGCAACTTCGCCTTGTGTACCACCAGCTCAACATCAGACTTTATTTGATCATCCTGAATAGGTTTCAAAGTCCGTTGTTTGCCATCATGCATAAAAGAATATGTATTTGCTCTCCCGGCATGCATAGCATTGCGATCATACTGCCATGGACGTCCAAGTAACAGCCCACACACTTCCAATGGCAACACATCGCATTCCACCTCATCAACATAGTCATCAACTGTAAATGGCACATGCACCTTGTGAGTAATCTTCAGCATACCACAGCTATTAACCCACTCAACATGTCTCGGTTCTGGAATACGCCATGTGGATAAACCCAAAGCCTCCACAACCGCCTTGCTAATGCCATTACAGTAACTACCACTGTCAATCATCAACTTGCATGCTTTTCCTTTGATTATGCACTGCGCCTAAAATAAATTCCATCGCTGGCCTCTATCCGCTGTCATACAAGTCTCATCATGTACTCTTTTGAGTTGCATATTCAGCCCACTCAATGGTACAACCTCCTCCACGACATCCTTGACAATATCAGCCTTGACAACATCAACCGCTGACAATTCAGAATTCGTGGCTGCCCCCTTGCTAACTGTCGGCAATGGAACAACTGTCAACTTCTCATAAGGAGTCACAGCTGTCGCGACCTTCGGTATAGGAGCTATGCTCTTGCCAACATCCTCTAGCCCATGCACAAACTTGGGTGGCTGCTCTAGTTCCTCCATATACAGCAACACAAAACCATCACGGAGAAATTTCTTGAAGTCCTCCCAAGTATAATCAAACTCATTTCTTCCAACCGCCTTGTACCACCATTTGGTTACTTCAGTGTCCACACGCCGGTAAGCAAGACCATGTCCATCATAGCTACAAAACTTGTCATTGTATGTGCGACATCGACGGAAACCCAGTTCCATGTGCCTTTCCCAATCGTGGTACTCCGCAATTGTCGCAAGTTGATGTAAACGCCAGCTAGGCTTGGATAGCGGCACTCCCTTCTTGATATCAAGATAATCATTGAAAATATCACTAGACTTCTTGCCAAGATAGCACCTTTTGCCAAAAACATCTCCCGAAAAAGAATCCATTTTTTCCTAGCCTTCACTGATTTGTTCTTGTTAATCTGCTGGAACAATGCGATTAACGCTTCAATCTGAACAACTGCTACCCGCTTTGTGGTGCTCTCAATTCTGCAGCAAATCGCCTGAAGTCAAACGTGCAGCAGCAATCGATCAAAGCGCGGGCGTAGGCGAGCGATCCGGGGCGTCGAACCAGAGAGCACGTATGTGCCAAGGCGAGCGATGCGCGGGGTCACCGGGGGCCAGACAGCCTCCGTGGTAAGGCGCGAGCGAACTTGCTCGATCGCCACACCTGGGCCGGCCCACGAACGCACCGAGTCTGGCTCCCGTGATGGCCAGCAGGCGCGGGTGGCTGCGATCGCGAAGGCAGGACGCGGGCGAGCGAAGGCGTCAGCGCGGGCGAGCGCTCTCGCGGGACCGCGGAGACCATCTGGGGATAGGCGTGGGGCGACGCGATCGTGGGCGCCTCGATCGAGAACGCGGCGACGATCCTCGGCTCCTCGCCCAGGGGCAGACCGTCTCCATGCCTGGGCGCGTGGGATCGATCCCTGTTTTTTTTCCCTTTAGCGATCGGAGCTGGAACCTGCAGGGCTGCCTCGTCTCTTGTGAGATCGATCTCGATCCAGTCTGGGCTCTAGGCGGATGGAACGATCGGCCTCGATCAGGGTAATCACACGATGCGGATGGTGACCAGCATTGCGCCCAACTCGGATTAGGACTCCAATCGCATCCAGTCTCCACGGAAACCGATCGGATCTCGTCAAGATTGAAAACTAGCTGCAAATTTCGTCAATGTGAAAACCTCTGATCTGAAAACCTGTGATCAAAACCACTTTGCAACCAATATGATCTGCAAACTATTTGAGAAGAACAATCCGCAGATCAACAACAAACACTCGCGGTGATGAACCTAGTAATCTGATACCACATGATAAGGATCACGCCGGTGATCCTATGAGTTTTGTCCCGATCTTTCACAGCGAGTCTACCCGGATAGCAATCTTCCAATAACGCAAAGAACGTCACCTGAAGAAGAGGAACGAATCTAGCAAGCAACGTGAAGAGAATCAACACGCCTCAAACCTGAGCCTGATAATCCTTGATGAACACAAGAACCCTCACAGCAATCTTTTGATAAGGATCACGCCGGCGATCCTATGAGTTTTGTCCCGATCTTTCACAGCGAGTCAATCAGATAATCTTCCAACAACGCGAAGAACGTCACCTGAAGAAGAGGAACGAATCCAGCAAGCAACGTGATGAAGATCACCACGCCTCAAACCACGGCCTGATAATTCTTGATGAACGCAAGAACCCTCACAGCAATCTTTATTGATAACACGGCAGTGCCGTTTCCCCGGAGGGATGATACACGGTGGAGCACACGATGGTTTTTGACTAAACAACTGAACTCCCTAAACCCTAACCTGCTGGCCTCCTTATATAGATGGCCAGAAAACTGTTGGTCTTGGACAGGCCCAAACCCAAAACACAAATAAAACTAAGTGGCCCATAACATGACCTAGCACACAGAATAACATAAGCAGATATGTAAATTGCTGACACAACCTTAGACTAAATTATTTCATATCGTAGGTCGTCCTGGCGTGCCAATCAACAACGAGTTTCCCTCATCTTGGTGGAGTCCTGAAATTGGGCTTCACCTCCTCCTTCGTGCCCATATCATCCTCCCCCCCTTCAAAAAGCGTTGTCCCCAACGCGTGAGGGTCTGCTCGAAAGGGTGGCGGAATATCAACAATGGCACCACGCATATTCGCCATCTTCAAGTCTTGCTTGCCTTCCTCACCACATCCTCCCTCTTGGCCTGCTCGACTTAATACAGCTCTAGATGGTTGCACCTCTTTTCTTCGCCAAAGAAACTTGTACTTAGGCGCCTCCACCTTCTTCTTTTCAATCCTTGCTGGAACCTTGCGTTGCTGAACATGAACCTGCTTAGCACGACCCTGCAAAATAGTAATGCCTGGGCCACACAACTGACGAACACGTCCATCCTTGCCTGTATGCACACGCACTGCTGCTCCAACAAAACGTCTCCGAGGTGTTCTTGCCTGGATCGCTCGGGGGAGCTGCGCTTGCGGGTGTTCGACTGTTCGCGCGCCTGCTCTCGGTTCCCTAACCTGGGCCGGCCCATCTGCCAAGCGCCTGGGAGATCGCTCCACCACGCCCCTGCACGCTCGACCCGATCCGATCGGTCAGACTCGCTAGATCCGATCAGTGTCGATTCAGCTCGATCGCCCCGCGCGCCTGGGGTCAGATTCTTCTGTCCTCGAGCGAGACCGCCTGGATCGCTCGCCCGTGACTCGCGTTGCCTAGTGGGCCGGCCCATCTGGCCGTGAGTTGTTCACCCGGCCACACCTGGGAGCAGTCCCTCGAGCTACGCTCGCTCCAGCCCTGGTCGCTCGCCTGCTCGCTCGACCACAGACGGGCTCTGTGGTCAGGCGCCCAGATTGCTGATTGCTGCCTAGCTTTGGTTCTTTCTGTCAGTCCAGTTTTGCTGGTTTTCACTCCAATTTCGACAGATACTACCTAATATCAATAGCTTCAAGCAAAAGCATCGGTGAAATTGTTTTGTATTGCAAAATCAGTGAAGGCTGGGTTTGGTACACACGTTATTTCAGATTTTGGTGTGACGGACCAAGAGGCACAAGATGGATTCTTTTCCGGATGATTATTACAGCTATAAGTGTCACCGTGGCAAGAAATCTAGCGATATTTTCAATGATTATCTGGACCTGCTGGATGGTGTTTTAGCATATGATGCATATGAGATCAATTGGCAACTGACCTATGATGCAACAGCTGAAGAGTTTGAGTCATGGGAACGTCATATGCTACAGGGTTTCTACAGGTGTGCTACCTATGATCAAAACATGAATGATTCTAACCGTTTGGCTCTTGCAGACCGACGCGTGGATGCCAGGCTATACAGTTGGTGGCATAAAGCGTTGCAGGAGAAGAGCATTACCTCTGCAACTTGGGCGAATTTCAGAAACTTTCTGCGAGAGTGCTTTATACCTTCTAGCAACGTGGTTCCTTCTCGAAAGACCATGGTACCCGTAGAAGTCATTAAGCAGCCACCCAAGGTTGTGCATCGGATAGAGGATGTTGGCAAGAGCATAGCTCCTATACCCAAGGTCGTGACAGCTGTGACTACTCCTGAGAAGTTGACAGTTGTTCCATTGCCGACAGTTAGCAAGGTGGCAGCCACGAATTCTGAATTGTCAGCGATTGATATTGTCAAGGCTGATGTTGTCAAGGATATCGTGGAGGAGGTTGTACCATTGAGTGGGCTGAATATGCAACTCAAAAGAGTACATGATGAGACTTGCATGACAGCGGATAGAGGCCAGCGATGGAATTTATTTCAGGCACAGTGTATGATCAAAGGTAAAGCATGCAAGTTCATGATTGACAGTGGTAGCTACTGTAATGGCATTAGCAAGGCGGTTGTGGAGGCTTTGGGTTTATCCACATGGCGTATTCCAGAACCGAGGCATGTTGAGTGGGTTAATAGCTACGGTATGCTGAAGATTACTCACAAGGTGCGTGTGCCATTTACAGTTGATGACTATGTTGATGAGGTGGACTGTGATGTGTTGCCATTGGAGGTGTGTGGGCTGTTACTTGGACGTCCATGGCAGTATGATCACAATGCTATGCATGCTGGGAGAGCAAATACATATTCTTTTGTGCATGATGGCAAACAGCGGACTTTGAAGCCTATGAGAGATGATCAAATCAAGTCCGATGTCGTGCTGGTGGTACACAAGGAGAAGTTGCGCAAGGCTAAGCCAAAATCTGGGCTAGCTACGTCGCAACCTGAGGAGCATGATGTGAAGAGCGTCAATGGTGATATTGTTTCAGCCAAGCCTGTAGATGACAAGCCAGTTGTTCTTGTTAGTGACAAGCCGGTTGATGTCAAGCCTCTTATTGATGAAGGGAAGGATATGTCAGCATGTGTTCCATCTGTTCCACTTCCAATTCGTGTTGACATGGGTGTTCAGACCGATGATGGTGGTGCTGATCTTGTTCCGGTGCATATGGTGCCCCGGGTAGTCAGCCACAGTTTTGTTAGAATACCTCGGAGACGTTTTGTTGGAGCAGCAGTGCGTGTGCATGCAGGTAAAGATGGACGTGTTCGTCAGTTGTGTGGCCCAGGCATTACTACTTTGCAGGGTCGTGCTAAGCAGGTTCATGTTCAGCCACGCAAGGTTCCATCAAGAGTTGAGAAGAAGACGAAGGTGGAGGCGCCTAAGTACAAGTTCATTTGGCGAAGAAAAGAGGTGCAGCCACCCAGGGCTGTATCAAGTCGAGCAGGCCAAGAGGGAGGATGTGGTGAGGAAGGCAAGCAAGACTTGAAGACGGCGAATATGCGTGGTGCCATTGTTGATATTCCGCTACCCTTTCGAGCAAACCCTCACGCGTTGGGGACAACGCTTTTTGAAGGGGGGGACGATGATATGGGCACGAAGGAGGAGGTGAAGCCCAATTTCAGGACTCCACCAAGATGAGGGAAGCTCATTGCAGATTGGCACGCCAGGACGACCTACGATATGAGATAATTTAGTCTAAGGTTGTGTCAGCAATTTATATACCTGTTTATGTTATTTCGTGTGTCAGGTCATGTTATGGGCCACTTAGGTTTATGTGTGTTTTGGGTTTGGGCCTGTCCAAGCCCAACAGTTTTCTGGCCATCTATATAAGGAGGCCAGCAGTCTAGGGTTTGGGGAGTTCAGTTGTTTAGACAAAACATTGAGTTGTGTGCTGCGTGTAGCATCCCTCCGGGGACGGCGCTGCCATCATCTATCTTATCAAATATATTGCTGTGAGGGTTCTTGTGTTCATCAAGGATTATCAGGCTCAGGTTTGAGGCGTGTTGATTCTCTTCACGTTGCTTGCTGGATTCGTTCCTCTTCTTCAGGTTGCGTTCATCGCGTGATTGGAAGATTATTTATTCGGGTTGACTCGCTGTGAAAGATCGGGACAAAACTCAAGGATCGCCGGCGTGATCCTTATCACTGTGGCTGACTACCTGCGGCACCATATGCATCGGAACACGATCAGCACCACCGTCATCGGTCTGAACACCCATGTCAACACGAACTGGAAGTGGAACACATGGAACACATGCTGACATATCCTTCCCTTCATCAATATGAAGCTTCACTTCAACCGGCTTGTCACTAACAAGAACAACTGGCTTGTCATCTACAGGCTTGGCTGAAACATTATCACCATCGATGCTTTTCGCATCATGCTCCTCATGCTGCACCTTAGCTAGCCCTGGTTGTGGCTTAGCTTTATGCAACTTCTCCTTGCGAACCACCAACACAACATCGGACTTGATTTGATCATCTCTCATAGGCTTCAAAGTCCGCTGTTTGCCATCATGCACAAAAGAATATGTATTTGCTCTCCCAGCATGCATAGCATTGTGATCATACTGCCATGGACGTCCAAGTAACAGCCCACACACCTCCAATGGCAACACATCACAGTCCACCTCATCAACATAGTCATCAACTGTAAATGGCACACACACCTTGTGAGTAATCTTCAGCATTACCGCAGCTATTAACCCACTCAACATGCCTCGGTTCTGGAATACGCCAGGTGGATAAACCCGAAGCCTCCACAACCGCCTTGCTAATGCCATTACAGTAACTACCACTGTCAATCATCAACTTGCATGCTTTGCCTTTGATTATGCACTGCGCCTGAAATAAATTCCATCGCTGGCCTCTATCCGCTGTCATGCAAGTCTCATCATGTACTCTTTTGAGTTGCATATTTAGCCCACTCAATGGTACAACCTCCTCCACGATATCCTTGACAACATCAGCCTTGACAACATCAACCGCTGACAATTCAGAATTCGTGGCTACCACCTTGCTAACTGTCGGCAATGGAACAACTGTCAACTTCTCATGAGTAGTCACAACTGTCGCGACCTTCTGTATAGGAGCTATGCTCTTGCCAACATCCTCTATCCGATGCACAACCTTGGGTGGCTGCTTAATTACTTCTACGGGGACCATGGGCTTTCGAGAAGGACCCACGTTGCTAGAAGGTATAAAGCACTCTCGCACAACGTTTCTGAAATTCGCCCAAGTTGCATAGGTAATGCTCTTCTCCTGCAACGCTTTATGCCACCAACTGTATAGCCTGGCATCCACGCGTCGGTCTGCAAGAGCCAAACGGTTAGAATCATTCATGTTTTGATCATAGGTAGCACACCTGTAGAAACCCTGTAGCATATGACGTTCCCATGACTCATACTCTTCAGCTGTTGCATCATAGGTCAGTTGCCAATTGATCTCATATGCATCATATGCTAAAACACCATCCAGCAGGTCCAGATAATCATTGAAAATATCGCTAGATTTCTTGCCACGGCGACACTTATAGCCGTAATAATCACCCGGAAAAGAATCCATCTTGTGCCTCTTGGTCCGTCACACCAAAATCTGAAATAACGTGTGTACCAAACCCAGCCTTCACTGATTTTGCAATACAAAACAATTTCACCTATGCTTTTGCTTGAAGCTATTGATATTAAGTAGTATCTGTCGAAATTGGAGTGAAAACCAGCAAAACTGGACTGACAGAAAGAACCAAAGCTAAGCAGAGCCCGTCTGTGGTCGAGCGAGCAGGCGAGCGACCAGGGCTGGAGTGAGCGCAGCTCGAGGGACTGCTCCCAGGCATGGCCGGGTGAACAACTCACGGCCAGATGGGCCGGCCCACTAGGCAACGCGAGTCACGGGCGAGCAATCCAGGCGGTCTCGCTCGAGGACAGAAGCAAGCTGACACCAGGCACGCGGGGCGATCGAGCTGAATCGACACCGATCGGATCTAGAGTCTGACCGATCGGATCAAGTCGAGCGTGCAGGGGCGTGGTGGAGCGATCTCCTAGGCGCTTGGCAGATGGGCCGGCCCACGCCTGGCGAGTGCGGGCGAGCGAGAGAGGCGCTCGACCACAGAAAGAATCTGCGGTCTAGCGAGCAGAACGGGGCGCTGTCCTCCTTTCGTTTTCTTCTTTTTTTTAATGATTTCCAGCGATCCGATCTAGAACTAGCCCCAGAGATCGATCCCAGTCAAGCGGACGAGCGCAGGCGGACGAGCGGCGACGCCCACGCGCGGGACCAGGTCGAGCGCTCTCGCCTGGGGGCAGACAGCTCCGCCCCTGGGCGAGTCTCAGATCGATCGAGCCCTGGACTGCCTCCTGCACGGCCTAGACTTCCGGCGGATCAAGCAATCGGATCTGAATTTGGTGGCAATCTCGATTGATCCGTGACTACCGATGAAGAACTATGCAATCTGAAAACTCTCAGAACAATTCCCCAAGCACAATCTCACAATCCCACCTTGCCAATTTGCGGATCAAAAATCTGCGGATCTAAAAACTGTTCGAGAAACAAGAACAATCTGCAGATCAAACAATCAACAGAAGATACTCACTGTGATCAACCCTGTAATCTGATACCACATGATAAGGATCACGCCGGCGATCCTATGAGTTTTGTCCCGATCTTTCACAGCGAGTCAATCAGATAATCTTCCAACAACGCGAAGAACGTCACCTGAAGAAGAGGAACGAATCCAGCAAGCAACGTGATGAAGATCACCACGCCTCAAACCACGGCCTGATAATTCTTGATGAACGCAAGAACCCTCACAGCAATCTTTATTGATAACACGGCAGCGCCGTTTCCCCGGAGGGATGATACACGGTGGAGCACACGATGGTTTTTGACTAAACAACTGAACTCCCTAAACCCTAACCTGCTGGCCTCCTTATATAGATGGCCAGAAAACTGTTGCGCTTGGACAGGCCCAAACCCAAAACACAAATAAAACTAAGTGGCCCATAACATGACCTAGCACACAGAATAACATAAGCAGATATGTAAATTGCTGACACAACCTTAGACTAAATTATTTCATATCGTAGGTCGTCCTGGCGTGCCAATCAACAACGAGTTTCCCTCATCTTGGTGGAGTCCTGAAATTGGGCTTCACCTCCTCCTTCGTGCCCATATCATCTTTGTTTGATAACACGGCAGCGCCGTTTCCCCGGAGGGATGATACACGGTGGAGCAGACGATAGTTTCCGACTAAAACAACTGAACACCCTAAACCCTAGACTGCTGGCCTCCTTATATAGACGGCCAGAAAACTATTGGGCTTGGACAGGCCCAAACCCAAAACACACAAAAACCCTAAGTGGCCCATAACATGACCTGGCTACAGAATAACATGAACAGATATGTAAATTGCTGACACAACCTTAGACTAAATTATTTCATATCGTAGGTCGTCCTGGCGTGCCAATCTGCAGCGAGCTTCCCTCATCTTGGTGGAGTCCTGAAATTGGGCTTCACCTCCTCCTTCGTGCCCATATCACTGGCTCAACGAAAAACAGGCACAAGATTGCGCACACACACGGCAGCAGCCTGAGAAGCACAAAAAAGCTAGTCTCGATGGGTAAGCTCCTAACACGAAGCTGTAGAATGGCTGTAGCTAAAGCTCTCAAAAATGTGTAGGAGAGACGGTATGTGGACACCGTGGCAGCGAAACAGACCAAAACCGTGTCGCGGCAGAAGTGTATGGTGCCGGAAACAACACATGACACGAAGACCGGAAACACGCTGTCACGGCAGAAAAAGTTGGAAACGTGTGTCGGAAACGCGTGTCGCGGCAGAAAAACTTGGCGAGGCCGAGGTATTGTTTGTCTGATTTTTTTTTATGATTTTGGTGCGGCGTATACTGCGCAAGAGATGCAGCGGACATCCCCCTTTTTTTAACAGACGACAAATGGGCTTGGGCCTAGGCGCCGGACCAGAGAACCGTGCTGAGGTCGGGCGAGGCGATCAGTACCCACAGCGACAAGAGCTCTCGCTCAACCACAGACTCGGTCTGAGGTCGGGCGAGCGGGCGAGTTGTTTTTTTTAACAGCAACCGATCGGATCTGTACGTAATCGAATCGGATCGAGTCCTTCCATGAAGAACAGCTCGCACTGACCAACGAACAAGACGACGATCAACAACACTCGAAACGAGCTCCAAACTCGAAACAAAGATGCAGAAAAGATCGAGGACCCTAGACTCCTACGAATTGGCAGAAAAGATACGCAAAAAGGATGATCAGCAACTAAAACCAGCACCTTGATGCAATCTAGGCTATGGCGAAAATGACGAACCCTAACTTTTTTTGTGGCTTTTTCTGTATAGGACGAAGACAAAAACGAATCTACGGGGATGAAATTGTGGATGCTCACCGAGTAAAACATTGGAATCTGATACCAAGATGATATGGGATGGCCCGATCTTCTCAGTTAGCGGCGTCGATGATGATGGTGGAGTGGATATAAATTGCGCGAAGCTGACGAACTCTCAACGACTATCCCCCTATTGCCAGATGCAATAGATCTCAACCCAATGATATTCGCAACACCACACACTTGTGCCCGCGATCCTGGATCACAAACAGTTTGCAATCTACCAATTCCCAGTGGAATGACAGATAACACTTAATTAGAGCCGGCAGTTGAATTTGTCTAGCAAAACACAATCACAAATTCAGAGGATTCAAGATGAATGCTTAGAGCAATCCAATATAGAGTTTTAACAAAACGTAGTCTAATCTGAAACAAGGGGGTGGCGGCTGGCTATATGGAGGGGCAGCCTAGCCGAGTTGGGCTCAGCCCTGGTGCGCCCAGCCCACCTGGCCACGTGGGGCAACCGTGCTAGGCCCCACCTCCTAGTTCTCGACTTCTCCCTGGCGCACGCCTCCCGCTCCTCCCCTAGCACCGGACCCAGTGGTAGTTCTCTGTCGCGGTAGGGAAAACGTACTTTTTCCTATCGTGGCTCCTTCTTGCTCTGGCTGCAGCTTTGCCTCTTCTCCTTCAACTCCATAGCCTTCCTCAAACCTGATCAAACATAGATGCAAAGATTTAGGTAGTATAAAATTCTCATTAAGTAATATTCCAGAACCAACTAAGAAGGAGTTCACCTGTTGATTTAATAACTTGGCTCTAGCTCTTGTAATGGGTCCAATTCTAATCTCATTAGTGTCGTGAATCTTTGCATCATCATCTTCAATGATTAATGGAAGAATGGTAGAGATGTCCTCATCAAATTGGGCCTAGCTTAATGGGCCTCAGGGGTACTCAACTAACGGGCTCTATTATCTAAACCCTTGTTACCGCCTTTAGCCGCTGATACCGCCACGGAGCAGCTACCCGAGATTCAGGGCGGACCCAGGCCTCTCCAACCCGCCATCCCTGATGTACAACGCCCAGAAGATTTCACAACCCTGATGGACAAAATCATCTATGGAACTCTAGGAGATCCAATAACCCTTGACTATATTAGGGATGTGAACGATCTGGAGAAGAAGAGGCAAGAAATCCTGAAAGAAGCCAAGCGAGTCGAGAAGATGGGCAAAAAGTTGGATGACGATATTGATCAAGCTCAAGACACGCTTAAGCGTGCAAGGAACATGGAGGAGAAGTATGTTACTCTCATCCAACAGCAGACGGAAGAAGGCGACGACCCACAATTGGCACTAAACCTAGAGTTCACCGTACCAACCACCAAGACGCTAGCCAAGATGTACATCAAGAATCCACCATACGTGGATAAGAACCGTGATGAGGTCAGGGCCACTTCAATCAAGAACATCGTGGCAGCAAAGGAGCTATTGGAAAATAACCAAAGCCCGACAGCTATGGAAACGGCGGTCAAACTGATGACTAAAGCATTGGTGCAGCAGGAGAAGGCTACGTCATCACGAAGGCTCGAATTTGATGCCGCGATGTGCCGATCCAGTACTGCCTCCAAGGCCTAGGGCAATGGCTATCATGGTACTCATCCTGACAACGAATCTCATACCGGATCCACAGAGGTCTGAAGAAGAGAAGCTCGTAACAAGGCCGATGCTATCCCAATATCCTCCAATGACAGGCCACATGGCAAAGGCCATCAGAGAAACCCCTCACCACCTCACAAGAATTACCCTGCTTATGGCAGATACCATCAAGACAAAGCTGCTCCTCGCCATAAGACCAATATGCCACCACCAAAGTATAAGACATTCGAAATCCCTTAGGGAGGAATTGTCATACGTGGTAACGATGGCAAACGGGGACGAAGCCGTGACGCAGGCCGCAAAGACGAGCTGCCACGACGGGAAACTAGTCGAGATGGCGGATCCAAGCACAGAGAACCAGCTCGACATGACGATGGCACTCACCGCAGCGGCGACAAGGATAAACATCGTTCTTCCCGCCACCGCGATGACAAAGGGCAAGGCTCCCGTCGCCACGATGATAATCCAGCTCCACGTAGAGTAGAGGGAAGCCGTCGCAATTGCAGAGACCCATAGCAGGACGTCGAGACCAAGAGGCGTGACCCCTCACCATCCCCACCAAGCAGCCCCCATGGCGGCGGCGGTGGCGGCGGCGGCCTAGCCAGGTCATGCGGCTCCCGAAAAGATCCACAGGATCACAAGCCGTACGACATGTGTACCCACCTAAACGAGATCGCCAAGTCTCAAACAGCCTTCTTCCTCGGCCCAAAGTGCTTTGGATAGCGGATCCGTGATGAGCCCATCCCACATGGGTTCAAGATCGAGAAGAACATCCGCTAGTACGATAGAGTTGACAGGCCCTTAACTTGGCTACAAGACTACTTCAACGCAGTGCAGTTCGCAGGGGGATCACCCAGTGTTGCTGTCTGCTATCTGCCCCTGATGATATCCGGCACAGCGCGGCCGTGGATCAACGACTTGGTGGAAAATTCCATCCAAACCTGGTTCGATATGCAGATTGCGTTCACCAAAAACTTCGAGGGTACCTACAAGCGACCTCACAACATTGGTGACCTCCAACGGTGCTGGCGGGCAGACGACGAGACCTCCCGAACTTTCCTTGCACGGTGGCTAGATATGAAGAACTCCTGTAAAGGGGTTACCGATGAATCCGACAGTTTGGAGAGAGGCTAGCTACTCCGCCATCGCCTCTTACAAGAAAGGAACAAAGGGAAACTAACCCTAAACTCCATGATCACCATTGCAAGTAACTATCCGGCCGCCGATGACGACGCCCGTGAATCCTTAAAAGCTTCTGCCATCCAGAATATTGGAAAGCGGAACAACAACAACAACAACAACAACAACAACAACAACAACAACAAAAGGAAGAATCCGACAGAAGAGCAGCAAACTCTGGACATGGTGGCAACAACCTTCTTTGACAAAGGTCAAAGCGGCCAGCATGGCCGGGGACGCGGTACCAGCAGTGGCCAGCCGCGGAGCTCCGCAGCTCCCGCTACGGCGCCTTCTGCCCCCATGTCCTACGATGAGTACCACGACATGCCATGCTTCGCCCATCGGGACACTTCAGGAAAGTGCAATCACACCAACCGGAACTGCAAGTTTGTCAATGACATCAAGGCGGACCAAGAAGCTAGCTACAAACGCACCCGACGACAAAGACCTCGTGGCAAAGGAAAAGCAGACAAGGAAAAGAAGTCCAAGGATGGCAGTGATATGGAAGAAGACCCTGCACCCAAACCCGCTGAAAAAGCTAAGGGTGGAACTGTCGCGGGTAACCCATACAAGAATACCAAAAAGGGAGCCTTTCACATGTTCCATGGTCCCCCACGGCCAAGGTGCAGCGAGCCGCCCATGCGCTCCCTGAATGCCACTGTACCTAAAATCTGCCAGTACATCCGATGGTCCAAAGTATCGGTGCAGTGGAGCCGTGAAGATCATCCAGAGCACATCCCGGATGGATACTATGCCATGGTAGTTAACCCCCTAATCCAAGGCTACGAGTTCTCCAAGTGCCTAATGAATGGCGGCAGCAGCCTCAACATCATGTACGTGGAAACCTTGATGAAGCTAGGCCTCACCAAGATCCAACTCCGCCATAGTGCTGTCACTTTCTATGGGGTGGTTCCTGGCCGCCAAGCTAAGTCCCTCGGGTCCATCACCCTCAAGGTTGCCTTCGACGATGAAAACAATTTCCACGAAGAGCCCATAACCTTTGAGGTGGTCCCTTTCAAGAGTACATACCACGTAATCTTCGGTCGCCCCGACTTCCATAGTTTCCATACCAGGCCGTGCTACATCTACAATCAGCTGAAGATGCCAGGACCTAGTGGCATCATCATTTTGGCAGCTTCAGGAAGGCCAAGGAGTGTGAGGAAGGAGAAGCCGCCTTTGTAGAAGCCATGTTTTTCGGTGAGGAATCCAAAGAGATCCACGCCGCCACGGACCCAGCGGAGATGCCGGCATCCAAGCAGGAAGTTTCCGCCTCCCCGCCCACCTTCAAGCCTACAGTCAACACAAAGCAGGTGGAACTTGTCGCTGGAGATGCCGCCAAGACCACCTCCATAGGGACAAATCTGTCCCCCAAATAGGAAAGTGCGCTTGTCGAGTTCCTCTGTGAGAACCAGGACATCTTCGCATGGTAGCCATCTGACATGACTGGTGTACCCAGGGAACTCGCCGAGCATGCCCTACAAATAATACCTGGCTTGAAGCCAGTAAGATAAGCAATGAGACACTTCGGGGACGAGAAACGCCGCGCCATAGCAAAGGAAATATCCAAGCTATTGAAAGCAGGCTTCGTCAAAGAAGTAATCCATACAGAGTGGGTGGCAAATCCCGTGTTAGTTTCTAAGAAGAACACAAAAGTTCTACGCATGTGTGTAGATTACACTGGCCTGAATAAAGCGTGTCCCAAAGATCCTTTTCCCTTGCCTTGCATTGACCAAGTCATTGACTTGACGGTGGGATCGGAGCTGCTATGCTTCTTAGATGCCTACTCAGGTTACCACCAGATCAGGATGAAGGAATCCTACCAGCTTGCTACCTCATTTGTAACACCTTATGGCACATATTGCTATGTGACAATGCCTTTTGGTCTGAAAAATGCAGGAGCAACTTACCAGCGCACCATGCAAAAGTGCCTGGCATACCAGATTGGTCGCAACATCCACGCATACATGGACGATATCACCGTCATATCCAAAAAACAGGACGGCCTCATAGCGGATCTGCGAGAGACCTTCAACAACCTTAGGAAGTACAACATGATGCTCAACCCTACGAAGTGTGTCTTCGGGGTGCCAGCAGGACAACTCCTAGGATTCATCGTCTCCCACCGCAGAATTGAAGTCAACCCGGAGAAAATCAAGGCCATCCTTAATATCTCCCGGCCTAATGATCTAAAGGATGTATAGCGACTCGCAGGCTGTGTGGCAGCAGTGAGCAGGTTCATCAGTCATCTTGGCGAGAAGGCTTTGCCACTCTACAAGCTGATGAAGAAATCAGATGAATTTGTCTAGACCGACGAGGCAGACGCTATGCTTAAGGATCTGAAGAGAGTGTTGTCCACTGCACCAGTCCTAGCAGCTCCCGAAGACCAGGAGCCCATGTTACTCTACATGGTGGCAACCAATAGGGTCGTCAGCATCATCGTTGTCGTAGAACGCAAGGAAGAAGCGTAGGAGTATGGCGTCCAAAGACCAGTTTACTATGTCAGGGAGGTCCTGATGGAATCCAAGCAATGCTACCCTCACTACCAGAAGTTGGTATACGAGGTGTTCCTAGCTTCGCACAAGCTCATGCATTACTTCTATGACCATAAGATTACAGTGGTGAGTAAGGCTCCACTGAAGGACATCATCAACAACAGGGACGCGACGGGACGAGTTGCAAAGTGGGGCATTGAATTGGCCTCCTTTGACATCGACTACAAGCCTCGCACCGCCATCAAGTCTCAGGCTTTGGTGGAATTTATGGCGGATTGGAAGGAAGCACAGGAAACTACACCCATCCCAGAACCAGACCATTGGGTGATGCACTTTGATAGCTCAAAGTTGCTACACGGCTCGGGGGCTGGAGTGACACTCAAATCCCCTAAGGGAGATGAGCTCAGCTACGTTCTCCAAATCCACTTCCCCACCACCAAAAACATCGCGGAGTATGAAGCGCTACTGCACGAACTACGTGTCGCAAAGGAGATCGGCGTACAACACATTATGTGCTGCGGAGACTCCGACCTTGTCGCCCAGCAGGTGGCGGGTACATACAAGGCTTAGAATGAAGTCTTGGCGGCTTACAGGGACGAGGTGGATGATATGGCCAAAAGCTTCCTCGGCTACGACATAAAGCACGTACGGCGAGAAGACAACATGGTGGCCGACACCCTCTCCAAGTTAGGATCCAGCCGCAAGACGGTTCCGCCAGGCATATTCCTTGAGCATCTGCACGTAGCATCAGTCAAGATGGTGGATCCAGAACACCCAGAGTTAGCGAGTTCCCCCGTTATGGCAGTTTTGCCATGCAATCCGCCATGGGCCGAGCCCTACCTGGAGTATCTGACGAACAAGAAGCTACCTGAAGTCAAAGTCCAGAGAAGGCAGACCGAGCGTAGAGCGAAAGCGTACACCATCATTGATGGCCAGCTCTACAAGCAAAGTACTTCAGGAGTGTTTATGAAATGCATACCCCAAGTGGATGGAATCGAGATACTAAGGGAAATCCATGAAGGCGAATGCGGGCATCACGCCGCCGCCAGATCCCTAGTAGCAAAAGCATTCCGCCATGGGTTCTACTGGCCTACAGGCAAGGCAGATGCAGACCGGATTGTAGAGCTCTACCAAGGCTGCCAGATGTATTCCCAGCAAACCCACATGCCCGCCACAACACTGCATATGATCCCTATAACCTGGCCTTTTGCAGTCTGGGGGCTGGACATGGTGGGCCTGCTCAAAACAGCACCTTCGGGATTTACGCACCTACTGGTAGTGGTTGAAAAGTTCACGAAGTGGGTTGAAGCTAAGCCCATCAGAAAGCTTGATGGCAAAACTGACCTAAAGTTTGTCAAGGACATCGTGGTGAGATTCGGCATTCCACATAGCATCATCACTGACAATGGCTCCAATCTATCTCAGGGAGAAGTTGAAGAATACTGCCATCACAATGGAATCCACCTTGACCTTGCATCTATGGCACATCCACAGTCCAATGGCCAAGTTGAAAGGACCAACAGATTAATTCTGTCAAGGATCAAGCCACGCCTAGAAGCACCGCTACATCGAGCAGCTGGAGCCTGGACAGAAGAGTTACCATCTGTGCTATGGAGTCTAAGGACCACACCCAACAGATCAATAGGCCTCACCCCTTTCTTCCTAGTATACAGAGGAGAAGCAATCATGCCAAGTGATGTCTAGTACGATTCTCCAAGAGTAGAGGCCTATGAGGAAGAAGATGCAGAGAAGTCCAGGCAACTATCTATGGACCTGCTTGAAGAGGAAAGAGACCTAGCAGCCCAGCGATCCGCCATCTACCAGCAGAATCTCTGCCGCTAACATAGCCACCGAGTTTGCAAACACTCGTTTAAAGAAGGGGACCTGGTGCTACGCCTCAAGCAGCAGAAGTCACACAAGCTATCCCCGCCTTGGGAAGGACCCTTTGTCATCAGCAAAGCTCTACTGAATGGTTCCTACTACCTCGTTGATATTCGCGAGCTAGATAAGCGACCTAGTAAGAAGCGCAATTGAAGAGACCCTAACGATATCTACGATGAGACAGATCATCCATGGAACTTTGCACAGCTACGTCCTTTCTAAACTTAGCATATACCTAGGCTATGTGATGGTGCGGTGTTGATGTAGGAGTTTTGTAGATGACCGCCCAGTTGGAAACCCCAAGAGAAGGTTATGATGAGCACATCAGCAAGTCTTCCCTCAGTATGAAACCAAGGTTTATCGAACCAGTAGGAGAAAGAACCAACTTCCGAAGGTTGATGCTTGCTAGCTTTGCGATAGCTCTGGACAATGTATGTATGGCGCCTTGTCCAGGGCATAGCTTTGCACCAACAGCAATGTGGAACCTGCACACAACACAACCAAGTACTTTGTCCCAACTTACAGTGAGGTTGTCAATCTCACCGATTTGCTGTAAACAAAGGATTAAGCGTATCGAGTGGTAAAAGATAGTAGTTTGCAAGAATGTATATAAAGCGAGTAAATGGTAAACGGTAATAACAATGTAAAAGAATGGACCAGGGTCCACAGTTCACTAGTGGTGTCTCAACATAAGATAAATAACATGCTGGGTAAACAAATTACAGTTGGGAAATTGATAGAATAAAGCAAGCATACAAATGTCATGAGCATCACTATGAGATTCACTTGGGCATTACAACATAATACATAGACCGTAATCCAGCTACATCTATGACTAATAATCCACCCTCCGGATGTTGTCCGAGCAACCATTGGGTATTAAGTTGCAAGCAACAGATTATCGCCTTAAGCAAAGTGCATAATGTAAACAATACAAATGTCCTTGAACACAAGATCGTTGTTTTCTCCCTAGTAGCAACAGCACATCTACAACCTTAGAGGTTTCTGTCACTCCCCCAGATTACTAGAGGCATGAACCCACGATCGATCATAAATACTCCCTCTTGGAGTCACTAGCATCTACTCGGCCAAGATATCTACTAGCAACAGAGAGCATGCAAGATCATAAACAACATAGAGATAACATAAAGATAATAATTTAGCAAATCAACTTGACATAGTATCAATATTCATCGGATCCCAGCAAACACAACATGTAGAATTACACAACGATGATCTGATCATGATAGGCAGCTCACAAGATCTAAACATGAAGCACATGGAGGAGATGACAACCATCTAGCTACTGCTATGGACCTGTAGTCCAAGGTAGACTACTCACACATCACTCCGGAGGCAGGCATGGTGATGAAGAAGGCCTTCGGTGGTGATTCCCCTCTCCGGCAGGGTGCCAGGAAGAGCTTCTGGACCCTCCCGATCTCGCATCGACGATGGCGGTGGCTTGCAGTATGTTTCATGGAAATTGATCAGGGGCTTTTAGGTTTTCCCATCGAGGGGAATATATAGGCGGAAGGGAGGTGTCAGGAAGTGGACCAGGGATCCACACCTGCCCCTGGCGCGGCCTGGGGGTGGCCCACGCCATGGGGTGGCGTGGCCGCCCTCTGGCTCCCCTCCGTCTCATCTTTGGGTTCCGTCACGCTTCGAAAAAAATAGGAACTTTGGCTTTAGTTTTGTCCAATTCTGAGAATATTTCCTGTGTAGCTTTTCTAAAACACAAAAACAACAAAAATAGGGAACTGGCACTGTGGCTTCTCGTTAATAGGTTAGTTCTGGAAAATGCATAAAAACGCCACGAAGTGTAACAATACACAAAGCAAATGGTGTATAAACAAGCACGGAGCATCAAAAATTATAGATATGTTTGAGACGTATCAAGCATCCCCAAGCTTAACTCCTGCTCGTCCTCGAGTAGGTATGTGATAACAAAAAAAAAATTGCGGTGACATGCACCATCACAATCTTGATCAACAATGCAAAGCATTGAGTGCTGAGATCAAAGTACTCTAAACATGGGCATAAGAGACATAATCTTGACAATAAAACTTAGCAACCATGTTATAACATGATAAGTAACACAAACAAAGATCATGAGTAATGAAGCATTGAAAGTCAAGTGTGTGTTTCAACCATATAGAAAAACTTAGCAAAGTGGTTTTCAGCTTGTCCTTCATGGAGTAACAAAACATAAATGCATAGGACACCTTCAAGTTTAAGAGGGCGACTAGATACAAATAATTTAAGAACAAGCAAAACCATAACCATGAATCAATCAATAATAAATTTTGGGACTATGCACATTAAACTCATAATGACAACTATGCTCTCTTAGACGGTGCATAAAGGTAGAAGGTGGAGACTCAACATAAAAGCAAAAGAAAGGCCCTTCAAAGAGGGAAGAAGTGATTAAACATGTGCTAGAGCTTTTCATTTGTAAAATAGAGAGATAAAAATTTGTTTTGAGAGGTGGTTGTTCTTGTCAATGACTGACAATGGGGTTCTTACTATCTTCCATACTATGCAAGTTTTTGAGAGAGAGATTGGCACTTTGGTGCTCTTTTATAAAGCTTGGCATTCCTCCCCACTTTTCCTTTCACAAACCATGGCTAACCGATTCCATCGGGTGCCCACCAACTTTCACATACCATGGAGGAGTGCCTTTTTTTTGGAATAAACAATATGGAAGATAGCAAATCCGACCACTACATCCCCATGAGCTGAAAACAGTGTCACAAAATGAGAAGTATTTTGAAGGTTTTTTGAAAGGTAGCACATGAAAATTTACTTTGAATGGCTTGCAAATACCATGCATAGGAATTTATGGTCGGCTCATTGGAAAACTTGGTTTTTGGGAGTTCGATGCACGAGAAGTATACCCTCTCAGTACAAAATGAAGGCTAGAAAAAGACTGGGAGCGACCAACTAAGAGAGCAATAACGGCCATAATCATGCATAGAGACAAAACATCATTAACCGAAGCATAAAGTGGTATCACAAGTCAAAAACCAAATGATCATAGAGGCTATATGGCAACTTGTTAGAGTCAAACATGTTTTAAGCATGCGCCAAGTCAACCCAAATAAAGCATCAAAGTAGAAAACCATAATAACATGCTCCCATATAATAAAAACAACGCATGATTTTTTCAAAGGCTCATTAAGAAATCTCAGTCATTTGAGACAAGTCATGCTACAACAAAAAATACTAAGCATATTATCAAAACGACATCAAGCATGACATGCAAAAGTCTAAGCCATAGTCTAAACAAGCTCCCATTTGTACCACTATAGGCATGAAACTTTTTCACTTTTCCAACATCATTCAAACCTTTTTGAAACAACTCTATTGAGATGAATATCAACATAGACCAGTGATCTAAATACACCTTGATACAAAGATATAACAAGATCTGAACAAGATTCAAGGCGAAAAACGAAAGCTAAACGTAGTTCTAGAAAAAGAGAATACTTGTTGAACAATAAGAGTGAAAACTAGAGTGTTCTTGGCAATGAAAAACGGAGTGTGTCTTCTCCAAAAGAAATTTGTTGGGGTCCAACCATTTATTTCAGCAAACAAAACAAAAGAAAACTGAAAGCGAAAGTAAAGACGCTCCAAGAAAAACGCATAGTACATGAAGCAATAAAAATATAGTGTCTTGAAAGGTGACCTGACTTTTGCCGATGAAGAAGGGGTGCCTCGGGGGCAACCCCAAGCTTTGACGCTTGTACCTCTTGGATATTTCTTGGGGTAACATGGGCATCCCCAAGCTTGAGATTTTGTCCATACTTCATCTCATCTCATCACTCTCCTTTGCCTACACTTGAAAACTTCCTTCATACAAAACTTCACACAATTCTATTAGCAACATTAGTATAAGCATATTAATAAATCTACTCTTTTGGTTCAGTTTCAAACTCAAATATACCATCCATTAAAGCATAAGATACTGTAGCAACTTCCTCAAAAGTTCCGTGATCAAAAGAACTCAAAAAGAAAGCGATCGAGAGGCAAACACAAATAGTAGCAGAAATCTGTCAAAACAGAACAGCTGACAAAGATCGATTTTTCGAAGGACCTTCTGTTGCTCAAATCGAAAAGTGCAAAATTAATAAAAGTTTGGAAATAACCTGGGGCATACGCACAAGAAATCGCAGATCAAATCGATATTCTGAGCATTTTCATGAATTGTTACGATGCAGTGCAGAAATCTGTTTCAGGACCGCAACTTCCCCAAATCTTACCTTCCTCAAATGATAGGGTAAAGGTGCCCGATATTTCGATGAGACAGATAGCTACGATTTGTGGTGGATGTCGACATTGACGATCCGACTATTAACGTGCGAGACATTGCGCCTTAGCAATCGCTACACCAACTTCCGAGGCTATCGACCACGCGGGAGCGAGATCGACCTGACCACGAGGGTCTATTCCTGCGAGCAATCGATGAACAAGCAAGAACAATGATTAAGCAATCTGAATTGCAGATGAATATGAAGATTGTATTACTCGCAGAGGGATGATAACATGGGGTGCTGCAAGTGCGTAGTACAGGAGGTCTCGACGACGCTCGTGCCTATGGCGAAGTATAGCAATGGCTAAAACTTAATCTAAACAAAACCCAAGTCCTAATGACGGCTGGGTGGGAGTATATGAGGAGGAGAGGCATGGATTTTCGTCCACCCTGGTAGGGGTGGTCAAAACAGGCCCTAGTTGGGCTTTCCTCCTCACATACGGACTCATAAAAAACCCTAAGTGGTCCACTTCGAAAATACATGGGTCTGGCCCATAAAATAAGGTGTCGTAGCACCCTTAAAAGACTATGGACGAAAATTACTAATTGTAATCTTGAATATTTCGTCCATGCATCCATCCTTGCTCATGGCTGCTTCATTGTCCTGAATTCTCCACTTGCAGCGTCTTATTCCTGGATCATATGCTTGTTGCCCTCTCCATGGATGACCGTGGCTCCAATGCTTGCCCCTCTCATCCATGCTAAGTCCATCATTCCTAAGTAACAAAAGTACATATGATTTAGGCAGCATCATATTCTCATGTATATTAGGAACGGTTCCGAGAAATGAAAGTACCTGATAATTTAGTTGCCTAGCGCGAGCTTTAGTGAGGGGTCCTTGTACATGAGGATGTGTAGTGGTTGTATCAACAATAGGGATGTCCTCATCATCCTCCCCTTCTTTAATTGAAGTCGTCCTCGATGAAAGCTCATCTTCTTCTCCAAAATAAGGCTTCAAATCTGCAATGTTAAATGTAGGACTTACCGTGGCATTATCATTCAACTTTTCTAACACTTTAAACGGACCAGCAGCACGTGGCATCAAGTTTATAGGCATTATCAACTCTTTTGCAGGAAGCTCAAGTTTATAGGCATTATCATTCAACTTTTCTAACACTTGAAACGGACCAGTAGCACGTGGCATCAATTTAGACTTGCGCAAATCGAGAAAACGATCTTTGCGCAAATGCAACCAAACAAGATCACCAACATCAAACACAGTATGCTTTCTTCCTTTATCTCCAGCAATTTTATATTTAGCATTCATGCGTTCTATGTTTTGTTTAGTAGTTGCATGTAGTTTCAAAATATGTTCAGCACGTTGTGTAGCATTAAAATTATGTTGCACCGTAGATGGAAGAGGCAATAAATCAATAGGTGCACGAGGAACAAAACCATACAGAACTTCGAAAGGGCACAATTTAGTGGTAGAATGCAGCGAACGATTGTAAGCAAATTCTATATGAGGTAAACAATCTTCCCACATTTTTAAGTTCTTTAAAACCGCCCTTAGCATAGTGGATATCATTCTATTTACTACTTCAGTTTGTCCATCAGTTTGGGGATGACATGTAGTACTAAACAACAATTTAGTCCCCAACTTGGCCCATAAACATCTCCAAAAATGGCTCAGAAATTTAGTATCACGATCAGACACAATAGTATTAGGCACACCATGCAAACGCACAATTTCACGAAAGAACAAATCAGCAATATGCGCAACATCATCACTCTTATGACAAGGTATAAAATGTGCCATCTTAGAAAATCTGTCTATGACCACAAAAATACTATCCCTCCCCTTCTGTGTGCGAGGTAATCCCAAAATGAAATCCATAGAAATATCTTCCCAAGGCACACTAGGAACAGGAAGAGGCATGTATAAACCATGAGGATTAAGGCGAGACTTAGCTTTTTGACATGTAGTGCAGCGAGCAACAAATCTCTCAACATCTCTACGCATCCGTGGCCAGAAAAAGTGTGTAGCAAGTACATCCTCCGTCTTCTTTACACCAAAGTGACCCATTAAACCTCCTCCATGTGCCTCCTACCACAACAAAAGACGAACAAAGCCATCTGGGATGCATAGCTTGTTAGCGCAAAACACAAATCCGTCGTTGAGGATGAATTTGTTCCAAGTTCTACCCTCTTTACAATTCAGCAATATATCATTGAATTCAACATTATGCTCATATTGTCCCTTAATTGTTTCCAAGCCAAAAAATTTGTAGTCAAGTTGATTAAGCATGGTATAGCAGCGCGACAAAGCATCAGCAGTAACATTATCTTTACCCTTTTTGTGTTTAATGATATAAGGAAAAGATTCAATAAACTCAACCCACTTAGCATGTCGCTTATTTAGTTTAGCTTGACTACGAATATGCTTCAAAGATTCATGATCAGAATGTATAACAAATTCTTTAGGCCATAAATAATGTTGCCAAGTTTCTAATGTCCGAACAAGAGCATATAATTCTTTATCATAAGTAGAATAGTTCAGACTTGGCCCACTCAGTTTTTCACTAAAATATGCGACAGGTTTACCATCTTGTAACAACACACCTCCCAACCCAATACCACTAGCATGACATTCCAACTCAAAAGTTTTATTAAAATCAGGAAGTTGGAGTAATGGAGCATGTGTTAACCTGTCTTTCAGCAGTAGGAAAGCATCTTGCTGTGCATCTCCCCAAGTAAAGGGCACATCTTTCTTTGTCAACTCATTCAGCGGCGTAGCAATGGAACCAAAATATTTCACAAAGCGCCTATAAAATCTAGCGAGAGCAAGAAAACTCCGCACTTGTGTGACCATTTTAGGCTGCGGCCAACTAGAAATAGCTTCAATCTTGGCGGGATCAACTTCAATACCCTACGCTATAACAACATAGCCAAGAAACACAACTCGATCGATGCAAAAGGTGCACTTTGCGAGGTTACCAAACAAGTGTGCATCACGTAAAGCATTAAAAACAACACTTAGATGTTCCAAATGTTCCTCTAAAGATTTGCTATATATGAGAATATCATCAAAGTATACCACCACAAAACGGCCAAGAAAAGCACGTAAAACTTCGTTCATTAATCTCATGAAGGTGCTGGGTGCATTAGTTAAACCAAAAGGCATTACTAACCACTCATATAATCCAAACTTAGTTTTAAATGTTGTTTTCCATTCATCGCCTAGTTTCATACGAATTTGGTGGTATCCACTACGCAAATCAACTTTAGAGAACATGGTAGAGCCACTTAATTCATCAAGCATATGATCTAATCGAGGAATAGGATGACAATATCGAATCGTAATATTATTGATAGCTCTACAATCAGCACACAAGCGCCAAGAACCATCTTTCTTAGATACCAAAATAATAGGAACATTGCATGGACTAAGAGACTCGCGAATATAACCTTTGTTGAGAAGTTCTTCTATTTGTCGCTGAATCTCTTTTGTCTCTTTAGGATTGGTACGATACGGCGCACGGTTAGGCAGCGAATCACCAGGAATTAAATCAATTTGATGCTCTATTCCTCTGATAGGAGGTAATCCTGGTGGTACATCTTGTGGAAAAACGTCCTCATACTCCTGCAAAATGTTAGCAACCGCAGGTGGCAAAGTAGGAGGCATATTCTCAAATGAAAACAAGGTATCTGTGCAAATAATTGCATAACATTCAGTAGTGTGTAGATCTATCTCAGAAATATCATTTTTGCTAGCCAGTAAACAAGTACTCTTCAAATGAATTTCATGAGCATGTTGAGGTCCAGGTTTAGTAGTACTTTTTGAAGGCATAATTTCTTTAGCAATAATCTAATTTCCGCTCATCTTTTTTTGTTCAGTGTGTGTCCTACTAGCTCTAGCAAGATCATCTTTTAAAATACTCTCAGGAGACATAGGTAGTAACACAATTGGTTTATCATTATGAACAAGAGTATACTGATTTGTTGCACCATGGTGTACATAATTTCTATCAAATTGCCATGGTCAACCAAGTAAAAGGGCACATGCTTGCATAGGAACAACATCACACTCAACATAATCATCATATGCAGCAATAGAAAAATGCACACGAACACTACGTGTTACCTTAACTTTGCCGCTGTTGTTGAACCATTGAATGTAATAAGGCCGAGGATGAGGGCGTGTAGTAATAGATAGCTTCTCGACCATCTCTAGACTTGCCAAGTTGTTGCAGCTCCCTTCATCAATTATTATGCGCACACATCGATCTTTGACAACTCCCTTGGTATGGAACAAATTATGGCGCTGATTTGGTTCAACCTGAGTGAGTTGGGCACTCAAAACTCGATGTGCAACCAATGTAGGATATTGTTCAGTAGCCTCCGCACTCATATATTGTGAATCTACCGCGGTAGGTGCTGCAGCTTGTTGTTCCTCATGTGCAATGAGAGCCAAAGTATCCTCATCATAATCCCTAGCTGAATCGTATCCTCCATCCTCAAGAACAACCATCACCCGATCAGTTGGACACTCACGTGCATAATGGCTAAGTCCTGTGCATTTGTGACATTTTACTTTACTTGTCTTCCCTGTAGACACCATGGATGATGAAGAACTTGTGGCAGGACCAGCAGGAGCACCCCTTGTTGATGGTGGCGCTGGAGCACTAGAAGGTCTTGATGGTGTGGTCGGTGAAGGCGAAGGTGCAGGAGTATGTGGCGTATACGGCATCCTTGGTGCCCATGAAGTAGAACGCCCTGCAGAAAAGTTAGTTCTTGCCGCAGCTCTCCTATCCTGCAATTCACATTCAGCTTTGCCAGCAAGGTGAAATAAACGATCGATAGTATTATATTCCTTATATTATAGAATTGTTTGAATCTCTTTATTTAACCCACCAAAAAATCTAGCAAGTAAGGCCTCATTATCTTCCTCTATATCACAACGAATCATGCCAGTTTGTAATTCTGGATAATATTCCTCTACAGAATTTTTGCCTAGTTCTAAACGAGCTAACTTTTTGAGCAAATCACGTTGGTAGTATGGAGGTACAAAACGAGTACGCATAGCACATTTTAAAGCATCCCAAGTAGTAGGTGGATTAGTAAGATGTGCGCGACAATATTCAGACCACCATATAGAAGCAAAACTAGTGAACTCACAAGTAGTAGCAGTAACACATTTATCTTCCGGATAAGGTAAACATGCAAAACATTGTTCTACTTCTAATTCCCAGGAGAGATACGCAGCGGGATTGTAACGTCCCTCAAAAGGTGAAATATTTAATTTCAGTTTAGCAATATGATCATCATCACGTACCAGCGGTCGTTGATGGCGTCGTGCATGGGGGTGATTGGCGCGCAGATGACCAAGAGGTGGCTGGAGGACCTGGTCGTACACCTCGTTCTCGTCCGCGTAGTCATCCGCCCCATAGTAATCAGCAGCGAGCTCATCCAGGATTGCAACACCTGCAGCGGCATGAGGCCCGTTGCGTGGGACACGCCGGGCACGCCTGTGCTAGACCGGCTGGGGAGCGGCCGGCTAGCCAGCAGCCGGTTGGGGAGCCGGTGGCTGGGGAGCAGCCACCGGTGGCGGAGGTAGACGTGCCATCATCTCCTAGAATCGAGTGCCAAGCTGCTACGCAAAAGAGGTTTCGAGACCATCGATCCTCTCCATAGTGTCGGCATGTCATTTTTTGACGTCTTGCACATGATTGCCCACAAGCTGTGTAAAGTGACTGTGTAACTCTGTGCTCGTCATCGTCTTCGGGTCCTGGTCATCTTTCTTCTCCGATCCTGTCATGGTTAGGACTCACAAGAAAAAGGAAACTCTAAAGCGGTGTATGTATGCGGATGATTTGGTGGAAAACCGCGTAATCCATCAAGCAAAAACCAAAGCTCTTATCCGTTCTTACCAAGCTACAGGAGTGATCACGATCCTTTGTAGTCAGAGCTCGTGAAGATGTGGTTAGGCGATTGCAAGGTGGTGTCAGCACACGATCGTAGAGATATGTGGAGCTGTAGGAGGCTACGATATCTGTAGCAACAATTCAAAACAGCAATGCAACAAGTTGAATAAATGCTCAACGACGGTACCGTGCTGGTTGTAGGCTAGATCATGCTAGGGACGCGAGCCTAGGACACCAACTAGTCAATGCGCGGTGGCCAGAAGCCCAAAGGAATAGCTCAAAAGCAAGATATAAGTGAAGATCACGGAAAATTGCTGGTTCTCAAACTTAAAAGGCCAAGATCTCCAATATAACTTTTGATTCCGGACAGTTTGACAGGTCACACGTCAAAAAACGGAGTTCGTATGCAAAAGTTATGGCCAGTTAAAGTTTGCAGACAAAAACTGCCCAAAACAGCGCGACAGCACGGTAGAGAAAAGTTCCAATATAATTTTTTTACCTGAGAATTAGGTGCGGCATGGGGTGGCTGGTTCGGCCCCATGTCCCCTCCTTTTTTAATTTCGGGCGGAACAGGGAATGAAACCCTAAGTCGGGGGAAAGGTTGTGGCAACGGTAATGAGGGTGGGGGTGGCAGCGGTCGATGGCTGCGGTGGGGATGATTATGGTGGCAATGCAGAAATGAGTGGTGGTGGTGGCTAGGGTTTTTGGTGGTGGCGGTGCAGCGGCAGCGGCAAGACGTATGTGAATAGGACTCAAAACTATAAGGATCATGACGCTACGACCAGCACTCGACACGATGATGCAGACACGAATTCAACAATGCAAATACTGAAAAGAAAAGATGCAAAGGCTCGAACTATTTCTGGGAAAAGATCTCATCCTAGTATTTTTGGCTTTGTCGTGGATTCTAGGTATGAAGATGCAATCTGGACTACGAAAATAGTAAATCTGACCGGTCAACCTGAAATCTGATACCACTTGATAGGGTAAAGGTGCCCGATCTTTCGATGAGACGGATAGCTACGATTTGTGGTGGAGGTCGACGTTGACAATCAGACTACGAACGTGCGAGATGTTGCGCCTTAGCAATCGCTACACCAACTTCTGAGGCTATCGACCACGTGGGAGCGAGATCGACCTGACCACGAGGGTCTATTCCTGCGAGCAATCAAAGAACAAGCAAGAACAATGATTAAGCAATCTGAATTGTAGATGAATATGAAGATTGTATTACTCCCAGAGGGATGATAATGTGGGGTGATCCAAGTGCGTAGTACAGGAGGTCTCGACGACGCTCGTGCCTATGATGAAGTATAGCAATGGCTAAAACTTAATCTAAACAAAACCCAAGTCCTAATGACGGCTGGGTGGGAGTATATGAGGAGGAGAGGTAGGGATTTTCATCCACCCTGGTAGGGGTGGACGAAACAGGCCCTAGTTGGGCTTTCCTCCTCACATACGAACTCATAAAAAACCCTAAGTGGTCCACTTCGAAAATACATGGGTCTGGCCCATAAAATAAGGTGTTGTAGCACCCTTAAAAGACTATGGACAAAAATTACTAATTGTAATCTTGAATATTTCGTCCATGCATCCATCCTTGCTCATGGCTGCTTCATTGTCCCAAATTCTCCACTTGCAGCGTCTTCTTCCTGGATCATATGCTTGTTGCCCTCTCCATGGATGATCATGGTCCAATGCTTTCCCCTCTCATCCATGCTAAGTCCATCATTCCTAAGTAACAAAAGTACATCTGATTTAGGCAGCATCATATTCTCATGTATATTAGGAACGGTTCCGAGAAACAAAAGTACCTGGTAATTTAGTTGCCTAGCACGAGCTCTAGTGAGAGGTCCTTGTACATGAGGATGTGTAGTGGTTGTATCAACAGTAGGGATGTCCTCATCATCAAATTAGAGGTTCTTCTTGCCACAAAAACGAAATAAAAATGATAAGGAGAGGTCATTACCGTAGTAATAACTTCCAAGACTCAAATAAAAGAAAAAGTAATGAAAACAAAACATTGGGTTATCTCCCAAGAGTGCTTTTCTTTAAAGCCTTTGAGCTAGGCGCAGAAAGTGGAAATCAAGTAATATCAACCGATGAAGCATCAAGTTCATAATTTGCTCTAAGAATAGAGTAAAAAAGTAATTTCTTTCTCTTTCTAGGGAAGTGTTCCATACCTTTCTTGAGTGGAAATTGATATTTTGTGCCTTCCTTCATATAATTGATGGCACCAACTGTTCAAAGAAAAGGTCTTCCCAAAATAATAGGACATGAAACATTTCATTCAACATCCATAACAAGGAAATCAACGGGAACAAGGTTATTATTAACCATAATAAGAACATCATTAATCCTTCCCAAAGGTTTCTTCTTAGCAACATCAGCAAGAGGAATATCAAAATAACAAGTTTCAAGCAGTGGTAAACCAAGCATATCATAAATCTTTCTAGGCATAATAGAAATACTTGCACCTAGATCAAATAAAGCATGGCAATCAAAATCATTCACATTCATATCAATGATGGGCTCCCAACCATCTTCTAGTGATATGGGCACGAAGGAGGAGGTGAAGCCCAATTTCAGGACTCCACCAAGATGAGGGAAGCTCATTGCAGATTGGAACGCCAGGACGACCTATGATATGAGATAATTTAGTCTAAGGTTGTGTCAGCAATTTATATTCATGCTTATGTTATTTCGTAGCTAGGTCAAGTTGTGGGCCACTTAGATTTATTTGTGTTTTGGGTTTGGGCCTGTCCAAGCCCAACAGTTTTCTGGCCATCTATATAAGGAGGCCAGCAGTCTAGGGTTTAGGGAGTTCAGTTGTTTAGTCAAAAACCATCGTGTGCTCCACCGTGTATCATCCCTCCGGGGAAACGGCGCTGCCGTGTTATATCTAATAAAGATTGCTGCGAGGGTTCTTGTGTCATCAAGGATTATCGAGCTGTGGTTTGAGGCGTGGTGATCTTCATCACGTTGCATGCTGGATTCATTCCTCTTCTTCAGGTGACGTTCTTCGCGTTATTGGAAGATTTCTATCCGGTTTGACTCGCTGTGAAAGATCGGGACAAAACTCCAAGGATCACCGGTGTGATCCTTATCATGTGGTATCAGATTACTAGGTTTCTCACCGCGAGTATTTTCTGTTGTTGATCTGCGGATTGTTCTTCTCGGACAGTTTATAGATCGTATTGGTTGTAACTTGATCTTGATCGGAGGTTTTTAGATCAGAGGTTTTCAGATCGGATTGCTTTGAAGTGAGGGGGCAAGTTTCCAAGCAGCAATTTGAAGAAGGCTTCGGTGGAGATCGCAGACTACCCATCGATCCTAGTCTTCTGGAATCTATTTCGATAACGATCCCCAGGATCAATCTCGCAGAGTCTCCGGTGATCACGAATTGCAAGCATCGGAATCGATCTCAGAGACGCAGGCCAGTCTCCAGATCGGATGGCTAAAGAGGAGTCCAGGGAAGCAGATCCGATCGGGAGCATCGAGGCAATAGAGAAAAAAAAACGAGCGAGGCTCGTGGCGCTCGAGACCGTCTTCCTGCCAGAGTCCCACCGATCGCTACCGAGTAAAAAAACAAGAAAAGAAGCGCAGATCACTCTAGATCAATCCCGCATGCATGCCCTCGCTTGCTCCCACGTGTGCCTGGTGACCGATCGAGGCAGCTCGCGTGTCTGGCGCTCACGCTGCTCGCCAACGTGGGCCGGCCCAACTGCTGGAGCGGCTGGCTCGCCCTCGCCTGGGAGGTTTGGGTCGCTAGACCCCAGACCGTCTCTGCGGTCAAGCGCGCTGCCTTCTTTTCTGTTTCTCAGTTCTGTGCTACCGACGACCGTGAAAAGAGCTGGAATTAATCGCTTATCGTTATATATCAACGGATTTTTAGTCTGATTCAACGAGTACATAAAGGCCGCACTAGTCTGCCAATTTTTGCTTGACGGTGGACATTATTTACTTGACAGAGGACATTAGTTGCTGCTGCGTTTTTGCATTCAGTAATCAGTAACGGCTAAGTACATATAAAGATGGATTCTTTTTCGGGAGATGTTTTTGGCAAAAGGTGCTATCTTGGCAAGAAGTCTATTGATGTTTTCAATGATTATCTTGATATGAAGAAGGGAGTGCCGCTATCCAAGCCTAGCTGGTGTTTACATAAACTTGCGACAATTGCGGAGTACTACGATTGGGAAAGGCACATGGAACGGGGTTTCCGTCGATGTCGCACATACAATGACAAGTTTCGTAGCGATGATGGATATGGTCTTGCTTACCGGCGTGTGGACACTGAAGTAACCAGTTGGTGGTGCAAGGCGGTTGGAAGAAATGAGTTTGATTGTACTTGGGAGGACTTCAAGAAATTTCTCCATGATAGTTTTGTGTTACCGTATATGGAGGAAATAGAGCAGCCACCCAAGGTTGTGCATGGGTTAGAGGATGTTGGCAAGAGCATAGCTCCTATACCGAAGGTCGCGACTGCTGTGACTACTCATGAGAAGTTGACAGTTGTTCCATTACCGACAGTTAGCAAGGTGGCAGCCACAAATTCTGAATTATCAGCGGTTGATGTTGTCAAGGCTGATGTTGTCAAGGATATCGTGGAGGAGGTTGTACCATTGAGTGGGCTGAATATGCAACTCAAAAGAGTACATGATGAGACTTGTATGACAGCGGATAGAGGCCAGCGATGGAATTTATTTCAGGCGCAGTGCATAATCAAAGGCAAAGCATGCAAGTTGATGATTAACAGTGGTAGTTACTGTAATGGCATTAGCAAGGCGGTTGTGGAGGCTTTGGGTTTATCCACATGGCGTATTCCAGAACCAAGGCATGTTGAGTGGGTTAATAGATGCGGTATGCTAAAAATTACTCATAAGGTGCGTGTGCCATTTACAGTTGATGACTATGTTGATGAGGTGGAATGTGATGTGTTGCCATCGGAGGTGTGTGGGCTGTTACTTGGACGTCCATGGCAGTATGATCACAATGCTATGCATGCTGGGAGAGCAAATACATATTCTTTTGTGCATGATGGCAAACAGCGGACTTTGAAGCCTATGAGAGATGATCAAATCAAGTCTGATGTCGTGTTGGTGGTTCGCAAGGAGAAGTTGCATAAAGCTAAGCCACAACCAGGGCTAGCTCAGGTGCAGCTTGAGGAGCATGATGCGAAGAGCATCAGTGGTGATATTGTTTCAGCCAAGCCTGTAGATGGCAAGCCAGTTGTTCTTGTTAGTGACAAGCCGGTTGAAGTCAAGCCTCATATTGATGAAGGGAAGGATATGTCAGCATGTATTCCATGTGTTCCACTTCCAGTTCGTGTTGACATGGGTGTTCAGACCGATGACTATGGTGCTGATCATGTTTCGGTGCATATTGTGCCGCGAGTAGTCAGCCACAGTTTTGTGAGAGCACCTCGGCGATGTTTTGTTGGAGCAGCAGTGCGTGTGCATACAGGCAAAGATGGACGTGTTCGTCAGTTATGTGGCCCAGGCATTACTACTTTGCAGGGTCGTGCTAAGCAGGTTCATGTTCCGCAATGCAAGGTTCCAGCAAGGATTGAGAAGAGGAAGGTGGTGGCGCCTAAGTACAAGTTCATTTGGCAAAGAAAAGAGGTGCAACCACCCAGGGCTGTATCAAGTCGAGCAGGCCAAGAGGGAGGATGTGGTGAGGAAGGCAAGCAAGACTTGAAGACGGCGAATATGCGTGCTGCTATTGTTGATATTCCGCCACCCTTTCGAGCAGACCCTCACGCGTTGGGACAACGCTTTTTGAAGGGGGGGAGGATGATATGGGCACGAAGGAGGAGGTGAAGCCCAATTTCAGGACTCCACCAAGATGAGGGAAGCTCATTGCAGATTGGCACGCCAGGACGACCTATGATATGAGATAATTTAGTCTAAGGTTGTGTCAGCAATTTATATTCATGCTTATGTTATTTCGTAGCTAGGTCAAGTTGTGGGCCACTTAGATTTATTTGTGTTTTGGGTTTGGGCCTATCCAAGCCCAACATTTTTCTGGCCATCTATATAAGGAGGCCAGCAGTCTAGGGTTTAGGGAGTTCAGTTGTTTAGTCAAAAACCATCGTGTGCTCCACCGTGTATCATCCCTCCGGGGAAACGGCGCTGCCGTGTTATATCTAATAAAGATTGCTGCGAGGGTTCTTGTGTCATCAAGGATTATCGAGCTGTGGTTTGAGGCGTGGTGATCTTCATCACGTTGCTTGCTGGATTCGTTCCTCTTCTTCAGGTGACGTTCTTCGCGTTATTGGAAGATTTCTATCCAGTTTGACTCGCTGTGAAAGATCGGGACAAAACTCCAAGGATCACCGGTGTGATCCTTATCATCTAGCTTCTTGGGAATAGAAATGATAAGGGGTGTCCCGATCTTCTCAGCGAGCGCGATGTAGATGGCGATGATGGTGATGAAGATAACTCGAGTGTCGCTGTAAACTCTCCGGCTAATCCCTGCTGCCAGCGCAACAGCTCTCAACCCTTTGGATATTCGCAACGTCACACGCTTGCGCACGTAGCTGCCAACCACGAAGCGGTGATGCAATATACTAATTCCCAATGGAACAGCAGATTACACTCAGACTTTCAGAAGAACAAACACCAGATCGATACGAATTGGTGCGAATAATTTCAGAGGAACACTTGGTTCTGTCTAGAAACTAGGGTTTTGTTTAAACGTGGTCTAAGGGACTTGAGGGGGTGCCCCTGGCTACTTAAGGGAGGCTGGGGCGTCCTCATCATGGACCTGGCCCAAAACCAACCTGGTTTGGGCCCAAACTAACTCGGTTCGACTCAAACGAGTATATACCGACCCATGTATGAGTTCGGCCTATTTCTGGCACGCAGGCCATGTCTGTGGCGCGCCTTAGACGTGTAGACATCATGTCGTAGGCAGTCCTAGTGCGCCATCACATGCTCGTGCTCATGCAGACTTGATCTCCACTTGTCTCTTGATCGCCGTCCTCCCTCTCCTCCCGCTGGCGATATCTTGACAGATGAGATACCTAAATACAACACAGTACTTTGCCTTAGGTAGTATATAATTTGGAGATATCAAAACATTCTCTTCAATTAGGAAAGAATTCACCTTATCATTATTATTAGTTAGGCTCAATATTTCCTTCCAGCTCAAACAAGTAGAATCATCATATTCCATGGATAGATCCTCATCATCCTCCCTTTCTTCAAGAAAAGCCATCCTCGGCTTTGGGTAAGCTGAAAGTGGAAGAAACAAAAAGAGCAACGTGTACGCACAATATATGTATATATAACATGTTGTATCGGTTTTGTGAACATGATGAGTATTACCAGTAGACAAGATGCAACTGAAATTGCAAATATAAGTGAAATTCATATAAGCATGAGCACAGCGAGGATGATCTATGTATATAGTCGTATAGTGCAAGATTAAAGCAAGTGTCCTCACAGAAGCTCTATGATCAAATTTATTATGAGCAAGGTCAAACCATTCCAACAAATATGAGAACAAAATAGGTTTATACCAGGCTCCAACTACACTACTCTGATTATGATGAACAAGTGATGAACGGACAAAGAAGTATTCATTTATATATGCATGATCAGCATGTCCTATAGGTAATATGCAACGCAATTTGCAAATATAAGTGAAGTACGGATCAGTACCACACTTAGGCAACGAAGTGTGGGACAAACACAATAAACATAGCAAATCCGAGTGCAAACTGGCAAATATAGAGCAACCCAACATATCATGATTGGTGAGCCGAAACGCATCAAGTAGACCAGAATACATTATACTATCTCGAAAATTTACTGTTTTCCCAGAGCAAAAACACTTGGACACAATGCATATATTGCTGAAAACAGCAAGTTTCAGTTCAGCGATTCTATCACATGTAATGCACATGTGGTCCACCATAAAATCATCACTCATGCTATATTCACCGACTAAATTAAAAGTGAAGCAATAGGCATATGTGCTACAATTCAAATATGAAATTTCAGAGATCTTATTCATAGCACAACTCAAGTTAATAGGTTTATTTAGCATGATGGAATACACAATATGAACAGGTGGTATTCGAGCAAGTACTTCTTTATGTGTCATCAGTACCACATGATCAAAATTCGAATTTAGCAAAGTATCACAAGGTGCTGAGACATGAGTGCAAGATAAATCACAAAAAGGAACCAGCAAAGGAGTAGACTCACAAATATTTCCCATGGCTGGTTGTAGCTCCAAATCAGTGCCTATTGCAGTGACGTACTCCTCGGATGTAGTATGCACCGGAACGTCCTCCTTAAGTGATAATGCACAAACCGGTGATGCAAGTTGTAAAATAGGTGGCTCCCTTTCTTCAAAACCAACCTGCATATCACAAGAAACAACACTAGGAGGAGACATAGTTACATTAGTTAAAATATCCTCACATGTCCTAGCAACTCCCTCGCTCAGTTTTTCGGTAAAAATGACATTCTCACTCTTGTGCACACTCGTATCTATACATAATGTGGAATCAGGCAAGTTAACTTTAGGTGGCTGAGATGTACACATGGTGGGAATACATAGGTCAGGTGGTGTAAGAACAGGAGCAACATGTGGTTTTATTGGGAGGGCTGCAGGTGGACGTAGGTTTTGACATCTAACCACCTGAAATTCCTTAATGCAAATATATGACAACCACGTGTGCTTACTATTCCAAAAGATGGAGGGGTCAGGATGATCACTACCAAAAACAACCTTAAACTGAGCACACCAAGATTTTCCCAACAAAATATGGCAAAAATTTAGCGCTCTAGGAACCACATCACAACGAATATGAACTGTATGGCCATAAATGGTGAGAGGAACATGGGTGGTTCGCGTAATCGGTAGTGCATGATCATAAGAAGCCAACATATATGGTTTAATTTTTCCATAAGTACGCAATTGCATCTTTTCAACAACCTCTATACTAACCAAGTTCGGTAAAGAACAGTTATCAATGGTAACAGCAGCAGGTCTTCCATTAATATCTGCAGTGAAGTGGAACAAACCCGAATTAAGCACCACTCCAGAATCCTCCTGCCAAAATGTATTGCTGCAAGCAAACTGCAATGGTAATGGATCCTCCTCGTCATCATCTGCCATTATTAGTAAAGACAAAGGAAACGGCAGCAATATATATATGGTGGAACTCTCAGCTCACTCAAAACTGAAAGAACAAGGTATCTTACCGTTCCAAAGTGAATTATGAAAGCTTACCAACTTGTAGTGGCAGAACGTGTGTGGATGTGATGAAGCGAATACCGAGGGTATAAGAAACTATCACACGACAAACCAGAGTATATGGTGGTGCTTGGTATGGATACCTAACTACACCGAAATACAAGTCCTAGTGCTGATCATATGACAAAGACCCACGGAAACACACACGGTGGAGATAAATGGGGCAAAGCAACTCTGAAAAGTGAGCACAAAAATTATTTGTCGGAGTATATGCTCGTGCTGCAATGCACAAGAGAGACGCTAGCAAAAGCTCAATATGACCAGGCACAAGATTGCTCAAACTACAAGTGCATAAATTATGAACTAGGCCTCTCAAAACTGTGTAATGGAGCAGCAAACTTTCAGCTATATTGTATTTTTTTTAATACAACTCTTTTTGTCTTTTTTCTCTTTTTTTTTGCTTTTTTTTAAACTATATGCTTTCTCTCGCTCCTTTTTTTATATGGCCACACAAAGTAAAGCACTCAGAAAACCTACAGAGCAGCCTGTCGAGCAAAGATATGCTAGTCTCGTAGGAAAGGTACCTGCATGATGTTGTCGAAAGGCTGTGGCTATGGCGTTCAAAGATGCGGGAAGGTACGCTATATGGACTCAGTTTTAACAGAAAACGAGAAAGAAAACTGACGCAGCAGACAAGGCGCCGCGGCAGCGAGCGACGCTGGAAAACGGGCGAGGCAGCAGCAGCGGCGCAACCAAAACAGCGAGGCAGTGCTACGGCAGGCACGCGTGCCTCAGCTGGGAGCTCTTGTGACGGTGGAACAGAGACAGGAAGAGCAGTGCGGGGGACGGAAGGCAACGCGCTGGGCCAGACAAAAAGGCTCGCCAAGTCTGGTCGAGAGCGATCGCTTCCTACGCTCGAGACCAGACAGAACAGCGCTATTGTCTGATGGCGAGCGAACGATCGTGATATGGGCACGACGGAGGAGGTGAAGCCCAATTTCAGGACTCCACCAAGATGAGGGAAGCTCATTGCAGATTGGCACGCCAGGACGACCTACGATATGAGATAATTTAGTCTAAGGTTGTGTCAGCAATTTACATTCATGCTTATGTTATTTCGTGTGTCAGGTCGTGTTATGGGCCACTTAGATTTATTTGAGTTTTGGGTTTGGGCCTGTCCAAGCCCAACAGTTTTCTGGCCATCTATATAAGGAGGCCAGCAGTCTAGGGTTTAGGGAGTTCAGTTGTTTAGTTAAAAACCATCGTGTGCTCCACCGTGTATCATCCCTCCGGGGAAACGGCGTTGCTGTGTTTCTAATAAAGATTGCTACGAGGGTTCTTGCGTCATCAAGGATTATCGAGCTGTGGTTTGAGGCGTGGTGATCTTCATCACGTTGCTTGCTAGATCCGTTCCTCTTCTTCAGGTGACGTTCATTGCGTTATTGGAAGATTATTTATCCGGGTAGACTCGCTGTGAAAGATCGGGACAAAACTCCAAGGATCACCGGTGTGATCCTTATCATGTGGTATCAGATTACTGGGTTTATCACCGCGAGTGTTTTCTGCTAATCTGCGGATTGTTTTTCCCCTAGCAGTATTCAGCTCAGATTGGTTTCTGTGTATTCTTCAAGGTGGCAGTTTTCAGATCGATCATAGAGAAGAGATTCAATTGGATCGACCCTGATTGGAGATTGGATCTGAGCTATTTTGGAATTCACGCCAGCAAAAAGGAAGGTGTTTTCCCATCGAGCTGATTCCTTGCTGAGACCAAGGCCACGCTGGTCGCCGGCAGTCCAAGACGACTTTCCGATCGGGTGATTGCATTGTTTCCATCGATACCAGGCCGGCCGTCCCCATCGCTACAAAAAAAAAATCAGATCGCGCCTGACCACAGAAAGGCTCTATGGTCGAGCGAGCTCGCCCGCGCCCCGTGCTTGGCGCTCCCGCACTCGCCACAGTGGGCCGGCCCATCGGGACTCGCTCGCGTGACTGGTTCGCTCGTCCGGCGTGCCCAGGTGATCGCTACCAGCAAAAAAAAAAGGAGCCGGCCGCCGCCACGCTAGCGCTCGGGAGGCCAAGTGAGCCCGCGCACGATCGGGAGTCCTCGCTCGGGAGCGTGGCTCGTCACCCGCCTGGCGATCCCGCCCGGGACCCAGTGTTCCTAGCTGTTGGGCCGGCCCATCTCCACTCGAGCAACCTGGGAGCGACCGTCCCGGGTCGCTAGACCCTAGACGCTTTCTGTGGTCTGGCGCCCAGATCACCTAGTTTTAGTTCTTTTTGTCAGTTCAGTTCCCTGGTGTTGACTGTAATTTCGACAGATAATACTCAATACCAATAGCTGCGAGCAAGAGCACAGGTAAAATTGTTTTTTATTGATAAATCAGTGAAGGCTAGGACAAAATAGTACTACAATGGACTCTTTTCCGGATGATTATTACGGCTATAAGTGTCGCCGTGGCAAGAAATCTAGCGATATTTTCAATGATTATCTAGACCTGCTGGATGGCGTTTTAGCATATGATGCATATGAGATCAATTGGCAACTGACCTATGATGCAACAGCTGAAGAGTATGAGTCATGGGAACGTCATATGCTACAGGGTTTCTACAGGTGTGCTACCTATGATCAAAACATGAATGATTCTAACCGTTTGGCTCTTGCAGACCGACGCGTGGATGCTAGGCTATACAGTTGGTGGCATAAAGCGTTGCAGGAGAAGAGCATTACCTCTGCAACTTGGCCGAATTTCAGAAACTTTCTGTGAGAGTGCTTTATACCTTCTAGCAACGTGGTTCCTTCTTGAAAGCCCATGGTACCCGTAGAAGTAATTAAGCAGCCACCCAAGGTTGTGCATCGGATAGAGGATGTTGGCAAGAGCATAGCTCCTATACAGAAGGTCGCGACAGCTGTGACTACTCATGAGAAGTTGACAGTTGTTCCATTGCCGACAGTTAGCAAGGTGGTAGCCACGAATTCTGAATTGTCAGCGGTTGATGTTGTCAAGGCTGATGTTGTCAAGGATATCGTGGAGGAGGTTGTACCATTGAGTGGGCTAAATATGCAACTCAAAAGAGTACATGATGAGACTTGCATGACAGCGGATAGAGGCCAGCGATGGAATTTATTTCAGGCGCAGTGCATAATCAAAGGCAAAGCATGCAAGTTAATGATTGATAGTGGTAGTTACTGTAATGGCATTAGCAAGGAGGTTGTGGAGGCTTTGGGTTTATCCACTTGGCGTATTCCAGAACCGAGGCATGTTGAGTGGGTTAATAGCTGCGGTATGCTAAAGATTACTCACAAGGTGCGTGTGCCATTTACAGTTGCTTACTATGCTGATGAGGTGGAGTGTGATGTGTTGCGATTGGAGGTGTGTGGACTATTACTTGGACGTCCATGGCAGTATGATCACAATGCTATGCATGCTGGGAGAGCAAATACATATTCTTTTGTGCATGATGGCAAACAGCGGACTTTGAAACCGATGCGAGATGATCAAATCAACTCTGATGTCGTGCTGGTGGTACACAAGGAGAAGTTTGGCAAGGCTAAGCCAAAATCTGGGCTAGCTACGTCGCAACCTGAGGAGCATGATGCGAAGAGCGTCAATGGTGATATTGTTTCAGCCAAGCCTGTAGATGACAAGCCAGTTGTTCTTGTTAGTGACAAGCCGGTTGATGTCAAGCCTCTTATTGATGAAGGAAAGGATATGTCAGCATGTGTTCCATGTGTTTCACTTCCAGTTCGTGTTGACATGGGTGTTCAGACCGATGACGGTGGTGCTGATCTTGTTCCGGTGCATACGGTGCCTCGGGTAGTCAGCCACAGTTTTGTGAGAACACCTCGGAAACGTTTTGTTGGAGCAGCAGTACGTGTGCACAAAGGCAAGGATGGACGTGTTCGTCAGTTGTGTGGCCCCGGCATTACTACTTTGCAGGGTCGTGCACAGAAGGTTCATGTTCAGCAGCACAAAGCTCCATCAAGAGTTGAGAAGAAGAAGAAGGTGGAGGCGCCTAAGTACAAGTTCATTTGGCGAAGAAAAGAGGTGCAGCCACCCAGGGCTGTATCAAGTCAAGCAGGCCAAGAGGGAGGATGTGGTGAGGAAGGCAAGCAAGACTTGCAGACGGCGAATATGTGTGGTGCTATTGTTGATATTCCGCCACCCTTTCGAGCAAACCCTCACGCGTTGGGGACAACGCTTTTTGAAGGGGGGGAGGATGATATGGGCACGACGGAGGAGGTGAAGCCCAATTTCAGGACTCCACCAAGATGAGGGAAGCTCATTGCAGATTGGCACGCCAGGACGACCTACGATATGAGATAATTTAGTCTAAGGTTGTGTCAGCAATTTATATTCATGCTTATGTTATTTCGTGTGTCAGGTCGTGTTATGGGCCACTTAGATTTATTTGTGTTTTGGGTTTGGGCCTGTCCAAGCCCAACAGTTTTCTGGCCATCTATATAAGGAGGCCAGCAGTCTAGGGTTTAGGGAGTTCAATTGTTTAGTTGAAAACTATCGTGTGCTCCACCATGTATCATCCCTCTGGGGAAACGGCGCTGCCGTGTTTCTAATAAAGATTGCTGCGAGGGTTCTTGCGTCATCAAGGATTATCGAGCTGTGGTTTGAGGCGTGGTGATCTTCATCACGTTGCTTGCTGGATCAGTTCCTCTTCTTCAGGTGACGTTCATTGCGTTATTGGAAGATTATTTATCCGGGTAGACTCGCTGTGAAAGATCGGGACAAAACTCCAAGGATCACCGGTGTGATCCTTATCATGTGGTATCAGATTACTGGGTTTATCACCGCGAGTGTTTTCTGCTGATCTGCGGATTGTTTTTCCCCTAGCAGTATTCAGCTCAGATTGGTTTCTGTGTATTCTTCAAGACGGCAGTTTTCAGATCGATCATAGAGAAGAGATTCAATTGGATCGGCCCTGATTGGAGATTGGATCTGAGCTATTTTGGAATTCACGCCAGCAAAAAGGAAGGTGTTTTCCCATCGAGCTGATTCCTTGCTGAGACCAAGGCCACGCTGGTCGCCGGCAGTCCAAGACGACTTTCCGATCGGGTGATTGCATTGTTTCCATCGATACCAGGCCGGCCGTCCCCATCGCTACAAAAAAAAAATCAGATCGCGCCTGACCACAGAAAGGCTCTGTGGTCGAGCGAGCTCGCCCGCGCCCCGTGCTTGGCGCTCCCGCACTCGCCACAGTGGGCCGGCCCATCGGGACTCGCTCGCGTGACTGGTTCGCTCGTCCGGCGTGCCCAGGTGATCGCTACCAGCAAAAAAAAAAGGAGCCGGCCGCCGCCACGCTAGCGCTCGGGAGGCCAAGTGAGCCCGCGCACGATCGGGAGTCCTCGCTCGGGAGCGTGGCTCGTCGCCCGCCTGGCGATCCCGCCCGGGACCCAGTGTTCCTAGCTGTTGGGCCGGCCCATCTCCACTCGAGCAACCTGGGAGCGACCGTCCAGGGTCGCTAGACCCCAGACGCTTTCTGTGGTCTGGCGCCCAGATCACCTAGTTTTAGTTCTTTTTGTCAGTTCAGTTCCCTGGTGTTGACTGTAATTTCGACAGATAATACTCAATACCAATAGCTGCGAGCAAGAGCACAGGTAAAATTGTTTTGTATTGATAAATCAGTGAAGGCTAGGACAAAATAGTACTACAATGGACTCTTTTCCGGATGATTATTACGGCTATAAGTGTCGCCGTGGCAAGAAATCTAGTGATATTTTCAATGATTATCTGGACCTGCTGGATGGTGTTTTAGCATATGATGCATATGAGATCAATTGGCAACTGACCTATGATGCAACAGCTGAAGAGTATGAGTCATGGGAACGTCATATGCTACAGGGTTTCTACAGGTGTGCTACCTATGATCAAAACATGAATGATTCTAACCGTTTGGCTCTTGCAGACCGACGCGTGGATGCTAGGCTATACAGTTGGTGGCATAAAGCGTTGCAGGAGAAGAGCATTACCTCTGCAACTTGGGCGAATTTCAGAAACTTTCTACGAGAGTGCTTTATACCTTCTAGCAACGTGGTTCCTTCTCGAAAGCCCATGGTACCCGTAGAAGTAATTAAGCAGCCACCCAAGGTTGTGCATCGGATAGAGGATGTTGGCAAGAGCATAGCTCCTATACAGAAGGTCGCGACAGCTGTGACTACTCATGAGAAGTTGACAGTTGTTCCATTGCCGACAGTTAGCAAGGTGGTAGCCACGAATTCTGAATTGTCAGCGGTTGATGTTGTCAAGGCTGATGTTGTCAAGGATATCGTGGAGGAGGTTGTACCATTGAGTGGGCTGAATATGCAACTCAAAAGAGTACATGATGAGACTTGCATGACAGCGGATAGAGGCCAGCGATGGAATTTATTTCAGGCGCAGTGCATAATCAAAGGCAAAGCATGCAAGTTAATGATTGATAGTGGTAGTTACTGTAATGGCATTAGCAAGGCGGTTGTGGAGGCTTTGGGTTTATCCACTTGGCGTATTCCAGAACCGAGGCATGTTGAGTGGGTTAATAGCTGCGGTATGCTAAAGATTACTCACAAGGTGCGTGTGCCATTTACAGTTGCTGACTATGCTGATGAGGTGGAGTGTGATGTGTTGCCATTGGAGGTGTGTGGACTGTTACTTGGACGTCCATGGCAGTATGATCACAATGCTATGCATGCTGGGAGAGCAAATACATATTCTTTTGTGCATGATGGCAAACAGCGGACTTTGAAACCGATGCGAGATGATCAAATCAACTCTGATGTCGTGCTGGTGGTACACAAGGAGAAGTTTGGCAAGGCTAAGCCAAAATCTGGGCTAGCTACGTCGCAACCTGAGGAGCATGATGCGAAGAGCGTCAATGGTGATATTGTTTCAGCCAAGCCTGTAGATGACAAGCCAGTTGTTCTTGTTAGTGACAAGCCGGTTGATGTCAAGCCTCTTATTGATGAAGGAAAGGATATGTCAGCATGTGTTCCATGTGTTTCACTTCCAGTTCGTGTTGACATGGGTGTTCAGACCGATGACGGTGGTGCTGATCTTGTTCCGGTGCATACGGTGCCGCGGGTAGTCAGCCACAGTTTTGTGAGAACACCTCGGAAACGTTTTGTTGGAGCAGCAGTACGTGTGCACAAAGGCAAGGATGGACGTGTTCGTCAGTTGTGTGGCCCCGGCATTACTACTTTGCAGGGTCGTGCACAGAAGGTTCATGTTCAGCAGCACAAAGCTCCATCAAGAGTTGAGAAGAAGAAGGTGGAGGCGCCTAAGTACAAGTTCATTTGGCGAAGAAAAGAGGTGCGGCCACCCAGGGCTGTATCAAGTCAAGCAGGCCAAGAGGGAGGATGTGGTGAGGAAGGCAAGCAAGACTTGCAGACGGCGAATATGTGTGGTGCTATTGTTGATATTCCGCCACCCTTTCGAGCAGACCCTCACGCGTTGGGGACAACGCTTTTTGAAGGGGGGAGGATGATATGGGCACGACGGAGGAGGTGAAGCCCAATTTCAGGACTCCACCAAGATGAGGGAAGCTCATTGCAGATTGGCACGCCAGGACGACCTACGATATGAGATAATTTAGTCTAAGGTTGTGTCAGCAATTTATATTCATGCTTATGTTATTTCGTGTGTCAGGTCGTGTTATGGGCCACTTAGATTTATTTGTGTTTTGGGTTTGGGCCTGTCCAAGCCCAACAGTTTTCTGGCCATCTATATAAGGAGGCCAGCAGTCTAGGGTTTAGGGAGTTCAATTGTTTAGTTGAAAACTATCGTGTGCTCCACCGTGTATCATCCCTCCGGGGAAACGGCGCTGCCGTGTTTCTAATAAAGATTGCTGCGAGGGTTCTTGCGTCATCAAGGATTATCGAGCTGTGGTTTGAGGCGTGGTGATCTTCATCACGTTGCTTGCTGGATCAGTTCCTCTTCTTCAGGTGACGTTCATTGCTTTATTGGAAGATTATTTATCCGGGTAGACTCGCTGTGAAAGATCGGGACAAAACTCCAAGGATCACCGGTGTGATCCTTATCATGTGGTATCAGATTACTGGGTTTATCACCGCGAGTGTTTTCTGCTGATCTGCGGATTGTTTTTCCCCTAGCAGTATTCAGCTCAGATTGGTTTCTGTGTATTCTTCAAGACGGCAGTTTTCAGATCGATCATAGAGAAGAGATTCAATTGGATCGGCCCTGATTGGAGATTGGATCTGAGCTATTTTGGAATTCACGCCAGCAAAAATGAAGGTGTTTTCCCATCGAGCTGATTCCTTGCTGAGACCAAGGCCACGCTGGTCGCCGGCAGTCCAAGACGACTTTCCGATCGGGTGATTGCATTGTTTCCATCGATACCAGGCCGGCCGTCCCCATCGCTACAAAAAAAAATCAGATCGCGCCTGACCACAGAAAGGCTCTGTGGTCGAGCGAGCTCGCCCGCGCCCCGTGCTTGGCGCTCCCGCACTCGCCACAGTGGGCCGGCCCATCGGGACTCGCTCGCGTGACTGGTTCGCTCGTCCGGCGTGCCCAGGTGATCGCTACCAGCAAAAAAAAAAGGAGCCGGCCGCCGCCACGCTAGCGCTCGGGAGGCCAAGTGAGCCCGCGCATGATCGGGAGTCCTCGCTCGGGAGCGTGGCTCGTCGCCCGCCTGGCGATCCCGCCCGGGACCTAGTGTTCCTAGCTGTTGGGCCGGCCCATCTCCACTCGAGCAACCTGGGAGCGACCGTCCAGGGTCGCTAGACCCCAGACGCTTTCTGTGGTCTGGCGCCCAGATCACCTAGTTTTAGTTCTTTTTGTCAGTTCAGTTCCCTGGTGTTGACTGTAATTTCGACAGATAATACTCAATACCAATAGCTGCGAGCAAGAGCACAGGTAAAATTGTTTTGTATTGATAAATCAGTGAAGGCTAGGACAAAATAGTACTACAATGGACTCTTTTCCGGATGATTATTACGGCTATAAGTGTCGCCGTGGCAAGAAATCTAGTGATATTTTCAATGATTATCTGGACCTGCTGGATGGTGTTTTAGCATATGATGCATATGAGATCAATTGGCAACTGACCTATGATGCAACAGCTGAAGAGTATGAGTCATGGGAACGTCATATGCTACAGGGTTTCTACAGGTGTGCTACCTATGATCAAAACATGAATGATTCTAACCGTTTGGCTCTTGCAGACCGACGCGTGGATGCTAGGCTATACAGTTGGTGGCATAAAGCGTTGCAGGAGAAGAGCATTACCTCTGCAACTTGGGCGAATTTCAGAAACTTTCTACGAGAGTGCTTTATACCTTCTAGCAACGTGGTTCCTTCTCGAAAGCCCATGGTACCCGTAGAAGTAATTAAGCAGCCACCCAAGGTTGTGCATCGGATAGAGGATGTTGGCAAGAGCATAGCTCCTATACAGAAGGTCGCGACAGCTGTGACTACTCATGAGAAGTTGACAGTTGTTCCATTGCCGACAGTTAGCAAGGTGGTAGCCACGAATTCTGAATTGTCAGCGGTTGATGTTGTCAAGGCTGATGTTGTCAAGGATATCGTGGAGGAGGTTGTACCATTGAGTGGGCTGAATATGCAACTCAAAAGAGTACATGATGAGACTTGCATGACAGCGGATAGAGGCCAGCGATGGAATTTATTTCAGGCGCAGTGCATAATCAAAGGCAAAGCATGCAAGTTAATGATTGATAGTGGTAGTTACTGTAATGGCATTAGCAAGGCGGTTGTGGAGGCTTTGGGTTTATCCACTTGGCGTATTCCAGAACCGAGGCATGTTGAGTGGGTTAATAGCTGCGGTATGCTAAAGATTACTCACAAGGTGCGTGTGCCATTTACAGTTGCTGACTATGCTGATGAGGTGGAGTGTGATGTGTTGCCATTGGAGGTGTGTGGACTGTTACTTGGACGTCCATGGCAGTATGATCACAATGCTATGCATGCTGGGAGAGCAAATACATATTCTTTTGTGCATGATGGCAAACAGCGGACTTTGAAACCGATGCGAGATGATCAAATCAACTCTGATGTCGTGCTGGTGGTACACAAGGAGAAGTTTGGCAAGGCTAAGCCAAAATCTGGGCTAGCTACGTCGCAACCTGAGGAGCATGATGCGAAGAGCGTCAATGGTGATATTGTTTCAGCCAAGCCTGTAGATGACAAGCCAGTTGTTCTTGTTAGTGACAAGCCGGTTGATGTCAAGCCTCTTATTGATGAAGGAAAGGATATGTCAGCATGTGTTCCATGTGTTTCACTTCCAGTTCGTGTTGACATGGGTGTTCAGACCGATGACGGTGGTGCTGATCTTGTTCCGGTGCATACGGTGCCGCGGGTAGTCAGCCACAGTTTTGTGAGAACACCTCGGAAACGTTTTGTTGGAGCAGCAGTACGTGTGCACAAAGGCAAGGATGGACGTGTTCGTCAGTTGTGTGGCCCCGGCATTACTACTTTGCAGGGTCGTGCACAGAAGGTTCATGTTCAGCAGCACAAAGCTCCATCAAGAGTTGAGAAGAAGAAGGTGGAGGCGCCTAAGTACAAGTTCATTTGGCGAAGAAAAGAGGTGCGGCCACCCAGGGCTGTATCAAGTCAAGCAGGCCAAGAGGGAGGATGTGGTGAGGAAGGCAAGCAAGACTTGCAGACGGCAAATATGTGTGGTGCTATTGTTGATATTCCGCCACCCTTTCGAGCAGACCCTCACGCGTTGGGGACAACGCTTTTTGAAGGGGGGAGGATGATATGGGCACGACGGAGGAGGTGAAGCCCAATTTCAGGACTCCACCAAGATGAGGGAAGCTCATTGCAGATTGGCACGCCAGGACGACCTACGATATGAGATAATTTAGTCTAAGGTTGTGTCAGCAATTTATATTCATGCTTATGTTATTTCGTGTGTCAGGTCGTGTTATGGGCCACTTAGATTTATTTGTGTTTTGGGTTTGGGCCTGTCCAAGCCCAACAGTTTTCTGGCCATCTATATAAGGAGGCCAGCAGTCTAGGGTTTAGGGAGTTCAATTGTTTAGTTGAAAACTATCGTGTGCTCCACCGTGTATCATCCCTCCGGGGAAACGGCGCTGCCGTGTTTCTAATAAAGATTGCTGCGAGGGTTCTTGCGTCATCAAGGATTATCGAGCTGTGGTTTGAGGCGTGGTGATCTTCATCACGTTGCTTGCTGGATCAGTTCCTCTTCTTCAGGTGACGTTCATTGCTTTATTGGAAGATTATTTATCCGGGTAGACTCGCTGTGAAAGATCGGGACAAAACTCCAAGGATCACCGGTGTGATCCTTATCATGTGGTATCAGATTACTGGGTTTATCACCGCGAGTGTTTTCTGCTGATCTGCGGATTGTTTTTCCCCTAGCAGTATTCAGCTCAGATTGGTTTCTGTGTATTCTTCAAGACGGCAGTTTTCAGATCGATCATAGAGAAGAGATTCAATTGGATCGGCCCTGATTGGAGATTGGATCTGAGCTATTTTGGAATTCACGCCAGCAAAAATGAAGGTGTTTTCCCATCGAGCTGATTCCTTGCTGAGACCAAGGCCACGCTGGTCGCCGGCAGTCCAAGACGACTTTCCGATCGGGTGATTGCATTGTTTCCATCGATACCAGGCCGGCCGTCCCCATCGCTACAAAAAAAAATCAGATCGCGCCTGACCACAGAAAGGCTCTGTGGTCGAGCGAGCTCGCCCGCGCCCCGTGCTTGGCGCTCCCGCACTCGCCACAGTGGGCCGGCCCATCGGGACTCGCTCGCGTGACTGGTTCGCTCGTCCGGCGTGCCCAGGTGATCGCTACCAGCAAAAAAAAAAGGAGCCGGCCGCCGCCACGCTAGCGCTCGGGAGGCCAAGTGAGCCCGCGCATGATCGGGAGTCCTCGCTCGGGAGCGTGGCTCGTCGCCCGCCTGGCGATCCCGCCCGGGACCTAGTGTTCCTAGCTGTTGGGCCGGCCCATCTCCACTCGAGCAACCTGGGAGCGACCGTCCAGGGTCGCTAGACCCCAGACGCTTTCTGTGGTCTGGCGCCCAGATCACCTAGTTTTAGTTCTTTTTGTCAGTTCAGTTCCCTGGTGTTGACTGTAATTTCGACAGATAATACTCAATACCAATAGCTGCGAGCAAGAGCACAGGTAAAATTGTTTTGTATTGATAAATCAGTGAAGGCTAGGACAAAATAGTACTACAATGGACTCTTTTCCGGATGATTATTACGGCTATAAGTGTCGCCGTGGCAAGAAATCTAGTGATATTTTCAATGATTATCTGGACCTGCTGGATGGTGTTTTAGCATATGATGCATATGAGATCAATTGGCAACTGACCTATGATGCAACAGCTGAAGAGTATGAGTCATGGGAACGTCATATGCTACAGGGTTTCTACAGGTGTGCTACCTATGATCAAAACATGAATGATTCTAACCATTTGGCTCTTGCAGACCGACGCGTGGATGCTAGGCTATACAGTTGGTGGCATAAAGCGTTGCAGGAGAAGAGCATTACCTCTGCAACTTGGGCGAATTTCAGAAACTTTCTGCGAGAGTGCTTTATACCTTCTAGCAACGTGGTTCCTTCTCGAAAGCCCATGGTACCCGTAGAAGTAATTAAGCAGCCACCCAAGGTTGTGCATCGGATAGAGGATGTTGGCAAGAGCATAGCTCCTATACAGAAGGTCGCGACAGCTGTGACTACTCATGAGAAGTTGATAGTTGTTCCATTGCCGACAGTTAGCAAGGTGGTAGCCACGAATTCTAAATTGTCAGCGGTTGATGTTGTCAAGGCTGATGTTGTCAAGGATATCGTGGAGGAGGTTGTACCATTGAGTGGGCTGAATATGCAACTCAAAAGAGTACATGATGAGACTTGCATGACAGCGGATAGAGGCCAGCGATGGAATTTATTTCAGGCGCAGTGCATAATCAAAGGCAAAGCATGCAAGTTAATGATTGATAGTGGTAGTTACTGTAATGGCATTAGCAAGGCGGTTGTGGAGGCTTTGGGTTTATCCACTTGGCGTATTCCAGAACCGAGGCATGTTGAGTGGGTTAATAGCTGCGGTATGCTAAAGATTACTCACAAGGTGCGTGTGCCATTTACAGTTGCTGACTATGCTGATGAGGTGGAGTGTGATGTGTTGCCATTGGAGGTGTGTGGAATGTTACTTGGACGTCCATGGCAGTATGATCACAATGCTATGCATGCTGGGAGAGCAAATACATATTCTTTTGTGCATGATGGCAAACAGCGGACTTTGAAACCGATGCGAGATGATCAAATCAACTCCGATGTCGTGCTGGTGGTACACAAGGAGAAGTTTGGCAAGGCTAAGCCAAAATCTGGGCTAGCTACGTCGCAACCTGAGGAGCATGATGCGAAGAGCGTCAATGGTGATATTGTTTCAGCCAAGCCTGTAGATGACAAGCCAGTTGTTCTTGTTAGTGACAAGCCGGTTGATGTCAAGCCTCTTATTGATGAAGGAAAGGATATGTCAGCATGTGTTCCATGTGTTTCACTTCCAGTTTGTGTTGACATGGGTGTTCAGACCGATGACGGTGGTGCTGATCTTGTTCCGGTGCATACGGTGCCGCGGGTAGTCAGCCACAGTTTTGTGAGAACACCTCGGAAACGTTTTGTTGGAGCAGCAGTACGTGTGCACAAAGGCAAGGATGGACGTGTTCGTCAGTTGTGTGGCCCCGGCATTACTACTTTGCAGGGTCATGCACAGAAGGTTCATGTTCAGCAGCACAAAGCTCCATCAAGAGTTGAGAAGAAGAAGGTGGAGGCGCCTAAGTACAAGTTCATTTGGCGAAGAAAAGAGGTGCAGCCACCCAGGGCTGTATCAAGTCAAGCAGGCCAAGAGGGGGGATGTGGTGAGGAAGGCAAGCAAGACTTGCAGACGGCGAATATGTGTGGTGCTATTGTTGATATTCCGCCACCCTTTCGAGCAGACCCTCACGCGTTGGGGACAACGCTTTTTGAAGGGGGGGAGGATGATATGGGCACGACGGAGGAGGTGAAGCCCAATTTCAGGACTCCACCAAGATGAGGGAAGCTCATTGCAGATTGGCACGCCAGGACGACCTACGATATGAGATAATTTAGTCTAAGGTTGTGTCAGCAATTTATATTCATGCTTATGTTATTTCGTGTGTCAGGTCGTGTTATGGGCCACTTAGATTTATTTGTGTTTTGGGTTTGGGCCTGTCCAAGCCCAACAGTTTTCTGGCCATCTATATAAGGAGGCCAGCAGTCTAGGGTTTAGGGAGTTCAGTTGTTTAGTTGAAAACTATCGTGTGCTCCACCGTGTATCATCCCTCCGGGGAAACGGCGCTGCCGTGTTTCTAATAAAGATTGCTGCGAGGGTTCTTGCGTCATTAAGGATTATCGAGCTGTGGTTTGAGGCGTGGTGATCTTCATCACGTTGCTTGCTGGATCCGTTCCTCTTCTTCAGGTGACGTTCATTGCGTTATTGGAAGATTATTTATCCGGGTAGACTCGCTGTGAAAGATCGGGACAAAACTCCAAGGATCACCGGTGTGATCCTTATCAGATCGTATATGGTGCTCTTTTTTTTTGACTGAATCGATCGGGATGAGAACAAACGAATACACGATCGTTTGTTTTTTTGGCAGGAAAAACTCGTATACACGATGGACTCTTGTAGATTGGATCGGCGCTGCTATTTTTTTTTGTAAGCTATAGCGATCTGATCTGGCCTGGGAACTAGTATACTGATCGGATCTGGCTGTTTTTTTTTTGAATTTTTTTTTGGATCTGATCTGAATTGGTAGAAGTATACTAGCTGGACTCTTTAGAGAGCGATCAAACAATCTGGATACGAGCTGAAGAGCGATCGGTTTGCCCTTTTTTGTTGTAACTATGCAGCACGATCGGACACGATCGGATACAATCGGAAACGATCGGAAACAATCGGATCAATCGGAAACTGACGACGAACACGACGGACGGGAAAACAAGACTGAAAAAGTTACGCAAAAGGAAACTACGATCATCAACTAACACAAATACTTCGATGCAATCTAGGCTATGACGAAACTAAGAACCCTAATTTTTTTGTGGCTTTTTCTGGATAGGACAAAAACAAAAACGAATTTACGGGGATGAATTTGTGGATGCTCACCGAGTAAACGCTGGAATCTGATACCAAGATGATAAGGGGTGTCCCGATCTTCTCAGCGAGCGCGATGTAGATGGCGATGATGGTGATGAAGATAACTCGAGTGTCGCTGTAAACTCTCCGGCTAATCCCTGCTGCCAGCGCAACAGCTCTCAACCCTTTGGATATTCACAACGTCACACGCTTGCGCACGTAGCCGCCAACCACGAAGCGGTGATGCAATATACTAATTCTCAATGGAATAGCAGATTACACTCAGACTTTCAGAAGAACAAACACCAGATCGATACGAATTGGTGCGAATAATTTTAGAGGAACACTTGGTTCTGTCTAGAAACTAGGGTTTTGTTTAAACGTGGTCTAAGGGACTTGAGGGGGCGCCCCTGGCTACTTAAGGGAGGCTGGGGCGTCCTCATCATGAACCTGGCCCAAAACCAACCTGGTTTGGGCCCAAACTGACTCGGTTCGACTCAAACGAGTACATACCGACCCATGTATGAGTTCGGCCTATTTCTGGCACGCAGGCCATGTGTGTGGCGCGCCTTAGACGTTTAGACATCGTGTCGTAGGCAGTCCTAGTGCGCCATCACATGCTCGTGCTCATGCAGACTTGATCTCCACTTGTCTCTTGATCGCCGTCCTCCCTCTCCTCCCGCTGGCGATATCTTGACAGATGACATACCTAAATACAACACAGTACTTTGCCTTAGGTAGTATATAATTCGTAGATATCAAAACATTCTCTTCAATTAGGAAAGAATTCACCTTATCATTATTATTAGTTAGGCTCAATATTTCCTTCCAGCTCAAACAAGTAGAATCATCATATTCCATGGATAGATCCTCATCAAGAAACCTTTTGTTTCAACTTTTCTTCCCTAATTTTCATGAGAGCATTTGTAATCTTACCTATAAGATTCGAGTTGGTGGTGAAGCCACCCACTCGACATACAACATTTGAGTTTCGATTCTACCCCTAACGAAAAAAGGCAGGTCTTCTCTCCTTATTTATTAACGATTAATTAGGGATGTAAAGATAGCCATTTTTCTCTCCTTATTTATCTTAACATTTATTCTCCCCGAGATTATTGGATCATTTATGCAGATGTGGGCAAATTTCATCCAAATAGAACTTAATAGCCCATTTCAATAGGCGCTATCCTTCTCCTAAAATAAAGCTCCTCCGCATGTATTACATAGCTATCTTGACATGTATTTTTATAATATATGATATTTACGATTATATATGATATTTGCGGTTAGAAAGTACTTGTGTATACCGTAGCAACGCACGGGTATTTAGCTAGTATGCTTTGTAAAAGCAACATTCATAGAACTAGCATTAGGACTCAAAGCAAGCTTTTGCAAGAACAAAATAACTTCAGAGATATTGCAACCATCAACATCAAAATATTAAAAGAAGTAGAGCTATCATCTCCCATACTCCGAAATTTTTTAGCACTTTTTTTAGAAAAAGTTTTTACAGTTTTAGGCTTTTTGCACAAGGAGTAGGAGTTTTCTCTACACCAATCAAAGTAAGAGGATTGATAGCATTTGAAACAACATTACTAGAGGTGGTGATAGTACATACCTTCATATTTCTAGCCATCTCATCTTCTCTTTCCCACCTAGCATGCAATTCTGCTAACATCCTGACATTTTCCTCAATTCTAACCTGGATGGCATTCAAAGTCTTGCTTTCTTTCACATCATTAGGCAAACTTTTAGTTTCAGAAGTTCAACATCAAGAGCAAGGCTATCAACTTTAGAAGCAAGAATATCAATTTTACCCAATTTTTCCTCAATAGACTTGTTAAAAGCAGTTTGCTTACCGATGAAGTCCTTGAGCATGACTTCAAGCTCAGAGGGCGTGCCCCTAGTGTTGTTGGAGGAATTACCATAAGAGTTGCCATAACCATTACCATTGGTAGAAGGATACGGCCTATAATTGTTGCTAGCAAAATTGTTCCTATAAGCACTGTTGTTGAAATTATTATTTCTAATGAAGTTTACATCAACATGCTCTTGTTGAGCAACAAAAGAGGCCAAAGGAACATTATTAGGATCAACATGAGCTCTATCATTAGCAAGCATAAGCATAATAGTATCAATCTTATCACTTAAGGAAGAGGTTTCCTCAACAGAATTTACCTTCTTACCTTGTGGAGCTCTCTCGGTGTGCCACTCAGAATAATTTACCATCATATTATCAAGAAGCTTTGTTGCGGTGTCCAAGGTGATGGACATAAAAGTGCCTCTAGCGGCTGAATCCAAGAGATTTCTTGAAGAAAAATTTAGTCCTGCATAAAAGGTTTGGATAATCATCCAAGTAGTCAGTCCATGCGTGGGACAATTCTTTATCATAGATTTCATTCTTTCCCAAGCTTGAGCAACATGTTCTTATCAAACTGTCTAAACTTCATAATATCACTTCGCAAAGCTATAATCGTAGTAGGAGGATAATATTTTCCAATAAAAGCATCCTTACACTTAACCCAAGAATCAATACTATTTCTAGGCAAAGATAGCAACCAATCCTTAGCTCTTCCTCTGAAAGAGAAAGGAAACAACGTAAGCTTAATAATGTCACCATCTACATCCTTATACTTTTGCATGTCACATAGCTCAACAAAGTTCTTGAGATGAGCTGCAACATCATCAGTACTAACACCAGAAAACTGCTCTTTCATAACAAGATTCAACAAAGCAGGCTTCATTTCATAAAAATTTGCCTCGGGAGCAGGTGGCGCAATAGGAGTGCAGATAAAATCATTGTTATTGGTGCTAGTAAAATCACACAACTTGGTGTTCTTAGGAGTACCCATTCTAGCAAAACTAAAAGTAGACAAGTAAAAATAACAACTATAAAGGAACTAATTTTTTGTATTTTTGATAAAAAGATGCAAGCAAAAATAGAATAAAGCAAAACAATAACAAAGTAAAAGATTGGAAGCGAGAGACTCCCCTTGCAGAAATCCTCTTTCTCCCCAGCAACAACACCAGAAAACTTGTTAATGGTGCGGTGTTGATGTAGGAGTTTTGTAGATGACCGCCCAGTTGGATACCCCAAGAGAAGGTTATGATGAGCACAGCAGGAAGTCTTCCCTCAGTATGAAACCAAGGTTTATCGAACCAGTAGGAGAAAGAACCAACTTCCGAAGGTTGATGCTTGCTAGCTTTGCGACAGCTCCGGACAATGTATGTATGTCGCCTTGTCCAGGGCGTAGCTTTGCACCAGCAGCAACATGGAACCTACACACAACACAACCAAGTACTTTGTCTCAACTTACAGTGAGGTTGTCAATCTCACTGGTTTGCTGTAAACAAAGGATTAAGCGTATCGAGTGGTAAAAGATAGTAGTTTGCAAGAATGTAAATAAAGCGAGTAAATGGTAAACGGTAATAACAATGTAAAAGAATGGACCGGGGTCTACAGTTCACTAGTGGTGTCTCTCCATAAGATAAATAACATGCTGGGTAAACAAATTACAGTTGGGCAATTGATAGAGTAAAGCAAGCCTACAAATGTCATGAGGATCACTATGAGATTCACTTGGGCATTACAACATAATACATAGACCATAATCCAACTGCATCTATGACTAATAGTCCACCCTCCGGATGTCGTCCGAGCAACCATTGGGTATTAAGTTGCAAGCAACAGATTATTGCCTTAAGCAAAGTGCATAATGTAAACAATACAAATGTCCTTGAACACAAGATCGTTGTTTTCTCCCTAGTAGCACCAGCACATCTACAACCTTAGAGGTTTCTGTCACTTTCCTAGATTACTAGAGGCATGAACCCACTATTGAGCATAAATACTCCCTCTTGGAATCACTAGCATCTAATCGGCCAAGATATCTACTAGCAACAGAGAGCATGCAAGATCATAAACAACATAGAAATAACATAAAGATAATAATTCAGCAAATCAACTTGACATAGTATCAATATTAATCGGATCCCAACAAACAGAACATGTAGAATTACACAACAATGATCTTGATCATGACAGGCAGCTCACAAGATCTAAACATGAAGCACATGAAGGAGATGACAACCATCTAGCTACTGCTATGGACCCGTAGTCCAAGGTAGACTACTCACACATCACTCCGGAGGCAGGCATGGTGATGAAGAAGGCCTCCGGTGGTGATTCCCCTCTCCGGTAGGGTGCCGGGAAGAGCTTCTGGACCCTCCCGATCTTGCATCGACGATGGCGGCGGCTTGCAGTATGTTTCGTGGAAATTGATCGGGAGCTTTTAGGTTTTCCCGTCAAGGGGAATATATAGGCGGAAGGGCGGCATCAGGAAGTGGACTAGGGGCCCACACCTGCCCCTGGCGTGGCCTGGGGGTGGCCCGCTCCATGGGGTGGCGTGGCCGCCCTCTGGCTCCCCTTTATCTCATCTTTGGACTCCGTCACGCTTCGAGAAAAATAGGAACTTTAGCTTTTGTTTCGTCCAATTCTGAGAATATTTCCTGTGTAGCTTTTCTAAAACACAAAAACAACAAAAATAGGGAACTAGCACTGTGGCATCTCGTTAATAGGTTAGTTCTGGAAAATGCATAAAAACGCCATGAAGTGTAACAAAACACAAAGCAAATGGTGTATAAACAAGCATGGAGCATAAAAAATTATAGATAGGTTTGAGACGTATCACTATGTAATAGGCAACTCTATATGATCAATGAAATAAAGCATCTGGTTCACTCTTGATTTTCTTTAAGTCTTTTACCTCCTTTATTGTTCATTTAGATCGTATGGAACCTTTGCACAATTGTGCTCTGCACTTGTGTCTTTTAAATCTGCCATGAGCGGTCCGCGTAGCATATCTGTGTTTTAATTCCCACTTGATGTTCTTTCTATGGATTCCCGAGTAGTGACTTTTTGGCGCCCCAAGCCGCCATCTACTAGGGTTCTGGACGGTTGCTATTAAGTATCATCACCCTGGCAGATTGTTCCAGCAAAAGAGCTGCCATCTCACAAAAAGTCAAACACAAAGAATCAGATGGCGGATTGCATAGTCCTACACGTGAAATTCTTATCGCGGTGTGAAGTCTCGTTATTTCTCTGCCATGATACAGGTTCGTTTTTGATGTTTAGCAATTCAGCTATGGAGAGAGGTGCTGATGCAGAAGTTTCTACGGACGCATCAAGATTTTTATCAAGCTCGTTGGCTGGGCGAAGCGAATGAAGCACCCATTTTTAACCCTGCTGCTGTTGCTGCAACCCGAGCATTGGGAGGTTTGAGAAGGCTTTGGCTAAAGATTGATGCTACGCCACAAGAATATTTAGCATGGGAGGATGCGATGGACCGTTGGTTACTGCCATGTTCTTTAGATTATGGGCCAATTACTCATTACACTGCAGCTGTTGACCGCTTTGATCAAATAACTATAGATTGGTGGAAGCGTTTCAGGTATGATATGCACCAAAAAGGCTAGAGTTTCACCTGCAGTTGGGAAGAATTGAAGAGTCTTTTGAGGCAATGTTTTGTGCCAGCAGATTGTATGGTAAAGCAGGCCAGTCAGGCTACGACCACAATTGTCCCTCCTACGGATACGAAGGCTGATGTTGGCAAGGCTATCATGGAAGCGGCTGAACCATTGAGTGGGCTGAATATGCAATTCAAGCGGGTATATGATGAGGCTTGCATCACAATTGACAAGGGTCAGCTTTGGAGTTTATTTCAGACGCGGTGCATGGTCAAAGGCAAAGCGTGCAAGCTCATGGTGGATGGTGGTAGCTACTGTAATGACATCAGTAAGGCAGTGGTGTCGACTTTGGGTTTGTTGACATGGCGTATTCCTGAATCTAAGCATGTTGCTTGGTTAACACTACTAGGCAAAACAACTATAGATAGCACAACTACCCATAGAGCATATACAAAGTGATGCGCTGCGGGTATTTACCCGTAGCGCACCACGCACAATGCGCCACGACTATGTCACTTACCCGCAGCGCACCATGTTCGAGCGTGCGCTATGGGTATTTTTAGACCTAGAAGGCTGGCCTCCTTCAACTTACTCGTAACGCACGGAGGAGACAGTGCGCTACGGGTAAGTCAGGTTACCCGTAACGCATTCCTAACCTATGCGCTACTCGTATAATTATTGGCACCAAGCGGGACAACAATGCAACCAAACCCTAGCAACCTGCCCTCGTATAATTATTGTAAGCAGCTAACTAAAATTTCAGAAAATTGAGCTTCGTGATAGTTTGCATGCAAACTGAATGATCTAAATCTAGCAGGATTTTTTGAAAGGCTACAAAGTATGATGAAAGAAACTTGTGCTTTACCTTGCATGCAAACTGAATGATCTAAATATGGCAGGATCGTGCTGTCGCATCGTGCTGCCCGCGGGGAGCTACCTTGCCAACTTCCACGTTTCTTGGCTATTCCCTTCTGTCTATTTGGTATGTTTGACACTTAATAGGTGTGTTGTACCATCTTCCTCCCCCACCCCTATTTGTTCGTGTTTTGTTGGCATTACATTTGGTTGATCTGTGCTATTTTTGCATTGGGTCGTTACACAATGACTAATTTCGATAGAGATAACAATGGTTATCTGTTATATCCCTCGGTTCTCACTAACTTTTCATGCTAAAAGCTAGCTCATTTCTTTGGGATTTGTTCAGCTTAGGAATTTTATGTATGGTATGTTCTGTTTGGGATTGAAACTTGACATACCATAATTATTTTTCTTATTCATTGATTTGTGATTACATATTATATCTTGACTTGGCCTGGAGAGAATGATAGGGGACCTCCATTTGTTGTTTATGTATGACCTATGCTTCTTTCATTAATTATGAGAGATGTAATAGCTGGGACTAGAAATATTTTGTGCTATCTTGCTAGATGTTGTGATTGAATACATAGGGTGCATGGAAAGTAGCTCTACCCGTAGATGTTTTTTATTTGCCCAGCTGCTATTATTTTTGGGATGTACTTTGCTTATTCTTTTGTTCTTGGTGTTGTCTACACAATTTTTCTACAACTGTATGATTCTAATATGGTAATAAATAACTAATTTTGGGCAGGTATAAGCTGAATTGGAAGTCGTTGTGGTGGCAAGAAGCTGCAATGAAAGATAGGAAAGAAACCCTAACAGCATATAGGAAATACTATGGGTTCACTTTTCATTGCCTTAGTACTAGTCTGATGCCATGAGTTTCATTGCGTAGTACTAGCCCGCTGTCAAGCCTTGTTGTTTTTTGATGTTGCTTTTCCTATACCAAATAGTATTGGTCTATTGATTTTTGTAATAAATATGTAATTGCAAATTTGGTGTGAATATTTGGAACAGATGGTTTATGTATTTAACTAGTCACAAAGTTTTGCTGTGGGGCTAAATATAAATAGAGTAGAAAATTAGTCAAATGGCTTAATAATCTCACAAATAATCTGAAACAGCGGTATGAGTGATGGGGGAGCTAGTGTCGTAATTAAAAAGGAAGTACTAGTAGCGCACAGCCATGCGCTGCGGGTAGTTTAGATACCCGTGGCACATGTGTTGATGTGTTGCGGGTAGAAATACCCGTAGCGCATCAGCACATGCGCTACGGGTATCTAAATTACCCATAGCGCATGTGCAGGTGCGTTACGGGTAATATTACCAGTGGTGTGGTACCCGCAGCGCGGGGACATGCGCTACGGGTAACAAATATTGGTGCGCTGCGCGTAGCTATTTTTCTAGTAGTGTAAATAGCTGCGGTATGCTAAAGGTTAGTCATAAGGTATGTGTACCATTTACAGTTGGTGACTATGTTGATGAGGTGGAGTGCGATGTGTTGCCATTGGAGGTGTGTGGACTGTTACTTGGACGTCCATGGCAATATGATCGCAATGCTATACATGCTGGGAGAGCAAATACATATTCTTTTGTGCATGATGGCAAACAATGGACTTTAAAACCTATGCAGGATGATCAAATAAAGTCTGATGTTGAGCTAGTGGTATACAAGGAGAAGTTGCGCAATGCTAAGCCAAAATCTGGGCTAGCTACGCCGCAGCGTGAGGAGCATGATGCGAAAAGCGTCGGCAGTGATATTGTTTCAGCCAAGCCTGTAGATGACAAGCTAGTTATTCTTGTTAGTGACAAGCCGGTTGAAGTCCAGCCTCATATTGATAATGGGAAGGATATGTCAGCATGTTTTCCATGTGTTCCACTTCTAGTTCGTGTTGACATGGGTGTTCAGATTGATGATGGTGGTGCTGATCGTGTTCTGGTGCATATGGTGCCGTGGGTAGTCACCACAGTTTTGTGAGAACACCTCGGAAATGTTTTGTTGGAGTAGCAATACGTGTGCACAAAGGCAAGGATGGACATGTTCGTCAGTTGTGTGGCCCGGGCATTACTGATTTTTTGTTGGGTCGTGCAAAGCAGGTTCATGTTCAGCAACGCAAGTTTCCAGCAATGATTGACAAGAAGAAGGTGGTGACGCCTAAGTACAAGTTCATTTGGCGAAGAAAAGGGGTGCAATCACCCAAGGCTATATCGAGAAGAGTAGGCCAAGAGGGAGGACATGGTGAGGAAGACAAGCAAGACTTGAAGACGGCGAATATGTGTGGTGCTATTGTTGATATTCCGCCACCTTTTTGAGCAGACCCTCACGTGTTGGGGACAACGCTTTTTGAAAGGGGAAGGATGATATGGGCATGAAGGAGGAGGTGAAGCCCAATTTCAGGACTCCACCAAGATGAGGGTAGCTCATTGCAGATTGGTACGCCAGGATGACCTACGATATGAGATAATTTAGTCTAAGGTTGTGTCAACAATTTATATATGTGTTTATGTTATTCCGTAGTTAGGTCATGTTGTGGGATGATAGCGGTGCTAGCCGCCCAGTTGGGAACCCCAAGAGGAAGGTATAATGACCACATCGACAAGTTTTCCCTCAGTATGAAACCAAGGTTTAATCGACCAGTAGGAGAAAGAAACTACTTCTGAAGGTTGATGCTAGCTGGCTTTGGCGACGGCTCTAGAGAATTTATTTATGGCGCCTGTCTGGGGTGTAGCTTTGGCGCCAGTAGCAACGTGGAACCTGCACACAACACAACCAAAGTACTTTGCCCCAACTTGCAGTGAGGTTGTCAACCTCACCGGTTTGCTGTAAACAAAGGATTAAATGTATCATGTGGTAATAGATATTTATTTGCAAGAAAGTAAATAATGCTTGTAGAAAGTAAACGGTAATATGAATGTAAAAGAATGGACCGGGGTCCATAGTTCACTAGAGGCGTCTCTCCACAAAGATAACTAACATGCTGGGTAAACAAATTACAGTTGGGCAATTGACAGAATAAAGGATGCAAAGCAATGCATGTACATGTCATGAAGATCACTATTAGATTCACTTGGGCATTACAACATAATACATAGACCGTAATCCAACTGCATCTATGACTAATAATCCACCCGCCGGATGTCATCCGAGCAACCGTTGGGTATTAAGTTGCAAGCAACAGATTATCGCCTTAAGCAAAGTGTGTAATGTAAACAATACAAATGTCCTTGAACACAAGATTGTTGTTTTCTCCCTAGTAGCAACAACACATCTACAACCTTAGAAGTTATTGTCACTCTCCCAGATTACTAGAGGCATGAACCCACTATCGAGCATAAATACCCCCTCTTGGAGTTACTAGCATCTACTTGGCCAAGATATGTACTAGCAACGGAGAGCATGCAAGATCATAAACAACATAGAGATGATAAATCAACAAATCAACTTGACATAGTACTCAATATTCATCGGATCCCAACAAACATAACATGTAGATTACATAACAATGATCTTGATCATGATAGGAAGCTTAGAAGATCTAAACATGAAGCACATGGAGGAGAAGACATCCATCTAGCTACTGCTATGGACCCGTAGTCCAAGGTAGAGTACTCACATATCACTCCGGAGGCAGGCATGGTGATGAAGAAGGCCTCCGGTGGTGATTCCCCTCTCTGGCAGTGTGCTGGGAAGAGTTTCTGGACCCTCCCGATCTTGTGTCGATGACGGCGATGGCTTGCAGTATGTTTTCTGGAGGGCCCTTAGGGTTTTCCCATCGAGGGGATTAAATAGGCGGAAGGGCGATGTCAGGAGGTGGACTAGGCGGTCACACCCCTTGGTGGCGCAGCCTAGGGGTGGCCCGCGCCACCACCAGGTGTGGCCGGCCCCTGGTCCGTCTCTTGCTCTCCTTTGGACTCCGTCTTCGTGTCAGGTAATTAGGAACTTCAGCTTTTGTTTCATCCAATTCTGAGAATATTTCCTGTGTAACTTTTCGGAAACATAAAAACATCGGAAAACAGGGAACTGGCACTGTGGTATCTTGTTAATAGGTTAGTTCTGGAAAATGCATAAAAATGCCATGAAGTGTAAACAAAACACAAAGCATATGGTGTATAAAGAAGCATGGAGCATCAAAAATTATAGATACGTTTGAGACGTATCAAGCATCCCCAAGATTAACAACTGCTCGTCCTTGAGTAGGTAAGTGATAACAAAACAATAATTTTTGAGGTGACGTGCACCAACACAATCTTGATCAAAATGATGTAAAGTATTGAGTGCTGAGATCAAAGTACTCTAAACATGGGCATAAGAGATATAATCTTGACAATAAAACTTAGCAACCATGTTATAACATGAAAAGTAACACAAACAAAAGATCAGGAGTAATAATGCATTGAAAGTCAATTGTTTGTTTCGAGCATATAGAAAAACATAGCAAAGTGGTATTCAGCTTGTCCCTCATGGAGTAGCAAAACATAAATGCATAGGACACCTTCAAGTTTAAGAGGGTGACTAGATATAAATAATTTGAGAGCAAGCAATACCATAATCATGAATCAATCAATAATAAATTTTGGGACTATGCACATTATACTCAGAATGACAACTATGCTCTCTTAGACGGTGCATAAAGGTAGAAGGTAAAGACTCAACATAAAAGTAAAAGAAAGGCCCTTTGAAGAGGGAAGCAGGGATTTAGCATGTGCTAGAGCTTTTCATTTGTAAAACAGAGATAAAAAATGTTTTAAGAGGTGGTTGTTCTTGTAAACGACTGGCAATGGGGTTCTTGCTATCTTCGATACTAAACAAGTTGAGAGCAGTTCTGAGTTCTTTGAAAAATTGTCACATACGTGCTCTTTTATAAAGCTTGGCACTTCTCCCCCTTTTTTTCACAAACCATGGCTAACCGAATCCTTCGGGTGCCCACAACTTTGACATACCATGGAGGAGTGTTTTTTTTTCTTTTTTTAAGATTACAATGGTCTGACCAGCTCCCTTGCAAAATTAGTGACGAGCAGATGAAGCATGCAAGTCAAGGGGTACTTAATTCAATATGGAAGATAGCAAACCCGACAACTACGTCCTCTTGAGCTAAAAATAATGTCACAAAATGAGAAGTATTTTGAAGGTTTTTTTAGGTAGCACATGAAAATTTACTTGGAATGGCTTGAAAATACCATGCATAGGAATTTATAGTGGACTCTTTGAAATAACTTGGTTTTTGGTAGTTGGATGCATGAGAAGTATTCCCTCTCAGTATAGATGAAGGCTAGCAAAAGACTGGGTGCGACCAACTAAGAGAGCAATAACGACCATAATCATGCATAGCGACAAAACATTATTAACCAAAGCATAAAGTGATATCACAAGTCAAAAACGAAATGATCATAGAGGCTTGAGGCGACTGGTTTGTAGCCAAACATGGTGTGAGCATGCGCCAAGTCAACCCAAATAAAGCATCAAAGGAGAATACCACAATATTATGCTCCCATATAATAAAAACAACGCATGATTCTTTCAAAGGCATATTAAGCACTCTCAGTCATTTGAGACAAGTCATGCTACAACAAAAACTACTAAGCACATAATCAAAATAACATCAAGCATGACATGCAAAAGTCTAAGCCACAGTCTAAACAAGCTCCCATTTGTACCACTATAAGCATGAAACTTTTTACTCTTTTCCAACACCAATCAACCTTTTTGAAACAACTCTCAAAGATGAAAAGAAACATAGACCAGAGGTCTAAACACACCTAGATACAAAGAACTAACAAGTTTTGAACAAAAACAAAGGCGAAAAACAAAAGCTAACGCAGTACTAGAAACAGAGAACACTCGTTGAACGATTAGAGTGAAAACTAGAGTGTTCAAGGCAATGAAAACGGAGTGTGTCTTCTCCAAGAGAAATATGTTGGGGTCCAACCATTTGTTGCAGCAAACAAAACAAAGAAAACTGAAAGCAAAAATAAAGACGCTCCAAGAAAAATGCATAGCATACGAAGCAATAAAAATATAGTGTCTTGAAAGATGACCTGATATTTTATTGATGAAGAAGGGGTGCCGCGGGGCATCCCCAAGCTTTGATGCTTGTACTTCTTGGATATTTCTTGGGGTGACATGGGCATCCCCAAGCTTGAGCTTTTGTCCATACTTCATCTCATCTCATCATTCTCCTTTCCCTACACTTGAAAACTTGCTTCATACAAAACTTCACACATTTCTTATTAGCAACATTAGTGTATGCAAGATAGTAAATCCACTCTTTGGTTCAGTTTCAACTCAAGTATAATACCCATTAAAACATAAGTTACTGTAGCAACTTCTCTCAAAAGTTTCGTGATCAAGAGAACTCAAAAAGAAAGAGATCAAGAGGCAAACACAAATAGTAGCAGAAATCTGTCAAAACAGAACAGCTGGTAAAGATTGATTTTTTTGAAAATCTTCTGTTGCTCAAATCGAAAAGTGCAAAACAAATGAAAGTTAGAAAATAACCTGGGGCATGTGCACAAGAAATCGCAGATCAAAAAGATGTTCTTAGAATTTTCACGAATTTTTACGGTACTAGAGCTATTTCAGGACAGCAACTCCCCCAAATCTTACCTTCCTCCAATTAGAGGTTCTTCTTGGCACAAAAACGAAATAAAAATGATAAGGAGAGGTCATTACAGTAGTAATAACTTCCAAGACTCAACAAAAATAAAAAGTACTGAAAAGAAAATATTGGGTTATCTCCCAAGAGTGGTTTTCTTTAACGCCTTTAAGATAGGCGCAAAAAGTGAGAATCAAGTATTTTCGAATGAAGAGGCATCGAGATCAATAGCAGAAATCTTTTCAACAAGGAATTGTATTTATCCAAATGAGTTTTAGAAGATCCTTTATGAACACTCTTGGGCTCACTACTTTCAGCAAAAGGGTTTTCAGGAACAATCCAATCAAATTTTTTTTCCAAAGCTTCATGCATTCCCACGAGTTTAAAAGGTATTGGTACTTTGATTTCTTCCTTATTTGTACAACAAAATCTACACGTGAGCCAAGCATATTAAAATGCTCAAAAACTTTCCTAGCTTCTATAACAACATCTCTAAATTCTTTACGCAAAGTCTCCAAAATAAAATTTCTCTTTTCAGAGTCTTCGATATCATGAAGCTTAAGAAACATTTGCTGCATAAAGGGATTAAGGTTAACAAACCTAGCCTACAACATGTGAACTAAATAAGCAGCATCAATTTCATAACTAGGAGCAAGTTCGGCTATGGGTCTATCCTCAACATCTTTGTGCTTACTGACATGATTAAAGAACTCTTCAATGTTATCTTGCCCAATTATAGAACCACTACCTACTGATAGGTCTTCCAGGACGTACTTAGGGAACAACATAATGAACTAAAAGTAAAAGTAACAAAATACCAACTATAAAAGTAACTATTTTTTGTATTTTTGATAAAAAAGATGCAAGCAAAAATAAAGTAAAGAAAGTAAGCAAAACAATAACAAAGTAAAAGATTGAAAGCGAGAGACTCCCCATGCATAAATCCTCTTTCTCCCCGGCAACGACGCCAGAAAAAGTGCTTGATAGCTGATAGTGTGTGTTAGGCACCCAGTTGGGAACCCCAAGAGGAAGGTATGATGAGCACAGCAGCAAGTCTTCCCTCAGTATGAAACCGAGGTTTATCGAACCAGTAGGAGAAAGAACCAACTTCCGAAGGTTGATGTTCGCTTGCTTGATGATAGCTCCAGAGAATTTATATATGACGCCTTATTTGGGGCGTAGCTCTGCACCAGCAGCAACATGGAACCTGCACACAACACAACCAAAGTACTTTGCCCCAACTTACATTGAGGTTGTCCATCTCATCGATTTGCTGTAAACAAAGGATTAAACATTTCATGTGGTAAAAGATAGTAGTTTGCGAGAAAGTAAATAATGCGAGCAAAAGGTAAATGGTATAAGAACGTAAAATAATGGACTAGGGTACACAGTTCACTAGAGGTGTCTCTCCATAAGATAAATAACATGCTGGGTAAAAAAATTACAGTTGGGCGATTGACAGAATAAAGGAAGGATGCACATGTCATGAGGATCACTATGAGATTCACTTGGGCATTACAACATAATACATAGACCGTAATCCAACTGCATCTATGACTAATAATCCACCCGCCGGATGTCATCTGAGCAACCGTTGGGTATTAAGTTGCAAGCAACAAATTATTGCCTTAAGCAAAGCGTGTAATGTAAACAATACAAATGTCCTTGAACACAAGATTGTTGTTTTCTCCCTAGTAGCAACAACACATCTACAACCTTAGAGGTTTCTATCACTCCCCCAGATTACTAGAGGCATGAACCCACTATCGAGCATAAATACTTCCTCTTGGAGTCACTAGCATGTACTCGGCCAAGATATCTACTAGCAACGGAGAGCATGCAAGATCACAAACAACATAGAGATGATAAATCAATAAATCAACTTGACATAGTACTCAATATTCATCGGATCCCAACAAACACAACATGTAGAATTACACAACGATGATCTTGATCATGATAGGCAGCTCACAAGATCTAAACATGAAGCACATGGAGGAGAAGACAACCATCTAGCTACTGCTATGGACCCGTAGTCCAAGGTAGACTACTCACACATCACTCTGGAGGCAGGCATGGTGATGAAGAAGACCTCCGGTGGTGATTCCCCTCTCCGGCAGGGTGCCAGGAAGAGCTTCTGGACCCTCCCGATCTCGCATCGACGACGACGACGACTTGCATTATGTTTTCTGGAAAATTGATCGGGCGCTTAGGGTTTTCTTGCCGAGGAGAAGATATAGGCGGAAGGGCGATATCAGGAGGTGGGCCAGGTGGCCACACCACCTGGTGGCGCGGGCCAGGGGTAGGCTGCGCCACCCTATGGTGCAGCTGCCTGCTGGCCCCCCTCCGTCTCTGCTTTGGACTCCATCTTATGTCGGGAAAAATAGGAACTTAGGCTTTTGTTACGTCCAATTCCGAGAATATTTCATGTGTAACTTTTCTAAAACACAAAAACAGCAGAAAACAGGGAACTGACACTGTGGCATCTCGTTAATAGGTTAGTTCCGGAAAATGCATAAAAACGTCACATAGTGTAACAAAACACAAAGCAAATGATGCATAAACAAGCATGGAGCATCAAAAATTATAGATACATTTGAGACGTATCAAGCATCCCCAAGCTTAACTCCTGCTTGTCCTCAAGTAGGTAAGTGATAACAAAACAATAATTTTTGAGGTGACATGCACCAACACAATCTTGATCAAACGATATAAAGCATTGAGTGCTGAGATCAAAGTACTCTAAACATGGGCATAAAAGACAAAATCTTGACAATAAAACTTAGCAACCATGTTATAACATGAAAAGTAACACAAACAAAAGATCATGATTAATAATGCATTGCAAGTCAAGTGTGTGTTTTGAGTATATAGAAAAACATAGCAAAGTGGTTTTCAGCTTGTCCATCATGGAGTAGCAAAACATAAATGCATAGGACACCTTCAAGTTTAAGAGGGTGACAAGATACAAATAATTTAAGAACAAGCAAAACCATAATCATGAATCAATCAATAATAATTTTGGACTATGCACATTATACTCAGAATGTCAACTATGCTCTCTTAGACGATGCATAAAGGTAGAAGGTGGAGACTCAACGTAAAAGTAAAAGAAAGGCCCTTCGGAGAGGGAAGAAGGGATTAAACATGAGCTAGAGTTTTTCATTTGTAAAAAAGAGATACAAATTTGTTTTGAGAGGTGGTTGTTCTTGTCAACGACTAGCAATGGGGTTCTTACTATCTTCCATACTAAGCAAGTTCTAAGAGAGATTGGCACTTTTGTGCTCATTTATAAAGCTTGGCACTCCTCCCCTCTTTTCCTTTCACAAACCATGGCTATCCGATTCCATCGGGTGCCCACCAACTTTCACATACCATGGAGCAGTGCCTTTTTTCTTTTCTCTTTTCCCTTATTTTACTTTTTTTTGAAATATAACAATATGGAAGATAGCAAATCCGACCACTACGTCCCCATGAGGTGAAAATAGTGCCACAAAATGAGAAGTATTTTGAAGTTTTTTTTGAAAGGTAGCACATGAAAATTTACTTGGAATGGCTTGAAAATACCATGCATAGGAATTTATAGTGGACTCTTTGGAATAAACTTTGTTTTTGGTAGTTGGATGCACGAGAAGTAATCCCTCTCAGTATAGATGAAGGCTAGCAAAAGACTGGGAACGACCAACTAAGAGAGCAATAACGGCCATAATCATGCATAGTGACAAAACATTATTAACCAAAGCACAAAGTGGTATCACAATTCAAAAACCAAATGATCATAGAGGCTAGAGGCAACTTGTTAAAGTCAAACATGATGTAAGCATGTGCCAAGTCAACCCAAATATAGCATCAAAGGAGAAAACCACAATAATATGCTCCCATATAATAAAAGCAACGCATGATTCTTGCAAAGGCACATTAAGCAATCTCAGTCATTTGAGACAAGTCATGATATAACAAACATCTCTAAGCATACTATCAAAATAACATCAAGCATGACATGCAAAAGTCTAAGACACAGTCTAAACAAGCTCCCATTTGTACCACTATAGATATGAAACTTTTTTCTCTTTTCCAACACCAATCAACCTTTTTGCATCAACTTTTAAAGATGAAAACCATCATAGACCAGAGGTCTAAATATACCTTGATACAAAGAAATAACAAGTTCTGAACAAAAATCAAAGGAAAAAATGAAAGTTAAACGTAGTACTAGAAAAAGAGAACACTCGTTGAACAAAAAGAGTGAAAACTAGAGTGTTCTTGGCAATGAAAAATGGAGTGCATCTTCTCCGAAAGAAACATGTTGGGTTCCAACCATTTATTGCAGCAAACAAAGCAAAAGAAAACTGAAAGCGAAAGGAAAGACGCTCCAAGAAAAACACATAGAATACGAAGCAATAAAAATATAGTGTCTTGAAAGATGACCTGATTTTTGCCGATGAAGAAGGGGTGCCTCGGGGCATCCCCAAGCTTTGATGCTTGTACCTCTTGGATATTTCTTGGGGTGACATGGGCATCCCCAAGCTTGAGCTTTTGTCCATACTTCATCTCATCTCATCATTCTCCTTTCCCTACACTTGAAAACTTCCTTCATACAAAACTTCACACAATTCTATTAGCAACATTAGTGTAAGCACGATAGTAAATCTACTTTTTTGGTTCAGTTTCAACTCAACCAAATCACCTATTAAAGCATAAGCTACTGTAGCAACTTCCTCAAAATTTCCATGATCAAAAGAACTCAAAAAGAAAGCGATCGAGAGGCAAACACAAATAGTGGCAGAAATCTATCAAAACAGAACAGCTGGCAAAGATTGATTTTTTTGAGGATCTTCTGTTGCTCAAATCGAAAAGTGCAAAACTAATGAAAGTTTGGCAACAACCTGGGGCATGTGCACAAAAAATCGCAGATCAAAAAGACGTTCTGAGAATTTTCACGAATTTTTACGGTATAGCGCAGAAATCTATTTCAGGACAGCAATTTCCCCAAATCTTTCCTTCCTCCAATTAGAGGTTCTTCTTGGTACAAAAACGAAATAAAAATGATAAGGAGAGGTCATTACAGTAGTAATAACTTCCAAGACTCATCGAGAAGAAAAAGTACTGAAAAGAAAACATTGGGTTATCTCCCAAGAGTGCATTTTTTTAACGCCTCTGAGCTAGGCGCAGAAAGTGAAAATCAAGTAATTTCAAGCGATGAAGCATCAATTTCATAATTTGCTCTAAGAATAGAGTCAAAAAGTAATTTTTTTCTCTTTCTAGGGAAGTGTTCCATACCTTTTTTGATTGGGAATTGATATTTAATGGTGCCTTCCTTCATATCAATGATGGCACCAACAATTCTAAGAAAAGGTCTTCCCCAAATAATAGGACAAGAAGCATTGCATTCACCATCCAAAATAAGGAAATCAATGGGAACAAGGTTATTGTTAACCATAATAAGAACATCATTAATCCTTCCCAAAGGTTTCTTATTAGCAACATTAGCAAGAGGAACATCAAAATAACAATTTTCAAGCGGTGGTAAATGATGGTGCGGTGTTAAGGCACCCAGTTGGGAAGCCCAAGCGGAAGGTATGAGGAGCACAGCAACAAGTTTCCCTCAGTTGTGAAACCAAGGTTATTGAACCAGTAGGAGAAAGCCAAACATCAGAAGGTGATGCTTGCTAGCTTCGCGACACTCTAGACAATGGCGCCAAAAAATGCTGGTGCGTAGTTGACTTAGGAGCTTCTTCACCTAGCAGCAATGTGGAACCTGCACACAACACAACCAAGAACTTTGCTCCCAACTTACGGTGAGGTTGTCAATCTCACCGGTTTGCTGTAAACAAAGGATTGGGCATATCGAGTGGTAAAAGGTAATAGTATGCAAGAATGTAAACAGAGCGAGTAAAGTAAACGGTAATAGCAATGTAAAGGAAATTGGACCGGGGTCCACAGTTCACTAGTGGTGTCTCTCCATAAGATAAATAACAACATGCTGGGTAAACAAATTACAGTTGGGAAATTGATAGAGTAAAGATAACTTGATAGAGTAAAGATAACGTACATATGTCATGAGGATCACTATGAGATTCACTCTGGGCATTACGACAAAATACATAGACCGTCATCCAACTGCATCTATGACTAAAAATCCACTCGCGGGGAGTCATCCGAGTACCCATTGAGTATTAAGTTGCGAACAACAGATAATTGCATTAAGCAAAGTGCGTAATATAAACAAAGCAAATGTCCTTGGACACAAGAATGTTGTTTTATCCCTAGTGGCAACAACACATCTACAACCTTAGAGGTTTCTGTCATTCCCCCAGATTACTAGAGGCATGAACCCAACTATTGAGCATAAATACTCCCTCTTGGAGTCACTAGCATCTACTCGGCCAAGATATCTACTAGCAACGGAAAGCATGCAAGATCATAAACAACATAGAGATAACATAAGATATATAATTCAGCACATCAACTTAACATAGTACCAATACTCATCGGATCCCAACAACATAACATGTGGCGCCTCCCATGCATGTTAGTGCTTACTATGCTATCCCTGGTTATGTTGTTGCTGATACTATTAAGATAAAGTTTTTGTTCCTATTTCTACCATGCAAGGAAAATGTTAGGGAAGCAATTGGAGGGCAATATTGGTGGAGCGTGTTGTCCTTGAAGGAGTCCGGTTGGGGACCACCTAGCAGCATGTTGAAGATGGTGGCGCACCTACAAAAGAGTCTTTTTATTTTATGTATTTTTTTATTTTCTATTTAGGAAAAGTGGGTCCGCGTTCTTGAGTTTATTTTATTTCCATATTTTCGTTTTTGCTTGTAAGTCAAGTAATAGGGAGGTCGGCTGCAACTATAAAGCCAAAGGGGTGTGCACCAATGTAAGGGGTTGAAAAATTATGTGAGTTTTATACAGGAGAGTTTGCCCATGAGGATTGTCGCACCCATGAGTATTGTTGGTTTTGCTTGCTGATTCGTAAGAATCTGTTGTGTCGTTCATGGAGTAGATCTAATCTGCTCAACGATTTGTGTCTACTGTTTATCTCAATCGCCGTGAAAGATTGGGCCTAAAACCCCTTTGGATCACGTTGATCCACATCATCTTGGTATTAGATTCGTCGGGTTTCTCACGGCATAATTTGTTCTTGAGATCGATCTGCTGAGTTTGTTCTACTGGTGAAGTTGCTGCCGGAGGCGTCAAAGCCAAAACACCGGTATTTGTTCGTCCAAGCGGCGTGAAGGTTTCTGCTGTGGAGATCCTGCAGGCAAAGTGGTTCTACTACCAATCCGAGTTGCTGGTTTCGATCCGATCTTGCCTGCTGGTAGGTCGAGGTCTCGGCCGCGTAGTCCCGTCGTGATCTTGCGGCAGTCTTCGTGGATTTTTCCTGCTCCTGATCGGATTTCTAGATCGATTTTATTCGGCATCGACAACTAGGTTCTACGCGTTCATCCCTGAAGGTTACGATCAATTCGGTGCATTTTTATTTCGTGAGCCTGCTGCAATTTGTTTCTATCATGCGAGTTCACCCTACCGCGTGACTCCAAACACAGTTTGCTCTCCATCGAGCCATACTGCTGTTGTTTCTCTGCACTACAACCCCTGCCACAACGGCATAGCCACGGTTCTCGTATTCAGTTTGGCTTCAGTATTGGTGCAACGTGAAGCACAAAGGAGAAGGGAGTTTTGCATCAAGTTGATCCTATCAGATTGCTTTCACGTGAGTTTTTCTTGGACTCTGTGAAGGTATTCTACTCTTCCACATCGGGATAGACTGATTTTCTGCTGAGTTTTGCATGGCACATCAAGTCATATTTGGCCAGATTTTGTTGGTGCTATAGCATACATCGAGTTCAGTTCACCACAATTTCACTGCTGACTGCCGAGCATACCGCGACTACTTCTATTTCTGGTGTACTGAATTAGTCTACGGTTCGACAGAATAATCCTGCTACCTGCTATTGTTACTGTATTTTTTGCCGGGTCTAAATCTATTGCTTGCTGTATTTTTTGCTGGTATTGGATGCAATTATGGAAGAGCAGGATGTTTTCTCTCATTGGTTTCAGCGTGAGAGAATGGGCAAGCTGAGAAACTATTTCATACTCGTGTGATTGTTCAGGATCATGCATGTGCTTTGACGATCGACCAGACTGCTTTAATCAATGTTGTTAGCTGTGAGTTGGTCGAGAAGTTAGAATTGCCAATGCAACCAATTTCAGAGCCATATTTTTTGCTTCTTGGTGACATCAAGCTTGCCATCACACACCAAACACTAGTTCAATTTCTGTTGGGCAAATTATCTTTTGCGGTTTTGTGTGACGTACTTCCTATACACATGATTTCATGTCATTTACTTCTGGGAAGGCCATGGTACAGGGACCAAGGTGCATCATATCGCATGGATAATTACTGTTATACCAAGTATGTTTTATCCTATGGCAAGAAGACATATAATCTACTCTCCATGGATACCATGATGTACAAGGCTTGGAGAGATAAAAAACTCCAGCAACTCAAGGAGGTTGAAGCAAAAGTCAAGAAGGAAGAAGAGGTGAAGAAGAGGGAAGCCAAAGCTGTTATACCCCTTACTGAGCACCTTGAACGTATTGAAACAAGAGCCGAATCTGCTGCTGCCATTTCTGTTGTTGATAGTCCTAAAGTATCAGATCAATATTTCCCTATTGATATTTTGTTGATTGCCTCAAAACCGAGGATGGTTTCTCCTGAAGAAGGGGAGGATGATGTGGCGCCTCCCATGCATGTTAGTGCTTACTATGCTATCCCTGGTTATGTTGTTGCTGATACTATTAAGATAAAGTTTTTGTTATTATTTCTACCATGCAAGGAAAATGTTAGGGAAGCAATTGGAGTGCAATATTGGTGGAGCATGTTGTCCTTGAAGGAGTCCGGTTGGGGACCACCTAGCAGCATGTTGAAGATGGTGGCGCACCTACAAAAGAGTCTTTTTATTTTATGTATTGTTTTATTTTCTATTTAGGAAAAGTGGGTCCGCGTTCTTGAGTTTATTTTATTTCCATATTTTTGTTTTTGCTTGTAAGTCAAGTAATAGGGAGGTCGGCTGCAACTATAAAGCCAAAGGGTGTGCACCAATGTAAGGGGTCAAAAAATTATGTGATTTTTATACAGGAGAATTTGCCCATGAGGGTCGTCGTACCCATGAGTATTGTTGGTTTTGCTTGCTGATTCCTAAGAATCTATTGTGTCGTTCGTGGAGTAGATATAATCTGCTCAACGATTGATTATGTCTACTGTTTATCTCAATCGTGGTGAAAGATTGGGCCTAAAACCCCTTTGGATCACGTTGATCCACATCAAGGGCAGCTCACAAGATCTAAACATGAAGCACATGGCGGGGGAGACAACCATCTAGCTACTGCTATGGACCCATAGTCCAAGGTAGACTACTCACACATCACTCCGTAGGTGACCATGGTGGTGGAGAAGGCCTCCGGCAGGGATTCCCCTCTCCGACAGGTTGCCGGGAAGAGCTCCTGGATCCTCCCGATCTCGCGACGGCGACGGCGGCGGCTTGCAGTATGTTTCGTGGAAAAGAGATCCGTCCCTTAGGTTTTTCCCGTTAAGGGGAACTTATAGGCAAAAGGGCTATGTCAGGAGGTGGACCAGCTAGCCTCACCCCCTGGTGGCGCAGGCCAGGGGTAGACCGCGCCACCCTAGGGTGTGGCTGGCTCCTGGCCCCCCTCCGTCTCATCTTCGGTCTTCGCGAAGCTTCAGTAAAAATAGAAGATTTGGATTTTGCTTCGTCCAATTTTGAGGATATTTCCTGTGTAGCTTTTCTGAAACACAAAAACAGCAAAAATAGGGAACTGGCACTATTGCATCTCGTTAATAGGTTAGTTCTGGAAAATGCATAAAAACGCCACGAAGTGTAACAAAACACATAGCAAATGGTGTGTAAACAAGCATGGAGCATAAAAAAATATAGATACGTTTGTGACGTATCAAGCATCCCCAAGCTTAACTCCTGCTCGTCCTCGAGTTGGTAAGTGATAACAAAAGAACAATTTTTTAGGTGACATGCACCATCATAATCTTGATCAACTAAGCATTGAGTGCTGGGATCAAAGAACTTAAAACATGGGCATAAAAGACATAATCTTGACAATAAAAACTTAGCAACCATATTATAACATGAAAAGGAACACAAACGAAAGATCATGAATAATGAAACAATGAAAGTCAAACGTGTGTTCAAATCATATGGAAAAAAATATCAAAGTGGTTTTCAGCTTGTCCTTCATGGAATAGCAAAACATAAATGCATAGGACACCTTCTGGTTTAAGAGGGCGACTAGATACAAATAATTTAAGAACAAGCAAAACCATAACCATGAATCAATCAATGATAAACTTTGGGACTATGCACATTAAACTCAGAATGGCAACTATGCTCTCTTAGACTGTGCATAAAGGTAGAAGGTGGAGACTCAACATAAAAGTAAAATAAAGGCCCTTCGCAGAGGGAAGCAGGGATTAAACATGTGTTAGAGCTTTTCATTTGTAAAACAGAGAGATAAAAATTGGTTTTGAGAGGTGGTTGTCTTTGTCAACGACTGGCAATGGGGTTCTTACTATCTTCCATACAAAAATGAAGCAAGTTTTTGAGAGAGATTAGTACTATGTTGCTCTTTTATAAAGCTTGGCACTCCTCCCCACCTTTTTTTTCCTTTCACAAACCATGGCTAACTGATTCCATCGGGTTCCCACCAACATTCACATACCATGGAGGAGTGCCTTATTTTTTCTTATTTTTTCTTTTTGGAATAAGACAATATGGAAGATAGAAATCCGACCACTACGTCCCCATGAGCTGAAAGCAGTGTCACAAAACAAGAAGTATTTTGAAGGTTTTTTGAAAGGTAGCACATGAAAATTTACTTGGAATGGCTTGCAAATACCATGCATAGGAATTTATAGTGGACACATTGGAATAACTTGGTTTTTGGGAGTTGGATGCACGAGTAGAGCTCATACTCAATACAAAATGAAGGCTAGCAAAAGATTGGGAGCGACCAACTAAGAGAGCAATAACGGCCATAATCATGCATAGCGACAAAACATCATTAGAAGAAGCATAAAATGGCATCACAAGTCAATAACCAAATGATCATAGAGGCTAATGACGACTTGTTAGAGTCAAACATGTTGTAAGCATGCGCCAAGTCAACCCAAATAAAGCATCAAAGGAGAAAACCAAATAAATGCTTCCACATAATAAAAACAACGCATGATTTTTTCAAAGGCACATTAAGCAATCTCAATCATTTGAGACAAGTCATGCTACAGAAAAAATCACTAAGCATACTACCAAAACGACATCAAGCATGGCATGCAAAAGTCTAAGACGCAGTCTAAACAAGCTCCTTTTTGTACCACTTTTTGCATGAAACTTTTTTTCTTTTCCAACACCATTCAAACCTTTTTGAAACAACTCTTTCGTTGAATACCAACATAGACCAGAGTTCCAAATACACCTTGATGCAAAGATATAGCAAGATCTGAACAAAAATCAAGGCGAAAAACAAAAGCTAAACGCAGTTCTAGAAAAAGAGAACACTCGTTGAACGATAAGAGTGAAAAATAGAGTGTTCCTGGCAAATGAAAAATGAAGTACGTCTCCTCCAAAAGAAATTTGTTGGGGTCCAACCATTTATTGCAGGAAACAAAACAAATGAAAACTGAAAGCAAAAGTAAAGATGCTCCAAGAAAAACGCATAGTTCATGAAGTAATAAAAATATAGTGTGTTCAAAGGTGACCTGATTTTTGCCGATGAAGAAGGGGTGCCTCGGGGGCATCCCCAAGCTTTGATGCTTGTACCTCTTGGATATTTCTTGGGGTGACATGGGCATCCCAAAGCTTGAGCTTTTGTCCATTCTTCATCTTATCTCATCACTCTCCAATCCCTACACTTGAAAACTTCCTTCATACAAAACTTCACACAATTCTATTAGCAACGTTAGCATAAGCATAATAGTAAATCAACCCTTTTTGGTTCAGGTTTCAACTAAAAAACACCACATATAAAGCATACAGTACTGTAGCAACTTCCTCAAAAGTCCCGTGATCAAAAGAACTAAAAAAGAAAGCGATCGAGAGGCAAACACAAATAGTGGCAGAAATCTGTCAAAACAGAATAGCTGACAAAGGTCGATTTTTTCGAGGACCTTCTGTTGCTCAAATCGAAAAGTGCAAAACTAATGAAAGTTTGGATATAACCTGCGGCATATGCACAAGAAATCGCAGGTCAAAAAGATATCCTGAGCATTTTCACGAATATTTATGGTGCAGCACCAAAATCTATTTCAGGACAGCAACTTCCCCAAATCTTTCCTCCCTCAAATTAGAGGTTCTTCTTGGCACAACAACAAAATAAAAAGGATAAGGAGAGGTCATTATAGTAGTAATAACTTCCAAGACTCAAATAAAAGAAAAAGTACTGAAAATAAAACAATGGGTTATCTCCCAAGAGTGCTTTTCTTTAACGCCTTTGAGCTAGGCGCAGAAAGGTGGAAATCAAGTAATATCAAGCGATGAAGCATCAAGTTCATAATTTTCTCTAAGAATAGAGTCAAAAAATATTTTCTTCCTTCTTCTAGGGAAGTGTTCCATACCTTTCTTGAATGGGAATTGATATTTGATGGTGCCTTCCTTCATATCAATGATGGCACCTACAGTTCGAAGAAAAAGTTTTCCCAAAATAATAGGACATGAAGCATTGCATTCAACATCCATAACAAGAAAATCAACGGGAACAAGGTTATGGTTAACCATAATAAGAATATCATTAATCCTTCCCAAAGGTTTCTTCTTAGCAACATCAATAAGAGGAACATCAAAATAACACTTTCCAAGCGGTGGTAAACCAAGCATGTCATAAATTTTTCTAGGCATAATAGAAATACTAGCACCTAGATCACATAACGCATGGAAATCAAAACCATTAACATGCATATCAATGATGGGCTCCCAACCATCTTCTAACTTCTTGGGAATAGAAGCCTTTTGTTTCAACTTTTCCTCCCTAATTTTCATGAGAGCATTTGTAATATGATTTGTAAAAGCAATATTCAAAGAACTAGCATTAGGACTCAAAGCAAGCTTTTGCAAGAACAAAATAACTTCAGATATATTGCAGCCATCAACATCAAAATCATTAAAAGAAATAGAGCTATCATCTCCCATGCTCCGAAAAATTTCAGCACTCTTTTGAGAAAAAGTTTTTGCAGTTTTGGGCTTTTTCGCACAAGGAGTAGGAGATTTCTCTACACCAATCAAAGTAAGAGGTTTGCTAGCATTTGGAACAACATCATTAGTGGTAGTAATGGTACATACCTTCATCTCCCTAGCCATCTCATCTTCTCTTTCCCACCTGGCATGCAATTCTGCTAACATCCTAACATTTTCATCAATTCTAACTTGGCTGACATTAGTAGCGGCAAAAGTATTGCTTTCTTTCACATCATTAGGCAACACTTTCAGTTTCAGAAGTTCAACATCAAGAGCAAGGCTATCAACTTTAGAAGCAAGAATATCAATTTTACCCAACTTTTCCTCAACAGACTTGTTAAAAGTAGTTTGCTTACCGATGAAGTCCTTGAGCATGACCTCAAGCTCAGAGGGCGCGCCCCTAGTGTTGTTGGAGGAATTACCATAAGAATTACCATAACCATTACCATTGGTAGAAGGATACGGCCTATAATTGTTGCTAGCAAAATTGTTCCTATAAGCACTGTTGTTGAAATTATTATTTCTAATGAAGTTTACATCAACATGCTCTTCTTGAGCAACCAAAGAGGCCAAAAGAACATTATTAGGATCAACATGAAGCATAAGCATAATAGCATCAATCTTATCACTCAAGGAAGAGGTTTCCTCAATAGAATTTACCTTCTTACCTTGTGGAGCTCTCTCGGTGTGCCACTCAGAATAATTTACCATCATATTATCAAGAAGCTTCATTGCGGCGCCCAAGGTGATGGACATAAAAGTGCCTCTAGCGGTTGAATCCAAAAGGTTTCTTGAAGAAAAATTTAGTCGTACATAAAAGGTTTGGATAATCATCCAAGTAGTCAGTCCATGAGTGGGACAATTCTTTATCAGAGATTTCATTATTTCCCAAGCTTGAGCAACATGTTCATTATCAAACTATCTAAACTTCATAATATCACTTCTCAAAGCTATAATCTTAGCAGGAGGATAATATTTTCCAATAAAAGCATCCTTACACTTAACCCAAGAATCAATACTATTTCTAGGCAAAGATAGCAACCAATCCTTAGCTCTTCCTCTTAAAGAGAAAGGAAACAACTTAAGCTTAATCATATCACCATCTACATCCTTATACTTCTGCATCTCACATTGCTCAACAAAATTGTTGAGATGAGCTGCAGCATCATCAGTACTAGCACCAGAAAATTGCTCTTTCATAACAATATTCAACAAAGCAGGTTTAATCTCATAAAAATTTGCCTCAAGAGCAGGTGGCGCAACAGGAGTGCAGATAAAATCATTGTTGTTGGTGCTAGTAAAATCACACAACTTGGTGTTCTCAGGAGTACCCATTCTAGCAAAACCAAAAGTAGACAAGCAAAAATAACTACTATAAAGGAACTATTTTTTTGTATTTTCGATAAAAAGATGCAAGCAAAACAATAACAAAGTAAAAGATTGGAAGCAAGAGACCCCGCTTTCAGAAATCCTTTTTCTCCCCGGCAATGGTGCCAGAAAAATTGCTTGATAGTGCGTGTTAGGCACCCAGTTGGGAACCCCAAGAGGAAGGTATGATGAGCACAGCAGCAAGTCTTCCCTCAGTATGAAACCGAGGTTTATCGAACCAGTAGGAGAAAGAACCAACTTCCGAAGGTTGATGCTCGCTGGCTTGGCGACAGCTCCAGACAATTTATATATGGTGCCTTATCTAGGGCGTAGCTTTGCACCAGCAGCAACGTGGAACCTGCACACAAAACAACCAAAGTACTTTGCCCCAACTTATAGTGAGGTTGTCAATCTCACTGGTTTGCTATAAACAAAGGATTAAACATATCGTGTGGTAAAAGATAGTAGTTTGCGAGAAAGTAGATAATGCGAGTAAAAGGTAAACGGTAGTAAGAATGTAAAAGAATGGACCGGGGTCCACAGTTCACTAGAGGTGTCTCTCCATAAGATAAATAACATGATGGGTAAACAAATTATAGTTGGGCAATTGACAGAATAAAGAAAGCATGCACATGTCATGAGGATCACTATGAGATTCACTTGGGCATTACAACATAATACATAGACCGTAATCCAACTACATCGATGACTAATAATCCACCCGCCGGATGTCATCCGAGCAACCATTGGGTATTAAGTTGCAAGCAACAGATTATCGCCTTAAGCAAAGCGTGTAATGTAAACAATACAAATGTCCTTGAACACAAGATTGTTGTTTTCTTCCTAGTAGAAACATCACATCTACAACCTTAGAGGTTTATGTCACTCCCCCAGATTACTAGAGGCATGAACCCAGTATTAAGCATAAATACTCCCTCTTGGTGATATGGGCACGACGGAGGAGGTGAAGCCCAATTTCAGGACTCCACCAAGATGAGGGAAGCTCGTTGCTGATTGGCACGCCAGGACGACCTACGATATGAAATAATTTAGTCTAAGGTTGTGTCAGCAATTTATATACCTGCTTATGTTATTTCGTGTGTCAGGTCATGTTATGGGCCACTTAGTTTTATTTGTGTTTTGGGTTTGGGCCTGTCCAAGCCCAATAGTTTTCTGGCCGTCTATATAAGGAGGCCAGCAGTCTAGGGTTTAGGGAGTTCAGAATTTTAGTCTAAACATTGAGTTGTGTGCTGCGTGTAGCATCCCTCCGGGGATGGCGCTGTCGTCATCTATCTTATCAAATATATTGCTGTGAAGGTTCTTGTGTTCATCAAGGATTATCAGGCTCAGGTTTGAGGCGTGTTGATTCTCTTCACGTTGCTTGCTGGATTCGTTCCTCTTCTTCAGGTTGCATTCATCGCGTGATTGGAAGATTATCTATCTGGTTGACTCGCTGTGAAAGATCGGGACAAAACTCCAAGGATCATCAGCGTGATCCTTATCATGTGGTATCAGATTACTGGGTTGCTCACGGCGAGATTGATCTGCTGATTGTTCATCATACGAGCAGTTGTCAGATCGAAGAGATTGGAGCAGATTGGCTGCAATTTGTAGATTGGATTCTATCGGATTGTTTCGTCAGAATTGAGGTTGGATCGATCTACCAGGAGACGCGGCAGCTGTGCAGGATACAGATCCGATCGAGTTTAAAAAAAAAGGAAGGAACTACCTCGCTCGCCCAGGGGCGGAGGCTGTCTGCCCCCAGGCGAGACCGCTCGATCGGAGCGTGACTCGCTCGCCCGACACGCCCACAGCGAGCAGGGTTGGCGGCGGCCCACAGCGAGCAGGCCGGCCCATCCTCCCACGCGCCTGGGAAGCTCTGTCCCGCACCTGGCCTCGACGTGCCCGCGGTCCCTGGTCCCGCACGGCCGCACGCTCGCCCAGCGCCTCGCTCGCCCGCACGTTCGCTCGCCTGCCGCGCGCTCGCTCGCTGCCGCGCGCTCGCTCGCGACTTGCCCCAGTGGGCCGGCCCACTCCGTCGGCTCGTCGCGTCCGCTCGTTGCGTGGGATCGCTCATGCGCGCCTTACCACGGAGGTTGTCTGCCCCCTGGCGACTCTGCGTTTTGCTTGCCCTGCGCTGTGGTCATCCAGTTGAGCTCAGTTGGACAGGCTAGGTGGTGCATCACGTGGTCAGGTTTTGTTCAGTTTAGCATCAATCAGATTGATTAGACGCAATAAATATACACAACGGAGCTTGGACGTGATACCACATGATAAGGATCACGCTGATGATCCTTGGAGTTTTGTCCCGATCTTTCATAGCGAGTCAACCAGATAGATAATCTTCCAATCACGCGATGAACGCAACCTGAAGAAGAGGAACGAATCCAGCAAGCAACGTGAAGAGAATCAACACGCCTCAAACCTGAGCCTGATAATCCTTGATGAACACAAGAACCTTCACAGCAATATATTTGATAAGATAGATGACGGCAGCGCCGTGCCCGGAGGGATGCTACACGCAGCACACAACTCAATGTTTAGACTAAAATTCTGAACTCCCTAAACCCTAGACTGCTGGCCTCCTTATATAGACGGCCGGAAAACTATTGTGCTTGGACAGGCCCAAACCCAAAACACAAATAAAACTAAGTGGCCCATAACATGACCTGACACACGAAATAACATAAGCAGGTATATAAATTGCTGACACAACCTTAGACTAAATTATTTCATATCGTAGGTCGTCCTGGCGTGCCAATCAGCAACGAGCTTCCCTCATCTTGGTGGAGTCCTGAAATTGGGCTTCACCTCCTCCGTCGTGCCCATATCACTTGGAGTCACTAGCATCTACTCGGCCAAGATATCTACTAGCAACGAAGAGCATGCAAGATCATAAACAACATAGAGATGATAAATCAATAAATCAACTTGACATAGTACTCAATATTCATCGGATCCCAACAAACACAACATGTAGAATTACACAACGATGATCTTGATCATAATAGGCAGCTCACAAGATCTAAACATGAAGCACATGGAGGAGAAGACAAGCATCTAGCTACTACTATGGCCCCGTAGACCAAGGTAGACTACTCACACATCACTCCAGAGGCAGGCATGGTGATGAAGAAGGCCTCCAGTGGTGATCCCCCTCTCCGGCAGGGTGCCGAGAAGAGCTTCTGGACCCTCCCGATCTCGCGTCGATGACAGTAGTGGCTTGTAGTATGTTTTCTGGAAAATTGACCGGGCGCTTAGGGTTTTCTCGCCGAGGAGAATATATAGGCGGAAGGGCGATGTCAGGAGGTGGGCCAGGTGGCCACACCACCTAGTGGCACGGTCCAGAGGTAGGCCACGCCATCCTATGGTGCAGCTGCCTGCTGGCCCCCCTCCGTCACTGCTTTGGACTCCGTCTCGTGTCAGGAAAAATAGGAACTTCAGCTTTTGTTTCGTCCAATTCCGAGAATATTTCTTGTGTAACTCCTTTGAAACACAAAAACAGCAGAAAAGAAGGAACCGGCTTTGTGGCATCTCGTTAATAGGTTAGTTCTGGACAATGCATAAAAATGCCATGAAGTGTAATAAAACACAAAACAAATGGTGCATAAACAAGCATGGAGCATCAAAAATTATAGATACGTTTGAGACGTATCAATAGCAGTGCTAGCCGCCCATTTGGGAACCCCAAGAGGAAGGTATGATGAGCACAACGGCAAGTTTTCCCTTAGTATGAAACCAAGGTTTAATCGACTAGTAGGAGAAAGAAACCACTTCTGAAGGTTGATGCTAGCTGGCTTTTGTGACGGCTCTAGAGAATTTATTTACGGCGCCTGTCTAGGGCGTAGCTTTGGCACCAACAGCAACATGGAACCTGAACATAACACAGCCAAATTACTTTGCCCCAACTTGTAGTGAGGTTGTCAATATCACCGGTTTGCTGTAAACAAAGGATTAAATGTATCGTGTGGTAATAGATATTTGTTTGCAAGAAAGTAAATAATTCTTGTAGAAAGTAAATAGTAATATGAATGTAAAAGAATGGATCGGGGTCCACAGTTCACTAGAGGTGTCTCTCCATAAAGGTAAATAACATGCTGGCTAAACAAATTACAGTTGGGCAATTGACAGAATAAAGAATGCAAAGCAATGCATGTACATGTCATGAAGACCACTATGAGATTCACTTGGGCATTAAAACATAATATATAGACCGTAATCCAACTGCATATATGACTAATAATCCACCCACCGGATGTCATCCGAGCAACCGTTGGGTATTAAGTTGCAAGCAACAGATTATCGCCTTAAGCAAAGTGTGTAATGTAGACAATACAAATGTCCTTGAACACAAGATTGTTGTTTTCTCCCTTGTAGCAACAACACATCTGCAACCTTAGAAGTTATTGTCACTCTCCCAGATTACTAGAGGCATGAACCCACTATAGAGCATAAATACTCCCTCTTGGAGTTACTAGCATCTACTCGGCCAAGATATCTACTAGCAACAGAGAGCATGCAAGATCATAAACAACATAGAGTTGATAAATCAACAAATCAACTTGACATAGTACTCAATATTCATCGGATCCCAACAAACACAACATGTAGAATTACATAACGATGATCTTGATCGTGATAGGCAGCTCACAAGATCTAAACATGAAGCACATGGAGGAGAAGACATCCATCTAGCTACTGCTATGGACCCATAGTCCAAGGTAGACTACTCACACATCACTCCATAGGTAGGCATGGTGATGAAGAAGGCCTCCGGTGGTGATTCCCCTCTCTAGCAGGGTGCTGGGAAGAGCTTCTGGACCCTCCCGATCTCGCATCGACGACGACGACGGCTTGTAGTATGTTTTCTAGAGGTCCCTTAGGATTTTCTCGTCGAGGGGATTAAATATGTGGAAGGGCGATGTCAGGAGGTGGACCAGGTGGTCACACCCCCTGGTGGCGTGGCCTAGGGGTGGCCCGCGCCACCACCAGGTGTGGCCGGCCCCTGGTCCATCTCCTGCTCTCCTTTGGACTCCATCTTCGTGTCAGGTAATTAGGAACTTTAGCTTTTGTTTCGTCCAATTCCGAGAATATTTCCTATGTAACTTTTCTGAAACACAAAAATAGTAGAAAACAGGGAACTGGCACTGTGGCATCTCGTCAATAGGTTAGTTCCGGAAAACGCATAAAAACGCCATGAAGTGTAAACAAAACACAAAGCAAATGGTGTATAAACAAGCATGGAACATCAAAAATTATAGATACATAATTGATAATAAAACATCCCCAAGCTTAACTCCTGCTCGTCCTCGAGTAGGTAAGTGATAATAAAACAATTATTTTTTAAATGACATGCACCAACACAATCTCGATCAAAATGATGTAAAGCATTAAATGCTGAGATCAAAGTACTCTAAACATGTGCATAAGAGATATAATCTTGACAATAGAACTTAGGAACCATGTTATAACATGAAAAGTAACACAAACAAAAGATCATGAGTAATAATGCATTGAAAGTCAATTGTTTGTTTCGAGCATATAGAAAAACATAGCAAAGTGGTATTTAGCTTGTCCCTCATGGAGTAGCAAAACATAAATGCATATGACACCTTCAAGTTTAAGAGGGTGACTAGATACAAATAATTTGAACAAGCAGTACCATAATCATGAATCAATCAATAATAAATTTTGGGACTATGCACATTATACTAAGAATAACAACTATGCTCTCTTAGATTGTGCATAAAGGTAGAAGGTGAAGACTCAACATGAAAGTAAAATAAAGGTCCTTCATAGAGGGAAGCAGGGATTTAGCATGTGCCATAACTTTTCATTTGTAAAACAGAGATAAAAAAATGTTTTAAGAGGTGGTTGTTCTTGTCAACAACTGGCAATGGGGTTCTTGCTATCTTTGATACTAAACAAGTTGAGAGCGATTCCAAGTTCTTTGAAAAATTGGCACATACGTGCTCTTTTATAAAGCTTGGCACTCCTCCCCACTTTTCTTTTCACAAACCATGGCTAACCGAATCCTATGGGTGCCCACCAACTTTCACATACCATGGAGGAGTGCCTTTTTTCTTTTTTTAAGGTTACAATGGTCTGACCAGCTCCCTTGCAAAATTAGTGACGAGCAGATGAAGCATGCAAGTCAAGGGGTACTTAATTCAATATGGAAGACAGCAAACCCGACCACTACGTCCTCATGAGCTGAAAATAGTGTCACAAAATGAGAAGTATTTTGAAGGGTTTTTGAAAGGTAGCACATGAAAATTTACTTAGAATGGCTTGAAAATACTATGCATAGGAATTTATAGTGGACTATTTGAAATAACTTGGTTTATGGTAGTTGGATGCACGAGAAGTATTCCCTCTCAGTACAGATGAAGGCTAGCAAAAGACTGGGAGCAACCAACTAAGAGAGCAATAACGGCCATAATCATGCATAGCGACAAAACATTATTAACGAAAGCATAAAGTGATATCACAAGTCAAAAACCAAATGATCATAGAGGCTTGAGGTGACTGGTTTGTAGTCAAACTTGGTGTGAGCATGCACCAAGTCAACCCAAATAAAGCATCAAAGGAGAATACCACAATATTATGCTCCCATATAATAAAAACAACGCATGATTCTTTCAAAGGCATATTAAGCACTCTCAGTCATTTGAGACAAGTCATGCTACAACAAAAATTACTAAGCATATAATCAAAATAACATCAAACATGACATGCAAAAGTCTAAGCCACAGTCTAAACAAGCTCCCATTTGTACCACTATAAGCATGAAACTTTTTACTCTTTTCCAACACCAATCATCCTTTTTGAAACAACTCTCAAAAATGAAAAGCAACATAGACCAGAAGTCTAAACACACATAGCTACAAAGAACTAACAAGTTCTGAACAAAACCAAAGGTGAAAAACGAAAGCTAACGCAGTACTAGAAAAAGAGAACACTCGTTGAACGATAAGAGTGAAAACTAGAGTGTTCAAGGCAATGAAAACAGAGTGTGTCTTCTCCAAGAGAAATATGTTGGGGTCCAACTATTTATTGCAGCAAACAAAACAAAAGAAAACTAAAAGCAAAAATAAAGACGCTCCAAGAAAAACGCATAGCATACGAAGCAATAAAAATATAGTGTCTTGAAAGATGACCTGATAATTTGTTGATGAAGAAGGGGTGCCTCGGGGTATCCCCAAGCTTTGACGCTTGTACTTCTAGGATATTTCTTGGGATGACATGGGCATCTCCAAAAATTAGCTTTTGTCCATACTTCATCTCATCTCATCATTCTCCTTTCCCTACACTTGAAAACTTGCTTCATACAAAACTTCACACATTTCTTATTAGCAACATTAGTGTATGCAAGATAGTAAGTCTACCCTTTGGTTCAGTTTCAACTCAAGTATAACACCCATTAAAACATAAGCTACTGTAGCAACTTCTCTCAAAAGTTCCGTGATCAAAAGAACTAAAAAAGAAAGAGATCAAGAGGAAAACGCAAATAGTGGCAGAAATCTTTCAAAACAAAACAGCTGTGATGAGGACATCCCATCTATTGATACACCCGCTGCACCTACAGCGGAACACATACAAGGAACTATAACTCGAGCTCGTGCCAAGCAACTTAACTATCAGGTACTTTGTTTCTTGGAACTCTTTCTCACATACATGAGAATATGATGCTGCCTAAATCAGATATGTTTGTAACTCTTAGGAATGATGGACCTAGCATGGCATGATCCTGCATGGAGATGGCAGCAAGCGTTTGAAGATGGAAGAAGATGCCACGAGTGGAGATTTCAAAACTTTGAAGCCACCATAATGATGGATGTAGACTTGGACGAAATATACAAAGAGCTACTTCATAAATTCGTCCATAGATAAATATGGTGCTGCGTCACTTTTATTTTTGGGCCAGACCCATGTAATTTTCACAGCAAATAAGATAGCCACTTTTAGGAGTCTGAATTTGAGGAGAAAAGGCCTGTTAGGGATCCGTTCGACCACCATACCCATGGCTGGTCGTACCCCTACCTTTTCCTCCTCAAATACCCCCCATAGCCGTCATTAGAATGCAGATTTTGTTTAGACTAAAGTTAGCCATTATTGCAACTACGAGCTTGACTTTTGAGGCCAATCGCCCAGAAGAAGACCGCCTATTCGGAATCCCACCTTTTTAATAAAGCATACATCTTTCATCCGCAATTTCTTGATTGCAGTATAAGTTCTTACTTGTTCTCGATTTTAGGTAGGAATTAAGACCCTCGCTGGTCAGGCTAATCGTGCATCCGCAAGATCGGTAACTCCAGGAGATTGTCCTAGCGAATGCATAGGCGCACGAGCTTTGCGTGTGTAGTCAGATCGTCAAGCACGAACTCCACCCACCAAATCAACATATCAAGATCTCATTAAAAGATCGGACAACTTTGCTCTATCAAGTGGTATCAGATTTTAGGTTGCTCGGTGAGATTTAGTGTTTTCGTAGTCTAGATTGCATCTGTGTTCATACCTATAAACCACGAAAAAGCCAAAAATACAGTTAGGGTTTAGATCATCTCGTCCCATAAACCATCTGAGCCTTTGCATTGTCTTTTTAGTTTGCATTGTTGAATTTGTGTCTGCATCGACGTGTCGAATTGCTGGTCTTAGTGTCTGTTCCATTAGAGTTTCGAGTTTGAATCACCATAGTCACGCCGCCGCATGCTTGCACCACCGCTCTTGATAAGGATCGCGCCGGTGATCCTTGGAGTTTTGTCCCGATCTTTCACAGCGAGTCAACCCGGATAAATAATCTTCCAACAACGCAATGAACGTCACCTGAAGAAGAGGAACGGATCTAGCAAGCAACGTGATGAAGATCACCACGCCTCAAACCACAGCTCGATAATCCTTGATGACGCAAGAACCCTCGCAGCAATCTTTATTAGAAACACGGCAGCGCCGTTTCCCCGGAGGGATGATACACGGTGGAGCACACGATAGTTTTCAACTAAACAACTGAACTCCCCAAACCCTAAACTGCTGGCCTCCTTATATAGATGGCCAGAAAACTGTTGGGCTTGGACAGGCCCAAACCCAAAACACAAATAAAACTAAGTGGCCCATAACATGACCTGGCACACGAAATAACATGAACAGATATGCAAACTAATGACACAGCCTTAGACTTAATTATCTCATATCGTAGGTCGTCCTGGCGTGCCAATCTGCAACGAGTTTCCCTCATCTTGGTGGAGTCCTGAAATTGGGCTTCACCTCCTCCTTCGTGCCCATATCATCCTCCCCCCTTCAAGAAGCGTTGTCCCCAACGCGTGAGGGTCTGCTCGAAAGGGTGGCGGAATATCAACAATGGCACCACGCATATTCGCCGTCTTCAAGTCTTGCTTGCCTACCTCACCACATCCTCCCTCTTGGCCTGCTCGACTTGATACAGCCCTGGGTGGCTGCACCTCTTTTCTTCGCCAAATAAACTTGTACTTAGGCGCCTCCACCTTCTTCTTCTCAATCCTTGCTGGAACCTTGCATTACTGAACATGAACCTGCTTAGCACGACCCTGCAAAGTGGTAATGCCCGGGCCACACAACTGACGAACACGTCCATCTTTGCCTGTATGCACACGCACTGCTGCTCCAACAAAACATCTCCGAGGTGTTCTCACAAAACTATGGCTGACTACCCGCGGCACCATATGCACCGGAACAAGATCAGCACCACCATCATCGGTCTGAACACCCATATCAACACGAACTGGAAGTGGAACACATGGAATACATGCTGACATATCCTGCCCTTCATCAATAAGAGGCTTGACTTCAACCGGCATGTCACTAACAAGAACAACTGGCTTGTCATCTACAGGCTTGGCTGAAACAATATCACCACTGACGCTTTTCGTATCATGCTCCTCATGCTGCACCTTAGCTAGCCCTCGTTGTGGCTTAGCTTGATGCAACTTCTCCTTGTGAACCACCAGCTCAACATCAGACTTTATTTGATCATCCTGCATAGGTTTCAAAGTCCGCTGTTTGCCATCATGCATAAAAGAATATGTATTTGCTCTCCCAGCATGCATAGCATTGCGATCATACTGCCATGGACGTCCAAGTAACAGCCCACACACCTCCAATGGCAACACATCGCACTCGACCTCATCAACATAATCACCAACTATAAATGGCACACGTACCTTATGAGTAACTTTCAGCATACCGCAGCTATTTAACCATGCAACATGCTTAGTTTCAGGAATACGCCATGTGGACAACCCCAATGACGCCACCACAGCCCTACTGATGCCATTACAGTAACTACCGCTGTCAATAATCAGTTTGCAGGCCTTCTCCTTGATGGTGCACTGTGTTTGAAAAAGGCTGCATCGCTGATTCCTCCTTATCGCCTCATCACCATTGGACAATTTGTGAAGTTGTATACTCATACCTCTCAATGGTGTGTCATCTCCATCAACTTTGGCTTGTACCATTGGAACAACCGCCTTGTCTGATTCCACGGTCGTGTCCAAAAATCGAGTACGCAGAAATTGCTTAAAAACCTCCCAACGAGATGTGTCAAGTGTGATGCCCTTTGCGCACCGTTCTTCACGCCACCAACCAGCCACCTGCGTATCCACACGCCGATGGGCAAGTACAAATTCAGTAAAACCGCCAAATTTGCTATCACGGGCACGACATTGTGCAAAGCCATGCTCCATGTGAGATTCCCAAGACTCATACTCTGCAAACTTTGCAGCACTGTTCAAACTCCACATGATTTTAGTTGCATCATACCGAAAACTAGCCAAGATCTCTAAATAGTCACTGTAGATATCGTCCGCTTTGTCAGTCAAACGGACAGGCCTTGATGAACCCATACCTGAATATATCTGGTATACACTTGTCCATGACGCAGAAAAAAATTGCGAAGAAATTTGTTCCCAACTGAACGGAGTAGTCTCCTTGCTGTATGCAGACTGGCGAGAAAACCAATATAAAATTTTGCACTGATCTGAAATATCTGTGCTGCTCCGAGGAATCTGTCACAAAAAATATGCAAAAATCCTGTACAAACTGAAGCAAAAACAGTAGGAACTGAAAACTGACTGAAAACTGACAGAGGCGATCCGGTCTCGCTAGAGGACGGAGACCATCTGAGGTCAAGCGAGACGGGGCGTCGAGGCCAGCGATCCGGTGCTGGTCGAGCGAGCCGCTCAAGGGAGATGGGCCGGCCCACTCCTCAGCAGCCAAGCGACAGCGCGCAGGACGAGCCAGTCTGGTGATTCTCGTCAATTCTGATGAGGACATCCCATCTATTGATACACCCGCTGTACCTACAGCGGAACACATACAAGGACCCATCACTCGAGCTCGTGCCAAGCAACTTAACTATCAGGTACTTTCGTTTCTTGGAACTCTTTCTCACATACATGAGAATATGATGCTGCCTAAATCAGATATGTTTGTTACTCTTAGGAATGATGGACCTAGCATGGATGAGAGGGACAAGCATTGGAGCATGATCGTGCATGGAGATGGCAGCATGCGTTTGAGGATTGAAGAAGACGCCACGAGTGGAGATTTCAGAACTTTGAAGCCACCATAATGAAGGATGAAGACTTGGACGAAATATACAAAGAGCTACTTCATAATTTCGTCCATAAATACATATGGTGCTGCGTCACTTCTATTTTTGGGCCAGGCCCATGTAAATTTCGCAGCAAATAAGACAGCCACTTTTAGGAGTCCGAATTTGAGGAGAAAAGGCCTGTTAGGGGTCCGTTCGACCACCCAACCCATGGCTGGTCGCACCCCTACCTTTTCCTCCTCAAATACCCCCGTAGCCGTCATTAGAACTCGGATTTTGATTAGACTAAAAGTTAGCCTTGCTGCAACTACGAGCTCGACTTTTGAGGCCAATCGCCAGAAGAAGACCGCCTATTCGGAATCCCACCTTTTGAATAAAGCATACATCTTTCATCCGCAATATCTGATTGCTGTATTAGTTCTTACTTGTTCTCGATTTCAGGTAGGAATTAAGACCCTCGCTGGTCAGGCTGATCGTGCACCCGCAAGATCAGTAACTCCCGGAGATTGTCCTAGCGATTGCATTGGCGCACGAGCTTCGCACGTGTAGTCGGATCGTCAAGCACAAACTCCACCCACCAAATCGACGTATCAAGATCTCATCGAAAGATCGGACACCTTTGCCCTATCAAATTCCCTTGAACCAGTCGGGTACCAGATGGGCCGGCCCGCGTTGCCAAATCGCTAGAGCGCCTGCGGGACCGATCCTGGCGATCCAGCGCGGGCCGAGCGAGGCTTCAGCGAGTCGATCGGATCCTGGCCGCACCGGATGCCAGCAGGTACTCGATAGCGAGGCCAGGAAGAGCGATCGAGCCAACTGGGCCGGCCCAGGATCCAACGCCAGGGGCGCGCGGATCGATCGCGGGACGTGCGATCGGCGGCCGATCGGATCGAACCCCGCGCTCGGGCGAGCGGCCACACTCGGCGAGCGGTCTCGCCTGGGGGCAGACAACCTCCGCCCCTGGGCGAGCGACCCGGTTCCTTTTTTTTTCTGTTTAACCACCGATCGGATCTGGCAACTGCCTGCGATCCGCTCTTTGCTTCCACTTTCCTAGCGATCGGATCTCAAATCGAGTATGACTGAACTCTTCGAAAAGTAGTCAATCGAGCGGAGTAATCGAGAGCCAACAATTCCCCAAGAACAATCTCACAATCCAACCTTGCCAATTTGCTGATCAAAAATCCACGGATCTGAAAACTGTTCGAGAAATAAGAACAATCTGCAGAGCAATCAGCAAAAAATACTCGCAGTGATCAACCCAGTAATCTGATACCACATGATAAGGATCACGTCGGTGATCCTTGGAGTTTTGTCCCGATCTTTCACAGCGAGTCAACCCGGATAAATAATCTTCCAACAACGCAATGAACGTCACCTGAAGAAGAGGAACGGATCCAGCAAGCAACATGATGAAGATCACCACGCCTCAAACCACAGCTCGATAATCCTTGATGACACAAGAACCCTCGCAGCAATCTTTATTAGAAACACGGCAGCGCCGTTTCCCCGGAGGGATGATACACGGTGGAGCACACGATAGTTTTCAACTAAACAACTGAACTCCCCAAACCCTAAACTGCTGGCCTCCTTATATAGATGGCCAGAAAACTGTTGGGCTTGGACAGGCCCAAACCCAAAACACAAATAAAACTAAGTGGCCCATAACATGACCTGGCACACGAAATAACATGAACAGATATGCAAACTAATGACACAGCCTTAGACTTAATTATCTCATATCGTAGGTCGTCCTGGCGTGCCAATCTGCAATGAGCTTCCCTCATCTTGGTGGAGTCCTGAAATTGGGCTTCACCTCCTCCTTCGTGCCCATATCAGCTCTGCCATATACTTCCACCACCGCCTTCACATTAGGTTTTGTTCGTTCCTTCTAATTTCATCCGTTCCTTTTTCAGAGTTCGTGAGTTAAGTTTCAGTCGCCAGGCAAGAGGAAGAAGAAGAGCAAAAAAAAAGTTCCGGAAAAAAAAAATTAAAAAAAAATTCTCGAAAGAAAAAGTCAAATCCGCATCCAAGTCGGTTTGACCCGATTCCTACTAGTCTAGTCCGAATTTAGTCCAAATTGGACAGTTTCGTCAGTTTTTGATAGTTTTTGATAGCAAACTTCAATCGTCCATAACTTTTGCATACAAACACCGTTTTCTACGTGCGACCACTCAAAATGTTCAGCACAAAAAGTTCTCTCTAGCCACAGAAACTTCATTGTTGTGCGGCCTTCGGAATGCTCAGAATCCCAAAAAGAGTCCGAGAAGGTCGAGTTTTTGCCCTCTGAAGTTTCGGACCCGGAAATTTTTGCACATCTTCACGTATATCTTGCTTTTGAGCTGTTTCCTTCTGCTTATTGTGCCGCGCCGTGACTTTCTTAGTGTTCTTGGCTCGCGGCTCTAGCACGGGCTGGCCTAGGACCAGCACAGTACAGTTGTTGAGCATTCTTTCAACATTGCATTACTGTTTTGATATTTTCTGTTTTTGCTACCATATAAGCCTTCCTACAGCTCCACATATTTCTGCATGTGCTTTGTATCGACACCTAGTAATCGCTTTGTGTAATTTTGGGAGTCGCTGATCTTTGCTGGTTGCATATCACCTTCCTCCTGTTTGGTAAGAACTTGTAAGAGCTTTCTATACTGCTTGACGGATTACGTGTGATTCCACCATATTCTGTAGTGCATAGGTATATATAATTGTGCTTGCTTCTACGCTAACCATGACAGGAACCACGAAGGATGATGTTGATCCGAAGAAGATGACTAGTGCAGAGTTGCATGCCCACTTCACTCGGCTGTTGGTGGGGCGTGCACAAGATGTGGACACACGCTTGGGTGATGTTGATTCCAAGCTTTCTGATGTGATGGACAAGATTGCTGGCCTTCAGGCATCCTTCAACACCAAGCTCGATGCCAAGTTCCAAGAAGTCTTGGCCCGTTTACCACCACAGCCACAGCTGGGTGTCCACGCACCACGTGCTTGCCGCGTTCCTCTCGTACCGCCATCTGCGGGTACCATTACAGCTGCGGTAGCTGTTATGGCCGCTACGGAGGCGGCCACCCAGGATGGATATGCTGCTGACGAGGGGGAACACGAGTTCGAAGATGAAAACGAGCTCGAGGAGGATGGGGTCCAACAACCTGCACCTGGCCGTCCGCGGCAATACAACCGCAACCCTCGTCCACCCCCAAGTCCGGTACGTGATGATGAACATATTGCCAAACTAAAATTAAATATTCTGCCATTTGAGGGTAGATATAATCCTGATGCATATCTCACTTGGGAATTAGAAGTAGAGCAACGTTTTGCATGTTTACGCTATCCTGAGCATTTGCGTGTTAGTGCTGCTACATGTGAATTTACAGATTTTGCTTCTATCTGGTGGTCTGAACATTGTAGAGTCAATCATGCTAATATTCCTGCTACTTGGCTTGGTCTAAAACATGCCATGCGTACTCGTTTTGTACCTCCACATTATCAACGGGACTTGCTTAAAAAATTAGCTCGTTTAGAACAAGGCAAAAATTCCGTACAAGAATATTATCAAGAGTTACAAACGAGCATGATTCGTTGTGGTATTGTAGAGAATAATGAAGCTATGCTTGCACGTTTCTTTGGTGGTTTAAATAAGGATATTCAGCATATTTTAGACTATAAGGAGTACAACACTATTACTCGTTTATTTCATCTTGCTTGCAAAGCTGAACTTGAAGTGCAGGATCGTCAACCATCATGGAGAAGAGCTAATAATTCTGCAGGTCGTACTTCTTCATGGTCTGCATGCCAATCAGCCCCACCTTCTCGTGGGGATGCACCATGCCCTTCCACCTCTAGGTATACCACACCCACATCAAGAATGCCACCTGCTCCTGCTCCATCACCATCTGCTGGTCCAACACAGAGTTCTTCTTCCATGGCCTCCATGGGGAAGACTCGCGACATTCAATGTTGCAAATGTTTTGGGTTTGGTCACATCGAAAAAGAATGTAGAACCAAACGTGTTATGGTGGTGCTTGAAGATGGCGAATATGACTCTGCGAGTGATTTTGATGATGTTACATTGGCACTTACTGCTGCACGTGATGGTGCTAATTCTGATTCTGACAAGGAGATGGAGGTAATGGGAGCTGAAACTGCTGATCAATACAAGTGTTTAGTTGCACAACGTGTCTTGAGTGTGCAATTGAGCAAACCTGAGCATGATCAACGCCACAATTTGTTTCAAACAAGAGGCGTTGTTAAGGAGAGAGCTATCCAGATCATCATTGATGGAGGGAGTTGTAACAATCTGGCTAGTATTGACATGGTGGAGAAGCTTGCTCTACCCACATGACAACGACCTCATCCCTATTGCATTCAATGGTTTGAGAGCTCCCGTAAGCTCAAGGTAACAAGAACTGCACGCGTGCATTTTACTATTCGTACCTATTCAGATTTTGTTGATTGTGATGTTATACCTATGCAAGCTTGTTCTTTGTTACTTGGTAGACCATGGCAATTTGATAGAGAATCTGTACATAATGGTAAAACTAATCATTATTCTGTTACACATGCTGGCAAGAAAATTGGACTTCAACCCATGACTCCGGAACAAATTTTGAAAGATGATCTTGCTAGAGCTAGTAGATTAAAAAACGAGGAAAAACATAAGAGTGAGAATCAGATTATTGCTGCAGATTTTGTACCCCCCTAAGCATACTTCTAAGTCTGATTCTAACCATGCTACTGAAATTCGTTTGAAGAATCCTTGTTTACTTGCTAGCAAATCTGATCTTGCTGAAATTGATGTGAATATTACTCCATGCTATGCCATTGTTTGCAAAGAAGTTCTGTTTTCATTTGAGGATATGCCTCTGATGAGGACATCTCTACCATTCTTCCATTAATCACTAAAGATGATGATGCAAAGATTCAAGACACTAATGAGATTAGAATTGGACCCATTACAAGAGCTAGAGCCAAGTTATTAAATCAACAGGTGAACTTCCTCTTAGTTGGTTTTGGAATATTACTTAATGAGAATTTTATGCTACCTAAATCTTTGCATCTATGTTTGATCAGGTTTGAGGAAGGCTATGGAGTTGAAGGAGAAGAGGCAAAGCTGCAGCAAGAGCAAGAAGGAGCCACGACAGGAAACATCACGTTTTCCTTGCCGCGGCAGAGAACTACCACTGGGAATGACGCTAGGGGAGGAGCGGGAGGCGTGCGCTAGGGAGAAGTCAAGGACCAGGAGGTGGAGCCTAGCATGGGTGCCCCACGTGGCTAGGTGGGTTGGGCGCACCAGGGCTGAGCCCAACTCGACCAGGCTGCCCCCTCCATATAGCCAGCCACCACCCCTTGTTTTAGATCAGACTACGTTTTGTTAAAACTCTAGATTGGATTGCTCTAAGCATTCATCTTGAATCCTCTGAATTTGTGATTGTGTTTCGCTAGACAAATTCAACTACCGGCTCTAATTAAGTGTTATCTGTCGTTCCACTGGGAATTGGTAGATTGCAAACTGTTCGTGATCCGGGATCGCGAGCACAAGTGTGTGGTGTTACGAATATCATTGGGTTGAGATCTATTGCATCTGGCAATAGGGGAACTGTCATTGAGAGTTCGTCAGCTTCGCGCAATTTATATCCACTCCACCATCATCATCGATGCCGCTCACTGAGAAGATCGGGGCACCCCTTATCATCTTGGTATCAGATTCCAGCGTTTACTCGGTGAGCATCCACAATTTCATCCCCGTAGATTCGTTTTTGTCTTGTTGATGAGGACATCCCTACTACACAGCCATCTCCACCTACTGTTGATGATCCTATTGTTGCTGATCAAGATAAGTCCAATGACGAGATTCGGATTGGACCAATTACTCGAGCCCGTGCTAAGTTGTTACAACAGTAGGTGAACTCACTCCTTGCTGGATTTGATATTTATTGTAACGAGAATTTTATACTGCCTAAGTCTTTGTTCATATGTATGATCAGGTTCATTGGAGAAGAAGGGGTTCGAGGGAGCGAGGAGATGCAACACATGGAGCAAGACGTGGTGATCAAGAAAGAGAGCGCGAGGGAGGAGAGGGAGGCCGGCGCCACAAGCATGGAGAACATCACCACGTGAAGAAGATCAAGTCTGGATGAGCACGAGCACGTGATGGCGCACTAGGACTGCCTACGACACGATATCTACACGTCTAAGGCGCGCTACACACATGGCCTGCGTGCCAGGAATAGGCCAAACCCATATATGGGTCGGTATGTACCCGTTTGAGTCGAACCGAGTCAGTTTGGGCCCAAACCAGGCTGGTTTTGGGCCAGGTCAATGCTGAGGACGCCCGGCCACCTATAAGTAGCCCTGGGCGCCCCCTCAATTAGGGTTAGACCACGTTTAGACTAAAGAATACTTCGTTGAACTGCTGTAAGCATTCATCTGAATTCCTTCGCACCAATTCATCTGGATTTGGTGTTATACTGCTGCAAGTTTAGTGTGATCTGTTGTTCCATTGAGAATCAGTAGATTGCAAACTACCATTTCGTGGTCGACGGCTACGTGCGCAAGTGTGTGGAGTCGTGAATATCCTACAGGGTTTGAGAGCTGTTGCATTGGCATCAGGGTTCAAGCGAGGAGAGTTCATCGGTGACACCAAGTTATCCCCGACAATCATCCGCTGCCATCATCATCATCGCGTCGCTCACGAGAAGATCGGGCCACCCCATATCATCTTGGTATCAGATTTCTACGGTTTACTCGGTGAGCATCCACAGATCCATCCCCGCAATTCATTTTTGTTTTCAGTCCTATTCAGAAAAAGCCTAAAAAAAATTAGAGTTCTTAGTTTCTGCCATAGCCTAGATTGCACCGTTCTTGAGTTTTAGTCGCTGATCGTCTTTTCGCGTATCTTTTCTTCCAATTTGTAGGAGTCTAGGTTCACCGATCTTTTCTGCATCTTAGTTTCGAGTTTAGATCTCGTTTGAAGTCTCGTTGATCTTGGTCTTTTTCTTACTCTGAACGTTTTGTTTGGAGTTGCTCTCGTGCACGTCAAGATCCGATCAGCAAAGCAGTTTTTGAGTTACACGTTCCCAGATCCGATCACTAGCAGGATAAAAAAAACAAAGAGCGCCAGCGTGCAGATCGGATCCAAAGACCGCGAGTCCACCTTGGCCTTGAGCGTTATCGCTACGATCGCCTTGAGCGTTTCCAGCTTGGCCGCAAAAAGTCAAAAAAAAAAAATTACTGACGCCAGTTCGCCCCGCGCTGCACCGGGCTATTCAGTTTGCGGTCACCAAGTTGTTTGGCATAGGCTCACAGGTGCCTTTCTTGGCTGCAATCATATCGCGGTACCGCAAGTTGATGGCGTCAATTACTGAGAGGGTCATTTCAGGGTCAAATTCGAATAGCCCAAATAATACCGGTTGAAATCGTCTGAACACAAATATCTCCGTTACGGTGACGACTCGGCGCTCCACTTGGCAGGACACCCCTTTACTGGTTTGCCACCGTGGCTGGCAAGTGGCGTACCTCGTCCACGTAACCTTTCTCTTCTCCCCCCTGTGTTCTTCAAGCTCCTGCTCCCGCTCGCCTACCGAGATCTTAGAGTACCACAGTGCTGCTAGCGCCGTGCAGGGGACATGGCCTCGAGGTTGAAAGCGGGTTCTCCTCGCTGCGGATTTGGCAAGATCGGGATCGGGAACTGGGAAGATCTGGAGGAGGCTGTTCTCGTGCTGGAGAAGTTGGGGCGGAAGCCAGTGATCATGCGGAGGTTGTTCTCGCACTGGAGAACCGGAGAAATGGAGGCTGTTCTCAGCCTTCCATCAATTCCAGCAGCTCTAAGAGAAATGGAGAAGTAACAGATATGGAAAATCTTAATTCTCTCTGAATTTGAATATATACGATGAATACTCTCTGAATATGCACATATAACGCTGGATTCTATTATGTTGCTCTTGCTCTCTGGTGAATTGCAGATTATCATATTCTAGGACAGCATCATCCTCTTGCTCTACTATGTCCTGAACTTAGTTATGATCATCAACCTTTCTGTCAACTGTAGCATTACAAATGTGATTATCTGCGGCATCTTTTTGCCAGGTATCCTCATCTGCTTCTCCTTCTTGACAAGTAGACTGTTCTGCTTCCGGTTGTGTTTCTTGTCCTGTTGTATGACTTGTATGAATATCTACTGGTGGTTGTGGTTCTTGAGTAGTTCCATGATTTCTGTGAAATATTACTGGACACCAATTCCTTGAACATTTCTCTCATTTCTCTGATGTGATACAGTAGATATTATGTTGCCAAGTAGATGGTCAGTCTGACTGCTGGCTCATGTGCCCTTCCATGCTTGAGCAAATCACTTCTCAAACATTGCACAAATTTTGTGTGATCAGCATATAGGTTCAGTACTGTCAACTTTCAGTCGATGTCAACTATGTGTGTATCATTAACTAATTTACTATTTTCTGATGCTGGAGTACTTAGATCATGTCAATTAAGCAAATCCACCAACTGAACAGCTATGCTTTGCATGAAAACTAGCACATAAAAATCAACAAAAATGGTGCATTTTCTGAATCTTGCAAAGAACAGAGGGAACATGACAGCTTCCCGAGAAGGCTAGAGGGGGAATTGGCAGTACCTAGCTTTTAAGTAACAGCAAAATACAGATAATCATAACACGACAAAATATGTCAATTTAGCAAATCCAAACAACAGAAGATTATTCCATTGCTTGGTCATACAGATAAACATAACACAACAAAATATGTCTGTTACAAGCAGATAATCAATCACAGAGTCATTACACATCATCATACTAGTGTTCGTTAACTAAAGTTTAAAAGTAGAACACTTCAAGTTAACTAGTCTTCTAGCTATTCCCAACGATGAGTTGGGGGAGCCCCAGGCATTGTTGGGAAGATCCACATTGGCGCCTCCCACTCATTGTAATAAGTGGGTCCGTATATCAGTTCTGATCCTATTGCCGGAGCTCCTCCATTCATGTGTATACGGCTCCATTCTGGCACTGGCCTCTGGGTGTAGGGACGGGCTCGATGGTATGCAACAAACACACAGTCTTCTTGTAACAAGGACATGCCTTGTCCAGCAGATGGACCAGCTCTTCCAACATCAGAACAGGGTTCTCGGTGGAAGATTGGGTTGTTGATTCCAAGAAATACTGAAAGCCCATGCAGATGCTCCTACCTGATCCACCCTGGACCATCCACATGATCTTCGGCTTTCGGGCGAAGATTAAAGGGATGCCTTGCAAAAACGTGGCACCGTAGACTAGGATAAGTGCTCAACCGTATCCCATCTTCAAACTGTACATGAGCATTGCTGTTTCTATCACCATCTATCTGAATCCAAAGTAGATCAAAATTGCCATAATGGTAGGTATTGGATGCCAAGAACCAGGTAGTTTGTGAATTAGGCACTAGAACTTCTTCAACGTCTTCATCCGGATCGGCAGGAAATGCATCTCCTTCAGCCGCATCGCCATCAACTGTAGCGGCTTGAGCCGCATCGCCAGCAACTGCAGCGCCTTCAGCCTAATCCCCTGTAACTGGATCCTCGATGTTCGGGGCAAGTATTAGATGCGGGCCTTCATCTGTGCCTGCGTACGGAAGAAGATAAGCCACAATACAACAATGCAGTAAGCAGGTAGAACTACCTATAAATTCAGATAGAAAGAGGGCATAACTCACCCCAAGTATGTGGTTCCCAAACCAGAACATCTCCTCGTGGTTCTGTAACCGCGTACACGCGGAACAAATCTGTGGGATCACCGAATAGATGAATTGCACAGGCGTCGACATACCTGCGAGGTGCAAGGTGGTAATTTTTGAGGATGACCCAGCCGTTGTCTTGTTGACTGTCTACATAGGTGATCAGTTTGTCAAAGATCACGATTGCTTCATAATGCCACTGATCACTGCATTTTTCCTTGTAAGGGGTCTTTGTAATCTTTATCTTCAGAAGCTGTAACTCACACTGCTTGTACGAAAACATGCATGTTCAAAACCTGGGGAAAACTCCAATATGAGCCAGTAATGGGAGAGGTAGAGTCACTTCTCTGTACATGTGGCGGATCTTCAGGAGGTCGTTATTCATGAGTAATGCCATCCAGTCACCGTTACTTCCAACCCAATGCCCTCTTCCATCGGAGTCATTGCAATGCACGTGTGCTTTAAGCATCTTCTTGTTTAACGGCATGAAGAGGGCATCAATGCCCTGCAATTGAATTTGTTTGGAAACTTTGTAAAAATTAAGGTGTTCCACAGAAGGAAAAGTTTGCTTGAATAGATGGAAAACTATATAGCTAAACCGTTACAAAAAGAGCGGTCGTGGGCAGAGTAACAGTTGTACAGCATTTTCTAAGCACTGCCTCAGCTGTACCCTCTATGTGAACTGTTAATAGGTGCATCAAGATACGTGCTAGTCTTTTTTTCCCTCTCAAACAACTTCTCTTTTTTGTATCTCTCACTCCATATAACATTTGAATCTGAAACTTTGCAGTTTACTCAAACAATTTTTGTTGAATTTTAAATATTTGAATAAGTTAAATTTCACACAAAAAATCAAAAATATTTTTCCCACATTCTAGTTGTAATATTACAGCGATCTGCAAAGTTTGAAATCTGTATGTTACATAGTTTGAGAGATATAAAAAAGACAAATTCAAGAAAGTATGGGAGTGTAGGTGAGACCCTACTTAGACAAAAACTTTTCCATTCCAATTTTTGCTATTTAAAAAGTCATTGCATGGTATTCGACAGAATGCTCACTGGATTGCAAGAACATTGTTTGGTAAAAAATGATGTGCCTACTAGATGTTCGACAGAAGGATAACTATGCTTGAATATATCATAAACACATACAAGATGGAAAACTAAGTCCGTAAACCGAAACCCTAAAAGGCGTCATGGGAGGAGTAACTTCATTTTTCGGAAATATTTTATCTAAAAAGTCGATGCATGCAAGGTGTTCGACAGAGAGATCAGTGGATTGCAAGAACATAAACAGACGGGAGATCAATATATATATATATATATAATAGAATACTGAATCTAGTTACTCTTACTTGTGCATCGCTATCATGTGGCCACGAGGAATCGTCGGCGTGGAGCAGGCCCGGCGCATCAAGCGGTATATTCGGGGTCCCTCGAATGGCACGACGCATGCCAACCATGCCGACAGCAAGGCGAGCAGCGCTTAAGATATCGACCCGCTCGACTATGTTCTCAACCGATGGGTAGTGGAGATTACCCCACCCCATGGATTCGTGGTAACGATCAGCAATGGGCTCTTTTGGAGTCGAACGCTGACGCTTCCCCCCTGGGGTTCATCCCACCCAGACCCAGACATGACCTGTGCCAGCAAATGCGGGCGGCGGCGACATGATGGAAAGAGAAGCGGCGATGTGATGGAATGGAAACGAGAGGGCGCAGCGGTGTTGTGGAGAAGATGGGGAATAAGGCGATGAACTGCCTAGCGCAGGGTAATAAGTGGAAGTTGGCGTTGGGAAGGGGAGGGGGGGCGGCGGCGGTTCACTGTACATGGAGTGGAAATAATATTTTATCTCCGCCGTGGGCCCTCATTGCAGCAGGCTTCCTGCCCGCCAGTGCAATCCATGTACAAGGCATGCGCACGCAGTTCAAAAATTAGTTTGACGTCCATCTTTCTCCAACAAATTATGCCATGAAATTTGTATTTTAAAGTTTCAAAAAAATTCGAAACAAAATTCTTGTGATAGGCATTGTTGAATGCTATAAACCGGTACAAATCTCAATATGAAATACTTTATATTCTATTCTACATAAAAAAGACAAAATCTGACATATTATATAGTGAATAGTACACGATAGAACACTATAATTTTATTAGATTTTACCATATTTGTGTAGCCTAGAATATAAAGAATTTCATATTGAAATTAGTACCGGTTTGTAGGATTCAACATTGCCTATCACAAAAAAAAACAAATTCCTAAGAAAAAGATGTACTTTCTTACTACTATTTTAATACTATTTACATTCACAAATTTATCTTCTTATATCTTTCAAAATTCAACATATCTTTGTATGTATTTAACGCCAATTTTTTTGAAAACATAGAATCCCTTGTCGAATCCAATGATACAACTTTTATGAACTTTTCAAAATTTTGAAAGTGTTGGGAGTATATTATTTTACAAGGTGCACACGACGGGCGCTCTGACTTGCGAAGCGTGACTTGAGAGTCATTGATAGATGGGTCCCCCATGTGATGGGGCCCGCGTGCAGTGAGGGCAAGTCAGAGACAAGTTAGAGTGGGCAAGTCAGGGCCTCGCTCTGGACATCAACGACACTCATGCGGCATGTCTGGACATCTCCGGCAGAGCGCGCATAGAGCGTGCTCTGGACATCAACGGAAGGCATGGCCGCGCTCTGGGCATCTCTGGCCCCTTATATAAGGATGGTCCTCGCTCGGACACTTACATATATAGGTGGAACGAACAGTACATGAATCTAGTATGGAGGGGGAGAAATTAAAGCAGGCATCTTCTCATGATAGTAATTCTCCAATACGCGTCATAGCATACATACGCATCCGTTGCTGCGTAGTGGATATGCTCCGGCTTTAGTTCCCGAAGATGCCAGGTGTTGTGCAGCTTCAGCTTGCGGAATTTCTCCTTGTAGTCTTTGAAGTTGCGGTCGATGATTAGTTTCGCCATGTTGGCCAAGCCGGTCCTTTCTTGGAACGGCATGTTGAAGTGATCTTGTAAGTCCACGTGGTCTGGTATGTGGGCGCCCATGGCTTGAAGCTTGGGGGTGTCTTGGCGCTTGTCCACAGTTGCGAAGGAAATGTCGGGGTGGTTGAGGAACTGTATGAGTTCAGGACAGTCCCTTGTTGCCACGGCTTCGTGCCAGAGTAGGCAGTGATCGCGCATGCAAAGTTGCAGGAGGGTAGCGCAGCGAGGCTTGACGATGGTGTACTCGAGGTCGAGGCTGACGATCCGCTCTTCGTCCGGCTCGCCGAGCCAATGCTCAAACATGGTGATGAACTTGGCCGCCTCTCTCGGGTCGGTTGTGTGCATCACCGTGAGGACGGTGTCACCATGAGCAAGGACCTTGTGGTAGTCGGTGAAGACATTGCCGTCGATCTCCATGACGGCCGCGGCGCAAGGAGTGGGAGTGGAGGGGGGAGGGGGTTATCTCTGGAGAAGACGAAGTTGGGGATCCAATTGTTTTCCAGGCCACGAGATCGTGGGATAAATAGTGCGCGATGGGTCGCTGGCACGCCGCGTAAGTAAATGCAGTGTACCGCTTAGTGGGTGCTTTGGAAGTTGAACCCCCCACGCGAGCCCCCGTCGCTTCGTTTATGAGAGAAGAGGAAGTTGGGGAAGCAATTGTTTTGCAGGCACGCCGCGGTAAATGCCAGTCTAGCGCTTTGGAAATTGAACCAGATGCTTTGTTTCGTTTCTGAGAGAGCGCTAGACCGATGTGTCACCGCGGGCCCCGGTACTCCGGCCCAATTGTAAGTGAGAGGCTGCTATCGTGGGTAAGGATGTACGTACGTTTACCGCCAGGCAGCAATTAGAGAGTCTCGTTGTTGGGTCCTCTCGTTGTTTGACTACACGCAGCAGAGCGACAGTCTGAAAAAGGAGATAGCGTGCAAGGGGGGAATAAATCCGTTCTTGTCTGACACGCGGAAGGAATAGAGAACAAAATCTTACCATTGAAATGCTTCTCGTCGAGGTCACCTGCTCCATGAGCCAAATGAGTGAGACAAACTAGTCCAGGTTTAGCATCCGAAGCGTGTGGGGACCCACTTGTCGGGGTTAGGTTTGGTCCGACCTGTGTCTGGGGCCCCACTTGTCAATAGTGTTCCGGGCCTTAGTGGGGCCACATGTCATTAGGGTTAGGATTCGTGGCCAGTGGAAATTATGCGCAGCAGCGGGATGAGAATTGACAGGGCAGCGAGATTTCAAAGGCAAGTACATTGACGAGACACGCCGCAGTCTGACAAGGCGTGCTCAAGAGATCTTAGTAGCATCATCATCGCTCACTCTACTCTGGCGACTAGTTCAGTAGATGGAGGAGTTCCCTTCCATGGGTAATAGCTTGCAACTAGGTCTAAATCACAACTTAAGCAGATCAACAAGACATCTAACGCAAGGGGCCCACTAGTCAGTGCTGACGTGGCATTGCATGTACACATGACATCATTTAGCGTGTCTCGATCATTATGAAAAAATTGAAAATTTCACACATTTTGACTGAATCTCACAGAAATTAATGAATCTTTGGAACAGGTAGTCCAAACTATTTCAAATGTTTTCAGATTAGTTAGTTCATATTGCATCCAATACAGGGAGGTCCCCTGGGGGTGTGGGACCCTAGAAGCAAGACCAAACCATGGTTCCCACCCCACCTGGCAGACATCGATGGCACCGCCGAGTCTGACCTAGATCTCGGAGGGGGGCCTAGGGAATTCAGAAAAAAATCAAAAAAAATGGAAAAACACTGCATAGAGTCATGGTGAGTGATGCATCACCTAGGAAAAATACCAAACATGCCATCCCAAGGGTTCACATGTGGACTCTCTCACACAGAGGTGCTTCCAGGCACGAGTTCTCTTGGTCTTCCTTGGCAGATGACCATGGTTTGTGCAAGTTCCACAGCAAACTTTGGAACCATGGTCCCATTTTTGGTGGAGATGTGCATCTTTGCATTCCCAACCACTTTTGAAACTAGTGTTTTTCCAGTTTCCACATAAAAAATGCATTTCCCATTTTCCGGGTGCCCGGAGGGGTCGAAACAGGTGCTTTTTTGTGAAGGTGCCACCAAGGGCAGTGTGCAGAACATCAGCACTCTATTTTTCATGGGTGGGGGACCTGCCAGGGGTGCCACATCCAGGAGGCTAGGAATTATCTCGGCCTGCTGGCATATAATGAATTATTTTTGCCCTAAATCCTTTTTAATCCAATTTTGCACTAGGGCTACAAGAAATGCACACCCGAAAAATTGGGGAAAAATATAGGGAGGTCGCCTGGGGGTGTGGGACCCTAGAAGCAAGACCAAACCATGGATCCCACCCCACCTGGCAGACATCGATGGCACCGCCGAGTCTGACCTAGATCTCGGAGGGGGGCCTGGGGAATTCAGAAAAAATCAAAAAAATGGAAAAACACTGCATGGAGTCATGGTGAGTGATGCATCACCTAGGAAAAATACCAAACATGCCATCCCAAGGGTTCACATGTGGACTCTCTCACACAGAGGTGCTTCCAGGCAGGAGTTCTCTTGGTCTTCCTTGGCAGATGACCATGGTTTGTGCAAGTTCCACAGCAAACTTTGGAACCATGGTCCCATTTTTGGTGGAGATGTGCATCTTTACATTCCCAACCACTTTTGCAACTAGTGTTTTTCCAGTTTCCACATAAAAATGCATTTCCCATTTTCCAGGTGCCCAGAGGGGTCGAAACAGGTGCTTTTTTGTGAAGGTGCCACCAAGGGCAGTGTGCAGAACATCAGCACTCTATTTTTCATGGGTGGGGGACCTGCCAGGGGTGCCACATCCAGGAGGCTAGGAATTATCTCGGCCTGCTGGCATATAATGAATTATTTTTGCCCTAAATCCTTTTTAATCCAATTTTGCACTGGGGCTACAAGAAATGCACACCAGAAAAATTGGGGAAAAATACAGGGAGGTCCCCTGGGGGTGTGGGACCCTAGAAGCAAGACCAAACCATGGTTCCCACCCCACCTGGAAGACATCGATGGCACCGCCGAGTCTGACCTAGATCTCGGAGGGGGGCCTGGGGAATTCAGAAAAAATCAAAAAAATGGAAAAACACTGCATGGAGTCATGGTGAGTGATGCATCACCTAGGAAAAATACCAAACATGCCATCCCAAGGGTTCACATGTGGACTCTCTTACACAGAGGTGCTTCCAGACATTGCATGACATGGTTTCATAACAGTTCATAACATAATAAACACAAAGTACTTCAATGTGTTCAGTTCATTACATAATTTTATTGCGAAAGCACGACACATCAGGGTTCAAGCTGGGTGCGTAGCTGCTCGTTTTCCTTCTCAAGAGACGCCACGAGTTGGCAGCTTGCGAGGTGTTTCATTTTGGAATCCACGAGCTCCCTGAGTGCTTTCTCGTTTTCAGCCAGCAGGTTCCTGCATGTGATCTCCAGGGTGACAGTACTGTTTGTTAGCTTCAAATTTTCCTCCAATAGATCTTTGATCCTGGCTGTATTCTTATGTGCCGAGGCTCTGGCTTCCTTGTGCAGTTCCGACCACTGTTGATTCTCCTTTACAAGCTGCTTGCGCTCAAGCGCAAGGCACTTGGCAACTAAGAGGACTTTAGCCATATCCACTTCCTGGGTCAATTTTTTCTCCCTTTGTTTGTCTATCCGTTCATTAAGCCAGGACGCCATATCTGGGTTCAGCCCCACCTTCATTTCCTGTATAAAATAAAAACAGGGTTATTTCTACCAACGATGCCAACTAAGTGGTAGTGGCGTCCTCCCAAAAACCCCATTACAGGTAAAGCACTCTACTCTCACCTAAGTCAGAATCGCAAGAACCCCAATGCATGTCAACACAATTAGAGAGTGCTTACCTCGCTGAGCCAGGGAAATGTGGGCATCGGGTTCTGGATCGCCGCCGCCATTTTTTGGGAGAGAGGCACACCCTGCAAAACCATCATGGCTCCGCCGGCTCTGGAACATTTTATTCCACGGTTATGAGTTATAGGGGAGGAAGAAGAAGAACAAAAAGATGATGATGAAGAAGGAGAATTCATCCCAGTACCCGGATGAGCCCTCGCCTGATTCAAGTTTTCCCTTCTCCATCAGGGAGAGCAAAGATTGCGCCTCTATGTGAGGGCTTTCTCTAATGGATGGAGCAAGTTCCTTCCGGCGGCGAGCTCTCTCCATTCGCTCCGCTTCCTGAGTCGTCAGGGGGCGGTTTCTCTTTGGAGGCATGGCTAGACAGAGCGGATGGGGGGCCGGGCAGGAGGAAGGAGAAGGAAGTAGGTGAATGAATAATATGGCAAGATAGTCAAACAGCCCAGCCTGTGGTCCAACCACTGCTCTCTCTGTCTTCTAGCCTTCTCATGCAAGCTATATGCTCCATAATTGAAAAAATAGAGCCCCCGCCTGGCACGCGGGTGGATACGTGGCGCCGATTAACTGACGCTCACTGCCCCGTCCCATCATGCCAGTGCTAGGGTCCTGGCTAGACATGAGAAGGCATGCCAGGACACGCCGGAAGATAAAATGCATTATATTTTATATATTAACTGAAAATGGAAGGGTCAAATATTACGCAAGATAAATTGCATTGAACAGAAAATGGTAGCTAATATGCATGGCTTTTGCATTTTCTTCATAGATTACTAACTTAACCACTAGCTAAACCCAGTACATGACGTCGTCGGAGTCGACCTCCGTTGGGGCCTTGTCCTTGCCCTCTGCTTCATCCTCCATCGTGGTTGCCTTGCCCTTCCCCCTGCCCTGGGGTTCCAATGACCTGGTCATGGCCGTCTTCATGTCTCGCGCAAACTTTGCGGCGGCGGATCTTGGCTGCTCAGTGTTGATGCCGCCGTCCTCATCGTCCGATTCAAGATTGATGAACGGTACGGGTTTGAGGGCGGTCTTGAACCGGCCTACACTGCGAGGCCTGCTGGAGCCACTGCCAGACCTGCTCGATGTCGAAGAAGTAGGAGTTGGAGTAGATGCATTCCTGCTCGGTTCAAGCCACCATGGCCATCTGATGCGGCGGCGGCTTGACCTGCCATGCTGTGCACGACCAGGCGTGGAGTTGGAGGGCTCGCTCGTGTGAAGAACAGGAGGCGGAGGCTAGTGTTCGTGGTGTCTGCCCAGAGGGAAACATATCTTTTTGACAGGGTAGCTCTCCATGGAAGCACATGCCCCCAGCGACTATGCATAGCTTCCACGCTTGTAAACAATACATTTTCTTAGTGTCCATGATGGCAATTTCATTGGTGGCATAGTTGCGTTGCACGATCCCACCTGTTATACTCAAACGGTCATATTCTGGGGGGCGCACTGGTATAACTACCGGATGCAAGAGCAGCATTGTCACTCCGATTCTTCCTTCTTCCCATCTCCCCCTTGCACCTACGATTCTTTTCCAGGCTAGCTCACATCTGTTGTTCTAGTTCCCCACCTAGTCCCTCTTCTATGCTCTCCCTTGGGGTGCAAGGCAATGGTTCGCAGCTACTGCAGTTCTTCGCGGGCGGAATCAGGGACGGCTCGCCGACGCTCCCCTATCCCGTACTGGAGTAAGCCCTACGACTATTCGCCGGACAAAATCTGTGACTGTGGAGTAAAGATGCCGAGATGGATTGCATGGATGGATGAAAACGCTGGGAGAAGATTCTACAACTGCGGCATCCGCGCGGTATTATTGTAAACTAATCATGTTTGTATGCCAGTTTAGTTATTTTAATTCTCACATCTTTACTCTTCCTTTACTATGTTTTTGGCAGGAAGGCAAGGGCCGAGGCTGTGAGAAGTATGAGTGGATGGACGACCTGCTGCCAATTTTCTAGAGAGAGCTTGTTCGTGATCTTCGTGATGCTGTATGGGAGAAGATGGAGGAGAACCGTGCGCTGCTTGATGAAAACAAGGAGCTTCTGGACCAACTTCGGAAGCTCGAGCAGAGTGGTGGTGTGCATGCTCAGTTGCAGAAGCAAGCAGCCGAAATAGAGCAGATCAAGGTTAGGGCAGATGGTGGAAACAATATGCTTTTCATATGGATATGTTCCATGGCATTTGCAGTTTATGTTGGCATTATGATGTCTAGCACCTGAAAAGCAGAACTGTAAGGACCCAAATATTGTGTAATGTGAAATATTATCCTGTGCCATTTATTCTGCCTTTTCTGAGAGTCCCTCTGAACAAAAACTCTAATATAAGAACATATGCATAATGTCAAACAAGGCTTATTAAAAATGAGTACATAGTTTACAAATTACAAATTCCATAACAAATACAGTTCGGCCAGAATTTCGGGCAGGTCCAGGGCCCCTGTTTTACAATGCACACACAAACACACATGTTCCGGAAAAATAGTTTTCAGAATTTTGATGTATTACAGAGACGGAGCACTCAGAAAAAAGACTGAATTAGTCTTACTCCCACCTAGCTGTCTTCTTCCTCTTTGGGGACAGTTTTCTCGCCTTCTTGTATGTTGGATCAGAAGGTTCTGGAATGTCCTGCCAATCTGAATCAGATCCTGTGTCATCATCACTCCACTCAACTTCCTCGTGAAGCACATAGACAGCATCAGCAGTCTTGCACCTTGTCTTGTGCTTCCTGACAAATGTTAGAAAGCAGGTAAGCCCCAGCTAAGTATAGATATTACCTAATTATAAATAAAGATCATACACGCAAATACTTCATACCTAGGCTTTGGTCCGTTCAAAGGACACCCAGCTGCTCTATGTCCAATACATTTGCATTGCTTACATCTGTTTTTGCCTTTCTTGCTACCACTAAAAGGCATGCCCTGCTTCTCCATGAAATTCTTGAACCTACTCATCCTAGGTCTTCCTTTGCCTCTTTTAACATTTGGCTGGCACAGCTTGAAAGGTAGTTGAACCACAGGCCACTGTGACTGGTCTGTGCAAGGAGGGACGGCACCTGCGTAGGTAGCTCGAAATCTAGCCAAAGAGAAGTACTCACTCACATATTGATCAAGGTGTGGCAGAGTTCTTTTGTGAACCAGGAAGATTAACGCGTGTGGGCATGGCTTCCCAGTATGCTGCCACTCTAAGCAGCTGCATTCTCTACTGTCAATCTTCACGACATGCCTCAGGCCATTCTGGCTCAAATCTCTCACCTCACAGCCATGGTCGTTAGACTCTCCAACTCTAAGGTAACCAAGACCTCGACTTCTCTGGTTTATTTGCTGAATAACAGCGGGTAGAATGTGCCCTCTTAGTCTGTCCCCAATATCTCTTCTTACTTTTATCAGCCTCATCAACATACCTCATATGGTGTCCATCAACATATGAACTGGAAGGTCTTTTGAGTCTTTGACCCAGTTATTTACGGTTTCAGCAAGGTTGTTGTTTATGTAATCACACTTTATTGCGGGATTAAAAGCACTCCTCATCCATAAAAGGTTGTGATTCCTTTCCAAGTATACGGCAAAATCAGATTTCTCAGCATGTATCTTGTCCATGAAAAATTTGTAGCTCTCAGGCTTGTAGGCCCAAGCAGCAGTCCAGATGTAGCGATATACAGTGCCTGAGTAGTGCCTGTACAGGTTCAGCATCAAATGAGCATGGCATTCTCTTTGTTCAGCATGTGGAAATACTGTCTGAACTACATTTGCCAATCCTTTGCATGCATCAGTGCTTATGGCCAGTGGTGAAACATCACCTATTGATCTATGCAGTTGCCTCATAAACCACTCCTAGTTCGCCTCTGATTCCGACTGAAACAGGCCGAATGCCACCGGGAACATCCAGTTGTGCCCATCCAGTGCTGTCGCTGATGCTAGACAACCATTCCATCTGCCAGTGAGGACAGTGGAGTCTATACTCAAATATGGCCTACAACCCTCCTTGAACCCTTGAATATAGGGCTCAAGGGCCATAAAAAACGGTTAAAATATATGTTCCCCTCCTCCTCTTTCGTGTCAATCTCGACAAACACTACCTTGAGACCTAGATTGTATTTCAGCCTTGAAGCTGTACACAGCCTGAACTATTTTCCCAGTCCCCGTATTGTGTTGCAAAGCTCTCTCTTTACCTTTCCAAACTATGTGATACGGTAGCTCGACGTTGTAATCAGTCATAAGCTTTACCTGAATCGCCTTGGCAGTCTCATTGGGCGTTTTCTTAAGAATGGCCAAAGCATGCTTCTCAACCCATTCTTGAGTTGCACAAGAAGATCTTAGTTTGCAGCCTGTTGGACACCTGTGTGCAGGTCCCATCTTGTTCACCTGCATCGGAACATTCATTTTATACATTAGTTGCTTCATAATAATTCCTAAACTTGCTTCACATATGAAAACCCGAACCCGTCAGTTAGAAATAGATATTTATGTGCGAGGAAAGCTTGTCAGTACCCTAACTGTTTCTCCACCAGGAAGTATCCTAACGGAGATCTTCCATGGGCATTGATCCTTCACCCTCTCCCCATTGTAGTAGTCTAATCTGCACCTCGCCTCGTACCGTTTCCTTGTGTTTCTAGTTCTGAAGACGTCAAACTCTCCGATGATACAATATTGCGCAAATGCTTTCCTGAATTCTACCATGTTGGCGAAGTATGTGCCCACCATAATTACAGGTACCACTGGATCATATGTTATCGCTAACTCGCTAGTGACCTCATCATCTACCTATGGCAGCTTCCTCCATTAGTGATTCATCGATCACATCATCACCTGTTTTTGTTCCAGCACCTCTATTTCACTGTCCTCATCTTCCCCTATGTCCGAAACGGGAGGACCTTCATTGTCATCCTCTACATCATCATCACTAGGTTCATTAGCGATGCCAAGTACATCACACATTGTTTTCTCTGCCATGGGTTCGTCGACGCCATCACCTCCCATGGGTTTGACATTGACAGTCTGCCAATCTACTTGCTGTGCTGAGAAATTTTCTCCCACATCTGTCTCTACTAGTGATGGTGGTTCTGCCCTTTGTTCAAAAAATCTTGCTCCAATTGGCATTCCCATTGACAAGTATCATCGTTATCTGAGTCTGCTAACGTCCAGTCCTTCTTGGGGGTGGACTCCTTGTTAGTGTTTCCGGTGGGGGTGGACTCCTTGTTGGTATACTTCTT